>OX336337.1:6942023-8279357 GCA_946902875.1 Nematopogon swammerdamellus
CTGCTTTTGTGATTGCGTAGTTGTTGCGTCATATAAATGCATGCATTTAAAGGGCAGGTTTATGGCAGAACGTAAATTCAGCATTTCATGTAGTTACCTACAATTGTTTTTTTATGGAAACTGGCACGGTTGGATAAATGACCTACTACATCGGTGATGTCAGCCCATAACACCTTGGTGAACTAGGTGCCATGTCAATGCTTCCCTTCGGTCGTGCCGGCTACACTGAACTGGCCGGATAACACGAACTATTTAAATAGACGTAATAATAAATTATGGTGTATATCCTTTCCCTTGCCCATTACTAGGTGGTAGGCTCAAATTTTTGCCGACTGGGTTGGCACCACCGTACTGGACTAGAGGAGAACACAGCCTCGGCTGTGCTCTCTTCTAGTTCATTATAGACAGCAATTCAAATGAAAGTCTTCGGCATGGAACTTACGCGGAGGTGATATTGGCTGGTCGCAGCATGGGCTCTTATCCTCCTGACTCCACCCACGGCGGATAGCCACCCATACCGAATTATATAAAAAAAGGCAAAAATAAAAAAAATTGTCACCAGGAGCAGAATTTGAGACATCATCATCATCTTCATCAGTCTGTATGGGTCCACTGCTGGACATAGGCCTCTCCCAAGGCACGCCGCGCCGCCACACGCGGTCTTCCGCGCTTCTCATCCATCCACTCCCGAATTCGAGTATGTAACCCTAAATTTGCCCCAAATATAGCTAAAGATAATTATGTAGCCATATTTATTTAATAATTAAAGGTGTTTCTAGAAGTCGTTTCTAGTAAAAAAAAATTATGCATTTATAGAAAAGAAAATATTAGTTCATCGAAGGTGAATATAACAATACCTAACCTAGGTTAATTGCACAGCATAACAAGACTTACATTTTAGCTTAGTTGCGTATAACACTGCCAATGATCATAGCTTATTAACATTGAAGTAATGGTTGTATGTATCATTCATTAATATTTTTTAACAAAAACCACGAGTGCATTCGATCAACATAAAAGGTCACTCATTAGGAGAAATAAAGCCACAATTCAACAATCCGATACTTATAAAAGGGTGTGTGTGTTTGTGTGTGTCTGTGTCGGAGGTCCGATTTGGCAGCTGCCGTCTGCAGTCCGCCCTAAATACGGACGGATTCGGTTCGGATCCTTTGACGAGAGTCAACGTTGTCGATAAAAACATTTATCGATATTCAACTTTTTTCGACCAAGCGTTGTGCATTAATTTGTCTGAAAGTAAATTTGTACTTTACATTTTGGTTTGAATTAAGTACATTGAAATATTTTCTGTTAAAAAATAATGTCTAATTTACATGAGAACATTCAACACTTTAGCCATCCCCCATGCAACAAGTAACCCAGAATATCTCCGTTAAATTGGTATTGATGTTTATTGTTTATTGAGCATTCTAAGGTAGTTTAACTTCTCTCGAACTTGTCAGGATTTTTTTTATATCCGCAATTCGATCAAGATTTATTTCCGTTCCATGATGGCCCGAACGAAAGAAATATAGACCAATTTTAGTACCCAAATCTCTCGCTAGTGGCGCTTGCATCTTTTTCATATCATCCTTTTCTTTCAGGCTATCATGGAACGGGCGAAAAGAAGCGTGATCGGCATGCCGCCGGTTCGATTACACCCACGAAGAAGAGCCGGGAAAAAACATAGAACTACGCCCACAAGGCGCGACCACTACAATATTAGTAACATGGTCGAGGTGATTTTGTTAATACCTTTCAACAGTGATTAACTGAATTGTGACATTACTTTGCATAAATATGTATATATTTTTACTGTGCGTAGTGAGTACCAACTTTAAATTGTAGATATCACAAAACGATATTAATAAGTTAATTTGAAAATTCTGCAGTATCGACACAGTATCTTAATCGTAACACTTGTCAGCACTAATGCCCTCCCCTCCACGCAGCGACGCCTCACCTGCGTGCGCGCACGAGTGCTACTTGCCCCGCGCGCGGCGCGCGCCACCTACTCACAGCACACACTGATAATAGCAGGCTGAGCGAGCGAGCGTGGGCTGGATGTCGTGGCCTGGGCATTATGGGAAAATATAAAATAAAAATGTTTAGGTTCTTGACGCCTATGAATTTTTATTATAAGTATATAAAGTCAATCGTAACTAAAACAAATTACCTACATGTTCCATTTATTAATTTTAAGATTTTCAATGAAATGTTGGGCCTTCAACAGCACTCCAATATTAACATCCAAAGGTTGACTGTAAAAAATCTCTATAAGGTATAAGTCCGCCTTTGCACCTTATGTAAATTTTGTAATGTATTTGTTACTGTTTAATGTTTACTGGAGCAATAAAGAATTTTCTATCTATCGATCTAACTCCTCCATTTTTTTTATTTTATTTTTTTATTTTGGTGGCTCTCTCCGAGGTCGCAACCTCAGGCGCAGCCAATTTCACCCCCGAGGACGTGCCAGTCCGGCTTGGGGGTGGAGAAGGTCCGATTTTTTAGAAGAAAGATTTTATTTTGTTGCAAACTTATTTTCCTTAC
This sequence comes from Nematopogon swammerdamellus, assembly GCA_946902875.1. Taxonomy (NCBI): domain Eukaryota; kingdom Metazoa; phylum Arthropoda; class Insecta; order Lepidoptera; family Adelidae; genus Nematopogon; species Nematopogon swammerdamellus. The sequence continues at coordinate 6,944,571 of OX336337.1, forward strand.
GTGGGCCATGCCATTTCACACGAGCCCGCTTCAAAATACTTGTTGTCGTTATTCGTAGATATAAACTTATATATGTTTTCACCCAGTCGCATTAATAATGAATTTATAAACTTATAACAAGTTACTTACTTTTAACCTTATAGTTTTTTTTGAATAACGGATATAAGATCATTTCCGTGTCCGTCCGTCTCTCAAAGAGGTTTTTCTCGAAACCTAATCCCTGCCCATCTATTTCCTCCCAAGTACAGCCTGGGGTTTTTCAAAAGGGACGTAAAAAGGCTCCTGTCAGACCGGCATGGCATTCGCAATTCCCGTGCATCACAGAATGTCCATGGGCATCGTTAGAAACATACTCGTAAGTGAAACGAAGCCGCATGTCGAGCTATCCATAAAAACAACATGATAACTTCAAAAAAACTTTTATATTGAGCAAAACTATCCATGTAACATGTTATCCATTCGAACTTTTCCCAAGCAGTTTTAAAATATTGCAGAATAAGATAATATTATAATTGCCCCCAAAATAAATAACCCGAGGTGTTCTGAAGCCTCCGCCGCCGACGACGTCGTTATAAACGCATTTTTCAAAATCGTGTGAACCGCGGGACATGGGGTGAAGAGAAGCTATATTTGTGGATCGAGGTTAATTTGCAACCCATAATTATCATCGGAAGTGTTTTGATGAATCGAGAGTTGATGCGAACAAAATTAACACATTGGCTTTCGTTTGACTTTCCGAAGGAATTATAACCGTTGAATAATATTGCGATTTTTTTTATTGAAACTGACACGCCTGGCAACATCACCTGCAACATCCTTCTTGTCAGATGTCACACCGTGGTGAACTAGGTGCTATGTATGTGCTTCCCTTCGGTCGTGCCGGCTACACTGAACTAGACGGAAAACATGAACTATTTACATAGCCGTTTCGACCGATTTTTCTTAATTATGAATGATGCGGTTGTACAAACCCGGGCGGGTTAAACCCTACCACCTAGTAAGGTAAGAAGGGAAGGGACTTACACAGGTATTACGTGGAATCCGAACCACGGTCAACCTCCAACTCTCCAAGTCCACCTATATCTAAGTACTGACCGCGCTCAAGTGTACTTATAATCACGACCGACAGTTGATCGACCGCACAATTAAGCTGCCGATGCTGACAACCGAATTGTCATTTTTATTTTGTAATGGATTTGTCGTACTTAAGTTCTCTACGTCCCCATATATAGCAGTTCACCAATAAGAAGCATTACGTAAGCCCGACGCAACCCTGAATTCTTGAGAAAACTCTTTTGAGGACTTGATAAATGATACAAAGGCACCCATACGGTCACGAAAAGTAAAACCACACAGGTGGTTTATATTACTTATTATACTAGGTGGTAGGGTTTAACCCGGCCGGATTGGTACCACCGCACTGAATGAAAGGTCGGTCGAAACGGCTATGTAAATAGTTTGTGTTTCCCGTCAACCCACCCCCCTAAATCCATCACGTGGTTTATGAACGCTCCCTTATCCTTGTTGAATGCACTATTATTGGTTCATCGACGTAGCCACACATGTTGATTTTTTATTAAAAAAGATCGGCTAATAGGAAAGGCTTTGACATTTAAAGCAATCCTAACAGTGTGACAGGGAACGTATTTATCAGAGTAATTATACCGTTCGTCCTGTCAAGAGACCCGCCATGTTGTGGCGGTACCGCGAGCACAAACAACGTCATTCCCTTATCAGAGAGCTCCTTGGCGGTTTGTTGCTGTTGTGGTCATTCCAGACTGTCTTTCTTTAAGGAAGAAAAAACTACAATTGTTATAAACGTATCTTTCAATTACGAAATCTAATGTTCTTAATTGCAGCGCGAGATAATTGAAACAATCAACAATCATTTGAATGATACAGCAATAATTTGAATCAAACAACAATAATTTGAATCAAAGAACAATCATTTGAATCGAATAAACTCAACACTTAAAACTGAGAGAGGACGAAGAGGCATTTGTTTACTTACATATACTCGTAGATATTATGGACGGGAAGCCGGAAGCATACATTTTTAACTCCAATCACAAGGCTTCTTTTTTCGGCTGAATATCGAGGAACAATCATTTGATTAGGAAATTACAATGTAGAAAGGAAACGCACAGAAATATAAATTACTTTTCTATAATAATTTTCTTTCACACAACATACACTTAATTAATAAATATTTGCAGTCAGAACTCTCAGTAAAAATTGTTAATCTTACTCTCAAGCTGTGTCTTCGATAGGCTGCAGTAGACAATGTTGATATGTGACTATTCAATAATATACTTGTAATAATAAGTATGAAAAAAAAATCTCTGCGTAGTTTCTTGTCGGTTCTTCTTCGTGGGTGTAATCGAACCGAATAGGATAAATTGTGACAAGTTTGAGTGCAGCTTTACTGCCATGTGAATGATCAATAAATAATAAACAATACACATTTTGTACCGTGTGGGGCCGGTACTTTAAAAAGAATAGCCCCACTGCATCTCTCCCCGTGTATGTCGTAAAAGGCGACTAAGGGATATGACTCCCTTCTTATATTACTAGGTGGTAGGGTTTAACCCGCCCGGGTTGGTACCACCGCACTGAATGAAAGGTCGGTCGAAACGGTTATGTAAATAGTTTGTGTTTTCCGTCCAGTTCAGTGTAGCCGGCACGACCGAAGGGAAGCACTGACGTGGCACCAAGTTCACCCGGTGTTATGGGCTGACATCACGGATGTTGTAGGTGATGTAGCCAAACATGTCAGTTTCAATAAAAAAAAAAAAAATTAACATACACTCTTCATTTGAACATACCTACAACCGTGTGTACGTGCATCACCACAGACATATTGTGTTATCTTTATTACTTCTCCTCAGAGCAACTTTAATTCGAGACTCCATTAATTTTAAAAGCCCCCGTACGTTTGTTTTAAGCCAATAATTATCTTCGATCGGCTCCTACAGTAATATTAATGCCGGCGCAAAGTGTGCCCTCTTCTGCAATTAATCATTATCAAATCATTTCGTACGTAGCATGTGAACGGCGTGGGAGTCTCGTTTGCCACGCCCTTACAAATGGATCGAAGAGCTATCGTAGATTCGCTGGCAGAAGTCATTATCTTGGCGGCATTGCACGCACAGTCTGAAAGAATTTAATCCAGTGCTCACTCATGCAAGAACAAAAAAATATTGAGTGCATCTGAAAATAGCAGTTCCATGATCGTTGAAAAAATATGGCGTCAGTTACTTCTACTTGCTGAACTTTTGATTTTTTTTATGTATAGTTTCATGCTTATGAAGTTTCATGCATATGAAGTTTTGAGCTTGTTTCAAGAAGATGATTAAGAAAGTAACATTACATAATAATATAGACAAACAAAATTTGAATGTTATAACAACGGTAGAAATTAAGTGCGTAGTACCAGTAACCGACGTGAATGCACGAGGAACATTATGCGAGTGGGAGGAAGAGGCGGCAGAGACGTGTCAGGATCTTGGCACGTTGAGATCCGTAGATCAAGGGAACAGTGAAATGCCCTTCATTTCATGGCACCTCGTTCACCCGGTGTTATGGGCTGACATCGCGGACGTTGTCCAACCGTTTCAGTTACTATAAAAAAACAACTCTGCGTATTTTTCTCAAAGTCTCGAAAATAAACAAATCTAGTATTACCGACGCTGTAGAGAAGCAGAACTATAAAGACGAGTAAACTAGAAGAAGTTCATAACAAACAACCTAATCCAAGGTTTCATCTGGCATCTGCATTCAACCTCATCGAAAACTATTAACTATATCTTACAATCTCGTATACTCAACACGCTCTCGTGAATCGATTTTCTAGAATCGATTCGATACGAAATTAGCTCACAGTAGGCCTCTGTCGTCGCCACTGGTCAGTATCTTTATGCCCTGGATTTTACTAGTACGTGCGTACCCTTTCTTTGTGATTACATTTTCAATAAATAATTATACACAAATAACAATAAATAAAATTGAATATATTATAAATGACTAGTAGTTAGAATAATATGATCTTTATGACAACTTTTCGGTGATCTAATTAAACTGATATAGGTACTTATTAGCCTTAATTTATTGAATTTCAGAATCTTGTTTTAAATTTAGAATCAAATTTACGAATATCCAAAAGAAGAATTTAAGATAAACATACCTACTTTTATAATTAAATTTTGTATTGCAATAATGTTGAATTGCAATTTACCAATCGGCCTCGTTACGTAGGTTCCGCAATCATTCTAATTATTACCTAAGACTTCGAAAACCTTTTTACGCGTATATTCCGTTTCAACACATCTGCTCACGAACTACATCCCGCAGCCTAATGGCGAACATATTCCAAAATCCTAGACACGAGCGATGCCCCTGCAACTTTTTTTTTTCAAGGCGTTTCCTCATCAACTCATCGATCGGAAGAGGCAGCACCGTGCCCCGCCCTTTAGTATCACCCCGAGTGCGAATTATCCAGCAGACTATCCATCATACAGACGTTAACTAGCTTAGTGGCAACGCCTCTTCTAGGCTGGTGCGAATTCCAAGGTGTAACATTTAGGATTTTTTTTTTATTAATTAAATAATTAATCTTTAATTACAAAATAAAATAGAAACGAAAACTACTTATCAAATTAAAACTAAAACAATAATATTGTAAATAATAATCTGTAAACCTATAAAAAAAATTAAAAAAAATACTTTTACGGGAAACCCCCGAAGACACCACATGCGCACCTCGCGGCAGCAACTAAAAGTAAAAGATTAATTTTATTATTATTTTTAATGTGTACGGATTAAATAATTAACCAATTTTTATTAGATTTTCCGACCTTGCGTAATCTCCATTTGGTTTTTTTTCTTATATGTTCTCTTATTATCAGTCAGCGTGTATACGTCAACTGCTGAACATACGCCTCTCCAATTTTCCTCCAGCCTCCCGGCCTTCAGCGGGGCGGAACCACTTCGTTCGGCCGACGTACATACTTGATGTCGTCGTTGAGTTGATTGTAAATTTTAATTAATGTAAACAAATGAATATATAATTAAGCCAAACTAGTATTTGAACAGTTAAATAATAAATAAACCCAGTTTAGGGTAGCAAAATTAGTTCTAAAATTAAATATTTGTAATAAAACGCGCACAGAGATAGAATTCGCGAATTCATTTCAACACACACAACTTCTGAGAACGCATCGCTTTTCGAAATCGTTCCTATGTCGTACGACGAAAAATATGGAACGGTCTTCCGGCGAGTGTGTTCCCCACCACCTATAACCTGGGAATCTTCAAAAGGCGTGTTAGTAAATTAGACAACGACCTCTTTGTCCGCCTTATAGCTGGCACGGCGCCTCTCTGAGCGTGGTTTCGCGAGGAGTGGTGTTATTGGCTGTGTCTTAATCGTTCTTTGAACTTTTGGGCACAGCTACGCGTGCCGGTCGTCTATAAAAAAAAAACCACTGAAGGTGAGCTTTGCCAACCAAAGGAGAAACGGCGCCATTGCCTCTAGCTTTCTTGGGATCTTTAGTATCCATAATTTGGATATTTTAATTTAGTTTATTTAATTTCAAAAGAAACAAGTAGTTATAATTGGAATTATGAAAATTACCGCCACCACGACCTTTACTTTTCCAGAGGTAGAGAAAATATAGTTATTCAAAAATGTGTTCGAGCGCCGTTCATTCGGTGGTCGTATTGATGGGTGCTCTTTGCCATGTGAACAACAACCACGAGAATTTGAAAAACATATAGAATGGTTAACAACACTTTTAGGTTCATATCACTTACCTTATGTACCTTAGAAAAATACAACCTAATAAAAAATTAAGAACACAAAGAGACTGACTCACCTGATTCATAGTGCATTATTTCGTGCCAAATTTCCGACGCGCCAAGAGTGCCAAATGTGGGACGCACCCAATCAACGGGCTTCACTTTCTACCGCTTTATTTCCCAAAAGGCGTGGAAATAACGCAGCTAGGTAATAATTAAGAAACATATAAAGACACTTCAGATAAACAAATAGCGAGGCGGGTTTCGAATTGATTACCCGGCAAGGTCGACAGCGGAGCCCATCACCATTAAGCCGGGCCGAGTGAGACGCGTGTACTTGTATGTCGAGTCTCCATAGAACGTTAATGTCGAATATCGAACGTATGTAATATCGAAGGACGGAAACTATCTAGCAAACTATTTATTAGACAGAAGAACAAACTGACAAAGGGTCTAAAAAAAAGTGAGCAAATTATTTATAATAGACAGAAGAACAAACTGACAGACTGAAAAAAAAGGTGAGGTGTCGTGAAACACATAACAGGATCGTAGCTTCTTACGCTGCGCTCTGTATATAAAATCTAATTATTAATTTATTTCGATGCATAGTGGACCTATCCAAGTAGGAAAGTCCGCTATCAAAATGTAGAGATTGGCCCACTGGGGCCAATTCTCTGAAAGCCACAACAGATAATCAGAAAATCTGCTAAAAGTAAAAAAAAACCAACAAAAACTGATTTCAGATGGAACAACAACAAACAAAATTTTTTTTATCGGTATAGCGCCATCTATGCTATTATTCCTTTCAACTTATTATTTCACTACCTAGCTAACAACAAATACTGCTCGACTGCAATATTAATAATGGTTCGACTTCAAAAGAGTGTCATAGCGTTGCAACTTCCGTTTGTACGTTCGTGACGTTGCACTTTTTCTGGGTTAGGTCAGGCCTTCGTCACTCGCTCAAGGTCGCGAGTTAAATGCCTACCGCTTGGCGTAGCGGCTAATCTACAATTAACAGTGGGCTGCCGCTATCCAGCCAGACCGGGCGCGTGGCGCTTTCGAATTTAGAAAATGTCGAAATCACGTAAATATTGTGCAGTGGACGGGTGCAAAAGTCAACAGACAAATGAAAACTTGTCTTTTTTTTCATTGCCGAGAGACGAAGAAAGGTAAGTGTTTTGTTTAGTAGCATTTTGATTTATTTCTAGTAATTTATTTATTCATATAGTAGGAGGTCATTGATTTAAAATGATATTATTATATTGCCAATAACATTAGTTAGATAACGCCGAACAGCGTGGTGTGTATGGCCTAATTCGTATAAGGATAATAGGTACATTGTAGATGATCATTGATCATTAAATTTATTGATCAAACAAAACTATCACTGGAAGGTTGCACGCAATGCACGCTTCGATGTGAGAAACTAATTGTGACGCTAACGCATGCATGAATTTGTTTGCATGAATTTGCCGTAGCTAAATATCATATCGTTGGTAACTAGAACGATAAAAGTTGGTAGGTATCATCTTCATTTTATTCCTCACAATAAGACAGCACAAAGACACAGCCCTTAATGTGCTGAACGACGCGCTTTCGAGATAGAGTTACACGACAGAAAGAGAAGCGAAATGTAGGCGGTTATCGTGGTTAGGCATGCAGCTCTGTGCGAGTCAATTTGTACTTTATCGCGTCGTCGCAGAGTAGCTATTTCTTTGTGAGTGTTTGTACAGAGCAGCTTCTGTACGAAGTACTCTTTTCTATTCTGTGGTTAGGTCTCCATGTTCAAAAATGTTGTTGAACGAATGTAAGTTCTGAGTTTCATTTATATGTAATGTATAAAAAATACATTAATTTTATTGAACCGTAAACTTATTCAAAAAATCTCAGTAATTTTTATTTTCTAGCACTCTTATTTCGCAATTAAAAGATGTTTCCGATGATGGACGGACATGGTTTTGGCGACCCTTTCCTAACTCATAAAACCTCGATTATTTCAAAAACTACGCGTACTAGGATAAAATGCTAGTGAGCTATTTTTTAAGCTTGAGGAGGTCTGTGGGACATGCTGTATAATAAAAGAAAATATCGTTGGTGTCCCTTTCCAGTGCCTTAAATATTGCAAGACTTGATCCAGATTGGTCAGCTTTCGACAGGTATCTTATAGACCCAAAATGTCTACATTCCACAACCCCTTCGACATTTTTGACTACATCTTCACCTAGCTGGTAAAATGTATATGCTACATTAGCTTTTTGAACGCGGCTTCCCCGCTGTATTTAGCTTATCCTTAATTTGAGCCGACGCAATATATTCCCTCTACCACTCTATACAATTCCAAAAAATACTGATTTTTATTTATAAATAGAGGCCTAAACACCAAATTCAATATTATTAATTAAAAAAATTACGAACTTCAATACAAACCTTTAATAATCCTCTATTTAACCTTCCTAGGGTATGAATTTTGAAAAATACTTTAACAACTTAATTGTATCTATAAAAATAGAAGCTTTAAAACCAATTTCTCATTTCTAACTTTAAAAAAAATACGCATTTACCATACAAACTTTAATCCCCTATTTAACCTTCCGAGGGTAGGAATTTTCAATAATCCTTTCTTAGTGCTATGTTATATAAAGAACTCCTATGCAAAATTTCACGCTTCTAGACGAACCGGTTTAAGTTGTGCGTTGTCTGTCAGTCAGTCAGTCAGTGTTAAGAATTGAATTAAGTAGAAATTCCTATTAGTGAAGCCAGCGGATCACAGCCTCCAAATCACAGGATCCAAGCCAGTCACAGGGATGCGTCGACCTATCGCAAGCGATTCAGCATTGTTAAAACATACAAACCATCAAAAATTTAACGGCTCAAATCTGCATGCTCTCGAAACCCCCTATTTTTATTGTAATGATCGCCTGCGTAGGGCCAACCGGGCTATACTGCCGTGTCCGGTGAAAACACGAGTAGGTACATTGCGAAAAACATTCATTACACTTTATGGCCAGCCGTGAGAAATAATTGTTTTAATTATCAATAATAACGCGTAAGTGCGCCGTAGGTGGGAAGCGCGGCCGCAAATATAGGCACGATTTTTTAATAAAATGTAATTTATAATAAAGGTCGCGGGAGTTATTATTTGAAGATAGGTAGCTTCATAATTATTTACAGGAATTTTTAATTGCAATTTTATCGTTTCATTGGCGTAGCTGCTCATGCACTGGCATGCAACGTAATCGATCGATCACTTCAAAACCAGTTAGGATAGGATAATATTATTTACATGTATTTCTGGGTCGAATTTTCTGCTGTAGATCTGTGTCTATGTAGGAACAAATTTATCAAAATTTTGTCAAAATATGATTACATAAAAATAATATTATTAATTAAAATTTGTACCCACAGAGACACAGATATTGAGTATAAAAGTCGATATAAATTAAAATCTTTTAGAGTGCATATGCTAAATGTTTTTGAAGTAATCGTTAGGTTACGTTAGTGTGCAGGCGAGGGGTAGAGCATGCTATTATGAAGTGATTAATAATATGAACGTCTCCAGTAATTAAAATTCGAATTTCAATCTTGACTTTCATTTAAAAAAAAATTTATCTCATAAATAACAAAATACTTCAAATGACATACTATGGCAAACAGTTTACTTTTAAACTTATTAAAATAATTTGTATCTAACCGAAGTGTTCCCCGTCGACCAACTGAGTGGCACAACTAGTTGTGCCATAGGGAATTCATTTGCGAATTTATTCGCCATACCTTATATTTTGATTTCATAGAAACAGACAAGTCAATATAAAATAAAATGTTCGAATACGTAAATTTTTTTTTGTCTTTAGTATTGGAGCCCATGTGAACAGTCAGTATGCTTTATAAATGCTAACATGCTCCACAGAATATCGCTTGTATTAGTCTTCATAAACCCTTTCACGGCACCCGCGTTTATCTGATCTTAGCGAGGACAGTTCGACGAGTTTTGAATACACACAAAGTGACCACCAAACGCCCGGAGGGAGGAGAAATGTAAAAATTGAGCAGTTAGCCAAATTTAAGAGTCGCTTCCGCGAGCACAAACTCTGCAGCAATTTGCAAACGACGCAAGTTTCTTTCATAAAACGTTGGACGAAGGTGAGCTTTCAATATAAATAGTCTGAGGACGTGGAGCGACTGTCAACCCTGGGGAGTAGCTACTTATACGAGTTTTGTTTCAGTCATCTCCTGCCTGCTCGTTGCCCGTCCACCGCTGGACATAGGCAGCTCCAGGGGAGCATCAGCGTATCTTCTGTGTTCGATCTAAACTAACCTAACCTTACCAAATCCACTCTAAATCCTCTCAGTTAGATTTTTATAAGGGCGCTCCCATGCTTGGCTATATCACCACTACACCCGTGATGTCAGACCACCACGCCTTGGCGAACTAGGTGCCCTGGCAGAGCTTCCCTTTGGTCGTGCCGGCTCACTGGACAGAAAACACAAATTATTCTAATAACCGTAGGGATGTCGGCTCCCTAAGTGTGTTCTATCGCTTATTCCATTCGAAGCGCTCGGATGAGCTGTTTAACGCAATCCCGCCGTCCCCTTTCCACCTCCGCACCACACGCACTGGGCAGGGATTGCATCCCTATACGCTGGACTTACCGCGGATGCATACTAATCGATTTTGCAGATCTTTCCTCTACAGAACCGGTAAACTCTGGAACGCTCTCCCTGCTCATATATCCCCCCCCCCCCCCCCCCCCAAGTACAGTCTCGGATCCTTCAAGAGGGGCTTGAATGGGCACCTGTCAGGCCGGCATGGCATTCGCAACCCCCGCATACGACCGAATGTCCATGGGCGTCGTTAGACACCTTATGGGTGGCTCGGCGCCATATGTCGCGCTTTCAATAAAAAAAATAAAAAAGCCGTTTCGCCCGACCTCCTTTCAGGGCGGTGCGGTGGCACCATACCAATCCCGACCAGTTAAACTCTACAAGGATCAGTCGTCAGCTTCAATCGTGAGAAGCTTTTAAGTCGATCGCTGGTCACAAAAGCTCAGGAGGCCTACTCGGAGTTTCGATTGCGATATATTCGGATAGATCCGAATATATCGGATGTATCTCGGGATGTGTCTAACTCATACAAATATCCCACTCTAACCAAATGTTCGGTCGGTCGGAAGAAGTGACATATCGAAAGCATAGACAAAAAGTTTTGTTTTTCTCGCAATCATAAACAAGCGATTTGTGTCCAAGGCCAAAATAAAAGTTGGTGTGGTCAAATTGATGTATAGATAGTCTGTGGTGGGTAGGTGTGGCGCGCATTTGATGCTTTGTGGATGGATGCATAAATATTGGGAGTGGAAAAAGATGGCGGACGGCGCAAGTTTGTCGCGTCGTCGTTGTAATTAAATATATATATTTTTGTGGTTCTCGCCGTCTCGCACCATAGACAAAAGCATATTATATTGGTATAGTAGAATTATATTCTTTGTATTGGTAATCTGTGGATGGATGGATGAAGGCGGGGCGGACGGAGCGGCCGGCTGTAGCCGGCCGGACTCGGAGCCGGAGCCGCGCGCTCGCGGCTTCGGCTCGACCGCCAGCCATTCGCCGTAGCGCTGCCCGCCCCGCAGCCCCGCCGCACCGCAATCGACATGACCGTCGCGCGGCGGTCATGTCTCGAAACTAGGTATGTACCGTGTAGGGCCGGTACTTTAAAATAATAGCCCCACTGCATCTCTCCCCGTGCATGTCGTAAAAGGCGAAGGATATGACTCCCTTCTTATATTACTAGGTGGTAGGGTTTAACCCGCCCGGATTGGTACCACCGCACTGAATGAAAGGTCGGTCGAAATGGCTATGTAAATAGTTTGTGTTTTCGGTCCAGTTCAGTGTAGCCGGCACGACTGAAGGGAAGCACTGACGTGGCACCAAGTTCACCCGGTGTTATGGGCTGACATCACGGATGTTGTAGGTGATGTAGCCAACCGTGTCAGTTTCAATACAATACAATAAAACTAGGTTTTTCAAAGTTATTGGGTTTTAGTTGTATGGTGTCGATATAGTATGTGGTGGTAAAAAAAAGGTAGTTGGTTGGTTGGATGGAGGCGGGGCGAGCGACCGGAGCCGGAGCCCCCGCCGCGCCGCGCGCTCGCGGGCCGGCTCGACCGCCAGTCATTCGCCGCCGTAGCCGCCGCCGCCCGTCACTCAACCCAGTCAGTCACGCATGTCATGACTTCACACAGATAAATAAAATAATGTATATACTAAATAATATATAAATAAATAATATATAGTAAATAATATATATACTTCATGACCGCCGCGACGATCCCGCTGAGTCCTCTAATTTTTTTTATATTTTCCAAGCGTAGGTAGCAACTTATGGATGAAATTATACAATAAACAAAAAACGTAAACAAATCACCAATGCACACATATGTAGGTACTCGTAAATCGTGTGTAAGTCAATGAACGCAATACATACACCAAACGACAACCTCTTCTTTAGTGGCAACAAAACGACAATCTCAACGAGAGCTCATGAGGTGTCGTTGGAATTATCGAAAATTGTCGTTTGCTCATTGGTCAAATTCAAATGTTCGTTCGGTTCATTTGAACCTAAGAGTAGGGTTACGACACGACAATGACAATGCCATTTTTTTACTATGTAGTTCTAAAAACGATATATCGAAACGATGTCAATTAGAGTAGGTTACGACACGACAAATGGCACGATGCATCGTTTTTACAACTCCGAGTAGGCCTCCAGGCATTGTCCTAGTTGTCGGTCGAACATTTTTATTGTTGGCAACTCTCACCGTTGCTAGTTCCACGTCGGCACACGTCTGCGCGCAGTGCGGGATGCGTCGTGCGTGCGCAGCGCGGCAGTTAGGTCACCTCCCCACACGCGCCCGCTCTCTGAAGGCCAATTCACTGGCAGCAACATCGAGAACGACATATCTGAAAAACTAATGCGGCATTACCCCCTTGTAATTTCGCAGTGAAAATTGCAAGGAAAAATTTATATTTCTTGATTGACCTAGTGATTGATCTCTTCTTTGCTGTAAAAACTGACAAAGAGAGAGAGAGAGTAGGTAGTATGGCAGCCCCAACACCCGCATATCCAAGGGCCTTGTTACTCCTTGTGGGTGGTTCGTCGTCCATTGACACACTTTCTTTAAATGGCAATGTGATTATTTTACTCGAAATATGTTTTGTATGATCATTGATATTATAACCCATCCGGAACTAGAGTTGTAATACCAATGTGTGATATAGAATCTATGATGAGTGATAGCATACCAATCTAAATCTGCCGACGTGTAGCAGAGTGGAGTGGGGTAGGAATTGCGTGCGTTGCGTACCGGTGGAAACTGAAAACCTACTGTGAGTGTGGTACACAGCTTAGTCAACTTACCTTGTATGGGTCATGGTTCCATCCATTTATAGGTGGCAACTGTGCTCATGGACATTCCCTTTGCGGAGGTTGCGAATGACTTGCCGACCTAAATATCGTACTCGACTCTCGATCTGCTTGCTATTTAGTGAATTGACCTCCCGAGCCCGAGGATATTTCGTGATCCCCAATCCTAATTGCCCACTCCGGTAGCTCAGGTGGCCGTGTTGCCATGTTTGACGAAAGTGATGGCGTCAAGTTGCGATTAGCGTCGACGCAGAAGGTGCTGTTCGTCTGGAGCCACGCGACCGGGCACAGGAGGCGCAAAATTCGACTTGAAATTATGGCGAATATTCTTTTTTAATTTGACATTCTCGAATTTGCGTGTTTGTTTATTTTGAGGGTTACGGACCAATAAGCGACCCTTAGGGACACCGTTGTCATTTATTGTATTACCACATAATATACCATGAAACAACTAAGTTACAAACAAATCGACATGCATTTAATGAGAACAAAATTGTCCGTAGAAATATGTCATGAAGATATGTTATTTCTAATAGACTTCACACTGTAAGAGATTATGTCTGGATTTTTTTTTTTATGGAAACTGACACGGTTGGCTAAATCACCTACAACGTCCGTGATGTCAGCCCATAACACCGGGTGAACTAGGTGCCATGTCAGTGCTTCCCCCTTTGATCGTGCCGGCTACACTGAACTGGTCGGAAAACACAAACTATTTACATAGCCGTTTTGACCGACGTTTCATTCAGTGCGGTGGTACCAACCCGGGCGGGTTAAACCGTACCACCAAGTAAGATTAGGAGGGAAGGGACCTACAGTTTGACGAGGAATCCGAATCTCGGTCAGCCTCCAACGGTCAGCGGTCACCCATCCAAGTACTGACCGCACCCAGCGTTGCTTAACATTCAATAGCGACAGTTGACTGTCTGCACCACTGAGCTATCGAGGCTGACGTACATATGTTTTAAAATTATGATTGAAAATGAAATTGGAATGTCCTTTAAAAAGTCTTTAATGACGGGCTTTTCATATTGGCTTATGAGTGCGTGTGTGCAGTGTGGACCAAATGATGCAATTTTCTTAATTTAAATACGCTGCTGGAACTCAATTGCAGACGAACTTCAGGGAAATATTTAAATGTTAAGATTGCTGTGCTGTACATTATTTTTGTCATACAATTAGGCCCCGCAACAGGAATCAGTCCAATAAAACTGATAATAATACAAACATCTAACATTAGAAGAAATTCGCTTTAATTTGCAAGTTCGTGAAGTGATGCCAAAAGATTTTCATCAGTTTAAGACTCGAATTTGAGTTTGGATCATGTTTGTAAGAAATAATGGAGGTTTGGCGAGACATTTTAGTGTTGCTTCTATTTTGTTTACCCGACTGCGCAAAGCAAAAAGGAGGGTTACGTCTTTCAAGTGTAGTATGTATATGATTGTATGTATATATGTACGTCTATTTCTGTGTCACGCCTTGGTGGATTTTATCATATGAGGTGTCGTTGGATTAGTCTCACTCGCGTGAGTTTAATAGGGTAGGTACCTATCTGTTTCAAGAATTCAAAATAGCAGCAAAATGGCAAAATGGCAAACTTCAAAAAATAGTTTTAGTTAAAATCCCATCTAGTGGTTATCACAGTTAAGAGCTCGATAAGGCAATTTCAAAAATATACTACACGTAGGTTTGGTTGGAACTAAAATGAATTAAATAAAAAAATTATAAAACCCGACTACTAAATAAAAAAAATGAAGGAAACAAGGAAAGATCAGTAGAAAATGCTGTAGTTGATTGAAATATGCAGACAACCCGACTACAGCATTTTCTACTGATCTTTCCTTGTTTCCTTCATTTTTTTGCTGTCGGATTTGATAATTTTTTTTTTTTACTAAACGCTAGGATTGTACATCATAGGAATTCAACCGAATTATCTGTGACCGGGGTTTTCAAAACTCGAGTAGATCAAAATTATCCGACAACGCTTTGGTCCGCCTAAAAGCTCGCATCGCATTACATCTCCCTGAACCTGGTCTCGCGAGAAGTGGTGTTATTGGCCGTGTCTGATTGTCTTCACCCAATTACTACGGTACGGACGCCATAGGTGCCGGTTATTTATAAACCAGTCAACAATTTAGTGTAGCATCAAAATGTTCAGAAAAATGTTGGCAGGAAGGCGAGAGCGCCGCGGGATCATCGCTCGGGCGCATCAGGGTTGCAGGTCGCGTGCGCCGGCGCACCCGCCTCCCCCGCCCGCCCGCGCCCCCTCCGCCCGCGCCGACGGCCGTCTGACCCGTTCCGTCGCTACTCACCGCTAATGAATGAAAATATTTTACTCGAAATATCACATCACGCCGCTACAGGGGGCAAGTGGCTGAACGTGTCAACTTTGTAAGAAGTGTGACAGAATGTTTGGAGATCTCACAACAATTCACTGGGAAATTCTTAAATATTTTAATGTTAAATCAATCTACATTTTAAAATGTAATATAATTAAGAATAGTAGTAGACAGTACAATAATTAAGTAGTGAGCGGTGTCTATCAAACCCCATCGACAACATAAGTATCTCCATCTCTACTTCTTATATAATATTATAAAAGGGAACATGTATGCATGTATGTTAAAGGTAAACTCCGGAACCACTGAAGCGATTTTGATTCGGTTTGCACGAATGGAAGGAAAAGTTCTTGAGCCTCATTATAGGCTATATACAATCACGTTAAACAGCCTTAGGGCTGAGCAGTACCAAAGAAAGTATAGTATGGACGGGAGAGAGAGAGAATATGTATAAGAGAAGCGATCGTTTTGTCATATTTGCGTTCAAATCGGATTTGCTATGAAACCAAGTCTACCGCGAACGAAGCCACGGGAAAAGGCTAGTTTCTAATAAAAATGCTGACGAATTAAACTCTTCTTAGATCTTTGTGTGAAAACATTGATTATGCACACATATGACTCTATGAGTGCTTTTCTTTTCGAAATAAATAATGGCAGAATAAATCTTATAAAATAGTCCTAAATTTGTTTGTTCCATCGCAACTTGATTGGGATGTGCAAGATGAAAGCAAAGAGAGTAGGTATCTTGAATCACCCTATATTAAGCTCCCTAACAAAACGGGTAAGTTTTAATTGCTTGTCAACAGATACCTGAATGAACGACTCTACCGCCTCGATTCATTCCATCTTTTTGTTGTCCTACAACTTCGCCCGACAAACTACTCAAAGTCACTTGGAACTCTTTCGAATTAACACACCGCTCGATTTCAAACACATTCTCTCACTATTGTGCAGGAATCATTAATTGGACAAGTTACTAGCGATAAGAAATTAAGCATTTTGAAATTTGATTCCTTCGATATTATTTATGAAATTCCAGTAGATTCTGATTGAAGATATCAGTCTCGTGTAAAGTGTTCCCTTACTTTGTTCCTCTTGAAGTTATTTCCGTCTGTAAGTAGTTAGTAGGGTAAGTTTTTTCTACTTAGTATACCTAAGTACAAAAAAAGCTCTCTAGGTATCTAGAGTATATTAGAGTATGTTTTATAGATAGACCTAGAGAAAAAAATATAGAGCCGGAGTTCGAGTTCAAATGTATCGCACGAAATGTCCATACCCCATACGTCAGTTTTGAAAGTGGCTTGTATGGGTCATTCCCTTTAGCCACACTGCCTAAAGCTTTTGCTGAAGGGAACCACAAGAAACCAACCAACCAACATTACCTTTAGCCACACTGCTTTATACTTTTGCTGAAGGGAACCACAAGAAACCAACCAACCAACATAGTTCGGTGTGTCAGAATTTGTTCATTACTTTGTATTAGATCTCGTCTCTATTAATTTTTTCGTCGGAGCCTAGAGCATTCATAATTTTAGCAAAATACTTCGCGAATATGAGTACAGAGTATGTAAATAAATTACCTAGATATTTTTTGTAGGGAATATAACGTTGATACTTCTGAAAACAAGTAGTACCTACCTACCTATAAATTATATTTGACGATTGAAAGTATCACATGCAAATATGCGTGTGGCAATGAACCTCGCACGCCTCGTGTATATACTTACGCACTTTGGAACTTACCAATTGGTATTTGCCGAAAAATGAAACATTTTGCCGACAATCGGACGAATTAAATTTGCATGTAGGTACTTTCATCGAAAAAACTAAAAGATATAAGATATTTTTGGCTACAAATTGATACCGCGCGAGGACACCGCGGGCCGGCGGCGGCGCGGCGCGTGCCTCACACTGTTCCATAGTACTAGATGAGCGTTTCTCATACATCACACGCGAAACAGCATGTCACCGACTAAATCAGCTTATAAGCTAAAAGATAAAGGTAAAAATATTGTATTCTGTTCGGCATACTTATTAGTTCACTGAAATATAGATAACATAACTTAGTCCGTAAATAATGTGAGCACAATATCAACATATATTTGACTTTTAATTGTTATCGAACGATGAGCGATTAAAATTAAAATAATACGTACTCGTAGGTATAAAACAAATTAATAAACACAACTTATAAATAAAAGATTTCCTCTATAGGGGCCAAACACATTGTCCCTAGGACGGACGCAGCATATGTTAGGTTTTTGTGTTTTTTATTCGTAAAAACCACGAGTCAGTAAGCCTGGATGCGCTATACATAGGAGGACAGGGGTAGCCGCGCGCCGGCGCAAACGCGCCAGCGCGTCAGATCTTAGTCTCCGTCCGCCGCTCAGGCGGAACGAACGTGCGCGTCTGTCACAAAATGCCTCATTGTGCAGTGCTTTGGTGCAAAAAGTCGTCGAAAAATTCAAACTTGAACACAGATGGAGTCACCTTTCACGAGTAAGTACTTTCATTCAATTTGATAGCATTTTTCGCTTGAATTTCAGTAACAAACATCGGCGTAAATATGTATGGAGAGCTCTTTTCTTCTTACCCACCATAGGTCGACTATCGTGTTGGATGCAGTTAGCTCTTGTAATTTTTTTTGTTTATTGATAAATATGAATGTTAAATGTATACAGATATTTCATGCATTCTGCCTTATTGCCAAAGGACATTTCTTCTAGTCAACCTCAGCAGGTTTCCTCGTTCAATATTCGTTTATCGCGCTTTTTTCATTCAACCAGTACCTACCGGTTTTTACTTTTGAGCGACTCTAAGGAGAAAGGAATTAATTTCTTTAGGTCATGCGTCTACCGGGAATATCAGATCGCGGATATTTAGGAGAATTAAAAATAATTGACGTAATAGTTTAAACGTTTGCCTTTAATGTCAGAGATTCAGAATGTATAGAACGTATATAAATGTACAGGATGTATATGTAGATGGTAGGGTTCAACCCGCCCGTGTTGGTATGACTGCACTAAATAAACGTCGGTCGAAGTCACTATGAAAAGTAGTACCTACGTGTTTTCCATCCAATTCAGTATAGCCGGATCGATTAGGGGGAATCGGTGACAAAGGCACGTACCAATTCACCTAGGTATATTTATTTATTTTAGACAGGCAGCCTTGGCTGATGTGTCTAAATCCGGTTTTTCTTCATATTTTTTATTTTATTTGGTTTGTTTGTTTATTTTTTTTTATGTATTTATCGATCTTGATTATTTTTATTATTTTAGTTTATTGTAGTTTTATTTTAGTATTTATATATTGGGCTCCCATCATCACTGGTACCAAACTGAAGCATTATTACGATGATGGAGCCATCCGTATCAGTTTCCTAAAAATAGTTAATCTTTATGCTTAACTATTTTCGCATACATTTTGATAATTTTTATTATGGAATACCCAATTGTAGATTTATAATAAAGTATCCGAGGTATCTCAGAACTTAGAACTATGATCGTGTTTATGCGAAAATCTGCAAATTCGCAAAATTGTGAAAGGGGCGTTGCCTTTGTTCATTTAAGAGAAAGTTATATTATTCCCTTGATGTAAAGAAGAACATTAAATATTGTTAAATCCGTTTCATCTTTTCATCGCGAATCGACACAATGAGCGACTTATTGTATGAATCCCGTTCAAATGTATGGAAGACTGGCGTCACCTGGCTACCTACTCGCTCGGCCAATCACGGCGTTCCATGCGCCGCTCCCGCCTCAGACTTCACACCCCTTTGGCGGCCACCTCGGTTCTCATACAAACGATGCCGTATTTCGCATCCAGGCTTACTGACTCGTGGTAAAAACACACAAAAACATAACATCAGTCAATCAATAATGACGTAGTAATCAATAAAATAGTGTTTTATTTAAATTTTTAGCTGAGTTCACAATGACTGTTGCTTGTGTTGCTCACCTTACGGTCTTACTTTATGTCCGCAAAAACGCGAGAGATTCTTCGCATGAGATGGTTTTTAATGTGCGTTCCTTCGAACGTATTCGTCATGACAATGAATATGAAGGTACGCACACTTGTTTACCGACGGGTAACATTATTCATCGCGCTTTGCCTCCTCAAGTATTTAGTTCGGTGGTGCCGACAGTAATAATCAGTGGGCACCACCGCACTGCCACTGGGCACCGATTGGGCATCGACCGGGCCCGCGCTGTCGGAATGCCTACACGTGCGGGCGTCCACGAATTCAAGCTTAATTGGTCCTTGGGCCCAGGAAACGGGAAGGAATTTGGAATAATCTAGTTAAATGTACATTTTCAATTGTAAGAAGGAATATTTGACGTGATTGTGGAATTCTTGTGTAAATTTAAAATTTAGTATCTGCATTTATTTTTCATGGCTGTGGAGGGACTGTAACATCTTAATACTTAATGTAAGATTTACGAATTTTGCATAATTCTTGAATGTGTAACCATTTTATTGTTATATTTGGAAAAAGGGATGACGAAGTAATAATTTTTTTTAAATATTAACTTATAAGTAGATTCATACAATGTACCCACGTAGTTCAATGTACTGTTCACACATATACTCAGAGAACCATAGCTTTAATTAATACCTACTTTACTTGAAAACGTTCACAGAAAAACAACCTACACACAGTTAATTTCATACAGTTTAATAACTGACGAGGTACCGTCACGTATTGTACCTCGCGTAGGTAACTAGGTGCCCAAGTGCCAACAACGGCAAAGGAAGTCGGTGAGTAAAACCACATTTTATTTGTAAGCCAAATGTTGAGCCAGTAGCGGACATCTTATTAAGAGACTTTATTTTTATTTATAAATAATCGGCACCTGAAAAACTTGTAAAACCTGCACCGCCGCGTCCGTCAAAGCGCACTGAGTATTTACCATAGAACTAACTGGGTTAAGAAGTGCCTGTTGTACTAACTTGCTGACTTACGAACGAATTTTCACTTTCGAATTTGTTCTATTTTGATTGATAATGTGGAGCGCATTGCTACCGAGTAGCCCATTGTACAGTCATAGGTATCTAGTTTTGTAGTGTCCGTACATATATTAAATTTATACAAAGAGTGATAAGACAAGAAGTAATACTTTTCGTTAACAAATAACAACACATGGTGTATTAAATTATTGTATGAAGTATACCTACTTTAGGACACAGAACAAAGATCGGCGAAAATAACAAAATCTATACTAATTTTTGAAGGTGAATAGGAGCCACAGACGCTTCTAGCTAGTAAAATCCAATGAACGGATTGTTTGCGCTGCGTGATCGGCAGTTTTTGCATCCTACTCTCTCATCGTAATCCTGCATTATGTTCTGCTACTCTACTCTACTACGCGGTTAAAACGGTTTGCACGAATCAGGCAAAAAGGCATATCTAGATGGAGGGGGAAACAGCTAAATATCAGAGATCTGTGCTTTGGAGTTTACACTATCTGTTGCTGGATGGTGCTGAAATATTCTGATTGAGGAGTGTGGTACATTCAGATTCGCAAGGGTCAAAGTTCATTTATACTTACAATACCATATAAGTTATAGAGATCGTTCCGGTACTTTACACACCAAAATATGGCACCTCTATTATTGAATTTGGCCTATGGTAATTGCACATACCAGTACGCTGCGAATACATTCACTCAATGGTTATGGTAGGTATAAGCCCTTGTGCCGCAAATCTCAAAGCCACGCGACCCAGAGCCTATATACTCTATCTTATTTCAAAAACTTAACGCGTTCGATTATTTTGTGACCGTCGGCGTCTTCATTGTCGCCGTCATCGTCGTCTTCATCGTCGACGCCATTGTTGTCGTCATCGTCGACGTCGTCGTGGTCGTCATCGTCATCGTCGTCGCCGCCGCCGCGGCGCCGTTTACATTCACTACTCAGTCACTTGGAGAAAATCATGATGGTAATACTTCCATCGGTGTCCACTCCGAAATATGCTAAAATTTAATGGATTCATGAAACCGTATGTAGATTTTCATATTGACCCGTTATAGACAGACGGACATATTAAAAGACAGACAGACGTTTTTATTTTATTTTTTAATTTATTTATTACCTACAGTTTCAGTTATCGTTCAGGAGGCGAATTTGTAGGTAGTTAAATAGCAGGAACATCGAGTACCTACGTATTTCCAATATAATGTATGTATTTCCATTCAGTGTCTACATATTTTACGTAGAGAAAAAGCACTGTTCCTAGACAGGACTATTCATTGGTATATTTATGTGCGTATTAATTAACCCAGTCCTAGAAAATGTGTACAATTTATTTAATTATTTAAGTAGTATTAGGTTAGGCTTATATTTAATTGTTAAAATTAAGTTTTACGACGTCTCTGTTCATAACAGATTTTGCACTTAAGGTTTTTACAGTGCTTTCCATTCGACACCACTGAAAGACACCCTGAAAACCGTAAGTGCAAAATTAAGTATTAATTTTTTACAAAATGTTATCACAAACCGCCATTAAGATAATCAAAAGATTGAAATACAAGCAAAGTTACAAGGAATATTTCTAGGAAATAAATATTTCTTGTGCGCAATATAACTTAGGGTATATTGCGCACAGTGCGGCGACATTATAAAGCCTAATAAAGCAGTTTATATTGGAAGATGTGTTGAGAAGATTGAACGATAACTCGGGGGCTGCGTGCAGATAATCTGAAGGAATTAACGAGGACAATTTTCGAATATGCTTACTTAGACCAGCGACATTGAAATTGGCATTCACATGCAGTACAATACGTATTTTAATGATACTGAAATTATACTCAGACTAGTTGGTAGTGTGTAAATTTTAATAATATTTTCCTCAATGAAATTGACGGCAAAATGTTTCAAAATGTTGTTTAAAATACATGACAGTATTTACTTATTACATAGTAAATAGGAACACTATTTGAAAATTAATAATTTTATTTATATTTAAATAAAAAATATTGATATAGTCAGGTAAGTTTCCTTCGCCCATTAAAATTTTGTTTCCTGAAATATTTTAATTAAATGAAAGCAATTGAAAGTATAGGTACTAAATTATGGACATTTCGGCTAAATAAAAACCAATCCGAATTTATTATTTTCTAACTCGAAATATATGCTATCAACTGTATTTTAAAATGTGTAAGGCTTTAAATATTAATATTAAATATTTAAAATTGAAATTGAACTTAAATCGTTTCAAGATCATTTTAAAAAAATATAAAAAAAAACTATTCGTTTCATTGCGATCGTACTTGTTTGCCCCATGACCGTCTATTCCCTATGGATCTCATGTCATTCTAAATTGGCGCCCACGGTCACTCCGATCGTCCTTCGATTCCTCGCTAAGGACATCCAGCGGTGAACCTTGATAACGCATTTTCGCGTTAATATCCACATGAACGTCGCCGTTGTCCAATTACACGTTGCGGCTGCTGGCACTGCGCTCGCGGTGCGCGTCGTCTCGTCGATGCGAAATTGTTTTGCTAGACAACTTTTTATCACGAGAGCGTCGGGAACTTTTAGGGTGACTATAGAGGTACGAAGATGACCTAGTTTTGACATTGAAAATGTCTTTTGGTTCGTCCAGTATAGGCCCCGATTTCATGAAAAAGGGCGATCCCCTTAAATCTCGGACAGTTGTGAAGATGTGATATTCAAAAAAAATCTCAAAAGACGCGTATTCATGAGAGTAATAACCGCCATGTTTTTCTGGTCTGGTCAATTCCTATTCTTTAGTGGTTCGTTTGAACTCGCATAAGTATAATGAGAATATTGCGAAGCCTATAAGAATATTACTTTTTACTATTTTCACAGGGTGAAATCACTTGAAAACAAAAAAAAATTAACTTTCTAATTGGTCCCCCAAAATCTAATAATAAATCATGCGTCCCAACTCCCAACACAGATCAAAATCTCTGGTCACAACATCGCTCAGTAGACGAATCATGAACAAAGTCACATAAGAGCATGTACCATTTAATTGGCGGATACGATTCATTATATTTTAGCCTCTTCGATTTTGCTGAAACTTCTAAGAATTTTTTGTCCCCATTACGTTGGTCTTCACAGGTTTTTATTTAGTATTATTGTTGACATTAATTTCTGCCGCTGCTCCTCATCTAAATGCACTGTTCTTCTTTCTGTAAAATGTTTCTGGAGCAATAAAATATATTATATGTATCTATCTATCTATCTAATTTATTAAATAGTCACATTTAAAGTTCGCTTCACAATTAATGTTGGATCTGCAATTATTTTATTGTTTTGTTGTGTTTACAATGACAAATTCAATAATTCAAAATCTGATTAGGTGCGTATTTAAAATAAAATAAAAAAAAATCGTTTATATGCTTTAAAAACGTAACATTTAGGACATTCCACATATTAAATTCAATCTTAGTATGCACCTTCAACTTAAAAAAAAACAGTAATTGATACCGAAAGTGAATTAATCAATTACTGTGCCCTTGTAAATTTCCTCCAGTCGAAATCGAGTCTTAAAAACTCAATAAATAAGCAAAATGCTAAACCTTAACCAATTACTTCCCTTGTCAATGCAATGTTATTTATAGCGTTCCTTGTGTATTTAATGAAAAGTTAATGTACTACCATAAATATGGATATGACTGCACCCAAGTGCGCAGCTATTCGAAAACACGATCCAGCTTCGCAATGTTGCATACATT
The DNA here is from genome assembly GCA_946902875.1 of Nematopogon swammerdamellus. Taxonomy (NCBI): domain Eukaryota; kingdom Metazoa; phylum Arthropoda; class Insecta; order Lepidoptera; family Adelidae; genus Nematopogon; species Nematopogon swammerdamellus. The sequence continues at coordinate 6,968,828 of OX336337.1, forward strand.
CGAATACTATATTTTTTCCGAAATGACAAGATCGATATGGTAGAATTCAGCACCTCGTGCTTGTGAGCAGTCACATTAATAACAACAACAAATAGCAATGCAAATAACCAAACTCCCTGTTATAGATAGATAATGAATACCCTAAAATAAGCCAAGAGATTAAATAAATATTGAACGTTACAACAAGTATTACAATAGTCAGCGTATCCTAATGAAAGGTCAAAAGAACGATATAGGAAAACAAAGAGATTCGGAAAGAAAATTAAACTGTCTGAAGATTACTAAACCGTTGGAGCGCCAGATAAAATTGGTATATTCATCCTTGTGCCATTTAATCTTGGAACAAATTAAGAAGATTCCACCGTATTCCATCCAGGGTATGTTGTATGCTGGTCGTTCTTGCCAAGCTGTTCGAGAGTAACGATATTTCCAAGATCGATCTCAACAACAGTAAAAGTGACTAGGTAGGTCCAGAAGTCACGTGCCCAGGCGTTCTGCATCCGTTCAGTTTGTGCCCTAATTAAACTTTAATTCGCAAATACGAGTCGAACGGGTGTTACCATACAAACGAGTACTCTTGCAGCGTCATTACCGAATCATTCCACAATATTACCACCGTTGAAGTCGCTAATTCCACATTTGAAGTATCCGATGTTGCCGTAAATCTTGATCAGAACACTGCAGTAGAGACGAACGTAAACGTGAAGGGTTGTGGTCTGGAACGAGTCCCCGAGCATTTGCCTATAATGGATATAATCGAAAACCTGATGCGATCACGTATTAAGTCCGGAGCCACGAGAACTGGTCCCAATATCGCTTATTATGTATCGCTTTTGTGTTAATCATATCTCTCGCTCACTATGGAGACGGTATCTGCTACTGGTCGGTCTATTAATAAAAGCGGTTCGCTGGAAGCGACCAGCTATTGTGCTCCTGCGCGGTCAGGAATTTGTCTTTTTAATCGAACAGGTTGAGCCTCGCTCGACTGAGCCTACTATTAGGCTTAATTAAAATCATTAATCTATTTTCTCCTATCGGATGCGTCTGATGACTTTGGAAGAGCTTTTGTTGAAGCAGGTTGCTATTTATTGTTGCGCACTTTTGGTCTTGCAAAAAGAGGAACTAGCAAGAACCAGGTGATGGGTTAATTGATTTGATTTCAATTTAGTGTTTTTTTTTTCATTTAGTTGCAGATGGCCTGTTTCTAATAAAATGTGTCTGTTTTGATTCTATTTTGATCTAGTGAATAATACATTTTCCCTGTCCCAATCTTTTCGACGTTTAGGAATATTGTAATATATTAATTTTAACTAATATTTCGACGGGTTTTTTAATGTTATGCATAAAAGTTGCCAAATATAAAACTTATAGTATTTTTACTATTTTATTTTAAAAAAATACTGCTTACTCACAGTTGTTCTCACTATTTTAACAAGTTTAACATTTAAAAATCCATAGGTAATATCAATCTTGGCAATTTCACAACAAAGAGAACGCCGAACGATACGAGTGATGTGATGATGCGTGCCCGGAGGTAACACGCATGCGCGTGCTGGTCGCGTGCCGGTGTGGGATCGGTGTAGACTATACACAATTACTTTGGAGAGAAAGAGAAGGAGGATGATGGGTTAAAATTGAGCATTCTGATTTTTCACTGCTTTCGAGCGATTGTTTTCAAATCTGAGGTAGATTTGTGAGATTTGGGAGATCCCAAGTAAGTACCTACTTATTGTATCTATAAAATACGATACAGTAGAATTTGTGGTTCAAAGTACAAAATTATAAGACCTAGAACTTAAAGCCTCATAGAAGATTATATCATAATATTTTCTTGGTTCAAAAATATTTTACAAATATAATCAAAATATAACATTTACATGAGGTGCAAAGGCGGACTTATCCTTTACAGACATTTCTACCTGTCAACTTTTGTATGGTTGAGTGAGAGTCGATTAATTTAGTGAAATGTATATAGACATAGTAGTAGCAAAAGACGAGTGCGAGAATTGAAGATAACATAATTAATAATAACAATACTCATTAAAATAACGCAAGTACATGTTGGTTAATTAAACGCCCTATTTATATTAATACATATAAATTACTAAACATATAAAATATAATATACAATACATTCATACATACTTGTCCAACGCCCATCCAGGTACGAAAAAGTTTTTTTTTTATAAATCTTTAATCACCCAAGACGGCCTTTTGTTAAATGTATTTAGTATTTAATGTTACAAATTTATTATGTAATATTTACTAATACATTTCTGACTCATTCATGGCTTTCCAAAAAGTGCCCAAAATCCAATTGAATATTATGACTTGTATGCTCTCAAGAATTCGGAAAACCAATGTTCCCGTGCCGTTCATCGTGTTATAGTCATGCAATTATATACAATAGATACTACATAAATACAATACTACTTCCCGTCAAGAACAGTATTAATAATTTTATTAAATATTACAACAACAATTAAATATTTAAACGTCCTCCAAACTGGTTTACGAGAAATATCAATCAGTAGAAACCGATTTATGGTACCTGCTGGGTCTTACGGACACGCATCACGCCTTTTGAAGACACCTAGGTTACAGGACTGTGCCAATGCTGAATTGTTTTTTGAATAATTCCTAGGATGGATGATTTGTTATAGTTTAAATTGGCCGCTTCTTGTGGCCGTACAAAAAGCCAGCACTTTGGTATGTATGATAATTTATATGAAACAATGTTGTGGTAGATACGTCCGCGCCATGTATCGACCGGTCTCCGACCACCACGCCGCCGCCGCCGCTAATTGTGTAGGTTTAATATAGCTTGAAGATATTTAAATATGCGCATAAATAACCCCATTTTGATCGTGGTGTTTAAAAAAATCCCTCCTGTAGATTCTTATTAAGCACACGTATATTCGACTTCTCCATAAAAGTACCATCCGCTAACCAGTACACAACTCTTATAGTGTCAACGATGCTAATGACGAGTTGTTTTATATTTTTGTAAAGATGTTTTCGTTTACGAAGGCACGGGGGGAAAGTTAGCTAAAACGAGACGGAACTTTAACTTTCTCCATACAAATTCATCTTTCGGCATTTACGTTTTTACCCCCTAAACCTTATTCGATTTTTACAATTCTTTTTTTGTTGTAATAAGGGCAGTCGAAAGTACGTTCTTGTCTTTTTCTTTTTTGAATATCTAAAGTGATGACTCAATAAAGCTTAATGAACTTCATGACATACAAAAATTAAACATTCAAATTTTTTTGGTCGAAATACAAATTTCGGTGTTGTAGGTATATTTCATCTAAACAAAAAAATAACAGGAACGTAGATTGGACTGTCCTTAAGACAAGAAAAACAAATTGTAAAAATCTGATAAGGTTTAGGGGGCTAGAAAACATAAATGCCGAAAGACTTTTGTGCTGCAATTTACAAGAGTACTTGCAGCGCAACACCGATTACACTGCTCACCCCGATTGTCGGGATACGGCGTGTGGTATGTACTGGCCGGTACCTCAAAGATCAACCGATCAATTTAATATTGCAGAGTGGCTCGATTAAACCATTCATGGTTTATTCTCAATTTCAGAATCATAGTCGGCCTCACAGCCTTCTCGAACAAAGTCCAGGAAACCGGTAGCCGGTATTGCACCGCTCTCGTGCAATTTTTACCATTGAACGAGCCTACCTACTTCCTTCCCTTTCTCTCCTGTCAAAAGTCGCGACCATAAAAGACTGGCCTTTTGTGTTGCGTCTTGAAGTGTTTTTGTTCCTCAGAAGTCTCTACCGCGATCATTTGACTTGCACTTTTTGAGGGTCCGTGGCCAGCTGTCTCATAATCTGTGTCTATTCGTCTGTCCTTTCATCCGACTTTCTGTCCTGTATAGGCTCCTAGCTCTTAAACGGTTTGATGAAATTAATCATTAAATATTATATAAATTTCAATCCTACATGCATGAAAATTGTTCATGCATTAAATTTGTTTCTAAAATGTAAGGTTGAAAAAATTGGCTTTACTCTCTCGCAGTGATTGTACTAGACTGCGAGAGAGTACCCTATACTCCTGCGGGGCTGATTCTCTATTAGAAGTTCTTAGCGGTGAACTTCGTATTCTATCGTCTGTTTTTCGCTACATGGAGGAAAGTGACGTTTGGAGTGTTGCCAGTTTCCGACAAATTTTAAATAGTTACATATTTTGTTATCGATAATAATTTTATCGTTTGATTAACCAATGAAAAAAAAAGGTGTAAACACGAATTTTTCTAATTTTGGATTTGATTGACAAAATTCTCAGCTAAATCTATCTGGGTAGGGCGGGCACATGTGTGAGGGTGTGGTTTCACGTTTATTTTATGTGTTTTTTTTTTGTAGTGCGCAAACCTTGGTGCGCGAGTCCGACTAGCACTTGGCCGGTTTTTTCTAAGGAACCTGACATGGTTGGGTACATCATCTAGTTACTACACCCCTGATGTCAGCCCTTATCACCTTCGTGACCTAAGTGCCATGCCCGTGCTTCCCTTTGTGTTGTGTTTCGTGCCGGCTACACTGAACTGAATGGCAAACGCGAATTATTTACATAGCTACTTCGACCCACTTTTCATTCAGTGTGATGATACCAATCCAGTCGGGTTTGCCACCTAGTAAGGTAAACGGACAAAGCACACAGTTTCAATGGATACAGTTTTGCGTGGAATCCGAACCACTGTGCTAACCTCAACCAACAGTAGAATAGTATCCAAATTCTGACCGAGTCTGGAAGTGCTTAATGTTCACGATCGCACGTCGATCCATAGCACCACTGAGCCAGTGAACCAAAGCTGCTTGTAATACATAAAGTTCATGCCTAAAGGAATGGATTTTTTTTCTGATTTGGCGCACAATACCAGCTTTACTATTTTCCTCAATGTGTGATCGCCTTGAACGAACACAGCATTAACCGCTCAGTGCCATCATTGACAGAACCTGCTCGAAATTCGAACGCCATTATTTTGCCTTCGGTGCAGTCGCGACGCAAGAGCGTGCATAAGCGGAAAATTAACGACACAATTGGTGCATTAACGACGAAATGAGACATCGGCATCGGTAATTATCGGGAAAATTATGGTTTCTTCTTCGAGGAACAATGTCCGAGCGAACGGCTCGCAGATTACAATGGGGCGAAGCTACACAGCGGCGACACGATACTTCGTAGTATATGCCCTACTTGGTAATGCATTAAAGCACATAAAGGAATTCAGGAGATTTTATCCACGGGAGATTTTTATACTTCGAGTGACATCATTTTTAGTACCATGACCCTCTGAAAATTTATCTTCGAGAGATTTTTATACTTCCAGTGCCATCATTTTTAGTACCATGACCCTCTGAAAATACCGAAAATGAAATTAAAAATGCAACGCCGACTAATAAAATAAGGCATATTTAAATATTTTACTAATTTGTTGAATATTCATAAATGTTATTTATTTATTAAAGGTTTTTTCGTGCATAATTTATGTTTATCTGACTGTGACCCCCTTGCTAGTCGCGACACCCAGGTTTTTTTTATGGAAACTGACACGGTTGACTACATCACCTACTACATCCGTGATGTAAGCCTATAACATGCATGCAGTACAATAACGCGTTCCGGTGCCTCCTCAGACTCCCGCGGTTCTGCGGGGATGTTTGCGGAGGCGAGAGTGGGTGGATACTGGGCCACAATAAGGAAGAGGGTGGCCAGTTTCAGTTTCACTGTACAATCAGCGGTGAGGGGTGGATGTGGGAGAATGTTTCAATACTGGTCCCACATACACTCCTCACCTTGTCTGTAATTTGTCTGTAATTTTTCTGTGTGTATTTAATTTTTTTTTCTGTTTGTCTATTTTTATGTTTTGTTATGTGTAAATTATGGACAAAATTGTTGTCCGAAATAAAGAAATAAATAAATAAATAAAAAGAAGTTTATTATTATTATTATAACACCTTGGTGAACTAGGTGCCATGCCCGTGCTCCCCATCGGTCGTGCCGGCTGCGGTTTCATTCAGTGCGGTGTTACGAACCCGGTGGAGAAGCGAAGCTCTTGAATCCTGAGAGGAATAAAAATCTTGCGAGGATGACGACGACGTCCCACTTACTGTTTACTGTTTATTTACTAGGTATTTATTTACACAATACTACAATTAATAATTACAACATATTTCTAATACACATTTCTAAATTATCCTGCTTAATGCTCATTGCGGAAATTTCTTTGTGCATGTCACGATCATTTGGGAATCTATGTATTTTTTTTTTGTGGAAACTGACACGGTTGGCTACATCACCTACAACGTCCGTGATGTCAGCCCATAACACCGGGTGAACTAGGTGCCATGTCAGTGCTTACCTTCGGTCGTGCCGGCTAACTGGACGGAAAACACAAACTATTTACATAGCCGTTTCGACCGACGTTTCATTCAGTGCGGTGGTACCAACCCGGGCGGGTTGAACCCTACCACCTAGTAAGGTAGGAAGGGAAGGGACCTACAGTTTAACGTGGAATCCGAACCGTCACCCATCCAAGTACTGACCGCGCCCAGCGTTGCTTAACAATCAATAGCGACCGTCGACTGTCTGCACCACTGAGCTATCGAGGCTGACAGTTCGAAGAAGCAGAGGTTCGAAGTTTCGGATCACTTTTGGCCCATGGGCGTCCTGCCGCACGAAGATTAGCTGAGAACTCTAAACAAAGTTTCCATAACACCTTGGCACGGTTCTTCCACCGAGTCATGCAGCTGGTGGGTCTTCGTGCCTTACTTGCCGCTTGATAGTCATCTTATCCGAATACTTTGCTAAACGTGGTGGTCGGTGTTGTGCTGTAATTTACAAGACTCCTTGCAGCACGATATCGATTAATTTACTCACCCAAATTGTCGGGATACAGCGTGTTGTATTATTTTAAATCGAGCAGCTTTACTCACGGTTCCACTCCGAGCTATGTGGCTCGACGTTTCGGGCCAAGCGTATGGCCCATCTTCATGAGCACCCTGCCTTGTGCGACGGTTGGCAGAGAACTGTCAAATATCCGTCCGTCGTTGACGAAGATTGTAGCGGTGGCCAGTGCGGGTAGTTTCCGTAGACGAGGGTTCAGGTGCGTTCCGGATCTAAAATAATGTCTAACAACCACGGTAATTTAAAACCCCATATAGCGTGTGGTATGTATGTAGTTTCCATAAAATTCGCGACAATTTTTATTCGGCTGACGGTGACTGGTCTGGGACGGCGCACACTGGCGAAAATTCCCAATTTCATGGTCAAAACCTAGAAAGACGAAATTCGATATTTTATAAAAAAATCGCTTTACGAAAAAAGTTTACTTACCTGGCAACACCGTGAGCGTACGCATCCCTTTCTGCAACTGACATTCGCCTGACATCGATCAGCCCAAAGTTTGACTTGCGCGACGACTGACGTGAGCTCCGCTTTGAACTAGTGATCGTAATTTCTTTTATCAACGTTCCAGAGCAATTTTCAACATGGATGCCATACCAGGAGGTAAGAAGAGTTATTACTCTTGTAAACAAACTACATTATGCATTGTCAATTTGAACCATAGTACCAACAAAGGAAAATTCAAAATAAAACGCTACTTTTTGCTTTTCTTAAATGAACTGTTAGACTTTTAGTTGCAAATTCGTCCCAATTCAATGGAAATTCACATACTTTTGAAAAGGTTAGTTTATCAGCTTTCAGGTAATTGTAGAATTGGCTGCTAACTTTTGCCCATGTCATACATCTTTTATTTATTTAACTAATAGCAGATTAATCAACCTCGTTAATTTATTATTTTCTTTATTTTACATATTTTTTTTTTGTACCCGACATGCATGGCAGGATCACCTACTATACTAGTGATGTCAGCCCATCACACCTTGGTGTCTAGGTGCCATACCAGTGCTTCCCCCTTTTTGATCGTGCCGGCTACACTGAACTGGTCGGAAAACACGAACTATTTTTCATAGCCGTTTCGACAGTTTTATAGTAGTACTACAGTTTTACGTGGAATCCGAACCACGACCAGCCTCAACGATCGGGCGGTCAGCCATCCACGTCCGACCGCGCCCGGGGTTGCTTTACTACGGTAATCGAATGCCGATGTTGTGCGCGCCGAGCTACCGAGGCTGACAATGAATGTTTTTTTAATCACCCGAACCTTTCAAGGGGTGATTCTGTTCTACAAGTTTTAATTTTTATAATTTTTTTTTAATGTTCCATACATTTTGAGGTTAGGTATTTTTCGAAATGCATGGAAATTAGTTTTTTCTTGAAAAATAAAAGTGAACAATAGTTGTTTGAGCTACAGAAAAGCATTCGCTTGAATAAAAAAAACAGCCTCTATAATATGTCTGTCTCTCGGTGGGGTAGGCTGGTAGCGTATCAGAAAGTAAGATTTCATTCGTATTACATTTGGTTACAGGATCTGCGGAAGATCATATTTCTATCTCTCGACGTATGTTAGTGGAAGCGTACAAGACCTCCTCTTCGAAGAACAATACAGTGAAATTCGAAAATCTCGTGACTTGGGTTAAAAATGCTACTAGGTGTGAAAAAGACTTGTCAAGCGAGACGAAAAAAGTGTTGTCAAAACTAGTGTTTGATTTCAAATCAAAGTGGCAATCGGTAAAAAGGAACAGTGATTACTTTAATCGGAAAGAAAAATGTTGGTTGGATGGATATATACATTTTCCGGTTTCTGTTGTTATCGGTAAATCTGAAAAAGTTGGAGGTAGACCAAAGATGGAGTTTTCTGAGAGCAGTGAAAGGTCAAAACGTAGGAAAACACAAGAATTAAGATTAGGAACAGATACGACAGCATTAGTACACGCAGCACAAATGAAGTTGAGAGCGGAAGGAGATTTGAGATCGGCTAATATAATTAAAGAAGCATTGGGTTCAAGGCAACATGAAAATACAGAACCGTCTCATACTCAACTCACGTCAGATAAAGCGTTATCTCTCTTGGTTGGAGCTAAACTGACAAAATTTCAGTATAACTTGATGAGGGATATTGCGAAGGAAAACAATTGCAATTAGTACCCGAATTATGAAGCGGTCACTGAAGCGAAGAAGCGGTGCTATCCTGAAAATTTAACAGTAACTGAAACTATGGCAAAAACAACTTTACAGAGTTTATTAAATCACACAGCGATCAGACTATGTGGTAATGCGTTGCTAGAGGTATTTTCTTCAATAATTGAAAAACAGGTTGCCGACAAAAATATATGGCTCATATCAAAATGGGGATGCGATGGCACCTCGGGTCAAGCAGAATATAAACAAACATTTACAAATAAAGAAGCTTCTGATGCAAGTATCTTTATTGTTTCTTTAGTGCCTGTCCAGATCATTTTAGGAGAACCGACCTCAAAAACAAACGTAATTGTGTGGCAGAATCCTCATCCTTCCTCACCGAGACATTGTAGACCACTGAGTTTGCAATTCTTGAAAGAAACAACTGATCTAACGAGGAAAGTAACTAAAGATGTTGAAGATCAAATTCGCGCTTTGGAACCCACAGAAGTAATAATTTTGAATAAAAAAATACTAGTGAAACATCATCTGATAATGACCATGGTTGATGGCAAAGTAGTGAACGTTGTTACCGACACAGCATCACAGCAGCGCTGCTATTTGTGTGGTTTGACCTCAAAGGATTTTAACAGAGTCAGTCTTTGCTTAAATAAGGAAATACAAGACACGAAGTTTCTTGAATTTGGCATTTCACCATTACATGCATGGATTAGGCTATTCGAATGCCTTCTGCACATAGCCTACAAATTGCCAATTTTGAAGTGGCAAGCAAGGACAACTGACGAGAAAAATATAGTAAATGCCCAAAAGAAAAAAATTCAAGAAGAATTTCGAACAAGGTTGGGCCTTCTTGTGGACAAACCGAAACCAGGGTACGGGAGTTCGAACGACGGCAATTTGGCACGACGATTTTTCAGTAATATCCAGGAATCTTCTGAAATTACAGGGTTGCATCAAGACTTGATAAGAAAGATGCACGTCATTCTGTTGTCCCTGTCCAGTGGTTTTCCGCTAAATTGTAATAAATTCAAAAAATATTGTTTCGAAACCGCTGAACTGTACGTACAATATTATGAGTGGTACCCTATGCCAACGTCTTTACATAAAATTCTGATTCATGGTCACAAAATCGTGCAGCATGCAATAATGCCGATAGGTCTCCTTTCCGAAGAGGCACAAGAGACTAAAAACAAAGATATCAAAAGATTTAGAGAAGGATTTTCGAGAAAAATGTCACGCGAAAAAACAATGGAAGACTTGTTCCATAATCTTTTGATATCATCGGATCCATTTATAAGCAGCCTCCAGAAGACACACAAGAAGACCAGGATGCAGCCATACCCAAGAGAAGTTCTAGAATTATTTGAAATTATTGAGTAGAGATTTGTTTTCTATAATTAAGTTTTTAAGTGAAATTATTTAACTGCTGTCCCATTAAACAAGTCAATTACTCACATTTCGTTTTATTACTACTTGATTACGCGAATACATAATATATAATGATTTTACAATTTTTTTTAACAACCTTTAGGTTTTGACCATGAAATTGGGAATTTTCGCCAGTGTGCGGCGCCGGCGGCGGCGGCGGCGCGGCGGTTCTTCTGTCTCGAAGAACTTTATTCTAATTCCAGATAGGAAAACTCAAGAAACATCCGTTTAATTTAATCTCACTGCGCCTACATGTAACCCCCCATCAATCCGAGCTTTAAGTAATTATAAAGCTCAATTTAAATATTATAATTCCTATTAAATCCATACAAATACCTTGTAAATGTTTAGGGACTGGCAGCGTGGAACCGGGAGCAAAGTCTAATATAAATAACACGACTTGGCGTCTCGCTCTAAAAGCAAATAAATACTAATAATAAATCTGTAAGGGATGGTCATCGAGTAAGTTACTTTGTTTTATGAGATATTGCGTTTGTATGTATGATACTAAAACTAAATTGAGGATTTTTTTTAATATTTTCTGTATGTATGTATGTTCCTCCATAACTCATACCGATCATCCGAATTCGATTAATCTCAGTACAAGCACATTTAACTATTATACGTGACACAAGATAGGCTAAATAAAATTCAGTTCCGGTTACGCTAAGATGTGGCTCTCATAAAAACCGAATTGTTCCGCGCGCCGAAATTATTCTTTTGAAATACGAATTCCACGTGAGCGAAGCCGCGGGCACAAGTTTGTTTATTAATAAATCTTTGAATAAATTACACACCACTACTTTATACATATTAACACTAACATTTATCAATAGCGCTTAGAGCGATAAAAGTATAACATATCTATTAGTTGATGGTCGATATCCTTTCCTTTTTCATTATGGCGCTACATTAATATTTATTATTGACATGTGATTAAAAAGGGATAGTAAGCGAGTGGTACACTTAGTACACTATTTTAAGGGCCTCGTCGAATGCATCTTTCGGAATTTTAAGCCTATTTATTTGTTACATTCGAGACAAGTAGTCTGTGCTCCACTGCATATTACTGTTTATTTACTATTTATTTACACAACACACACATTACATCAGGCATGGCATGGCATGGTCGGCATGGCATTCGCAACCCCCGTGTACGACCGAATATCCATGAGCGTCGTAAGACACCATATGGGTGGCCCGGAGCCACATGTCACGCTTTCTATAAGTACAAATTACAACATGTTCTAATACACGCTTCTAAATGATTCTGATTAATGCTCATTGTGACAATTTCTTTGTGAATCGGTACTCACGATCATTTGTGGATCTATGTATGTTAAGTATTACCAATTTTTTTACATTTCGTAACATCGACGTGATTAAACGATGTTGAACCCTCAACACAATACTGAAGAACTAAAGCAGGTCATATTATACACAGAGTGAGATTATAAGTACAGACCTACAGACGCAGTGATGAACTAGTGAACGCCTAAGTATTTCTCTTTAAAAAAGCCTCCACACAATCCTAAGCATGCAATTTAGAAGTGAAAGAGTGATTTTAAGGTAATGTTCAAGAACATTAAAGGTTTAATGTTCTTGGTAATGTTATTTGGTATTGGTGTTTAATTTAAAGTAAGTAGAATTGATCGCGAACTAGGCTGACACACTCATAAATATGTAATTATCTTACAGCTGATATATTTCATATTTTTCGTTAAATTTATATTATTTGTTGACTATGTAACTCGTATGTCTTAAAATTATTTTCCGAAAGAATGGATGCTCAAAACAATTCGAATTTGTACGTTAACTAAAAAACTTCTTCTTCCGTTGAAAAATTAAAATATTAATAAATTGCATAATAGGTTCAATATTGTTCGATTGTTACTGAGGAAGCTCGTAATTGACCTAAGCACATTCAATAATTTATAAGTACATCAACTTGGCTCGAAAATTATACGCAGTGACTTATCCCTAATAAAATTAAATAACCAGCAAAAATTTATAAATTGCTTTGCGCATAAGTAAAATACATATACTTTAATTTGTTTTGTTTTCTACCAATCCAAACCTATTCACCTTAAAACTGTATCCTTTTCTAAATTACAAGTATAGATACATCAACTTAATCTCCCTGAGGCTATTTGACCAAATATTAAAAAAAGCTAATATTTATTTTTAATTACAGTATGTTTTAAGTTTTACTTAAAATTGTGTTCTTATTTATTACCTACTCGTATATTATTTATAGCCATAAATATAACTACAAATATTTATAATATTATAGCAGTGAAGTTGCGAAGTTTCTTGTCGGTTCTTCTTCGTGGGTGTAATCGAACCGGATAGAACAAATTGTGACAAGTTCGAGCGCAGTCTAACTGCCATATGAATGATCAATAAACAATATAATACAGAGAGGTGAGCAAAACAAATATTGGAATGCTTACAAAATGTTTTATTACATTCAAAATTATTCCAACAACAATATAAAACTGATTCTCCTAGCGAGGCCAAGTAATCTGCATAGCTCTAAATCATATTACATTTTTACAGCTTACTTAGCCCCCAATAAAAAGGTCGGCTTAGTACAAATCCCTTCATGTTAGGCCCTGTGACCGGGGAGCCGAAATGAGAGACCAATTAGACAAAAAAACACTTCAATAGTGAACAAAATGTCAGATTAACTACATTACTAGAAAGGTCTTATGTTTACGAACATGGTCTAACAACACATTTATCTTTTACTTAGGTACTTTTTATTAGTAAAAATAAGCTGTTTGGACTCATTCACTTTAGTATTTATTTCCCTAAAGATAGTTATCTACTGAAGTAAATTACACAAAACGATATTGCTAACTTTGTTCTACTCTTCCCTTGCTAATTATTCAATTAATGTTTTTACCCTATCTAAAATAACATTATTTTAGTTAGGATTGTCCACAGAACCGGGTAAATTCGGAACGCACCCTGCTCATCTATTTCCTCGCAAGTGGAGCGTGAGGTTTTTCAAAATGGGACGTGAAAAGGCTCCTTTCAGGTCGGTATGGCATTTGCAATCCCCGTGCATCACAGTATGTCCATAACCGTCTTCAGACACCTGCTCGTTGGAGTAACGATGCCACCGTGTCGCGCTTTCCATAAATAAATATTTAAAATTATATAGGTATTATTTTTTTCTATTTTATTCTCTCTATTCCAACTAGATTCTAAAATTCAGATTTAAAAATATATGTTGCTCATATCTAGCTAAGAAAGTCTATCCATTTATCCTAGATGGTATGTATTTAGTTTTTTTTTTTTTCTCGAAATTCTTTCTAATAAAAACCTATAGAAACGACTACAGCATCCAAACGTACTTATGTGCCTGCTTATATTAATTGCATCTTCGCTCTCTAATCCCTTGGTGGTAAAATTAAGCATTAAAATCTCATAAATATGGATGATCATTTCCAGTGCTTAATATGCGACTTCATTTAAATAACATTTTTCACGATATCTCTTTATTGAAATAATTTATGCTCTCTATTGTAAATGTTTCGGCTCTTTCCATAACAATGCGGCTACTTACTGTCGGCTTCCGACTTGTATCGGCGACCATTCGTCCGCGTCCAAAGAATTACATTAATAGAACTGCTCTAGTAAATCTAGTCTGCATAATGGGGTGGCTATGAATATGGTGGTATTTTTCAAATAGTAGAAATGCCAACAAACTGCAAGTGGCATCCAGCTTACTACTAGCCTAGCATATATTGTCATAGCATAGTCCGTTTCTATAATACATTTGAAATGAAATAAGTTTATTGTCAAGCAAATTATACAACATATACACACATAGTTGAATTAATAATAAACAAAAATAAAGAAACAATGATATAAAAATACAGAAATTTAAATTCTTTATTGCACGCCAAAACATTAACAAGCAATATATACAACATATTAAGACAATAGGGTACAAAGGCAGACTTACCACTATAGGTGATAAGTTCATATGCATTGCGATATGTACAAAATCTACATTATATACAATAAAACGAAGCAACAAATTAATAACAAAGTACACATGTCAACAAAAACAAAAGATGTGTCGCCGTATATTAAATTTTTAAAACTTCTTACTATTGCATAATATGATATTATCCTTCAGGGTCTTCAAACGTTTCGTACCAACTGGCTAGACGGATGGACAGCCCAGCACATAATCCGCAAATCTGCTGGCATTAGGCGCCTTACGGTTTAGACAAATTTGATTCGGTCGAATGCACCATTGGTTCCACGGCAGAGCCACCCATCATGGTTTCAAAAAAATATATATTCTTAATTTACTAACATAATTGCACACAATTTTCATGAGACGTCACGTAAAACGCGTGTAAGTAATAAAAATACGGGAGTCGACAGACATAGTCGTTCATTGTAATGCCGTCTTTGCGCACACCATTTGCATTTAATTTGCATTTGCTTACGATTGAAGCCCCTCCTCACCTATTGAATTGTTTGTCCGCATCGATATATTCCGCTGTTGTTTTATTTTTATTCAAATTATCGATAATGACTGTTGTATCTTCGAACCAGTTACGATTTAGAAAAGCATCTTTGATGATTAATATGTTTAGTGATTAGATACGGTGTCGGATTTCAAACACATTTATATTCTATCTAATATTGATGTACAAGATGTAGTATGTGGCCTAGGAAGACATCGCTATGTGTGTAAGTACATGAGGTAATTCATCCTCAAAGATTAAGTTACTAAAATTGATACAATGAATAAAGTAAACAAAAATCTCCTGTAATTGATTCTCTGTCACAAACCAAGAAACTTAATGATTATGATATACCTAGGTAAAAATTTCGTTGAATAACAAAATGAATAAACCAGTAGTGGTAATTAGAATATATTAAAAGTATCGTAGCTACTATGTAAGAAAGGCGAGAAAATGGAGAATTGGAGGCGCTATGTTCAGCAGTGAAATAAAAAACCTTGACTGAGTGACTAACCAACAAGTACTATCTATAGGCATATATGAACATAAAAACAACGAAGCTTTTAATATTACATTTCAATCCATCGATATCAAAGGCAATGACGTTTGATAAATGTATCACAGATAAAGAATTGTTAAAGTAACTTCTAGCGTATTCGAGCCATATCAGATCATCACTAATAAAAGGGATAGTGTCGGATAAAAAAAATTTAAAACAATGGAAGCCGACAGATCGATATGATTGTTAACCGAAACATTTGAATGCATCACAGAACGTATAAGTATTGTCGGTATTACTTTTTTAAGAAAAAGATTAGATACAAAAGTACAATAATTATGAATCGAAGAATTGATTCACATTTAAAAACAAGACCTTTACTAAAGTAAGATGTTAAAAAATAAAGAAGTCCAAACCAATAAGTAATCATTAGGTTTCGACTCCAATGAAATTAGTACTTTAAGGAATTGCAAAACGAATAATCAAAATCCTTTACTAATTTTCAAACTAAGAAATCCGATTCCATTTTATATTATTGAAACATTAATTTACCCAACAACGGATCTGCTTGGACTCAAATAAGACATTAATGTGATTGGATTAGACCTGAAGAAACCATATATATCAAACATAATATTTGTCGTCACTAAGACCAGTCTTTTCCTTTTTCATTGATCTTCCCCTAAAATCGATAATAGATGTAAGACCAAGAAGACTAATTTCAATTAATATTCATTGAATTCCAACCGAATCGAGTCCAATAATAAGTTATCATAATCATTAAACCTCGTTAAGTATTCAAAATTTGTAAATAATGTTGTCATATCACTGGCTTTTGTTCTTAGGAATTCTTCCCCAGATTAGTATTGGCAAATGGTTTTGAAATATCAATAAACTTGCTATGTTTAAATTCTAAGGTGTTATTGTTATGACGTTTATTGATGTACATACATAGGTGCTTAGGTAAGCAAGTAGATATTCTTTAAGAAATAACAATAGTCACCATATTCTGTTGCATATGGTTTTCTGTCAATCCAATATACACTTATACCTTAGCTTAGTACATATAAAACTTTACTAAATTTATAGCGAGATGGTATCAAATTGTCATTTCATTACGTGAGGTAATGTATGGTCAAAATTTAACACTAAATTTTAATGGGATACACGCACAGACGGCAAAGAGGCCTAATACAATCTCGAGTAGGAGTGTTATCGCTAAAACACGACCTTATCTTGTTTTTCGTTGTTTAACACTGGCAATAAATTATTTAAATAGACCGTAATTCTTGTTCGCAACATCTCGGGATAAACGATGTCGGCAAAATGAACATAGAAGTAGAAATGTCGGCAAGTGACAGAAGACAACCAGACAACTTTAAAAAAGTGAAAGATTGATTAAATAGATTCTTACGGAATTTGCTGGGCTGGAGGATGATTGTTAATTGTTTATTGATCATTCATCATATATTGGCAGTATACTGTGCTCAGATTTATCAAATTTTGCACTTTAACATTCCGCCAGTTCGATTATCACAGCGAAGAAGAACTATCAAGAAACTTCGTTGGAAATTTTTTCAATGTTCACTTCGTCTACTGTACAAACATAATTGCCACTACCTAAACACTCATGTGCTATCACCTACCATCTTGATAACACTGGACGCAAATCTTATTGGAAATACAAATTTTCTGTAGGTAATTTTTTTCGTTAAATTCTAAGATGTTCTTTTCCATGATCTCCATTAAAAGTATGTCCTTATATGAAACTTCCTCTTAACTCTCAAATATTTGGGTAAATTATATATTCTTTGCAAATGTTATCACCAGTATCTCTTGAGGTTACCATCTTCTGTTTCATCAATTTAACTATCTTTGTAATTAGACCTGGATTTAATCACATCTGCCTAGGCTGCATGTTTAAAACAAATTAAAATAAACAATTAAGTTTATAAAGTTCTTCTCACTCTATGGCACGTCTACACCAGCGCATAGCCTGTGCGATATCGGTGCAAAAAACAGGTGTTTGACAAGACAAGCCACCGCTGTCGACTTTTTCCTTTCGGCATCGACAAAAAGGTAAAGAACAACAGTTTCAGATTTAGCGAGTAGGTGCATTTAATCGTTGGGTTTGTTATCTTCGTTTATTTTGTAAATAACAACTGATATAAGCTTGTTAACTATTTTACGATTTAGATAGTCTTGGAGATCTGAGCTGATACAAAATTATCTTTGAAATTGTTACATATTCTGTTTCTATGTTTCGTCCATCGATTTACGCTCACCGCCTTTCTACTAACTAGGCACTTACAGAATGGTTGAATTTAAATTTTGAAATTTCTACTTGTACTTACTCTAGTTGAGAAGTGGGAACTCGATATACGAACAGTTAGCGCACGACACTGTGAACCCTATCTTTACAGGTCCAAAAAAAAAATCAAAGTCGAATGATTTTATTTGTTTTTATATGTTAGTACTAAGCCTGTACTCGCTTTATATTTATTCACTAAAATCCTGGTCGGGACGTATTTTTACCCGACTGCGCGAAGCAAAAAGGAGGGTAATGAATTTTTTTCTCTTCATTTTCGGCTTTGCATCTATCTAGTGAAGAAATATTAATAATTTTTTTTAACTCTCCAGTCTAATTAGACATAACCATAGCTCCATTAATTAATTAAATAATATAAAATGTTACAAGCTTCATTATTAATAAAAACAACATATTATTTATATTTAGTAGTACTTACCTATATAATACAAACACATGAATTTAAGATTTAACAATTAAAATAAATTAAACTAAATTTAAATAATTCAAATTTTATATAATATTATATTATTTTACTGCAAATAAAATAATAGTTAGATAATAAATAAAATACTAGGACATTATTTTTAATTTTTTTATTTAAACCAACATGGGTGGCTGTGTCGAGTGACCAATGGTACAGTCGACAGAGCCAAAAACTACTCTCCTCGCGAAACCACGCTCAGTGAAGCGCCATGCCAACATATTTGCGGACTGTTGCTAGGCTGTCTAGCCCGTTGATACGACGTTTGAAGACACCCAGGTTAACATGCAGGTTAAAGGATTATTAGCCCATTATTCAAGGACATTATTAGCTGAAACGTATGTCAAATTATCTCGCGCTTCTGGTTGATATTTCATACCTTACCAAGAAAATTCCTGTCAATTTTGACAGTTAATTCGAACGGTGTGTGTGGTTGGTTAGTATTTAAAGCACAATTTCACGAAGTCTCTATACGTTTGGTTGCCACCTTTTTAAAAAAAGAAAGAAGAAGTTACAATTTCTTGAGGTCCTGGCGCCGCTCGACCATACAAAGTAACATTAACCCTTCAATGTTTTGTGGTTTGTCTTTTCGGTTAAATAAAATATGTAGGTAACTGAATTTTCCCATAAACATGAATATTTAGAATTTTTTACACCTTTGCTTGTCACACTTTTTAAAATATGTTTTTCTTCACTCGTTTCTTTTAAATTTAAAAATTTACATCTTCTCGTTTAAGAACAAATTCTCGTTAGTCGATAGTCATCGCATGGTGCTTGTCTAATTATACATACGAGTCAGTATGTCAAAGATGTCATTTTCTGTCATCATTGCTTTCTGCGACCATCCCATCGTTCCCTAAAATATGCCTAATTCTACTTGTATTTTTTAAATGAATTGCTTTATTGGTCAAATTTTCATTCCAGAATCTCAAATCAATCAGATATTCCAGGGTTGGATACCCACCCAATTGTCTCGATAATAACAGGTGTAGCCGCCATCGCGCGTGCGCAAGCCGCCATCTTCTCCGTTGACGCAATTTGGGATGATTCCGGGGAACAGCAGCGGGCTACCGACAGTTATTGTATCGACTGACGCTATAATGATAAACACCCATACAAATAAATATCCCGAAATGTCATTGCATATTTTACCTTGGTCCCAAAATTTGGTCGCTGCTCACCCTGCATCCATACAGCAGACGGAAGACACGAGAGCAAACAGTTATGACAAAGACATTTAATATATTATTATTTCCTCCACCTCCTTGATAAGTGGTTGCCTCTTCTAAGTATTTATGTTCATGATAAACACCAGCATTATTCGTATTTGCATAGAGGATTGCCGGGTGCAATATAACGACCCTAGTGAGCGCAATGCGGGACAATTACTTGATCAGTGCTCTTTCATTTCGAAATACGTGTACGTGCTAGTGGTTTATGTAAATTTTATTTGGTCATAAAGGTATCCGAGCTACTCGTGCAGAAATGCAGAAACGATAGATATCGGTCACGGCACGATGACTGATGTCGCTCTTGAATTGTATTCCTATGTCAATGTTGAGGAGCTAGCAGAGAAAATAAGAAATAATCATTATTTGTTGGTCTATCAAGCACCAAGTAACTGCTTCCGCGGAATTACTCTAAATGAAATAGATGTGACGGTTTGACCGGTTTTAGTTTATTACAAGAAAATTTAACATAATGACGTATTGTATAGAGCTTTTTCTATTTATAATTTGTTTTTCTTGTAAAGTCACATTGTAGTACCTACAGTAAAATTCCAGTAAAATTTCATTCTCAAGATGCCAGAACTTTCCGTTAATTGCTAACTTGTATGTTACAGTCATAAAACAATTAATTTCACCAAAGATAGGAAGTTTCTTCGCCTCTTCAACCGTCACAATTATTGTCATCTCACCAAACGAGACTAACTCGTTTCCCTTGCGAATATCTCCCGCAAAATACACGCATTCAAAGCGATATTTATGACCACAAATTTGTCTCTCTCATACATCCATTATGTCTCATTAGTACTGTACCACGTCTGAGCTTCTTCCGCCAAAGGACAAAGTCATTTGTAAAGCGACATCCTTTGGGCCCTCGGAGTGTGAAATATTGCAGGCAGGCGGTACCTAGGTACCTACTGGATCCCGCGGTGTTGGAATAAGGTACCTGCTGCTAAAGAAAGCAAAAGAAAGGGAGAGTGCCATTGTCAAGCTTTGAATTGGAAATGGGATACCGTTTTAGAATTCCGAAGTGTAAAATATTTGCGAACCAGAAGAAGCATTCCAAATTACGCATGTAGGACATCTATGAAACAAGATATTTTGGCTAAGGCGCGTAGATCAGCCTTAAATTTCCATCTTATGCATTATTTACGAATTAGTACTTTGCAAATAGTTGGATCAACATATCAAAATTTAATAAATTTTCATTATCTGAAATTAGGTAAAAAAAAGTTCAGAACATTTTTAAAATCGAACTAGAAGATATAGTTTCTACTGTAAATAATACTATAAATTAATTTCGCTTATTCTGAATTGCACACGCTTCGTCTTGTCTAAAGTCTTTAAGCAATTTGCCCTTTGCTTCAATGATACTTTTTTCTAGTTATATTTTTAATCTTGCCTACATTTTCTTCATTATATTTTTATAGTCTTACTTTTCTATTATAATTAATGTTTTCTATTTTAAATTTAACTACCTATATATAAGAATGTGCATCCTACAATCTTACTCCTGTCGCTTCAAGGAGGTCAACATACAATTTAAGCAGAATTTGTGAATAATAATATAAATGACCAATAACGAAAGAATCTTCATTAAGAAGCGCACGAGCGCCGGTGTCTGCGATGATTTTTTTCATATATTTTGTTTATTTTATATTCTCTAAAGAAGTTGCTCAATTTTGATTTTTGACGTTACTTAAAATGCAACACGATAGCCTGGAGCGGAGCGTGTGACCATGTCTTCCGCAATCATGTGGTTCAAATCCTTATCGATAATTTACCGATTTATAAACTTTGAACAAACTTTTGGTTTTTCCAAATGAGATCTTAGTTACCCATTACTGTAAGTTTAGTTATCGTTAAATTTAAAAATACATTAGTTACGTTTAAAGTTTCATTTTCAAATAACATGTCACATTCCATTATGAACTCACGTTTTACTGCATATTCTATTTCTAATTTTAGATAATTTAAATATTTTAATACGATTATTTTATAGCAGTTTCGACCGTATGTATGAGTAAGTTGCATTAATAGGTAATTATCTTGATCTTGTCCATAACCTCAATGGTGAAAATATTTTTCTTTGTTCGATTTTTTATTATGACTGATGAAGTTTACACTCACTACCTATATATTTTAAATAAATAAAACTCCAGTTACAAAAATCAACCGCGCCGGCGACATTGTCCCAAATTCCCGATTGCAGCGACCACTAGCGCGGTGACACCCGCCTGTATCGTAATTGGGTCGCTGATTAAGACCTCAGTCCTTGTTTATGGCCCCCGTCACCTGACTCCTCGCTCCTTCTCTTCACATTCCTGACCATATTCTGCTGCAGACCAGCCGCCAGCCCGCAGGAGTCGGACAGCTGTCAAGTCGAGGTGTGAAGAAGGATGGATGGGAGGTTACAAATTTTCTGATGGTCAGGGTATATTTAATGAAAATTTACTGATGATGCCTATGGATATGTTGTCTATGTTGGATGTATGCAATGGAGAGGAAGAGATTTTTGAAGAAGAAAACAATTTATTGAAATTGAGACTAAACGGCATAAGTATCTTTTCCAAACTCTTTAGCTTGTTTTTGTATCGCTTGGATATAATACCTAAGTCAAAATTCTAAATTTATTTATCATCAAAAATATACATATTTTACAGCCGAAAGTTTCAATATGTAGGTAACATATAATTTTCTTATAATTAATTAAAACAAAAAAGTGGTTAGTAGTGTTAATACCTAATATTGTATTTACATATTATAGTGGGCCGTATTTTTTCCTGGAGCCCTGTTTCCCAAGCTAGGATTCCCAAGCTTAGGAATTATATCTTTACTTTGAATTTTTATTTTCATGTATACATCTAGTGAACGAACTTCAGAAATGTATACGAAATATTATTGTAATATGGAGGAAAGTTAAAATATTCCTATGTATGTACACGTATATATGAGCTAATAAGTATATGAGCCAGAAAGCCAATGGTGACAAAGATTATGTAAAGTGAAGTATTTATTTTAGATTTTTTTTCAGAAGTTACTAGTTCGGTCTTTCTCCAACACGAAAGTCCATCCCCGATAAATCACAGCAAGTCTGAAAGAAAATAACTCCACAGATAGAATCAGCACCGAGACGCGAACGCGGAATACGGTGAAACAAAATAGCGAAACAAACCTTTAAGTAAAGAGTACTAAGTACTACAATAAACTTAAAGGCAACTTTACGAGCTGGGAATCCCGGGAATGTCATTGTGGATGTGGCGATCGACTGTATGCAGTTTATTGCATAATTTTATGCAATTAAGGTGACATGAGACCTGAGAAAAATATCTCAAATGGGCGCACTCGCCCAGAAGTCTCGGCACAAACTTTCTTTGAACGCTGGATATGTGGTGCAATAACGGTGTTATTTTATTACCAAAGCATATTTTAGCGTACGTATCTCTTAGAGATGTTTTAATTTATTGTAATTAATCTATAGCCAAAATTTTAAATTTGGCTAAGCGCAAAGCCCGAGAATTAACAAATGAATATAATTAAATAAAACATTAAATACTAAATAATTAAAAAAAATGCTAATATAAAGAAAAATTTAATGATCCCTGATATGGACGTTCCCAAGTATCATATCGCCTTAAGTAGTACGACAAGAGCAGGGTTAAAATTGTGGGCATTGTTTCAAAGCAATTTTAACGCCCGGATCTGAACTTATTGGCGACTGTCCCACTTGAGCAAACTATCTGTGTCGAGTTAACTTAATACTACTAACTTGTGGATTTATTTATTATTTCGATCATCATAAGAGATGGTAATGTGATTATGAATTTATTCAAAATAACAGTACATAATAAAGGGCTAAGAAAAACTCAACAATAACAGCAGATATAAAAGTTAATATTCAATAACTTCTGAAACTTGGCTTCCAACCGGCAACAGATAGAGTCAATGGAAAGCACATGCTGAGAAGTCATTCAATCTGCAGCTTTCATCGGGACAAATCACAAGGGATCACTCATAACTGGGACAAAAAAAGGCACATTTGAATAAACGTGGAAAACGGTGTCATGCTGACAACACATTTTACAGTTCATTAATAAGACAAATAATTTCGTCATAAACCTTACTGCGATTTCGTCGATATCGCTGTGGAATGTCAACACAATCGTATCCGTGTGGGACGTTTAAACAAATGAGCATCGTTAGAAGGGTTGATCTGGGGTTGCTTTTATGGGTACAAATTAATTTTCATGATTTACTAAAACACCTGATCAGATAAGAAACTGAAATGAAATATGTGATGACGTCATTTACTTTCATTTATTTCAACTTGAAACTATGCATGCTCGATTTGAGAAAGAGTATTTGATTGGTTGTGTGGCTCAAGTTGTTTTTGTTTTTTTTTTTTTTTTGCGAATTCTTTTTATTAATAAATTCTTTTGCGAATCAATAATTTCAGTGTTATCGTAGTAAAAATCCGACCTTGTCACCCGAATTTCAAACAAAAAATCATAAGGTTTGGTCTCCGCGTCGTTAAATTTATAGAAACAAATAAAATTAAGTTTAATAGGATCTTGTGAGAACTGTCGCCGCACCACCCACTGAGAGAGCTGCCACACTGCCCCTGTGCGGATCCTCAGCTATTTTGATTGTCCTGGAACCAAAAAATTCCACAAAAAACACAAGTTAATAAAACGAAATAGTTAGGATTATTCCCATCTTTGATCAGACACAAATTTGGATGGACCGTAATCATCTTCGTTCATTTACTTGTATTTGATGTGACCGAGACAGCACATCTTAGAGGGCAAGGTGTTTTTAGGTTTCCGTATACCGTACGGAAGCCTATTACTAAGCCTACGCCGTCTGTCTGTCTGTCCTACTACTGTATATTTGGAACCGTAATGGGTAGCCGGTTGAAATTTTCACAGAATATGTGTTATTATTGTGGATATAACAACAAATAATAAAATATAGAAAAGGTCAAAAATTAAGTGGGGTCCCCATACAAGAAATTAGTTTTTTTTCACAAAGTTTTTTTTTTGCGGAAACCTAGGTGCGCGAGTGCGACTCGCACTTGGCCGGTTTTTTAAAGGATCCCCTCTCCCTTGGTGTGATTGGGTAAGGAGTGGGCCACCCCCGACCCCCCACCTCCTACCGTTCCCCTCTCGTGAGATTTACTCTATAATAGTTTCATAATTAAATTTATTTTATATGTTTTTTGCTCCATAACACTAAAACCCAAAGCGCTAATACTGATGTCTCCTTGTACAAATTGTTTTTCTATTAAATAAGAGTGGAAACATGATACTACTAAAATTTAAAAGTTTACGTGAGATTTCAATTTCATTACATTTCTAGGTTGCTTGTTAACCAATCGCGTCCCGGACTTTCGACTCCAGTTTATAATGTTGAACGTAATAGACGTTCAACATTCCAGACGCACGAAGTTTCTGCTCTGGCGCGAAGCAAGTTAGGCAGTAATAATAAACTATTAATAAACGAAAGATAAATAATAACGGAATATAAAATTATCGCTGCAGTTATACTAGAATTCACAGTACAAGCTAATATTGTCGCTATCCCTTCAGTCGTGAAAATTCCTCCGACCGCTATCGATTAGGATCCCAGCCCACAGGCTGTCGGGCCAATCTCTATTCGCTTCTCAAGCTCACCTGACAAGTTGAACTTGATATATTTACAGTGGCCCGCCTGCGCAAGCGCATAGGAGCTAATCATTGCTCGGATAGTGATCGATTTCACGATTGTCTGATTAACATGTTGGAGATCTTCGTTTGTGTAGCTGCGGCTGTCCTGTTTGACTTTAATGATATTGATAGTCATTTAGAAGAGGAATTAATTAATATTTTGTTATTTTAGAATTTTGTTCATAATAATATCTAATTGTGACCTGTGACACAGTGGTTAATTAGAGAGGTTCAAAACTAGTGTGCTATGCTATCGTATATAAATGCAAACTAAATAATGAAATAGAAAAAGGCACCGAAAATATCTGAAGTATTAGTTGTAAACAAACCCCTTGGCTTTCCATTAGTTCCCATACATACTGACGTAATCGAACGAAAACTTCAAACAGTTTGGCATAGAATAACAGTTTTACCGTCTGACAGACGGTAAAACTGTTTACTTAATATCTCCAGGAAATGTTTTTTTCAAAATATGGTCATTTATAAATACATTTATCAAATTCGCTTACTAACATAAAAGCAATATGAATTTAATATGAATATAAAACGGAATTTGTATATATACAAAAATATTCGTTACTCCAGTAAAATAAAATATCGCGAGGAACACAAAAAGTAAAGGTTTTTTTATTTTTTGTATATTTTAGTGTAGTTACCTATTAGCGTACCCAAGCACTTGCTTGAACATCGCGAGAACGTATGACTAAATATCACTTATATATGGAGGCTTATGCCCAGCAGACAGTGGAACCTGAAAGAGTACACAAGATCATCTTCGATTTTCAATGTCTCAATAATTCCCCTAATTATTATCATGATAAATCCCACCACAAATTGCAGGGAATCACAGTCACACACAAGAAATTTTACTTCCAGCGAACATTTGACAGTCATCCGTCATTTGCAACGAGAAACGGAACGAGCACAAAAACAAAGTAGTCAAAAAGCAACTACTGTTTGTTTTTCTAACAGGAAATAATATAAGGAGAGCGTCAGTAAAAAAGGCAGAAAAACGCCCGTTAAGTGCGAACGTTGTTCGCATGCACAGGGCTCCGTAGCGATTGTCGTCTTGAACGTTAGCGAGTGCGGGCGCTCGGTCATTTTGTGTCCTACAAGAATGCTACATTTTGTAAACCGTTTTATATACATAATACTTCAAAATAGTTTTCATGCACTGAGGACCGTTTTCACTACCTCCGGTTAAGTCTCGCTGAACAGTTATTTGTCGGTTAAAGTGACGTTTCTCGTACATTTGAATTTTGAAACTGGCATTTTTTATTATTTGTTGGCAGATATGCCAACAAATAATAAAAAACCTAAAGTAACAAAAAGTGGGGTCCCCACACAAGTAGATATCATATTATGCGGAAGAGCGCCATCTACCGAATGATCAAACATTTTAACTACAAAAGCATGACACAGATAGATGGCGTAACTCACACCATCTATCGGCAACACATGCAATTAGGTTGAAATCTTACTTACTGGATACGAACACGAGTCAGTAGATACGAAGGACCCAATATATCAATACAATAAAAATAAGCTGTGCCGAACGCGAGATACGTGCGAGTGTGACGTGCAAGAAGGAACATATGGCTACGGAACCCTCTGTGTGTGAACAACGTTCTCATTTACAAGTTTTTTTATTTATTGAAATGTGTTTTCCGAAATAATAGCATCGGATAGAGCTTATGACAGACAGACAGACAGTCAAACATGTGATCGATTTTATAAGAGTCCCTACCGCTGCAGGTACGTACGGAGCCCTATTAACCCACACAATGTGGGTGGCGGTTCTGATGACAGTTTAAGTAGTGTAATACGATACTAAAGAGTATACCGTCCAGTAGGTGGCTTTTAAAACAGTTAACATAATCGGAAGCTCGGTTTGATGAAGATATTATATTCCAAAATTGACTAACCAATGCTTAAAAGGGCATTTTGGTCGTCAGGTAAAATTGATTAAGGAAGCGGTGGCTAACGGTATCAATTTCACTTTGCAAGAAACATCTTTTTTTTATTATTATTTTATGTTTTTTTTTTGTACCTAATCTTGAGGATCTCTTTCCGTAGTTAGGCTAATCTCATTTCAGGAACACTTTTTAGTTAATAATATATTTTGTAATGGTGAAAACAAACGGTGAAAATGATCTCATATGCCAATTTGACAGTTTTCATTTTATTACTAGCATTTATTAGTTAGTATTAATAATTGAGTTAGTTAGTTAGTTAGTTACTAATTGAGGAGACAAATATTTACAATTCGGTATTATAATTTTATTTCATTTAGGTATATTTTTTATTATTCCTTGTCAATAATTTTACACATACATTAACCTGTATATGAATACAAACACGCATAAGGAGACATGACCCAAGTAATTTTAGGACCCGGCCTTCGAAAATCATTAACATTACCTGAATGCACAGATTTTGATCACGGAGATTTTTTCGTTCGATCAATAAAAGGATCCAGAAATCCCGCCTGTATGTGTTGGCGCATTTGGGGAGCGGAGGTCACGTGGCAAAAAGCCGTTCTTACCCTGCGCCGCCAGAGCACCCCTACTGATACTCTCTCTCTCTCTCTCATTCCCTCTCATAATCACCTGATATGAAGTGCTGAATGTAGAAAAGAGATAGAATACTTAGTTAGCTATAGGTAGAGAGCAGAGCGCGATGAGACGCGGCGCGGGCTCAAACATCTGCCAGGGTTTTGATATTTTTTGGGTCGGTTTTAGTGTAATAATAATAATAGCTTGGAGTTGTTTACTAGTGAAACTGTACGTACTTATGTGTGTGTTGTATCCTTTATTTTAATGCGCGATAGAGAAGCCGAGATAAGATGGAATAGTTACCGAAAAGCAGTAACTACGTACATACAATAATTATCTTCTTAAAAACCTTAACGCTAAAAAAATTATGTGAGACCTGATATTCATTTATAAGTTTTCGGATTAACAGTAGGTGTAAAATACTTACATGAGTCGACGTTTCGCCCGCTACGTCGTCGCGGGATTCTTCAGGACCTGCGGGAGTTCCTCGAGCTGACGTCTGGTGTCCGTTGTACCAGACCTCAAACTACTCTTTTTCGAAACGTCGATTTATGTAAGTCTTTTAAAACTACTGTTAATACGAAAACTTAAAAATGAACATAAATTAATAACAGAGTAAACTTAAAAACATTAGTATGTGAGACCTTCTTCAATGAATGTCTCGTGAAGTACATTTACAAAGTTTAAATATAATGTTAGGTACATTATATATTATAGGTACGTATATATATATGTAACAAAATTTTTAATTAAATGTTGGTACAAAAGACGAGCTAAATGCCATAGGGAATTTTATTCTAGCTAACCTTTGGGATGTGGGAGTGTTGCACGTAAGCGAACATAAAACAACACATACGTTACGTTTAGGTATTGCTAATAGAGAAAGCACATAAAATATTGCAAGGATATGAAGGGAAGCACTGGCATGGCACCTAGTTCACCCGGTGTTATGACATTACGGATGTAGTACAAGTACGTGATGTAGACAACCGTGTCAGTTTCCATATAAAAAAAATTCATTAATGGGATAATTATAATATTACAATAAAAAGCCAAAGATTTTTTTCACGAACAAGAAGAAGCCATTTTCATATAAAAACTACCAAACATCAACCAAATCAGCGCTCTTTTAACGGTTTCGTGCAGCAAAATGAACCGGTCGGCAGAGAAATTCGCTAGCACCAAAACACAAAATGCAGTGCATTGAGAAACTCGCCGGAATCATAAAGGGAAGGGGAATATTTCTTAAAGAGTGAAACAATACGAATGAAAAGCATTCGGAAGTGAGGATTGTGTCTGGAGAATTGTTCCAGTTTGAATGCGTCTGGATTCTGGACGAGGCTTGGGGAGGAGGCTATTGAGTGAAGTGGTGGCGGACCAGCTGGTTGGCGATTTGATTCTCTGAATGTTTCACGTGTAAAATGTACTTGCGGTTCCAAAATAAATACAAAATACATGCAGCGCTTTTACACTCTGCTAATTAAAATATAGTGTCTGTCTACCTAGGGTCACATATCGGATCGGATCATAAGGACACCTGGGCGCGGTCAGTGGATGCATGGGTGACTGCTCAAAAGTTGGAGGCTGATCGTGGTTCGGATTGCACGTTAAACGTACAGCACTGAATGAAAGGTCGGTTGAAACGGCTACCTATGCAAATAGTTGTGTGTGTATATATTCCTTATTAAACACCAATTTATACAAATTACGCACAAAAGGTGAGCTTAAGGTGAGGCATTCTATTCTAACTAAACTTTGGGATGTGGGAGAAGTATTTGCATGCGAACAACAAAGAGTTTGTATTACGTCGCTGCCGACGTAATACAAACTCTTTGGTGAACAATAATAGTTAGTAAAGAATAGTGGCAATGTATTAAGCAGTAAAGCATTATGCAACATATACAAACAAATACTAATACAAACTAATAGTTCATATTTTCCGTCCAGTTCAGTGTAGCCGGCACGACGAAAGGGAAGCACTGACATGGCACCTAGGCACCAAGGTGTTATGGGCTCACATCACGGATGTAGTAGGCGATGTTGCCAACCGTGTCAGTTTCCGTAAAAAAAAACATATTAAATTGAAATTTACATGGGGGATAAGCGACGTTTCTACTTCAGGTAATAAGGTCCAAAATTTTAATGCGCGAGTCGCCGGTAAATGTCAAAAGGAGTAATAGTCGATTCTCGAAAATCTCTCATTTTCTTTCTGGATGGCAAGGCTTTTATTTTGTTTTATACAGTCCGGTGTGGATGGCTGAGTCGGAAGGGCCGGAGCACATGCCATGCCACCACACAATATCACCTCCGAGAAGGTAGGTGCCATACCGGAAACTTCCCTTTCGATTGCTGGCTATACTGAACTAGAGAGAATGTGGGCAACTATCGTCCAGTACAGTGGTACCCAGTGATATATGTTCAAAACGCGCCAAACTAAACCAGTGGGCGAGGTGTTAATTATAACATTTTTCAACCATCCATTTGTCTTTTATAAACTACTAGCTTTTGCCCGCGGCTTCGCTCGCGTGAAATTCGTATTTAAAAAGAAGAAAGTAAGTTAAGCCACTAATAATTCGGTTTGTATGAGAGCTAGGTGCATCTTAACGTAACCGTAAGTGAATTTCGTTTATCTTGCGTCCCGTATAGTAAAATGTGCTTGTACTATTCGGATGATCGGTTTAAGAGTTATGGAGGAACATACATACAGAAAAGATTTCTAAAAATCGTCAATTTCTTTCTACAAACGCAGTATCTCATAAAATTAAGTAACTTACTCCATGACCATCCCTTACAGCTTCATTATTAGTATTGATTGATATCTAAACTTAGAAAAGGCAGGCTTATTAAAAGGCAGTCGATGTTAAATCGGAAATCTAAACTGAACAAATAGTTTTTACCACAAGTTAGAAGTCAGCAAAGTTCCAACCCCCCGACTGTAATCGTGGACGGGCCCGTGTTACTGACCTTAGCTCTGATTTCAAGTTGAAGGTTCTTCTTTGTAAGCTTTGCCAATAGGAGCACCGTATTGAATAGCTGTGCGTGGCTAGACTGAATGAAAGGAGTTTGCTATATTTTCTCCTTGAGGAAGGTAAGGGACGTGCCCTTGGGAAGGAACAAAAGGCTAGTTATTAATGAAAAGGTTACGCAAACCGTTATGTTTATAGGGAATTTTTTTGCACTAAACGGTTAGCATTTTACGGACATTTTAAATTTGGAATGCAAATATTTCTTGTTGCTACGTTCAACACTTTCACTTCCTAACTTGTTTTTTTCTATTGTTTTGAGTCATCCGCGCGGATGGCCAGGTAGGTAACAGTTGTAAGAACTAGACAAATTTTAAAAATACATGCATATTGTCCCGCATTACCTATGGGGTTAGCGGAGACAGTTGATTTTCACGTGACACGATATTACGACTGCCATGACACCTCTGAGACCATATGCAAACTGACAATATTATGTTCCATACCATGCTCGTCCGCAGTGTGACCGTTTTTAGTATTTTCGGTACTAAATTGGTATTTTGAGGCTCTGCAGAATGACATCAGTATTATTTTAGTACATTTCCAAATTTTAGTATAATATTGGTATAATTTTAATTATTTTAGTATTTTTTTATTATTTTCACCTGACAACACTGAAAACTGGCACAAAGTCAAGATTATTCATTTATTTAGCGCTTTCTGGCGATTTGTTCGCACCATTTAGCGCGTTTTCTCAAAAACGAGTAGGCAACACTATGAATCCAACGAATTTTTTCCCAAGTAAATATGCTGAAAACTAAATATAGGAATATATTTTTATCTAATCCTATTTTCTTCCTTATTAAATATTAAACAAGGCTTGACTCATGGTTGTACTTCATTTGAACAATCGCCAGAGATGGTTAAATGTAATAAAGTAAGTACAAATGATTACACGATTGATTTGGAATAAATTATTATTGTGTTTTATTCACAATACTTCTTAAAATAAACTATAAAAAAGTTAGTACAATTTTGGTTTATTAGAATTTTTATTGTAGTATTTTTTAGTACTTTCAGCACAATTTTTTGGTATGTTACCAGATTTGAATATGGTAACACTGCTCGTCCGTTTCGGCTTTTATACGAGTAGATGCTATAATTGTCACACGTATTACGGTAAACAACACCTAGTACTTATACCTAAAGTCATTTTTAAAATGTTTACGTGCATAACGTTATTATTTATTTATACCTTGTTATTTTATAGATTAACATCTTCTACACCTTGAGACTCAGTTAGGAGAGCAGTGTACATTGTACATTCTAGTCCAACCTCAGATATTTGGAAGGGGGGGGAGGGGGGAGGGGGGGGGGGGGGCTGAAATTTTTTCTTTGTCAATTTTTCTACTCTCATTTCCGATGCTTCAATGCGTAGATGTTTCTACATAAAACAATAATATTCCTATACGAATATCTACCGGTAATGACCATGGTCTCTTAAAAATTTAAATAAGGTCTCTATGTTTCTTCAATCTTATTTCTTAAAATCTGAATATGTCTTAGTTCTCACAAAAATAATTCCAAATACTTGTCCCCCACAAGCACTTGCACTATCACACCCACCTCGCCACGAATGCACCATATGGTCCTCGCTAAATTTAACTCGACAGATCCTGCGCGCGCATGGCAGTGCATGTGTTCACAAGCTGCGCCCGCTCATCTTACTGGGTTCCTGAAATCAAGATTTATGAAAAAAATCCTTACAGGGTTACAGGATACTGCACTATTTCATATGTGTACCTACATATATATTCATTACCTATAAGTTTCTTTTATTTAATTTGATTAACCACATGCCACCTCGTTATTGTCGACGACAATAACGAGGTGACATGCCTAAAATATATATTTGCTGAAATAGAAATAAGTAGTTATATAATTATTTAAGATAACATTTCAATTTGTTGGTGCTTTCTTGCGTCTTGTCCTAATATTTTGCAATTTTTTTTTAGTCTTGCTAATTCAACCGAGTTCTTGCAGTACAACACGGATTGCTCTGTCTGCGTACCCCAATAATTGTCAGGTATTCCGATTGTCATGTAACATTCTTCAAGTGCCTTGCGCACTGGATGTATGAAGATTAAAGCAATCGTAAAACGTTGCTGACAGCAAAGATAAGGCGCTGGCTTAACTTCTTTTATTCATGAATTCTGTTCTGTCATGTGACTGTTAGAGGCCTACATACTTTCACGATACTTTACTAGGCAACCAGCATTGTATTTTCTATGGAGCCATGCGATGCATAGATAGTACTATGCTTGGTGTCTCTAGAGTTACAGTTTTGTGGGTGACGTGAAATTTTCACAGAGTTTTTTTTTTGTGACTCAACGTTAAATAGTATGAAATTACAAGTAAAAATGTTTTAAAACTAACATTATTTAAAAATAGTCCTACTTTCTTATGTTAACTATATAAGTTAATTGTTTTACCCATTTTCTATGTACCTTACCACAATTCCGTGCATGACTGGTAGAGAATGCTATCCTTTCATTTCATTCATTTTCTTCTTCTTCTTTTTTTCCGACTTGCAACCGCAAGATGTTCAGAGCGGTCCTTGAGCCGTAATGGCAACTGATCTCTTTTTTTATTTGAGATCTAAATACTGCCAGTGTCACGTTAAGATATCCACGTTATATATTTTTATAAACAAAATTCATTTTTTATTGAAAGCGTGGCGCCGACGCACCCATAAAGTGTCTAACGACGCCCATGGACATTCGGTCGTATGCGGGGCATTGCGGGGGTTGCGAATGCCATGCCGGCCTGGCCCATTCACGCCCCTCTTGAAGGACCCGAGACTGTACTTGGGGGAAAACATGTGGGCAGAGAGAGCATTCCAGAGTTTACCGGTTATGCAGAGAAAGGCAGAACCGATTTGTTCGCATCATTAAATTTACTAAAAAGTCTCCCTTTGCCGTGTCTATTTTCCTTAAATCTTAAACATGTCTTATTTTTTAAGAAAATCAGATGGGTGGCTCTGCCGAGAGACCAAAACTGCTCGACACAGCCAAATTCACATGACTTCACGAATACACGCTCAGCGAGGTACCATACCAGCGATTTGGTGACTTAAATGCTGTAATGTTAAGGTCCTGTCAGTCAACCCGTATTCACTCGTACTCCTCTTTCAAGGCGCCGCTTTCGCCGGTTGGAGTAGGATGCAACACAATCAATCAATCAAAATTTTGGTTTTTATTTTTTTATTCCAAAACTACGGATCGAAAGAAAAAAGTAAAAAGCTACAGATTTATTCAACAAATAAAATATATTTTTTCCAAAGCCTTATTTGGTCACGTTGCCTTAAATACGTTTTCATTACTAAACTCAGAGGCATGTTCGTTCATGATTTTTTCTATGGAGCGATGTTAGTCAAATCGTGTTTTCAAAAATCTATCGATCTGCGCTGATAGATGAAGTTTTACTTATTATATATTAAAACTGAATCTGTCAGGTAAGTAATATTGGCGGTATATTTCTTGAAATTCGAGTCGAACGCAGTCTCACATCACCTTAATTTTATGAATCGTCGCATTTTAAACATTCAGACTGAGATTTCAGATGTGTATCCTAACACAGTTTGCAAAATATGTACGCATGCCAAAAGTTTAAAAGGAACATTTCTCCAAACAACGCTCGGGGCTCGGGGTCCCATAACCTTGAACGATTAAAATCCGTTCACCTCCCAATCGCACCCTCATGCAGTAGCGAATAATAGCAACAATATGATACATACATACATACATACATATGTACGTGCATATAGCACAAAGCCTCCTCTAGCACATAGGCACGTGGCTAGATCAACAATAGGCCAGCTGGCGTGGGTGAACTGAACACCCACACTTTCTTACCCTAGTGATGTGTGCGGGTGCGTGTAAATTGTTGTAAATAGAATATATTTAATATAAATATTTTAGGGGGTAACGAAGATAGTATTAGAAGGAATTTTTCTATTCAAAAATGCTAACTAGATAAA
Source organism: Nematopogon swammerdamellus (assembly GCA_946902875.1). Taxonomy (NCBI): domain Eukaryota; kingdom Metazoa; phylum Arthropoda; class Insecta; order Lepidoptera; family Adelidae; genus Nematopogon; species Nematopogon swammerdamellus. The sequence continues at coordinate 7,003,586 of OX336337.1, forward strand.
CAGAAAATGTTATACAATTTATAATTTTAATATTCAATGGAAGCTTATAATTTATTTTCACGGATCGGTTCCAAAATGATTGAGAATTTAAACGATTTTATCAAAAAGATTAAAATCAAATAGCAATAATTTTGTTTGTTTATAATAATACTTCACACATATTGAACTGTAAAATTATTGACAAAGGAAACTTTTTAGAACAATCGAAACCTCAAAAAAAATAGGCGCCGGCGCATCTCTACCGTTCAAAATTGCCTTCGATTTCACCCTTTACCATCAAAATACCGTTATATTCCTCCTAAAATGTGTACTGTCATCATTAGTTTCTTATTATTGATGAGAAAACTTACCTATATTATAAGTATCCGTGAAAAAAAACTGATACATTGAACTAAACATTTATATGTATGTGTGTTTGACTACTAACACAGACAAACATCGGGACACCCCATAGGAGTATAAAAATTATTATTGTCCTTTATTCCACCACAACTGGTTCAGCGCCTGATCGTATGGATTCAGTTGAGTGTCAACGCTGTATTTATCTTTTCTAGTTATAAAATGAACTGTTGTACCTTGTTGCTGTTTATTTAAATTGTATTAATATTTATTTATTTATTCTTAACAGTTTTAAAGATTATTAACAGTTTTAAAAATATAATACAATTTTATTATAATAAAATACGAGTATTACCTACACTTTATCCCAATTAACGACGAAGTGACCAGAGAGGACTTAATGGCTCAATAATTCCTTCCAGGCATAAAGCTATATATGCCAATAGATATGGTACATTTATGTACTTTGGGAGAGACCTATGTCCAGCAGTGGACCGATACAGTCCGATGATGATGATGATGATGATTTATGTATTGTTTTTTTATGCCATAATAATATTACCTATATATTCAAAGATTCATAAGATTTAAACAACAATTATTTTCAAATAAGGCGCACGTTTTACAACTTTACTATAAAACTTAAGCATTACCTACAGTTGTAATATTACTATAAGAAGAATGATTATATTCCAGTTTTTTTTTTCGTTAAACCGAAGCGATTCCCCTCTCCTCGTATAGGGGCATATGTGCAATAATAGTAAACGTAAAGTACCCCTCGTGTAGCCGCCCCGTCTGCCCGCCCCGCGCCCCCGGCTGCGGCGCACCCCCCGCCAGGTGGTGGTCGCGGCGAGGCCGGCACGCGCCATTTCCGCACCGACCGCCGCCCCGGAGTCACCTAACGGGACCCGGCTCCTCGCGCCTCCGTCCCGACTCCATCACCTTCGTCTCTCCCCCGGGAGCCATCTCCGGACCGTCTGTCGCTGAACATGTGACATCCGCAGCCGACATGAGCTCCATCGGCGTTGTCGTGCTCCGCAACTCGATCCTCGGGAACGCGCAGGTCCTGCAGGAGTCCGTCAACAATGCGACCAACATCTCCAACAACGCCGCCGAAAGGAAGCCGAAGCGCGAGATCATCATCGTCAGGAAGAAGCAGAAGATCCAGTCGCAGCCGACCGTGTCGGTGACGTCGCTCTTGCGCGCCGCAGTGGCCTCCTCCGACACCCCCGTCGCCGCCGCACCCTCACCCTCCCCGGCGCGCGCCGCAAAGAGGCCGCGCGTGCGTGACGACGCCTCCGATGACGGCCGTGCGCCGGCGCCGCCGCTCGCCGTCGCGCGGCGCAACGCTCGCGAGAGGAACCGCGTCCGACAAGTCAACAACGGATTCGCTGCGCTCCGCCGACACATCCCCGACGAGGTGGCCGAGGCGTTCGAGTCGGCCAACTCGAGCCGCGGCCCCAACAAGAAGCCGAGCAAGGTGGAGACGCTGCGCATGGCCGTCGAGTACATCCGCAACCTCGAGGGCCTCCTCAACATCAGCGCGGCGTCCGATAAGGAGAACACGACGCGGACCGGAGCCGAGTCTTTCCCGTCGCCGGCGTCCTCATCATCACCGCGCGACACCTCCTTCGAGCGCAGCTACTTCTCGCTCAACTCGCCGGCGCTCGATGACGACGACGACGAGACGGACAGTTTGCCGCCGCCGATAACGAGGCATCAGTACGCGCGCCTGCCGGCCGACGTGTTCCAGCTGGCGGCCGCGTCCCACCTCTACGAGGAGGACGAAGGCGGGCAGCCGGCGACACCGGCCTCCGACCTCATCGTGCAGGACGAGCTCCTGAGTCCGCATCTCCTCGATTCAAACTTCCACTTCATGAACTCGGCCGAGCACTTCACGATCATCCACCCTGAGCAGAATTTCGGCAGCGAGGCGGACGGGTTCGACGAGGCCGCCTCCGAGCTGGACGTCAAGTACGCGGAGACGCTGCGGCTGGCGGACGTGCACGCGGATATGCTGGGGGAGGAATCGGCGCTGTTGAGCGGGCTGAGCACGATCGATCCGCAGCTGGTGCTTCCGCAGGAGCAGTACCTGCTGGACGAGGCGCCAGCGGGTGCGGAGGGCGAGGACAGCTGCGACGCACTGGAGCTGAAGCGGGAACTGGCGGAGGCGCAGGTGAGCGCGGAGGACCGCCAGCAGTTCGAGGAGACGCTCAAGTGGTGGCAGGAGAAGACGAGGTCCGCCCGCCCCGTGCTAGTGAGCCGCGACAAAGTCGACTGAGCGCCGAGCAGCTAATATATTCCTGTAGATTTAATTAGATAAATTGAAACAGCTGTCATTGCCAAAGGTATTTCCGAGATAAGTGCCCGCTCGTCCATTGCATGTATAAGCGCAAGGTGTTTTGTAACGGTCGCCGCGGTCGAGTCGCCACCGCACGCGCGGCGCATGCGTGGTGGTCATATATTTTATCTACCTATTTATTTTCTACACTACTGACAAAACGTACGAGTTTATGGTGGCTATAATAAGGACATGTGCGCAGTGCAATGGATAGGTTAGTCACTATTTATTAATTACTAAGGTCGCGATAAAAGTGAAACACCTTGCATTTATTATTTTCACTTTGCTTGTTTTCTTCTGATTTTTTTTTCTCTTACACGTAGGTACTTTAAAATTACGAAATCTGTGTTGAAGTTCATGGACACCGATATTATTACTTATCTAACAAAATAATGTTAAATTTAATAATGAAATAAAGACACGAATGCATACATACAAACGTTGTATCCCGACAATCTCGCTAAGCAGAGTAATCGGTGTTGTGCTGCAAGAACTCCGGTAAATTACAGCACAACACCGACCACCACGTTTAGCAAAGTATTAGGACAAGATAAACAATAAAGCAGCAAGTAAGCACAAATGCAATGAGCAATAATATGCATGAATTAGCTGCGTCCGCGGCTCCGCTCACGTTAAGGTTGAATTTATTCTAAAACAGCATCTGAATCGGTGGAGCGGTTTTCGAGTTATAAGGGAGCATTGCATATAATACTCGTACACAGTGACGGCAGACGCTGAATTTTATAACATTTATTAAGGAATGCCTATAAAACATGTAAATAATTCTCAAAATATGTAAACTGTGCCTTTAATTTATATTCAAAAATGTGATTATTAGATAAAGATAATAAAATATAAATTGAAATAATACGTATTTCATTTTATTGTGTTTAATTTTTTTTTTATTACTATAGTGCCATTAATTAAATATATTAAAAAAATATTAAAATTAAAATAAGAGTGCCTATTACTGAGAATACACTGAATGCAGGTCGGTCGAAACGGCTATGAAAATAAATATAAAAAATATAAAAAAAATATTCCGAGTTATTCGTCCTGTTCAGCGCGACCGACATGACACAACCAAAGGGAAGCAAAATACTGGCATTGCACTCACACTCACGTGTCATAGATACAGATACACCTACTTAGTTTCGACCGAAACAAAGTTTTGATGGGCTCATCACGGATGTAGTAGGCGATGTAACCAACCAAGCCATGTTCAATGTAACAAAATATCATGATATACGAGTACATATAATGCAGATCTGCATTAAGCCGACCTTTTTGTACCTTATTTTGTAGGAAAATAGTGCACAATAAATACAAATACTTAAAGGACGATAACTGTACTTATTAAAACTGGCCAAGTTTGAGCCGAACTCGCGGACAGAGGTCTCCGCACAACAAAAAAACGTTTCAAAATAACGTTTCTTGCATGGGGAGGTCCTTAATTTTTAGCTTTTTCATCGTTTTTATTAATTGTTGTTATATCCGCCAAAATAACACATTATGTGAACATTTCAACCGGCTAGCTATTACGGTTCCAAAGATACAGCCATCGGACTGAAGGACGAACCACAGAAATTGGAAATCCGATTTCTGTGGGACGAACAGACAGGCGGACAGACAGGCTTAGTAATAAGCTTCACGGGATACGTAAACCTAATAACACTAAACTTAACTAAACCAACAATCTAGAGTTAACTTGACTCAAAGCTCCGTAAGGATAACATTAGATAACGGTTACAGTAAAACTGGTCCAGCCGAAAAATAAAACAAAAAGTTTGTGTTGGCTTGGCCCCCATGTTATATTCGGTGCTCCCAAGTGACCCACTAAGAAGCTGAGTAGATTTTTTATCCGTTAACGGTAACCCAACACTGCTCATTGTGATTTTAATACGAACTCTGTATAGAGAACCCGCGCGGCCGCGCGCCCTGCCTGCTATGTTTATTGGTATGTTGGGCCCAACCCCCAAAAACAACTCAAGGGTTAGCTACTTGAATGTGTTGGTTTTAATTTCATTTAACTTTTTACCTTTAGCAAAATACTACTGGGTAATCTACACCTTAGCTAAAATTATTTTGAAAATAATCTGGATTTGTAAACGCAATAATTTTGCCTAAACAATAGCAACAAAACTGTAGTGTACCCACCCACCGAGTATACTCGTACATACATTATAATGGCATAAAATTCCTAGTAAAACGGGTTTAGAGTAAGCTATGTCTTGAGCAATGAGATTGTTTTTAAAAATATTCCCGCTATATTCCACATACATAATGGTTCAGAAAACAAATACCTACTCTTATGATTTCACACAAAATATTTATAATTTTCTGAATGAATTCCCAAATCCGTTTCGCTTCCGGCTAGGCTCCCGCAGGAATGTTAATTTCTCGCCTATTCTTTTTTCTATTAAACTATTCCCATATTTTACGAACTAAGCACCCCGGACCCTATTTTGACTTCCATTTAAATATTTTCCGCTTCATTCGTCAGGCAAAATGTCTAACTATTAAAAACTTTGAGAATGTTATTAATAGTTATATAGGTGAAAGTATGTCTCGATTCGTAGTTTTCTCTAAAGTTATGACTGACTCAATTGTTTTGTAACATTAAGTTAACGATAAATCATTGATATTATAACCCTAGTCAGGCAGGACTATAATATTAATCATTTCAATGCTCCCATTATTGATAATTTCGTTATGACGTAAGCAGATAATTCGCATTTTCATTTTCTTCATTCTTCACTGAAAACGCCTATTATGACTGTGTCTGCAAACGAAAATCTTCAAACTGAACATTTCTCTATCGGGTTTATATGAAAAGTTGCTATAGGTTTTCTATCATATCTACATAACATTTTTTTTTTCAAGATCTCCTTCAAACATTTAATAATATTTATCTCTAAGTTATATCTACTTATATGTATTAAGTTTTGGTTTTAGATTATATTTGCAGTTTTAATTTAGTACATATAATAGGTACATTATATGGTAAGGTAATTTTCAATTAGTAATTAGTTATTTTATTTTATTATATTGTGTCCTTTACAACATCGATTAAAGTATTATACCACCAAAAGATACCCAATGATGACTACACAGCGTATGCGTGGGAACATCATCATTGGTATGGGAACAAAAAGTTACCTCAACTTGCGAAGAAGAGACGTAGAGAAAGGGAGGGAACGATCCATTGGAAAAATGTCCGTTACGAAGTCGCTCCCGGCTTTGTAGTCTCAAGTCACGTTGGATCAACGTGACTTGAGACTTGAAAATATTGATTGTGAATCTCTCTGAAAATTCAAATAAAATACCTAGCCTGGCGTTCCACAATCAAACGCATGCTTAATTGACGAGTGAGCTAGGCCTTCCAGCCAGCCTTCCAGTGCATCGCAAGTGCTCTTGGCATTTTAAGATCATCTTGAAGATGGGATAATTATTTTGCATAATCTTAAATATCTCGGGTTTTTCTTTTTTCATTCACCAATAAACAGATTTCTGAACAACCAAGCATGATCTAAAAAGAAAAATAAATTATTAAAGTTTTAGTTGTAGAGTTTTTTTTTCATCCTTAGGTACACACACAGTACACTTACATACATTCGTCATTTTTCAATTCACGTAAAGGGGCAGGAAATCGTGTTAGAATTCCAACCATGGCAATGAACACATTTTCCAAATACTATACTCGATGTCGTTGTCCAACCTGGCGGGTGGACTTCCCACACTCCCTTTCCTGTCCACGGCCAACAGTGAAGGCCACGGTTACTCTAACGGTCGTCGTCTCTTCCATACAATACACTTGAGCTTAGCCACCCGGCGTCCAATATCGACTACCTTGGTGCTTGGGTGGACTGCCACGCACCATATCACGTAGCGATCCAGCATGGCTCGCTCCATTGCTGGCTAGGCAACTTTCAACCTTTGGACAACAGCGACCGTCAGACTTCACGTTTCACACCCGTACGTCATAACAGGGAGGATAAGTAGCAGTAAAAAAATATACATTTGAGGAAATTAAAATATTTTCAAGAGCTATCAAGACTGTTCGAGCCTGGTATATTCTCAAGGTAAGAAGCGAAGTCAAAGGAGCCCTATTGTACAATATTTATTCTCCCGTGCGTATTTTCGGCGTCGCCATTCAAGACCGGGCCTCCTCTTTGTGAACCCAAGCAGGGTTCATGGGAAAAAATCCCGATAAAAAAAATACACGGCCAAAGTCTTACTAGCTCGAGGGAATCTTTACTTTCAACGTTCAAAAATGAATAAGCACTTTTTCTTATGCTCTATTCGCGTAAACTTTAAGCCAATCCACGTGTTGGATCAGAATCTGAATGACAAAGAGCATCATTGTTCACATCGGATTTTTTTTTCTCCGTAGATTGTATGCTGTGTTGATAGGATGGTATTCTGTTTGCTTATCTTGGAGAATACTATTAAGTCTAAAAACAAATATGAGAAACATTCGTCAGATTTATGTCGCCGGACGGGAGTTTTTTTCTTCTTTTTCTTTTTTTTTTATGGAAACTGACACGGTTGGCTACACCACCTACAACATCCGTGATGTCAGCCCATAACACCGTTTGAACTTGGTGCCACGTCAGCGCTTCCCTTCGGTCGTGCCGGCTACACTGAACTGGACGGAAAACACAAACTATTCACATAGCCGTTTCGACCGACCTTTCATTCAGTGCGGTGGTACGAAGGGAGTCTTATACCTTAGTCGCATTTTACGACATACACGGGGAGAGATGCAGTGGGGCTATTCTTTTAAAGTACCGGCCACACACGGTACAATAAATTGGACAGGATAAATTCTTCTTCCAATAAATTGCGCAGTCATTGCAGTGGCAATAAAATTGCTACTGCAAAATATTTCCAAAAACTCTCAAAGGTATTTTTTTATGAAACTGACACGATTGGCTAACATCACCTACAACATCCATGATGTCACCGCTCAACATATTGATGAACTAGGTGCCATGCCATTCCCTCTAGTCGTGCCGGCTACACTTAACTCTCGACGAACTATTTACATAGCCGTTTCGAAACCCTACCACATAGTACGGTAAGATCGGAACGGACGGAGTTTTACGTGGAATCCGAACCACGGTCAGCCTCCAAAGGTGGAACAGTCACGCAACCAAGTTCTGACCGCGCCCAGGTGTTCTTAAGACAAAGAACTACCGAGGCTGTTAGCTATTCAGGATATATTTGGAAGTACCTATTATTCAATGATTATGAGTAGTATTACTTTCACATGCAATCCCTGGCTACCCCATTGGAAAAGAGACGTAGCGTTATGTATAAACAACACATGATCATTCAGAGGTAGGTATTTTTTAACCCCCGACGAAAAAACGGAGGGGTGTTATAAGATTGACGTGTGTGTGTGTGTGTGTGTGTGTGTGTGTGTGTGTGTGTGTGTGTGTGTGAGAGGGTGTGTCTGTCTGTGGCATCGTAGCTCCCAAACGGATGGACCGATTTGGATGCAGTTTTTTTTATTAGGAAGCTTGTTTAATCGGGATGGTTCTTAGCTATGTTTGTAATCAAGTAATCAAGTAATTAAGTAATAAAAAAATAATTATCTTAAAAAGTGGACCAATTTGCATGCGGATTTTTTAAAAAAGCTTGAAATAAAAGTTAAATTACAAATTTATTAAATAAGAAAACAAAAACAGTCTGACAGTAAATACGTCATGGTGGCATAGAATATTTATTATACACGGTGTTGCAGTTGCCCCCGTAATATATTTAACTGACATAATATAAGGGGGTTATTCTATATGTGAAACTAAACAACTTCTGTGGCGAAAATTTTTTTTTTTGTAACCAAAAAAATTTTTTTCCCATACAAATTTTAAATACCTATCTATTCTCAAAATGTATGGAGAAAAAAATATTTTTTTCTTCAAATTAAAAAATCGTAGAACAAAAGTTGTTCTATTTCAAGTACAGAATCACCCCCTTTCGGGTTTTACGGTTGGGGTTGCAACACCGTGTATAGTGGGAAGAGTACTGACGTCGCGTACAGTTGCCGGCAGCAAATAATGCGTGTCGAGCTTTAGAAAGAGATAATCCGGTTGTAGAGCGTCGTCCCTGTCGCACAGAGACGAGCGAATTCGCAGCTAGAACTCTCAGTAAAATTTGTTAATCTTGCTCTCAAGTTGTGTTTTCGATAGACTGTGTAGTGGTTTTATTATGTGGGTAGTCATTAAAATATTTATATTAATATATATGAAAAAAAAAACCTGCAAAGTGTCTTGCGGGTTCTTTTTCGTGGGTTTAAACCGGATAGAACAAATTGTGACAAATTCGAGCGCAGTCTTACTGCAATATGATTGATCAAGAAAAAAAAACAACAATAAAAAATCCCGTCGCGCACCAATGTCATGCGCAACGTCTCGAACACTGGACTCCTGTCACGTAAGTACCTTTACCACCAGGTTTTATTCGTACATGCAAACATACACGCTGTATCTCGACAATCGATTTAACCAGAGTGATCGATGTCGGTCTGCAGAACGGTAGCTCAGTGGTGCGGTCGGTTGACTGTCTCGTGATCATAAGCATACCTGGGCGCGGTCAGAACTTGGATGGGTGACCACTCCACCGTTGAGGCTGAACGTGGGTCGGATTCCACGTAAAATTGTAGTTCCCTTCCCTTCTTACCTTACTAGGTGTTACCACCTAGGTTAATACCACCAGACTGAACGACGAAAGTTCGGTTGAAGCGGCTATGTAAATAGTTTGTGTTTTCCGTCTAGTTCAGTGTAGACAGCACGACCGAAGGAAGGGAAGCATAGCCATTACACCTAGTACACCAAGGTGTTATGGGCTGACATTACGGATATAGTAGGTGATGTAGACAACCGTGACAGTTTCCATAAAAAAAATGTTGAATTAACGCACAAACCGACCGCCTTCAGCAGAGTAGATTACTATCAAGCGGCAAGTAAGGCGCACGTACACCTACTCATCCACCTACTGCATTCATCTGTTCCAAAATCCCGAAAGTGCTACGTTCACGTCTTTTTGTCCGGACGTTTAAAGGCAGACATGCAAATGAAGCCAGCCGGGCTGTGCCGAAGTTAATCTGTTCCCTGCGCCATACGGTACGCGCCAGCCCGACAGAACCAAGCAAGAGCGACACATGAGAGAGCAAAAACTTATCCTATGCACCATATGGTGATTTAAGTAGATTAACACTCGCACCAGACTTTTTGAATTGCCGTTTTTTGAGTGGATGATGACTGTACGATTCTTACCTTCCCTCCATGCGTAAGTACACATAATATCTCTAAGTAGGTACAATTCAGTCGAATGAAGAATGACAATTCCCCATATGATACGGCTCGCCCCACAATGTGTTTCACTAATGATACTTTGAGCCAGTTTGAATAATCATCAAGAACCCAGCTTAGCATAATTAATTTTTTTTTCGGCTTTACTCACAGTCTTCTCCGCGCTATGTGGCTTGACGTTTCGGGCCAAACGTATGGCCCATTCTCATGAGCGCTCTGCCTGTCGCGACGGTCGGCAGAGAATTGTCAGTTCTCCGCCAGTCGCCGACGACGAAGATTTTAGCCGTGGCCAATGCGGGTAGTCTCCGCAGACGAGGGTTCCTACTATGCGTTCCGGATCTCAGCGGAGAGGCAGAAGGCGCTGACGGTGTCCACTTCCGGTCGGTCGTGTCCGTCGTGTTTTCTTCCTCTCTTGAGTGGCTCTAACCCAGCTTAGGCTTGCGCTATAGAACTGTGTGGATCAGCTGGTACTTCCAACACGAATATACACCAGTGCTTCGAGAACCTAGTCTTGCTTGCGTTTACAAGCAAGACCCCATGGCTCTGCCAAAATGAGGAGATTCATGATTACTTTTGCTGCCGTAGATTATCGGCTCAGTTCTTTCCAGATTCGATATTGTACCACTTTTGAGAATCCGCTCTGATCACACCCTATTGAATTAAAGTGCACAACATTTGTGCGGAAAATAGATTTGTCTAATTGCAAACCTCTGATTTAAAGTGGAAAATATATTGATAGAGTGTAATCGGAGGGAAAATCTAAAGAATGATTTTTTTTTAAGGATAGTGCGACATGTGGCATCTTTACACCGATAAGTAGGTGCCTAACGATGCCCATGGACATTCTGTGATGCACGGGGGTGAGAATGCCATGCCGGCGTGACAGAATCCTTTACGCGTCGCTTTTTAAAAACGCAATGTTGTCCTTAGGAGGAAATAAATGGGCATGTAGTCCGTTCCACATTTTCCCGGTTCTGTGAATGAAAGACCTACAGAATCGGCGCATCCGTGCTAGGTCGATTGTATATTGACGCATCCCCCCCCCCCCCCCCCCCCCCCCTACCCAGTACGCGTAGTGCGGATATAGAATGGAAAAGGCGGAATCGCGTTAAACAGGTCCTCCCAACACTCCCCGTGAAATAGACGATCGAACACATTTAAGGCCGACGGTCACACGAAGTCTTTAGTTTTAAGATCAGATCCATAGCTCTACCCGAATGAAAAGGAACCGAAACCCGAAAAGGATGAACCTATTTTTGAAAACTCACAGGGCACTGCACTCACTGAACTCCAAAATATTAGTTGCATTCTTCAAGCTTCTCTGTCTCCGAAAGACAAGATAATCTTGAATGGTACCATAGTCGTCCTTCCTTGGGCTGGTTTAGTCGTAATGCGGCGAAAGTCCTAAACCAAATTATGTAAGATAAAAAAATAGTTACTTGGAATTGCTAACTACAAAGTAGGAAATTCAGAAGCGGTTAAAGAAATTCAAGATCTGTCTCAATGTAAATACTATGGCGGTGAGCTTACTGGACAGGATAAAATAATGTGCCATGATTGAAGCGGTAAAATGTACCGGCCGAGCAGCTAAAATCCAATTTGAGCAATACATTGTTGAAACAGTTGTTGATGGACTGCCGCTTCCAAAAACCATCATACATGCAACACATGCGATAAAGTTCAAAGCTGTTAGCAGATTGTATACGGAGAGAGAAAATAAACAAATGAAACGTTCAGGGTACGAAGGTCATTTATCGATAAAGCAATTCTGAAGCACCGTCTTAGAAGGTTAAATAGATAGATATAAAATGCTTTATTGCTCGAATAAACATTAAACAGTAATAAGTACATTTGAAAATTTACATAAGGTGCAAAGGCGGACTTATCCCTTACAGACAGTCAACCTTTGGATGTTTGAGATTCGATAAATGTAAATAGGTAGTGGCAAAAGAGTTGAGAGTGAGAATTGAAGATAAAGTAATAATAATAATTAACTATTATTTATTATTATTAATTAAAGGTTACACGAAATGGCGGCACATATTATCAATGTATGGGACGGACACTTGATTGCTATAAACTGCTGGCATAGCTTCTATTTAAATATTGGGTTTATGAATGGAATTCTATTGCAAATATAATTTATTATTTTAATGGAACGTAGACGGTTTGAATCGTGACACTAAAACAACTACATACACATATTTATTTACCGGAAGAAGGATTATGCTCTGATTGTCTATGGTTCCATTAATCTTAAGATTAGTCGAATCAGATGATAATCCTATATCCCGCAATTAGGCCTTAGTATAGGAAGTAATTTAATCGTCTTTATATGTAGATACTTGTGTATCCAATATCCTTCTAAACATTCGGAAGCCTAAATATAAACCTAGTGTTTCTTACCTGTCGTCAACCACCTGATATTCAACCGTGCCGTTCCAGTGAACATGGATACCTTATGGCTAAACCCCCCTCTTTAGGTTTAAGTTACGAATCCTATTAAAAATACTTTCGTTCTTAACCATAACTAAATTTGTTACAACACTTTACTATAGTGACTTGCAATACGCATTTGTAGAGTGAAATGAAAACGTTTCTTCAAACCAGGCATTCAAATTTAGAACACAGAATGAGGGTTTTGTCAACAGATATTGTTTAAGGTATCGCGCGGTAAACGTTTTCTGGCTTACCCCACCCCAGTCACCGAATATATATTACTAGCGTCCCCAGTTGACTTGCCAGCCGGTGTTGCCATGTGCAGTGCGCGCGAAACCTAATTATGTGTGTTTCAAAAATAGAACACGTTTCGGGAAGTGTCTCATGTGCGTGCTCAGTGGAGCCTGGGAAATGGAACCCCGACAGACTGTAGCCAGGTTCCCTTTTCGAATATGTAACAAAAACAAATGTTTATTCGTTCTAATTTTAAAGTTTTTAATCGCAAGTTTCAAGATTGTGTGAACTTTATATGACCAAAAACCGGAAAGGGAGTATAGTTTAAGGCCAAGAAGGTTTTTTACACTGTAGGGGTGAATATTGGGTCGGTACATAACGCAGCGGGTACATACATACCTCACAAAATTAATAATTAAGTATCTAGGTACAAATGTATAATTCATATCATAAAGTATGAAAATTCTTTTTTGTAGGTAAGCGTTCTGCTATACATTTACTCTTTTATTCGCAAGTCTGTAAAATTATGATTCTTACTTTTGTGTTCACTATACTTACAGTTCACTAGGTATAATTCGAATTATTAACCGTCTATAAAAATAGGGAATGGCTTAAATTCAGCATCCTGATTAGGGATTAGAGCTGCGCCATATCCCTCTTTGTAAACCATCGATTATTTAAGTATTATAGATATGTATTTCTTACCCAATTTTTTGTTTTTAGCTATTATGTTCAAAATTTTTCGTTTGTATTTCTTTTCTTTTGTTTGTGTTAAAGTAGATACATATCTAATGTATTTTTATTAGTTCCATTGATTTGTTAGGTTTACAAATAAACTATTTGAATTTGAATTTGAACTATTTATTGCACCCACATTTAACAACGTACGTTCCTGAATTAAATATGCATGAAAATAAACAAAGCAGTACACGATTGCGCAAAGGCGGACTTTTCAATGTGAGTTTTTATCTTTCAGTCAACCTTAGACGTGCCATTGTCCATCGACCCGCAAAAAGAATGTGACTAATAAAGAACGTATCAAATCTGGAATACAGCAATAAAGGTGATCATAAAACCCGAGATTGTACAAATCAAGTACAAACATTTGAACCACTGAAGATTTTCTAGTGAGTCAGGTAAATTACTCACATAATCAGAATTAGCAAATATTTGATCACGCAAAAGTGTGTTTCCTTTGAATCATACATGTCTTTACGATATCCAACAATGCGTAAAACTTGAAGTATTATGAACTTGAAGTATGCATTATATTCGCTGACAAATGAAATCTGTACTTAAAGTTCTTTTTTGTTGCCGTGGATTTCTTGAAACTACACAAAATGCTTAATATTCAGAGTATTTGTTGCAAAAGAGTTGAAAACATTTGGAAGAATTGTCATATGTCGGTTTTTGAAATATTTTGAATTGAAGACGTACATAAGTACCTAAGAAAACGTACATACGAAAAAGAATAAAAACTCTCAGGTGACTTATATGAGCTAGAATATTTGAAACTTTAAAATGACTGGCATTGTTGCTACATCAAAGAGCTATACTTGGTGAGGGGCGTTTGGCATAATAATATAGCATATATTATACCGAAGGGCTAATATTATGCCATCAATAGATACAACCAAACAAAGCGATGCATTGACATGGAATCTATTTCCCCCACGAATAAATTCTTGTGCGCTGATACCACGTTTGTGTAGGTGAGTCGACGTAGCCAATCATGGAAGGTTCCAAACTTAAAATAAAATTGTAGTTTTGTTTTTTTGACAAAATATCTTTAGCTCTGTGTCCGAATAGGAACTGTATTAACCCTTAACTGCTGTCAATCGGGTCTTCCTACAGTGAACAAGGTATATAGGCCCACCCCTCAAGGACCAAAACATTGTAAAACCTTGAAGGGTACATTTTTTTATATCGTTTGATCTAATTGGTACCACGTGCGCAGTTTCCGTTCAGCCACGTGCGCGTGCGCCGCTTTCATAATTAAAATATTCGTTCCGCTCTCTGCCGGACGAAATCACTGCGATGGCAACAAATGCCTAGAGAGGCCATCAACTTATCGAGGAGGTGCATGAAAGAAAAGGGCATGACGGGTAAATCTCTTCTCCCCTTCTTTTCTCTTCTCTGTCTCTTCTCTTCTGTATCTCTTCTCTAGTAATATAAAGTTCAACATCTGTCTGTCTATATGTCTGTCTGTCTGTCTGTGTGTAAGGGGTAAACTCGAAAACAGCTGAATCGATTTATATAAAATGTTAACTGATATGATCTGGCATATCTCAGGATGGACAATGTAACATCACGATATTTTTCCAAGGGCCTGAGCAGTGAACAAAAATCTTAAATCCGGCGTAAATACTTCCTACCGCGCAGATTAAATCGAATAAATCTTGTAGAGATGTATGGCAATGAAGTATGTAGCAAATGTAGCACTGTAGTCTTGTACATACATGCATACCACAAACTGTATCCCGACATGCGGAGAGTAATCGGCGTTGTGCTGCTAGGACTGTGGTAAATTATGGCACAACACCGACCACCACATTTCGCAAAGTGTTCGGGCAAAACAACTATCAAGCAGCAACCTTAACCGTGGCAAGAGGTGGCTATCCTATCGCCCTTTAGCACGCCATCGTGTCTTTATCCCTTAGTCGTCTTTTACGACATGAACCGGGAGAGATGCAGTGGCGCTATTATTTTTAATTACCGACCCCAGATGTTCTTGTTTACACTATGTTCTCTATTACAAATGAAGTGATTTTTATTTAATTTAAGTTTTTTTTTTTATTGAGTCCGACACGGTTGGCTACATCACCTACAACGTCCGTGATGTCAGCCCATAACACCGGGTGAACTAGGTGCCATGTCAGTGCTTCCCCCTTTGATCGTGTCGGCTACACTGAACTGGTCGGAAAACACAAACTATTTACATAGCCGTTTTGACCGACGTTTCATTCAGAGCGGTGGCACCAACCCGGGCGGGTTAAACCCTACCACCAAGTAAGATTAGGAGGGAAGGGACCTACAGTTTTACGAGGAATCCGAACCTCGGTCAGCCTCCAACGGTCAGCGGTCACCCATCCAAGTACTGACCGCACCCAGCGTTGCTTACATTCAATAGCGACAGTTGACTGTCTGCACCACTGAGCTATCGAAGTTGTTACATTTCTGTTTAATTTAATTTTTCTTTGTCTAATAAAGTGTTGAAGTGTTGTGAAAATATTGATAACATGGTAAAATATATGCAATGCCGGTCCTGGGTATGTATGTCTATTCCCATGCTGGGTTTCATTATTAAGGACACGAGCCAAATATTAAAGGACCCTCAATAGTAAATAAATAGATAAATAATGGAAGCAGGAACAGTCTGATTGACGGGAAAAAAACATAATTGGTTAGCCTCAATGGCCGTTCTGAATACAGTGAATGGATTGAAAAATTACCTAAAAAGGATGTGATGCGTCTAAATGCAAGTTTCATCAACGCATTATTTAATACGAGATTGTCGTCTAAACAAATTCATGGACGTTATATTCATAATTTTGAATATTAATATAGTGGAAAAATCATTTTGTGGTTGATCGTGAAGATCAAAAAATACAATTGACTACACTACCGACTTTTGTACCGTGTGGGGCCGGTACTTTAAAAGAATAGCCCCACTGCATCTCTCCCCGTGTATGTCGTAAAAGGCGACTAAGGGATATGACTCCCTTCTTATATCACTAGGTGGTAGGGTTTAACCCGCCCGGGTTGGTACAACCGCACTGAATGAAAGGTCGGTCGAAACGGCTATGTAAATAGTTTGTGTTTTCCGTCCAGTTCAGTGTAGCCGGCACGTCCGAAGGGAAGCACTGACGTGGCACCAAGTTCACCCGGTGTTATGGGCTGACATCACGGATGTTGTAGGTGATGTAGCCAACCGTGTCAGTTTCCATAAAAAAAAAAAAACTATCTACATCGATATAAATCATTCTTAATTCAAGATCAAATAGAGTAATAGACCATTCAACATATACATCAGACATAAGAGAAAATGAAACCTACCTACCCATATGTGAATTTAACGACCCATGACGTACATTTTGGAAATAATAAAAGCATTATTAAAATAAGTTAAAATATGTATTTAATATATTTAATTATACAGTATATCTAATAAATAAATCCTATACGTAATATTGAAGTAAATTACAGCCGCTGGAAATTACACGTTAAACAAATTCTTATTGAATAAACGTAAATTCTTATAATATTGTATATTTTTGTTATGGAAAGTTTTTACAACAAGTCAACACAGACTGAAGCTTGTAAAATGTATTTAGACTAGAAATAGAACTAAAACTAGAATGGTGGGAAATAAGTAGTGTACGACGACTTTGAGAATTAAACTAAGGCTATAGTTATACAGGGTGTTTCAGGATAGGGTTTCGTAACTTCGGGGTTCGAAAGGGGTCCATATTTAAAAACGAAAAACTCCCATTTCCTAAAAAAACATTTTCCCAGATTCGGTCATTTTATAGTACTTTTTGGTGAAAATTGCTTAATCGACATTTGGTGGACGGTTAACGTCCGCCTTTATTAAATAAAAATAAAATGACTAACTTGCATGCTTAACTAGTAGTATTGAACTGCATGTAGGTAAATTCTAAACACTTAAATTTTAATTATATCAAAAGAAAAAGGGGACTGGCGTAGGTCATTGCACTCCCTAGACCTAGACAGCACTATTGCCAAATCTCCCTGTACTTACTGAACTCACTGTCCATCGAGTTTTTTTTTTTACAATTTTTGTATGAAAAAAACTGAATTTCGATTTAAGTGATAAGTTTTTTCTTCTAATAATGAATACTTTCTATTCCTGAAGTTTCTCAATTCTATCCTGAAACACCCTGTATATATCTTAGTTATACACCTATATACATAATTATATTGGTGTCAGGGCATCGAACACAATAACACATCAATTACAATTTTCCTATGTTGTCAAAGTTTTATTACAAAGTAAATAAGTACATAGATAAATATATTATATTCTTCGCTATTATAATATAATATTTTACTTCTTATTTACGACCATACCGACATGGTTCCGTACTCCAACGGAATATGTAAGTCGTTTCTAAAAATACCACCCATTTCTCCCAGATGTCTTCCTGATTTTTTTCCACAGCCTTAGAAAAAAATTTCAAATTCTCTATATGATCCTCCGGAGCGATAGAAAAAGTCTCCTCTGAGCACATGTCGCGAACATACTTGTCGTTGTTCAGGTTGACGTCACGTGTCACAACAAAACGCAGGAAGACATTAAGAATATTGCAAGTTGGACGGGGGCGGGGCGGGGCGGAGGGGCAGGCGCGTGCCTTCGCCGTTATGGCGCGCGGCCATCTGTGAAATGAGCAAAAAAAAACTGCCCAAGTGCGAGTCGAACTCGCGCACCGAGGGTTCCGTACCACCAAGTAATTGGCAGGTTTGTGTTATTGGTTGTTTTACTGTAGAGTTTGCACTATAATCACGCCAAGTTTGACGCTTGCAAGTATTACCATTTTTACGACAGAGCAAAAACAAAAGGAACTTTGAAAAATTTGTGTTTACAGGATTTCTTTTTAACATTACATAGGCCTACTTAGTTTAATGTAGAACATGTTTTGAAAAGATAAGTTTAATCTACCTAGTTCAATAATCAATAGATAAGTAAAACTAACGCTTTAGATAAACAAGTCAGTTTGCCCTCCATCTCTTACTATTCCTATATGTACAACACTTCTGGTATCTGCGAAGGGTCTTCAAATCAAAGTAATATAAAGCTAAGAAACAAACTAGATCATCACGTTGAACAATAGTTACCTAATTGCGTAGATTTATTAGACAATAGGCAGACATGATTAAGTATGTACCTACCTAATCTTAGTCTGACGTATCTCCTATCCTCAGGATTAGTGAGAACATTGCACTTTGTAACTACATAAATATATAATGATAAGTTTTCTCTTGCTTCCATTATTATATTTATCATTTGATTAACTACGCACTCACCGTACATTGTTACAGACCAAACAGACATTGTGTCACCAGATACTGTGCAGATAAATATGTCTCTTGTCATTCACTAACATTACATATTAGCTATAGAGATAGTGTTGTCAGATATACTTGCTCAAACATTTCCTTGTTTCTCCGAAACGTTAAGCGCCGTCGTCTCGCAGGCTGATGATTTATTACCCCGTATGAAATGTTCTTCCACCTGAAGTAGGGTCTTCCCCTTAGTTTCGGGCAAGTAGAAGTAGAGAAATATGGTGCCGGCGAGCGTGGAGCAGCCGTAGAAGAGGAAAGTGCCGTCCTGTCCGATGTCCCGAAAGAGTCCCGGTGCAGTCTTGACGGTCGCGAAGAAGGCGACCGAGGTCATCATGACGCTGATGCCGGAGCCGAGTCCGCGGCTGGCAGCCGGGAACGTCTCCCCGACCATCGTCCACGGCAAGGGCACTATTCCGATACTTGATGTGACTATGTAAAACGATATCAATCCCACCGTCACCACTGGTGACGAAGAAGCGACCGCTCTCACTCTGACTAGGTATATGTAAGCGGCCAGCACGATGAGGGACAGCGCCGTGAAGCTGCCGCTGAGCATCGCGAGCGGTCGCCGGCCCACCCTCCGCAGCAGCATGCAGGCTCCCATCAGCGCGACGCATCTCAGAATATCGACGATCAGCATCGCCGTATACTCGCTCACGCTGTCTCCGATCAAGGGCTTCATAATGGTAGCCGTGTATGAGCAGATGACGTTCGTCCCAGTCAGTTGTGTTATTACGAAGAACGCCGTCATCACTTGCAGCGGCTTTCTGAACTCCGGTTTTCTAATGTTTGATAACAGACGGCGTATGAATCTTTGCGTTTCCGTCTGCTTATCTCTGTGCTGAGCGATCAGCAATGTCAACTCTATGTTCGCTTGCACCCCGCATCCGCGGTACCATCGAAACGAAGCTATACAATCCTCAACCCGCCCCTTCGCCGCTAGCCAGCTCGGTGATTCGGGCACATAGAGCAGGATTAGGTATGCGAGAGCAGGAAAAATTCCGCACAACACTGCAGCCAATTTCCAATGCAGATACGTGCCATAAAGGTGAGATGCGAACACCCCTACCGCTATGGACAGCGACAATGCGGCTAAGAGGAATCCTCTATATCTCGGGGTGCTGATTTCTCCGACAAATACAGGACCCAAGGGGCCAAGAATGCCTTGACAGAATCCTGTTAAAAATCTTCCAAGAAGGATAAGGTGAATACTGCCGGCGAATGCTATGATCGTCCATCCGCCGACGAATGGAATTGCGAGCATCAGCTGAGACAGTCTTCTTCCAAATCGTTCCATGAGAAATCCTGATATCAAGTTACCGACGAAGAGGGGAAGACAGGATATCGCCGCTGAAAAAATACAAGGAAACAATAAGCTCACTTACGGAAACACGGCTGCCACAATATATTCAGTGAGGGAGTGAAGTGTTTTCTACATACATACATACATACATACATACCGCGCGCTGTATCCCGGAAATCGGGATGAGCAGAGTAATCGGTGTTGTACTCTTGTAAATTACAGCACAGCACCGAACACTACGTTTAGCAAAGTATTCGAATACGATAACTATCAATCAACCAGTAGGGCACAAAGACCCACCTACCTGCTATATGACTCTGTGGAAAGAACTTGCCAAGGTAAACGGTGGCTATCCTGTCACCCTTTAGCACGGCATATTGTTCTTGTCCCTTAGTAGCATTTTATTACATGCACGGCGGGAGATGCAGTGGGGATATTCTTTTAAAGTACTGGCTCCACACGGTACTTGCGGTACGGTGAAGTGTTTTCTTTCTTCGTGTGATAAGATAATGGATCGTTTAACGGCTGTTAAATGAATCCTACTCCTACTAATATTATAAACGCGAAAGTTTGTGAGGATGGATGGATGTATGGATCTTTGTTCCTCTTTCGCGCAAAAACTACAGAACGGATTTTGATGAGACTTTACAGTACTATAGCTTATACATCAGAATAACATATAGGCTATATACCATCACGCTAAATAGCCTTAGGGCTCTGCAGTACTAAATAAATTATAGTATAGACGGGAGAGAGAGAATATAAAAGACAAGAAAAACAAAAGCCTATCAACGTCACATAAAAACTTGTCATTCATAAGCGTTCATGGCGAACAGTTAATGTATTTACTCGTCGATCGTTTCGATCGGACGAACATTTATTCCAATAAGTACCCAAACTTCAATGTTACCATCGAAATACTCTGTGCAACGGACACGTCCACCGCTATCAGTACCCTAATCACGCGATTTAACCTACTACGCTACGCTACGCCGTATTCTCCGCATCGTTTTGTATGGAGAAACGAAGTTCGCAAATCTATCACTAGAGGCGCTGCTCCGTTTCTCCCTCAGATCTTTCCTAATCTGAGGTTTCTCCATACAAAATGATGCGGAGAACACGGCGTAGCGTAGCGTAGCGTAGCGTAGCGTAGTAGGTTAAATCTCGTGATTAGGGTACAGTTATGTATGAATGACCCGCGTTGTGTATGGCAAGAACTCACCCACCCATGATACCAAGGTGATGTCCATCGCGATGGAGCTGGAAGCCTGCTGTAGCTGCGGCAGGAGTACGGCCGAGTAGCCGGATGTGCAACCGGCGCCCAGCGTCAGTAGGACTGTGCCACTCGCTGCGAATATCTGCAGTCAGAGAAGAGTGATTGAACAAATACTAGGTACCCACCAACTTTTAGGGAAAAATTACCCTATTCTACCAAAAAGTTGCCTGTTCAGTTGTTACTTTCTACCAGTTCTTAACACCACAGTTAGTAATATTTGTTCTTAATGTACATAGCAGGTCGTTGCCAAGTGTGTCGCTACCTAGATCATATAATATTGTATTACATGTATATTTCTCTATTTATTTGTATTTTTATATATGTTTAAACTATATGTCTATATCATCAATCATCGTCTCTTTATTTGTTCTGTGCCCCTCCACACTCTTTCATGATAACCCAAAGGTTGGCTGGAGGAGAATGCCTATGTACCTTTTGCAAAAAAAATTCAAGTGAGGAGGCGCTGATCAAAACCACTTATTTCCACTTTTGACAGTTCGTTTTTTTTTTAGATTATGGTTCGCAAAGCTAAAATGCACCTAATTACAACTTGTAACCCCACCAAAACCCTTTATTTCTACTATACTTTAAAAACGACTGCCAAAACAGCCAATTTGAGCAAAACAGCTTATTTCTATCAATAATTTTTTAATTTCAAGGAAATAAAACGTTTTGAACAGACTCACCACGTCATGTCAAAATTGTATGCGAAATTAGTGCGTTTTGATCCGAACATATTTTCGAATTATTTTTTGTTGCTGGTATCACTGGCTGACCTAAATTCGTGGCTATAAGAAGAAGAAAAACAATTCGCTTTTCGCTCGCATCTCGCATATTATTGTTTTCTTTGTGTCGGAGATTTTCGAAGCAGCATGGAATCTGAGGAACCGGAGGCGGAGGCGGTTCCTCCACGACCGATAATCCGTTGGGTGACCGCTGACTATTGGAGGCTGACCGAGGTTCGAATTCCTCGTAAAACTGTAGGTCCCTTCCCTCCTAATCTTACTTGGTGGTAGGGTTTATCCCGCCCGGGTTGGTACCACCGCACTGAATGAAACGTCGGTCGAAACGGCTTTGTAAATAGTTTGTGTTTTCCGACCAGTTCAGTGTAGCCGGCACGATCAAAGGGGGATGCGCCGACATGGCACCTAGTTCACCCGGTGTTATGGGCTGACATCACGGACGTTGTAGGTGATGTAGCCAACCGTGTCAGTTTCCATAAAAAAAAACCGTGCGGGAGAGCTACAACCGTCAACAGAGCCCATGTCTGAGCCAAGTACTTCCGCAGCAGTTCAGCAGCAACAAGCTACTGCTGATCCAGAACTATTTACAGTTGCTGACATAAACGATAAAGCACTTATTTCCTTGCATGACCTAATCAAAAGTGCTTAATTACATCGGATCCGAGCAAAACGACTTATTTCCAAATTTAAATATTAAAAAAAAAATAAAGTATTAATGCAATTCAATGTGGATTTACTTTATCTTTCTATAAAAGCAAAGAAACTATCTAATGCAGGACCTACGAGTTAGTCGGTTTTTATTGATTTCTGAAAAAAGAGCAAAGGTGGAAATAAGTGGTTTTGATCAGCGCCTCCTCAAGAGCAATAAATATATTTGGATTTGATTTTGGAAAATTATAAAACAATTTTTTTTATTTTACGGAATTGGAAACTGACACTGTTGGCTAAATCACCTACATACAACGTCCGTGATGCCATTCCATAACACCTTGGCGAACTAGGTGTCAGTGCTTCCCTTTGGTCGTGCCGGCTACACTGAAATGGACGAAAAACAAGAACTATTTACACAGCCGTTTCGACGGACCTTTCAATCTGTACGATGGTATTAACCCGGGCAGGTTAAACCCTACCACCTAGTAAAGTAAGAAGGGTTTAGGTGGAATCTGAACCCTTAGCTGGCACAGTAGGCGGACTTAATGTCTTAATAAGGCATTATATTCTAGCTGTATTGATTCAAAAACTGTATAAGTGGTTAAGCCTGTGAATGAATAAGGTACATTGCCTGGCACAGACGCGTGCGAACCTTAGCGAGGTTATCTAAAGTTAATTTTAATATTATGTCTCATCTGCTCGATCCAATGCTAATCGATCGTCATACTACAACAAGCGGCTCTGAAGGTCTAATTACTACACGCGTGAGTAGGTATATGTTTAATCGCCTATGGATGGAAACATATTACACTCATTAGTTTCACTTGAATTTCTTGAAGGAACATAATTATGTTGTCAGGCTCATAGTATCTCCATGTGTGTTGTGTCTTTTGTATAGAAATATGTAGTATTATGCATATACAAGGTGGCCCAGTTATAGTGGTCCAAAAATTTTTTTTAGAAAGAGGATATCATGTTGACTCATTTAAAAAAAAACATTAGTTCCGCGAAAATCAATAGTTTATAAGTTTGCAATAAACCGAATATTACACTATCGTCTTTTGTACATATATCTATAGAGGAGATGAAAAATCACATCAAAGCATTGAAATATAAACATACTCGTACGCCTGACTGCTACGACATTCCTGTTAGTCTAATAAAAAATGTCATCAGGAATTACTGACTCCATTAACATTTATATTCAATAAATGCCTGACTTCTGGAGATTTCCCTTCAGCTCTTAAAGTTGGAAAGGTAGTACCTCTGTTCAAAAAAGGGGATCGCAAAGATTTAAACAACTATAGGCCAGTTTGTATTCTTCCGGCATTTTCGAAGCTACTTGAAATGGTTATTGCAAAGAGGCTCACTAATTAATTTGATGTTAATGGCTTATTTAGTGCCAATCAATTCGGATTTAGGAAGGGTAAATCTACTACTGCAGCCGTCTATGAATATACTAAAAATGTTTGGAATTCTTTGGATGGGTCGAAAAAATCTGCAGGAATCTTTTGTGACCTATCCAAAGCTTTCGATTGTGTGAGGCACGATATATTGTTAGCAAAATTGGAGTGGTATGGCGTTAGTGAATTCGCTCTTCAACTTATGCGATCTTACCTATCTGATAGGAGTCAAGCCGTCTGGGTCAATGGGAAACGTTCAACATGCAGGCCAACATGTATTGGTGTCCCACAAGGTTCGGTGCTAGGACCACTTTTGTTCCTGATAAAAATTTAATGACTTACCTAGTGTTATGGGGGACACATGCAAGCCAATACTTTTTGCTGATGACACGAGCTATCTCATACCAGCAGATACTGTTACGAAAATGGAGGAATCTGTCAAGTACACTATAGAGGCAGCGGATAATTGGTTTGGAGTAAACGGAGCTTTACTCAACCAATTAAAAACTCACTTGATGCATTTTACATGTACCAAAAGAAACCGAACATCTGCTCTATGTAGTGCTAAAGAAGTTACCTTCCTTGGAATAACACTGGACGTTAACTTGAGTTGGACCAGTCATATAGACAAACTCTGTAATAAGCTTTCTTCTAGTCTATACGCTTTGAAACAACTGAAGAAATACACCAATGAGGAGACGATGAAACTGGCATATTACGGGTATTTCCACTCTTTATTGTCATATGGTCTGCTGGTGTGGGGAAATGCGGTGGATGTGAACCGAGTACTCGTGAAGCAAAAAGCCGCATTACGGGTGTTACACGGTGTCCCAAGAAGAACCCATTGTCGGCCTTTATTTAAAGAATCAAAAATTTTAACTGTGGTGGCTCAATACATTTTGGACTGCTTGTTGTATGTACACAAACGACAGGAGCTATATGCGTCGCACTCGCAGACTCACTCGTATATTACGAGAAAGAGAGCGGACCTACGACCGGCTCTCTGTCGTTTGGAACGCACCAAGCGTCACGGTGACTATGATAAAATTAAATTATTTTATCATATAAATTTGAACACACGGCAACTGTCGCCTAACTTATTTAAAAACTACATAAAAAATTTTTTAACTCTTAATCCACTTTACAATATTAATGAATTTTATAGCATAAAATTTTAAAATTATATTTAATTTAAATATTTCTAATTCAATTTACTATTATAATTTAATTTATGTAGAGGATGTCTATGTATGTGTGATTGAGAATTTAACTTTTTTCTACAGAAGATGTGTAAATTTGGAATGTACCACTAATTAATTATGTGCGATATTGCTTTTATTTTATTATTGTAATGATATTTTAATTTTGGATTATTTTATAAATTTTTTTAAATATTTGACGTGTCCCATAGTGGAACAATTTTATTTATATAAAATTGTATAAACCCACTCAACGGGAAATAAACGATTTTGACTTTGACTTTGACTTGACTTTGACTATGATTTTTTTTTTACTTTTTTTGAAATTTCTCTATTTTAGTCACATAAACCGCTCTAGTTGGATATCTATTACACCAAATCGAATAAAATTAGGTATGGAAATAGAGGAGACATGTAGCTAGCACATAATGAATAGTGTTTATGTTTATTCCTAGACTTTACCGTTGCTATAGCCCTTTCAGTGAATTTTTGTTCAGTTTACATTAAAACTGATAAATTTTTGAAAAATCACTGCGAAAAATAAAAGTACTACCGGAAATTTGCTAATGCCCTTAAAAACTACCTATACATATCACAATTGTCCAAAAATCCAAAAAAGACCAAAAATTGTAGTGGTGTAACAATTGTAACATATTCAAAACTGACATCATTTGTACAAAGTCACTACAATAAAAAGTGATGGTTTTTAAGTATAAGTAACATAAATTTATGATTTTATTAAATTAATTTTATTAATTATAACATTAAATGACCTTAGGGATAACAGCGTAATTTTTGTTTAGTTCTTATAAAAAATAAAGTTTGCGACCTCGATGTTGGATTTAAGGTTAAATTTTAAATGTAAAAGTTTAAATTTTTGAATTGTTTTACGCTTTTCCCATAAGTATGAATTAGTTTCATTTTTATTAGTTTGACTTGTTTATATTGTCAAAAATGTGGTCTAAAACCCACACTCCAATGCCAAATCTGACTGTAATTGCAGTTTATTAATAGAAATAAGCAATTAAGGGCCTACTTAATTAGTATACTCAATTAGTGGAAAATTATACCTGGCTCTTAGTACCTACTATTTCTATTCAGTCACACACATTGTCGGTAGTCAGTCTCCACGTGTTTTAAACCGGTTCTTTAATCAAAACAAGTTTCCAATAAAAAAAACATCGTTATTTATTAATTAATTAACATTGATAATTAATATCTTTGTAACTGTCGTGATTGGCTCCTTCACACTTAGATCTAGGATTTAAACACACACATTATACTCCATGCTCCTTACCGGCGGCGTGGGGCCGGTACTTAGCGTCACTGCATCTCTCCCCGTGCATTTCGTAAAAGGCGACTAAGGGATAAGGACGAGTTGCCGTGCTAGAGGACAACAGGCTGGCCACCTTTCACCTTGGCGCGGTCATTCCACCGAGTCATGCAGCAGGCGAGTCTTCTTGCCTTACTTGCCGCATGATAGTTATCTTGTCTGAATACTCTGCCAAACGTGGTGCTCGGTGTTGTACTGTAATTTTCCAGAGCTCCTGCAGCACAACACCGATTACTGCGCTTGCCCCGATTGTCGTAATACAGCGTTACGTACTATTTTTAACCGACTTCACAAAAGGAGGAGGTTCTCAATTCGAGTGCATGTTTTTTTTGTATGTTTGTTACGCGATTACTCCGTCAATTGTAGGCCGATTTTGAACATTCTTGAACCCTAGAGTTGAAGGCGGTGCTGAAGCAAGCAAAAATGATGCATGAAAGAAAACATGAGCGGATGATATCCTTGGTGATTTGTGTAGCCTTCTTTAGCACCGCCTTCAACCGTAGGGTTAGATTTTTTTTATTTCATACATTTTTATACACACATAATGTATAAAAATAGTACGTAACAGTAAGCCATAGGTACCTGTCTCCATATCGGCGACGAATCGTCTCTATCGAGTTCATTGTCTCCAAAACCGTTCAACTTTTCCACTTCAGTGTTTCCCTTCTCGCACATTTCGAATCACGAATATCGAATGCGTAGCACAAAAGCGAAGCGATCGTGTTGAGGAGACGCTCAGTACTGGCATCTGGAACTCTATCCGTTTGCCTAATAATCTTATCTATCTAGACGATTGATGTTACTAAGTTGTATGAGCGATTATCTTATATACATAATCTTAAATCTGTTTATGTTATGCATTTTATGAATATGATGTGGGCATAGAAGACGGTTCCTATGGATTAAATAAATTTAAAATAGTCAAGTTAGGTGTAAGAAGCGAAGTATTTGATGTTATGTGCTTGACCGAAGGGAAGCACTGACATGGCACCTAGTTCACCAAGGTGTTATGGGCTGACATCGCGTATGTAGTAGGTGGTGTAGCCCACCGTGTCAGTTTCCATAAAAAAAATATTATTCATGATCGACTTGAGACCGACCGACTTATTGTCAAAGATATGTTTCAACCTCATTTCATCTCATCTAATCTGACTTCTCATCTCATCTCATCTCATCTCACTATCTCATCTCATCTCACTAATCTCATCTCATCTCACTTCTCATCTCATCTCATCTCACTTCTCATCTCATCTCATCTCACTAATATCATAAATGCGAAAGTATGTTTGTTTGTTTGTTTGTTCCTCTTTCACGCCTGAACGGCTGGACGGATTTTGACGAAATTTCGTATAGTGGTAGCGTATATCCCGGAGTAATATCATTTTTTTAAAAGTTGTCAATTTCTAGTCGAGCTCGCGTAAAGAGGGTTCCGTACCATCCCGTTCTCTGTGAGAACTAGAAGGCTTAGGATTTTCGTTTAGGTTTTCCTATAAATTAACTGTATATCTCATCCCATCCTACATGGAAGGGAGGGTTGGGAGAGAGGGAGGGGTTGGAGAGAGGGAGGGGTTGGAGAGAGGGAGGGAGGGAGGGAGAGAGAGAGAGAATATAAGAGAAACGATCGTTTATTAATATTTGCGTTTAAATCGGATTTATTGTTAAATCGAGTCTACAGCGAGCGAAACCGCGGCCAAAAGCTAGTATGGACATATTAGGCGTCCGTGGATGTTTTCCTTGCCTTGCCATGTAAAAATTAAATGGCCTACTTTAGTTCTATTCTTCGCATTGGTCGTACATACGGATAAAGACGCGGATCTGGATATTATATCGTTACTCTGTAGCTCCTTTCAAAAACAGTGTGAAACAAGTCTTAGCTACCTCACTCTGTTGAAGTTTACTTCAGTATGTCTATTAGGTTATATTTGTCTAAATGTTTAGTTAGTTAGATGTTAACTTTAAATTTTTCTTTTTTTCTTTTTTCTCTCTATTTTTTGTGTTTGTTAGTATTAGCTATGGTTTTATACTTAGAATATTTATTGTCATTAGATTTTGGAGAGTTGGTTGATCTTAAGTCGTGTTTCGTGTTATGTCTCTAAGTACCTAAGATAAATAATAAATAAATAAATAAATAATTAATAAATTAATTTCAGATCATTTCGAGTGGACTTCGGTCAATCAACCAGACAAGAACATTTCTTGTAACGTTTCGGTCTCGGTAGCTCCGACTGTCGGTCGTGATCATGAGCACACATGAGAGCGGTCAGTATTTGGATGAGTGAACGCTCGACCGTTGTTGGAGGCTCACTATGGTTCTTCCTTCTTACCTTACTAGGTGGTAGGGTTTCACCCGCCCGGGCTGGTACCACCGCACTGAATGTAAGGTCGGTCGAAGCGGTTGTGTAAAAATATCTGATCATCGGAACTGTGTACGATTGCATTTCACTGGTGAAAATCGCGTGAAATCTATTTAGCGCCTCTCGGTACAGACGGCAGACGTTACATTTTTATAATAGAAGTACAGAAGATAGAGATAGAGAAGAGAGTGGAGATAGAGATAGAGAATAGAGATAGAGATAAAGACTAGAGATAGAGAAGAAGAGAAGATAGAGAGAGAGATTCTATGCATACAAATACAAATAAATACAAACCCAATGTCAAATAAAAAGATCAGCTCTTTATCTAATATTATACAATGTTTACATTTTGATCAAAGATAAATTTTACAGTAACAAGTACATTATTATAATACAAAATTGTCAGACGTTGTATTAATGCGATCTCATAGCAAATAAAGTTAATGATAAATTCTATTTGCTAAGAAATCTTGTTCCATTAGGCGCTCCGGCTGGTCCCGTGACATTCCTCGTGCGTAGCGCCTTGGATGTCTTTGTTCCATGTTAAATAAAGACTTTTTGAATTAAAAATTCACACACAGAGGGTGGTTTGTAAAGATCGCCAGTTGGCGTTCAAATTTCCCGCCTACACTGTAGTTTTTACTGCTTACCCTCCCTTTCCTCTCCAATCTTCGTACCAAAAGAAAAAACTATGATTCAAAAAAGTTTGTTGCTGAGACACCACGTTGCTGAGACACCAGCTTGGCAGCTATTATTTTCCTGAAGAAAAGTGTCGCAAAAGCGAATGTGGCTACGCACGGGCTTCAAGAATCACGTCAAGTATTCAATCGCGTGCAAACCAGAGCACTCGTCTCGGTGTAACCCCCACGTCCAGGCCTGGACATCACAGCTGCGTGGGCACCGCCGATCGAGGAGTTCGAGCGCTCACCCGACTCCACAACACAAGCAGGGTGTAAGGGATCCAGGGTCCTCTTGCCAACACTCACACAACCAGCCAGGAACAGGTGCGTCCCTTCATTTACCTACCAGAGGGTTCCGTAGCCATTTCCTTTTTGCACAAAACAGAGAGTGCGCGCTCACGCGGTCCATCGTGCCAATAGAATATGGTGGTCGTTGGTGGCTCCCGGCAACGCTGCAATTCCGGCTCGCCTGTCCCTGGACGGTTTTTATTATTGTTTTTTTTAGCTTTCCTAGTTTTAATTTTAATTTAAGTAAATACTCGCGCAGCTCTGAGTTCTTATATTTTATATAAAATCCCCCGATTCCTTCATTAATTCCAATAAGCAAACGGAAATTATTTTGGTTTTTTTTTTTTAATGTAAGCTTTTTTAAAAAAACGCATCCAAATCGGTCGATCCGTGAGACGTAATTTCGTTATTACTTCATAAACAATTCGATGTTCATAAATTACTTTATTTCTTGATTACTAACATAACGAACCAGCCGGTTAAACCAGCTTTCTAATAAAAAACAACCACATCCAAATCGGTCCATCCGTTTGGGAGCTACGATGCCACAGACAGACACACAGACAGACACACATACACACGCACAGACACACGCACAGACACACAGACAGACGCACAGACAGACGCACAGACAGATACACAGACACACGCACAGACACACAGACAGACGCACAGACAGGCGCACAGACAGACGCACAGACAGACACACAGACAGACGCACAGACACATAGACAGACGCACAGACAGACAGACGCACAGACAGACAGACGCACAGACAGACACACAGACACACGCACAGACACACGCATAGACAGACGCACAGACAAACGCACAGACAGACGCACAGAGAGACGCACAGACAGACGCACAGACAGACGCACAGACAGACGCACAGAAAGATGCACAGACAAACGCACAGACACACGCACAGACGCACAGACACATAGACAGACGCACAGACACACGCACAGACACACGCACAGACGTACAGGCAGACACACAGAGAAACACACAGACAGACGCACAGACAGACGCACAGACATACACAGAGACAGACACAGAGGCAGACGCACAGACAGACGCACAGACAGACGCACATACAGACGCACAGACGAACGCACAGACAGACGCAGGGACAGACACACGCACAGACACACGCACAGACGTACAGGCAGACACACAGAGAGACACACAGACAGACGCACAGACAGACACACAGGCAGACGCACAGACAGACACAGAGACAGACGCACAGACAGACGCACAGACAGACGCACATACAGACGCACAGACGAACGCACAGACAGACGCAGGGACAGACGCACAGACAGACGCACAGACAATCGCACAGACAGACGCACAGACAGACGCACAGACAGACGTACAGACAGACACACAGACAGACGCACAGACAGACGCACAGACACACAGACGCACAGACAGACACACAGACAGACAGACACACAGACAGGCGCACAGACACAGAAGCACAGACACACGCACAGACACAGACAGACGCACAGACTGACGCACAGACAGACGCACAGACAGATGCACAGGGCAGACGCACAGACAGACACACAGACAGACGCACAAACAGACGCACAGACAGACGCACAGACAGACGCACAGACAGACGCACAGACAGACACAGACGCACAGACAGACGCACAGACAGACGCACAGACAGACGCACAGACAGACACAGACGCACAGACAGACGCACAGACAGACGCACAGACAGAAGCACAGACAGGCGCACAGACAGACGCACAGACGCACAGACGCACAGACGCACAGACGCACAGACAGACGCACAGACAGACGCACAGACAGACGCACAGACAGACGCAAAGACAGACAGAGAGACAGACAGAGAGACAGACACACAGACAGACACAGACGCACAGACAGACGCACAGACAGACGCACAGACAGACGCACAGACAGACACACAGGCAGACAAACAGACGCACAGACACACGTACAGACACACAGGCAGACGCACAGGCAGACGCACAGACAGACACACATACACACGCACAGACACACGCACAGACACACAGACAGACGCACAGACAGACGCACAGACAGACGCACAGACAAATACACAGACACACGCACAGACACACAGACAGACGCACAGACAGGCGCACAGACAGACGCACAGACAGACGCACAGACAGACGCACAGACAGACGCACAGACAGAAGCACAGACAGGCGCACAGACAGACGCACAGACGCACAGACAGACGCACAGACTGACACACAGACAGACGCACAGACAGGCGCACAGACAGACGCACAGACAGACACACAGACAGACGCACAGACACATAGACAGACGCACAGACAGACAGACGCACAGACAGACAGACGCACAGACAGACACACAGACACACGCACAGACACACGCATAGACAGACGCACAGACAAACGCGCAGACAGACGCACAGACAGACGCACAGACAGACGCACAGACAGACGCACAGACAGACGCACAGAAAGATGCACAGACAAACGCACAGACACACGCACAGACGCACAGACACATAGACAGACGCACAGACACACGCACAGACACACGCACAGACGTACAGGCAGACACACAGAGAAACACACAGACAGACGCACAGACAGACGCACAGACATACACAGAGACAGACACAGAGGCAGACGCACAGACAGACGCACAGACAGACGCACATACAGACGCACAGACGAACGCACAGACAGACGCAGGGACAGACACACGCACAGACACACGCACAGACGTACAGGCAGACACACAGAGAGACACACAGACAGACGCACAGACAGACACACAGGCAGACGCACAGACAGACACAGAGGCAGACGCACAGACAGACGCACAGACAGACGCACATACAGACGCACAGACGAACGCACAGACAGACGCAGGGACAGACGCACAGACAGACGCACAGACAATCGCACAGACAGACGCACAGACAGACGCACAGACAGACGCACAGACAGACACACAGACAGACGCACAGACGCACGCACAGACACACAGACGCACAGACAGACACACAGACAGACAGACACACAGACAGGCGCACAGACACAGAAGCACAGACACACGCACAGACACAGACAGACGCACAGACTGACGCACAGACAGACGCACAGACAGATGCACAGGGCAGACGCACAGACAGACACACAGACAGACGCACAGACAGACGCACAGACAGACGCACAGACAGACGCACAGACAGACGCACAGACATACACAGACGCACAGACAGACGCACAGACAGACGCACAGACAGACGCACAGACAGACACAGACGCACAGACAGACGCACAGACAGACGCACAGACAGAAGCACAGACAGGCGCACAGACAGACGCACAGACGCACAGACGCACAGACGCACAGACAGACGCACAGACAGACGCACAGACAGACGCACAGACAGACGCAAAGACAGACACAGAGACAGACAGAGAGACAGACACACAGACAGACACAGACGCACAGACAGACGCACAGACAGACGCACAGACAGACGCACAGACAGAAGCACAGACAGGCGCACAGACAGACGCACAGACGCACAGACAGACGCACAGACAGACGCACAGACAGACGCACAGACAGACGCAAAGACAGACACAGAGACAGACAGAGAGACAGACACACAGACAGACACAGACGCACAGACAGACGCACAGACAGACGCACCGACAGACGCACAGACAGACACAGAGGCAGACAAACAGACGCACAGACACACGTACAGACACACAGGCAGACGCACAGGCAGACGCACAGACAGACACACATACACACGCACAGACACACGCACAGACACACAGACAGATGCACAGGGCAGACGCACAGACAGACACACAGACAGACGCACAGACAGACGCACAGACAGACGCACAGACAGACGCACAGACAGACGCACAGACAGACACAGACGCACAGACAGACGCACAGACAGACGCACAGACAGACGCACAGACAGAAGCACAGACAGGCGCACAGACAGACGCACAGACGCACAGACAGACGCACAGACTAACGCACATACAGACGCACAGACAGATGCACAGGGCAGACGCACAGACACACAGACAGACGCACAGACAGACGCACAGACAGACGCACAGACAGACGCACAGACAGACGCACAGACAGACGCACAGACAGACGCACAGACAGACGCACAGACAGACGCACAGACAGACGCACAGACAGACGCACAGACAGACGCACAGACAGACACAGAGGCAGACACACAGACAGACACAGACGCACAGACAGACGCACAGACAGACGCACAGGCAGACGCACAGACAGACACAGAGACAGACGCACAGACAGACACACAGACAGACGCACAGCAGACGCACAGACAGACGCACAGACAGACGCACAGACAGACACACAGACAGACGCACAGCAGACGCACAGACAGACGCACAGACAGACACACAGTAGACACACAGACAGACAGACGCACAGACAGACGCACAGACAGACGCACAGACAGACGGAGGCGTCAAACTTATAAAACCCATCCTTTTGCCTCGAGGGTTCAAAAAACATTCCTGAAAACTAGGCAGAGGAACCATCAGACTGAGTATAACACGCTGAAATGTTTCATCATTAGTGATCGGAAATTCGGGCGCTTATTTGCCTAAAGTTGGTGAGGAGACATAATATGGAGTGGTTAAAACCACCTCTTCCGAGAATTCGGAAAAATTCCCGAGAATTGTGGAATATTTCTTTTTCTCCGGAAATATTGACATTAGTGAAAAACGCGTATTTAATTTAATATTGACGCTAGATGTGGACGCTAGATATCGCTCCGTGAAATTCACATACTGTTGAGAAAGTTTGCAGCGATAAGTAGACGGTCCATAGCCCGCGTGGATAACACGTCTGGTCTGTGATGGTGGCAGGGACCGCGGGTTCGAGGCTCGCAAAAGGCGGAGAAATATATTTTGTATTTCCTACTATTGTATATGCCTCTCTATCGCGCTCTCGCTTGCACACACAGGTCTCTATCGCGCTCTCGCTTGCACACACAGGTTTAGATGAAACGTTACACTTCTTCGTGCGTGCAGCCGGTGTTCATCAATTTATAAGACGTGACATCATCACGTCAAAACCACATAAACACAAAACAATATTTTTACCGAAAAAGCTGACGCCGCGTGCCTACACGACTATTTCATACCCGAGCGAAGTTTGTCTCCAGTACCCTAATCACGAGATTTAAGCTACACCGCGTACTACGCTACGCTACGCCGTTTTCTCCGCATCATTTTCTATGGAGAAACGGAGCAGCGCCTCTAGTGATAGATTTGCGAACTTTGTTTCTCCATACAAAATGACGCGGAGAACACGGCGTAGATTAAATCTCGTGATTAGAGCACTGGTGACAAGACACTAGACACTAATTTGGTGCACACCACACACGACTAATCGATTCCTCC
The DNA here is from genome assembly GCA_946902875.1 of Nematopogon swammerdamellus. Classification (NCBI taxonomy): domain Eukaryota; kingdom Metazoa; phylum Arthropoda; class Insecta; order Lepidoptera; family Adelidae; genus Nematopogon; species Nematopogon swammerdamellus. Next base: position 7,039,052 of record OX336337.1, read on the forward strand.
TCTCCAGCTACTGAGAACTGAGTGTATTTTTCTATTGAAATGATTAAAAATAAAACGCCTCTGGTATGAAATAGCTGTGTAGGAATGCGACGGGTTTGTTCAGTTGTTAACAGTTCTACACTTTTCAATTCAGTGAACATAACTCGATGTATACATAAATTGAGCCGTTTTGCATTGGTGTGACTTGATAAGGTGGTCGCAAAAAAGGTACGATTAATTTTATTATTCCGACGGACGGCTAAATAGGTTATAAAATCATTGTTATGATTGAAGATAGCTTTTTTTGGAACTTGACATCGTCAGTTACACCATATCGTTCGTGATAGCAGCCCGTTACTTATTTATCCAGTCGAATCTAGGTGCAATGTGCAAGGTGTGCAATTCTCTTTGGTTGTGCCTTCAATGCTAAACTGGGACTGGGAGAATTTTTTTTATTTAATGAACCATTTTATTAAACAAAACATTTACTTCTGTGTCCTAATTTTTATGTTATTTTTATATTTGACGTCAATGTTTTATTATTATTTTATTTAAATGTTTGAATTCAGTTTTTAAACACTCCATTTATTGTTTTATCCATTGACCACATGAATTTTATCAAATTGATTAGGTAGGTAACTATAATTGACTTCCATTGACGCTTATTGACTTCGACTTTAAATTTTATTCAATGTTAAATGTATTGTACGTAGCGTCGTAGCTAGCGGCTGCCAGGGGCGCAACCCTCAGGGGGCACACTTTGCAGACCCCAAGCCGCCCGGACACGGGACCGGATACTGGGGCACAGGCACACAAAATTATAACACGATGCTAACTCACATAAAAAAACTGCACTTACCTAAAACACCACCACAGATTAGGTACGATATGTATGAGTCCTAGGCGTTTTCTCCGCGCCCCGCGACCTCGAGCGCCGACCTTGACATAGACAGTCTTTGAAGTCAGATCAATAAACCCTAATCCCATTAATAGCCAAAGAAAGTACCCACAAAATGAAAAGAAAATAAGTCTTGGGGGCGCAAAATTCAAATCTTGCCAGGGTTTCTCGTGACCCTAGCTACGACGCTGATTGTCCGTATTAGATCTAAGGTATTCTGTATTTTTGTTCTGGTTTGTTCTGAATGTTTTATAAGTGTGTCTACAATTTAGATACGATGCCTTATACATCATAAACAAATTAATTCGCCGAGGTGGTAGCAACCCAACCAAGTTTTACCATACCACCTAGTAACCTACCTTTCTACATGCAATACAGAAGAACGTGAAGCAATTAGTTTTTATGGAAGAAATGAATTTATCCAACGCGCAATGAGAGTGTTCCACACTGACGCGGAGTGTTCGAACACATCAGAGGCTCAATCACAACATTTTTGCCTACAACTGTAAGGTGCAAGTGCAACGTAAATTGTATGGAGAGAAGATCCAGCGCCTCTAGCGAGCCAGTTGGTACTAAAATTGCCATACAAATAATTACTTGAGCACGGTACTTGTACGCAACGAAAAGTATAAAAAAATCTCGTAATTGAGCCTCAGCTTCTCGCAAACGATTGCCTTTACCGCTGCTTGGCCACGAGCTATTTGGGTTGTTATTGGTGATTAGAGGCTGATCAAGTCTGGAGATCGAAAACTTTACCCTTCATAACCATTAAAAACCGGCCAAGTGCGAGTCGGACTCGCTCACCGGGGTTTTCCGCACCACAAAAAAAAAACATTTAAAAAACACGTCTCTTGTATGGGGACCCCTTAATTTTTCACTGTGTAATGTTTTTATTATTTATTGTTATATCCGCCAAAATACCACATATTCTGTGAAAATTTCAACCGGCTAGGTATTACGGTTCTAAAGATACAGCCATCGGACGGACGGACAGACAGACGGACAGTCAGACGGCGTAGGCTTAGTAATAGGCTTCCCTACGGAATACGGAAACCGGGTATGTCAAAAGTTCAGGCACTGGGCAATGTATAGTATGGCAAGGAATAAATAATTGTATTTTATATTAGAATGTTTGATTGGTTTTTATTTTATATTTTATTGTATTTTTATGGATCTTGTGTCTGAAAAAATAAATATATTTGATTTGAATATTTGATAGTAGTAAACTGGCTGCGTGTCGCTGCGGTCTGTATACCTACATTTTTATGACTAGGGAAAATGATCACCACCAACCAGGTTCAGTCCGCTGCAGGACATAGACCTCTCCCTAGGCAGGGCACCACAAGTGCAATCTTTTTCCTAACGAAGGAGCTACAAAATTGCTGTCTACGAGCTGACGTCGTCGTCGTCGTCGTCGTCCACGGGTATTAGAATTTAGAATTTCAAATTCGCAATTCAAATAGTGTGTTACTGCTTACCAACACTCACGAAATTACGTATTTCAATGTCTGAACGAAATTTCAATTTAAAACTTAAACTTTAATTGAACACTCTCGAAATATGACCTTTTCAGTGGCGTACTGATATGGTTCAAGATTCTTCGTACTTCTACCATAACTTTCGTCACTCCTTAAGGAGCGGTTTCCGAAACTACAGTCTATTCATGCATTGCCGCGTGTGTGCTTCGTGTTGGCCTGCATTTCTCCAGGGCCTTGCTTCTTGAACCCTCACCCCTGTTAAATCATTCGCGATCGATAAATTAATTGTTTCAAATTAAAATTAATACGACACCAATGCCTGAACAAGCACCGTTGACGCGCCAGTGTGCATATAAGGTTCAGGCGGCTCGGCTCGGCAACAGTCGGTTTGGAGCCGTGGTGACCTGCAGTTCTTTGGAGACAGAGGTTGTACTGAGAGGTGGACAAGAGGACTAGGACAGTGAATTTTTGTCGGCGGTGAATGGTTGGACTTTGTTTTGGTAAGCAGAAATAATATTTTGTTTTGGTTTTTTAGGGATTTTTAGCAACATTTCCGATTTGTTGAAGTTTCGTTGTTGATCCATTTAGTCCAATTTGGACAAGTCAACGCTATTTCGATCAGAATATAATTAACGATACATCGTGACTCTTAAGCAATATTTGTTCAAATGTACAACTCCAAGTCTCTACAACATAATCTCTATCTCTAACTCAATCTCTTCTCTATCTCTACTTCTTATAAAAGGGAACGTCTGTCTGTATGTATGTATGTTTGAAGTAAACTCCTAAACCACTGAACATATTTTGATGCGGTTCTACCGGACAATATTATAGTTTATTGATAGTGAAAATGAATATAACTACCTAATTCAGATTCATTTGTAAACTTAACCATAAATATGACATAGTTATATACATAACTATAGTTAACAAACGGACACTGGCGCAATGTACGCCCTAAAACTATTTTTATTTCATTTATTTTATTTAGTCTATTTGATTTGGTGGACACAACTGGCGTCCCGCAATCAAGGGCATACACACTTTATTCAAAAGGAAGCCTTGCCATTCAGCGGCGTAATGCCGCAAGTGTTCTGGGAACTTTTGAAAACGCCCCTTTTCATAGTTATTTTAATGTTTGTTACGTAGGTTTTAATTATTTAGTTATTTGTATTACTTTATTATATTTTCTAGAACTTTGGTCTATTATTTTCTGAATAATAATTTTATTGAGTAAGAGAACAACAGTACAATGATACTTAATTATAGGTAAGTAAAAAAAAAATATGCAAGACGTAAAAATAAGGCGTGTATAACAAAAATGTACATAATAAATACGAAAGAAATTTATGAATCAAATGTGAGTGGAAGAGTCGGGAAGGGTCGCCCTAGACATGTCCTCAAAAAGGGTTAAGTGCGTAGCACCCGTAACCGACGAGCATGCATGAAGAACATTATGGGAGTGGAAGAGGCGGCAGAAGTGTGTGAGGATCGTGGCACTAGGAGATCCGTTGTCTCTGCCTACCCCACCGGGAAACAGGCGTGACGTTATGTATGTATGTAATAAATACAATTTACCTGAAGATACCTTTATTTTATTTTATTAATGACAACTTTTAAAGCTCTGTCTGCCCCCTAAACCTGTGCCTAAACTAGCCCTACTGGCTGTACTATAGATAGAGAGTGGTGCTTCCATATTTAATCATTTTTGCGGGTATTAAATACGTGTCTTAATTTCTTCAACAAGTTTCTACAAGAAAAATTAATAAAACTGGTTCCATGAACTACCATTTCACACATTGTGTCATAAGATTACCTTTGATTACTATTGTCATCAATACACCGGTTATTAAACTGTTAAATACTTGCGTAACAGGTACATCATTATTATGACAAGCATATCTCAATACATTTCAAGTTTTTACCATTATGAAGTTTATAAATAATAATAATTTGCAAGAATCAACTTTTTAATTAACTAGTACTTAATTATATGTAGTATATTATAGTTTTATATATTTAATTTTGTATTCATCCTTATCCTTACCTATAATAAAATCCAACGTCTGCTTTCTGTCTGAGTGTCTAAGTGTCTGAGTGTATGTCTGTCTGTCCGCTTATAACTCGAGAACCACTGAACTGATTTTAATAAAAAAAAACTCTACGGATAGCTTGATTCTTCCCATCAACTATAGGCTACTTACTATCACGCTAAGTGGCTTATGAGGTTAGCAGTGAAGTGAACTATGAGAGCGGGCGGAGCCGCGGTCACAGCTTGTTATATTATATTTTACATTCGCACACTCGAGTCTTTTGCTACTACCTACTTATATTTGCCAACATACCACTCTCAAACACAAAGGAAGGTTGCCTGGAAGAAATCCCTGCAAAGGCGGGCTTATGTCCGCCACAATATAATAATGTAAGGCATAAATTCCGCGGTCACAACTTAAATTGTTTTTTTAATATAGCGAATCTACGCAACCCTCGGTGCACGGGTAAAACTCGCAATTGGCCGGTTTTTATAAATAGTTTTATAATAGTATATTGTACGTTAAACTAATATAAATACATACATACATACATACATATCACACACGCTGAATCCCGACAATCGGGGTAAGCAGAGTAATCGGTAAACAATAAACTAATATAAATATGGCGTAAAAACGTGAAAATACATTTTATGTAAAAAGTATAACGATATGTTTTATATCTAAGGCAAAAATATTACATCTAGAAACTCTTTTACCTAATCAAACTCAAAAACTGAAGGGGTTGATCTTGTGACATGTTTTAATATAAGTAGGTACCTACGACTCGACGAATCTTGTTAGTTAAAATAATGTATTTTATTATTATTATAAAAACTTCACTTTTCTCAGTAACTATTAGTACTACTCGTCGGTAGCCACAATGACACACATATCTACGTAGGTGCACTAACAGTCGGCAATCAGTATTAGCAGTACTTACCTTGTGCTGTAATTATGTCTGAACTTTAAATGACCACCTGAAGTAAATAACCATCTACTTTACTGTCCAAGATTTCCCACTAGCAATTATGTTCCCCCTAACACTTCAAAATTACGGCATCGAATCTCTTCTCATAACATTTTCACACGATAGTAATTAATTCCTAATTAATGTATTCAGTTGATTGCAATTGTGCTATTAAAATGGGCAAAAATGTTGTTGATATAAAATTAAATAATCTAGTAATAAATTCATACAAGATAATATTAATTGCAGTGTGATAGTAGAAAAACCGAAAATACAATCAAAGCATTACAATAAATGAATTTCTATTAATGTTTAATTGGCGAATCTAACATGCGATCGTTAAAGTAATTTGCAACTGAACTAGGCACCATCTGTCTGAATGTCTTATAGAAAGACAGCCAGGCAGAAGAGAGGTGTTGACTTTTACACTAGAGGAATCTGTTATTCATTATCGAATTATAACAATTACTAAGAAATATATCGAGAAACCGACTCTGCCAGAGTGAAGCAACTATGCGTTTCTGATACGTAATCACTTTATAAATATATTTTTTTTTAAATTAAATACTAACAACTTTTTGTTGCTTTATTTTTTATGTAAAACACATATTTTATTAATAACAATAAAAAAGCACATTTATTAAGATATTTCGCCCCGATGTCGGTGGTGTCTTCAGTCAAGTGAGAAATAATGATTTGATAGATATGTTTTTTAATATTTTCTTCTTTTTTTTATTTTTTATATAGAAATAGAAAGCAAATGATGGTTTTATGGATTCATGGTGAGTGGATGAACGTAGATTAATATGAGTTATGAGATGTGTAAGGTACTGGTGATGTATGTGTGGCCAGGTGAGATGGTTTAATTTAGTGAATGACGTGGAGGCCTGGTGAATGGTATGAGCCAAGGATCCATATGTATGAAGTTTCATGGGTACGCAACTCTATTTCAGGAGGTGAGAATGATTTTATGATACGGACGGTGAACTGGCGTGTGCTGGTACAGGTAATGAGGAATAAGCGAGCGAGTTGACTGTAAAGCGGTGATGATTAAGCCTGATATGAAGGGGGTTGATTGTTTCACCGATGTAGTATGATGGGCAATGTTTGCATTCTAACAGGTAGACGCAGTTTGATGTTTTGCAAGTGGAGTATGGTTGGGCGTACAGTCGATGATGTGCGTTTGTGAGTTGGATTATGGATGCTGTATTGATGAGTGGACATGTTTTGCAGCGAGGATGATTGCAAGGTGAGGTGCCGGATGGTGAGGAGTTTGTGGCTGGTGGAGACTGCGGTTTTATAATTTTATAATTTGTCGTAATTGCCATCATGGTTATAATTCTCATAATTGTTTCACAAATTGTTATGTGTGCAACTTGTGCACTTGATTAAAATCTGTCTCATTTCTTCTCTTAGATAACCTGTCTAATTAAGCACAAGAATAATGCGATACAATTATCTGCACATGCGCTCTAATTAATTTTGTATTCGATTTTCAACATTTAAATGTACATGGGTAAATAGCGTAGTACTGGTAAGCAATAAATTAATAACATGATCCGTCGTAGCTGCCTATCCTCCGTTTTCATCACCTCGGGTTATCTCAAATCCAATAGTTATTTGTCGGTTTCAGTGACATTTCTTATAAATTTGACAGAAATTAATTGGCAGCTACATTGTAGCCCAAGGTGGTGAAAACGGCCTTACCTCATTTATTTTTAAACAAAAACATTTGTGACGTTGTATACATAAATATTTTCAACTTTAAATTATTCCTCCAGCAAGATGTCCGCGGCAACCGAGTCCATGGAGCTGCAGTATGGCAGCACGCGGATGGTTTTCTACCCGTTGATGCTGACAGCCGTGGGCCTGTTTTTGGTCCACTGGTGGCAGCAGCAGACCCGCTTCTACATGATGGGCAACATGCTTCCGGGACCCTCAACCATTCCCTTCTTCGGCAACGCTCTCATGGTGCTGGGAAGGTCACCAGATCGTGAGTGAATGTTCAATGCAGTTGTATCTACTATACTACAACAGATACCAACCACCCAGTATGGGTGGTTGGTGACTACAATAAGCTGTGGGCCTGTGTTGGCCCGTTGGTGGCAGCAGCAGAACCGCTTCTATTTGACGGGCCAAAATCTGCCGGGGCTATCCGCCATCCCCTTCTTTTGCAACACTTTCATGGTGCTGGGAAGGTCACCAGATCGTGAGTGAATGTTCAATGCAGTTGTATCTACTATACTACAACAGATACCAACCACCCAGTATGGGTGGTCGGTGACTACAATAAGCCGTGGGCCTGTGTTGGCCCGTTGGTGGCAGCAGCAGAACCGCTTCTATGTGACGGGTCAAATTCTTCCGGGACAATCCGCCATCCCCTTCTTCCGCAACGCTCTCATAGTGCTGGGTATGGCGTCACCAGATTGTGAGTTCACTGTAATTTTATCCGCTACTACAGACAGCCGTGGGTTTGTGCCTAGTCCAATAATGTCCCTATCACGCAAGCTTCTACACGATGGGTAACATGCTGACGGGACCCTCCGCCCTTTCCTTCTTCGGCAACGGTCTCATGCTAGAAAAGTCACCCGATCGTGAGTCAATATTCATTGAAGTTCCGTAAGCGACTACCTGTCTGCCTGTACCTTGTCCACTAAGGGCAGCAGTGTATCTGCTTCTACACGATCGGCAACATGCAGCCGGCAACCTACGCCTTTCCCTTCTTCGGCAACGCGCAATTCTTCCAGCGACTGGTAGCAAAGATGCAACTGTGGCTATTTCACTGCTGATGCAGCAGCTTCCATGGCAGCTAGTGCCAGCCCTATAGAAAGAAAAATAAGGATAGACGAGATTATGCTCAAGCATGAGTCACGAAACACAAGGTTCTTTCCAAAAAGGAGGCAAATGTTCGTCGGGTCATTGGTTTATTATTCTTTTCCGATTACCAAATACGGCTTACGAAGGCTTAAATTGTGTTTAGTTACATCAGCTTCTCTAGATAGTCTATTTATTCAAATTTCGCGATTTTTTCCGATAGCACAGCGCCATTAAGTACTTTTTTTTTTGTTTATTTAGTATTCTTACGCATTCATTTCCGTGCTTTGTTTCCCGGCTTGTTATTCACGGTCTCGCTGATTCAGTCAATGTTTAGTCAAGTTCAAAACATGTGAGACACGAACACGTCATTTCACAATTTCACTTAACATTGCAAAAATCGGTTAAAACCGGCAACTTGACCTACGGCCTCCCTAGTAAAAAATTTTCTTCGGAATTCTACAAGATCTATTTAATTCTCAGCGTCCTTATGATTCTTTCACTAATCACGGATTCACATCGTCACAATTTTATTTTATAAATCATCCATCAATTTTAATTAGAAGTAGAAAGAAGGTAATACAAGATACACGTAAAAGGAAGGAAACTGTTTTTTCGTCACGAGAAGTGTTTTTTCGTGCGGAGAAGTGTTTTTTCGCGCGGAGAGGTGTTTTTGGCTCTGTCGACTGTATATTGGTGCCTTGGCATAGCCATCCATGTTTGTTTACATAAAAAAATCACTTTAACATATAAACATATATAATGATATATATATAACATATACATAACAATAATATAACATATCTATCGTTAAGAATATATTTTATTTAATTAATATCATAAAGAAGGACACTAATAGTAATAATGATAGCTACCTACTCCATTAATTCAACATCCTTGATCCTTCGAGGTCAGAGAATTTGCATCAGATCATTAACCATTTACTCGTAGTTGCAAGTTCATGGTAATTACCTTTCAAAGTACGTAGCTGCCGTCAAGCTGGTAATAAATGTATGTTTCCTCGCATGTCCGTTAACGTGTGTGTGTGTGTGTACTAATAAATTTGCTTATTCAAAAGTGTGTGACAATGAAAATGTTAACCATCCACTACAAACCAGAAATTTTTCCACAGCAGTTTTCCCAGCTTTTCCAATCTAAAAGTGAATGAACTTTATCTTGTTTTGGCTTAAATGTTAACAATATAAGAAGTCAGAGTACCAGGGCTTATTGTTATCTATCACACATCGATCACTCTTAGCCGTTGGCCATTGCCCTTCCGTGTTGAGTTTTTTTTACTCTTTCAAAAATACAAGTGGCGATAACCAATGACTAATGTAGATATATTAGCGTTGTCTTGGACATATGCAGCGACACCGGCGCACAAAAGGGTTTCATCTATAAATTTTCAGATGTGCTTTTGTACCGCCTTAATCTCAATTATTTAATTATTTTTAGTTCTAAGTAGTTGTTTTTTAAATTCGGTCAATGTTTTTTAAATCAGTTTTTTATTTCACTCTTTTTAGTAATATCACATTGAAAAAGAATCATAGAAATCGGTTGTCGTGGTATAGAACTATTCGCCCATTTGACACACTTAAGAATCCATATCTTGAAAACTACTTAACCGATTTTGATGAAACTTGCACTGTTCCCTAAGTTGAAGTACATAAATGTAAGCCAATAAAAAATAATGGTCTCAATTCGATCAATAGTTTCGGAGAAATGCGTGGCCAAACATACATACCTACATACACCTATAAAATTTTGTATATTTGTTTGGAAGCCCTGATAGATTAATATATGTGAATATATTGCAGTTCCAACAATATTACATAACCTCCTTTTTATTTGAAGTCGGTTAAAAAAAGCATTCAATTGCGAGTCGAACTCGCGTGGAGAGTTCCGTACCATTCCGTTTTCCGTGAGAACTTTAAGACTAAAAATGTTCTTTCAGGTTTTTCTGAAAACCATAAGAGAGGCCTTATATTTCCAATGTTTTTTTATTTCGGAAATAACGGATGGGGATGCCTGATTTTCGTATTATAAAAAAAATATATTTCTTATAACGAATCCTTTAATTTGATACATCACCTGAAAAAAAAAACCTTTCAATTTGTCTCCCAAAATTGACGCCCAAAATTGAAATTCGTTCATATACTCTATACGTCTGTGATTGCATCATCAAACTCTACTTAAATGTATGAAATTTCAACTTTTTCCGTCCAGTAGATTCGGAGAAAATAAGCTGTGACAGACGGACAGATAGACACAAGAGTGATCCTATAAGGGTTCCATTTTATCCTCTTTTAAGATACGGAACCCTATAAAAATTTCAATATACTATTGCTTGTTTCCATGTCCCGTCAGAGTTGGTGGTCGAAGCGCTGCAATACGCCGAGAAGTATGGATCGGTGGTGCGAGGCTGGCTCGGACCTAAGCTGTTGGTCTTCCTCACGGATCCCAACGACGTCGAGATCATCCTCAACAGTCACGTACACATCGACAAGGCCTCCGAGTACAGGTTCTTCAAGCCTTGGCTTGGTGAAGGACTTCTCATCAGTTCAGGTCAGTGCTCTTTTTGTCAGCTGCTTATGGTATGTAAAACTTGTGCAAGTTGGATGAATTCAATTCCTTTCTGTGTAACCAGCTTACTGAATATTCTGCTTTTGATAAATACTTCTATGGCGTTTAGCCCACCGGTTAAAGCAAAGTAGTATCTCATTCGAGAAGTCGGCGATTCGAATCGGGGAATGCACGCGCCAATGAGTTATATCAAATAATAAGAACATTCGAAGAATTTACATACAAACACTATTCACCCATCACTCTGGTAAAGAATGAGTCCATCCGCCAAGCAGTAAGAAAACCTGCACATTACCGCTGATAATGCCAGGACCACCTTGGTAAACCAGGTGTCATGTCTTTGAATCCCTTTGGTTGTGCCGGTTACAGACGGAAAACACGAACTATTTTACATAACTCCTTCCCCCGGATCTTTTATTCAGTGCGCTGATACCAATCTGGACCGATTAAGCCCCACCACCTACTTAGAAGGGAAGAAACCTACAGTTTTACGTGGACTGACGTAAAATGTCACATTATATGTTAGTGACAATATAGTTTATGGCGGCAGGTGAGAAGTGGCGATCCCACCGCAAGATGATCGCTCCCACGTTTCATCTCAACATCCTCAAGTCCTTCGTGGGAGTGTTCAATGAGAACAGCCAGACCGTCGTGAGGAACCTGCAGAAAGAAATCGGCAAGACCTTCGACGTTCACGACCACATGAGTGGAGTCACCGTTGATATTCTTCTTGGTAAGTTTATTGAAAACTAATTTCCTAAGAGTATTATTGTATTATTTCTTTGTTTGCTACAATCTCTCGTAGATTGTGAGACAAGAGCAGGCTTGAGGTCTGTGTCACAAAAACCCCCGATGTCCAAGAATTTTCCAAAATAAAACTACTTTAAATGAATATTATGTGCTTCACGGAAGACGAGTTTCTTCACATTACCGTATGAATTACCTTCAACTAGAGAGGGCTGTTCCCAACAGTTGAAACTGTGAATGGTCTGATTATGCAACTAACGTCGTCCACGCAAACTTTATTTAAACGAACCGTTCTTCAGCAGTAAATAAAATGTAATTATTTAGTTGAATGCTTCGTAAAATATACTAATTACCAGTTTCAAAGCTAAATTGCGTTTACTAAATTAATTACCCACCATATACATATTTTACGTATGCTAAAAATTACAGTACCTAGCGAACACGCCTAATAAGCCAACGTATCATTTTTCCATCGAAGCATTCACGGAAATCATTACACCGCGTAAATATTTGTTCCAATTATACATACTATAAAATCTGAATACAATGCCTTTACCAATATAGTTACTTGTTGAGTTGCACTTGTCCCTTTCAAAATGCAAGTGCTCGTAGGTACAAATGAATACGATGACACCGTTTGACCTCATGGAAAAAAGCTACAAGTGCGAACGTTGTCCGCACGCACAGGGCTCCGTAGCTATTCCCTTCTTGCGCGCATGACGAGCGCGCTCGCGGTCGCGTGTTCGCTCCGTGCTCGGTCGGTCGCATGTCGCCGCTGCTGCTGTGTACAAGGTTGCCATTTTGTCAAATTTTTTTTTATGTAATCCGGTATGGGTGGCTGAGTCGCAGGGGCTAAAGCATATGCTCTGATCAGCCAGTATCACCTCCGAGAAGGTAGGTTCCATACCGGAGACTTCCCTGGATATGCTGGCTATACTGGAATAGAGGAGAACACAACTGAGGCTGCCATGCGGCATCTTACATGCAGTACGGTGGTATCAACCCAGTCGGCTACAATTTGAGCCTATCACCTAGTAAGGGGCAAGGGAAGGGACCAACTAATACTTCAAAATAGATTTCACGTCGTAACGTACATTTTTTTGTGCGCTTCTTAGTTTTATTACTTTTTAATTTTATTAGATAGATGCAACGCTGATAGCAATGAGAAGATATCGTACTCGGCGGGCCTGAATATCGGGCACTCCTTTTCTTTATATATTTGTTTTATTTTATATTTACATTTCGTAATAGTCTCCCCGGATAGCGCCTTAGACATATAGACAGAACGATTTTATAAGGGTAGCAAGCCAGCGTAGCTAGCTACGAAACCCTGAAAACCTCGATATGGTCTACGTGACTTTACCTGAATTGGGGACAGTACTAATGAAGATACCTTTTTATATAAAAAAACTAATAATTAAACTATTAACAATATAGTTAATGGTAATATAATAACATAATACTAACGAGCTACTAGATAATGATTTTGAGAATAATATAATTATACGGCCTGCATTATGGCTTGTTTGCATCGATTTATCCAAAAGGCAGGAATGACTTACATTACAGTACAGTCACTGATTTATTACGAGAGTTACAATTTTATTCTCACAGGTCAATAATACGTGTCAATAAATTAGAGTAATTCTATTCTTGAATTGAACAACTTTACATGATGCCATGAACATTTTTCACTTCCTTTATGTACGGGCGCTTAAATTTGCTGCAAAGTGAACGTTTCACATGTTGAATGCTGATTCATTTCATTGCAGAGACTGCAATGGGAATCTCGAAGAAAACTCAAGACAAATCCGGATACGACTACGCTATGGCTGTCATGAAGTAAGTGTTAAAATTTTAATTTGAAGTTAGTGAAACCTGAATGAATCACCCCCTACAAATTTTAGGAATACCTATATTTCTGATTGATAAATCAATTCAGCAGTTCATCTAATCGTAATTTTTCTACAATTTATGGGAGTTGATCTTTCGAATTCAGTTTCTTAAAAAATATTATTTCTCGCAGAATGTGCGACATCATCCATCAGAGACACTACAAGTTCTGGCTTCGGTTCGACGCCGTCTTTAGATTTACTTCTTTCTGCAAGGAGCAAGTTAAACTGTTGGGCATCATTCATGGACTGACGAATAAGGTACTTAGATCCTATTCATTTTAATTTATTCATTATTGAAACTATAATTCTATAACATAAATTTACATTCTTATTGGATACTATTGAACACATTCGCGGTCACAAAATCAACACAAATAATATTTAGAATTCTGCATTACTACTAACTTTTCGCATAACTGTATAATTTGAAAAGATCCCATAGCTTTGAAGTACATAATTTTTTTTTTATTGAAGTTTTTTTTCTATAAACATTTACCCAAATTGTTCAATTGTTCTTAAATTTCTGTAAGCTCATGCAAACTGTCGCGATTTCGTTTATACTAATGATAAGATAAGATAAAGATGTTTATTTTTATAAATGTTTTTACATTGTACATGTTTAGTATCAACCCCTGCCCTCTGCACTAGCGTGAGCTGTCTTACAGGGGGCAGGTAACTGTCAACAGATTAAAGAAAAAAATATATATTATATAACTCATATGTATTTTTCTTTCATAAGACGGTATAACCGACCAAACACAATTTTCCAACGCAGGTAATCAAAAGCAAGAAGCAGACATACGAAGATAACAAAGCCAAGGGCATACTTCCCCCGACTTTGGAGAGCCTTACTCGGAAAACGGTGACCGATGAGCCTAGTAGCAACGAGAAGACGCTCGCAGACACCGTGTTCAGAGGCATCAGGGACGACCTTGATGACAATGACGAGAATGATATTGGTAAGATCATAGGAACGTGTATAACCAAATACCTACGTTCAAAATTATGTAAATATTTGAAACTCTTTATTTATAATGTGGTTTAAATTTTATTGTAAACCTCCCGAATAAGTAAACTAAAACATATTAATGTAGTCCCAAAAGATTTGACATCACGGATGTAGTAGGTGATGAAGCCAACCGTGTCAGTTTACATTAAAAAAAAGTTTAAGTACCTATATATTTTTTTTCAGTGATACCACTTTTGCAAAAATGACTACTAACTATACTTGTAAATGTACTTGTAAATTTAAATTGATCCCAAAAGTTAAATTTCGTCGGAGATACATACAACTACCCTTCAAAACCCCACGTACCTTTCAAGGGATCATAGTCGAATAGTTTCCTATCAACAACGGCAAAATTTCATTAGGTCATATCGACTACCCGTTCAAAATCATATTAATATAGTCTACCTACAACAAGGTCTACAACTGAAAAACTGATAGCTCCGTAGTATAAAAGTCATTCCCGCTCAATTCTACAATTTTTAATTAGCAATAGCTACTACGTACGTACTTCTTTTGCCTTTCGACGTTGGCAGGCGCATTTCCAAGAAACATGTTCTAGCAAAAATGTATTGTAATAGATTCTAATTATTACAATTTAATGTAAACATTCATTGAAGGTGAAAAGAAACGCCTGGCTTTCCTAGACCTCATGCTGGAGTCTGCACAGAACGGAACCAACAATATCACCGACCACGAAATCAAGGAAGAAGTCGATACCATTATGTTTGAGGTTGGTTACATTATTTATCCTCTCTACTCACTGAATTGGGAATCTCTACTCTTATGACCTGTAGTAGGCGGTGTTTGTCTGTCATTATTCGGTTTATAGAATTCTATATCTTTATAGAATTTTAAATAATTATAGAATTCTCTTTAAACACAACAGCTTTACACACGGTTATTAACGAGCTATGTGGCTTGACGTTTCGGGCCAAGCGTATGGCCCATCATCATGAGCACTCTGCCTGGTTGGCCCGAAACGTCGAGCCACATAGCTCGTTAATAACCGTGAGTAAAGCTGTTGTGTTTAAAAATAATGTAAGATAATCGTTTAAGATAACATAAGATAATATATAATGTCTAACAACCACGGTAATTTAAAAACCCATATAGAATTCTCTTGTTCATCTCAAAGAACATTCGCTTATAAATAAATAAAGATAAGTACATTTATGTGGATACAAGTAGAGGTATTAATAAAAATAAAATTTAAAACTACCTACTAATGAACTAAAATTATGCAAGGCTAATTAGGTATCCTCTTAATATTCTAAAAGCAGACGGCCAGACTAACAGACACACTATTATTAAATGCACCATATAGACCACTTCTAAGTTAAAGTTCTACATAACAAAAAATCGGCCATATTAATAAATTTGTTGGTACCAACAAAAAAAAGTTTAAATTAACAAATCGTGTGGGTGTATCATTTGAAAGAGCTAACTATAAGGATACTATATGTAAATATTAAAAAAAAACTATTATACAATTTTACAGTTTAGATTTTAGTTGAGTTTAGATATTCCCCTCCCCCCGCGTTCTCCTGGATTTCAAAAGTACAAATTTTAATATATTACAGGAGAACTGCAGGTTTTTGCGATAAGTGTTGCGGCAAAAAAGGAATATTTTATGTATATTTTAAATAAGTACAAGAAGCAATGCTTTGCTCGAAACTCAAGCCATTGCTGTAGTTTTGGCAATGGCTTTTCGTTATTTTTACCCGACTACGGCGAAGCCAAAAAAGGAAGGGTTATGAGTTTGGCGTGTATGTATGTATGTATGTATGTATGTATGTATGTATGTATGTGACTATCTATATTCCACTCTACAGCCTAAAGTACTGGGCCGATTTCAATAATTCTTGTGCTATTGGATTTGTCTTATTCACGGGAGTGTCATAGGCTATATAACAATTTTCAAAATTCAAAATGGCGGACGCACGGCCTCAAAATGTCAAATTAGTTTTTCAAAATATATTGAGTGGGGTATCAAATTAAAGATAATTAAATTACGATTCCGAAAATATATACTTTGCTATTTATTAAACTTATGTGTACAGAGAAATAGAGCAAAATGTGTGGCGCATGTATGAATAGCGATTATTCGCGATGAAGCGTGGTCGCCCGCGCACCGCGCCGCGCGCCCCCCATACACCAATGACGCGCGACGACGACACGCGACGACGCGACGCGAAGAAGCGACATGGTATTGTTGGTAATATACCTACATACTTACTCACTGATCTACCGCAAATTTTATATAGATATATAATATTATTATTAGATAAGTACTATGCTAAAATAAGATAGATATCACACACACTGAATCCCGAAAATCGGGGTAAGCAGAGTTATCGGTGTTGTGCTGCAAGAACTCTGTTAAATTACAGCACAACACCGACCACCACGTTTGCTAAAATAAATTGGTATTAAATGTCCATGTACCTAGTGTAAGCATAATATGTAGCGTAGGTGTATCGTGTGGGGTCGGTACTTAAAAAGAATAGCCCCACTGCATCTCTCCCCGTCGCATGTCGTAAAAGTCGACTAAGGGATCGTCAGCCTGGGCAGCTTAATGGTGCGGTCAGTTATTGGATGGATGACCGCCCGACTGTTGGAGGCTGACCGTGGTTCGGATATCACGTTAAACTGTAGGTCCCTTCCCTTCTTACCTTACTAGGTGGTAGGGTAGGGAAGCAAAATTCGTCAGCCTCGGTAGCTCAGTGGCGCGGTTGGTTAGTCAACTGTTATTAAGCAACGCTGAGCGCGGTCAGTGTTTGGATGGGTGACCGCTTGACCGTTGGAGGCTGACCGTGGTTCGGATTCCACGTTAAACTGTAGGTCCCTTCCCTTCTTACCTTACTAGGTGGTAGGGTTTATCCCGGCCGGGTTGGTACCACCGCACTGAACGAAACGTCGGTCGAAACGGCTATGTAAATAGTTCGTGTTTTCCGTCCAGTTTAGTGTAGCCGACATGAAATGAAGGGAAGCACTGACATGGCACCTAGTTCACCCTGTGTTATGGGCTGACATCACGGATGTTGTAGGTGATGTAGCCAACCGTGTCAGGTTCCATAAAAAAAAAAAAAAAAAAAAAAAACATGGCACCCGGTGTTATGGGCTGACATCACGGATGTTGTAGGTGATGTAACCAACCGTGTCAAGTTTCCATAAAAAAAAAAGGTAGGTACATTAAATATACCTAATACCTACAGTATTTTCGGATGCAAGTTACCCTTCAGCTAAGCGGGATATTGTGGAAGAGAAGAACCGCCGATTGCGGAAAAGTATTCCCAATTTTCTGGGTGCAGTTTTAGCCCTAGACTCGATTAGTTGCCGGAAACCTACGTCTTTGGAAATGGTGGTGCCCAGGAGGTTCAGGTGCTTCCAGACAGATATGACGCTGACTTAGAAACTGGCTTGGAAAGCAAAAGGACCTTCAAATCGACCTTCGCAGATAATGCGCAGCACTGAGCCTTGCTAACGTTGAAGGCGTGGGCGTAACATTCAGGGGGCAACATATCATTGTTATGCATACGAGAGTACGGAACACGGGTTCTACACCAGTTACCCTTCAACTAGGCGGGATGTGGATGAGAAGAGGCGAAGACTTGTGTCTGAACTTGAGCAAACACTCGGCTCTATTTCCGAATGGGCCGTAGCAAGTTGGTCAAGTTAAATACCTTCAAGATACAAGTTTGCGCGTTCAGTGCGAAGAGAGCGGCGTTCACACCAGCTCCTTCCTACCAAGGCACGTCACTTAAATTTTGCGACCACCTCGGGGTCCTCCGAGTCGAATTTTCGCACGATCTAAACTTCCGGCGTGACATCGAGGGCAAGGCCGTATAAATCGCAGATTCGGTCCTGCTTGGGGTACTGCTCGCACCTATGGGATGGCTCAGTCAAATACCAGCTGGCGCCTCTGGACTCGATCCAGCGTCGAGCCGTGCGAATAGTAGGTGACTCCCAAATGTCCCGCGATCTAAAACCACTGCAACTCCGTAGGAATACATAGCTAAATCAGAGCCTGTTGAAATACAAACAGAGACAAATATTTTCCCCCAAGTACAGTCTCGGGTCCTTCAACCTGGGCACCTGTCAGGCCGGCATGGCATTCGCAGCCTCCGCATGCTACCGAATGTCCATGGGCATCGCTAGACATCTTATGGGTGGCTCGGCGCCACATGTCGCGCTTACTATAAAAATAATATCAGTAGCTTTGGCCTCGCCTTAGTGGCTTACCTGCTTCGAGAGAGTACATTATTCAACTATGTATAACCTGAAAACGCCCTCGGTCTTCGGCCTTGAACTGATTGGTTTACTTTCTTCCCGAATCCGCTTCACCCCAGCCAGATATATTTACAAAGAAAATCGTGTACTTACACAGCTCAGTCTTCGGTCTTGCTCTGACTGACTTTTCATTTTACTTCAAGACTATACATCGTTCAACTATACATAATTTGTATATATATGTAGGTACTCACTCATGCGCTATTTGTAGAAAACTTTAGTTTCAAATAGAGATCACGACAAATAAACGGACGAATAGTATCAAGCCGGTACTTATATAAAAGAATAGCCCCACTGTATCTCTCCCCGTGTATGTCGTAAAAGGCGACTAAGGGATATGACTTCCTTCTTATATTACTAGGTGGTAGGGTTTAACCCGCCCGTGTTGGTACCACCGCACCGCACTGAATGAAAGGTCGGTAGAAACGGCTATGTATTTAGTGTAGCCGGTACGACCGAAGGGAAGCACTGACGTGGCACCAAGTTCACCCGGTGTTATGGGCTGACATCACGGATGTTGTAGCTTGTAGGTGATGTGTCAGATTCCATAAAAAAAAAATCAATATACGAGTTACATACAACATTTAAAGTATGCAAACAGTTTTTAAAAAAGCCTAAAATAAAAAAAAAGTTATAAAAAACTAAAACCCGACTACGTAAAAGCTAATTATGAAAATCGTTTAAATAAAAAAAAAATAGTTATAAAAAACTAAAACCCGGCTACGAAAAAGCAAATTATGAAAATAGTTTAACTATAACTAAAAATAACAAAATAATGTTTTCCATATAATTTATCAGATACAGCAATTCTCTTTTTATATTGGTTTTACCTTAGCACTAACTCTATAAATTTTGATAAATTTATTATTTTTAACGTTCTAAATATAGAGCCGTGGTCGGGCGTTCTTCGTTGAACAAGACAAGTGAGACCGTCGTTGTGCATTATAGCCGTTGACGTTCGGTATGTACCTATGTATCTACTTATAATAATTTTAGATTGGCTCTGACTGATCTTACAAAAAGATGCCAGTATGACACAATCGCGATGGCCGTCCTAAGTTCCGCGCTCTAATAATGCACGACGACGGTCTCACTTGTCTTGTTCAACGAAGAACGCCCGACCACGGCTCTATATTTAGAACATTAAAAATAATAAATTTATCAAAATTGATAGAGTTAGTGCTAAGGTAAAACCAATATAAAAAGAGAATTGCTGTATCTGATAAATTATATGGAAAACATTATTTTGTTATTTTTAGTTATAGTTAAACTATTTTCATAATTTGCTTTTTCGTAGCCGGGTTTTAGTTTTTTATAACTATTTTTTTTTTATTTAAACGATTTTCATAATTAGCTTTTACGTAGTCGGGTTTTAGTTTTTTATAATTGTAAACATAATTATTTTGGTACACACATATAAGAGTAACACAAATATATTGTGCATATTGATGGTATGGAACCCTCGGCGCCCGAGTCCTACTCGCACTTGGCGGCTTTTTCAAATAGGTATTTCTATTCTACGTTCGTGATGATGATACATAATTACGAAATTCGTGTTAACGACAATGGGAATTTCAATAATTCTTTTAACGACGATTACAATTTAATCGTCGCTATTACATATTAGAAGTAGAATTTCATAAATTATTAAATTGAATGCATAGGGTCACGACACGACTGCAGCCGGTTCAAGCTTCGTGCTGTGTCTCCTCGGAGTACATCAGTATGTCCAGACACGGGTGTACGACGAGCTGTACAGCATCTTCGGTGATTCCGACAGACCCGCCACGTTCAAGGACACCCTGGATATGAAATACCTCGAGAGAGTGATCTTCGAGAGTCTAAGAATGTATCCGCCGGTACCAATTATTGCGAGAAAGATCACGCAAGATGTTAAGATTGGTGAGTGAAATTATATGTACATATTTTACGGTTTGCTCTGAAGTCCTGGGATACGTTTTCGAAACTCATCGATAAAGCGGCAGAACCCACAAATATTTCAAGTTTTTTTTCTATGGAAACCAACACGGTTTGCTACATCACCTGCAATATCCGTGAATGTCAGCCCATAACACCGGGTAAAGTAGGTGTCATGTCAGTGCTTCTCTTCCCTCCTTGTTCTCTTCATTTCATGCCGGCTACACTGAACCGGACGGAAAACACGAACTATTTACATAGCCATTTCGACCGACGTTTCATTCAGTGCGGTGGTATCAACCCGGACAGGATAAACCCTACCACCTAAATTTAAGGTAAGAAGGGAAGGTATATAGCACATAAGTTTGTTGTATGAATTTGTAAAGAAAATTGCAACTTAAATTTAACTTTGGGGTTTAAAATGCTAGATATACCTAGATAGATTGATAGATAGAAATTACTTTCATTTCTCCAAAACATTTCACTGCAATAAGCACAATATAACATTTACATGAGCTGCAAAGGCGTACCTTATACCTTACAGACATTTCTTCCAGACAACATTTGGATACTTGGATGTCAGAGAGTGCATACATAATATCAAATTAGTTTCCTTTTAGAAAGTTAGATATCGATGAAAAACTGCAATTAATACTTCACTACTTCATACTAATACCTGTATATCCATTTACCGTTCTTTAATGTCCTTAGATATTCCAAATTCAAATTTTAATATAATCTTAAACGACCTTATTCTAAATTCCAGTGTCAATCTTATTACCCTAATGTATACGTCTACTCTAAATCGTTTCTTTGTCGCACCGCTAGAGTGTGGAACTGTCTTCCGGCGAGTGTATTTCCTGAATCCTTTAACCTGGGTGTCTTCAAGCGTCGTATTAACGGGCTGGACAGCCTAGCAATAGTCCGCAAATCTGCTGGCATGGCACCTAACTGAGCGTGGTTTCGCGAGGAGAGGTGATTTTGGCTTTGTCGACTGCACCATTGGTCTCTCGGCACAGCCACCCATGCTGGTTTACATAAAAAAAACCTAAATACCAATATAGTCTTCAAATTTAGAATAAGGTAATTATTACCTTATTCTAAATGCCATTATACTCTTTAATGACCTAACCTAAATACACACTCATCCCACTACAGCAACCAAGGACTACGTGATCCCGAGGGGCGCCACGGTGGTGGTGGCTACGTTCAAGGTGCACCGCAACCCAGAGTACTACAAGGACCCCGAGGTGTTCAACCCGGACAACTTCCTGCCCGAGAACACACAGGACAGGCACTTCTATAGCTACATCCCCTTCAGCGCCGGCCCTAGGAGCTGTGTCGGTAAGTTCATATTGCTTCCAAACTTTTCTTTTTTTATACAGAGTGTTTCAGGATAGGGTTTCGTAACTTGAGGGTTCGAAAGGGGTCCATATTTGAAGACGAAAAGCTCTGAAACTTTTTCTCAAAATTTGGTAGTACTTTTTGATGAAAATCGTTTCATCGAGTTTTGGTGTCCACCAAAACTCGGTTAACGTCCACCTTTATTAAGTAAATAAAAAAAAAGTTTTAAAAAACATAAAACCGACTTCCTAAAAAAAGTAAAACTAAAAAACTATTTAAAATAAAAATATAAAAACCGCCTTCAAAAATATATGAAATAAAAACCTAAAAAAAAAAACGAACCCTAGAGTTGAAGGCGGTGCTAAAAAGGCTACACAAATCACAAAGGATATTATCATCCGCTCATGTTTTCTTTCATGCATCATTTTTGCTTGCTTTAGCACCGCCTTCAACTCTAGGGTTCGTTTTTTTTTTTAGGTTTTTATTTCATATATTTTTGAAGGCGGTTTTTATATTTTTATTTTAAATAGTTTTTTAGTTTTACTTTTTTTAGGAAGTCGGTTTTATGTTTTTTAAAACTTTTTTTTTATTTCACAGTTTTTTTTAGTAATTTTTTGCTATTAATGTACTCGGCGGAATCGCTCGGCCTTCGGCCTCGCGATTCCGCCTCGCTTTCCAATCCGATCTTGACCCAATTAAAATAGGACCACGTCAGCTTCGATAGCTCAGTGGTGCAGACAGTCAACTGTCGCTATTGAATTTTAAGCAACGCTGGGTGCGGTCAGTACTTAGATGGGTGACCGCTGACCGTTGGAGGCTGACCAAGGTTCGGATTCCTCGTAAAACTGTAAGTCCCTTCCCTCGTAATTTTACTTGGTGGTAGGGTTTAACCTTCCCGGGTTGGTACCACCGCACTGAATTAAACGTCGGTCGAAACGGCTATGTAAATAGTTTGTGTTTTCCGACCAGTTCAGTGTAGTCAGCACGATCAAAGGGGGAAGCACTGACATGGCACTGGTGTTATGGGCTGACATCACAGACGTTGTAGGTGATGTTGCAGAACTTAGTAGAATGGACAGACATAAACGTGTTACGGAAGCCTACTTTTATTATAAAATAACCGTCGGAGGACCTTGGTTGAAAATTGTAAAATTTAGTAGAACGGATAGACATGCATATGTTACGGAACCCTACATTCATTTTGCAGAACTTAGTAGAATGGACAGACATAAACGTGTTACGGAACCCTACTTAACAGTTGCACTCCGGGAGTGCCGGCAGATCCCGTGCCACTCTAACTTAACCCTTAACGCAATGACTTAAGGTTTCATTTTAAAAATGACGCTGACGCGATGTCGCGAGTTATACATTTTTACCCACCTAAAAAAGTGCCAAGAGCCGCTAAAGAAGTTTTCACTTCAAAAACCTCAGGGTTATCCCCTTTCAAATAAAAAAAAAAAGAATTTTCAAAATCGGCCCACAATTGACGGAGTAATCGCGTAACAAACATCCAAAAAAAGAAAACATACCGTCGAATTGAGAATCTTTTAGGTCTAAAGTAAATTTCTCGTGAAGACAAATGCAACGAGCCCAAACACGATGGGTTTATCATGTGTAGTTTAGGAGTTCCTATGGCCACCTTCTGTCTCCATCATCAAACCAGCTCGATGGTACTCGGTACAGTAGGTACTGGCCAGGTACCATAATAAATTAAACGCCGGTCGGAAAAGATAAAAAAATTTCAAATTTAGAATATTCATGAAACAAGGGTCCGAATATGTATCACTAGTATATCGATTCATGTATTTCAACAGGACAGAGAAAATTTCAAAATATTAGGTATTTAATACTTTTTAGTTTTTTTTTTTTTGTTTTTTGGAAATCGGTTTAATATTTTTTAAAACAGTTTTTATTTCATTCTTTTTAGTAATATTACATAAAAAAGAATAATCGAAATCGAATAATCGAAATCGATTGAAGTGGTACAGAATTATTCGCCATATGTGTCAGACTGCAAATTGCTGAATAAGTCCACATCACAAATGTTTTGCTGAAGGTAACCACACACCATACTAATTTATCAAACTGAAAATTGCCGAATACGACCACATCACAAGTTTTGCTGAAGGTAACCACACACTATAGTATTATGCTGATTTTACGAAAACCACTCAACCAATTTCGATAAAATTGAAATGGGACCACCTCGGAAGTATGACCTAACTAACAAAAAAAGAATTTTCTAAATCGGCCCTCAATTGACGGAGAAATCGCGTAACAAACATAAAAAAAAATAAAAAAAAAAAAATAAAAAAAAAAATAAAAAAAAACATACAGACGAATTGAGAACCTCCTCCTTTTTTGGAAGTCGGTTAATAAAATGACTGACTTACATACTTAACTAGTAGAATTGAACTGTATGTAGGTAAATTCCAAACACTTAAATTTGAATGACATCAAAAGAAAAAGGAGACTGGACTAAATCATTGCACTTCCTAGACCTAAACAGCACTGTTGGCAAATCTTACTGTCCATCAAGTTTTTATTACAATTTTAAATTTATGTATGAAAAGAAAAATAGTGAATTTAGATTTGAGTGATAAGGATTTTTTTCTTCTAATAATGACTATCTACTTTATATTCCTGAAGTTTCTCAAGCCTATCCTGAAACAGCCTGTATAAAACTGGCTTCTGCCTGCGGTTTCGCTCGCGTGCAATTCGTATTTAAAAAAAGAAGAAATTAAGTAAGTAAGAAAGAAAGAAGGCCGAACTGCGTTCCTGTGTAACCGTTATTTCGGCGCGGAACAATCGGTTTGTATGAGAGCCACATCTTAGCGTAACCGGAACTGAATTTTATTAGGCCTATCCTGTGTCACGTATAGTTAAATGTGCCTGTACTAAGTTTCATCGAATTCGGATGATCGGTTTAAGAGTTATGGAGGAACATTCACACATACAGAAAATATTTCAAAAAATCGTCAATTTAGTTTTAGTTTCATACATAGAGTCCACAAACGCAGTATTTCATAAAACGACGGCCCTTCCACTACTGGTAGGTAGATAATATGTCTTGTCATAATATTTTGCTAGCGTTGTGGTTAGTATTGTGCTGCAATTTACCAGAGTTCTTGCAGGACAATACCGATTACCCTTTTTTTAATCCGGCATGAGTGGCTGCGTCTGAGGGGCCAAAGCACTTTGTCCGACCAACCAATATCACCTTCGAGAAGGAGGTGATAATGGTTGGTCGGTTGTCGTACCTAAGATTTCCCTTTAAATTGATGGCTATGTATAGCCCATCTAGTCCTGCAGGACTAGAGGAGAGCACAACCGAGGCTGCTATGCGGCCATCTTAAAACCAGTACGGCGGTACCAGCCCAGTCGGCTACAATTTGAGCTGAGCACGTAGTTCTGTTGGCAGGTCGCAAGTATGCTCTGCTGAAGCTGAAGGTGCTGCTGTCCACGATCCTGCGCAACTACAAGATGGTGTCCAACCTCACCGAGAAGGACTTCCGGCTCCAGGCGGACATCATCCTGAAGCGGACGGACGGCTTCCGCATTCAGATAGAACCGAGGAAGCGCGAGCCTTCCGGACAACCCTCATTCTGAACGCCATCATTTAGATATTTATTTTGTATTTAATTTTAGATATTTCCATTAGTTAGTATTTTTAAATAGTGTTTGTTTAACTTATTAATTGAAAATTAAATATATTTTTTTTTTAGTTATTACATTACTGTTCAAACTCTCATGAGGTTCAAACTTAATAATACACTCTATGTAATAAAAACCCGGTGCGCAGTGTAATGCGGTGTCAGAGCGCGAAGAAAAATCCGCAAGCGTGGATAAATATCCGCCGAGCGATGCGAATATACACCACGTAAGAGCGCGGATAGATCCGCCGCGCGGTGCAAAGTGCTGTCAGAGTGCGGATAAAAATCCGCCGCGCCGTGCGAAGTGCTGTCAGAGTGCGAATAAAAATCCGCCGCGCCGTGCGAAGTGCTGTCAGAGTGCGGATAAAAAACGGCTTCGCGGTGCGAAGTGGTGTCAGAGAGCGGATAAAAATCCGCTGCGCGGTGCGATGTGGTGGCCGAACGCGGATTTTATTCCGAGCAGGACAAACCGGGCGGATGTAATTTACAGTGCCTGCTAGGCTAGACCTTTCGAATTAAATGAGTAGATAATCGTACGTATGGTGTATCCATACCAGTACCCTTATCACGAGATTTAACCAACACCGCGTACTACGCTACGCCATGCTCTCCGCATCATTTTGTACGGAGAAACGAAGTTCGCAAATCTATCACTAGAGGCGCTGCTCCGTTTCTCCATACAAAATGATGCGGAGAACACGGCGCCGGCGTAGCTTAGATGCTATGTGATTTAAACTATGAATGGTTCAGCTATGATGAAGAAAATTACATTTTCATTTACCATTTCCTTAACACAAAATCATCTTCATAATTTTTTAAAAGACAGGTACTTTTTAAATAAATATGTGGAGCGATAGATTGTTTAGGTATTGAAAAAATGGTAGGCAAGGCAAGCACAGGATATATTTAATGTACGGATAAAATTATCTATGTATTTAAGTATACAGTTATTTATTATGGAATAAATCTTTTCGGAGACATAGCTTTATAATTATCTATGTCGGTCGACTGAGATTTTAAATTAAAACGATAATCTCATTTTGTCTTCGGTATATTTATCATTACCTACTTATAATACAAACATAAATTTTAAAGTTATGTTAATTAGATAAATAAATTAAGATTATGGCCTTAGTTTATTAATATAATAGTGTCGTATGATGAGATAAGTGTTACCAATTTACAATAATTCTACTTATTTAACAATACATAGATTTGACGAATAAATTTGTAAAACATTCTAAATTAATTGTATTATGGACTCGCATATCAATGCGAGGTACTTTTTATAATCAGTGTCGCGGTCTATCCCGCACGTCCGACTGAGTACTAAACTAGGTACTATAGATAGACTAAACCATTTTAGGGTTCCGTACCTTAAAAGGCAAAAAACGGAATACTTATAAGATCACTCCCGTGTCCGTCCGTC
Source organism: Nematopogon swammerdamellus (assembly GCA_946902875.1). Taxonomy (NCBI): domain Eukaryota; kingdom Metazoa; phylum Arthropoda; class Insecta; order Lepidoptera; family Adelidae; genus Nematopogon; species Nematopogon swammerdamellus. The sequence continues at coordinate 7,066,091 of OX336337.1, forward strand.
TGTCACATTGTTTTTTTCCTCTTGACTTCGTATCCAGGTAATCAAGCTTTATCAAATTAAAAATTGTATTTATAAAAATTTTGTCCTAATTACTCAATGACCTAAGTGCATTCTCTTTATAACATTTCCTTTTAAATTCACTGTAATTATTAATAGGTTTTTAGAAAACTTCGAGTCTTTAGAAATTCAAAACTGATAACACAAGTTCAAAAGAGAAAAGTGCACTCAAGCAACTGCAAGCACTCATTCGTGAAGTAGCAATGGTATACAATCGTGTGATCCCGTCCCCATTTAGGTAATTATGGTATGGGCAGATATTTTGCTCTGAATTGGCGTCACATATTTTGTCTCGCAGGTCTGAAAAGGACACAATTTCTCGAAGACTCTATCATACATAAAATGATTATTTCCTCCACAAATTGAAGCTATCTGAACAAATAAGTGGACGTTATTTGTTTCGTTTTCGATAAACGAAATATTCTGTAGTCCACAGAAATACACAGACGAGGCAGCAGAAACTCATAGCCAGGAAGCAGTAGACGTAACTCCCGGAGACGTCGTAGATCACTCCTGCGAGCAAAAACGATCAGACATTTAAATCAATGACAGCATGTTCAAACATGACAAGCGGAGAGAATCATCAGACGATCTAAAGAAGAAGGCAGTACGAAGATAGATGTAACGGGACGAGTGCCAAATGAAATGGAGACGAGAGTCTTTCCCAATGTTGGAAAAAAACATACATATATGTCAGCCTCGATAGCTCAGTGGTGCAGACAGTCAACTGTCGCTATTGAATCTTAAGCAACGCTGGGTGCGGTCAGTACTTGGATGGGTGACCGCTGACCGAGGTTCGGATTCCTCGTAAAACTGTAGGTCCCTTCCCTCCTAATCTTACTTGGTGGTAGGGTTTAACCCGCCCGGGTTGGTACCATCGCACTGAATGAAACGTCGGTTGAAACGGCTATGTAAATAGTTTGTGTTTTCCGACCAGTTCAGTGTAGCCGGCACGATCAAAGGGGGAAGCGCTGACATGGCACCTAGTTCACCCGGTGCGTGTTATGGGCTGACATCACGGACGTTGTAGGTGATGAAGCCAACCGTGTGAGTTTCCATAAAAAAAAATAAAAAAAACATACACTGGGGTAGAAGACAAATTATAACAAATTATCGCCAAAATGCACCTGATAGCCATTCGAGGACAAAGCAGTTACCTACCACTTGGGAGCAAACAGACGAACGGAGACTGTGTTCCAGATTTTACTTTTTCTGTAAAACGGTAACGGTAGTTCCCCAAGTTTTTATGGGCTGACATCACGGAGTTTAATGTAGCCAACCGTATTGGTTTCCATAAAAAAATTATTAAAAATAACCTACAGAACCAACAATTACTAAGCAAGACAAAATACGTTATCAATAATAATAATAATTACCAATAAGAGGGTCTGCCAGCAGCATGAGCACCCCCGAGAAGATGATATGCAGTGCCAGGGCAGCCGGGAAGCGGTCTGCAGGCGCCGCCCCCGCCAGCACCAGCGGAAACAAAACCTGGACCGTGCAGCGTACGCAGCCGCTCAGCACCGTCACCATGCAGACGTACCAGTATGCACTGCCGCTCACCAGAGCTGCAACACGCACAGTAATACCACTCCTTACCACAGACAGATCGGCAGCCATGTTCGCGCGGCCGGCCGCTCTTAGGAGCGCAGCGGGTCTTCCTTACTAAGTGGGGTCTAAATAAAGTCTTGCTATAGTCTAGCTTTTTTATAAAAACCGGCCAAGTGCGAGTCGAACTCACGCACCGAGGGTTCCGTATCGCCATGTCACGGTCAGCGTCACACACCATCTATGGCGTGTTTATGAAATGCTTCATATTAGTTAAAATTCATGATTAGTTAAAACGCTTCATACTATTTTCGGTAGATGGCGCGCATACACTTTTTAGTTTCTTCTATGGGAACCCCCGTGAATTTTTAACTTTTTCTTATTTTTTAAACGGTTTTATTTAGCTTGACTCCGTATATTTGTTTGTTTGTTTGTTACTATCTTTGTTTCAAATCTTGCGACCACTTTTTCAACTACTTCTACTGAACCGATTTTTATGAAACTTTGCACACACATTGAGTTCTCGTGACAATACAATATTATGATAATTTAAACTTGGTAACGAGGGTCTGATGATGGAGTCAGGAGGTGGACAGTGGAACTCTTCAACCGTTACTAGTAACCCCCTCGAGTTTGGGCTCATTTGGTTAGTTTGGACGAGTGTCCTATACTTCTACCAGTACACTTGGTGACGAGGGTCTGATGATGGAGTCAGGAGGTGTACAGTGGAACTCTTCAACTGTTACTAGTAACCCCCTCGAGTTTGGGCTCATTTGGTTGGTTTGGACGAGTGTCCCATACTTCTACCAATACACTTGGTGACGAGGGTCTGATGATGGAGTCAGGAGGTGCACAGTGGAACTCTTCAACCGTTACTAGTAACCCCCTCGAGTTTGGGCTCATTTGGTTAGTTTGGACGAGTGTTCCATACTTCTACCCAATACACTTAGTGACGAGGGTCTGATGATGGAGTCAGGAGGTGTACAGTGGAACTCTTCAACCGTTTACTAGTAACCCCCTCGAGTTTGGGCTCATATGGTTGGTCTGGACGAGTGTCCCATATTTCTACCAATACACTTGGTGACGAGGGTCTGATGATGGAGTCAGGAGGTGTACAGTGGAACTCTTCAACCGTTAATAGTAACCCCCTCGAGTTTGGGCTCATTTGGTTGGTTTGGACGAGTGTCCCATACTTCTACCAATACACTTGGTGACGAGGGTCTGATGATGGAGTCAGGAGGTGTACAGTGGAACTCTTCAACCGTTACTATTAACCCCCTCGAGTTTGGGCTCATATGGTTGGTTTGGACGAGTGTCCCATACTTCTACCAATACACTTGGTGACGAGGGTCTGATGATGGAGTCAGGAGGTGTACAGTGGAACTCTTCAACCGTTACTAGTAACCCCCTCGAATTTGGGCTCATTTGGTTGGTCTGGACGAGTGTCCCATACTTCTACCAATACACTTGGTGAGGAGGGTCTGATGATGGAGTCAGGAGGTGTACAGTGGATCTCTTCAACCGTTACTAGTAACCTCCTCGAGTTTGGGCTCATTTGGTTGGTTTGAATGAGTGTCCCATACTTTTACCAATACACTTGGTGACGAAGGCCTGATGATGGAGTCAGGAGGTGTACAGTGGAACTCTTCAACCGTTACTAGTAACCCCCTCGAGTTTGGGCTCATTTGGTTGGTTTGGACGAGTGTCCCATACTTCTACCAATACACTTGGTGACGAGGGTCTGATGATAGAGTCAGGAGGTGGACAGTGGAACTCTTCAACCGTTACTAGTAACCTCCTCGAGTTTGGGCTCATTTGGTTGGTTTGGACGAGTGTCCCATACTTCTACCAATACACTTGGTGACGAGGGTCTGATGATGGAGTCAGGAGGTGTACAGTGGAACTCTTCAACGGTTACTAGTATCCCCCTCGAGTTTGGGCTCATATGGTTGGTTTGGACGAGTGTCCCATACTTCTACCAATACACTTGGTGACGAGGGTCTGATGATGGAGTCAGGAGGTGTACAGTGGAACTCTTCAACCTTTACTAGTAACCCCCTCGAGTTTGGGCTCATTTAGTTTGTTTGAACGAGTGCCCCATACTTCTACCAATACACTTGGTGACGAGGGTCTGATGATGGAGTCAGGAGGTGTACAGTGGAACTCTTCAACCATTACTAGTAACCCCCTCGAGTTTGGGCTCATATGGTTGGCTTGGACGATTGTCGCATACTTCTACCAACACACTTGGTGACGAGGGTCTGATGATGGAGTCAGGAGGTGTACAGTGGAACTCTTCAACCGTTACTAGTAACCCCCTCGAGTTTGGGCTCATTTGGTTTGTTTGGACGAGCGCCCCATACTTGTCGAACGCAAATGTATGAAACAGACATACCATCTGTTCAAATTGATTTTGAAAGGGACGGCGAACACCTTATCCATCCTAAAACCATACAGTTTCCAGCAAAGTTTAATTATGCAACAGCTGAGAGACGGATGTTACCGATAATTTTGTCATGGGCCTCCACTGTCCATAAAATGCAGGGCAGTACTGTTGACCATGCTGTCGTGTATTTGGGCTCCAGACTATTTGAGAAGGGTCAAGCGTATGTTGCATTGAGTCGCGTAAAGTCTTTAGAAGGGCCATGTATTGAGGAGCTTGATTGTGAGAAATTGACAGGTAAGAAACCGAGTAACAAAGATGCAATGAGAGAGTTGGAAAGGATGAGGAGTTTGCGTAATGAATGATACGAGCCAAAAATAAAACTAAAAACGAGTAAATAAAAAATAGGTAAAAACACTTTTAAGTTAAACGGTTTTATTAAAAAAAAACTAGAAAAAAAACAGCTGTACAAAAAACTAGAAAATAATAAGGGCACAAGCCTGGGCCTTCTTAAGATTTTACGTCTGGGTAAGAAATCGTGCAATACTGGCGTGCTGTCTTCTCATGTCGGATGCCAAAGGGCACATTGTGTCGCTGCGTCAGCGGATTAAGTAATAAATTGAGACTTTTAACAGACTAATATAAAAACGTGGGGCGTATAATATGCGTAATAAATAAATAACATGCGCCCCACGTTTTTATATTAGTCTGTTAAAAGTCTCAATTTATTACTTAATCCGCTGACGCAGCGACACAATGTGCCCTTTGGCATCCGACATGAGAAGACAGCACGCCAGTATTGCACGATTTCTTACCCAGACGTAAAATCTTAAGAAGGCCCAGGCTTGTGCCCTTATTATTTTCTAGTTTTTTGTACAGCTGTTTTTTTTCTAGTTTTTTTTTAATAAAACCGTTTAACTTATTATTATTTGTATATCGGCAATAATAATACATATTCTGTGAAAATTTCAACGGGCTACCTATTACGGTTCAAGAGATACAGCCCTCGGACAGACAGACAGACAGACGGCGTAGGCTTAGTAATAGGGTCCCGTACCGCATACGGAACCCTAAAAACCAGTTTGGGTAGCTGTGCCGAGGGACCGGATGATGGGTCCTCAAAAATCCTAATGTCAACAACAAAATGGTATTTAGTTTCTCTTAGACGAGTGCTGCGAAGTTAGGTTGGACGGCAAGGAATAAGGGGTGCGGTTCCTCCGAGCAACGTCCGTGATAATACCCGTAGAACATACTGTCACTCTGTCTGTGAGTTGAGTTTCGGCTCAGAGCCGAAACTCAACTCACCACTCTCAACTCTTGTTGCAGAGTCTGCAACAAGACAGACGGCTCGGCGCTGTAGTGAGTTCAAGGACGTCAACACATAGTAATGCTGTCTTTCCAAATGTGGGTACAGCATTTCATCGCCGGCAGCTCTATCTAGCTGCTGGACCGAATGGACTAAATCGACCGTGTAAATGGAATAGGTCTTGGAATATACGGCAGGTAACAAGAGCCTAATGTCCCACGTGCTGCAGTAGATGAGTACTTTTGCCGTTCAGATATAGGCGACTCGCAAAGCTTGACTAAAATCGACGGTATAAAAGACCATTCGCATTGGACCAGCAAAGAAATCAGGTCTGCAGGTCTATTCTTGTAAATTCTGACAGCGGAATCAGCGCTGTTGTGGCGCTGAGAGCCACTTACCAAAGCGGCTCTCAGCGCCACATCAGCGCCGATTCCGCTGTCAGAATTTACAAGAATATACCTGCTGGTCTGCGGACAGAATCTTCTACATCGCATGCTATTTTAGTGGACTGCGTAAATGAATTTAGCTGTGTAGCGAATCACCTCGATACTGCGGCTTGTACTTTAGTCGCCCGTGTAAGGCCCAACAATTTAACTCTAGTTACAGTAAAACAGAGAGGATTAGAATTATGTGGAGCAGATTATACCTGAGTTGAATCGTACATGAATAAATTGCATCCAGCGTGAATCATAATTATATTAGTAAGTAGAAATACATTTACATCTGTAAGGCGACTATGGGATCTGACTACCTTCTTATATTACTAGGTGGTAGGGTTTAACCCGCCCAGGTTGAAAGATGAATGAAAGATCGGTCGAAACGGCAATGTAAATAGTTTGTGTTTTCCGTCCAGTTCAGTGTAGCCGGCACGACCGAAGGGAAGCACTGACGTGGCACCAAGTTCACCCGGTGTTATGGGCTCACATCACGGATGTTGTAGGTGATGTAGCCAACCGTGTCAGTTTCAATAAATAAATAAATAAAAAATCTAGGAGAGGAATGACTGGGAATAAAGGTTAAAATGCGACAGATGACGATCACCAATATACTTTACTATACCTTCGCAATAATCTGAAGAAAATAACTATAAGAGAAAGTTGTAGAGGTAAGTTATCAGAAAGAGTACTTGTTTTTTTTTTTATGGAAACTGACACGGTTGGCTACATCACCTACAACGTCCGTGATGTCAGCCCATAACACCGGGTGAACTAGGTGCCATGTCAGTGCTTCCCCCTTTGATCGTGCCGGCTACACTGAACTGGTCGGAAAACACAAACTATTTACATAGCCGTTTTGACCGACGTTTCATTCAGTGCGGTGGTACCAACCCGGGCGGGTTAAACCCTACCACCAAGTAAGATTAGGAGGGAAGGGACCTACAGTTTTACGAGGAATCCGAACCTCGGTCAGCCTCCAACGGTCAGCGGTCGCCCATCCAAGTACTGACCGCACCCAGCGTTGCTTAACATTCAAGTACTTACCAATGCGCAAGAATACAGTAATACAGACTCCAATGAAGAAGAGTTTGCGACTGTTGACGTTATAGAAGTAAGTGTATACGGCCAATAGAAATCTTGCTATGAGATCAGCAGTGGCGCCAAGCATCACACAGAATGCCACCTCTACCTTGAAACAAAGCACATTTTTTATTCATATAAATTATAAAATCTATAAATAAATTAAACTGATAAGATCTGTCATTTAAAAGGTGAACCGGTAGTTTGCATGATGATTTAATTATATCATTGTGTGAGAAAGCAGCAAAATGTAACTATAGGTCGTAGACCAGCCATGAAGATTATGCTTGCTGCTACTTATGTAATATCTGATATTAAGCTAGATCACATACATACATACATATATAACACACGCTGTATCTCGACAATCGGGATATTCAGAGTTATCAATGTTGCGCTGCAAATACTCTTGTAAAATACAGCACGCACAACACCGACCACCACGTTTAGCAAAGTATTAGAACAAGATAACTATCAAGTAAGGTACGAATACCCACCGACTGCATAACTCGGTGGAAGGACCATGCCAAGGTGAGACGTGGCTAGCCTATCGCCCTTTAGCACGGCATATAGTCTATGTCCCGTTTACGACATGCATGGGGAGAGATGCAGTAAGAGAGTAAGCTAAATCACCTCTACATTATTCAGGATATCAGATCAGTACAAAATTTTCCTGCCGGAACTAGCCTGCCATACTAGACAGTTGCTATGGATATGTAAAATTGAAGGTGAAATCCCTTGTACTGCATGGTGGCAGAATAAAACTAGCCCCGATTGTACCATAACTCTGATTGAAGGTCGATCTAAACAGCCATGAAAATAGTTCGTATTTTCCATCCAGTTCAATGTGGCCGGCACAACAAGGAGATGAACTGGCATGATATCCACTACCCAGTATCGACAGAAAAATGTTTGAATATACTGGCATGACAACTAATAAATAAAGAAAACAATCGGCATTGCCAAACACGTTCCAAAACGAAAACTTACGTTGCTAAATCCGTAATAGAACAAGAGCATGGGTTCCAGAGCCAAGTAGGTGACGTCAGACACGAACGCAAACCCCAGACCCACCAGAGTACTGAAGAAGCGAGGATAGCGGAGTAGGTCTAAGTCTACATGCTCGCAGATCTTACGCCTGAGAGGAAATTCACACATTAATACTGTGAGTGGCAGTAAATCTGGCGCAATTTATTTCTACGAGATCGATCAGTTCTATAAATAGCGTGATCATATTCAAGGGAAACTGCATTTTTTGTTTTTTTTTTTATGTAATCCGGTATGGGTGGCTGAGTCAGAGGGGCCAAAGCACATGCTCTGACTAGCCAATATCACCTCCGCGAAGGTAGGTGCCATACCGGAGACTTCCCTGTATTGCTGGCTATACTGGACTAGAGGAGAATACAACCGAGGCTGCTATGCGGCCATCTTACATCCAGTACGGTGGTACCGACCCAGTCGGCTACAATTTGAGCCTGCCACCTAGTAAGGGGCAAGGGAAGGGACCTACAGTTTTACACCGGCTCCGAACGGTGAAGCAGCAGGTGAAGGTATGCACGTAAATTTTTTCGTCAGAAAAAACTCATTGGTACACGCCAACCGGATTCGAACCTCGGACCTTCCGCACGAAAAGCCGATGCCCAAACCACTCGGCCACCCGCCGCGCATACATCATTATCACTCTTAATCGAGTTCCGAGTTCCTCTTTTTGCTTACAGACGCACTGACTTACAGAGAGAGAGAGAGAGAGAGAGAGAGAGAGAGAGAGAGAGAGAGAGAGAGAGAGAGAGAGAGAGAGAGAGAGAGAGAGAGAGAGAGAGAGAGAGAGAGAGAGAGAGAGAGAGAGAGAGAGAGAGAGAGAGAGAGAGAGAGAGAGAGAGAGAGAGAGAGAGAGAGAGAGAGAGAGAGAGAGAGAGAGAGAGAGGGAGATACAGAGAAGGAGGGGGAAAAGGAGAGAGAGAGGGGAAAGAGAACGAGTGGGAGAGAAAGATAAACAGAGAGGAAGGGATAGAAAGACACAACGAAACCGAGAGAGAGAGGGAAGGAGAGAAAGACATAATGAGAAGATAGAGAGAGAGAGAGAGAGAGAGAGAGAATGATAAGGAGAGAGAGCCAGAATGAAAGAGAACACGAGATAGAGAGCGATAGTGAAAAAGAGAACACAGCGAACAAACTCTTACCAAATGCTGTCAACAATGAGTCCGCTCTTGTCGTCGACCTTCTTGTCAGCGGAGACGCTCTCCTCTCCGTCGATCATCTTGCTGCCGGTGTCTCCAGCGGTGCTGTTGATCACGAAGCTGCTACAGCTCTCAATCGCTAGTGGGTGATGCTTCAGGTTGGCGCCGTCTGCAATGTTTTTACAAGCTTTTTTTTTATAGAAACTGACAAGGTTGGCTTTATCATTATCACCTACAACATCCGTGATGTCAGCCCATAACACCGGGTGAACTAGGTGCCATGTCAGTGCTTCCCTTCGGTCGTGCCGGCTACACTGAACTGGACGGAAAACACAAACTATTTACATAGCCGTTTCGACCGACGTTTTATTCAGTGCGGTGGTACCAACCCGGGCGGGTTGAACCCTACCACCGAGTAAGGTAGGAAGGGAAGGGACCTACAGTTTTTACGTGGAATTGGAACCACGGTCAACCTCCAACGGTCGAGCGGTCACCCATCCAAGTACAGAAACGCTAACAAGCTTTTATTTAGTCACCTGTCCCGGTGTCTGTGTTTACCCACATCCCGGTGTTCGATTGAGCTGAAATTTTGCATACATAGGTAGGTACATCGGATGACAATGCAATATATCATTCATGATAAAAATGAACTAAAAAATTTAACATAAATTTTATCAGATTGGAAACAACCCATTTTCTCAATTTTTTAGAGTTTTTTAAAGTATATTACACATACCTAATAATATGATGTTACATTTGGAAGGACGAGAGAATTATTGTATAGAGAATGTATTGCAATAGAGAATGTATTACATATAACACGCTTTTGTTTAAAAATCATTGTATTGGTTTGATAGCTAGATTGTGAAAGAATAAGTTCAACTTTTAGCCTAGATAGTTTAGCAACTAAACCAATAAAATCGGAATTGATCCAAGTGAGTGTTGGGCGCGAGGCTCACTAAGAGGCTCATGTTCATTCAGGCGGCCATCACGCGTGCCAGCTTTGATCGGATTGTGGTTATTTGAGCCGCGTGACAGAATCCCTTCGACAGAATTCCCTACCACGGTTGCTACAGTTATACTACGACTGCTACAGTTAGCGAATCCAACCAAGGAGTCACATTACCTCAGCATTCAGTTACATAGTGAAACAAGATACTTGTCATAGAATAGAAAGCTTAACATTTGAGTGGCGGGACATGGCTTAGACGGGACGGGTCTTGGCTTGGACGCTTGATCTCAGTATTCTAGGTCCGAATCCGCCCAACGTGCAACAGTGACTTTTTTTCTAACGTAAAAAATGCACGTGCATACCTAAACCTGCTGCTTAACCGTTCGGAACCGGTGCGGTGTAAATTTGAACTCAGGGGGTTACAAGCATTATTATAACCTGGGAAGCAAACACGTTAACACGTTTTTTTTCAGCCTCGGTAGCTCAGTATTGCTGTCGGTCGACTGTTGTTAAGCAACGCTGAGTGCGGTCAGAACTTGGATGGGTGACCGCTCGACCGTTGGAGGCTGACCGTGGTTCGGATTCCACGTTAAACTGTAGGCACCTTGCCTTCTTACCTTACTAGGTGGTAGGGTTTATCCCGGTGGTACCACCGCACTGAGCGAAACGTCGTCGGTCGAAACGGCTATGTAGCCGACATGAAATGAAGGGAATCACTGATATGGCACCAAGCTCACCCGGTGTTATGGGCTGACATCACGGATGTTGTAGGTGATGTAGCCAACCGTGTCAGTTTCCATAAAAAAAACCAGCTGCCCGCATCCATGTAACGCGAGAAGCGCAGATATGACGTAATACAAACTCTTTGCGCGAGATGTAACGCCGCCACCCGTCTGTTGCTATGCTAATTGTGTGTGTAGGTTATATTGGAGACAAATTAAATTACAGTTTCCGGCAGCATATAATGCGTGTCGAGCTTTAGAAAGAGACCATCCGGTTGTAGAGCGCCGTTCTTGTCGCACAGATACATGCGAGTTCGTGCGACAGGGACGGCGCTCTACAACCGGATTGTCTCTTTCTAACCGCATGTCTCGACACGCATTATTTGCTGCTGGAAACTGTATTTTTTTTTATGAAAACTGACACGCTTGGCTACATCACCTACAACATCCGTGATGTCAGCCCATAGAACCGGGTGAACTTGGTGCCACGTCAGTGCTTCCCTTCGGTCGTGCCGGCTACACTGAACTGGACGGAAAACAGAAACTATTTAAAATACATAGCCGTTTCGACCGACCTTTCAACCTTTCATTCAGTGCGGTGGTACCAACCCGGGCGGGTTAAACCCTACCACCTAGCAATATAAGGAGGGAGTCATATGCCTTAGTCGGCTTTTACGACATACGCGGGGAGAGATGCAGTGGGGCAATTCTTTCAAAGCACTAATTGGAGACAAAATTGTATGTATGCAATTGGAGACAAAATAGTTCCATCCTATTGAATTCTTTCCTCGCACACAATGTTTCGGCTCGTCTCTGCCTCGTAAACCACAATACTATCGCTTCTAGTATTTAGTGTTGAAAGTGTATGACATTGATATGCAGTATTCTAACAATATTTTAACATAACAAGTTCTTATACAGTAAGCAAGATAAATATGTCGGATGGCATGCAGTTAAAATGCGACAAAACGCATTGACACTTCATATAGACATGAAGATTTAATGAGTTATTATAGGTACACAACTTGCAACTTCAAAATTACAAAACTTTGCATAACACAAAGAGGTGTAACAGGCCGAGGTACAGGCACAGCCTAGGAAATAGTTACGTAGAGGGCACGACCAAAAGAAACGACTGAGATGGCACCTAGCTAATTCCCTCAAGGATATGGTGCTATACATGGCATCACGGGTGTAGCACGTGATATAGGTATAGTTTTCGCGCTCGAAATTCAGCTAATAGCCATAAAATAACAAACTATTGTTTTGGTCACGATTGTATTGTTGATTTTCAGTGTGATATTTTTCAATTACTTATTCCAAATTGAAATTTACTGCAGTCAGCCTCGATAGCTCAGTGGTGCAGACAGTCAACTGTCGCTATTGAATGTTAAGCAACGCTGGGTGCGGTCAGTACTTGGATGGGTGACCGCTGACCTTTGGAGGCTGACCGAGGTTCGGATTCCTCGTAAAACTGTAGGTCCCTTCCCTCCTAATCTTACTTGGTGGTAGGGTTTAACCCGCCCGGGTTGGTAGCACCCCACTGAATGAAACGTCGGTTGAAAAGGCTATGGAAATAGTTTGTGTTTTCCGACCAGTTCAGTGTAGCCGGCACGATCAAAGGGGGAAGCACTGACATGGCACCTAATTCACCCGGTGTTATGGGCTGACATCACGGACGTTGTAGGTGATGTAGCCAACCGTGTCAGTTTACATTAAAAAAAAGTAGATATAAGGATAATACTTACCAGTAACCATTTGAATGATGGTTCTATACCACAGAGCACGAAATACCGCGCGCCCGCGCGCGCGCCCCCTCCTAGAGACGCCCTAAGCGATAATATTTGAAACCCAATAACTGGACGCAGTGCTACTAGCGCTTCGTATGTGTGTGTGTGTGTTAGTATCGACACTACACGCAAAGAGGAGCAAGTTAGGCACACGCACAAAACAAATGCACACGCACAACATACATATGTAAGTCATAGGCCACGCCCACAGGCTTCAACTGCGTTGTAGGGAAATCGCGCTCAGGGCGTCTCTAGGAGGCGCGGCGCGCGGTATTTCGTGCTCTGTGTTCTATACGAAATATTGAAGTTACTTACCAATATCATATTCAACCATAGGCCTCGGCACCAGATGCCATTCTATCGGATGCATGACCAGCATGGCAACTATAAGATTCAGGTCGATAGCCATCAGCAACGCCAATGTTCCCCGGAAGCCGTAGAAGTCGAGTAGGACGGTCACGAGCATGGGGAACGTGATGGAAGCCATGGAACTCATGGTCTGGTTGGCGCTCATCATTGTTGTGCGTTTCTTGTTGAAGTAGCAGTTGAAGGCGGTGAAGCCGACGGGAATCATTACGCCGAAACCCGCCCCTGTAATGACAATAGGAAACAGTAGACAACGAAGTGTGCTTAAGGCTGCGATATGCAAATTTTAGTAGAAAACGAGATTTTTGCAATTTTCAAAAATTTATTTCAGAGGAACCAGGCCACATAGAAAAAATATATAAATTGATCACGATAGCCAAGAATAAAGAAAACTTTATAAAAAAAATTGTACTCAAAATGTGGCTTATTTACTTAACAAACCCCTTCAAACCCCACCTTGTCGTCAAAAATTGCAAACATGGGGTTTTTAGCAACTTTTTCCGGGGTCAACCTATACAAAAACTAAAAAAGCAAGCAGGTTATATAATCTTTCTCATCTTTTTCTTTTATTTCTCCAGAATATTTTCTGTACACCTATACAGAAAATATTCTTGATCTTCTTAACAATTTCTTCTAAAAAAAAACGTAATTTATGGTGCTCTGTCGTATTTTTTTTTGGCAAAAGTTACATGTTATAAGAAACAAATCACTAAACATGTTATAATTCATATATTTTTTATTGAAAAGAAAAAGAAATCCGTTTGAAAAATATGAGTACTTGTTTTTAAAAATTATTCTAACAAATGGCATATAATATAAACCAAAGGCTCATTGATATTATGTTTTGCATCGGCGGATTAGGGCCATAAGGTGCCATAAAGGTAAGCAAGACGGTGCAAATTCGGTGGGTGCGTAGCGACACGCCGCTTTTTCGGGTCAGAGTAGTATGCAACGCCCGGATTTTTTTTGCGTAAGGTGAAATTTGGTTTTAATTTTATTTACTGCAAAAACTACGAATTAGAACAAAAAACTAAAACGCTACCGACATAGATAGGTACGTAATCAACGAATAAAATATGTTTTTTAATCTTTTCTTTAATCACTTTACTTTGTTATAAGTAGGTATGTTCACATAAATTTTCATGTTTTATTTTTTAGGTGCGAAGTAAAAAAAAATATTTTGAAAGAGTTACACCCTGCTAAAAATTCTGCAGCAATTAAGTTATGCCCTGATAGATGAAGTTTTACATAATATGTAAAACTTCATCTATCACTCCATTGACATTTCAATTTTAATATATTATATTAAAATTGAAATATCATCACTCCATTGACATTTCAATTTTAATATATTATATTAAAATTGAAATATCAATGGAGTAATATTGATGGCACATATCTCATGGATAATAATGATTAATGATATTCATCAGCTCGCTACTATTTATGTGTCGCCTCGACTGAATCATTCGCCAGACTGTACTACCGTCCACTATGGGGCTATTTCACTGATAGTTTGACCATTAATATTTTATAACATTTAAAGCAATAGCTGCACCTAATTTTCTATTTTTGTCATCATCACTAGAGCTAGAAGTTGTCGTGGCACGATCTAAAACGTGTTAGGGATTTAATGCTGTTTCCTATCTACTTTTCTAGATATCGATGTTGTAGCACTGCTATTTAATAGGTAGGTAAGGTAGGTATCACAATTTCCAAAATTTAAATATGAAATAAATTATCTATTTATTTAATATTTATTTGTAACCGAACAGTTTAATTACCCAACCCCAAAATTCCGTATTACAAAATACTTATCCCCCAAATAATGTTAATTTAAAAAAGTGAGATAATAAAAACACTCAGGTACCTAATTGTATTTTAATGTTAGAAATTGAAAATAACAACTTTAAAAACATAACAACGTCAAAAAACGTCCACTAAAAACATAACCCCTCCTTTTAGGCACGAAGTCAGGTAAAAATTTAGCCTATCTATGACACTCGCGCTGCTGCAGCCTGTGATGTATTCAATGATACCTGAGATGATTATGATGATTACATGATTGCGTTGAAGCCCTAAAGGAGGGTAAAGTATGTTTTTCACCGCCAAGTACATACAAGACAAACTTGATATGCAGTTGGCAAAAGTTGTTGAGTGTTTGCGTACCTTGACTGAATAAAAATGTGCATTTTGGCCGAAGTTTTGATTATAAATATAAAAAGTACGATAATAATGTCAATATTTACTGAAAGTAGGTATGCATTTGTGGCAAAATGCCCATTTTCGAAATATTCTCAATCAAAAATCATATTGATAATAATCTAAGTGAATTAAGTTGGTAGGTAATGCCTACAGCCTAGGTTTTGATTTGTTTTGAGTGAGTTTGCGAGTATGAAGTATGACATAGATGGCCGTATCTTTTGATTGCGTTGATTTAGAAGCTTGAATATTCTACACCTTAAAGAGATCGTAGATCTTAGTATTTCATATTAATTTCAATTTGTTATCTTGATCCGTTTCTGAGAAAAAGGGACCTTGACATACAAAACAAACAAAAAATTTTTTTAATGTCCCATAACTATAAATTTACAATTTTCGATTTTTTCCTTTACTTGTGCTATGAGACCTTGCTTCTTACCAAATTTAATTATTCTAGGTTAAAGGGAAGTACTCTATAGGTTTTGATTTGGTTTGCCGGTAGCAAAATATGTGACTTAAATGGCCGTATCTAGTGATTGCGTGGACTTAGAAGCTTAAATTTTTTACACCTCTGAGGAAACGTAGACCTTAGTATTTGATATTAATTTCAACTTGATACCTCTACCCGTTCCTGAGAAAAAGGGTCTTGACGGACAGACAGCCAGCTAGACGGACAACAAAGTGATCCTATAAGGGTTCCGTTTTTTCCTCTTTTGAGGTACGGAACCCTAAAAATCAAGAGCAATAACAAGTGACATGAGTGTGACTTTTCTCCGCTTGAAATAAATATTAATAAACAACTTACGTTATTTTTATGGCCAGTAATTTATCTGCTATGCCTTCTTTTTGGTTAATAATTATTTTATTGCAATGTACCAGCAATTTTGTAAAAACTATTATTGACCAAGCACGCTCTAACATAGGCCCCGCCGTGCCGTAGTAATATCTAATCTCATCTGTGCTACCCAAGTGCTACCGCACACAAGAGTAACCATCAAGCTAGTTTATGCACCTATATGATGACCAGAGGCCTTCCTAACACTTTCTAGGAAGATATTCTTCTATATGAATGGAAGAAGTAAACTATTTACTTCGTCATTAGATTAATGCAAAGCTGAAAATAAGGAAAAAAGAACCTGGAACTTTGGACTTTATTATTCCGCATTTCTGTTAGATGTCAACACTCATCTTATAGTGCAGTACCTGGGCGACCGAGCTTCGCTCGGCGTCTGCACCTATCTAGATAAACTTGAAAAAAATAACATTATCTAAATACAAAATTTCATCCAAATCGTTAGAGCCGTTTCCGAAAACCAATTAGTATATACGCAGTCGGTTCATAAGTTCTGTCACAACGTTATTATTTTCAAATTTCGAATACTGGCCAGAAATGTTTTGACTGATTTCAAATTAGGAACGTTTTGCGTCTTTAAAAATAAAACATTAAATTATTTCGCTGCATTCTAGAACATGGAGTGGACGCAAAAGGAAGACAGAATCGCGGTTATTGCGTTGCACCGCTGCGGTTACACGCCAACTGAGATTTTCAAACTTCTTAAAAATTTGAAAATAACTCTGAGATTTGTTTATCGTACAATCAAACGATTCAGTGAAGATTCGAGCTTCGAAGATCGCAAGAGGAGCGGCCGGCCTCGTACAGTTAGGACACCGGCGGTCATCAAGGCAGTGAGGGCGCGAATCGAACGAAATCCCGTACGCAAGCAAAAATTGTTAGCTCTTCAGATGGGGTTAAGCAGAACCTCGGTTAAAAGAATGTTAAATGAAGACCTGGGATTACGAGCTTATCGAAAGAAAACAGGACATTTTCTTAATGAACGTCTGAAAAAAATAAGGCTAGAGAGATCTCGGACTTTGTTAAGGCGGTACGCGGGAAAAAAGTACCGTGAAATCCTTTTTTCAGATGAAAAAATTTTTGACGTTGAACAAAGTTACAACAAACAAAATGACAAAGTTTATGCCCACAACAGTGAAGAAGCGAGCAGGCGTATCCCGAGAGTCCAGCGTGGGCATCATCCCTCATCATTCATGGTTTCGTTTGGAGTCTCATATTCAGGCCTAACTGAGGTGTTTTTCTGTGAGAAAGGAGTAAAAACCAATGCCTTTGTCTACCAAAATGCGGTGCTTACAAACATTGTGGAACCTCTTTCTCACACAATGTTCGAAAACAGACACTGGGTATAACAACAAGATTCTGCGCCAGCTCATAGAGCGGCAAGCACGCAAAATTGGCTGACAGCTCATGGAATCGACTTCATCAGGCACGAAGAATGGCCCTCCTCCAGCCCAGACTTAAATCCGTTGGATTACAAAATATGGCAACATTTGGAGGAGAAAGTCTTCGCTAAACCTCACCAGACTTTGGAGTCTCTGAAAGCATCCCTGATTAAAGCAGCGGCTGATATAGACATGAACGTCGTGCGTGCTGCGATCGACGACTGGCCACGCAGGTTGAGAGTCTGTATTGAAAATCAGGGAGGGCATTTTGGATAATTTTAATAAAATTGTAATCTACTTTTAATTGCCTTTCTTTTCATATAAATATTTTAACCTAATATAAAAAGTCGTACATTTTATTTAACAAAGTATTCGTGACAGAACTTATGACCCGACCTAGTATAGTGCATTATGTTGGCAGTATCATACCTCTAATAAGTCCGAAAGTGAGGACTAGCTGATAAGTTGTAGAGACGAAGACAGTCAGGATGTCACCTACTACAAACAGAACAGCCCCCAGCATGCCGACCTGGCGGAAAGAGAACCGCTTCAGCGCCAGTCCGCTGAGAAATCCTGAAATACACATGTTTTTTAATTAGGATAAAATAAGATGCGGGTAAGATGGATGATAATGGTAAGAATATCAAGTAAAGAGTCTAACAGCAAACTAATAGACCAAAAGCACCAAAAGGAAGTAATTATTATTACATAAGCCCTAGTTCTCACGTGAACAAAAGGGGAGGTCAACAGGAACCAAAATGGGAGCACGCGGTTGTCATGCGAACCTACTTAAATTGTGGACAGCTTACTAAGCCTACGCCGACTGTCTGTCCGTCTGTCCTATATTTAAAAGGATGTATCATTTGAGCCGTAATAGGTAGTTGAAATTTTCACAAAAGTGTTATTATTTCGGATATCCTAACAAGTTATAAACGAACAAAAGTTACTAATTAAGGGGTCCCAGAAACGTGTTTTTGTTTTCAACGGTTTTTTTGTTTGTTTTTCTAACTCAAAAACGCTAATATATAGAACCGTCAAACTTGGTGTGATTATAATAGTGCAAGCTAATTTTTGATAATAAAATAAAACAGTATAAATAATCAAAAGAGGTCAAATGCGAGTCGAGCTCGCGCTAACTGAATGAAAGAAAACACAATTTTGTTTGGTAAATAAATATCACAAATATATTGTGTGGTGGTACGGAACCGTCGTCGTGGCCGTTTTTTTTTGTTTATATTGTTCATTTTACATAATATTTGATTGTTTTCCAAAATAATATAAGGTGCTTCGTTATTTATGTCAAAAATTTCGGGAGGGTTACATACGCACTCAAACAAACACTTTACGTAAGAAAAAAAACATAATATTTTATGTTTATGTTAGTACTAAGCACGTACTCGCTTTATATATTTTTTTAATTAGAAAAATGCAAATCGAAAATCATTGGAAAAAATACATCCCGACCAGGATGAAGGTGCAATAGATCGAAAATTGGGAGATAATATGTAACGGCCCGGGGGGGTGGTTGGTTATCGCGTTGGCGGCTCAAGCCAGAGACCCAGGTTCAAATCCTGGTCGGGATGTATTTTTTCCAATGATTTTCGATTTGCATTTTTCTAATTAAAAATATAAAAAAAAAACATATGTTTATAGGAGCATTTTTTCTCCTAACAAAAAAATTAAATCAAATAAGTAGCTGTAAAAACCAAAAAACCAATCATAGTGACCTTGTACTTACTTACAACAAACAGCTGTTCTGCGTTTGAACATAGTACGGTCATTGACCCCGTACAATGCAAGTTACCTACTGTTACACACAGGTTAATGTTTAGGTAGCAAACATGTTTTGTTAAATTTCTCGAAAAGTAATGCTAAAGACATATATTTTTTGCCTAACGTGTTTACTTGAGTGTCTATGTAACCCTCCCGAAATTTTTGACATAAATAACGAAGCACCTTATATTTATTACTTGTAAACATAAATTAATTATAATTAAATTAAAATTGAAATTAAAATTACCTAAACTACAATTTCCAAAATACAACATATCATTTTAAATACCTATTGGGCACAACTAACTATGGCAAATCAGAGTTTAACGAATGCAGAGCCGAGGACCAACTTACGCGTACGTATCGCGAAGAAATAAGTAGCAATTCGCGTAGCGCGATTGGCTCTCATTGGTAGGAATTTAAATAATTAAAAAACGTTTAGTACGATATTGATGAAATGATTGTTCCAATCAGTTCAATCATTTGCAACCTTACATAATCATTATACTGCATTATAGGCTACTACTGTAATATTATAAAATTCAGAAAGTGTAGATGCGTGTCTGTCTGTATGTCTGTTGCTGTCGCATATCTATGGCAGCTTCGACATCTGGGGGCCGCATGGCTGATCTGAAATTTTCCATAGAGGTATCAATGAAAATGAAAATGAAAATGTATTTATTTACACATAATATTGGCACTCGATACATACATTTCAGTTCTCCTGCACTAGAAAGTTCTTTTAAAATAATTACATTTGCGCCTGTCTAAATCTAAATTATGTAAAGTAAAACTCTAATAACATATTATAGTAGCAACCAGCATAAGTATAATTTGTACTATAATAAATATATAATAAGTAAGTAAGTATAATAAATACTAAATGTGAGTAAACCTAACTATTCTGTTTTTTTTTTAGTTTAAGATTTTTTATACCTGAATAATGATCAAAATATTTTTCTGAATGGTGGAATGTGGATACACAGAACAAGAAAACGCGTCGCAGAGGCAGGAAAACGGAGTGTGGGAAGACCATCCGCCAGGTGGGACGACGACATCAAGTACGTCGGCGGAAAGCAATGGCGGAGGCCGCTGCTTAAAATTTAAGCGGCATATGTCCAGCAGTATACACATACACGCTGACTGCACTGACTCCACTGTCTGTCCTCGAAGTATCGAATATCTACCGATTATATTGAGTCATACCTATAAGCTACAAGCGTAAACGGAAAAAATAATTAGCTACAAGTGGTTTAACATTTAGAACATTTTAGACTTTCGTAATGAGTTATAGTAATTCGGTAAGCCTCAAGTTACGCAGCAGGAAGCATTAATTGTCTCAAAGACATCGGCATACATTTTAATTGAGTTCAATCTTCAATTCTAGATCAAACGGGAGGAATAATCGAATGGCCAATTGAGCCCATTTATGCCGAAAAGATCCAACCAACAAAATATACTAAACTGTAAATTAAAAAAAAACATCGAACCACCTGGTAGAATATACTAATATTAATATTAAAATGCAATATCGGAAATTCTAGCGGTTTTAGATACATTTTATTAATTAATAGCGCGTGGGTGTAAAATCACTGCATGTCGTAATAGGCGTTTAAGGGAAAAGGACAAGATTTCGTGCTAAAGGAGACAGGTTAGCCACCACTCACCTTGGCAGGGTCATTCCACCGAGTCATGCAGCAGGTGGGTCTTCGTGCTTTATTTGCCGCTTGATAGAGGTACCTACTGTGCGAAACGTAGTAGTGGTCGGTATTGTGTTGTAATTTACCAGTGTCCTTGCAGCACAACAGCGATCACTCTGCTTAGCCCGATTGTCGGGATACAGCGTGAGGTGTGTTTGTTTGGTATGTTGTTTATTGTTTATTGATCATTCATAATGGCAGTAAGACTGCAATCGAACTTGCCACAATTTGTTCTATCCGGTTCAATATTAACATAAACATAACGAATAAAAAAACATAAAACCGACTTCCTAAAAAAAGTAAAACTAAAAAACTATTTAAAATAAAAATATAAAAACCGCCTTCAAAAATATATGAAATAAAAACCTAAAAAAAAAACGAACCCTAGAGTGGAAGGCGGTGCTAAAAAGGCTACACAAATCACAAAGGATATTATCATCCGCTCATGTTTTCTTTCATGCATCATTTTTGCTTGCTTTAGCACCGCCTTCAACTCTAGGGTTCGTTTTTTTTTTTAGGTTTTTATTTCATATATTTTTGAAGGCGGTTTTTATATTTTTATTTTAAATAGTTTTTTAGTTTTACTTTTTTTAGGAAGTCGGTTTTATGTTTTTTAAAACTTTTTTTTTATTTCACAGTTTTTTTTAGTAATTTTTTGCTATTAATGTACTCGGCGGAATCGCTCGGCCTTCGGCCTCGCGATTCCGCCTCGCTTTCCAATCCGATCTTGACCCAATTAAAATAGGACCACGTCAGCTTCGATAGCTCAGTGGTGCAGACAGTCAACTGTCGCTATTGAATTTTAAGCAACGCTGGGTGCGGTCAGTACTTAGATGGGTGACCGCTGACCGTTGGAGGCTGACCAAGGTTCGGATTCCTCGTAAAACTGTAAGTCCCTTCCCTCGTAATCTTACTTGGTGGTAGGGTTTAACCTTCCCGGGTTGGTACCACCGCACTGAATTAAACGTCGGTCGAAACGGCTATGTAAATAGTTTGTGTTTTCCGACCAGTTCAGTGTAGTCAGCACGATCAAAGGGGGAAGCACTGACATGGCACTGGTGTTATGGGCTGACATCACGGACGTTGTAGGTGATGTTGCAGAACTTAGTAGAATGGACAGACATAAACGTGTTACGGAAGCCTACTTTTATTATAAAATAACCGTCGGAGGACCTTGGTTGAAAATTGTAAAATTTAGTAGAACGGATAGACATGCATATGTTACGGAACCCTACATTCATTTTGCAGAACTTAGTAGAATGGACAGACATAAACGTGTTACGGAACCCTACTTAACAGTTGCACTCCGGGAGTGCCGGCAGATCCCGTGGCACTCTAACTTAACCCTTAACGCAATGACTTAAGGTTTCATTTTAAAAATGACGCTGACGCGATGTCGCGAGTTATACATTTTTACCCACCTAAAAAAGTGCCAAGAGCCGCTAAAGAAGTTTTCACTTCAAAAACCTCAGGGTTATCCCCTTTCAAATAAAAAAAAAAAGAATTTTCAAAATCGGCCCACAATTGACGGAGTAATCGCGTAACAAACATCCAAAAAAAGAAAACATACCGTCGAATTGAGAATCTTTTAGGTCTAAAGTAAATTTCTCGTGAAGACAAATGCAACGAGCCCAAACACGATGGGTTTATCATGTGTAGTTTAGGAGTTCCTATGGCCACCTTCTGTCTCCATCATCAAACCAGCTCGATGGTACTCGGTACAGTAGGTACTGGCCAGGTACCATAATAAATTAAGCGCCGGTCGGAAAAGATAAAAAATTTCAAATTTAGAATATTCATGAAACAAGGGTCCGAATATGTATCACTAGTATATCGATTCATGTATTTCAACAGGACAGAGAAAATTTCAAAATATTAGGTATTTAATACTTTTTAGTTTTTTTTGTTTTGTTTTTTGGAAATCGGTTTAATATTTTTTAAAACAGTTTTTATTTCATTCTTTTTAGTAATATTACATAAAAAAGAATAATCGAAATCGAATAATCGAAATCGATTGAAATGGTACAGAATTATTCGCCATATGTGTCAGACTGCAAATTGCTGAATAAGTCCACATCATAAATGTTTTGCTGAAGGTAACCACACACCATACTAATTTATCAAACTGAAAATTGCCGAAAACGACCACATCACAAGTTTTGCTGAAGGTAACCACACACCATAGTATTATGCTGATTTTTCGAAAACCACTGAACCAATTTCGATAAAATTGAAATGAGACCACCTCGGAAGTATGACCTAACTAACAAAAAAAACTTTTCTAAATCGGCCCTCAATTGACGGAGAAATCGTGTTACAAACATACAAAAAAAAAAAAAAAAAATTTAAAAAAAAAAAAAAAAAAAAACATACAGACGAATTGAGAACCTCCTCCTTTTTTGGAAGTCGGTTAAAAATCAACATTAGTTAATTAAATAGTAAAAAATAATTTCCGTTTACTTACTTAAGGGAGTCGGGGGACCTAAGTAAATAACTAGAGACTAAGTAAATTCCTAAGTAAATTCCTGCGCAGCTAAGTAAGTAAGTAAACCACAATTATTTTTATCTTTTTAAAGGTCGGGGGTTTTTAAAATTTGTAATTTAACTTTTATTTCAAGCTTTTTTAAGAAAAACCGCATGCAAATCGGTCCGCTTTTTAAGATAATAAATTTTTTTGATTACTTGTTTACAAACATAGCTAAGAACCATCCCGATTAAACCAGATTTCTAATAAAATAACCGCATTCAAATCGGTCCATCCGTCTGGGAGCTACGATGCGACAGACAGACACACCCGTACACACATACACACACACGTTAAACTTATAACACCTACGTTTTGCGTCGGGGGAGACGTTTATTTGGAAGATTTTAAAAGACTTTTAATTATATTTTATCAATCACTCATTACCAGATAGTGAGAGTGATCCATTGTAGACGCCTATGACGAGTGTGAGACCGCTGGCCCCGCCCCCCTGCTCCAAGAAGAACTCGTTGAAGAGGATCCCGAATGCGCTCGACGAACCGAATCCCAGCATCTGTACAACATAGATATTCGCTAACTTCATCTCGGTCTGTCATACCGTCATCCATCTCTAAAGATAGTGTCAGGTTTGATGAAATAATGAATCATACAGGCCGTCGCATAGTAGGTATTAACAGTTTTCTTTATCAAAATGTATATAACTTTTATTTCAAGCTTTTTTTTTAAAACCGCATGAGAATCGGTCCACTTTTTAACATAATTAATTTTTTTATTACTTAATTACTTGATTACTTGATTACAAACATAGCTAAGAACCATCCCGATTAAACAAGCTTCCTAATAAAAAAACCGCATCCAAATCGGTCCATCCGTTTGGGAGCTACGATGCCACAGACAGACACACACACACACACACACACCCTCTCACACACACGTCAAACTTATAACACCCTCCGTTTTTTTCGTCGGGGGTTAATAAAATGCTCTTGGTTTCTCGGCCAAGCAACTGAAACATAGTCTTCCAAATTCAAGAATGTGTTTTACTAAACAACCGGATCCTAAACAATTGGATTTCCAAATTCGAATAAAAATTAATGTAGTATAACCATTTGCACCGGTCTGATTAAAACATTGAATAGGTACTTAGGTTAGTAATATGTGAATGAAATTGGTAAATTGTATGTAATTTTGTATATCCTCTTTTTTGATGGAAACTGACACCTTGGTACCTTCCATCACACCTTGGTGAATGCTTCCCTTCGGTCGCGCCGGCTACACTAAACTGGACGGAAAACACGAACTATTTACACGTTTAGCCGTTTCAACCGACCATTCATTCAGTGCGGTGGTACCAACCCGGGCACGTTAAACCCTACCACCTAGTAAGGTAAGAAGCGAAGGGTGTTTTACGTAAAATCCAAACCACTGTCAGCTTGCAACGGTCGAACGGTCACCCATTCGTACTGACCGCGCCCAGGATTGTTTATGATACACGATCAACAGTCGACCGACCGCACCACTGAGCTGATCTACCGAAGCTGATAAACACGAGGATAAACATTATTTTATTTTGACAATCAAACATTAACACGTGTGTTGTCTGTTCATGATACCGAATGTTTTGTTACAACCATTATAAATAAACAAGGAAAGTAATCATTGTTATCTTTCATTAATCTTATTTGTTGTTATGCTACATTTAACGTGTATGCACCTATTGGTCGGTGGGTTAAAAACAATGAGCTGATTTTATCAGTTTCCTGCATAACACAACACCTTATCGTACAGGAAATCATGGAAATTTTTCTTTTGGAAAATTGTACGCGTGATTAGGTAAAACCTTTTCCTTTAGCATTTTGTTTTTTTTTTCCTCATTATCACTAGCTAGTTTTAGCATTCCACCTTCGGGGTGGAATAACCGGTTAACTTCTAAGAACGCGAGAATGTCATTTTAACCGGCAGATAAAAAATTAACGGAGCTAAACGAGGGTGGTGATTTATTTTATTATTTAAAGATATGAAGTAATGTCATGTTTGTTTAAATTACTGTAGTTAAATTAATGTTTGTCGATACTCGATAGTATCTAATTGTTAGGACATAATACATTTGTTTTTTATGGATACTGCCACGGTTGACTACATCACCTACAATACAACATCCGTGATGTCAGCCCATAACACCGGGTGAACTTGGTGCCACATCATTGCTTCCCTTCGGTCGTGCCGGCTACACTGAACTGGACGGAAAACACAAACTTTTCACATAGCCGTTTCGACCGACCTTTCATTCAGTGCGGTGGTACCAACCCGGGCGGGTTAAACCCTACCACCTAGTAATATAAGAAGGGAGTCATATCCCTTAGTCGTCTTTTACGACATACACGGGGAGAAATGCAGTGGGGCTATTCTTTTAAAGTACCGCCCCCACACGGTACGAATACATATTATATAAGTACGTTTCGATGTATTGGTGGGCGTGGTGCACTACATTTGCAAAAGATAGAATATACAGCGGGAACAAGCTCGGGAACAAGTTTAGTGTGTCATTTGGAATCTCGTTTTCTCGACAAATTGATAACATAGTTTCAGTTATCATCTCACTTATACTTATTGTTTGTTAATTTATTTAATAATTTGCTTACATATAAATAAATTTGATTAATTTATACAGGTTGTTTCGGGATAGGGTTTCGTAACTTCAGGGTTCGAAAGGGGTCCATATTTGAGGACGAAAAGCTATAAAACTTTTTTCCAGATTCCGCCATTTTATATTACTTTTTGGTGAAAATCGTTTCATCGAGATATGGTGGACGGTTAACGTCCGCCTGTATTAAATAAAAATGAAATGACTAACTTGCATGCTTAACTAGTAGAATTGAACTGGATTTAGGTATATTCCAAACACTTAAAGTTGATTGACATCAAAAGAAAAAGGGGACTGAACTAGGTCATTCATTCATTACACTCCATAGACCTAGACAGCACTGTTTCCAAATCTCCCCAGACTGACTGTACATCGAGTTTTTATTACAATTTAAAATTTTAGTATGAAAAAAATACGGAATTTCGATTCGAGTTACAAGGATTTTTTTCTTCTAATAATGAAATAGAAAGTAGGTATACTTTCTATTCCTGAAGTTTCTCAAGCATATCCTGAAACACCCTGTATACATACATATAATTTATATATGTCACAGGTTAAGATAAAGTTATTTTTTTAACCTTGTTCTTTTAACCCGTAAGCAGAAAAGATAATGAGGTGCCGCCGTCCCTCTACATTATTTTTAACCGACTACGGCGAAGCCAAAAGCCGGGTTATGATTTTGGCAGCCTATGTATGTATGCATATGTACACTATGAAAATTACATGAAGCGCAAAGGCGGACTTATCCCTTACAGAGATTTCCTCCAATCAACCTTTGAGTCTCCGAGAATATTCGTATTATGGAGGCATTGTCGAGGGCATTGCCGGATTTTTCTCGATAGTTCGCGCGTGATCTTAAGCTTGTGTATTTTAAATAGATTAGATATAAATGTTTTATGAAAAATTCAAAATGGTGGGCGCCAGACAATCTTTGAATTTTTTTTTTTTCTTAAAATCTCTTTGAATGGCGTACAACCCACTCGATTTCAAAATGTGTAACAGCCAGTCCAGCGTATAGAATGATTCGAATAGACAGGGAGCCAGGAGATTCGTTTTGCGTAGTTGGGGATTTTGTTTTCATAGTAAAATGTATGCAGGACTTGGTTGGGTTAGGTTAGGAATGTTGTCGGGATACAGCAGCGTGTTCAAAATTTTACGTGCATACCTAGATCTGCTGCTTCACCGTTCGGAACCGGTGTATAACTGTAGCTCCCTTCCCTGGCTCAAATTGTAGCCGACTGGGTTGTACCGCCGTACTGGATGTAAGATGGCCGCATAACAGCCTCGGCTGTATTCTCCCTAGTGCAGTATAGCCAGCAATTCAAAGGGAAGTCTCCGATATGACACCTACCTTGTCGGAGGTGATATTGGCTGGTCGGAGCATGTGCTTTGGCCCCTCTGAGTCAGCCACTCATACCGCATTGGATAAAAAAAATTCCAAATTCAAATTATGCTGAAATAAGTTTGATCTGCTATTACTTTCGTATGTACGTTAACGGAATTCTATTTTTAAAATCCTGTAGCTGTTCCCGCGTCGCGATGGAATTTTTAACCGACTTCAAAAAAGGAGGAGGTTCTATGTTCGGCTGCATGTATTTTTTTTTATGTATGTTCAGCAATATCTTCCCCAATTGTGAACCGATTTCGATGATTCTTTTTGTGTTCGGTTCAGTCTAGCTCCAAGGTGGTCCCATTTTTTTTTGGTCAAGATCGGATTGGAAAGCGAGGCGGAATCGCGAGGCCGAAGGCCGAGCGATTCCGCCGAGTACATTAATAGCAAATAAAAATTACTAAAAAAACTGTGAAATAAAAAACTATTTAAAAAAATATAAAAACCGCCTTCAAAAATGTATGAAATAAAAAAATAAAAATCGAACCCTAGAGTTGAAGGCGGTGGTGCTAAAGCAAGCAAAAATAACCGACCGCCTTCAACTCTCGGGTTCGATTTTTATTTTTTTATTTCATACATTTTTGAAGGCGGTTTTTATATTTTTTTAAATAGTTTTTTTTGCATTGCTATAATATCATAGTTGATGTAAGGGGTTCTGTGGAGTTTTCTGTTATAAGTATTTTAGGTTCGTGTTGTAATAGTGTCATACTCACGAATATAAGCCCCACGCCCACGCACACCGCGTACCCCCAGCCTCCATCAGGAGCTATCAGCTCGTGATCTTGTGCTACTATCTTACTCCTCCTGCCGCAGTCTCCGCGCACGTGCGAAAACGCCTCGTCCATATTCACTTTCTACTTTGAATAATAAAAGGGTACAGTTGGATTCGGATTCGGTGAACTTTAAAATATTTATCCCAATGGGAAAATTTGATAACAGTTAATTGGACTCTTATTACTTATTTGTATAATTTAAATTTGTTTAGGAAAAGACGGAATTCACAGTTTATTTACACCTAATGTGCTACATAATTTTAAATGTGTTATTTTTTATTGCACTGCTTAAATCTGCATGTTTTATATAGATGACACTATTTATTGTTTAATCAAATCCAATAATAAAATAATTATTTAATGGCAATAAAAGTATTTAATTAAATATTACAAATGCGTTATTCAATTCACTTTGACAAGGGTTCACATAAGATTTCAAGATTTCACTTTGACATGGCACGACCGCTTGGGCATGTTCTTGACTAGTCAGCACGTCAATAGCCGACAACAATTCTTCGCGAATGGCCAACACTGTGTTGTAACTTGCCTCGCATAAAGTGCGTGCGTCCAAACAAAACTGCACAGACAGTAGACGTACGTATTATTATCATTCCTACTGGGCTGTATTCTCGTGATCTTTCTTGTTATTAAGTATGTTAACACAGGTTACTAAGTATAATAACCCTGATGAGTTTTCAGAACATACATTTTCGTAATAGGTATTCGCAACCCCCGCGTACGACCGAATGTCCATGGGAGTTGTTAAACACCTTATGGATGCCTAGGCGTCATATGTCGCGCTTTCAATAAAAAAAAACGGTAATGTTGGTATTGAGAAATTTCGATCTGTTTAGGTACTTAGTCACGGAACTATTAAGCAAGCTGCTGTCGGTCACGAAGACGAATAAAATAAAATGTTTAAGCCGAAAAAAAACAAAACATTATGTAAATTTAGAAAAGTTAATCTACGCTACATTTAATTCTAGCGTGTTTCGTTTAATTCAACACACGTGCACGTTATCAGTTGTCTGGGAAAATGACTGCTGCAGACATAATTTGTCTAAGCTTCGTACCGATAACATATTTTACAATGTTTACATAATTCAGTCAAGTTTGTGTTTGAGTACTATAGATAGATAGATACGACTATAAAATTAAAATCTAACTGCGAGAAAACTTACTTCTGTTGAAGGTAAACTCTCGAATACGGTTTGAAGGTCGTATAATATGTATATTCTTATCTTACTTCTGGAAGAAGAAGACGCAGGTATGTAAAATTGTAAAACAGTTAATTTATTTATTTGAAAAAAGCGGCCAAGTGCGACTCGGACTCGCGCACCGAGGGTTCCGTACTACCACGTAATTGACCAGTTTTTTTATTATTTGATGGTTTAGAGTTTGCACTATAATCACACCAAGGTTGACGCTTACGAATATAGGTAACATTTCCGAAAATTCACGTCGCAATTAGGGTTGCTGCTCGAGCTTTCTCGAACTCGAGAAAACTCGAGAAATTTGGCTTCATTAGAGACGAGAAAAAAATGACTGGAACTCGAGAAATCTCGAGTTCCGAATTTGAATTGCGCCAGGCGCGCCGCCGTGCGACTATTTTTCGCCGCGTAACACCGCCCGCGCTCCGTGCTCGTTCATTCAATTTGTTCACTAGGTCTAGTCTAGGGATACCTAGTCAATGTAAGAAATAATATCAATCAAAACTAACAAATACCGACCTATGCTATGTATACTGACTGATTAGACTACTGTTACTACAAGTAAGTAGAGTATTTAATTTAATTACTTATTCACGTCAATTTCGTTAAAAAAATATATTTCTTTGGTTCTGGTGTTTAGTGAGTGATTTTAGTTGCAGATTTTTATTGTTACTTAACTTATTCTTAAAGTGCACGCGTGTTCATGGCTTTTGGGGATTGATTGATTGAGGTAAAATATTTCTTAATAATATATCATTTCAATATTCGTGCCCACGCTAAAATATTGTGTTGTATTAATTTTTTATTGTACACCATTTTACAATAAAATAATGTACAAAAGGTCTTGAATAAGAATAAGCCGTAGTTATTTACATCTATGCCCCCAAAAGTTGTTAACTCTCATGCACATAGTAATCTGTTCCGATTCCTACCTAACCTATTAGAATGTTCTTGCCTATTAGTTTAGTACCTTTTGATTATTTTATTATGTAAGAAGATTTTTTTCTTCCCTTAAATGCTACAAAATAATGATTACGGTGCAATAAAAATATCATAGATTAAAAATTTTGTTTTTTTAAATTAAATATCAACAAACAACGCTTTTTATAAAAAAAACTCGAGACCCGAGAAACTTCGAGAAATTGGCCTCGCGAATTCTCGAAACTCGAGAAAAAAAAGATCAGAAACCCTAGTCTCAATATTGTCGTACCTACATTCGCGATGAGAGTTGCACGCACGACTCAGCCGATTCGGCGCATGCAGCTTAATATATAATTAGAAGTTTTAGGTATTGCTGGCTATACCTAGGTATAGTATGAAAGTAAGGACGAAAGTATTTATGATGATGGAAATAAGTACAAAAAAAGTTAAATTACAAAAAAAAAATCGGTCTGCTTTTGAGGTGGATATTTCGTAAGGTAGCTGATGGTAAGCATGTAATGCGACTGTACAATGTACAATGTTGTACAAGTGCGGTAGTGTCGGGTGACATGTTGCTGCTCCCGGTAGTACTAGTAGGTATCAGTATCACTCACACACATCACATTTTAACGCTACCTCGAATTCGTTGTCCGTATACAATGTTATTTTTTTATTTTTATGGAATCTGACACGGTTGGCTATATCACCTACAACATCCGTGATTGTCAGCCCATAACACCGGGTGAACTAGGTGCCATGTCAGTGCTTCCCTTCATTTCATGTCGGCTACACTGAACTGGACGGAAAACACGAACTATTTTCATAGCCGTTTCGACCGACGTTTCAATCAGTACGGTGGTACCAACCCGGGCGGAATAAACCCTACCACCTAGTAAGGTAAGAAGGGAAGGGACCTACAGTTTAACGTGGAATCCGAACCACGGTCAGCCTCCAGCAGTCGAGCGGTCACCCATTCAAGTACTGACCGCGCTCAGCGTTGCTTAACAACAGTCGACTGACCGCACCACTGAGCTACCGAGGCTGACAAGTTGACATGTTGTATGGAAGGTTGTTTAGGTAACTGCCGGCCGGCTGAAACAATACATTACGTATACCTGTAAAGTGACTCAGGGAAATCATTCAATCTGAACATCGCCCTCTCTCTGTGGATCTAAACAAATATGGAGATCTGTATAGGATTACCTACATACCCTGTACGGAAGCCTATTACGAAGCCGAAGCCTACAACGTCTATCTTTCTGTCTGTCTGTCCGTCTGTCCGTCCGTCCGTCCGTCCTTCCGTCCGTCCGTCCGTCCGTCCGTCCGTCCGTCCGTCATATGTTATTTCCATCAGGACCCTGGAAATAACATATGACTAGAGTACTTGCGAAGACAAATCCAACGAGCCCAAACACGATGGGCTTATCATGTGTAGTTTAGGAGTTCCTATGGCTTCCTTCCGGCTCCATCATCAGACCCCAACTAACCTTTTCCTTATCCCGACTTTCTCGTGTCGCTCAGCGACAATATTTTTTCGAATTCCGCAGATTCATTTTCAATGTGCTCGATAGTCGTGTAAGGCACGAAATCTGTGATTTTTTTTTATAATGAGCGTTGAGTGTTTTTCTTGTTCGACGCACAGGAAAAGTAAATTGTCACTTAGGAACAAAGTGACAATCTACAAGACCTGCATCAGACCCGTCATGACCTACGCCTCTCCGGCGTGGGCTCATGCGGCCAAAGGACTCATCCAAGCGCTGAGGGTAAGGCAACACAAATTCTTGCGCATCGCCACAGGTGCGCCCTGGTACCATAGATACGCGAACCTACACAGAGACCTGGGTATAGCACCGCTGGAAGAACATCTCCAGCAGCTGTCCACAGGTTTCTTCAAGGGGGCGTACCGACACGACAACCCGCTGATCGCTAGCGCTTGCGACTACCGACTGCGGGATCCATCGACCAGGCGCCCCCTGTCGATACTAACACATTCTTTTAACTTCGCAGGTCCAGAGCCTCCACGCCGCGCAGCTCCCGTCGTCCAGGCCGCGACCAGTGAAGTTTCTTTGCCAGTTCTTCTTCACTGTGATAATCGAACTGGCGGACATGTTTTTCCTTCTAGCACCATCGCCCCGGCAGCCGCCGGTTGCGATGTCGAGCGAGGAGGTCAACCGACAATCGCCGATTCATTCGCTGTTCTCCTCACCACAGGCAGCTGCAGCAGTCGAGAGACTGCAGAACGTGCCAGCAGCAGTAGCGGCTTCGATGCCGCTCGCCCCTAGCCAGCAGTCGGTCGCGGCGACCCCCCTAACTTAGGGAGGACAAAGTGACCGACCATTATAACGCCAGCCAGCCGGCCACGGCGACCGCACTATTTTATATAGAGCGGACAAAGTGACGGCAGGCCTCGCGCGGAAACCGCGCAAAAAGACCGGTAACGGTGTAAAAGTTGTATGACTAAGGCTCACTTGCACCAACACGAGTTTAAAGTTAAGTAGCGAGTTATGGATTTAAACGCGGTTCACACGTACAACGAGTGCTAGTTTAACGAGTTAAACTGGTTTATATATTAAATTTGTGTTGGTGCAAGTGGGCCTAAGGCCCACTTGCACCAACACGAGTTTAAAGTTAAGTAGCGAGTTATGGATTTAAACGCGGTTCCCACAGTCAAAGGGTGCTTAAACTGGTTTAGCGAGTTAAACTGGTTTATATATTAAATTTGTGTTGGTGCAAGTGGGCCTAATACCTTTTTTACAGATGCAGATTACTACTACTACTACGCGTCGTGTTACTGTTAAAATGATTGTAATAAAACAATAATAAAATGACCAAGTTGACACAATGGCGTTGTTACCGAAACGGTTGATGAATCGCGCATTGACTGATGTTGTCGCTTATTATCGCCTCTGATTTTGACAGTACTAATATGGTCGTAGCGGGAGGATTTGCAGACGAGACTGAGGTTCAAGCGTCACCACCTGCGCTCGATTCCTTAAAATTTGCGTGCTACTCATGAGGAAGCCGACACTCGACTTGTGCTCCACGCTGTGCATAGCCCCCACAGAAGACTGATTATCAGCGCTAGAGACACCGATGTCTTCTTGCTCATGTATGATTCATCATCATGACATGGAGGGATGGAGGGAAAATAATGTTTCCTCATGGCAGGCACAGCTAAAGATCGGAAGTTGGTTCCGATTCACACCGTTGCCGGTACTCTGACTGCTTTAGAGCGCCAGGATATTCTGGCGTTCCACTCAGGCACTGGATGTGATTCGAACGGCTTTATTGCAGGTAATAAAATAATTAAATTTAATCATTTGCGTTTCTAAAACATTTACCTAGACACATCTTTCAAAAGTATTGCGTTTTCAGGTATTGGCAAACGTGGAGCATGGACTGTATACCTACTGTATAAGCACTGTGAACTACTCAATGGGATCGGCATACACCCCTTGAGTGAAAGCAGCACGCTGGAAGTTACTGGCTCTGCTCTACAAGTCCACCGAACCGACCTGCGACGATGCACACCATGCCTTGTTTGGCACCACTCAAGCGCCTGAGCGTTTGCCACCCACGGCAGCACATAAAACTGATGCACTTCCAGACGCGTTCGACACCTGAAAGACTTCCTGGCTCCTTCCTGGCTCCTTTAGCTCCTTTCGTGAACACTCGGCTCGAAACGAAACGTAACAAAAACGACATGCACCGCCTCAACATTAGGTTAGGTTAGGTTAGGTGATTCGTCGCTACGCGACGCATCTTCTCTATATTAACCCTGTTTTTTTTTTAAACCACCAAAACATCACTCATACCACACTTTCCTTCGAGCTGAAGTCTGCCGAAAGGAGCTAAAGGAGCCAGGAAGGAGCCAGGAAGTCTTTCAGGTGGCGCACCGACTTCCAGACAGCTGTTTGGCGCAGCGCTGATCAGGCCGACCCACCGTTGCCCGATCCAACTGAGTGCGGCTGTCAAGAAGTCGATGGGGTACCTACTCCTTGCTGTGGCATCATTGCTCCCCTCGGTACCCAACACGTCTCTCGTGCAATTATCTGAACAGGAAGGAGAATGATAATTTTACATTGATTTGATGATATTCTGTTCTTAATAAATGACAGGAAATGTCTGTTTAATTTGAAATCTTGTATCAAAGTTGACTGGAAGAAATCACTTGTAGTGATAAGTCCGCCTTTGGGCACTCCTGTATTTCTTGTTTCTTGTCGTGTACTGTTCTTCCTTCAATTTGTGTGCAATAAAGAGTTTCTATTATATTATATTCTATTCTATTCAATTTCCACTTCCAGTTGAGTCGTGAATAAAAATTATTTATACTTCCGAAATTGCCGCCATCTTGTTTTTGTTCACTTCCGGTACCCTTCGGTTATCAAAATTTAGTTCAGCGACCCCAAAACCTATGCCATAACACCTCACACGACCAGAATCAAGTTATAATACGGCTTTTTTTAAGATAAGGCTTTTAATTTTGGCTGCCATCTTGAATTTTGAGCAAAGGAGCCAAAATTGGGCTTGGCAACATGTAATCGAATTCAGCAGGCTTTTTTACTTCGGAAAAGTCACGTTGCCAAAATGGCTCACAAAATGCCGTTGAACTTGAACATTTTAATATAAACTACCAGTCTATAGGGCCACTTGGAGTGACAATTGTATTGAATCGGATGTAATTAGGTAAATGAAACGCTTTAGGTAACTTTTTTCAGTAAGTATATTTTCCTGTTTTATTTCTTACTCAAATCTTTGTGTGACTATTTTCAAGACACAATTCACACAGCGCTTTGTGTTTTTCATCTTTTTTTTTTATTTAACAAAAAAAGTATAGTTACTATAAATGGTGATGTCGCAATTTTGTATACTAATAAAGTACCTATAAAGTATACCCTAAACACGATTATTATGTTAATTTAGCACAATATTAGTCAACATTATGATATATTATGCACCCACATTGAACAATTGTACACTCCGTATGTGTAGAATGGATTTTGCTCCTTGCTATCCATATATCAAGACAGTCCCTGTAATGTATTAAGTTAATACAATAAATACAGATTCAATAATACCAGCAATTTCAAAGGCACTGGCAAAGAGTTTGTATTACGTCGCTGCGCTCCTTTATAGAGCGACCCTATGGGCACACGGCTACGAGAAAGAATGAAGCCCGCTGCGCGGTGTAGTGCGGGCAGGGGAACGACGTTCGGCTCCTACTCGGGCATGCGCGAACGGAAAGCGTCCAAGCGTAGAAACAATGTATCTCTTATTTTGCAAAATTTAATTTGTATTGTAAGTGAGGTTGTAGGTACCTTAATATATTGAATTCTTACTGTGCTTACTTTTATTACTTTATCCTATTACTTTAAGTGAGCTAAACTTGTATGTATATATTTGTTTCTCGGAAACGGCTCTAACGATTTCGACGAAATTTAATTGTATTTAGATAATGTTACTTTTTCAAGTTTATTCATCTACATAGATAGGTGTAGACACCGAGCAAAGCTCGATCTCTCAGGTACTTGCCATTATGAAAGATTCGTATTAAGACAAATGAGTGAAAAAAAAAACATAACATAACAAAAGTTTTTTAAATCAAAATTTATGAATTTTTAAAATTCAACAATCGAACGAAAGCATCGTTGAGGTCTTTATTTGGAATTTAACTAAACCTCACACAAAAAGTTGCGGATTATGTATGAGTTATCTATCACTACTGCATTACTATACTAGGAAAACGCAAAGGATGATGGTGTTCGTAAAATGTTCCAAAAATTCAAGTTTATATTGAATATCACTCGTTTAGGACTTTAAAAATAAATGTACAGATAAAGGCTTTAAAATGCCATGCACTCTTTTTCTTCTCTTTTGTAAAGGGGGATTTTTTTTTCTGATAACCTTGTAGTTCAGGCAATAAAGGAGGAGTAGAGTGCGTGAGCAGGGTCAAATGCGATTTCTTCAGAAACCTGTTCGGGGTGCTTGGAGTAAACATACTAAAAGTCCTGGCGTCTACGAGGTGAGCCGGAGGGGGCGGGGCCCAAATAAGGTGCTGCTTTTGGGTTTTTCGCTACGATCTCGAAAACGGTGCCCCGTAGAGAAAAATTGTCTTATACCGAATGAAAGCTAATAAAATTATCTACAACTTCTATTCTATTCACTTTTTTCAAATTTCGAATGGTTTTCGAGCTACACGCTTAGGAAAAGTGAATATTTCCGAAAAATTTATTTTTACCTCATATTTCTCATCAAAAATCCCTTCATATCGTCTAAACTATTCACCTGAGAAAGATATTGTGAAACAAGAAGTTATAGAGAATTCAATTACCTTCAATTGTGTAATATGCTAATTTATCTCCAGCCGGTCAACAGTTGATCCAATTTTAAGATTTCTTGTAAAATTTTATAATTTTCAGAAAAAGTTGTTTTGATCATTCCTGAGCCACAACTATCGTTTGTTACACCTATGTATCATCTAATAATATGTCACACTTGAAAGCGGGTTAAATGCAGTAAATGGAATTCATGTCACTTGAAAAAATGGAAAATTGTATTTTATAGATGATAAATAAAAAATTGTTATAAGGTAAGTAATTTTATTTTATTTTAATAATTCATTGTTTTACTTCCAAGAAGTTTTCATCCTCTTTGGACGTGAGAGCCCTGGTAAGGGTTCTTCGTCCATGGCATCTTCATCCTCAGTGGTGGGTGGTTGGTTCTTGATGAAGGGCCTCTGCGTGCTGTTTACCTGCGCTCTCAGTCGGTGGGAGCGAGCTAATTTCAGGCCACTGACCTCATAAACGACTGGAAGATGTACTGGTTGAGGGAGGTCTGTCTTGCTGGTGCCCCATACCATTTGAGGAAGCACATCTTCCCAGCCTGTTCAACCTCGCCGTGAGTGGAGGCGGGGTTGCAAAAGATCACTGCCGCTTCCTTGATGAGTTCCGACTTCAAGTACAATTTTAAGAAGCCCACTTTACTTCTCCTGAAAGTTGCAGATGTTGTGTCGCAGCCGTTAGATGAATGTAAAAACAGGATGTGTTCAAATCTACGCTGCTGCATCTCTTGGGTGGACAGTACTATTTTTTTTGTTTTTCCTCGGCCGGGTTTCAGTAGCAGGATGTCTTGGGTGGAAGGAGTGGGCATCAGCAAGACAGACCTCTCTCAACCAGTACCGTTCAGTCGTATATGAGGTCAGTGGCTAGTATATAGCCTGAAATTAGTTCGCGCCCACCAACTGAGAGCGCAGCTAAACAGCACGCAAAGGCCCTTCATCAAGAACCACCCACCACTGAGGATGAAGATGCCATGGAGGAAGAACCCTTACCAGTGCCCTCACGTCCAAAGAGGATGAAACTTCTTGGAAGTAAAACAATGATTTATTAAAATAAAATAAAATTACTTACCTTATATATAACAAACTTTTATTTATCATCTACAAAATATAATTTTCCATTTCTTCTAGTGACATGAATTCCATTTACTGCATTTAACCCGCTTTCAAGTGTAACATATTATTAGATGGTACATAGGTGTAACAAACGATAGTTGTGGCTCAGGAATGACCAAAACAACGTTTTCTGAAAATGATGAAATTTTACAAAAAAATCTTAAAATTATTGCAACTGTTGACCGGCTGGAGATAAATTAGCATATGTATACACACTTTTAAAGGGAATTAAATTATCTATAACGTTTTGTTTGACAATATCTTTCTCAGGTGAATAGCTTAGACGATATGAAGGAATGTTTGATGAGAAATATGAGGTAAAAATCAATTTTTCGAAAATTTTTACATTTCCTAAGCTTGTAGCTCGAAAACGGTTCGGAATTCGAAAAAAGTTAATAGAATAAAAGTTGTAGACAATTGTATGACCTTTCATTCAGTATAACTAAAATTTTCTCTACGGGGCTCTGTTTTCGAGATCGTAGCGAAAAACCCAAAAGCAGGACCTTGTTACCCTGCTCACGCACTCTGAACCTCCTTTTGGGCCATTCGTTGAGTTGACTATTGGTATTGCTTGATCTTTGAGTTTTCTATATCCATCTGGTGCAATATTAAAGTAGTCTTCTTTAAAATGTCGAGAACAAATACGGCTGTGTTTCCTTTTCTTTTTATTGCGGCCTCCCACGGTTTATTTTTTTCAGGATTTTTGGGAAACCTTAAAACCAAAGGTACCTAATTGAAAATTACCTAATTGCC
Organism: Nematopogon swammerdamellus; assembly: GCA_946902875.1. Classification (NCBI taxonomy): domain Eukaryota; kingdom Metazoa; phylum Arthropoda; class Insecta; order Lepidoptera; family Adelidae; genus Nematopogon; species Nematopogon swammerdamellus. The sequence goes on from OX336337.1 coordinate 7,104,449, forward strand.
ATCTTTCACTAAACAAAATTACTCGGAAACCAGTATACATACTAAATAGTCCATATTTGGGCGGTTTTTTATGGAATCTGACACAGTTGGCTACCTACATCACCTACAACATCCGTAATGTCAGCCCATAACACCAGGTAAGCTAGGTGCCATGTCGGTGCTTCCCTTCATTTCATATCGGCTACACTGAACTGGTCGTAAAACACGAACTATTTACATAGCCGTTTCGACCGACGTTTCGTCAGAGCGGTGGTATCAACCCGGCCGGGATAAACCCTACCACCTAGTAAGGTATGAAGATAAGGGGCCTACAGGTTAACGTAGAATCCGAACCACGGTCAGCTCCAACGGTCGAGCGGTCACTCATCCAGTACTGACCGCGCTCAGGGTTGCTTAAGAACGAAGTATGCGTGATTTACGTTAAGCTCATTCCATTCGTTTCGAAATGACGGCCATTTTTTGAAAAAAATAAAATGCTTCATAAGATACCTACGTGAACATGCGTCGTTTAATAAAGTAACCGAGCTCTAAAGTCCTTCCATAGAGTATTGACTATTACTTGGTTTAAAAAAAAAAATACACGAAAGATCTTATCTGCCTCCTATTTTGGAACTTTATCATCAATACCTACTAATAATAAATCTGTAAGGGATGGCCATGGAGTAAGTTACTTTGTTTTATGAGATATTGCGTTTGTAGACTCTATGTATGATACTAAAACTAAATTGACGATTTTTAGAACTATTTTCTGTATGTATGTAACTATGTATATTCCACCATAGCTCTTAAACCGATCATCCGAATTCGATGAAACTTAGTACAAGCACATTTACCTGTACGAGACATAGGATAGGCTAAATAAAATTCAGATCCGGTTACGCTATGATGTGGCTGTCATACAAACCGAAAAGGAACGGGGGCGGGCTTAATTTTCTTCGGGCTTAAAATTCTAACTTTCTTCTTTATAAATTCGAATTTCACGCGAGCGAAGCCGCAGGCAAAAGCTAGTACTACTTAAATTAAATACGTAATCACATGGATTATTTATTATATAAATATTCGGGAAAAAATATGATTTAGACTTAGCACGTTCTATAGGAAATCCGCCACCGCCGTCGCTCCCGGTTAAAATATCACCAAAATACCAATTCCCTGTGGAATTTTAGACCATTCACGATTCTAGTCTCCTTCTTTCAGTCAGATTTGCAAATTAAAACGCAACAGTTGACCATTTTGGCTGAATTTTAGGAATAAAACTAAGAAATTGATCCCTCTGCATCGCGCGACGGAGCACGGCCGATGACTGCCGATCGGACCCGAACGCGGTTCGTGGCGCTCACCAACGAAGCTTCACCTCACCAACGCTCACATTCTCTCTATAAAGGAGCGCAGCGACGTAATACAAACTCTTTGGGCACTGGCTAAAAAAATTACATGCTTGTCAATGCAGAAAAAAACAAAACATTCAAAAAGCAATTCTAACGATCTTCACTAAAGAGTTCATAATATGCAATAACAGTGTTTAATTTTAAACCGACAACCAAATACACTGCTGAATCGTGTAACTACAATGAGTGGGCACGTAACAATACATTTTTATAACCAAACTATTGTCATATTTGTCGAGAATTAAGGGTCAATTTATACCAAGACGGCAGTGGCCGGTAGCGAAGCGGCGAGCAGTTTCAGTGCCAAAATTTACGCAGCATTTTGAACATATCTTCATTACTAAATCTTGAGCGATTCGAAAGGGTCGTGCGGCCGCGCGAGGCGCCCCGCCACTCACGGCGACGCGAACTTTTTGAATGTAGATTTGTAAACTGTTGTAAAGTTTCCGATTTCTTCTTTTCGCCAACTCCTCAATTTCTTCAGATAAATAATATTTATGAGAAATACATTTTTTTTTTTTTTATCCATACACTTCTTGTGTAATACTTGTTATTTTGATGTTCTTATAAAGCTCAAACTAAACCTGTATTTAATAATGTGTATTCTATCTGCTTCAAGTTTGTCGCTAAGTCACGGGAACTGTTTAATGCATTTTTATATGAAGAAAGTAAAAAGTGAAAGTGACATGATTAGCTACATCACGCAGAAAAAATAAGTATTTATAAGAAAAAACCATATACAGTAGCACCTAAATTAAGTTTTATTATGTTCAGAAAATATCATGTGAGTAAGTCATATTTCATGCACCGACAAACTTGAAGCAGACGATCTAATAACTAAATCTACTAAGGTACCACGGTCAACAGTCATGTCATATTGTCATGATTATCGAAATTTCTACACATGTAATGCAAGATGCCTAAATATATCTATTATTTTATTTATATAGAGATAACCTTGGGCACAGATACTGTAACCCTGATGTACTTCACTCCTAGAATTCATTCACTACAGGATGAAACGCATGACAGCTGTCAGTTAAATACAATAAAAATTACAGACTTTACTAGGCGCCCAGCGGTGGCGCTAGCGGCGGGTTCGGGGTAGTCACTCTCACTCCACGATTCACCTACATCGTGCTCACTCCCTGCAGACAACTAACTGAGAGCAGAGCTGGCATTTTAAGATGGCGCGCTTAGTTACTTAGTTTTTCCGGGTGCCAAGTAAAGTGTGTCGGTCTGTAAGTACATGTGTTTTCTATAGGTACTAATGAAATATTTGAATAAACATACCAACAAAAAATGCACCTCGGGTAGAACTTTATATTGTCGGTACCAAAGAGCACGAAGGATTAATCAGTATAAATCTTAACCACTGGCATGCGTATTTCGATATGATGAACGAGGCAATTAAGCAATTTGGCCACATCTCGTATGTCCTAGGGAAGCTCACGTTGTTCTACCATTAAATACAAGACCCGTACTACATCACTATGAGGCAGATCTCAACTCAATCTGCAAGTACTTATTACCTCGTCTGCTCAAGGCCACACTCTCACACTTTCGCATTCAAACAATTTATCATTGAGATTTGGTTTCGATCGCTTGGAAGGATGTAGTACGGATACAGATTAAAAAGATTATTTCTAACATACTTAACATATAATATTTATGTAATAACGATTATAAGAGGTTTTTTCCATGACCGCAACTTTTGAAGTTAACCAAATGAAGGATTCTGGTACCAATATTTTATAATACTAACTAACCTCTGGCGCTAAATGACAATATAATCGGGTCCATGGGTCCAGCGATTTTAATCCGCCTTCAAGTCGGAATGGCACCTCCTCGGGGGTGAAATTGGCTGCGCCCGAGGCTCCGACCTCGAGCACAGGCACCCCAGTTCGGGTGCAATAAAAAAAAATGCAAAAAATACTCCGCAGTCAAATAGACCACAGTTTCGTAGACCAGTTTAATAGACCATTTAGTTTGTTTTTCTGGATTGCTAATTTTAAGCTAATTTTTATGCTAGCTGCAGTCTGCTATCGGTTAAGGCCGAGTCTGCTTTTAATGTTGTCGTGTTATACATTAGATTATTTTGCCAACACTAATAAGTACAAAAAAAATATAGATACTTTACAATCAAATATGGCAAATACACATTATCTCTCATCCCACTAGCCCACGATGTTACATTATGTTCATTCAACTCTTCATACAAAAATTACAAGATCTATCGCACACATTTTCATTAAAGTTCATACAAATGCATCCAAAGAAAAACATATTATATAAACCAGATTGAGAAGATATTTCTCTATATAAATCTATACAAATTGTAACCTACCCGTAACTAGGAAGTACATGGGATTGTCACAAACATATGTGCAACGATAAAGTCACATTAATGCCAAGACTATTATATAAACTATAAAAATATATAATATATTCCAATATTATTCTACGCATCACATCATAGCTCTGACACTACCGCAAGAATACTAGGCACAACTTGCAGTACGTAACATAATGTCTATTAATGAGTTCTTATATTACCTACCACATCACTGTTACTATTCATAGTGAAAACATTGTTATAAAGATCCTTTAATCACGATCGTATTGGGGAGCTGCGTTACTCGACGCGTCGGGCCAAACATTTGGCACATTATGAGCACGGGGATAGTTCTCAGTCAACCATCACATAGCAGAGTCCTCATTAATTTAGGGCAAACGTTGCAAATGCAGCTCTACTGAACGTTGCAAATGCAGCTCTACTGAACGTTGCAAATGCAGCTCTACTGAACGTTGCAAATGCAGCTCTACTGAACGTTGCAAATGCAGCTCTACTGAACGTTGCAAATGCAGCTCTACTGAACGTTGCAAATGCAGCTCTACTGAACGTTGCAAATGCAGCTCTACTGAACGTTGCAAATGCAGCTCTACTGAACGTTGCAAATGCAGCTCTACTGAAAGTTGCAAATGCGGCTGTAATGAATTTTGCAAATGCAGCTCTACTGAACGTTGCAAATTCAGCTCTACTGAACGTTGCAAATGCAGCTCTACTGAACGTTGCAAATGCAGCTCTACTGAAAGTTGCAAATGCGGCTCTACTGAACGTTGCAAATGCAGCTCTACTGAACGTTGCAAATGCAGCTCTACTGAACGTTGCAAATGCGGCTCTACTAAAAGTTGCAAATGCGGCTGTAATGAATGTTGCAAATGCAGCTCTACTACAATTGGACCGTGAGTAGAAGGTCTTCTTCATATAATAACGATAGTTTTTATGTCGCGAATAAACCTAGGTAAATATAATGGCTAGTATTGTATATATAAGGTCTTTCAAAATTAGTTCAGAGTACGCGAAGGGGGGGTTCTGTATCGGAAATAGATCACTTTTGAAGAACAAAGAATTTATTTTTTAACAAAAAAAAATGTTTTAAATTTAAAATGTAAAAAAATATTTTTAGTTATCGTTTCAGTTTCATGCCAGGAACAAAAAAGTCTTCCAAAACATAGATCTAATTTTTTTTTACCAACTTACGCGTGTTAGATCATAATGGTGATGAAGACTTTTTTGTTACTGTTATGAAACTGAATCGATTAAATAAAAATCAACCACCTATTTTTTTATTTAAATACATAAACAAATATTTTACATAAAAAAAAGCCCAAGGTCCACAAATTTTTATATAGGTTTTACTCCCTATATGGTACAGAGTACGCTAAGGGGGGGGGGGGCCCTTAGCGTACTCTGAACTAATTTTTAAAGACCTTATAGAATGGCCCCGACGCCGCGCCGTCGTGCCGCCGCTGATGGCCGGAATGCCTTCGTTAAACAAATCGAGCCTATATTATAAGTTCTAATACACAGCATTCGTTATCTGTGACCTCAAGTTTTGAGTGTTCTAGCTACAACACATGCATGGTGCTATTTACTGAATAAATATACATCTAAAAAAGCAGAAATCTAAATTAATAACATAAGTATTTGAAATACACAAGAAAGTTTAACAAAAAAAAAAACAACACAAAATGCTTGTCAGTTTCCTAAAAGAGAGAGAGAGAGAGAGAGAGAGAGAGAGAGAGAGAGAAATTAAATGAATGTTAAATGTCATTTTTTTCGTCATCAATTATTCTACAATAAATTTCTATAAAATATTTTTAAAGATTACAGAGAGAGAAGAGATAGTTCTAAATCATACTCATTTGTATTTCAAAATAACCACAAATCCATATTACAGACTGCGGAAGACGAATTTACCTCAACTTTGCTTATAATTCAGCTCAAGTGAAAACAGCACCAATTCCTTATTTGGCATTACTTATATTCGATTGATCTAAATTGTTATGTAAAACAAAATGTTAGAAAATTTATTGAGATCTTATGCAGAATGATTATTTCGGTAAGTACCCTAGTGATATGGACATATAAAAAAATGTCCTAAATTCGTCAAAATACTAAGTTATTTGCCGTTTTACCTAAACAAAGTCACATGCAAATTGAGTACAATTGATATTATCTTGCATTTTTCATTACAGTGGCTTCGTCGTATCATTATTAATTCAGCATTATTCTCCACTGTACTACAACCGATGTAACGGAATGAAGCGCTGTGCCAGCCCCAAGACAAACGTTAAGGCAACCGTAAAGCCAATAGAGTTATTATAATATAAGGTCTTTCATTAGTAGGTAACAATACGCTAAGGGGTGTATGTGTATCAGATACTGATCACGTTCCCATACCAATTTTTTTTACGATATGAAACCTACTCACTCCTCAAATCGATACCCCAGTTCCAAAGTGTAACAAGTCCGAAATTTTGAGTTAGATATGAGAAATAGTGTAGAAAACGTATACCTACCAGTTCCAAAGAGTAACAACTAAAATAATACTTCCACCCACCATAATGTAATAAATCATTAAATGACAAATATTTTAGTTCCACACTGTAACAACTGGGAAAAACCAGCGAAAACCCCTACAGATATTACCTATTTATTATGTACTAGACTACACTTGAGCTAATTTAATGTTTGGCAAAAACCGAGAATATCGTATAGAATTTCCAAAAAATGGACTTACTGTGTTTATTTCACTTTGCATCTGCATTAGTTTTCCTCATTATCCCGGAATAATAATTTCTTGAGTTGTTACACTTTGGAACTGAGGTATCAATATGTGAAGTGCGCGTATTTCACCTTAACAAGTATGTTTTTTATACTGTAAAAAAAAAATTTGAATGGGAACGTGATCAGTATCTGATACACATAGGTACACCCCTTAGCGTATCGTTACCTACTATTGAAAGACCTTATATACAGGCATATAGAGAAAACGAAACCGTCAAAATGCTATGCAAAATAAGTGAATCCATCTTTGCGGAGTGTGGGGGGAAGACTGACGTCTTCGAACGAACATCCATCGACCAGCGTACAAACACGCCGAATGCTCATCTCCGTAAGTTAGCTCAATCACCAATGCTATCGCTCGTTATATCTTATTTTATATACCTACGGTATAACCGTTGACCAATTTCTGTCCTTGTGCATTACGTATAACACAGAACCTATTTTAACAGTGACAATGGGGCTGGCATAGTCAAATGTTTTGTTTTGTTAACAAGAATTAAAAAAAATCTATTTTGACAAAATGTTGTAATCTAGGAAGACATCAAAATCCTCTTTCAGCGTTAGTGTTTCGAATATATCTCTCCGAACGTTACCCACGTTGAGAATGTCAATTGAATATATCCTTATAATTATATAAATATAATTAAGTATTATACTTATGCAAACGTCATACTAAAGCTATTTGTTTGTCAGGCCTAGTACACGAGAACAATGAACCGCGCGCACTCCATCAGAACTCACAAATTTACTGTCGTAACTTGCTGATTTTGCCTCTTACTCAATTCGAGAAGTTTAAAATATATTGCGTAAGATGAGAAGTGAACTAGTATGTAGAACCGTAAGACATGTGAAATTATTTTGAAACTATTTTTAAATCTAATTATATTCACTCTACAAGTATTCATGAAGTCACTTTTTTTTTAAAGCGCGACATATGCCGCCGATCCACCCATAATTTAATTTTATTTTATTTTATTTTATTTTATTTTATAAGGTATCTAACGACGCCCATGGGCATTCGGTCGTATGCGGGGATTTTGAATGCCATGCCGGCCTGACAGGTGCCCATTCACACCTCTCTTGAATCACCAGAGACTGTACTTGGGGGAGGTAGAGCGTTCTTTATGGTGTCATCTAAAATGATAAACAAAGACGAAACCACAAAATTTTTAAAAGCTTCTTTTATCTGCTCCTAACTAGATTATATGCCCTGACCATCTTAGAGCGCACACGCACGATTCATTGTTCTATATCGATGGTTCCGGCAACAAAGGTCGTAAAAGCCATTTCGTCAAAATGGCTTTTACGACATTTTGACGAAATGGCTTTTACCATTGTTGCCGGAACCATCGATATGTATGTATGACCAAGTAGGTATATCATACAGTTGAATTTAAGATTTAATATTTGCCAGTAAAAGCCGCACACCCCCATAAACAAGTTATTTCAACTTTGTCTTGTCATATGCCCACTTTTAAACCCAACTGTACAATGCCAATACAATAATGTATCAGTACACACATGTAAGTACGACTTAAATAATAAATGTGTCGGTACACACATTTTCGTACCACTCAGACGGATGTACAGGAAAATCCACCTTATACGGTCCGCATAAGAGTAATTATCGCTCGCACATACAAACACATCTGAAACGGTGGCACAGGAAAAACCACCTTAGATGGAACCCACAAAAATAATAATGGCGCGGCCGCTATATCTGCACGACGCGACGTCTCCTGCAGAAGGCGTGTACGTACTCGACGCCCCAGGCGAGCACGCACGACAGGATGAGCGCGTTCTGCACGTGGATGCACACCGCGTAGCTGCCTGTGTAGTCACGGATGTAGCCTGCGGATGTGTCAACACATTTTTGAACTCCCAGTGATTCATAAAAAATTGTATTATTATTACATGCATCTTAGCATAAAGTCCTTCAGTAATATTTATATTGTGCAATGAACTTAAACATTCATTAACACATGCTAGCAAGAGGCACGGGCACAAATACAACTATTTGCAAAAGGTAGCGATACTTCACACAATTAACGAATAAACATTTTGATGCAAATAGTTAGTCATATACAGGGTGTCCCAGTTCGGCCGGATTTGCTTAGCACCACAAGTTTCCTCATTTAATAAGCTTCAATAGCATACGCTCCATAGCATTTTTTCTTACTACTCCATCTTCAACATTCATTGTTTTAACTTTTTTCACATCGTTTGAAAGCTAAGTTAATGTAAAAGGGTGAATCAACTTCTTGTTTTTGGTATCTGTCTGAAAACAGGAATTATCTTGATAAATTCACCTTATTTTAATATTTACAGCAACTCTCAGATAAGTAATTGATTAATAAGAAAGAAGCTGCACAAAGAATTTTGAGTAAATAAAAAAAAATAATGGTTACCCTGAGGACAACCCCTTTTTTCCATACAAAACTGGGGACAAAATTGTCCCCTGGGTCACCCCTAAAAATTTGGTTAATGTTTTATTTTAAATAGTTCTCTACTTTTATTTCAATTGCCTATCAACCTAAGTATTTTATACTTATGGCTTTTCAACTAAGTAATAAATTCTAATAGACTTTTTCTATTTATTTTACTTTGCAGCTGGTTTTTATGTTACAAGAAAAAGTTGATCCACCCAAAAATATTTAACCAACTGATTACAATTTACAAACCAATATACACTTGCAAAAATATTGTCCAAATAATTTTGGACTGATCTTTTAACCGCTCAGGCGTCGGACGCAGCACGACTTCCGACTCCGTCAAACGTTACGGTTTTTTTCGTGGGCGCAATTCGGTGACCTACACCATTTATGATGTCAGACCATAACACCGGGTGAACTAGGTGCCCCGGATTTCGGGATCATCAATCCCGGAATCCCGGGGCATGCCCATATTAACATCATCATTCACGTTCATTGACCCCAAATGGCACTACCTACGCCGATCACTGGTCATTATACATAACATAAATAATTCGTCACATAATATGTATATTTATTATAATTGTTTAAATTGTTTATGTGAATAATTCTGTGCTGAATAAATCATTTATATTTTTCATTAAAACTCACGGCAGGCCTGCTGCTCGTGCAATCATCCCTTGCTCATTCTTTATTTCCATCCGAGCCAACTGTAGCGGCGGGTGGCCGAGTGGTTTTGGCATCGGCTTCTCATGCGAGAGGTCCGCGGTTCGAATCCGGTCGGCGTGTACCAATGAGTTTTGAACCGGTGTAAAACTGTAGGTCCCTTCCCTTGCCCCTTACTAGGTGGTAGGCTCAAATTGTAGCCGACTGGGTTGATACCACCGTACTGGATGTTAGATGGCCGCATAGCAGCCTCGGTTGTGTTCTCATCTAGTTCAGTATAGCTAGCAATCCAGAGAAGTCTCCGGTATGGCACCTATCTTCTCGGAGGTGATATTGGCTGGTCGGAGCATGCGCTTTGCCCCCTCCGACTCCGCCACTGGTTAAAAAGGAAACCACATACTGGTTTAAAAGGGAAAAATAAAAAAATAAAAGTACATACGTACACAGATAGATAACACCAGATTGTACTCTAAATTTTGCAGTACCTGACTAATACATGAAGTTTTTTAGTGGGGTTTTTTTCTATTTATTTGAATTTTTTTTTATGTATTACTTTTTCCCGGTGACGATGAAGTTTTCTCTCAGTTTACAGTTTATAAAAAAACTGTACCCACCTATTATAGGGCCGATGACGACGACAAACGCTCCCTTCGCGACCATGTGAAGGCCGAACGCGGCGGGAAGCTTCTCCAGCGGGCAGTACTCGGAGATGGTGAGAGTGAAGTTGCTGAGGCACATGCCGCGGAAGAAACCGCAGATCGACAGCCACACCATCAGCGGCACCCATTCACTCTGCTCCGCTAGAACTGCAACCGCACACAGATATCATTAGTTGTCTATCATTAGTACCGTGTGGAGCCGGTACGTACCGTGTGGAGCCGGTACGTACCGTGTGGAGCCGGTACATACCGTGTGGAGCCGGTACGTACCGTGTGGAGCCGGTACATACCGTGTGGAGCCGGTACGTACCGTGTGGAGCAGGTACTTTAAAAGAATACTGTATCCCCACTGCATCTCTCCCCGTGTATGTCGTAAAAGACGACTAAGGGATATGACTCCCTTCTTATATTACTAGGTGGTAGGGCTTAACCCGCCCGGGTTGGTACCACCGCACTGAATGAAAGGCCGGTCGAAACGGCTATGTAAATAGTTTGTGTTTTCCTTCCAGTTCAGTGTAGCCGGCACGACCTAAGGGTGGCACTGACGTGACGCCTAGTTCACCCGGTGTTATGGGCTGACATCACGGTTTGTTGTAGGTGATGTAGCCAACCGTGTCAGCTTACATAAAAAAAAAGTTACACCGGCGTCTATACCCAAAGTGCCAGTGATGGCCGGGTGGTCGGCGCAGTCTCGCCTTGGACCCTTGATCTCAGGGTCCGAGGTTCGAATCCGGCCGTGAATGCCATCACGGTTTGGAACAGATGTCAAACTGAAGGTCCCTTCCCTCGTCCATTACTAGGTGGTAGGCTCAAATTGTAGCCGACTGGGTTGAGCCATCTGAGGTTACCTGTAACATGTACCATGTAACCTCAGATGGCTCAACCCAGTCGGCTACAATTTGAGCCATCTGAGGTTACATGGTACCACGATACTGATACTGTAAGATGGCAGCATTGCAGCCTCTGCTGTGTTCTGCACTAGTCCAATGTAGCCAGAAATCCAAAGGGAAATCTCCGGTATTCCACCTCCCTTCTCGGAGGTGCTATTATCTGGTCGGAGCATATTATGCCCTGGCCCTTCTGACTCAGCCACCCATACTGGTTCAAAAAGGAAAAATAAAAAAATTAAAGTGGGAAACGAACCCGGTGGGCCCGATTTTTGGTGACTAGAAGAGTTACCCTAGCTGGGTGCACATAGATAAGATCAGATGAGACGATATTGTACTCAAAATTTTGCAGTACATGAGGTTTTTAGTGGTTTTTTTTAGGTTTTTTTTTTATTATTTTTGGATTTTTTTATGTTTGAGTTTTTCACGGTGACGATGTTTTCTCTCAGTTTACTCCTCATTTTCAGAAGTTCAATTTACATCATAACGTCCGTAAAGAATTATAACTTCTTATTAGTGTGAAAAATGGGTCATATCCTAACCTAACCTAACCTACCCTATCTGAAGACAGGTGCGAGGGATCAAAGTATACACCTACTTGAAAAAGTTATCATAAAAAAAATAATTACCGGACCGCGTCATAGCCAAAAAGAATGCCGACACGAAGAAAATGAGCTTCTTCGACACGTTCCACTTGTCAAAAATCGGCGGCAGCAGAAGTCTGACCAATATATCAGTGATAGCCGTTATCGATAAGCAGAAAGCCGTGTCCTGCCGGTTGTACCCCAGGCTGCTGATGAAGAACGGTGTCAACATCCTGAACTGCAGCTCTCCGCTCCAGAACAACGAGAGTCCGAGCAGGAGGTTGAGGAAGGAGTAGTCGCGGAGGAGGTCGAGGTCCATGAGCCCAATGAACCGGCGGACGAACGACTCTTGCTTCGCGGGTTCTGATTTTTTTATTGACTTCATTTGTATGGCTTGGTCGTCGTCATTGGCCTGGAACAGAAAAACATTTATTACAAGGTCGATATGGGCGGTATTATGTTACAATGAAAGCATCAGTACTAGAGAAAAAAAATTGTATTTAAAATAAATCACCATACAATTTGCAAATTTCGTGGTGTAGAAGGTGAAATAATTGTAGAAATTTCTTCCAAGCGAAGTTGTACACAACGAGATCTTTTTAAAATGTCAGTCATCATCAAAATATAAGGAGGTAAAAGTTATTTTCATACTTAAATTTTTTTTTTATTAAAAATGTACCTCGTTTTGCATCAAAATTTAAATTTCAATAAAAATTCTGGGAATTGGACGATAAATTTGGAAAAGTTTTAGATGTGTGTCTGCATAAATGTCATCTTCCCATGTAAAAAATATCATATCTCACTTGTCCCAAATAGCTATACCTAGTACAGAAAAATCTTTTATAATATGGGACTTTCGGTTTTATTTATTCAGAACACCACAACTGATGCAACGAGCGAAAATTTCAATGCCAAATCAAAATGCTCCGTTCATCCAATAGAAAATGGTGAACAATGAATGTGTTATGCGCGTTGCATACAAATTACTCAATGTGACCTAAACATCTGAGGTAAAGCAATTGTTACATGTTAAGATAGACATTCTACACACATAATGAAACACTCATGATAAAAATAAATGGTAAGGCCACTCAAACTATTTTCGACTCCACATTAAATTCCTAATTTTATTCAATTTGGCTGCAACCGAGCACATCATGTGATGCAATCTATTTTACGACATGCAAATCATGTGCAGCCGTGTTCAACATTGAGCAGCTCTTGCCTCTATAGAGAAAGGTAATAAGGTTCAAACCACTTCGGTGTGCCCCACCTTGTTTCTCAATCCGAGTTTTATACGTGCATTTCTATATAAACTTAATTCATGATTCGCATTCCGTATAAGCCTTCCTTTAACTTAATAGATGGTAAGAAAAAATCCTGGCTGATTAATACTACTGTACTGAACGAAAACACAAAGAAGAACAAGGAAGGTACAGCAGGAAGCTAGTCAATGTCAAAAATATAGCACAATGGACCGACGTCCTTAACCTTAGCACGGCAGTAACAGCTGCTTCGGTTAGTAACTGGCTTTTTAAACAACCGGAATAGGTAGTGTTACCATCCGTCCGGACCGGATGACCGTGCCATATTTTAGCCATGCAACGCAGGAATTATTTCGAAAAACGATGCGTTCTCGGAAGGTTGGTTTCAACAACATATGGATGTTCCGACATAGTCAGGCTTGTGTGGCGGATATGGATGGGGGAAAGAGGCATGAGGGAAGCCAGTTTATCAGAGCACCGGCCACGGTAGTAACTAGCCTACTAATAAAATATATAATAAAACAGTTCAGATTCAATAAACATACAAAGTAGGAGAAGGTGTGGAACTTAGCTTGCGATGGCTTCACCGAACATATCCGGGCCCATCGACAGTAGAGGAGGGTGTTAATCGAGGTCGGGACTAGTGAGTGGCCACCCTAAATTTCCCGCGCATGCTTCACGTTTCGGCTCGCATCAAGCCCTCGTCAGCTAGTCTGCGTTGACTAGGACGCGGGGAACCACCAGTCCCGCTCTCGACCTCCCTCTCTCTACCTATCCATATTCTGTAGGATGCTTCCAGTGACGTTTTCGAATCTCTCTCCATATATGAGCTTAGCGTCGATCTTGGCAGCCCTAGATTCTTGAAGAGACTGTAGAGCGACTTCGCTGGTAGTCCTATAAATAACCAATAAAGAACGGAAACAAACTCACATCGATATAAAGCTGCAGATAGCTTCCCGTGAAGTCCATGTTGGAGATATTGGATATAACGGAGACTTTTCTCTTCCTCACGGCCTCGCTCATACTGCCACTGGACGTAACCCCCTGCATGGCGGCAACAGACGCCGCGGTCGTCAACGGGGGTCTCTTAACCCTCTCGTAGTCGGGCAGTGGTTTATCGCAGGTTGAGGCGCGGGTCATGCCGAGGGTACGGACGGACGGATGGTTGACGTTGGTGTCGCGGTGCGAACGGCTGCTCGGCGGCTTCATCGGAGGGTTCATGAGGGGGTTGATTTCGAACTTGTCCTCGTTCTCCTCGTCGTTCTCTTCGATGCGGTCCATCTCCTGGAATTATAGGAGCATTAGATTTAGTAATGCTTTTATAGTAATCGTCAACAGTTGACGGGCTGAAAATCGTATGCACAGGGTGAAAACTCAGCATTTAGGATTAGGAGACATTCAGTTTGTGTTGTCGTTGTCGATACACATGCCGATGCTTTTAACGCACTTAACACGAGGCTGTTGTGCTCAGTAGCCCGGCTATTAGCTCACTGTAGCCCGGCTATTGGCTCACTGTAGCCCGGCTATTGGCTCACTGTAGCCAGCCTAGTTCTTCCACAAAGCGTAGCAGTCCTTTGGTATCTTCGCACGCTTGTCGGTCGCACTTTTCAGAACTGAAAACCCCCAAGCGAAATGTCTCCAAATGTCTGCATTCCTTAACTATGCGTGCCGGTGTCTCCTCTGCCTCCAACCAGGCTATGCAGAGGGGAATGTATGTGATCCCAATGGTATACATGTGTTTGTTAAGTTGGCAGTGACCCGTGGATAGGCCCACCTCCGTTCGTAACTGTTATCTCCAAAGTGGCACTATTCCACCTTTTTATAAGTGATAACGGTGCCCATACATACACACTCGGATTGCTAATGTCGAGCCAGCCTGTCAGATGCCTATTTATTTATGGCCCTCTTGAAGAATGTGAGACTATACATGGGGGTCAAAATGTAGAAAAAAAAAACATTTTATCAAGCTAAGCTATTATTATTTTCACATTATCTAAGTAGAAGAATGAAGTTGATGATATTAAAAAAAGAGAAGCTAAAGTACTTTTTGTAATTTTCGGTTGCACCAATCCATCTTCTTAAATTTAAATAAAAATGACGAGGTTCTCATTATTAACGTATGCATTGGTGTTTCTTCGATGGGATCCATCCCCTGGAATAATATGAGCAAATAAATATAAAAATTACTACTCCAGCAAAGAAAACACAGTGAGAAAAGCATTACACTGAATATAAGAAAATGTTCTACCATACATACTGTTCTGAAGTCACAATCACTCATGACTAACTAGTAGTTAGTAACTACCCATCATTGTGTCACACATTATCACGTGCCACAGCTGTAGAACAAATTGATTGACGATAATAAAAAGTTAAGTAATGGACTAGTTCACAACGACCTAAGCATGTCGTTTATTGCTATTAGTATTGATTGAGCAGTAATTATGTTGTAAGCAACTCGATTTTACGAACAGTTTCAATTCAAGGCAGTGCAAAGATTATCGCTATGCAATCGTGTTATTTGATGCGTGACTAATTTTGCAGATGCGTAGCGAAGATCTTTCAGTAATCAGTAACTTGTTCAAAAAATTGTATCGCATTACGCAAATTCGTTAAGCCTTGCCTCTGCACCGCATTATATAGAAATACATTTTAGATAATTTACTCTGCGGTACGGCACAAAAGTAAATTTAGGAGTGTGTAATATGCAAATTTAATATATGCCTAGCATTTGCATTATAATGTTGAGTACGAAAGAATGGTTTAGCTAGAACCTTGGCACCCTAACTTGTCGTGTATTTATTGAGGCACAGCAATCTAAGTTTTCTATAATGTTTTTTTATGTTAATAAGCAAACATCCATAACCCAAATAAGCCATAGTTAAGTTTGCCTGTAGGGTGCATTTGGAACTTTAATAAGTTGCGCCTAGACGAATATCTAAAATAGAAATTGCCAATTAAGTAAGCCGACGCACTTTCTAACAATGTTATTTAGGTACATTTTTTTTTATGGAAACTGAAACGTTTAGCTACATCACCTACAACATCCGTGATGTCAGCTCATAACACGGGGTGAACTACGTGCCATGTCAGCGCTTACCTTCATTTCATATCTGAACTGGACGGAAAACACGAACTATTTACATAGCCGTTTCGACCAACGTTTCATTCAGTGCGGTGGTACCAATCCTAGTTGAATTATTATAGGAGCTTAAAGATGAAATAGGCGTGTGTGTATATCCACGTTTAGAGCCTATACATTTAAATTATAACCCACCACTGAGCCTAGAGACCAGCAAAGTGATTTGGAATATTGAAACGGACTGCACCAAAAATCGTGCGTGTTCAGAATAAAGCGGAGGAAGCGACCCAGGCAACAGACCATCAATCGCGGCGCTCAGCTGCCATGGTTACATTGTGTTTTATGCGCTCCAAGCTTTTTTTTTTATGTAATCCGGTATGGCTGGCTGAGTCGGAGGGGACAAAGCGCATGCTCCGACCAGCTAATATCACCTCCGACAAGGTAGGTTTTTTTTGGCGTGCCATACCGGAGACTTCCCTGGATTGCTGGCTATACTGGACTAGAGGAGAACACAACCGAGGCTGCTATGAGGCCATCTTACATCCAGTACAGTTGTACCAACCCAGTCGGCTACAATTTGAGCTTACCACCTAGTAAGGGGCAAGGGAAGGGCCTAAAGTTTTACACCGGTTCCGAACGGTGAAGCAGCAGGTGTAGACATGCGCGCGTAAATTTTTCGTCAGAAAAAACTGATTGGTACACGCCGACCGGATTCGAACCTCGGACCTCTCGCATGAAAGCCGATGCCCAAACCACTCGGCCAGCCGCCGCTTGTTAGCTTATAAAAATACTCGAACGGGAGGGGCACTGATGTGTGGTTCTAGGCCCAGCGGTCGGTGTGCGTATTGAACCAGCTCATGCAAGAACGCTAACCTTGATAGCCTGCATCTCCTGATCGACCGGCGCGTCGACCAGATGCCACTTGACCGGTTGCAGCATGCAGGAGCCCAGCACCGCGTGGAAGGCCAGCCCCCCCAGCACGAGCACGGCCCCACGGAAGCCGTACGCGTCCAGCAACAGACGCACCAGCTGAGGCATCACCATGAGCCCGAAGCCCGTGCCAGCCATAGACAGGCCGACCGCTTGGCCGCGCTTCTTCGTGAAGTAGTGGTTCAGGGACACAAAGGAGGATGATGAAGCCAGGCCCACACCGAAACCTGCAAATATTTGTTTTATTTGAAGGTTGGGTAGTTGTACATTCGTGGTTGTTTAATATAAAAAAAAGTTGTACATTCATCTCCGATATACCTTCTCGTAGGTGATATTGGCTGGCCATCCATACCGAATTATATACAACAAATTGTTTCCCATCAAAGAAATTTTTTTCTAATATGCTCTCGGATTAATAACACCACACTGAAAACGTTTTTTTTTTTTATAGAACCCGATACGGTTGGCTACATCACGAACAACATCTGTGATGTCAGCCCATAACACCTTGGTCAACGGTCACCCATCCAAATTCCAGGTGCGCTTATGATCACGAACGACAGTCCAACAATCACACCACCGAGCTACCAAGGCTAACAAACGGGGCGTTTTATTGTGTCTCTGCCCACCCCCATTGGGAAACAGGGGTAACGTTATGCATGTATTAATTATTTGGCTTTTTCCCCAGACGAATGGATGAAAAAGTTTCACTAAACGGTTTTCCGTTCCTACAGCTGCTTGAATGGGCATTACGTGGCGATATTGAAACCATCATAGACATAGAAAAGCATAGATCTTCTCTTTCACATCATGCTAAACTTTAAAATAAACAGTTGTGAGACAATTTGCGAAGCATCTAAAAATAAATTAGTCCATTGTTGCATTACTCAAATGCTTCACTCGAACAATGTAAGAAAATGTCGTAAACGCCCGGGCTGCCGCTACGTCCGCAGCGCTGGCCTTCGGGGAGCCAGTTAAGCGTTAAATGAAAATAGCGTTACTCACCGCCTATAATACTATACGTCGCTAGTATATGCGCTATACTGTTTGCGGGTGCCGTTGCGATGAGACCCATCGCGGTGATCATAGAGCCCACGAAGCAAACCTTTCTGTAGGAGAAAGTCTTAATGACCGGCCCCACGAAGAATCCTGAGAAGTTGACGACCGAGTCGAGGGTGCTGGTGATGAAGGAGGCGCCAGTTGTCTCCACGCCCAGGTCCATCAGCAGGTCACCGAACAACAACCCGAACGAGGGCTCCAGAGACCGGGTGGAAAACTGAAAAGAAGAAAACGCTGGTTAATTGATAAGTCGAACTTGCAGTTAAAACAGTGTGAAAAACATGAGTAAGATTCCCAAGTGGAATGAATGTTATCTTTAGTCTTATTTTTCTGTATTTAATAAATTACTAGCATATGCAAATGTAAGAATCTAATTGTGGCTCGCTTTAAATTGTAGTTGATTCGGTCGGTACAAAAGTACTTGAACTGGATAATATGGCATCGGCCGTGTTCTCCTCTAGTCTAGTATAGCTAGCAATCCAAAGGGAAGTCTCCGGTATTGCACCTTCTCATAGGTGATATTGGCTGGTCGGACAGATTCTCGTGTGACTCAGCCATTCATACTGTATTATATAAAAAAAACAACAATTTTTCACCATCATCGCACTGAAAAAACGGGTCCATCGAAACTGCTACGAAAATGTTTCAGTTTTCCATTGAAGTCAGAGTAATGTAATTTATGGGAAGTATATATTATATCTTTTAGGCAGATGTCTGTCTTTGTTGTCTGTTGCTAGGTAGGTTACAAGACGATACATACGTCTACATACCTACACCATCGCTTACACTTTGTCTGCGGAAACATTTGACATAGTAGATATATTGGCCAGTTGCCAAGTTGCTATAGTATTCGCATTATAGTTGCTAATTTCAGATCAACCTTGAGTTCGGTGAGGGAAAAGTGACCAAAGGTCAGTGTCGTTAATTTTCTGAAAATAGTAGACACCGTGAGAGTGATAGGTTTTCTTGAATAAGATAAAAGTGTGTATTCCATACGTTACAATTTCTCTATAATCTTTGAGTGGGCCAACATTGTTCAGTCAATGCAGGTAACGAAAGCTTAGATAAAAAAACCTTCATAAGTAGCATCTATCTCAAGATGTATATTTGCGTCACCTTGGCCCATTTGAGGAAATTACATTTTGCTCTTTCTTATGAATGGGTAGGATCACCAGTATTAATTCAAAACATTATGAGAAAAGGAGTAATAGGTAATTTATGAATGTGGCTTGTGGAGATGTGTGACCTAACCTAACCTAACCTAACCTAACCTAACCTAACCTAACCTCACCTAACCTAACCTAACCTAACCTATCCCGTTGGGAGATGTTTTTGAAAATAATTATTGGTAAGTAGTAGTTTTTCTTTTAGATTTCAATTTTAGTTTAAGTAATTAAAAAATTTAATTTCAGGCATAGTTATACAGTTTTTCTAAATATTTTTTTCTTCAATAAAGAATATTGGAATGAATGTATTACAACATAAATGAATTTATTACAGGCTGAAGATAGAAAAAAATATTGTTTGAATAAGGTCTCCATCACAGTATCTCCATGAGTTGACTGAGTGGTGTGTTATCGTTAAAACAGTGTTATCTTGACACGCCTGTCCATGATGCTTGCAAGCAAAACAAATGACATACCTACTCTAGATACTCCCCCAGTGATGTTTGCCGAATCAAGATAATCCATCTAAAGTCTAGACTTTTAGAATTTTATCCATTCATATTATATGTATATAGCACATTATAAAATTTACTATACCCTCGTCCCCGCATGCGCCATTGAGATCGCACAATATCGTAGTGACAGTGTGAGTGAGATAGCATGCGAATGGATGCAATTTTCATATTGTTTTTCCTGCATATTGAAAACCAAATGCAGATGCAATCAAATTAGTTGTACACTAGTATAGTGATAGTAGGTAAAGTTTTACAGAGTTGACGAAATTGTTTATGTTGGATCTGCGTCGGTTTTGAAGATTCCGGCGGCGACGCCGCCGTCTTCCAGCCGTTTTCGTCTCCCTCTTATTCTTCTTCTTGAGGAGACCGATATCTTAAAATCGAAGTTTTAATTTTTAGGGTTCCGTATCCGTCGTACGGGACCCTATTACTAAGCCTACGCCGTCTGTCTGCCTGTCTGTCCGTCTGGCCAAGGGCTGTATATCTTGAACCGTAATAGGTAGCCCGTTGAAATTTTCACAGAATATGTCTTATTATGGCCGATATAACAACAAATAATAAAAATAAGAAAAAGTAAAAAATTCACGGGGGGACCCCCGTGAATTTTTACTAACAACTAAAAAGTGTATCATCTACCGAAAAGAGTATGAAGCATTTTAACTAATACATAGATGGCGTGAGTGGCGCTGACCATGACATGGCGATACGGAACCCTCGGTGCGCGAGTTTGACCGCACTTGGCCAGTTTTTTGTTTTAAGCCATCTAACGATATGTGGAACGCGAGGTGGAACGTGTGGAAATGGCTTTTTACATTATACACTTAGGAATGTCGCCGTCCTTTTTAGGTTTCCGTATCCGTACGGAAACCTAAAAAGCCTATTACTAAGCCTAGGCCGTCTGTCTGTCCGTCCGTCCGGCTGTATCTTTTGAACCGTAATAGGTTGTCAGTTGAAATTTTCACAGAATATGTGTTATACAAATAATAAAAAAAGCAATAAGTTAAAAATTAAGGTCCCCATACAATAATCATGCTGAGAATCTATTAGCACATATTCACGCTACTAAATAATAGATGGCGCAACAGGCTTTTTGCATTACCATGACACTTGCATTACAGACAGAAAAATATAAACGGATATAGTTTTTGACAGGTACCTATGTACATATACCGTACCTGTCAAAAAACCATATACGGATCTACGGAACCCTCCGTGCATGAGTACAGCTCACACTTGACCGATTTTATAAATGAACTTATATTCTATACCTGATAATGTATATGTATATATATATAATGAAATTGTATGATATAATGAGAGGCGTGAATGTGTCTCATAGATCTATGATCTATTGGCTATTGTTTCTTAATGTCTCAATTTTATAGAAAAGAGATAAGTAAGTAGGTAGGTTTGAAGAGATAACCAACTGTAAGTTGAGACAGTCAATAGCGTTAAGTGTTATCTGGTGGATGGATCGAAGTAGCTGATTGGACGGTTAAAGAGCAACGCAAACAAACCAAGGAGTGTTTGTTTCATTGCCTATTTATTGTCGGCATTGAGCATCATAATGAAGTTGCCTTTGTGTAACAGATTTCTTTTGCAATTTTCACATTTTTACTTACCTACACGATTTACTAGAAATATAAAAAAATATTTTGATAATTCATTTTAAAAAAAAATTTATGTGTAAGATTCAAATTTATGATGCCCGCGGCTTCGTTCACGTGAAATTCGTATTTAAAAAGGAGAAAGTTAGCAAACCCGCTACCTACCGTACCTTTATTTCGGCGCGCGGAACAATTCGGTTTGTATGAGAGTCACATCTTAGCGTAACCGGAACTGAATTTTATACATCACCAACATCGGTGATGTCAGCTTATAACACCGGGTGAACTAGGTCCCATGTCAGTGCTTCCCTTCATTTCACGTCGGCTACACTGAACTGGACGGAAAACACGAAATAATTACATAGCCGTTTCGACCGACGTTTCGTTGTGGTACCAAAAGCCTATCCTGTTTCTCGTATAGCTAAATGTGCGTGTAGTGTACCTACTAAGTTTCATCGAATTCAGATAATCGGAACATACATACATAATATAATTCGTGTGGGTTTAATCACTCAACTTGGACATACGAACTCATGCGAAGCTCACAGTTCCGCGGCGCGGCGCTGACAGTGTGAAACTATAATCATCTGTTACACAATTCGCTAAACGTTCGAAGTCCAAAGTGTATTTCTAGCTAATTCGCCGAGTATACGCGAATATTGCACGTATATAAGACAAACATGGATTTAGTCAGTTAAAATTAAGACTTAGAATTAAGGACTTAACCGGAAGTGGTGAAAACGGCCATACATCAAATTAATATATTTTTTTAACAAAAATGTTATAGGTACCTAGCTGAACATCGTTTCGCCTTAATGGCTGTATCTGTCTGTTCGTCTTCACCCAATGAATTGGGCACAGACACTCAAACTGGTTCTTGAATACCCTTAAAAAGTCAAAAATAATTTCCGTTTACAGGAGTCGGAGGACAGCTAAGTAAATTCCCGCGCACCTCTGAGTTTTTTTTTATTTTATTTATTTAGCGGTCCCCCGACTCCTTTATGTAAGTAAACGGAAATAATTGTCGACTTTTTAAGGGTCGGGAGTTTTTTAAATGTGTAATTTAACTTTTATTTCAAGCTTTTTTTAAAAAAACCGCATGCATACCGGTCAAGTTTTTAAGATAATAATTTTTTTTATTACTTAATTACTTGATTACAAACATAGCTAAGAACCATCCTGATTAAACCAGCTTTCTTTCGCATCCAAATCGGTCCATACGTTTGGGAGCTACGATGCCACAGACAGACACATTCATACATACATACGCACACTTGTTAAACTTATAACACCGCTCCGTTTGCGTCGGGGGTTAAAAAAACATATAACTCAGTGGCCTTAAAATCTTTTTTTTACATATAAAGTGCGCCATGTGGCTCCGAGCCACCCATAAGGTGTCTAACGACGCCCATGGATATTCGGTGGCATTCGAGTTGCGAACGCCGCCGCCGTGCCGGCCTGACTGGTGGCTATTCACTACTCTCTTGAATGGACCGAGGCCATACTTTGGTGGAAATATGTGGGCAGGGAGAGTGTTCCAGAGTTTAACAGTTTATTGCAATGAATGTGACTCACATTTACTAAGCTGACACCGAGACAGACCATCCAGGCCCAGCCTCCGTCGGGGGCCACCTTCTTCGTGGCCGGCGCTGCCATCTTGCGCAGCGCGCGGAGCCGGCGTTAACTGCACCCGCTGGCCTGCAACAATCACATAACACATTTTATTATTCAATGCGAGGGGTCACTTAGGGAATATAGTGTACAATTGTTTGGTAATCTCAAGTAACCTTAGGTGGGAGTCCGAGGAATCTGGAAATCTTAGGCGGTCCCGAGTAATCCCAGGGAATCTAGGAATCCCAAGGGAATCATTTGGAATCCGATCAAAGTCTTGGTAATCTCAAGTAATCTTAGGTGGGAGTCCGAGGAATCTGGAAATCTTAGACGGTCTCGAGTAATCCCAGGGAATCTAGGAATCCCAAGGGAATCATTTGGAATCCGATCAAAGTCTTGGTAATCTCAGG
Source organism: Nematopogon swammerdamellus (assembly GCA_946902875.1). Lineage (NCBI taxonomy): Eukaryota > Metazoa > Arthropoda > Insecta > Lepidoptera > Adelidae > Nematopogon > Nematopogon swammerdamellus. Next base: position 7,127,844 of record OX336337.1, read on the forward strand.
TAATCTTAGGTGGGAGTCCGAGGAATCTGGAAATCTTACGCAGTATCGAGTAATCCCAGGGAATCTAGGAATCCCAGGGAATCTAGGAATCCCAAAGAAATAATTGGCAATCCGATCAAAATCTTGGGAATCACAGGTAAACTTAGGTAATTCACTAGGATCTTTGGTAATCCCTAGGAATCTTTGGTAGTCCTTAGAAATCTTACGAAATCCTGGAATCTTTGGTAATCCTAGAAATCTTTGCTAATCCTTTAGACATATTTGGTAATCCCATAGAAATCTCTAGTCGTCCTTACATAATCTTGGAAATCCCTAGGAATCTTTAAAATCCTTCGGAATCTGGAACTTTCAAGGTAATCCTGGTAATCTTGCCTACAGGTAATCTGGTGTACACTTGTTGCTCTAGTGACTAACCCCTCGATTCAATGTTTTCTGTTTGTGTTTCAATAACCGACGTTTCAATGTTTCAATTTTTTACTTTTCTTTTCAATTGATGGCCGTTTACATTTCAATGTTACAGTGTTTTACTTTTTCCATGTTTCACTTTTTCAATGTTTCACTATTTCATGTTTTACTGTTTCAATGGATGGCCGTTTACGTTCAATGTTTCAGTGTTTCAATGTTTCACTGTTTCGTTGTTTACTATTTCAAAGTTTCACTGCTTCCAGTATTTTCCATACATATTCTCTGGCCTTGTGCTATAAGCAAAAGGCGAATCCAACATTAACAACGAGGCTGGCATAACTCAAATATTGCACGAAGTTCTAATAACTAAAATGAAACTTTGTATATTTGATGAATAGTGACATTAACAGTATACCTTTTTTACGAGAATACGGTTTACTTACAATGTACAAGAATATCCTGGCAAAAGCATCGATGTGGGAGTGTTATGGAGAGGGCCATCTTAAAATATTACGATTTTGAAAATAGAATAGGTATGTTGACGTGTTCTATTTACAGTTCAGACTTTGATCTCATTTCACTGTTTATGTGTCTGTAGTTGTATCAAAACAAGACAATGGGGCCCTGTCTGTTATACTCCATTGTCCTTTCATTTGTACATTCTTCTGTCACAGGGCTTAACTCGAAACAGTTATAGAAATGTTTTTATATTACATGGAACATCACCATTTTAGATCCTATCACGATGTTAGATCCTATCAGGTTATGCCCTAAGCCTAACCTCGCTTCTATTGATGTTTTCCTATATGTGAGTTGTTTTGAAATAAGAGTTCCTGAAATGATCTTGATGGCGGACCTAAAAAGGTAGTGTTGTATGTAAGGTAAAAGGACGAGAAAATGAGTTCTTTGTCAAGGTTGAGGAAGTGTGCGCCAGTAAGCAGAAAACCGTGACAGATCATCAGATGACCAAGTTCCCTTGAATACGAAAAACACCGTGAATACGAATGCATACGCGAGTGCATACGTAAGGAGGAAAGTAGATACAGCTGAAATACTAAGAAACAAACATTGTTTAATGCGAATTAATAAGTAGGTACCTACCTAGTATAATATGTAGGTATGTCAAACATTTTGAACAAAACTCTTTTTGTTTTTATAAAAACACAAATGCGTACCGTTCACGTGTTAACACTGCTGCTGTGACCGCAGCTTCGCTTCTTGAATGCACAGAATTTCATTGTCCAACGGCGTTATTTTCGCGAGAGCAAACGCCAAAGATGACCGCATTCGGAGCTACTATTTGCAGTTGTCCAATATACCTCAACAAATACGAGTAGGTACGTTATCGCGCGTCGGCGTCGTCGTCGGCGCGGTGCGGTGCGGCGCGGAGCGGCGCGGAGCGGCGCGGAGCGGCGCGTCTCGTCACGTGATGCCGGCGACGCGCGGCGCGCGCTTTGGACCACGTGCGCGCGGAATGACCGGCCGGCCCACACGCCACCAGCCCAGCCACAGTCCGAGCACGGATCTATGGGGGGGCCAGGGGGGATGGGGGGGGGGGCGTGCTTGTAAGGATGGAGCGTGTATGTAAGGAGGGAAGGTGCATGTAAAGAGGGAGCGTGTATGTAGGGAGCATGTATATAGGGAGGTAGCTTGTATGTAAGAAAGAAGGGAGCTTGTGTGTAAGAAGGGAGCGTGTGCGTAGGAAGGGAGCTTGTATGTTTGTATGTAGGAAGGGAGCTTTGTGTAAGAAGGGAGCGTGTATGTAAGGAAGGAGCAGGAGTTATCTTGTGTGTAAGAAGGGAGCTTGTATGTAAGAAGGAAGCGAGTATGTAAAAGAAGGGAGCGTGTGTGTAAGGAGGGAGCGTGTACGTAAGGAATCTGAACCACCAAAGTGCATAAATTACCTAACGATACCCGATTCAGTTAACAAGTCTGATGTTAAACGTTTTCTCCGCTAGGTTCGCTGGGGTACCGGCGGCGGCGGTGGCGGAGCTTGTATGTAAGAAGGAAGCGAGTATGTAAAAGAAGGGAGCGTGTGTGTAAGGAGGGAGCGTGTACGTAAGGAATCTGAACCACCAAAGTGCATAAATTACCTAACGATATCCGATTCGGTTAACAAGTCTGATGTTAAACGTTTTCTCCGCTAGGTTCGTTCGCTGGGGTACCGGCGGCCCGGTACCAAGACTCGCTCGACTGCCGGAGCCGAGCGAGTCTTGGTACTTGGCTCGCTCGACTCTCACTCAACCGATCAGGGGCACTTTGGAAATAATATTTATATTATGCGTCCTGGTCAGGGTACCTACCTAAATCCGCGCCTGCCAGCCTATCAATTTTCTGTTCTGCCACTCTGTATTTGTATTACCTCGTTAAAGTTAATTACTCCGCAAATTGAAGGACGATATTAAAAGTCGTGTGAAAGAAATAGATTTTTTCTCCAATTAGAATTTATTCGTCGGCGGGCGAGTTGCAGGACATGGTAACTGTTATGGATGAAGCATTTAAAAGGGAATGAAAGTGAATGTAAATAAGACGAAAGTAATGGTACTGGAGAGGAATGAAATAGTGTCGGTATGCGATGTAAGGAACCGGGATGAGAGACTGGAGCAAGTGAACGAATTCGTATATCTGGGGAATATGTTCACGCGGGATGGAAAATGTGAAGGAGATATAGAAAAGAGAGTGAAAGCCGGCAACCAAGTGAATGGGGCGTTGCACGCTATTATGAGCAGCCAAAGCATAGCACGTTTGCCTGTCCATGGTGGAGTGCTGACCCCTACACTTATGTACGGGAGTGAAAGTTGGACATGGCAGACGAAGCATGAAAGCAGGATTAATGCTGTGCAAATGCGCACGTTGAGGAGTATGTGTGGAGTTCATAGACGTATATTATTTCTCTATGGTGGAGTTACAGTGAAAGATAGATTGAGAAATAGTGTAGTGCGAGAACGCTGTTGGCTGAAAGAAGATATAGTGACAAGGATTGAGAAATGAAAGCTTCGGTGGTTCGGTCATGTTGGAAGAATGGATGATAGGGAGACTAACGAAAGAAATTTATGAAGCAAATTTGAGTGGAAGAGTCGGGAAGGGTCGCCCTAGGCGCACGTACCTGGACCAGATCGGGCATGTGCTCAAAAAGGGCCAAGTGCGTAGACCCTTAACCGACGAGCACGCATGAAGAACATTATGTATGGGAGTGGAAGAGGCGGCAGAGGTGTGTCAGGATCGTGGCACGTGGAAATCCGTTGTCTCAGCCTACCCCACCGGGAAACAGGCGTGACGCTATGTATGATGTAATATGTAGAATTTATTCATAGTGAAGAGAAGAAAGAACGTTTTGTTTGCATAAATCACCATAAAAGTTACAGTACAGTTGCTCGATTTAAGGGGCTGATATTGTTTTAAGCATTAGTAGGTACTAGGTATGCATGCCAGCTGAGTATTTAAAAAAATATTCCTCTATTATTGAGCTTCAATTCGATAAATTGATTACATGGACTTTAAACTGGCAACTACATAACATTAGTTGTGTAATAATTTCGGCCCACGTCTCCGTATGCTGCGGTCCGTGCAATGTCAGTTTCGGGCAAAGGTTTCTGAACTTTAGGTAACTATGGGCTACATGTTTATAGCTAACTATACTAACTTTGTACCGTGTGGGGTCGGTACTTAAAAAGAATAGCCCCACTGCATCTCTCCCCGTGGCATGTCGTAAAAGTCGACTAAGGGATAAGAAAATTCGTCAGCCTCGGTAGCTCAGTGGCGCGGTTGGTTAGTCAACTGTTATTAAGCAACGCTGAGCGCGGTCAGTGATTGGATGGGTGACCGCTCGACCGTTGGAGGCTGACCGTGGTTCGGATTCCACGTAAAACTGTAGGTCCCTTCCCTTCTTACCTTACTAGGTGGTAGGGTTTATCCCGGCCGGGTTGGTACCACCGCACTGAACGAAACGTCGGTCGAAACGGCTAACATTCTAACATTTAAAATACGTTCAATGAAACGGATCCAAGTGAAGCAGGCATGGAAGCAGAGAGTAGGTAAGATAAACCAAGAGATAAACACACTATCTACGACTGTCTCTGTCTGACTCATCGCATCATATGACAGCAAAATTAGGTTAGTGGCATCAGACGCGACGGCGACGACGACGACTACACAGGCGACAACACAGTTACTGGGCAAACAAACTAAAACAATAGAGCTGTTCTGCTCTTTCGTTTTCTTGTTCTTGTTGTCGTTGTTTGTAGAAGTCTGCCTGCGAACTTGTCCCACTTGGTCGGGGACATTCGTGCAAAACCCCTTAGCCTCTAGCTAGCTACCCCAGTCAGCCTATGTCCTCCATGAAGGCCACAACTCCACAAGCCGGCCGGGATTGCTTGCAGACCTCCGCTGCTCCGCATCGAACCCCTTGGTCTCCAGCTAACCCAGCCAGCCTACGTCCTCAGTGAAGGCCACAAGACGGCCGAGTTGGCTGCAGACCTCCGCATCGAACATCTCGATCTCCAGGTACCACAGTCAGCCTATTTCATTGATGATGACCACAAGACGGCCGCCGGGGTGGCTGCAGACTTCCGCAATGAACCCCTTGGTCTCCCTCCAGCTATCTTAGTCAGCCTTAGCTCCACGAAGGCCACAAAACGGTCTGGGTGGCTGCAGAGCTCAACATCGAACCACTTTGTTTCAAGCTACCCCAGTTTATGTCCTCCATGAAGATCACAAGACGGGCGGGGTGGTTGCACATCTTCGCATCGAACTCCTTGGTCACCAGTTACCCCAGGGCGTACGTCCTCCGTGAACGTCACAAGACGGCCAAGACCAGACCTCCTCAACGGACGATAATAGTCAACGAACTAGTTCTCTTCTGGCGTTGGTAGAATCGCAATTGCCATAATATAATTGCATCATAGTACAGTTTCATCCACAATATACCCTACAGAAGCACACAATTCACATGAGACATAGGTACATATAATATGGAATTGTGTGTAATTTGGGTATAAATAATTCAGTTTTTGTGACTTTCATTCGCCTGCTCGACAAGTTGATGCCCCTTATAGCATTTTAAATTCTTTGGTTACTGGGTCACACACAACACAACTCACAGTAAATGCATTATGCCATAATGCAGCTCGCTTTGATAGTTCAAGCTAACGCCGCCGCCGACGCGAGATCTGGTTTGGCATCTTTCGAGCACACGTTGTCAGTTTAGATTGTTTCTTTGATAAGTCCGAGACGTGATATGATGAACCAAGTTTTTGGAAACTTGCATTGATTAAACTATGTTGCAAGAACTGTATTTATATTTGTGTTATTTTTATGTTTAATTTTGGATGCATCAATGTATGCAAAGCATCGATAATGCAAAGTACAAGAAAAACCAACTGACTGTCCTTTTCAAATAGAGAAAGATTTTAACATCAAAGGAGCAGAAAGCATTTTATAAGTTGCACTAAAAAGATATGTATAAAGCTGCAACCGCACTAGACGTCACTGCACAGCATGCAGTGGCCTGGCATAGCACAAATTTGTTGTTGTATATGTACGTCTAGATACATTTTAACAACCAAAAATGACGAACACGTACCTAGATTATGCACAATTATTTTAATACATTTCATTACTAGGTTAATCCTAAAAGATATACATATACCTATTGGCTTCAACAGATAAGACTAAGCACAACCTTTGATAAAAAGAGGCAATTGAGGGGTCATTTAGATTAGCCAACCATTATGTAGGTAATACCACAGAGTATATTACTGAACGAGTAGGTATTATGCCAATTGATTAGAGACCAAAAGACCCACAAGCACTTCACATCAAGATAGACTACAACAAGGAATTCTTGTCATGTCTCGGGAGAAAAAAAATCTTGTTTATATTCGAATTTAAACTTTCTATTATCACCCGTTTAGAAGTAAGGCCCTACGACAAGCAAAGTGACAAACGGACGGACGGACAGACAGACGGGCAGACGAGACAGTCAACGGAGTATCTCCAAATGGTTCAACAATGCTCTTGCTTCAAGGCGAGCCAAAATTGATATCGATTACTCTATTGATAAGTGTCATGCTGTGTGGCCTGATGAAGATGAAATGAAATAATTTCGGATATATATAAGTAATAGTGATAAGGGTACACCCACAACCCACAACATCTAAGATAATTGAAGAAATGACATGGGGGAGTGGAGTAGTGTTATTGACACATCTAGCTAAATAACCTCTACCTCTACCACCAAGTATGTTATTTATTATGTAGGGTAGGGGATGGGGGACTCATAAACTTAAATATCTCTAACTTTTATGTAGATGAAACTGAGAAATAAATGATGATAATACTCGGTGACTTTGTTGTTAGGATTGGGCTTTTGAAACTGAGTAACAAATGATACGCCCATCTATGACCTACGGCAACGGCGGCGTCCCACTTTCCCGCGCAACCCCTGCAGCAGGTTCAATTCGAAAAGGTTCAATTCTGATAGCAACGTAACCGGGTTATAAGCAGCAAGCAAGTATAGATAACGTAATTTAGCCTTGTCATTTCAACTTCCACTTAGTGTCAGAAGGAGCATTATGGGACAGATTCAGCATACAATATCTGTCCACATAACATTGTTCCCAGCACTTTTTTTTTATGTAATCCGGTATGGGTGGCTGAGTCTGAGGGGCCAAAGCACATGCTCTAACCAGCCAATATCACCTCCGAGAAGGTAGGTGCCATACCAGAGACTTCCCTGGATTGCTGGCTATACTGGACTAGAGGAGAACACAACCGAGGTTGCTTGCGGCCATCTTACATCCAGTACGGTGGTAACAACCCAGTCGGCTACAATTTGAGCCTACCACCTAGTAAGGGGCAAGGGAAAGCGGACAAGAAACTTAGAAAGCACTAAGTTTGAGTTGAAATACCATCACTTGAACTAGTAATATTGAAACTAAAATAATATATTTTTTTTTACTTACAAGTAACTTTATTTTATTGAACATTATTATAAGATACATAACTAGAAACACCAAAGTAAAACATAAAACTAAACTAAGAAAATTAAAATAAAAAAAAAATAAAAAACTAAAATTATATTGAAACCATTCAATGATTGAAACACATTTTTTATGGAACCAATATAAAAAAATAAAAAACTAATAAAATAAATGACTACATCACCTACGACTACGACACCCGTGATGTCAGTGGGTAAACTAGGTCTATGTAAGTTGGTGTTTCTCTTTGGTCGTGCCGGCTACACTGAACTGGACGGAAAACAGGAACTAGTTTCATTTAGCCGCTTCGACAAACCTTTCATTCAGTTCTGTGGTACCAATCTGAACGGATTAAACCCTAATGCAGGAGAAAACCTCATTTTGGACACGTAATCATAAAATGTTTGGCGAGTTTAAAACACTTTTTAGATTTGACTTTTTTTTAAATCTGATATTTTTTTTATGTAATGCGATATGGGTGGCTGAGTCGCAGGGGTCAAAGCGCATGCTCCGACCCGCCAATATCACCTCCTAGAAGGTAGGTGCCATACCGGAGACCTCCCTGGATTGCTGGCTAATTACTGGACTAGAGGCTCGACTAGAGGAGAACACAACCAAGGCTGCTATGCGGCCATCTTAGATCCAGTACGGTGGTACCAACCCAGTCGGCTACAGTTTGAGCCTACCACCTAGTAAAGGACAAGGGAAGGGACCTACAGTTTTACACCGGTTCCGAACGATGAAGCAGCAGGTGTAGTTATGCATGTAAATTGGTATATGCTGATTAATCTTGCCGCTCTCCTAATAATCGCGTTTTTATACTCATTATAGCAGGGGTGGCCAAGTCGATTGAGCCTAAGATCTACTTTTTATTTCCTTACTCCTGGCGTCTACTTAATCACTCCTCAGAACTGTTATTCAGAATTTCGTGTCAGATACACATAAAATAGTTTAAATTATAGTACCTTCAACCTGTACTTAAACTAGTGTGAAAATTGCCTATTAATATCTTTCGGTACGTCAGCAAAGTCGTGTTGTAGGTTGTAGTTGGAAATTGCCAGAATCCTACGTGTGAGCGTCTGTCAGGCATGAATGTTATTGTTGGTTTAAGGTAGAAAAATGTTGATTCACATAAATATGCCAAGCCAAACAAAACACGAGTAACTACACTAGCCGTTCACCAATTTTTTATTTAAATATTTCTCCTTTGAAACCAATTTCCAAAAATCGAGACAGAGTTTGGCCTTGCTTTCAGGTATACATCGCAGCGCAGAGTAATAATTTAATTTTCAAGTGCAATGAGGTTCATTTGAAACATCTCTGCAAATTTATTAGATATCTGTACAGCAACAGAACTCATTCTATCCGATATGGATCTTGCTTTGTATGCATTATCTTCTCTTGTATTCCAAGATTTTATGTGCTGAGTTTTCCTGTGAAATCTGCTAAAAACCAAATCAGACACGCACTTGATAGGGGATAGCCATCACCCTTCTCTTCAAGAAATTGTATTATTTGGTCCAACAAATCTCTTAATCTTTGCCAGAACTTGCTGCGAATCAACCACCTTATGTCGGTATGCAATTTCAAATTTGGTTCTTTTTCGTCTGATTTGCAGTTTGAAAAGCCGCAATTGGAGAGATTTTCACTGTTGTTGAAAGAAATATCCATTAAGTACATGTTTTAGTATTTAATCGATTACTTACTAGCAACTAGTTACCTACTACAAAGAACTACTAAGTACTTGTTGATGAATTAGGCAGTGGTAGAAGTCTGGAAGGAAAGTCTTTATCTTTGTGACATTTTCTTATGCGACGGTATAGGTAGGAATACATTTTAGACACAAACATTTATAATTTATACGCCTTGTCGCTATCGACCAGCACAGTATCCGCGATCGACCGGTTGGTCACCCCTGCGTTATTTATTATAAGAATCGATAAAAGCAAACATTACACTAATAATATTATTTATCACTTATCGGAATTGCTGTATAAGTCGGTCACACTAGTTGCGCAATGACTATGAGAATGCGTTTTATGAAGACAGATGGGCCATATCAGTAGTGGTAAGGCACTTAATGTGCTTATACTCTCTTTCTGTATCCAAGACTACGTCACAGACCGAACAAATAGGGAGAGTTTAAGTTTTAATTTTTCAGGGCTGAAAATTAAAATGTTAAGTTCAAAAGAAGAAAAAGGAACGCTCATGGAATAACTTGTATATTCACTCATCTGTCACTTACGAGCGTGCCGTACACATCGGCTTCCCCAGGCAAGTTAACAGGCCAAACCATACCATACATACCATTTGGCATAGGGTCAATATTTTAGCTTTGTATCGGCTTTTCTGCCCAAGATCAGTCTTTGTACGAACAAATTTTACTATGTTCATTTCATAAAATTATTTTTATGAAACCATATTTTCACACACACAAGACACATATTGGATGGAAAAGTCAATGTACAAAGTACAAATGTTACTCTATTCCAAAATTGTTTTAAGCTTTCGTTCCGTTAGTATGTGAGTCAAAGTGCACAGCGCAACACGCCGTTATACAATATTATAAAAAAATTATATTATAATGAATACTTCGGTGGTTCGGTTATGTTGGAAGAATGGATGATAGGTGTGTCAGGATCCTAGTACGTGGAGAACCGTTGTCTCTGCCTACCCCACCGGGAAACAGGTGTGACGCTATGTAATATATGTATGAATAAAGGAATGCTGGTGTAAATAAATATGTATATATATAAAAGTAACCCTTCTTCGTCTGTGGTAATGAAAACCTATGAAAGACAACACTCCATTTCAATCGCCTAGCTGAGAAGCCTCACAGTGTTAGAAAAAAAAAATGCAGGCAATCTCAGAGTATACGCACATCTGCTGAACGTTACACCTAAGTAACTGACACTAGGAGACACTTGTTGGACTTCTATAGATTGCGTTCAGTTAACTGAAGGTCGCATTCTGATTCACAATTAATATATAAGGTCTTTCAAAATTAGTTAATAGTACGCTAAGGGGGGGGTTCTGTATCGGAAATAGATCAATTTTGAAGAACAAAGAATTTTTTTTTACACAAAAATATACGGATCTCGATCAAATTCAGAGTTTCAGATATTTCATAAAACTTGTATCTTAATTTTAACTGCATAGGCACACCATAAATTGTAGTGAGATAGGATATGAGCATTGATAAAGCACTTATCTGGTAAACAAATTAATTAGTCACCGTCATTTAGTTTGCGTAAGTCCCGGTCCATCAAGTGGACACATGGACGTGAATAAATGTGTCTGTCCATCCATTTAATAGCTTCAAACTGGATAGCGTCCCGGCCTCAATAAAATGTGTGTATGAATATTCATTGTTTGTGTTAGCAGAAACGTTTCATCTCCATAATGAGGAGTTTTTACATGATTCACGTCATGAGGCACCTGGGACGGTAAAGCAGTAAATTAACAAAATGAAAAGACTCTGTAATAAACTGGCATAATTAAATAATATATCAATTTGTACAGTGTGGGGCCGGTACTTTAAAAGAATAGCACCACTGCATCTCTCCCCGTGTATGTCGTAAAAGGTGACTAAGGGATATTATGACTCCCTTCTTATATTACTAGGTGGTAGGGTTTAACCCGCCCGGGTTGGTACCACCGCACTGAATGAAAGGTCGGTCGAAACGGCTATGTAAATAGTTTGTGTTTTCCGCCCAGTTCAGTGTAGCCGGCACGACCGAAGGGAAGCACTGACGTGGCACCAAGTTCACCCGGTGTTATGGGCTGACATCACGGATGTTGTAGGTGATGTAGCCAACCGTGTCAGTATCCATAAAAAAAAATGCATGTATCAATGGCGGGCCTGGTGGACAAATTTAAAGTTGCTCAGCGAGCTATGGAAAGAGCAATGCTCGGCATTTCTTTATATCGATATAATCTAAGAACTAATGTAGTCGACATTACTAAGAAAATTAGCAAGCTGAAGGGTCAGTGGACTGGGCACATCTGTCGCAGACTAACGGCTGAGGTAGATGGGTGTTCGAATGGAGGCGATGTACAAGTAAACATAGCGTGAGACGCCCCCCCGGCTAGGTGGACAGACAACCTAAAAAAAGTAGGCAGGAGTGGATGGATAAGAGTGGAAAACCGCGTACGTCAAGCAGTGGACCGATATCGGCTGGTGATGATGCATGTATCTGCATATATACAGGATTATTAGTAACCTACCTACATTATATTATAATAATACTATAGTTACTATAGTTATAGTATATCTGCAGGATTACTATTAGTTATCTAAGTATTGAATTTTAATTGAACAAAAATGCAAATTATGAAGATGGGACATAACTTTGAATCGAAATGTCAGCAACACAACACCACAATCCGCTGTGATTGAACCATGATTTCAAAGTCCATCATTATGATGCATGAAAAACTCATATTTACTTTCTTTTGTGTCTATGCAGAATGCGCTTTTCCTGTGCACATAATATAAAATTGATAGAATTTGGTTTGAAGGCATACTTGCCTTCCAAAGGCTTAACCGAACCGTGGACGAAAATATACAAAAAAATATACATATTTTCGTCCATGCCCCACCATACCTAGGCTCATTGCATGTAGAAAGAGAACCAAATGAGACCACCTCTTGTGCAAAAATTTCAGCAAATGTGGGTGCAAGGTGGGAAGGGTCGCCCTAGGCACACGTACAATGTACATAGACCAAATCGGGCATGTGCTTAATGAGGGAACAACCGAACACACATACATACATACGCTGTCAAAATCATAACCCTCCTTTTGGCTTTGTCGCAGTCGTGTAAAGAGGGTTAAGTAGTCGTAACCGACGAGCATGTATGAAAAACATTATGAAAGTGAAAGAGGCGGCAGAGGTGTGTCAGGATCTTGGCACGTGGAGATTCGCCGTCTCTGCCTATCCTACTGGAAAATAGTGACATTGTATGTAGGTAAGTTTCAACAAAGCCTACTTACTAACAATGCACGGCTTTAATGTTTTCATTTGATCTCCTAACTTTCCAGTTTCACACTAACCGAAATAGATCAAAGTTCGGCCATAAATATTAATTCCTAAGTGAGATGAAATGTCTGAAATAAGGGCCAGCAGTGAATAAAGGCATTAAAATTTTGATGCGGTCAAAGAAGTTAGTAAGTACCTACCAAAATTAAATAGATGGTTCATACACTCAATTTCCTTGTCTTTGGAGGTGTGTGCTAAACTTACAAACTAAAGAGTTTGAATGAACATGTTTAAGATTTCGCTGGCTACTTGTTTAATTTTCCAAATTATCGGTCTAATTTTGTTTGGTAAGCATGAGTAGGTAAACCATACGTGCAATATCAGAGGACCGATGCTGGAAATGCAAAACCACCTCTAACACAATTTTGTGTACCTACTCGCAACACAATTTTTTGGCCTTGAAGCACCACTGACGCCTAGTGCGGTCGCACATTAAATATGAAAACATTATATTATTTGCTGCCATTACACACAATCAGCGTACGTGCAACAAAATGTGACAAGGTTCTAGAGATATATTTAAAATTTTAACACCAACTGTACTGTTGGGGCTTTAAAATAAAATGTTCTTACCTTGTTATTGAAAGTGCATGGAGTTGGAATTTCATTGTTATTTTATCCTTGAGTAAATATTGTTTGTTCCACCATTTTATTTTATTCAAACAAAAGCATTGTGTCAGCAAGTATGTAGATACTAAAACAAAGGATCAGTTGAAATAAAATGTTACTAACCTCTGCAGTACTAGCTGCCATCTACCGCACGTGCCGATTCGACGGACAGCTCAGCTGGAAACCGATTTACACCATATCAAACCGAATGACACTCCTGCATGCCGATGTCTAAAAGTTAGCAAGGAATTAACGTACGGAGTAGGTAACTTGTGCCAAATACAATAATCAAGTTATTTACAATAATATATATAAATCTTTGATAATAGATAAACTAACCGAGAATTACGTGTTTTTGAAAGTGGTCGTTCCAATGTGGGGGCTCGTGCGTGATTAAAGATTTGCGATTTTATTTCCGTAACAAGTAGATAGAAGACACCGGCCTGCGTTCCGCCATGCAAAATTTTACACTGGACCAACTAACTACACACACTGTAAAATCTTTCTGAGTTAAGTACAGAGATTGTTGAAATTAATTGAAATTGAGAAATAACCCAATAGAAGTACATAGACCGGCAAATAAATTGTATTGTAACTTTATCGGACTAACGTAAACGCTGGCTGAAATAAAAATAAATATGAATGAGCGAGCGAGCACCAACCAAACACACGCGCACGCACGCACAGTTTCCACAGACTATATAGCTATTTTTTTTTTATTTCATTCGTCTCCTCCCGAAACAGGCAAAACTCATTAGAGTATACAGCCATTTCTTTTGTAGCTTTAACGTCTGTTGTATAAATTCTCGGCCCGCGAGAACCACAAAAATATATATTTTTAATTACAACGACGACGCGACAAACTTCCGCCGTCCGCCATCTTTTTCGACGATGTACACAGACTCTATAGAGATACCCCAGACGCACGCTGCGTGCGTCAAAGCTCCTGCATTGAAGGACTCGTGCGTGCGGCACGCACGAGTCCTTCAATGCAGGAGCTTTGACGCAGCTGTGAGGGAGAGAAGATGTCACGTGACTGCTGCAAACTGTCTCTCAATGTCACACACAAATCAGTTGCAGTAGCGGTAGCGAGCGACCTAGGATTGCCTCTTCTCCGGCGCTGCGGGAAGTGCAGCCCCTCCGTCCTTGCGTAACAAAGCGCAGGCACCTGTACTGGCCTCCGCACCTTCGGCTCAGCCTCAGCCGCTCCGGGTTATACCGGTACCTGCGCTTTGTTACGGCGGACGGGGGCTGCACTCCCTCCGCGCCTTCGGCTTATAAAAACACTCTAGGGAAAAGCCACACTAACAGGTTATTTCGGGGCGGTGAATTTAGTTTTTCCGTAAAGTATGCTAATTATCCCATTGTCCTATCAAATGTTGTCTATATGGCAACACACACATGGAAATACGGCGTACGACACCTGAAAGCCATTGTCGTGCCTGCTGTTCCTGCGATCCTACTCCTTCGCCCGGAGCGAACCAATAGAAGCCGATATTCGTTTGGTCGGATAAGTAACTTGTTAGCTCAGTGGTAAGCATGTAGGGTTTGCATTTTTTGGACCATGGGTTCGAATCCCACCGAATCTTTTTGGTTTTTTGCTTTTTTTTCTTTTTTAAGCAATGGTTCGGTGCGGTGTTTAAATTGTTTTAGGGTGTTTAGTTTTTTTTATAACCACCTAAGAATTATTTTCGGAAATACAAACTTGTAACAAAAACGACATGCACCGCCTCAAAATTAGGTTAGGGTTAATATATAGAAGATGCGTCGCGTAGCGACGCATCTTCTATATATTAACCCTGGTTATTTTTTTTTTAAACCACCAAAACATTATTTATTTATCACTTCAAGGAGTGGTTCCGCAGGATCGCAGGAACAGCAGGCACGACAATGGCTTTCAGGTGGCGCACCGGGAAATCCGCATGTCACGTCACGTGACATCTTCTCTCTCTCCCTCACAGCTGCGTCAAGGTTGAGTCAAGTCAAAGCTCCTGCATTGAAGGACTCGTTAAATCACGGGTTTGACACCTGACAGCTCTGGCTGACCCTGCGCCTCTTCCTACGCTCCTTTCGGAAACACTCTGGTTGACTCGGTTCGAAAGCGAACCAACTGAATCCGATATTCGTTGGGTCTTATAGGTAATTTGTTGGCTCAGTGGTATACGAGTGCAGGATTTTTTTTTCGATCTCGACCATGGGTTCGTGTTCGTGTCCCTTTTATCAAAATTTGTTTTGTTTTGTTTTTTGTTAAAACAATATTAGGGTGTTAAAATTAGGTTATGGTTATTTTTTTTTATAACCACCTAAGAAATCTTTATTTTCGGAAATACAAACGTAACAAAAACGACATGCGCCCCGCCTCAACATTAACCTTGTATTCATTAATTTTTCTTTTAAACCACCAAAAACATCACTAACATACCACACAACATCACTCATACCTCATTTATTCCTCCTTCGAGCCGAAGTTTGCCGAAGGAGCTAAAGGAGTAGGTTGCAGGATCGAGCAGGTCTTTCAGGTGGCGGACCGGTTAAATCACACGCACGTACCACAGACTGTATTGTACGTTACCACGATGTAGGGTATGTAGGACGGATTAAGGGGCCGCCAGTCGGGGTAGGCCGGTCGGTCGGTTTCCGTACGTATGTAGCACGTAGGTCAACGACGTAGGTTAGGTAGGTACCTACCATGGTAGATACAAATCAAATTAAAACACCTACTTTTTGGTCCCTGTCCCGAAGCTGACCGAAGCAAAGAGTATGTGTACATACATCATGTATGCCCAAAGTCTTCGTTGTTGATAACTCGAATTCGAGTGCTTTAGTAGTTTTGGTGGTCATGAGGTATCCGGCCCGGCTATTGGTTGAAATATGCGAGTATTTGGTGTGAGTTAGCGAGTGAGACCGGTAGACCCGCAGACACGCTGGCCTTACCTTACCTATTACGAGAAAAATATTAAAAAAAATATTGTGAAATAACACAAATCATTTCTATGCAAGTTTTTATGTGTTCCCAAATGGGAACATTGGTACTTAAATAATATGAAAGTTACAAGCGAGTACTATGGTATTCTATGAAACAAATCACATGTATGCCCTTGCCTCAGGCAATACTCTGCTTTCCGGATTTTTTTACATACGAAACACCTTCTTTTTTTACCGTCGGGAGTTCTCTCTAGCACATGACGGGTAATAAATAACATTGTTCATTCTGCGTTATGGAGTACGGCTGTAGGACATCAATTTTCTTATTCCATCAATCCATGATCCATGTTCCTCTGTTCAACATGGCTCGCACTCTGGCGATGAGGGGACCTGAGCTCAGTTATTTGAGTACCTGAGTGGAGCGGCAGACAAAGTCCAAGAGTGGTTCCCCACCGCTGATTTTGTTCTTATTGGAGATTTCAATGCCCGTCACGAGGCGTGGCTAAGCTCCAGGAGAATCGATTTAGTGGGGAGAGCCGCCTACGACTTCGCCCTGACGCATGACCTGTCTCAACTGGTAGACCAGCCCACCAGGCTACCAGATATAGACGGTCATGAACTCTCTCTGCTGGTGCTGACGACGCGTCTCCACTGGATATAAAGTCATAGCGAGAACCCCATTTGGCTCTTCTGATCATTGTTTAGTGGGCTCCACGGTGCCATCTTCGCCTCCCCAGTCCCATACTGGAATGGGATGCAGGAAAACTTCTCATCCTACCCTTGCAGGGATGATACATGAACAGAGGAATGGCTTGGACGGAGGCGGCGTAGCTGAAGTATAGTTAGGTTCTTCTGTATTTGTCAACACGTACTGAAGTTCTACTTCACCTAGGACGTCTCTAATAATTCGTGGCCCTCAAATATCATGATCAATGTCCTCGGAATCCGCCACATGCCATAGACATAATGCCACGATGCCCCTGAAAAAACATAAACGTAGGTAATAGTTTATTGTTCCATCGTGGGACCAATGTTCCCATTTGGGAACAGCAATAAATAACTAAATACTACATGCAATACACACATTTTCTGAAATTATTGAAATTTAAACACATTTTCTTGTATTTTTTGTTTTTGTTCACACATATATGAACTACGTAACAAGATATAATAAGAAAATAGGAATACTTACAGTTCAGCATGAAGTTAAAAAATTAGCAAAGTCTGTTTTCTTCAATCGACCGACACGACTGTGTAGTACGCTGTGACGTCTCACTCTCAACTGACAGCTACAAATGAGTCAGAGTGGGTTTGACAGGGAGATCGTGAGAGGCCACGATAGACGAGTGGCTCGGGATCAATTCCGTTGGCTCTCGCTGACAGCTGTGACGTCATAGAGCCGAAAGCGAATTAAGGGAATTCGATATTCGTTTGTTCGTTTAAGTGATTTCGTGGCTCAGGGGTGAGGGTCTAGGACTAGTAGTTTTATGACCTGGGTTCGAATCCCACAAAATCTTTTTGGTTTTTTTTTTGCTTTCTTTTCTTTTTTAAGCAATGTTACGGTGTTTTAAATTGTTTTAGGGTGTTTAGTTTTTTTATAACCACCTAAGAATTATTTTTGGAAATACAAACTTGTAACAAAAACGGCATGCACCGCCTCAACATTAGGGTTATTATTTTTTATTACCCTGGTTATTATTTTTTTTTTAAACCACCAAAAAAATTTGTTTCCGAAAATAAAAATTTCTTAGGAGGAGAACTGTCAGTGAGAGACATCAGAATTGATCCCGAGCCACTCGTCACAATAGTGTTTTTTAAAATATAGTACGATATAAGTATTGGTATTCAGCAAAAAGTGAAATGTCCCAAATGGGAACAGTGGTATATAATGGGTTAACTCACTAGCCAACTACTCGCATATTTCAACCAATAGCCAGGCCGGAATGCCTCACCGAACGCCTTCGAACTAAGTGCCCTGATCCTCCCTTGACGGGCTTGTAGTTTTGCCCGTCGTCGCCGTCGTCGTCGTCTTCGTCGGCCGTCTCGTCGCCCTCCCTCCGCTTCTCCGCCTTCCAGTCTCCAAAGACAATTTAATTCTTTCAGGTTTCAACTTCAACTTTCGGAATTGTGTTTTCCGTTCAGTTCAGTGTAGCCGACACGACCGAAGGGAAGCATTGACACGGCACCTAGTTCCCAAAGGTGTTATCGGTTGACATCGCGGATGTAATAGCAACGACATTCTATTTTCTGGACAGGCCTCGTCATACATTTTACCGGTAGAAAAAGAGAATCTCTCTCACAGAAGCACACTAAGCTAAAATATTACACACACACGTAACATAGGCTAGGATAAGACGTGCAGATGCAAACTCCGTGAACGGAAAAGGGATAGTGCGATGGAGTTTCTTCTGTATATTGCCAATATTTAAAACAGCGTAAGTGCGCGAACGCCTCCTAAATCATGATCTTTTCCGCTCTAAGAACGTCGATAGAGTAAGACAATTTGATACGTGTAAGGGAGACAACGCTTGTACATTCCAAATTAGATTTCGTATACTTTAACTTTGTACGTCGCGGCTTGCGCGGTCGCCTTTATATTCATATAAAGACCTGTGCCATGCGTTACAAGATAGGTTTAGAACCCTGCATGTCGCCACTGCATCAACTGCATGTTCTCAGTGACTGACACTCGTACAAAGAATATAATACTACTAGGGCGTAGAAGAAGCACAAGCCCATACAAAATTTGTTTGCCTATGTTTTAACCTTGGTGGCGCCAAATTTTCCCACTCGGCGAATTTCAGAACTAGCACTTGGCGGGAATTTCGAATTTAATTAATTTTTAGTAGGTACTGCACATTTAGCCAAACTGTGACCATTTCACACTGATATTCCTAAAATTGTCAGCCCACTTTGACTAAGCAGGCAGGACTGACAATTTTAGAACTATCAATGTGAGATGGTCACAGTTTAGCTAAATGTGCCAAATAAATTGTATTGTATTGTATTGTATTGTATATATTTATTGCACTCAAATAGAATATGGGCAAAAGGTAACACTTAATGCCTCTAGGCATTTTCTAACAGGGTACCTTTGGGGTATGATAACTGCTAGGTGAGTGGCGGAAAAAGAAATTTAAATATTATGGTATGACAGATGTACGGGAATACAAAAGATAGATAAACTTAAATATGAATAATTAAATACTATACCTATATACCAGATATATACATAAGATAGACTAAATATACTTAGTTTTTACATATCATATATATTTACTAACTCTGAACATGAGAGACATACTTTTGGATCAGAGAAATTAAGTTGACAAAAAGTGCTTCTTTAAAAGAATTTTGAATGTGTGAATGGAAGAAGACAGACGGAGA
Source organism: Nematopogon swammerdamellus (assembly GCA_946902875.1). Taxonomy (NCBI): domain Eukaryota; kingdom Metazoa; phylum Arthropoda; class Insecta; order Lepidoptera; family Adelidae; genus Nematopogon; species Nematopogon swammerdamellus. The sequence goes on from OX336337.1 coordinate 7,147,191, forward strand.
TTGACAGGGAGCTGATTCCACAGACGAGCTGCATGTATCGTGAATGAGTCCGAATATGATGTATTAGAATGGGAAGGAATAGTCAGCACCAAGTTATCATTTGACCTTAGCGATAGCCCGTGGGAGCTGAGAAAGGAAAAACGATCACTTAGGTATTTAGGAGCATTGGGGTTAAACAATGTGCAGTAGAGAAGCGATAAGACATGACTATTCCTGCGAAGGCGGATATCGAGCCACTGCAAACGATTTCGAAAATCTGATATATGATCAAACTTGCGCAAACCAAAGATGTATCGGATACACAAGTTGAGAAGACGATCAAGTTTGTTAAGTAGCTCTTCATTAAGATCAAGATAACACACATCGGCATAATCGAGTAGGGGTAGGAGTAGTGATTGTGCAAGCGTAATTTTGGTAGAGACCGGAATAAAATTCTGAAGGCGTTTGAGATAATGCATGCTAGCAAACAATTTCCGGCTGACCTCACCAACCTGAGTATGCCAGGAAAGCGTCTCATCCATGACGAGACCAAGATTTTTTACCTGTTTACTGTATGGAATGACTACACCGTTGAATTCCAAGGTTGGAAGCGCAGCACGGTCCAATTTAGCAAGTAGTTTTGGAGTACCTAACAAAATTGCCTGCGTTTTTGTCGGGTTCACCAAGAGTCCTAAACGTACAGCCCAGCTAAAAGCTGAGTCCAGGTCAATATTCATAAGGGCTACTGCCGTACTGATGTCATCAGGGTGGAAACGCCTATACAGCTGCAGGTCATCAGCGTATAGATGGTAGAGACACATTAACACCTTGACAATAGTGTTGATGAAGACGGAGAAAAGTAAGGGAGAAAGTACGCCGCCTTGTGGCACGCCAGCATTAATGTCGCACCAGTCAGAGCAGACACTGTCAACTCGGACACTTTGCTGACGGTCACTTAGATATGAAGAGAACCAATCAAGTACCGACTGCGAGATATTAAGAGAAAGGAGGATGGCTAATAGAATGTCGTGATCGACAGAATTGAACGCACTGCTGAAGTCTAGCAATACTAGGAGAGTAAGTTGTCTTTCATCCATCGCATAACGAATGTCATCGGTGATTTTGAGAAGGGCAGTAGTGGTACTGTGCGATGGACGAAATCCAGACTGGAAAGGGTCAAGAAGATTATTTGAGGAAAGGAACCTAGTTAACTGATGGTGAACTACACGTTCGAGAACTTTAGATAGGAATGGTAAAATAGAGATAGGTCGGTACTCACTAAATTGAGTAGGAGAACTTTTTTTGGGTAACGGTATGACGTAAGCCTTTTTCCATGAGTTAGGGAAACATCCCGACATTAGGGAAAAATTTATGATGTGGGAGATGGCAGGTAAAATATTCTCTAATATCGGGATATATAGTTCCCTACTCATGTTATCAAAGCCTACGGCCTTACTTTTGATGGACAAAATAATCTTTTTTATATCGCAGTCAGATACTTGTGTGAACGCAAAAGGTGTAGTGTTAGGAGGAACAACAGAGTGTAAATGACGTATTGTATTAGCTTTAATATTGGGATCCATAGATACTGGAGAAGCAGAGAAGTGGCGGTTTAAACCGTTCATGTCAATCGAGACACTGACATCAGAATTACCTTTAGCTAAACCAAGCGTTCTCAGGAATTTCCACATATCATTGGGAGAAGTGTTTTCAATGGAATCATGGATATGGCGACGTTTAGCATCTCTACACATTCTATTGCAACGATTACGTGCAAGCTTGTACAGGGTTAGATTTTCATCAGTAGGTAGACGCCTGTGTTTCCGCTTCAATGCATCACGCTTGGCCATCACCTTCCGAATTTCGGCATTCAGCCATGGGGCAGGCGCGTGTCTGACCTTGACAGCTCGAACCGGAGCACGTTTGTCGTAGAGCTGTATAATTTTACCCGACAATACCTCCACCATGGAGTCAATGCAGTCAAGAGTAGTTAGTGAGGTCCAGTCGATACTAGCCGCATCCGCCAACAGAGAGTTCAAGTCCATGCGAGCAAAATTACGCTGCAGAAGAATTTTGGGCTTTAGTCTGGGGGGTTTAATTTTGTAAGATAAAAATATAAGATCATGGTTGGAAAAGCCAGGAGCAATCAACTGGCCATGAGTGCTAACTAAATCATTACGTGAAGTGATTATTAAATCCAGAAGTGTGTGAGAATCTCGAACGTGAAATGTCGGCTAAAGAGGAATAATGTCAAGATTTAGAGATCTAATAATAGAGAGAAGTTTACGGGAACGGAAATCGGCCTTAATTAGGCATGTATTAAAATCACCCATTATTACCAGATGTGTGTACTCAGGGACAAGGGACTCGAGAAGTTGTTCAAATTGAGTAAAATAGTTTATTTGCGGTGGACAATAAAAAACACACAAGAGAAGTTTAGAACAATTGAAGCTAAGTTCAAGGACAATGAATTCTGCTGACGCGGAATATTCTGAATTTTTTATATGGTGAAGTTCGCCTATAGTGACTTGGCTTATAACAAGTATGTACATAATAACTCATACATAACTCAATGCTTATATATAATGAACATCCTCATATTATTACATACTTACAAAATTACCCTTACATATAATCACAAATGCACGATTTCCTCGAACATTTCATAAAACTATTCGTCTTTATCTGTTGTGAGCTGGGGCCCTTTACAAATGAAGTTTTCTAAATTATTTATTAAATGTGACTGACCTTGTAAGATATACTTTGAACTACGACTGTGCGTTACTATGTCACTATCATCACAGTTTTTAATCCAGAAAAAATTGCTGGACTGTGGGGTTGTTGTTATTTCCACAGCTTGATCTTACGCCCCAAACATGTTTTCCAAATTGTCTTAATTTAGACAGTTCGTTGAGACTAAATAAAAGTCTAGACGTTGTAAGATTTTAAACAAACGCTCCTAACCACTTTCAATGTTTAATGGCTTGCTTGTGTTGTTGCCAAAGAGCTGGTCCACATCTTCTATGAGGTTCGCCGTTGTCACTGCTTGCAGGGGCAGCTCACCTGTAACATATTAGGAGTAATGAGCATGTATGTTTATAATACTAGCATTTACCCGTGACTGTGTACGCATTTATATTAACTGTTCAGCCCGCTGACGGCATGTCGTGATGTAGAAGTAAATTGATTGATTGGATTCGGATTGATTGATTGATTTTCAGTGGTAAGTCCTACCACCTTGTAAGGATGGAAAGGATTTCCTTGCAGTGTTTTCCTTCACTCGCCGGAGCGACGACGGGCAAATTGTAAAGATGTTTACAAGGACTGGGATTCGAACCCACAACCTCGCGCTTGACAGGCCAGTAAAGCCCCAGATACTGAGTGACTCATCGCTTATGCTGTCAATTTCACTCACATCTCTTCTTTACCGTTCTGATTGACTTCCATAAGTATTGTACATACCATTGGTCTTACCTTTCAAAATTGTTCAAGTTAGGTGAAGGAAATCTGAGATATGATCGTGCTGCTTCGACCGCGTGTTTTGCAGAAGACGCCCCACATGTTACGGACTTCCATGGTGTTATCTGGGAAACAACACACCAAGATTTTATTTATAACATTATTAGTACCTACATACTTTGATTTGTGGTCGGCCGTTGTAGACAGGAACCTAAATTTGTTTGCTACTGCGGGAATTGAGTCAGAGGGGAGTCATAAATATAGTCTAAGGCTGCAGATCCTATTTTACATTTATCGGATAGGACTGAGTGGAGAACAGCGCCACTCAATAAAAGCCTTACATAATTAGCCAGCAGCATTGTTTTTTTGTTCATTGTGGACCTCTCGTAGTAGAGAACTAGAGACGTATTTCAATTTCCTGTACACAAAGGCGTGCGGCATCCATAATGATTAATGGATGATACTGCACACTTTGAGGTTATGTTTGACAATTTTCACTACAACCCAAGTAATAACTTACTCTGTACTAACAGGCAAAGGCAAACATCCAATAAAAAATATGCTCTAACATTGTTATTTGAAAAATATAGGAGATATCGTGGAAAAATATGAAATATCGACAAGTATCAAAAGCACTTTTCTTACCTCCGTGAAGCACTGCACTACACCCAAATACTCTTAACTGTTAGCTTGGTGCATTCGTTTTCGCACGAAAAATGCTATTATAAGGCTTATCTCGTGTTTTTATGTGGATGATTCTTTTCTTTGGGCAAAATTTCCCAAGTGCTGGAATCCGTAATGTTGCCAGGTAAAAAATGAAGAAATGCTCAATTCAATTTGGAAATTGAATAAAAAAACCTTCTTACCGCTGTCTGAAATTACAATTATGTGGAGAAAATAATATATTTTACTGTTTCGTATTTTTTTTACAGATGTAAAACTGTTAAAATCGTGCTTCGTGTAATTACTTTGAATAAATTTCCCCATAAAACCCTGGACCTGGCAATTCAGTAATACCGGGGAAGTGCAGTGTTGTCTCTTTCATTTTGCATGAATTTTCTGTAGGGCTGTTCCTCTCGAAATTTTCCCACAACCTTGAAAACCAAAGAATATAATTTAAAACTTAGGCCACGACAGCCGGACTGGACTTGGCTCCCCCCCCCCCGTGCACTCGTATGCTCTCGTCTCGAACCGAGTAACCTTCCTTCCTTGCCATCCTTTTCACGATCATATTTTGTGTATGCGAATGCATGATATTCTATCTCTCCCTTTTACGGACGGACGAATACAAAAACGTGACCTGCCTGAGCGGCGCAGTGCGGCGGACTGACTGCTCGCGAAAGAGAGGGTGCCGAATGCTCCCCAATAGCGCGCCTCAAGTCGGTGCGTTGTATGCCACTTCCCGATACTTTTAATTCGGTGTGTAATAAATAGGCGATGTAGACAACCGTCTCAGTTTCCATAAAAAAAAACACTCATTGCGGTCACCGAATATATTGTACTAACGTATTGCGGTTGACTGAAGGAACTGGCATCCAAGCAGCATCCAAGCCGAAAAATTTTAATTGCGGGAAAATTTAAAAAGAGTCTAACGAATTTTCAGATAATTAACTATACGTGACACAGGATAGGCTAAATAAATTCAGTTCCGGCTACGCTAAGATGTGGCTCTCATACAAACCGAATTGTTGCGCGCACCGAAACAAAGGTTTTACTTACTTATACGAATTTCACGCGAGCGAAGCCGCGGGCAAAAGCTAGTACATACATATAGCAGTAGGCAGATGTTGCATTTTATAATAATTAGAGAACACGATAGTATTTTTTTATTAAGGGGGAATATTCAAAATTAGGTTATTTTCGGTGCACACTAAGGGCAATAAGTATAGTTTATAGAATAAGTATTTATTTTTCCGAATATAGACGGATCCTTTATCTACGAAAATGTAAATGGCATTTTCCATATTTGTGTGTTTTGTATAAGAAAAAAAGTTTTTTTCTAAGACCTGTTTCGTCAAAAACGCGAATAGAGGCCACTTTCTGTGCTTAAATTGAACCAAAAAAAATTGATTCTCTACCTTGAAAAAAATACTATCTAAATCAGATTATGATCTTCTTACAAATTGTAAACGCCAAATGGTGCGGTTTCATAAAAAAACATGTAAGGAAAAAAATATTTATAAATTTCTAAATTCACTCGTGTCGCTCCATACAAATTGTATGGGGAAGAAGGCATATCAATACGACGCCTGTCCTACGCGCAACGCGAGCAGCGCTCATACGGTCGGCGGAGGCTATAGTGGAAGGACGTCTGTATCGCTCTGCTCTCTACAAAATTTTGTGGTTGTATTGTGTGCGTGTGATGTTCTAACTGCCTGTGTTGTGTAGGTGGATTTATGATTGTTGAGCCGTAAGTATCTGTCACATATTTTTCACACAATATTTGAATTCATTCTTGAATTGAATATTGAATATCTTATTATATGTATAAAATTATATTTTTGTTTCAATAAATAATTTTCCATTTATTTTCTATCGATTTCACTCTAAAACAAATAGATGTCAAACACAAAATGGCTGCCACGTGACATATAGGTATGTCGTCATGGTACTCATTATATAGGTTTTCAAAATTTCAAAACAGTGTCCGCCATTTTTATATTTTTACTTACTGGACCGATTGCTTTCAAAATCGATATCTAAGGGTCCCTGTGGTTTACTATAACGAATATGTGATCAAAATTTTAAAAAAGTGTCCGCCATTTTTAACTTTTTACTTACTGAACCGATTGCTTTCAAAATCGATATCTAAGGGTCCCCGTCGTCTCCAATCACGAATATGTGGTCAAATTTCAAAACAGTGTCCGCCATTTTGAACTTTTTACTTACTGGACCGATTGCTTTCAAAATCGATATCTAAGGGTCCCCGTGGTCTCCAATCACGAATCTGTGATCAAAATTTGAAAAAAGTGTCCGCCATTTTGAACTTTTTACTTACTGGACCGATTGCTTTCAAAATCGATATCTAAGGGTCCCCGTGGTCTCCAATCACGAATCTGTGATCAAAATTTGAAAAAAGTGTCCGCCATTTTGAACTTTTTACTTACTGGACCGATTGCTTTCAAAATCGATATCTAAGGGTCCCCGTGGTCTCCAATCACGAATCTGTGATCAAAATTTGAAAAAAGTGTCCGCCATTTTGAACTTTTTACTTACTGGACCGATTGCTTTCAAAATCGATATCTAGGGGTCCCTGTGGTCTACTATCACGAATATGTGATCAAAATTTCAAAAAAGTGCCCGCCATTTTGAACTTTTTACTTACTGGACCGATTGCTTTCAAAATCGAAATCTAAGGGTCCCTGTGGTCTACTATCACGAATATGTGATCAAACATTCTATCGATTTACCTCTAAAAACAAAATTTATTTTCAGATGGGGCGCGTTCCTTCCTTTAATGTAACGAAAAAGGCAATAAAATTAAAAAGACTACAAAATATGAAACAGGGAAGAGCGTAAGTAAATAATTACATGACAAATATAAGAAAAAGCTGATGTACATAATTTGTAGGTAATGTATTTATTTCTTTATTTATATAAAAAATCACTGCCGTAACATAAAGAGATGAAACATTTGTTCTGTGGCCTTAATTTTTTCAAAGCAAAAAGTTACACCAATTTCTTGAACGTATAGAACAGAAGAAGTGGTTTAGTGTCTGTAAAGAATCACACCCTGATGATATTTCCTACGAGGTTCTATACCTGTTCATAACTTTATGGTTGTCATTTTGGATTGGATTGGATCTGGATTGTCAGAAACGTTTGTCTTTTTCACAGGAAGAAGCTAAGGGAGACATTAAGTTGCCATCAGGAAAGTACTGCAAACGATGAAATTCCTTACGATATATCTCATGTAAGCGCGAATTTTCTAATAAAAGCGAAGTTGTTCACAATTCTTGTAAATACACTTTTCCATTCCTAAATACCATCTTGACAGATCTCACACCCCAGGTGTGGGATCTGTCACCCCAGGGTTAGCTATTGAATAATTCCCGTATAGGCCTTTTGCCCTTTGCATACTTTTATAAGGTGTATGTACGTACAATAAATGATATACTTATTTCATAAATTCATATACATACTCGTATATAGTTTATATTATTTCATTTGCAGGAACCAGAAGAAGAAACCAAGTTCACTCGAGAAGGAAAAAGAATTATACATGTGGAATATTTCTTGGAACAGTACACACGTATAGGAACACACATTTCCCTATTCAATTGCGGCGTTGCAGGTCTAAAACTCACGGGAGAAAAGAAAACCGGCTTGATGTCTACATATGCTGTCGTCTGCACAAGGTGTTGTGCTTAGCCGTGTGCATTAGCCTTCCGTAGTCGGCTACGGAACGTTTGAACCCCTCAACAATAATGGTCGATTCCATCGAGGTAGATGAACCTGAATAATTTTTGAAGCATAGGTGTTCCAGAGGATCTTCGTTTTTATTAGCCGCTCGTGCACATATTATGCAAAATTGGTTCTTGACACCTAAATATAAAATCTTACCAAATTTTAAGCCCACAATTGCGGCGGCTCCTGACAGCAGAATAATTTTTACCATATGATCGTTTCGACCAACACCCGTCGAGAGCAACCGCAATCAGAGGTATTCCGTCTTTTTCAACATTTCCTACGGATATTGCATTATCTGCGTCCTCCTTGGCAGCTTCGGCCATATAGTGCGCTGCTGCTGTCTCCCACCAATCGAAAACTTGATTATGGATAGAAGAATACAATGAAGGGGAAATACCAGGCAAATCTATGGAAGCAGTAATGGTTTGCAAATGAGCCTGACCGGATCCACATGACATGACAGCTGAAACTACTTGATGGTTCATATCCATTCGATCATTGCTTTCTTCATCCATTTTTACTATAAACTTTCGATTACACCTTCTGAATTTAAGGGTTAGTTTTGAGTGCAGACCCTTTCTGTATTCAGAAATAATTTCGATGTAGCTGAAAAGACATCCGAATTCCGGGCCATGGTCACTTATAATTTGTAATTGCTGCATGAAAAAGGTCACATTTACTAGTCGTCGACCAATTTCAGTCGCAGTTTCAGGCGTTGCCTCCGTCGTCACTTACAATTCAGGAGTTATGCTGCGAATACAATTATGCTGCGAAGGTCCCTCCGTCGCCACTTCCATTGGAGTAATGGATTTATCCTGGAAAAAAAATATCAAAAAGTGTAAAAAGTTATCAACCTATTGGAGACTTCAAATTAATTTATGTCAAATGCAAAATGTCTCAGAACTAAAAATTACAAGCACAATAACTTACGTGTTCATCTGTTATAGGCTTTGTGTTTCAACTTCAGTTCTACAGAAATGAAATAATAAAGCTAAATCACAGAACAAAATAAGTCATATGAAACTAGCACTTACGAGCGCGCACCCTACTCCACTCAGTCTCTATTCACAATGGAGTGTCGTCTGACCGTAAAGACATGGAAGACACTAACGCAATTTGGAGGGCGGTTATCAAATCCCGGAGCGACGTGCACCTGCGTCGATGGCTTGTGGACGACTGCCGATTCCGAGAGACAGCGCGTTTGCGTCGATTCGTCCGAGCGGGGCATGGCGCCGCCATGGAAAAATGTATGAAACGGCAACGGCCCAAATTTCAGAAAGTTCAAAGATAGTTCAGTGAAAAACCAATAATTACTCTGTAAGAGTTTGAATTTATTTAGATGATTCTTAGTCTTATAGACTCTAAGCTCAACGAACCATTTTTCGTGTTAGACGTATTTGTAACAAATCGCGAGGGAACTAGCAAAGGCATTTTTAAACGATTTTACCACTTTTAAACCACGTTTAGTTACAAGGAATATAGACAGTAACTTCACTAGGACGGAATCATGTACCGATTTAAGCTCAGATCATACCCCAATCATATTGAATATCAGCACAATGATCACACTGGTTGAACCTCCTTTAAGAATATATAACCTTAAAAATACGAACTGGGAACTATATAAAAGCCTAATAGCAAAGGAAATTAGACTACAAACTAAGATAAAGACTGTAAAAGACTTAGAAGATACAGTAGAAGAATTTAATATAATCATCCACTAAGCTGCTAATGCAGCAACTATTCAAAACAAAGGTTTCCCCCCCAAATACAATATATACCCAAAAGCCAACAAGGAGAAAATTAAGGAACGACGCAAACTACGAAAAATATGGCAAAGTACTAGATATCCTATCGACAAAACCATATTTAAGAAATGCTCCGCAGAACTGAAAAATCTCATAAAATCATTAAACAACAACAACCTACAAGCTTTCCTCTCAAGCCTAACTCCAACAATAGACACAAACTACTCACTGTGGAAAGCAACCAGGAGCCTGAAACGCCCCAAGACACAGATACGACCAATTAAAAACAACACTGGGGGGTGCGCCAGATCTGACCAGGAGAAGGCTACAACATTTGCAGAACACCTGAGTTCCGTCTTCCAACCGTTTCCTGAGAGTAGTCACGAAAACACCTCTGAAATAAAACAATACATAGAATCAGCCACACAATTATGTCTACCTCTTAAAAAATATTAAAAGAAATAAAAAATCTACAGGAAGGTAAAGCACCAGGATATGACCTCATCGACGCAACCCTGTTGAAACACCTACCACACAAAGGACTCATGGGAATTGTTAGGATGTTCAATGCCTGCTTGAGGCTCGCACACTTCCCTGGGCAATGGAAGATAGCACAAGTGGTGATGGTGCCTAAACCAGGTAAACCACCGCAGGAGACGACTTCATACAGGCCCATAAGTCTACTGCCCGTCACGGGTAAACTCTTTGAGAAAATTCTGTTGAATAGAATGAAAGAGCACCTAAATAGCGTTCTACCGAATCACCAATTCGGATTCCGAGAGAAACATGGTACTATAGAGCAAATACACCGTATCGTTGACGTCATTGGGAGATGCCTGGAAAGTCGAATGTATTGCTCTGCAGTTTTTCTAGACATAAGTCAATCGTTCGACAAAGTCTGGCACGAAGGCCTAGTGTACAAACTGAAAAATTTGCTTCCACACTCATTTCTACATATTCTCAAATCATACCTCGACAAGAGAAGTTTCCAGGTCAAACGTTTCCAGGTTTCAACGTTAGCAAGACTCAGTGCTGCGCATTATCTGCTAAGGTCGATCCCTTTCCTTTCCAAGCTAGTTTCCAAGGCAGCGTCGTAACTGTCTCGGAACACCTGGACCTCCTGGGCACCACTATTTCCAAAGACGTGGGTTTCCGGCAACTAATCGAGTCTAAGGCCAAAACTGCATTCAGAAAATTGGGAATACTTTTCCGCAATCGGCGGTTCTTCTCACCGGCACAACTATTCCTGTTGTACAAAACACAGATTAGACCGGTGATGGAGTACTGCAGTCGCATCTGGGAGGGTAGTCCCCATTATCTGCTGGGCATCCTTGGACTCGATACAGCGCCGAGCCATCCGCCTTGTTGGTGACCCGAAACTTACAGATGGTCTGGAGTCCCTGAGTCACAGGCGATTTGTGGGTTCGCTTAGTCTGTTTTACAGATACTATCACGGACGCTGCTCTGCGGAACTAGCATCCCTTATTCCCTGCCACCCGTCCTATCTCCGCATGACTCGTCGCAGAGAGACTCTGCACCCTTTTGTTGTTGACATTGGGCTTTTGAGAACCCATCGGTTCTCTAAATCGTTTCTTTGTCGCACCGCTAGAGTGTTCCGGCGAGTGTATTTCCTGAATCCTTTAACCTGGGTGTCTTCAAGCGTCGTATTAACGGGCTAGACAGCCTAGCAACAGTCCGCAAATCTGCTGGAATGGCACCTAACTGAGCGTGGTTTCGCGAGGAGAGGTGATTTTGGCTCTGTCGACTGCACCATTGGTCCCTCGGCACAGCCAACCATGCTGGTTCACATAAAAAAAAAAATACAACAACGAATGTTCAGCTCTCCGAGAGATAAAATCAGGGGTCCCACAAGGCAGTATATTGGGGCCTTATTTATACTGCAGACCTACCAACATCTGAGAACACGACGGCTGCGACTTACGCTGATGATACCGCCCTCCTATCAACTCATACTAACCCGGAAACTGCCTAGCACACATTGCAGAAACATTTAGACGAAGTAGAAAAATTGCTTAAACGGTGGAGAATAAAAGCAAACCAGAGCAAGTCTACACACGTAACGTTTACACTCAGAAAGAAAACTTGCCCTCCTGTGAAACTAAACGACGAAGAAATCCCTCAAGAAGATCACGCGAAATACTTGGGAATGCACTTGAACAGAAGATTAACATGGCGAAAGCACATCTGGACAAAGAGAAAACAACTTGATGCTAAACTGCGCAGCCTATACTGGTTAACCGGACGCCACTCTCAGTTGAATGACAACAGCAAAATGATGGTATATAAAGCAATCATAAAACCAATCTGGACATACGGTATCCAACTATGGGGCTTAGCCAGCACCAGCAACATCGAAATACTTGAGAGATTCCAGAGCAAAACCTTGAGAACTATCATCCCACAATGCTTCAGCAACAAATATATATAACTCGATCTTAACATAAAGACTGTCAAGCAAGAAATAGCCCAGTACAGCATACAATATCAAAAGAGACTATCACAACACGTGAATGAACTTGCACTGGCGTTGAGCGGAGAGGGTGGTCTTCAACATGTGCGACTGAAACGGAACGATATCTCGAGATTGAGCAATAGATTTTCTACAAGTTAATGGGAGTATTCCGTCCGAATCCTTCAAAATTAGGAACTCCCAAAAAAAATACAACATAATACAGATTGACTTAAATCAAACAAATAAGGCCCACTTGCACCAACACGAGTTTAGAGTTAAGTAGCGAGTTATGGATTTAAACGCGGTTCCCACAGTCAACGGGTGCTAGCTTAACGAGTTAAACTGGTTTATATCTTAAATTCGTGTTGGTGCAAGTGGGCCTAAGTGGCTTATTGTTTTTGAAACAGATTGTCATGTTGCTGAAAGGAAGAACAGAAAAAAAAACTAATTAATAATAAATTGTCAATCTTTAACTTCATAGGCTAGGCTTAAAACCAGTACAATGTTCAACTTTGTTACATAGGTTACATTGTAAAACTACGCCTATACCTTTTTCAGGCATACTGGATGAACGCATGCTATTTATTATGTACCTAGGGACAAAACAAAATTGTATGTCTGAAATAAATGGATATTTTTTTTATCTCTATCTATTATTCTTTAATATATTTTACCCTTTACAATAAAAAATAAAAAATATATATATTTGTATTTTTTTATAACAAGATCAGAAGTTCCAAACGGTGGCCATTTTTTTCAATTATGACAACGGATTCGTATTCGGAGACCACAGGGACCCTTAGATATCGATTTTGAAAGCTGTCGGTGCAGTAAGTAAAAAGTTCAAAATGGTGACCACTTTTTTCAATTCTGACAACGTATTCGTATTCAGAAACCCTATGAACCAATATTTATCAATTTTGAAAACAGCGCGTAACTAAAAAGTTCAATATAGCGGCCACTTTTTTTTCAATTATGACAACTATTATATTTATTTGGAGAACACAGAGCCACTGAGATATCTTTTTTGAAAGCAATCGACCTAGTAACTAATCATCTAAATGTTGGCCACTTTTTGTAGAGATGTGTTATTTTTGGCACTTGTCTCGATTACTTACATTACTGTATGCGGCAGTAAATAATGTACATCGAGCTTTAGAAAGGGACAATTCGAGCGTCGTCTCTGTCGCACGAACCGCGCGTTTCTGTGAGACAAAGACGACGCTCTTAAACCGGATGTCTCATTGTAAAGCTCGATCTTCATTATTTACTGCCGGGTACTGTACAACCTTTCCAATCTACAGGTCCGGGAACCCATAAAATAAAATAATTTTTATTATAATTATATAGAACTTTTTTAGTTCAAGCAAAAATATCGCAAGGATCAAGATGTCTTGCAATCTGTAAGAGTGTGTGCGTTCGGCAGGCGTCGCTCCCGCGCGAGTGTAGTGGTGAACCGTGCATGCGATTGGACTGATCGGCCTGACAAAATGGACTGACCTCTTTGAATATTCACCCTTAATATTTGCACATAAAGATAAAAAAAAATATGTACACACAAGTAGGCAAGTAGGCAGGTTATCTATGTATGAAAACATATAACAAATTGAACGATATTAGTGCAATGCGCAACTATAACTTGTCTGAATCTGATAAGAAAGCTGATAAAACTAAATTGAGCTTATTGTCCTACAGCGAAGAAACATGCTATGCTATCGCACTAGTGCTTTATAAACACATGAATAGGTATGTATTATGTCCGATAGATTTCAGTCAACTCAATACTTTTACGCACGTAGGTACAGCGGCCGTACCGCTGATATCTAGGCGCGGCTTGTCCTGCGTTCATCTAGCAACCGCGTGTCTGCCTGAGTATTAATGTTTCATCAGTGAGGTTTGCACGTCTCGATGCAAAGAATATAATCTCGAAGGGTGACCAACTGAAGCTAAAAAAGTTCATCATTCAATTATTTTGCTGAGCTGTATTCAAGTGTAAGTGAATTACTAATTATTCTACGCTTTCATTTACCTAATCGGGTGTTGGATTAACGTGATTTTTACACAATACTAAAAGTTACTCGTTTAAATAACGGTTTTACTCGCGGTCGCCCTCCGAGGTATTGTGGCTATCGCGTTTGGCCTGAAGCACAGATTAAGTAGTAATAGTAATCTCAGAGTAAAGCAGTATACCTACACATTATTACAAAATTTCTCGGTTTTACTCACTATGTGGCCATGTGGCTCGACATCCTCGTGAAACGTCGAGCCACCCACATAGCTCAGAGACGACCGTGAATAAAGCCAAGAAATTTTCTAATAAACCCATCTAGTTTTTCTAAAACCCATCTAGTCTAGCTAATTAAATATTTAATAATATAGCTACTTACTCTACTATCTTTCCTTTTTATACACACATGGTTTTATTTCTGGTATTTACATTTAATGTTTTAATTATTTAGAAATAACTTAACCTGTTTCAGGTATTTATTAATTAATAACAAATCAAATTCTCGGATAGACTTAGGGTGTTTTCCTTGGAATTATTGAAGTAAAAAAGTGTTTACTATTTTATTCAATTTCAAGTTGAATCTGCGAAGACATAAATAAAATAGTTTTTTATTAAATTAATTATTATACCGTCCAATTTATTTCCAAAAATAGAGAAATTTTTGCTGCCTTTTCTTTGTTTCTTTCACCTTTTCTAAGAATTAAATAATTTCTATATTTTCCAGTAAATAACTTTTTAGTAAATACCTACGAACATACCTATGCATACATAAGCATCTGTGAGTGTGTATGTATTTAATAGAATTTAATTTCCACATTATATTTCTAATCGTCGAATCCATTTAAAAGTAACTCTATCTTTTGCCAATAATATAAGAGTAAATGAAAATAAATTACACATAGCGAAGTAGTTATAAAAATTTAATGTATGTCTACATAATTGATTTGCCATAGAAAAAATTAAATTTTTATTTAGAGACAATAATGTTACTTAGCAAAAAAGGGATAGGATAATGTGGTCTACAGACAAAGTAATATTATGCATTATCTGTCATAATCTCTATTTTCCATCATTGCATAATTTTTGCATACTAAAAAATCTTGTTATTATTATCAGTGTAGGTACAAGATGTGTCCGCAGCTCCGCTCGCGGTAAAGGAATTGGTACATTTTTCGATTGCGTTCACTTCCCACCCCACTCGGTTCATATGAATAATGGCGTGATGCTATATAACTTATAATCTGGCGGAGCCTATAATCACATAACATAGGCAAAAACTGCGAGCATGACAGACGACAAACGTTTGATCTTATAATATGTATAGGAGCACAATATTAAAAATTCTGTGGTATAGGGAAGGTCTTACTTACGTATGATTGCTACTCACACACAACAAACACTTTAGGTAGGTACACTTTGATCGCAAACCGTATCGTCTGTCCTCAATAATTCACTCAGCGGGCGTAATCAAGAGACCACGCGCAGATGGTGTGCTGCGTTATACAGGATGCTCGGCACATCGACCGACAAATTTTTTTTGTAGGTATAATGCGCGGGGCGGATCTTGGCGTGTCGCCGCCGCAGCGGTTCGTCGGTGTTCTCCCTCGCACCCGCACCGTACTTGTATAGTTTATTCGCGTGGCGGGTCGCCCGCTGCGGCGACGACACGCCGAGATCCGTCCCGGGCACTATAAGTGGGGTCATTTGCAAGGTTTTGAGTTTTGACCCATGATACCTTTTGTCAGATGTCACGTGGTATCGAGATACGATTTTTTAATTTTTTTTTTAAATTACCAATAAAATTGTGTCAAAAAACAAAGTTAATACCATGAAAAGGACTTATGACCTCCCAAAGTCCCGGGGACGAGTAAAAATATGACAGAATCATAATTTCTTATTCTTTATTCTTTATTCTTTATTCATCATTCGTATGGTAGTACACTACGCTTGAATTTGTCCTGTTTAGTTTTTACAATCCGGTTCGATTACACCCACAAAGAAGAGCCGGCAAGAAACTTCGCAGGGTTCTTTTTTAACGTCTTCAATTACAATACATTGTGACTAGCTACACAATAGACACCGCTTACAGTGTTAAGATATAGTTTGAGAGCTAGAATAACTATAATTTAAGCTTGATAATTCTGACCACATAAAATCAAAAGTAAAAGTAAAAGTATAAATAAAATCAGGTGTATAGAGCCTTTGTCAGAAATTGTTGATACATATCGTATCAAGTCATGTCAATTATAAATATTCATACCACATTGTAGTACAATGTCAAAAAATAAATAAAATAAATAAATTAATTTATTTGATACTTAATGTATCAATTAGTCAAATTAATATTTTAGTATTTTATATTTTATTTTAAAGCTTTACATGAATCTCTTCAAGAATCGGTCTCCCCCGTCGAACTAGCTCGGATAAAAGCAGTCTCCACTCCAGAATCAGGATGCTGGCTCCATGCTATCCCGTCTCCTCAGACCGGCACACTTTTGGATAGCAACACACTCCGCATAGCAATAATTTAATTCATTAAAAAAAAACTGACAGCAATTGAGAGCGTAGTTTTTATCATTCCCTGTGTGGCCAAAATTAGGGATAATAATTTTGGCCACATAGGGAATTACTAATTATTTGCAAGAGTCTAAACATTAACGGAAGCGAAGTAGTTAAATTGAACAAAGTGCCCGCGCGACCGGTACCTACATGTTCTAAATTTGAAAATGCTCCGGAAAACGCTCTACGGGAAGCGACCACCGATAAGTGGCGCTGTTACGTAGTGCCCTGGTCTCTAGGGAATGATTTGTATGACATGCGGTATACCGTTTGGAAAGGGCGAAAACTAGCAAACTTTTTAAAAGAAAACTAAGCTCTCAATAATTGATAGAATTATTGCTAGCAATTATTTTTGTCAGTTTTTTGTAATGAATTAAGAAATTATGATTCTGTCATATTTTTACTCGTCCTCGGAACTTTCGGAAGTCAATAATTCCCTTTCATAGCGTTAACTTTATCAAATGATATTTTTTCTAAAACAAGAATACAACGTAAAATCTAATAAATTGTATTTCGTGCTGATGAAATCATAAACCGATTGTACCGTGTGGGGCCGGTACTTTAAAAGAATAGCCCCACTGCATCTCTCCCCGTGTATGTATGTCGTAAAAGGCGACTAAGGAATATGACTCCCTTCTTATATTACTAGGTGGTAGGGTTTAACCAGCACGGGTTGGTACCACCACACTGAATGAAAGGTCGGTCGAAACGGCTATTAAATAGTTTGTGTTTTCTGTCCAGTTCAGTGTAGCCGGCACGACCGAAGGTGGCACCAAGTTCACCCGGTGTTATGGGCTGACATCACGGATTTTGTAGGTGATGTAGCCAACCGTGTCAGTTTCCATAAAAAAAAAAGTTACAAGGGTTGAAAGCTGGGATTTTGGTAATTTTCTAAAATAATGAAAAAAAAATCGTATCTCGATTTCTCGATACCACGTGACACTTGACAAAAGGTATCATAGGTGATACCTTGCAAATGACCACACTTACCTAGAAAAAAAATTTGTCGGTCAATGTGCCGAGCAGCCTGTATCGGTGCCCTGTATAGTACATCTGCCATCGCCATGCCAACACATGGACTAAGGAGTGAAGATACTAGAAAAGTTTATCCTCCCCAAAGTTTTTATGATCAAATTGTCTTTCCAAAGTTTATAAAAAACCGGCCAAGTGCGAGTCGGACTCGCGCACCGAGGGTTCTGTCTGTACCACCATACATAGCGTCAACCTTCCTCCATCCACCCGATACCACCAAATCAGAGCGCGCGCCGCCGCGCCGCCGCACACTGGTCCCAAATTGAAAAAAAGCGGACTTACGAATTTAGTCGGGATTTTCGGGGTTTTTTGTTATCTGTCTGTCATATTATGTTAAAAAGATTCGTATAAAGTACAAATTGACCTAACTGAATAGAATACTTCGAAGAAAAAAAATATTTTTCTTTTTTTACTATGGAGAAAAACACATTTTCTCTATTTGTCTTCGTGGAACCTAGTGGAACCTCACAGTTCAATATGATAATAATGTACTAGCATGAGGTCTTCCAGATGGCTATCAAAGTTGCTGCATCGGCTTGCATCGGAGCGACTTTAACAAACTTTTATGTTTTTGAAAAAAATACATACTATTATTATTATTGTAATCGGTGTAGTTTCATATGTATATCAAAAAGTTTCAATAACGTACATTTATTAATTGCACACAAACGTAAATAAAAAAATAAAACATTTTTTTTCTGTCTTTTTCTTTGCGGAACCTAGTGGAACCTCACAGATTGATATGTTAATAATGTACTATAGCATGAGGTCTTCAAGATGGCTACTAAAGTTGTCACAGTAGCTTTCATATGAGCGTATTTGATAAACTTTCCATTAAAAAAAATCACAATAATGTTATTATTATGCTGATAACTAGTAATAACTGTAAAGACTCTGTCAATTCTTGAAACCTCTTAAAATATTAACACGATAAGTGGACATTTAATAGTTCAATACACTTAAACGCGAATATCTCAAGTGGTTACACGAGAAACCTTGTCATCCGCTCTGCAATTTCCAACCTGAAAAACAAAAGTAATGACGATTTAACACTGTTCATGAAAGAAAAATTACATAAAGCAAGAGTACTATTACGAAAACATATTTTTAACTTGCCTTTATAACTTGAATCCATTATGATGACAAATAAGCCATGGTTCAACCGTCTATGCCGCATAGCTGTCGAGGCCAAGAACAAAGCCTACAGACAGTGGCTCTCCGCACGTACCGCTGAGGCAAGGCGCGCACTTAACGCCTCCTCCAGGTCTTGCAAGCGAACACTCATCGTGGCCAAGTCCAAGCACGATCATAGAATTGACGAGAGACTAGTGCGATGCCCGACCGGCAGCCGCGCATTCTGGTTTCTTGCCAACTCTATCGGACGAAACTTCTGTTGCTCTGCTACACCACCCCTGGAACGGTCTGACGGATCACTCGCTATCCTCGCGAAGGAAAAGGCGAACATTTTTGCTCGTCTTTTCGCGTCTAACTCAAAGTTGGATGACCAGGGTGCAACTCCTCCCTCGATACCACGCTGTGGGATTTCGATGATGGAGCCGAAGATGCGCCCTAGACAGGTATTCAAATGTTTGAGAACGTTAGACACTTCGAAGAGTAGTGGTCCTGATGGTATTCCAGCCATAGTGCTCAAGATTTGTGCCCCTGAGTTGACACCAATAATCTCCCGTCTTTTCCGTCTCTCCTTCGCCCGTGGGATTGTACCCTCTTGCTGGAAAAGAGCCTCGGTCCAACCGGTTCCAAAGAAGGGAGACTCCGCGAACCCCTCCAACTATCGGCCCATTGCGATAACTTCACTATTATGTAAAGTTATGGAGCGCCTTATTAACACCCAGCTCCTAACGTACTTAGAAGCAAATAAACTACAGGATGACAAGCAGTACGGATTCCGGAAAGCGCGGTCAACAGGAGATCTTCTGACGTACGTTACGCATATATGGGCCGAAAGATTGGACAATTTTGGGGAGTCGCTGGTAGTCGGCCTGGATATCTCCAAGGCTTTCGACCGCGTTTGGCACCGAGGCCTCCTAGGCAAGCTTCCGTCCTTCGGCATTCCACCCAAACTCTGCACCTGGATCGACAGCTTTTTGGGAGGTCGTTCCATCTTCATTACCATCGATGGCTCGAAATCGGACGACTTTCCAATCAACGCTGGTGCTCCGCAGGGCTCTGTGCTGTCGCCTACGATTTTCTTAATATTTATAAACGATCTACTGTCCTTGGGCATGATACACAGCTATGCAGACGACAGCACGGAGCACGAGGGCTATGTTAAGGACTGGAAGAGTAGAGATTTGCGGCACAGGGAGGCTCAACGTTCAGTTGTTGATAAGGTCGATAACGTTCTCGGAAAAGTAGCTTTATGGGGCCAGGAGAACCTTGTCGCCTTCAACGTTAGTAAGACTCAGTGCTGCGCATTATCTGCTAAGGTCGATCCTTTTCCTTTCCAAGCTAGTTTCCAAGGTAGCGTTGTACCTGTCTCGGAGCACCTGGACCTCCTGGGCACCACTATATCCAAAGAAGTGGGTTTCCGGCAACTAATCGAGTCTAAGGCCAAAACGGCATCCAGAAATTGGGAATACTTTTCCGCAATCGGCGGTTCTTCTCACCGGCACAACGATTCCTTTTGTACAAAACACAGATTAGGCCGGTGATGGAGTACTGCCGTCACATCTGGGAGGGTAGTCCGCATTATCTGCTTGCGTCCTTGGACTCGATACAGCGCCGAGCCATGCGTCTTGTTGGTGACCCGAAACTTACAGATGGTCTGGAGTCTCTGAGTCACAGACGATTTGTCGGTTCGCTTAGTCTGTTTTACAGATACTATCACGTTCGCTGCTCTGTGGAACTAGCATCCCTTATTCCCTGCCACCCGTCCTATCTCCGCATGACTCGTCGCAGAGAGACTCAGCACACTTTTGTTGTTGACATTGGGCTTTTGAGAACCAATCGATTCTCTAAATCGTTTCTTTGTCGCACCGCTAGAGTGTGGAACTGTCTTCCGGCGAGTGTATTTCCTGAATCCTTTAACCTGGATGTCTTCAAGCGGCATATTAACGGGCTAGACAGCCTAGCAACAGTCCGCAAATCTGCTGGCATGGCCCCTAACTGAGCGTGGTTTCGTGAGGAGAGGTGATTTTGGCTCTGTCGACTGCACCATTGGTCTCTCGGCACAGCCACCCATGCTGGTTTACATAAAAAAAAATACTAACTATTACTGCTATATACAAGAAATAATAATAATAACCTATATTTTAAATCTAGATTTGCTTCCAGAAGCAAAAGAGTTGGTAGATATACAGGAGTCATATTCATTCCTCGATGATGACGAAGAGGAGACATACGTAGTCACTGAAGTAGAAAAAGAGAACGACCCATTAGACATTTATTTGTCATCATAATGGATTCAAGTTAAAGGCAAGTTAAGGCAAGTTAAAAATATGTTTTCGTAATAGTACTCTTGCTTTATGTAATTTTTCTTTCATGAACAGTGGTCATTATTTTTGTTTTTCAGTTTGGAAATTGCAGTGTGGATGACAAGGTTTCTCGTGAAACCGCTTGAGATATTCGCGTTTAAGTGTATTGAACTATTAAATGTCCACTCATCGTGTTAATATTTTAAGTGGTTTCACGAATTGACAAAGTCTTTACAGTTATTACTAGTTATCAGCATAATAATAACATTATTGTGATTTTTTTTAATGGAAAGTTTATCAAATACGCTCGGATGAAAGCTACTGTGACAAATTTAGTAGCCATCTTGAAGACCTCATGCTATAGTACATTATTAACATATCAATCTGTGAGGTTTCACTAGGTTCCGCAAAGAAAAAAAAAAAAAAAAATTGTTTTATTTTTTTATTTACGTTTGTGTGCAATTAACAAATATACGTTCTTGAAACTTTTTGATATACATATGAAACTACACCGATTACAATAATAATAATAGTATGTATTTTTTTCAAAAACATAAAAGTTTGTTAAAGTCGCTCCGATGCAAGCCGATGCAGCAACTTTGATAGCCATCTGGAAGACCTCATACTAGTACATTATTATCATATTGAACTGAGAGGTTCCACTAGGTTCCACGAAGACAAATAGAGAAAATGTGTTTTTCTCCATAGTAAAAAAAGAAACATATTTTTTTTCTTCGAAGTATTCTATTCAGTTAGGTCAATTTGTACTTTTTACGAACCTCTTTAACATAATATGACAGACAGATAACAAAAAACCCCGAAAATCCCGACTAAATTCGTAAGTCCGCTTTTTTTCAATTTGGGACCAGTGTGCGCCGCCGCGCCGCCGCCGCCCCGTCCCTTTCACTCCGCGCGGAGCTCGGCGACGCTTGTTCTCATATTATGATTATTATGATATAAGCATTGGACAGTCCGACGTCCCTACCTCTTCTAACGTTCTTGTTATAGCCCTTTAAAGGTAGGACAGACGGACAGACGGACAGACGGAGTAGGCTTGGTAATAGGATCCCGTACGGAGCCCTCAAATTATGAATGTTTGAACATACAAACACAAACATGTATAAAACGTTGCATGGGGAAACATGATTAATATTCACTATGTTGCTCTATGAAACGGGACATCAATATGTAAATATTTTATAAATAAACTTTACATAGGGGGCATCTGTCTAGTTTTAATTTTACCTAGTTACTACAATTTGTTTTAATATTTAGTTATTATAAAGTTATTAAAATATTTAACAAATGCTTTTACTTAATTTTACTTTATACATATCTTTTATCAAATTACATATATGTAAACACTGTTTATATAGGTTGGTACCCACCTACGCTACGGCAAAGCCAAACGAAAGAGTTCACCTACCACTGCGGTTCTTATCTACATATAGCTAGCGTATTGTCTCCCCTTTAATACATTTAAAAAAAACTATTCAAAAAAATATAAAAACCGCCTTCAAAATTGTATGAAATAAAAAAATAAAAATCGAACCCTGGAGTTGAAGGCGGTCGGTTATTTTTGCTTGCTTTAGCACCACCGCCTTCAACTCTAGGGTTCGATTTTAATTTTTTTATTTCATACATTTTTGAAAGCGGTTTTTATATTTTTTTGAATAGTTTTTTATTTCACAGTTTTTTTAGTAATTTTTATTTGCTATTAATGTACTCGGCGGAATCGCTCGGCCTTGGGCCTCGCGATTCCGCCTTGCTTTCGAATCCGATCTTGAACAAAAAAAAAATGGGACCACCTTGGAGCTAGACTGAACCGAACACAAAAAGAATCATCGAAATCGGTTCACAATTGGGGAAGATATTGCTGAACATACATAAAAATACAAATACATACAGCCGAACATAGAACCTCCTCCTTTTTTGAAGTCGGTTAATTATACCTAATTGCAGCTAATATAATAAAATTTTATTAGCTGCAGAAAAGATAAAAATAAAATGCATCTAAAGATAAGAACAGTGCAGCAGGACTGATAGATAATCATTATAATCGCACTAGTTATCATATCACATGTCGACTGAATGATTTTTAATGAATTTAAGGTAATTTTTATCAACATGGTAAAAATTGTGTGGAAATACACAAATACACATATACCTACCTAGATATCTACGCATAGTCACATACAACTAGCACGTTATCGATTAATTATTTTGATACCCATTACAACCACTTGACCACAGCATACTTGACTGTTGAATCGACGTAGACATAAAATAAACATCACTACTAGGTTGTGCCCGCGACTACGCTTCGCGTGACTTTTTGCTCACAGCTCAGGCTGCCGATGACATAGTTATGATTGAAAGGAAAAAAGGAAAATTTATTTATTTAGAAAAGTTTCTAAGCCCATTTTACATGTAATCATGTCTCCTGCTCTAGAGAAACTCTGTATTGCAGGAAGACTGACAGAGTTAGCCTAGAGCCATCTTAAGAAGTGACAGAATGTAACAGTGAAAACGGTATGTAAATCGATAAAGTCGTTCTCGAGTTATAAGGATATTCATATATTGACGTATGTTGCACAGCCGTAGAAAATTCGCTATACCTGTTTATTAGGATGCAAGTGATATGTACTTATGATCACATCACAACACATAATCAATATGTACAAAAATTATTGCGCTCATTCGAATTCAAAATGTCTAAATTAATTATGAACTTATCTATACAAATTTGCTATATAGTTAAATGCGTTTAGTTAGATTTCTTAATTTATAAACACTTTGATTTGTCGGTACATCCGGTTTTAGGCTATAAATCATGCATCACGCTAAGTCTTCGGCGGCCTGAGCTGTCGGCAAAAAGTCACGCGAAGCGGAGCCGCGGGCAAAAGTTACTTTAGAATAATTGATATACGATATACCTACATAGATATAGGTAAGGTAAGTACAGAAAATTACATCAACGGTTGATTTATAAAAACAATAAAGTTAGTAAAACTATAAAAATTATATAATTTTTCAGTGCATTGCAAATACAGCTAGGTACATAAATAGTAATACTGTTTCACTGTTTCCAAATATTGCAAAGTTCGATCAAATCTATCTCCATCTAATCTAGCTATCTTTTAGATTTAAATAGTGGAATTTTTATTCCAAGCATGGACAAACCTTGTGGACAAACCCCTAACATTTTTGTCGAATCCATTAAGTTATACTGAGCAGAGTAGTATAACAAATTGGATTATTTTTGTCGATTCTATAACTGGATGGACTAACCCGTACCTACTCTATGACGTCATTCGTACCGATATAGATTTGTGTCATAAATTGTTTTACTTGCGTTGACAAGTTTTTCTTCAAGAATTGTTAATCTTTCAAAATAAACAGTGCTAATCACATGTTATTATGAAGTACCTTCACGTTATCTTTATCCAATCCATCTTGCCCGCTGCTGCGTGGCGAGTCGAGTTCAAGAAGGACGATTGAGTATACTGTATCATGACATGACATGAATGACTATACTATACTAACAAACAAGGTTGCCACGATTGTATTGAGATAAATGTCGAACTTTGTCACAAAAACTAATTTCCATTCTGATTCGATAAATACTGCAAGTAATGTGTTGGCGATTATGACAGGGTTCTATACATATTATGTAGGCACTATCAAAACTTTCAAAATTCATCAAATTTCTTTATTAATTTAACAGTTAATAATAATTCTTACTTTAAAATAAAAATTCTTCATGCATAACTAAATATAATATAAAATATAATAATATTTAAAACATAAATATTTTCTAGTTTTCTGTGTGTACTTTTCTATTTAAATAATTTATATAAATGTTTCCTACGGAAACGAACTGTTATATACGAAAAAAAAAACTTTTTAAACGTCCGTGTAATATATGAATATCCCTATAACTCGAGAACCACTTTTTCGATTTACATACGATATTCACTGTTATATTCTGTCACTTCTCAAGATGGTTTTAGGCTAAAAATCATAACGATACGTCATCGGCGACCTGAGCTGTGAGCAAAAATTCACGCGAAGCGAAGTCTAGGGCAAAAGCGAGTGCATAATAAATAATTTAGTAATAGGTTCGTTGCACAAAAGAAGACGCTATTATTACGAATATCTACCACGATTACTATGATTTTGTAAAGATATTTTTTCTTATATTTGCAGGTAGCGATGAGAAAAGAGAAGAATTCGGCAAGCAAAATGAAAGATGAAGAATTTGTTCCGCCTGACGGTGGTTGGGGATGGGTCGTAGTGTTTGCAGCTGGATTTTCTAACGTGAGTCATTTGAAACTTCAATCATACATAATATAAGAACCCCTCACATTACTGCATCATCTCAAGGATTAATTTAATTATTGGGGTGGTTTTTACGTTACAAGAAAACCAGATGGAAAGTCAAATAAAAAAAAGTTATTACAATTTATTACTGTAGTTGAAAATCAATAAGTGTAAAATACTTAGGTTGATAGGCAATTGAAATAAAAGTAGACAACTATTTAAAATAAAACATCTTTTTAGGGGTGACCCAGGGGACAATTTTGTATGGAAAAAAGGGGGTGTCCTCAAGGTAACCAATTTTTTTTTAATTACTCAAAATTCTTTGTGCAGCTTCTTTCTTATTAATCAATTACTTATCTGAGAGTTGCTGTAACTATTAAAATAAGGTGAATTTATCAAGATAATATCCTGTTTTCAGACAGATACTAAAAACAAGGAAAAGTTGAATCACCCATTGAACAAGCTTTCATAAAGTTACTTTCGTCAAAATTGTATCCGGTATGAGAGCTTGCGCGGAGATGATATTCGTTGGTCTGCTGAACATATTGTCCTCGGTATCTCTGACCGAATTACGTTTGTATGTTCGGCAGCTGTGTACATTCCCCGTGCTGCAGCAGTTCGGGCTCCTCTTCCGTGACAAGTTTACTCGGCTCGGCATCAACAACTCTCAGACCAGCACCATTATCAACATGAACTCTGCCTGCACGGCTTGCGTCGGTGCGTGACACCGCCGCCACGGTAACCTATACGAACCGTATGTAACTACCACTCACGACTGTTCCAGTTCTCGGAACATTCTAATTACACACCGCGGCAGCCTGAGCTAGACTAGGTCGCTCATGGGAAACTGGCTTTTAAAATTTGCTCTCGTCAGGCGATGTACGATCAGTTATTTGTAGGATTTGGTTAACGGTGGTTATTTTTGTTCAATGGTAGAGCCAATACAGAAACTCACCGAGGAGAGGATTGTCAGTATTTGTCAGGCGACGCGACGTACGATCAGCTATTTGTAGGATTTGGTTAATGGTGGTGGTTATAGCCTTCGAGGTATTTTTGGTCAATGGTCGAGGCCATACAGAAACTCACCATGCTAGCTGAAAACAATAGTGGGTTATCTGCCCAAAAGTCGATTTTGAGTTAAGTATACAGAAATATCGAGTAAATCGAGCTCCATCCAAGACAACAGTGGGTTTCCAGAAAAAAAAAATGTTATCCCCCTTATAACCATAACTCAATGTTGAATTTTAGGTTTTCATGGATTTCATTTCATGCAACACTGGGTTAATGGTAACTTCTAAAAAAAAAAATCTAAAAAAAATAAAGCAACACGGCGTTATTTATACAATTTCAAACACAACACCATAGCGCATTACAAGAAATTGCTAAAAGTTAAAAGCAACACTGAGCTATTTATGCAATTTCAAACTTAACCCACAGTTGCTCACAAACCCACTGTTGCATTAGAAAAATAACGGTAACGCCCATCCTACCGTCAAACTTTCAAGGTTGGTTCCAGTGCAACAGTGGGTTATTTCCCGATTTTTTCAGATTTTCATAAAATTAACCATGAAAATGAAGATTGATATTTTTCAAAACAATTAAATCAAAAAAATAAGCGTTTTATCTATTAAACAATCGTGATTCTAATTTAAAATAAAAATATATAATAAAGTTAGAACTAAAGTTAGAACTTAAGAAAACTAAAAATGTGTTTATCTCAAAACTACCTTTTTTAAGATAGGTAACCCACTATCGCTTTCAGCTAGCGATTGTGGATTGTCTTTATAAAACATCGATGAATCGTATAAAACGTCGGCCAAAAAAATCTCCGAATCTTTTCTATTACTAATGTTAATTCCCTTGATAGACTAAAATTCCTTAGGAAGTTTAATTGGTATATATTTAATACTATTCATATGCTTTTTATATACTGTCCCGCTCACCAGAAAAATCTGGCCCTAGCTTTTCTCGGATTCTGACTAAGCGCCTCTAATATCGATAGCGTTATTATCAGGTATAACCACAGATAAAGCTTCAATAGCTCAGTGGTACGTAAGCATGGTATGGTTAGAAAGACCGTTCGACAGTTGACGCTGACCATGGTTCGGATACGACGTAAAACTTTAGGTCCCTTCCCTTATTACGTTACTATGTATGTTGTAGAGTTTAACCCGCCCGGCTCGATACCACCGCACTTAATTTTTAATATCAGTGATCGCACTGAAAGGTCGGTTGAAGCGGCTATGTAAATAGTTAGTATTTTCTTTCCGTCCAGTTCAGTGTGGCCAGCACTATCAATCAAAGCACTGACATCCCACCTAGTTCACCAAGGTGTTATGGGCTAACATAACGGATGTTGTAGGTGATGTAGTCTCGGATGTAGCCAACCTTGTGAACTTCCATTAAAAATCGATTGAGCCGTTCTCGATTTATAAGAGAATTCGTAGACAGACAAACTGACTCCAGACATCATTATACATATAATATATTATATTGAATTAACATAATTATATTATGTGTTTAAATGTAGAGTATTGCCGTCCTAGATTGAATATTCAATCTGCGGTGTTAAAAATAAATTATTATCGGTACAATTATTAGAATTTTACCAGATTAAAAAAACGGAACATTTTGTTATCATCTATCTAGTCTGTTTAGATAAGCTCTATATGAGATCATTAGGTAGAGTACGCTTTTGATGTAAGTAGGCCCTAAATATGTAGGTAGATACTGTTTTAGAACATTGTCACAGGCGCAATTACTCACCGCGCGCCGTCCTTCAGGAATGTTCAGCCAAGTCAGTGTGACAGAACGCGGCATATTGTTTATTTTTATATGGAGACTGACACGGTTGGCCACATCACCTGCAACATCCGAGATGTCAGCCCATAACACCGGGTGAATTAGGTGCCATGTCAGTGCTTCCCTTCATTTCATGTCGGCTACACTGAACTGGACGGAAAGCACGCACTATTTACATAGCCGTTTCGACCGACCTTTCATTCAGTGCGATCACTGATATTATAAATAAAGTGCGGTGGTATCGAGCCGGGCGGGTTAAACTCTACCATATACATAGTAACGTAATAAAATAAGGGAAGAAACCTAAAGTTTTACGTGGTATATGTAGGTATTGACACACGGACCCATCCGAACCACGGTCAGCGTCGTTACGTAAGCTAAATTTCCCAGCCAGATATATTTGCAATGTAAACACCTATAATGTTTTGAAATTGATTGGTAGATTAGATACCTAGTAGAAAAGTAGTAAAACGTAGACTCAGAATATTTAGAACTTTAAGTTTTAACTCAACATTTCTTTTTCAGGGCTACTAAATGGACCGATGTTTCGGAAATTTACATACAGACAAGTCTCTTTCTTTGGAGCGAGCGCAGTTTTCGTAGCGCTGATTTTCACGACATTCTCTAACTCTTTTCTGACATACCTTCTTTCATTTTCGCTTATGTATGGTAAGTAATTGATATTTATAATGCAATAATATTTATTGAAAGCTATATAGTTAGTTTACGAGCTGATAATAACATTGTTAAGTATACAATCATTACAGATAATGATGTGCCATACCTACATAATATAATATCAGGTGGATATTGTCTGGAAATTTCTTACTTACAGTTTAAAAAATATATCCACTTAGCGATCTTTGCTACCTACCCTAATTTACATTACTTACCTCATTTGGGTAATGGTTTGACCAATTAAAAAAATTATATTGCAGGGGCTGGTATGGGTATAACCGCATCGGCTAACGCTTTGGCCCTCAACACATACTTCAAGAAGAAGCGAAGAATAGCTGCGGGACTGTCTTGGACTACCACTGGCCTTGGACCAATATTTTGGCCTGTAATCATAGCAACATTATCAGAATTGTTTGGTGAACTTGGAGCTGTATTAATAATGACTGCTTTGGCCTTCCATGCTGTAGCGTTTGCATTATTACTGCAACCAGTACAGTGGCACATTAAGAAAGACGACGACAATAAAAAAGAAGATGAAAATCCACTTCAAATGCATCGTGGTAACAAAGACCACGAGAGTGGATATTTCAGCAAAACTTCTAAATTCAGAAATGTTAGCGCTTTTTCTAGTCAATACATTTACAAGGAAGATGACCCAATTAACACAGGTTACGAAATAATTGATCCCGGAACGCCTATGTTATCTAAGGGCAACGATGGTTACTTCACCACTTCGAAACGATCATTGAATCGTCTGACGTCGAAGGATAACTCGTTGAGAAACTCCCAGATAAATCTGTCGTTCTCCAAGAAACCTTCGTTCTCAAACATGAATGAAAATAAATCTCGGAAATCATCCACGACTCAATTAAGCGATTCTAAAAAAAACTCATCCACAAATTTGGGATTAATGGCACAGGATAACTATAAAAGCAAGCGAAAGGTATCTGTTTCAGAACAGATTCCAGAATCAGAAATAGAAGATTGTCCTACCCTAAAAGCCCCCCAAGATTTAAAAGCAGAAGACAAAGTTGTAATTGAAAATTATGATCCCAATAAAGCGAAAATTATAGAAGAAAAGGCAAAAAAACATTTCGATGATATTAAAAATGTCCAAACATCGAAGTTAGACGAAGATGGTAGAGAAAAAAAATATATTCGAGACAATCGAAGTAATATTTCATTGAAGAGTCGTGAAGAGTATGGAGAAGAACGTAAATATTTCAGAGACAATCACAGCAACCAATCCCTAAAAACAGCCCATAGAAGGAAATCAAATAATTTTAATTATGAAAATGAAGTCCTTAAACAAGCATCCTTAAAACTTGAACAATATATAATTGATACAACTGAAAGTGACATGAAGAAACATGGAAATATTTCTGAAGAAAGTTTGCTCAGTGATGATGTTTTTCATTCAGACGAGAAAGAAGAGGAAGTAAAACCGAGCTTTTGTCAAAAAGTTGCATTATTTTTTGACTTGGATCTCCTAAAAGATTTAACTTACGTTAATCTCATGATCGGTATTACTATTGCCAATTTCAACGAATTGAACTTTTCTATCCTTACCCCTTTTATCTTGGGTGACTATGGCATGCCAAAATCTCAAGTGGCAATGTTCATGTCACTTCTTGCGGGTATGGATATTACTGTCCGTTTCTGCATTCCCTTTATTGCTGGAAGAATTGGTTGGGAAAACAAGTCCTTTTTCTTATTTGGCGTTATGTGTATGGCTATGGGAAGAGTAGGTAATTAAGCTATTTTTTTAATATTACTTACTTACTTTATGTTCTTAGTCATTTTCTTATACCAAAACGGTTTCATTTCATTCAATGTTGATCAAAGGCTCTGTTTTAACTACACAATTAAATTGTTGCGTAACTACTATCAACTTCAATTCTAGACATTTCATGAACATTTGTGTGAATTGCTGTTCCTTTTCAGTGTTGGCCCATTGTCAGCTATTCAGTGTAACCTTACTGGTAGCCGTTATGATTGGATTTGGCAAGGGCTTGCGTACAGTGTTCATGGCTCTGGTGATCCCAACCCACGTGCCACTTCATAAGCTACCGGCGGCTTCGGGATTGCAGCTGGTGACTTCTGGCATCGTATTTCTTACAGTTGGTCCTTTAGTCGGTACGTTTAAAATATTGTACATTCACAAAGAACAAGTAGGTATGCTTCTTGCTTTAATAAGCGAAGCAAATCTACAGAAGAAATTAAAAATCTAACCCAAAGAGGATATAACCGCACGCTTATAACGTGCTTATAAATATCAAGTGTGTCAAACCACGATGTAGGAAAGGAATCCTTTCTTACATCGTGGTCAAACGTATAGAAAAAATATATTGTTTTTCTAAGTCACTTCTAAGTCAATGGTCAAACGTCAAAACGAATTGAAAATAATCCCAAAAAGTATACATGCACCCTGACATGCACCTTGTACATACTCAAACGTATTAATATTTTGCAGGTTGGATCAAGGACCACACGAACAATATGGTTACACTGCATTGTTTAAATATCTTTACGTATGTGACAGCTATAGCTTGGGGATATGAAAAATACAGAACTATGAAGATGCAGGAGAAACTTGATCAAAAAACATCATTCTAAAACAATAAAATTATAAATGAAGTATTTAGTTAAAAATTAAATATTATCTAGCTTATATAATTGCCAAATTAATATACCTAAGACTTTGTATAATTCGCATTTCAGCATTAGCAAACATTAAAGTATAACAAAATATATTATCCAACTGTAAGTTTCAGTACTTAAATATTTTAGGAATTATTAACCTACGGGGGGTACTTCGAATGTAAGTACCTATAGGTATTATTCTCATTTTGATGATAAAAGGTAGGTAAGGTAACAGTTATAGTATAGAGCATCCTAAATTGAAAAACGTGCTTATTATATTGCCGGATAAATTTGTTTACTTGCAACCAGTATTACAGTTTATGTGAGTATCAAAAAAAGTTATATTAATTATTTTTAATAGGTAGTCGTTTTACAAAATCAATCTAGGTATATAAAAAAACGACAAAAAAGTCTAAAACTCATCCCTGTGAAATGTGTATAACGTGTAAATTAAATTTATTCCAGTTCAGTTCCAGAGTTAGTTATTTGGATCGAAAAAGATGGCGGATGAACAAGTTTATTTGCCGCGTCGTCGTAAATAAAAAGTATATATTTTTCAGATTTCCACGATTCGAGAAGAAAACAACAGACATTAGAAGTACAACAGAAAAGGCTGTATACTTTAGTTATTTTTGCCTGTTCCAAAAAGGAACGAATAAAAAGAAAAAAACTTAGTTGACTTGACGTTGTCAGTTGGCGTAGAGTAGAGTTGTCATTTGTCATTTTAATGTCAATCTAACGTCAGACATTCTCCATACAATCGCGTCGCCAAATTCGCCAATAATCCGTTCAAATCAATAAAGAAAGGTTTTACGAGGTCTTGTCCTCATAAATTCAGGTCACTGAATATGTATTATTCTTACTTGGTCCGTCTTCCTCCACGCTCGCCGATAGACTGACAGCGAAGAAGCATAGCTTAACTAATGGTAAAATGGAGGAATTAAAAGAAGAAAGGATTCACAACACTGCATTGAAGCTGGCCGAGGACATAAAGAACTTGTCCATATACAAGTCCTTCTACGGGGACGTGCAGGTACGTAAGTAACGTAACAACTTCCCTTTTGCCTTCAAGGTAACCTATAAAATAATTACGTACCGTTTACAGTAGAAAAACCCATCAAGTGCGATTTGAACTCGCTCGATTTTTGTATGTTTTCTTTACCCCCTTGACTTCCAAATAATTAATGTCTGGTTGAGCTTACTGTTCCATACCATTTTCGTCGTGCGAAAATTCTCGAAATTATGATGCAAACTCAAATATTTCGTGAAATGATGAAGTCAGATCAATAAACTCGATTGCCACTTAAAGCCAATGAAATTATCCACAAAACGATGTAAAATAAGTGCGAATTCAGTGATCTAGAAGCACAGATGGATGTTTTTTTTTCTCCAGGAAAAAATACTCAAAATTTTTTCAAAAATTTTCTAACATAAAATTGACAATTTGCCCATACAAATTGCATACAATGTGGCAAAGAAAACATCTCTTCAAATAATTAATTCATTTGAAGTGAAGGAAGACAAGAAAGTAGAAACTTTTTTTACAACTTTATTTACCGTCGGGTATTTAACATTGTGTGTTTGAGGAAAATAGGTAGGATTTTTAGCCATAAATTGGCAATTCTGGGGTGTTGTACTAAGAAAAATTAATTGAAATATTACTAGATGAAAATGTACGACCATATATTCCGCAACCCGCGCGGTCAGTACTTGGATGGGTGACCGTTCGACCGTTGTAGGCTGACTGTGATTCGGATTCCACGTAAAACTGTAGGTACCTTCCCTTCTTAACTTACTAGGTGGTAGGGTTTATACCGCCCGGGTTGGTACCACCGCACTGAATGAAACGTCGGTCGAAACGGCTATGTAAATAGTTCGTGTTTTCCGTCCAGTTCAGTGTAGCCGACATGAAATGAAGGGAAGCACTGACATGGCACCTAGTTCACCCAATGTTATGGGCTGACATCACAGATGTTGTAGTGAAGTAGCCAACCATGCCAGATTCCATAAAAAAATAAATTTATTTAATATACTTAATCTATAGCGCATTGGAGTGCCTAGGTATATCGACCCAAAAGTGACGCTCCCACTATCACTTTAGAACTGATTTTATTTATGTTTAACCCACTGGCTCGCGCAGTACCCGCGCGGGTTTTACGCGGTCCTTAGTAGCCGACTCGCGCAACACCCGCACGGATGTCTATTACGGCGCCGCACTATTTAATTCATAGCAAATTCTACCAATTTTTCTTATTCAAAGTTACTAATGGTAAGAATTCTTGGTTAAATTTACTAGTAACTATTATCAAACATGACTGGGCAACACATCACCTTCACACAGATAATAATTATTTGAAAATGAAGAAAAAAAAATTTCACTTTTGACAACTGACATTTCCACTGACACTGGAATACACAGAGGTCGTACCGTATTTCGGGTATCCGTATTCTAGAGTATGTTTCATTACCTTTATTTTGATATATGACTTGAATGGGGAAATTATACAATTTTGGTCAGAAAAAATCGGAAAAAAAAATTCGAGTGTGTTTTGTTTTGCCTGGAGTTAAAAAAGTCGGTCCGTGCTTCTAAATAAGTGAATCCTGAAGTGTTTGGTATGACTGAATGCGTAATTTCAGTACAAATAAGAGTGAACACAGATTATTGATGGATCGATCGATTGAGGCGGGATATTCGAATTTGTGCGGGAGCGCGCGCGGAAAAATTTTGCATTTTTGGGCGCGGCGAAAAGGGCTGGGATTTTGCCGACGTAAGCATTATAATATGAGGAATCCTAAGGGTTAATGTTTTATTTATTCCTATAAACTGGTATTGTCAATCAAGAAAAGAAAGTGAGCAGAGTTAGTTTGTCAGCTAGTTATAATAAATTATAAACTGGGATCAACAGAAGCTGGTCTCGTCGCCGAGTGTGAAGAAGGATGACTTTCGGCACACTCTGCAGCAGGCCATGGAGGACCAAGGACTGGACATTAAGCTGCGCAACACTGTGTTTCACTGGGTCCGCGCACAAAACAAGTACTGCCCTAGCGTAAGTTATGAAATTTTTTAAGAATAGGTATACACGGTGTTGCAACCCCAACCGTAAAACACGAAAGGGGGTGATTCTGTACGTGAAATAGAACAACTTTTGTTCTACGACTTTTTTATTTGAAGAAAAAAAAATTTGTTTTCTCCCTACATTTTGAGAATAGGTAATTAAAATTTGTATGGAAAAAATAATTTTCTTTTTGTTTCAAAAAAATGTTTTTCTTCGCAGAAGTTGTTTAGTTTCACATATAGACTAACCCCCTTATGCCAGTTAAAAATATTACGGGGGCAACTGCAACACCGTGTATATTCTAATCAAAATTATCTGCAAGCTCAGTATGTATTATTATTTTTGTTAACCCCGCAGGCGTCGGCATGCTGACTGGTGGCGACCGTGGAGGCGAGATAACATTTGCGTTTTCTTACAGCGCACGGGAACGTCTCGGCTCGATGAATTATACAACAGATTATGTATTGATATAGATTAGATATAGATAATTATATAGATAATTTTCTTCTTTTCCTCCTTCCCTTTTTAGGGCTCTGTATCCATACAGGACGCCATTACTAAGCCTACACCTTACTGACAAGAAACTTCACTGAAATTTTTTTCAATGTGCACTTAGTCTACTTTACAAAAATGTATGCCACTGCCGAGACACGCATGTGCTGATTTATTATGACATATGGTGGATATACTAACAAATAATAAAAAAAACACAGTAAAAAATTAAGGCGGGCCGGGTTTTTTTCCCTTCTTCCTCCTTTCCCTCTTTTATTTTCTATGTAATAACTAAACACTACGTGACTCGGTAGAGGGACCGCGCCAAGGTGAGAGATAGCACGGCGTCTCGCCCTTATCCTTAAGTTGCTATTTACGAAATGCACGGAGAGAGATGCGGTGGGGCTATTGTTTTTTAGTACCGGCCTCACTTATTGCAGTTAATTTGTCTCTTCGAAACCCCGTCTTTGTAGCTTTTTAGAATATCTGTGATATTCCAGTTTTAGTAAAGGAAATAATTATACCTTCCAGAAATTAGATCCAATGACTTCACTCGTTAAAGCCAGCACCCAATGGGAGAAGAGAATCCACAAGTCGCTCAACTCGATGTGCTCCGACCTGGAGACGTCTCTGGCGAAGCTCCGCGCGCAGAGCGAGCAGGAAGAGCTCACTGACAAGTGGAGCGAACTTAGCACTTACTCTTTAGGTGAGTCTAGAATACAACATGCTCTTAAATTTATGATTTTTTAACACACTTTTATTAACTTCCCCTTCTTGTCTCTCCGTTTATCTGTTGCGAATAAAATTTTCAATAAATTTTAAACTAACTTCCCGATAAGCTAGAGACTTGAAACTTTAAACATAGCTCAGAATTGGATGACCGCACTGAGAGAATCAAAAATTTTCTAACAAAAAATTGACAATTTGCCCATACAAATTGCATACAATGTGGCAAAGAAAAAATCTCTCCAAATAATTAATTCATAGGTTTTATAAGTAGGTTTATTTAATTTTGGTCGGTCGAAACGGCTATGTAAATAGTTCGTATTTTCCGTCTAGTTCAGTGTAGCTGACGTAAAATGAAGGGAAGCACTGACTGGCACCTAGATCACCCGGTGTTATGGGCTGACATCATGGATGTTGTAGGTGATGTAGCCAACCGTGTCAGTTTACATAAAAAAAACACAGTTCATATCATTTGCAGTGCAATAGATAAAAAAACTTTGAAATAGCAGTTTGTTGTATGGGAACCCCCTTAATTTTTTACTTTTAATTTTTTTGTATATCTGCCATAATAACATAACTATTCTATGAAAATTTCAACTGGCTACTTTGATATTTCATACCTTGGTACTTTGGAACAAAATTTCTTCAGTTTCTCGTATAATACATAGTACCTGGGCGACCGAGCTTCGCTCGGCTTCTACACCTATCTACATAAACTTAAAAAAGTTATATTATCTAAATACTAAATTTCATCCAAATCGTTAGAGCCGTTTCTCAGAAACCAATTTTATATATATATATATATACAAGTTTAGCTCACAAAGTAATAGGATGATGTGTGATATTATGTATAAATGTATTGAACAGCATAATATTAGATGGTAGTATGTATGTAGGTAATATAGGTAGTATTGTTGGAATTTCAACTTTTGGTTTTTCTCTTTTCAGATCTAGCGAAATACCGTCCTGTTTATGCACCAAAAGATTTTCTAGAAGTTTTATTAACATTATCCGGCTACGTGCCTTACACTAAAGAGTATGTATCACAATAATTTAACATACATTTTATATGATTAAATATCTCTTAAGAGCACGCGGCACGCCTCCGCTTCCATACTTTTTTTTTATAGAAAGCGCGACGTGGCGTCGAGCTACCCAAAAGGTGTCTAACGACGCCCATGGGCATTCGGTCGTACGCCGGGATTGCGAATGCCATGCCGGCCTGACAGGTGCCCATTCACGCCTCTCTTGAAGGACCCGAGACTAAACTTGGGGGGAAATATGTGGGCAGGGAGGGCTTTCCAGAGTTTACCAGTTCTGTAGAGGAAAGATCTGCAGAACGGTTGGTACGCATCCACGGTAAGTCCAGCGTATAGGGTTGCAATCTGCCCAGTGCACATGGTGCGGAGGTGGAAAGGGGATCGCAATACCTAGTAATGAAAGAAGGGAAGGGACTTACAGTTTTACATGAAATCCGAGCCACAGACTACCTCCAACGGTCGAACGCTCACTTATTAAGTCTGACCGCGCCCAGGTGTGCTGATCAGGTGCGGCGGTCGATCGATCGCACAACTGAGCTACCGAGGCGGACAGATATCGAGTAGAAAAGTCGATACAAAGTAAAATGTTTACCCTAGCCCTAGGTCTTCAAACTACGGCCCGCGTCGCAACTTTATACGGCCCGCGCCACTTATGTAGGCCAAAAAAATATTTCTATTTATTCTCGAAATTGTTTTATACTTATTTCTGATTTCAACATTATTCGAGGAATTTTGCTACACATATTTTTTACGTTTATTTATGAAAACTAAAATTGTTTTTATATAAAAAATCTAATTTATGTTTGTATATCTGGCCCATATATTTTATTATGCCTTGTATATTTTTTTATAAAGACATGACAATATGGCCTTCCTGTAAAAAAAATTGGAGACCGTTGCCCTATAGCCAAAAGGTTTTTAAGCGATCGTTCGATTACATTAGTAGGTATATAAATAATAGTATAGGATGCCGAGGTGTCTGACGGCATGCTTGAATCAAAAGTAACGAGGATCAATACTTTTACATTGCAACTATTTAATAATTGAAGAAACATAAAATAATAATGCTTATAATAGAAATATAAAGTAAATATTGATGCGTTTTTTTTCCAGAAATGAACCAAAATGGGAATTTGCTCATCTGCCTATACAAGTAAAAACTCTTGAACAATTGGTAAGTAAACAAATTTTAATTATAAATGTTATCTAGCTTTTAACATACATACATACATATAGATATGATTATTTTAATAGCACAATCCAATAGATACACTGTTAAATAAGACATGTTGAGAAAGTATTGAACCAGCATGTATAATAAAAGTTTTTATTTAGAATTTAATAGTTAGTCTAGAATTTATTTGAATACTGTTTATCCCCTTAACAATCACAATTATCTTAAAGAAACTGTCATGAAAACACAACGTATTGAAGAGATGTTCCCTGATGAAATATCAAAATGTTTTCACATTTGGCAAACCTCTTACCAAGAACATTTAATAGGTAAGGACGTCGGACCTTCCCCGCGCCAGCGTAACACGGCGTTTGTATAAACGTACAAATGCCATTCGTTACCAACCAATCAGAGCGCGATACCGCCCGATACCACCCAATCAGAGTGCGCGCTGTCCCCTCCGCCACCCGCGGAGCTCGGCGACGCTGTTTCTCTTATAAGCATTGGACAATCTGACGTCCATACCTATTTAAATGTTGTCTCTTACATTGTAAAAGTAAAATTTGTGTTTGTTTACTCTTAAACCCCGCATTTAGGCCTCTTTTGAACCTGATATTTCCATATGAGTGCAGCCAACATTCTGATTTAGTGAATACTCATATTTCCACAATAAAGGTGAGACGCATAAAGCCAAACGTCAGGTCGTGTCAGTATATTCTTTATATGAAATTGTATGAAGTGAACCGCCACTACGTGGCCACACCGCGCTGCTGCCGGGTATTGCAGTCTCACCTTTACTACGCTACAGACAAAATATTGTAAATTAATACTTTTAAAATAAAATTCCTCAGCGCAATTTATACACGGAGTGGTCACGAGGCGAAGCGCTGTTCGGCGTCAACTGCCACACACCGAGCACGGTGGCGGGATTCCTCACGCTCGAAGCCGAGCGGCTGAGCCTCGGCGAGCGCGTGGCCGATCTGGGCTACGCGCCCGTCGCTCAGGAGTACCTGAAGAAGGGCTGTCCGCAATGCCTGCGCGCGAGGCTCTGGTCGCAGGTGTTGGGCGCGGAGGTTACGCCGCAGGTGACTGTTTTGTACTTTTGTGTCTTTGTTCGTTTCAAGAAAAAAAAATCCATGTGTATTCCAAATTAAAATTATCTACGATAATCTGTTTTGAAGTTGACTGCCCTGTGACTAGCACGGGCGTAGCCAGAGGGGGGTTTGGGTGTTCAAACCCCCCCCCCCCCCCCCTCCCCCCCCGAAATAAAAAATGTACACAACATATTTTCAAATTGAACGTAATACTTATATTTTCGTCATTCGGACATAGCTCTGATTAGTGGGACCTAAATTAAGGCAAAACAGGAGATTACTTATTTCTTTGTAATGAATGGTGTAAAATAAATGTAAAATAATTCGCGTTGATTTTATTTCTAAAACCCCTCCCGAAAACGAAACCTGGCTACGCCCATGTCGCATGGCAGGTAGACAAAGAAATGTTTGGTAGGTATGCACCATAAAAATGGGTGATGCTCACTTAGCCGACACGCGAGCTACTCCCATTGTAGATTCTGTGTCAACTGTGTGTGTGTGTGAAGAGATCTGGATGATGAATTTACGAGGAACAGACATCAGGATTTATAATAGATTTTTTTTTTCTCTCCATGCTCCGCCTGTCAGCAGCTGCATAGCCTTTATGAGATGTGTTATATGAATTTATTTGAACTACTTACAGCTTCAGCTTTTAATTGTGCAACTGTTCTCATCTGGTTACACTGAACTAAATGGAACAAACTATTCCATAGTAATTAAATTTTCATAATTTAATCCAAAAGATAGAAATAGATAGAAATACCTTATTGCTCGGAAAACATTTTACAGAAACAAGCACAATATAATAATTAAAATGTGTTGCAAAGGTCGATAGCTCAGTGGCGCAGACGGTCGACTGTCGCTATTGATGGTTAAGCAACGCTGGGCCGGTCAGTACTTGGATGGGTGACCG
The DNA here is from genome assembly GCA_946902875.1 of Nematopogon swammerdamellus. Taxonomy (NCBI): domain Eukaryota; kingdom Metazoa; phylum Arthropoda; class Insecta; order Lepidoptera; family Adelidae; genus Nematopogon; species Nematopogon swammerdamellus. The sequence goes on from OX336337.1 coordinate 7,187,234, forward strand.
CTCGACCGTTGGAGGCTGACCGTGGTTCGGATTCCACGTAAAACTGTAGGTCCCTTCCCTTCTTACCTTACTAGGTGGTAGGGTTCAACCCGTCCGGGCTGGTACCACCGACTGAATGAAACGTCGGTCGAAACGGCTATGTAAATAGTCCAGTTCAGTGTAGCCGGCACGACCGAAGGGATGCACTGACATGGCACCTAGTTCACCCGGTGTTATGAGCTAACATCACGGATGTTGTAGTTGAGGTAGCCAACCGTGTCAGTTTCCATAAAAAAAAGGCGGACCGATCCCTTAAGCGGGGACTCCACTGCGGCGCACGGCCACGCTGCGCACGTGTGTCTAGATTCGCTCCTATGGATTTATATGGAGGCGTCTCCACTGCGAGCTGCGTGCAGCTGCGTGGATGTGTGACGTCACACCCACGGCTACGCGTGTGTTTGGCTTTGCTAGGCGAGCGAAGCCAGACCCACGCAGCTCGCTCCCCTCCACCCGCGCACGCACTCCCTCCCGCTGCCGCAGCGCTCATCTCGCTCGCTCTCGCTCCTATCCAGTATAGTTCGCAGCTTTGTATTGTGCCAACAGTCTAGTCAATCGGTAATAATTTTTGAACTTCTCATCAGAAAGTGAAAGAAACAATGTGTGAAATTCTCCTTCGTTTTCTCTGCGCACGATATGACTTTCAAGCCAAAATCGATGTTTTCTTTTGGGTACATTTTCGTTGTATTCGGTGTCACTGTCGGAAGAACTGTCGAGATCGAGTAAAATCAACGCTTGCGCCGCCTCCGCCATAGGTAGTACGCCAGTAGGCACGTCCGCTTCGTTTGAAATGTTCCAACAAATGAAGCGCGTGGCTCGGCATAGCTGGCTGTGGAGTCGCCCACGTACACGCGCATCCGTGTGCTTGGCTAGGCCATGCGTGTGCGTGCACATCCGTGCGCCGCTGTGGAGTCCCAGCTTTACAGAGATTTCTTCCAGTCAACTTCTTGATTTTTGAATGTTGTTGCTATGCTTACAAATCTTCGTATGTTTCAGCAAAAAATCTTCTTTAATCAACTGAAAAAGAGTGTCTTAGAAGTGGATCTATTGATCGACAAATTGATATTCAAAGATGTTCAACTCACGGCCTCCAATGATGACCAGTATTTTGTGTTTGAAGACCTACTTTATCAGGTATAAAATTTTATCTTTATTTTCATACACATTAACAAACTAGAAACAAAAATACTCCAATCCGATCAGCCATCACAGAGTAATCGGTGTACACACATTAAATACAAATTATAAAAACTTTTATATTATATTATATAAAAAATTTGATGCCTCTTCTCCTTCTTTGAAGTTGATTAACAGATTTATTGATACCGCAACAGTTGATTATAGAAAAATAGAGAGGGAAAAAAAATATAAATAGAATAAAATTCTATTAACTAAAACATATTGACCTTGTATGTGTTTTGTAATTTTAATTATGTTTTTATCTATAAGTTTAATAATAATAGGAAAGTTTAAAATATACTTGATATAATTTAGATCAGTGGAAATGGCTATGAAAATTGTTTGTGTTTTACGTCTAGTTCAGCATAGCAGGCACGACAGAGGGAAGCACGGTGATGGCATCTACTTCCGACAGGACCAATTGTGTTGGTTTAACATCACGGAGTAGTAATGGTAGTATGTAGTGTATATAAAAAAATTAATAATATTTATTTATTTCAGGTAATGCTCTGCTTCTCGCGAGATTGTGAAGTGTTGCAACATCTGAAAGGTTCCGTTGGGAACCCCATGACGTCAACAATAAAGGGCAAACAGACTAGTCCAGAAAGTATAACCATCTTCCCACCGAGTGGTATAATACCGTTCCATGGGTTCACAATGTATGGTAAGTTGAAACATCAATTATCTTTCACTATCTATAATGGGAATGAAACCTTTAGTAATTAATAACTCATATAGAAAAGATCTTGTAGAAAATTACTACATATTTCGTTTTCGTATCCCGATGGCAGGTTTTTTAGTAATAATATCGATTTTACTATATTAATACATTGGGAAGCGCCTTATTACATTATCGCTCAGATAGGACAGAAAAAAGTCACAAATCAAAATATTAAATTTTTTAATATCCACCACAAACCACTAGTAAAATATATTTAATTTTAATTAAACAGTAAAACAAAATACAACTTGACACAGTCAGTAAAACTAATTAAATATAATAAACCTAATAAATAATAAAAAGTAAATAATTACAAACACTAGTTGACTTTTTTTTGCCATTTGCTATCAACCTTATAACTTCTAATGATATAAATAATAATTTGTTTTTTTTTTCAGCTACTCCTTTTTGCTATTTGTATGACGATCCCGTGCAACTGTACTATACATTTCGAGCATTCTACCTACGGTACTGGCACAGATTGCACTACATATCGACACATCCACAGGTAATCAAAATGTACCCATTCTCTGCTGCACATAAGTGTTTGTGTGTGTTATTTTGTACTTACAGACTGACATAGTTTACTAGGCACCCGATGAAAACCTAATTAAACGCGCCATCTTGAAATGCCATTTCTGCTCTCAGTTTGTCTTCAGTGAGTGAGAGTGACGACACGAGAACCCTCTATTTTTTTTTATAGAACCTGACACATTGGTTATACCAGTGATGTCAGTTCATTGTACGGAAAACCAATAATGTGGTGTTGCGGTTGCAACTAGGTGCCTAGAGAGTTCTTCCTCTAGTGTCTCAAGTCATTCTAATATGTTTATAAAAAATACTTTGCCTTTTTTTCAGGGAATTGTCTCATTGTGTTTGCTCTACGAAAGACTTCTTGAATCCAATGAGCCGTTGCTTTGGATACATTTTAGGAATATTAATATTAACCCGTAAGTATCACTTATATTCTCTACATTTTTAAATATTTAATTATGAAGTGTTCACATAGTGGTCTACTGTTAATCTGCGAAATATGTAGAAATTGTTTCCGTTTATATATTGATCAAGTCGATAATACCTTACACTTTGGCGAGTCACTTATAAGGTTTTATTAACCCATTGGCATTGCGAACAAGAACGGGCAAGAAAACTCACCTGCAGTAATTTTTTGTTTGTTATGTTTTTCGCCCAGTACACCACATCACAATATTTGTTTATAGCCTATGTAAAATTTTATTACCACCGTTTTAGTACCACCGCACTGAATGAAACGTCGGTTGAAACGGCTATGTAAATAGTTTGTGTTTTCCGACCAGTTCAGTGTAGCCGGCACGATCAAAGGGGGAAGCGCTGACATGGCACCTAGTTCACCCGGTGTTATGGGCTGACATCACGGACGGTGTAGGTGATGTGGCCAACCGTGTCAGTTTCCATAAAAAAAAAAAAATATTATAAATTAAAAAAATGTTTTATTGACAGCGCGACATATGGCTCCCATCCACCCATAAGGTGTCGATATCCATGGACATTCAGTCGCTTATTGCGAATGCCATGCCGTCGCATGTTTTTTCGTTATAAATTGAGTAAAAATAAATGTCGATGAGGATGTATGAAACTTGCAGGATAAGAGTAGTGTTCAAGTGGCTGATGCGAGCGTTCAGCGGACACCTGCCCCCCGACCAGCTGTTGCTGCTGTGGGACGCGGTCCTCGGCTACGACTCGCTAGAGCTGCTCCCTCTCCTAGCCCTCTCCATCCTCAGCTTCCGCAAGGAGAACATCTTCCAAGTCAATACACTCCAAAGTGTTGATGCGGTCCTCGCTGATCTCTCCACAATCTCTGTAGTTCCTCTCCTGCAGCTAGCCCTTATGAAATAGTGTCAAATGTTACGTTGTTGTTTTCTAGTCACTTGTATAGCGATAGTGTTTGTAAATTGTAACGAGCGTTTGGTTTTTAATTTTTGTACCTATCAAACTGTTGTTTTGTGAAAAATATAAACCCAGCAGTGTCTGGCATACAGATCTATATTTTTATTCCGGTTGATCCCAATCTCCTTGCACTTATTGCTAGACCTGCTAAAACTAGATTCTGAATTCATTTCATCGGAGCTACAGGAGCTCCGCGCTAGCATAGTAGTCCGGTCAAAGCGAGCATATTGAAAAAGAAGTACTCGACTGACTGAACTGAAACGGGTAGGTAAATCTCAAAGAGTTTGTCGCTGCGCTCCTTTAGCAACGTAATACAAACTCTTTGGTAAATCTATGGTAATAGAAACGGAATTTTTTAACAGACTTCATAAAAAGGAGGTCATTTAGAAATATTTCTTCTTTAATTTTTATTCCATTCTTGCCCTACATCGTGGTTTAATCAAAGTCATTTAAAATACGGGTTGAAGAACTTTAAAGCGTTCCAACTAAATCTTCCCTTCGCCGTTAAGTTGGCTCCACTGCCAGTGTCACTGTCAGTGCTTAAATTCCTGTTGCCAGATTGTGAAGATTATATTACTTAATAATGTAATAGGTATTTACTGTATAATAAATACGGTAAATACTGATAATTACGGGTAAATCTGTACACATAGCAACCCTCAACGCTGTTTTGACAGATAGACAGTGGAGCCAACATAACGGCGAAGGGAAGATTTTTAAGGAACGCTCTCTATAATTATATTTTTTGTCTTTTTTATCCTTACGGAGGCGAGGGTCGTTTGACCGTACAGCCCTTTGGGCTTTATCTTAGGTACAGCCAATCAATGGCTGTTCAGGGACGAGACGAGTTCAGTGGAAATCCCAAAGAGCAAGAAGAATAGAGGTCACGTGAATTTGCTCTAGTGTGTCGAAAGAGAAAAGTTAGCTAGATTTCATATTTTTATACAAATGTAATTGATGTACAGGTCGGTTAACCAAAGCGCCAGCTTTGGTTAACCGACCTGTACAACATGATTCAAATAAGAAAAATAGAAAGAGAATAATTAACCCTTTACTTTTAAATAAATATTTATTTGAATAACAGATATTCACACAGAGTTACATACAAAAATTGTTATTCTACTCCAGCTCTTCAATACCACTCATTTCAGCATCGTTGTATGATTGTTCCGACTTCCGAGTCCCTACTGGCTGCTGCTGTTACTGTCATCACATCACCTAAGAGTAAATGAAAGTTATTAGAATATACATACATACATACACATCGTCACGCCTGTTTCCCGGTGGGGTAGGCAGAGACAACGGATGTCCACGTGCCACGATCCTGAGTCCTGAACTCCTGACACACCTCTTGCCGTCACCTTATTAGAATATGTTCATATTATAAACTAATGCACTTGTACTAATATTACGTATAATGAGGTCAGCCTCGGTAGCTCTGTGGTGCGGTCGGTCGACTGTTGTTAAGGACACCTGGGCGCGGTCAGTACTTAAATTGGTGACCGTGTTTCGGATTCCACGTAAAACTGTAGGTCCCTTCCCTTCTTACCTTACTAGGTGGTAGGGTTTTTCCCGGCCGGGTCGGTACCACCGCACTGAATGAAACGTTGGTCGGCTCGAGTAGCCTTGAGGGATGTAGATATTTCCGTCTGATTCTGATACAATTTCCGGGTTCTTCAATTGTTGCAGGATCCCAGAGGCGTATTCTTTTTCGCACACGAAGAAATTATCAACATTGGTGATAATTTCTCGAGATCTTCGATGTAAAACAGAACCTCTTTACTCATTGTCATCTACACACGAAAAGGTCCCAGAGCAAGAAAGTCAATAACAAACCTATCGAAAACACATAAAGAAATAACAAACAAAATTTAACAATTGAAACAAAGAAACTCAAAATTGAAAACCCGTGCGGGCGTGCAGACCGTACAAACAACAATTTGTTGTGTCAGTTTGATTGACAGTCCGTAGAATCGTATCATATTGTAAATCGTTTGTAATAAACGTGAGAAGACTACAGTGCGACAAGGCTTGAAATGAACGTGGATGACGTTTGTGGGAGGGCGCTGTTGCAGCATTAATGTTGTCAATTTTGAAAATTTCCTTACACTAGGGGAAAATATCGTTGCAAAAGAAAATGTATGTATAGTAGTACCTATAAGGTAAGTAGGTACTTACTTATTTTTTATTTTATGTATTGAATTTTAGGAAGACTTGCTCTCTAATAAAATAACAGATAGTCTTTGGTGTTGTTAGCAGAAATCGAAGTCTAAGAAGTGATACTAACGTACGCGTGGAAATTATATATAGCAGGCAATATATTCTATTATAAATTTACAGCAGTTATAACGTTAGAAATATTCCACCTTTCCTGCTGTTAGCTATAATGCTGTTTTGCTATTTATACTCGTACGTACCGCCATCTAGTTGATATAATACAAATTATTTGTAGTGTAGCCTGTAGGTACGTGAAGCTCTCGCTCCATAGAGGGCAGTGTTAGTAGTATTTTGTAACCTAACCCTTAATACAATGACTAAAGGTTACATTTTAAATAATGAAATAAAACAGCAGACTAGGACATTAGAAATATTATAATAGAATTAGACTGCTGTTTGTTAGAAACAGCAACAGCAACAATAAAACAGCAGTAGGTATAGCAGTGCGCGCTCGTTGCTTGCTATGAGCAGACTTATACACCAGCAGCAGACAGCAGTTCTAGCTAGTGTCTGCTAGATATATTTTAATAGGAATAAAAACATGTTTTTTTTTTATGGTAACTGACACGGTTGGCTACATCACCTACAACGTCCGTGATGTCAGCCCATAACACCGGGTGAACTAGGTGCCATGTCAGTGCTTCCCCCTTTGATAGTGTCGGCTACACTGAACTGGTCGGAAAACACAAACTATTTACATAGCCGTTTAGACCGACGTTTCATTCAGTGCGGTGGTACCAACCCGGGTGAGTTAAACCCTACCACCAAGTAAGATTAGGGGGGAAGGGACCTACAGTTTTACGAGGAATCCGAACCTCGGTCAGCCTCCAACGGTCAGCGGTCACCCATCCAAGTAGTGACCGCACTTAGCGTTGCTTAACATTTAATAGCGACAGTTGACTATCTGCACCACTGAGCTATCGAGGCTGACCATCATGGCATGGCTTATATATTATAGTGATTGAACCATAGGATTAGCAATATTTGTGAAAATGCCGCCGAGCTGAAGATTACAATGACAAGTTGTGCAATCTCAAAATTACTGATTTATTAACCGAATAAAAATATTATAAAACCCTTTACAAATACATAATAAATACCGTCGAAAATATTATATAAATTTTAAAGAAATGGCAGAATGACCCGGCATCCAAACAAAAAAAAAATTTACCACAGACAGATTAATGATCTGTCTGCCTGCTGTATTCCCGTGATTGCTATAAAACTAATATTTATCTCTTATTTCAGTTATTCTAGTTATTCCAACAGCGTTAGGTTCAAATTCCAACATCAGCACCAAAAACAGCAATATTGCAATATAGCACTTTGAAACAGCAGCTATATAAAAACAGCAGATCATTCTGACGTGCTGTTGAAAAACAGCCGTTATTCCCACGACTACACGTGAACGGGGGAAACGCGAAACGGTCATCTGGCAGCACTGTGGCGGCGTTAGTTCAGCTGTCACCCACGTTCATTTGAAGCCTTGTCGCACTGTAGACTAGACTTCTTGTCATTGTATTAGTGTGACATTTCGTCCGCGGTCACTTTCTCGCTGTCCCCAAATTTGGAGACAAGCTTCAGTGTAGAATTTTGGTTCTAACAAAGAAAATATTACTAAAATATTTGATTCTATTGTCTTATATAACTACGACATTACAACTAGTACAACAGAAAAATCTGTATATTTTAATTAGTGTTGCCTGTCCCGAAAAGAGACAATTAAATAAATAAATAAAAAATTAATTTATTATGCTATACTTAAATTCCATATAGGGTTTATCCCGCCTGGGTTGTACCACCGCACTGAATGAAACGTCGGTCGAAACATCAGGTCAGTAACATTGTATCCAGAATCCAGAGCCGTTAAATTTTTATGAAAAACAAATCACCAGCTGCCCTGCCTCTCGTGAAAATTGTTAATTGGCTGTATGGTCAAATGATCTTTGTCTGCCTATTTATGGCGAAAACAATAACAACAACAACAACAACCTGCCTGTCACTGTCTGCCTGCTTGCTGTCAGTCGATTGGTCACGTCATGAATGCCGCTGCCGCTACCGATTACTTTATTCTGCGCTACCGCTAGTGGATAGCATAGCAAACAATATGTATTGGTAATCTGTGATAGCAAAGTGGATAGATGTTTCTCTTTGGTTGCCGCAATAAATTATATTTCCATGAAAACTAGGTAACAACTTACAAATATGTATTTCGTGGATTTTATAACGTTGAACAAAGTAAGTAAGAACAGATTACATTCTCACTGCAGAAGAAAGTGAACTGTCCATAATTTTTATCGGGGTGTGACTCTTAGCAGGTAATAAATAACCTTATTGCATAAAATTTTTCTACACATTTTCTTCTAAAAATTTTGCTCCATCCATCAAATATTATGGACCTCATCAGTTTTAGCGCAAGACATTAGGTACCTACCTACCTAAATGTATATATTCATAACTAAATGCACATTCGCACAGGACAGATTGACTATTACATTTGATTTCAATATCAGATTAACCTGTTGGCTCCCAACAGGTTATAATAATGACTCCCGGTCCACTTTCGGTTCGAGGAGATTTGACGGTGCACGGCGCACTCTCTCATAAACTGAAGATATTTAGTAAAATAATGAAGTCAGATCAATAAACTGTATTTGCACTTATAGCAAATGAAATTATCCACAACACTATGTAAAACAGGTGAGGATTCACTTATTTAGAAGCAGACAGATTTTTTAAAGTCAAAAACAAGTATAAACAAAAAGAGGCGCCAGAATATATTTTTTTCTTTGTGGAGCGTAATTGTTTGTAGGTGTATTTGATAGCAATGGAAAGGTTTTTAATCATCAATGTAAAGTGCTCTCTCGTTCTTGTTCATTCTAATAAGAAAAATTCACTGAAATTATACGAGACGAAAACCCGCACGGATACAGATGTGAGCCGGCGGCGTAAAAAATACCTGCGCCGCGCGGAGCAGTTGGGAGCTGCCAGATTAAGCTCACAATCCCTTGCAGTTAGATTTCGACACAATTTTACTTATTGGATTGTTTTTGTATGAATTTACAGGACACAGGCATGCAATGCACACTGGCAGTGCCATCGGAGTTCGCAAACGCTCAGCAGTCACACACTGCTCCCAAGCAAATTGTTAAGCCTAAGCCGTCAAACCCAATGAACCCTGCACCAACTTACATAAAATTGCTTCCTAAAATAAATCCAACCGTCAGCTCAGTACAAAAGCCAGTTGAATGCACACAACAACTCATAGGACAGAATGGAAATTGGATGCACAAAAACGTACTGAACAACAGCAAACAAACTTTACACAACAGTTGCTCTGTACCGAGTGTTGTTCAAGAAGCAACGAGCATGGTCTTTAGTCCTGCGGAGATTGCAACAGTTATTGCAATACCAGAGTCGGCCATAGCCACCACACAAGGAATGTCAAATAATATTGTAGCTATGCCAGTAATCAACGGAACTGCACATTTGAATATTAGTTCTGCTTCGGTAAAAATTCCGAAATCGAGAATAAGACGAAAAATGTAAATATAATAAAAGTTATTTGCTTGTAAAAATTTATAAAAGTAGGTACCTAACAAAGAATTGTTATAATAAGTAACAAATACTTGTATGATTTTAGACTGCAGCAATCATCGCCTATTCATCTTTTTAAATCTGGTAATACATATCACAGGTAAGCATCATGAAATAAAAATAAATTAGGTAGTGATGAAAAGTACAACATATTTAAATAACTGATCCCCTCTTGCCTAAACCTGTCCCTAAACTATCAATTTATTATTATAGCGCGGTTTTCTCAACCGTTCACTTCGACAGAATGCGGCGCGCACCCTCCGCTCTCCGCCGCCACCGCAATTGCCCATCAGTACGGTGGAGGCGGAGAGCGCAGGGTGCGTGCCGCATTCTTTCAAAGTGAACGGTTGAGAAAACCGCGCTATAATGGTTTTTAAATACATTGATACTTACAAGTAAAATACTCAAATTGTTAATTATTAGATAAAATATAACATAAAACACTTAATGTTAACAGTTTAGAAAACCTCGATGAAGAGAAGATGCAATTCATAACAAATGCGTTGAAGAGCATAGGCGACCCACTCAGTAGTAAAAAGAAATCTGTTTACGATGGTGCTACGAAAACTCGAATAAAATACAGGTAAATGAATATGTTTATTGTTGTGTGAGTACTAATACTGATCATTTGAGACAGTCCTGTTCTTGGTTCTTGAACTTTACCAGCTTTTTTCTGTTTATATCTGATTTATTTTTCATAAAAAATTAGAATTTTTTTCCACAGGGTAGTATATCCAAAAGATTTTGATATTAGCGAAACTAGCCAAATCATTATTAAAGATACAAATATGAAGGAACAAATTACACAACAACAAATACAAGGTATACACAATACAAATATACAGGAACCAAACACACAAGAATATCAAACAAATGAACAAGGAACCAAAGATACTACAGATAGTGCACTCTCCACGTCAAAGTTTACAAAGAAAACGAAATATATGGAAGAACGACATATGGAGGACGAAAAAGAACAGACGGGACAGAAAATGAAAGGTGCACGTAAAGCAAACTTAACACTGACAGCTATAAAGAAAAAGGTAAAAAAGAAACCAGTTGCTATCCAAGAAATACAAGACAATGTTGAGAAAGAGGTAAGATTTTTTTTTAGATCCCTAATTCCATTGCATTCATTATATTTCCATTGTAAATTTTTTTTTTATTCGCATTACCTGCTCCTTACAGATGGCTTAATTATCTTTTACAGACAGTAGCAATAGTGACTCGAAGTGGCAGAACTGTGAAATCACCTAAGGGTCGCAATCTCGATGATGCACCAAAGTCACAAAAAATTAGGAAACAAAGCTTTGTCGATGTTTTAACGTGTTTACGCTGCCACGAGGTGAGTTCTATCTGATCAAAGTTTGTTTTAATGTCTGATTTACTTTGTATTATTAGTTAGTACCTACTTTGTTAAATTTAATAATAAGCAGTGACATCCATTCTTCCCTGTGAAATATTCCATTGCAGAATCTACCATTTTGGATCATTTTTTTTCCAGAGATTCCATGGGGCTGCAAAAATAAATCGTCACTACGAAATCTACCCCACACATAAACCAAATAATACTCACTCCAATCTATTTCAATGCTTCTTGGACATAATGAAGATGAGTGTACCCAGCGAGAGAGGTTATGCGTTCATAGAACAGTTGGAAGAACTTATTGTGAAGATTAGAAATATGCTGCCTTGTATGATCAATAATATTGACAGTAATGGAGGGAAATTGTGCTGCATTAATGAAGATTTGGGAAAGTAAGTAATTTATTATATTGCCTTGTATTTTTGAGATCTTCTAGATATACTGATTTGTAAATCAGACTTTGCTTTCAGAATGCTCGATATGCCACCGGGAAAATACAATATTAGTTTTGATGAGGCCCTCAGATGCTACGATAACAATAGGAGTGAAAAATGTAAACACCTACTCAAGGGCAACAATCTAAGTTGTTCCACCAGTGATTTAAACAAACCTTCGCAGCTCTGGGTTGCGAAGCATAATGAAGAAATAGCTTTAATGTCGAATGAAGAACAGGACTGTGCCAGAACACACTCCGTGGACAAGTGGCCAGCGATAAAGAAGAGAATAAAGAAATATATTCCTGTAATCACCAGAACTGACAATAATCAAAAGTCTTCTCAAAATATAGATGTGACCACAAATAATAATTGCAACGAAGAAGCTGTGCAAAACAACAATGCCAAGTCGCAGGCCACAAATATGTGGCTGGTTCAAAAAGAATCTAAGATTGAAAATAATAACAAATCTATATTCAGTGCGCCAAGTTCTACTCAAATACCCATGTTGAACATTGATGGGCAACAGATGAATGTAATATCACTACAAACACCATTTACGAAGAGAGAGAACGCTGTCGTTCCCGCTGATCTAAATGAATCAAATAAGATTCATTTAGATCATGACAACTCACATTTTAATAAGTATCATAGCACACACTTCAACATACGCTCATCTCCAGTGAAGTCCTCCATCACCTCCTTCAATAGAATTCAAATAAAGGAAAATGTACCCCTTTTTGTTAAGTTTGCCAGTGCGGAAACTCTGCCAACTGCAGATCTGAATGTGACAACACAAAATTCTGATGTTTCAAATATGCAGCTCGACCTCACGGGTATGTTCACAGAATTGAACAATAGAACATTCAACCAACCTTTAAACAAAGCTATTCCGCACTCAATTGTTAGACAACAGGCAAATTCAGGTGAGTTGTACGATAACAGATCGAGTGACCAATTAGAAGCTTTAAGTTTAAGCAATCTTGAAGTGGAAACAAATCAAAGGGAATACACTCCAGCATCTAGCACTAGCTCTGCAGCTTTTTGTGATATTTCTCAAAGCTCAATATGTCAGAATGATCATCTACTGTCTAGTGAGAGCGCTCAAATGTCTCAGAATACTTGTCTACTGTCCAATGGGAATGATCATATGAACCAGAACCTTATTTCTAATGTTTCTAATGCTCATTTAAACCAGAATGATAGGCTCATATCAGATGTGTCCACTGAAATGAGTCAGAAGAGCAGTTTACTACCCAGTGTAAATGATAATAGTAGTCAGAATGATATTCTGCTGTCGAGTGGAAATACTCACTTGAGTCACAATGATAGGCTAATATCCAATGGGACTGTTGAAATTAACCAAAATCATGTACACTCTAGCAGAAATGGTCATGTAAGACAAAATGATTACCTGCTCTCAAGTGAGAATTCCCAAATGAGTCAAAGCAACCATTTACTATCCAGCAGAAATGCTCATAGGAGTCAGAATGACGGTATGCTGTCTCGCGGCAATACCTCTCAGAATCAGAATGATCGACTGATATACAATGGAAGCACTGAAATGAGCGAAGATGGCCTGCAACCCATTAGAAATAATTTAAGCAAAAATGATTATCTTCTATCCAGTGGGAACTCTCAAATGAGTCAAGCTGATCATCTACTGTCCAGTGGGAACGCTCATAGGAGTCAAAATGATCGTCTACTGTCCAGCGGTACACAAATGCCTCAGAATGATAGACTGTTATCCAGTGGAAACGTCCAAATGTCTCAAAATGATAGTCTGGTAAATCTGTGTGTAAACGAGACCAACCTAGAAGGTTCGCGTATGGGAATGCAATTACTGGACCACCTTGGGAATGATTGTTTGTCATTTACAGATACAGAACTGAGAGGTACGTCCCTGGACCTTCCTCTCGACTTGTTTCCATTTCATCACACAGAATAATAATGAAAACCACTTGTCTATACAGGGTGTTTCAGGATAGGGTTTCGTAACTTTAATGTTCGAAAGGGGTTCATATTTGAAGATGAAAAGCTCTGAATGTTTTTCTCAGATTCGGTCATTTTATAGTACTTTTTTGGTGAAATTAGTTTCATCGAGATTTGGTGGACGGTTAACATCCTCCTTAAATCTATACATATAATAAAATCGTAGAGGTAAGAAAGTCTGTACATTGAATGTATTCGGAAAAAAACTAACCAGGGTGGCTTAAAATGAGATACTGAACATGTTAGAACAGTTTTTAAAATTTTTGTTTGTTTGTTTGTTTGTCTGTACGCGCATCACGCAAAAACCACTGAACGGAATTAGACGAAACTTTGTATAGTGGCAGTTTATATGCCGGGTTAACATAATACGTAAAAAAAAAATAACAAAAATAAAAAAAAATTTACAATTATAATAATACATATAATAAAATCGTAGAGGTAAGAAAGTCTGTACATTGAATGTATTCGGAAAAAAACTAACCAGGGTGGCTTAAAATGAGATACTGAACATGTTAGAACAGTTTTTAAAATTTTTGTTTGTTTGTTTGTTTGTCTGTACGCGCATCACGCAAAAACCACTGAACGGAATTAGACGAAACTTTGTATAGTGGCAGTTTATATGCCGGGTTAACATAATACGTAAAAAAAAAAATAACAAAAATAAAAAAAAATTTACAATTATAAACATTATTGCGCGTTTAAAATCACGTAGTCCAAAGTACATAATTATATCTTGAGAACTGGCAGCAAATACAATTTGAATAAAATATTCATTCGAAATTTAAAAATAAGTAGATACAACGAAAATGACAGTTCTTATTTTTTATAACTTGAACACAATAGTCAATGCATATCTATTCTTTCTATACATATCATAAAATCGTAAATGCAAAAATGTCTATTTGTACGCGCATCTCGCAAAAACCACTGAACGGAATTTGACGAAACTTTTTATAGTGACAGTGTATATCCCGGATAAACCTGATAATTAAAAAATATAATAAAAATTACATAATCCAAAGTAAAGGTAAAAAACAATTTTAAATGTCATGTTGACAACGGAGAACTGTCATCTCGACGTGAGCTGGCCGGTGACAAATTGTTTGATAAATAAAAATAATAATTGAAATTTGAAGTTATGTCGCTGTCATTGGTGCAATAAAATTTATATATCTGCTAATTTCACGCGGCTTCGCTCGCGTGAAATTCGTATTTAAAAAAAAGAAAGTAAGTAACTAAAGGCGGGCCCGAAGGCGGATCTGCGCTCACGTAAACGATATTCTTTCTCGATGAAAGTAACTAAGGGCGAGGCGGAAGGCGGAGCTGAGTTCAGGAAGAAGAAAAATATTCTTGAAGAAAGTAAGTAACTAAGGGCGAGGCCGAAGGCCGAGCTCTATTCTGGAAGACCATAAACCTTCTCGAAGAAAGTAAGTAACTATGGGCGAGGCCGCAGGCCGAGCTGCGTTCAGGAAGAAGCTAAACCATCTTGAAGAAAGTAAGTAACTAAGGCGAGGCCGAAGGCCGAGCTACGTTCGGATAATTGAAAAACCATCTCGAAGAAAGCAAGTAACTAAGGGCGAGGCCGAAGGCCGAGCTGCGTTCAGGAAGAAGCTAAACCATCTTGAAGAAAGTAAGCAACTAAGGCGAGGCCGAAGGCCGAGCTACGTTCTGACAAATGATAAACCATCTCGAAGAAAGCAAGTAACTAAGGGCGAGGCCGAAGGCCGAGCTGCGTTCAGGAAGAAGCTAAACCATCTCGAATGAAGTTAATTAATATTAAGATTGAGTTAATTTAATAAAAAAAATTATTATAAAGTCCACGCTTCTAACGGCAAATACACCGTGCATCCTAGAACCTCGCGGTTATTCCCGGCTGGATGGCAAGAGGCCCGATGCTATCACCTTAGTGCCATGGACTAAGGGTAGTTCTTTGATGTGGGACGCCACTTTTGTTCTCACATTGTCTCCAAGTCACGTTAGGACATCTTCAAGAGCGGCTGGCGCGGCCGAGGCTGGGGCGGAGAGCCTCAAACGCAGAAAATATAGAAATATAATTCAAGATTTCGAATTTGTTGCGTTTGCGGTTGAAACCCTCGGTCCGTGGAGCAGTGAAGCCAAAAGAGGCTTGAGCTGGTTGAGGCAAATGATGTCCCGCCATCAAGGGCTTATGTACTTCATTCAAAGGGCAAGCCTTGCCATCCAGCGGGGTAATGCCGCAAGTGCTCTAAGAACATTTGAAAATGCCCGTTTTGATAGTTATTTTAATGTTTGTTAGGTAGGTTTAATTCTTTAGTTATTAATATTACTTTTTTATTTTTATGAAATAAATAGATTGAGTAAACTATATTATATTCTATCGAAGAAAGGAAGTCTTTAAGGGCGAGGCCCGAAGGCGGAAGAGGGTTTTTGGTTTACCTGAACGCAGCTCGGCCTTCGGCCTCGCACTTAGTTCCTTCCTTTCTTCCAGAAGGTTTATCGTTTACTTCCTTTATTTGAGAAAGGTTTATCGTTTACCTGAAAGCAGCTCGGCCTTCAGCCTCGCCCTTAGTTAGTTACTTTCTTTAAGAAGGTTTATCGATTACCTGAACGCAGCTCGGCCTTCGGCCTCGCCCTTAGTTACTTACATTCTTCTTTGGAATACGAATTTTACGCGAGCGGAGCCGCAGGCTCAGCTAGTAATAAAAATAAAATGACTAACTTACATGCTTTAACTAGTACCTACAGGTAAATTCCAAACGCTTTAAATTTGAATGACATCAAAAGAAAAATGGGACTGGACTAGGTCATTGCAGTCTTTAGACCTACTGCTACTTGATAAATCTCACTGTCTATCGAGTTTTTATTAACTACAATTTTAAATTTTTGTATGAAAAAAAATACGGAATTTCGATTTGAGCGATAAGGATTTTTTCTTCAATAATGAGTACTTTCTATTCCTAAAGTTTCTCAAGCCAATTCTGAAACATCCTGTATGACTTATGTACCTATGTAAGAAGTTAAAAAAAAGTTTAATTATTTATATTCATTGAAATAATTTCAAATTAGTTAAACCTAAAAAGCTCACAAACATTTTGGAGAAAATAAGGGAGCTAGCTCAGCTCAACACTGCAGACCCCTAATGAGAACTACAGCACAAATTTTTATGTAGCCCCATTATGCTTCCCAAAAAACATCAACATTAAAATAGGGTTAGTCAAATTGAATAAAAATAAAATTAAGGAAAGAGTTTTAAAAATATTATTAAAAACCAAACAGAAAAAGATAACCATGCAATACAACAAGAATAAATTAAATAGGTATAACTATAACAAAATTGCAATACACATTAATAACAAATTCAACACACTACATTTAAAACTGAATTACCTACTTAGTTCATTCAACACACTAAATTTAAAACAGAATTATTTCTTTCAAATAGGTAATATGACTTCCATATTACCTATTTGAACATTGAACCTCCATCAACCAGTGCGCTTGAAGCCAGATAGCAAGTGACGACTAAATGTTCGCAAATCCCATTTTTTGTGTTAAAAAACTTGGAATATTAACATTCTGTGAATTATCAAAATAATTTGCAGAGATTGGGAATGGGAAAGCAAGACAGAGGCAGTGAATATTGCAATAATACAGTGGCTGTATTATTGCGATTTGATGATGTTGTTGAATGTATCGAGTATTGGCAAAATTAGTAGGGCCTCGCAAAATTTATCTTGCCCACATCAAATTAAGTTCATGCCTCGCCACTGGCCGTTTGGGAGAAACGTGGCAAAAAAGTTTTGTAGAGCGCCGTCCCGCTGTCTCGTTTTGTTTATCTCATTCTGGTTTTTCGATTTTATAATTAGATTTTTCTGTTTTGAACGCAGGAAGTTTTTGTGTTTTGCACTGTAACTTTTAAAATCCTTTATATAGCTACTATTTTTTCCAAATGTATAATATTAAAATGTTAAAAATACTTCTTTGTTTTATTACTGTTGTATAATAGTTAATCATAGAAAATACAGAACTGAGTGATATGATTTCAATGGGATATGACATAAATAAAATACTTAGTGATTCATACAATTAATTTTTATTAAAATTAAGAAAGTATCATCAGCAGTGATCGGCGTAGGTATCGCCATTTGGGGTCAATGAACATGAATGATGATGTATGGACATGCCCCGGGATCCGGGGCACCTAGTTCACCCAGTGTTATGGGCTGACATCACGGATGTTGTAGGTGATGTAGCCAACCTTGTCAGTTTCCATAAAAAAAACTTTTTTATTATAATAATTTGTGAAATATGAAGATGATTTAAGAAAAAAAATATTCAAAACACATAATTATTTATTCGCAGATAATCAACAACATTTGTTCACAGAAACAAAATCTTAGGTGGACTAGGTAACTTACATTAAGGAATATCCATGTTAAGATAACGGTCACCAAATCCCGGGAATAGCACTACCTACGCCAATCACTGATCATCATCAGGCATGATCACAGCAAATATAAATAACTTAAAATTCATAAAAATTATAAAATTAATCCTACATGAATTAAACTTTTTTGAACGTATCAAAATATTGTATGTTTTTCAACCTACGAGCGAGCAGTTACTAGAAATATTCTGCGGCCATCTTTGAGGAAAAATAATTAAAGGCACGTTTCATAGAAAATAATTCATTCATTCTGACACAAACATATGGAGTATGGCAATCACTAATACTTTCTTGGGACAAATTATTATTTGTTATTTCCTCAGCAAACATGCGAGAGGTGTAATTTTATGGAAAACTGTGAGACATGTGAAGACATTAAGCAATTTAAATACTAGGTTTTTCCCGCGGCTTCGCTCGCGGTAGACTCGGTTTAATAGCAAACGTCCACCTGTCCGCATTGCACGAACCGGACAGATTGCACCAAATAGATTTTAGAATTCTTTGTCAAGAAAGTCATAAAACTTGCGACTTACGATCATACTTTTGCGATGCGTGCCGATGACGACATACGGATTGCCGACAGGTGGACGCATCGCCCGCTCCGCCGCCATCACTGCATTCGGCACTCGGCTTGCTACGAAAAACCGTTTGAAAATGGCCTCCGCGTCAGCAATCCGATTGCACTGCGGATCCGGTGGACGCACACCACAAACGGATCCGTTTGATCCGTTGCATGCGATGCGGATAGGTGGGCGCTTAGCTTTAAACGCAAATATGATAATAAACGATCGCTTCTTTTATATTCTCTCTCTCTCTCCCGTCCATACTATACTTTATTTGATACTGCTCAGCACTAAGGCTATTTAGCGTGATGGTATATAGCCTATAGTGAGTCTCAAGAGCTACTCTTTCCATAGGTGCAAACCGCATCAAAATCTGTTCAGTGGTTCCAGAGTATACTGACAGGGATATCGACTGTGTGTGGATGCATTCCCAATCTGTTGCACGTGGAACCATGGTAGAATTGGGAGAATCATTGGTCAACTCAGCCCACAGCCCACTCAGCCCGCGGTCTGAAATGACCACTATGAAATATGTATTTATTTTTTCATAGTCAACTCAGCCCGCGGGCCCAGTTGACCACTTTGAATGGCGGGATCGCATCGTGCAGCTCCTTGGAACACTCTCCGTGGTACAGGCGATAGAACACACACAAAGATCCAACGACCCTGCGGAGTTGTAAGGTCTCTAAGTTCTGAGATACCTCAGGCTCGTTAACGAGGCATACAGCGCAACGCTGAATCGAGTCTAAGGAGCCGAGCATGTATTTTGCGGATCCGTCCCGCAGATGTGAACAGTACTTCCCGCATGAGTGAATCTTCGCTTTATAAAGCATCAGTTTTTGGCTCGGCGTAAAGTACTGACGCACCTTGTTGAGGACACCCAGCTTCCTTGAGGCTACCTTAGCTTTCTCCTTGATGTGGCGTTCAAAATTAAGGTCGCGAGTTCGACCCCGAGAATCCCAATGTACTCCTCGACCTTGAGAGTAGTTCCTTGAAAGGTGGGGGCTACAGTGAACGGTGTCCGATTCGCGCTGAATGTCGATGGGCGTCGTTAGACACCTTATGGGTGGTTCGGAACCACATGTCGTATTTTCTATAAAAAAAATCATTATTTCCTTAAAGGCAGCTATGAAAATAAATAATGTTTTATTTGGTGAATAGAAACATGTGGATTATTTATAACTAATATTATTCTTCGTTGGGATTCTGACGATTAATATTTTGCCGCTCTTCAATGCCATCACTCTCAGTGACGAGGGCTCTCTCCAGAATCACTCGGCCCTCCTTATATCTGTAAACATAAACAATAACATTTTAGACTCTAATCCCGTTGGAACTAGCTGGCACATCACTGCTTACATTTGGACATGTCGGTTACAGTGAATTGGGGGGAATCATGGGATTTTCCATAACCGTTTCGAGCAACTTTTAGCTAATCTGTAGCTGTTATAAACCTAGATCACTTTACGGGTAGCTAACTCTAGGTGGACCTTAAATGAAAGCAAATTGTGAAACTATAGCAATATATTATTGACACAACAAAGAAACAACCGATCTGTTACATACATGGTCACTAGAAGACGTGGGAGGGAAAGGTAAGAAGTCACAGATCGCTGACTGACGTGTACGTCTGCCACATCACTCCGCCCTTACAACAAAGTACCCCTGAAGGGTATCATTCATTCTTCAAATAGAGAGAGCTCAACGTTCCATTTTGAAAGTTATGTGTTCCAAATCATATAGATTCTAAATTGTTCAAACCTAAAATAAATTATGGCTACTATCTTTCACTGCAACTTAATGTGAAAGTATGTTGTGTAATTTTTTGGTATAATGTCATATACTTAGGTACTGACTATATAATGTTTCTGTGTTTTTATTAAGTTGTCCATTTAAATTTTTTATTTATTTTGTTTTCTTTTTTCGTTCTTAATGCAAACATATTTATTTTTACCAATTATAAAAATATGTTGATATGTTCCTCGTCCATTATTTGATGTTTATATATCTTATAAATAATTTATATATTATATATTTATACTTATTATATTAGTATAAGTTAAATGAAAGGAAACGCACAGACTTTCCATAATATTTAATAATCATAATACATAGATAGAATATCTTTAGTGCTCAATATTAATATGTTTTATATGTTTTAACAATGTTAGCAATTAGAAACCTTCATTCATTATTCGGATTTAACTGAAGCACACGGAACATACAAAACAATGACATAAGTGTATGTCTAACTAACCTCTGATTCTCCTCCGTTGCGAACTCGTAAACCCAGCCAAGCTTGGTTCCGCAGCTCTTGCAGGAGACATCTCGCACCATGTGGCGTCCGGTCAGCATCACGCGGTCCTGCACCTCCGAGTACACTAGGTTCACGACCTTGTGGAACAGGAACGCTCGGCCTGCGATGTGAAAATACATAGGTTAATTTAACTTAGTCGAATGAGGCACTCCAACCGAACGACGACCGTTGGAGTAACCGTGTCCGACACTGGCGGCCGCGGACAGGAAAACGAAGTGCAGGAAGACCACCCGCCAGGTGGGATGACGACATCAAGTACTTTGGCGGAAAGCGGTGGTTCCGTACTGGTAAAGGCCACCCTTGGAGGAAAATTGGGGAGGCTATGTCCTGCAGTGGACACTTCCATTCGCATGACTTCCTCATTGCCTCCTCTGTGCCATCTGCCTGATCTCTTGTGGGATTCCAACTGGATTTAGTGTGGAAACCCGCTGGCCTATATACTTACTTAATATTTTTATAAAATATTTTTCATACAAAAAACACGGTGGGGTAAATCAATACCCGCCCCCCGCCGCCTACTCCCACCCCCTTCCCCCTACCTCGGCTCCGGAGTATAAATCCAACCCAAAAAAAAAACTTTAACATGTTGCAGTTTAGCAGGTTGAAATTAAATGAAGCTAACGTCATAAGGAGAGTGTTGTAAAAGTGCAAACATGTAACTTTACCCGTGGCGCCCGTGAATCTAGTGCTGATGAGCTCAGAACGATTGGTAAGGTTAACGTCGCATGCAGCGCAGGAGAACAGGCGGGAGCCCCCGATGTGGTGCAGGAACACCTTGCCCATCGTTACTGAGTTTAGAAGACTCAGCAGAACAGAAGATACTGCACGCTTTGCAGCTATGCACGTGCAGTCTCGCTTTTCTCTCTACTCACTCAGCCACTCAATGACTTGACTTGACAGCCAGAAAACAAACAGTGATTCAAAGAGGATACAGTGATTTCACAGATTGATTACGATACGATTTTGTTTTGACACGAGTTTTTTTTTTTTTTTTTGGTTGTTTTATCCCTCTTTTTGGGATAGGCAAAGGTATTATACCATGCAGCCTTGTGTCTCTTACTCTCTTTGTAGTAACAGTTAACTTTTTTTTCTACGGAAAGGCAAACATAGTGTGACCGTATAGCCACAACAACCACAAAACACTGCTATTAGAAAGGACTTAGCCTGCGGTTGATTTCCGGGCCAAAAATAAAACTTCACGAAAAGAATTTATTTTCAATAGCGACTTAGGATTGCCTCTTCTCCGGCGCTGCGGGAAGTGCAGCCCCGCCGTCCTTGCGTAACACCGCGCAGGCACCCATGCTCGCCTCCGCAGTTCGGCTTTTTGGTCGCCTGCGGCGACCAGACTCAGTCGCTCCGGCTCACACGGGTGCCTGCGCTGTGTTACGGCGGACGGGAGCTGCATTCCCTCCGCGCCTCCGGCTTATAAAAACACTCTAGGGAATAGCCACACTAACAGGGTATGTCGGGGCGGTGAATGAAAACTGGATGGTATGGTACCCTCTTTACGCGAGGTCGACTTGACTTGACCACTTTAAAAAAAATATTATGTTACCATGGGATATACACTTAATTTACAGGAAAACGTAAACAAAATCCCAATCCTTCTAGTTCTCACAGAAAACGCGATGGTACGGAACCCTCTTTACGCGAGCTCGACTCGAACTTTTTTTTTTAATTATGTTACTCCGGGATATACTCTACCCCTATACGAAGTTTCGTCAAAATCCGTCCAGCCGTTCAGGCGTGAAAGAGGAACAAACAAACAAACATACTTTCACATTTATGATATTAGTGAGATGAGATGAGATGAGATTTACGGTTAATTGTATACTATAAGGGGTCGTCCACAAATTACCTAAGACCAAATTCAAAAATGTTCGACCACTCACGTAACCCTTCCCCTCACGTAACAGGATCGTACGCTTGGCCGGGCGGGACCCCCCCCCCCCCCCCCCCCCCCCTCTCCATTCAGTTACGTAACGGGTGCGGAGTTTAAATTCAAAACGTGAACATGCATAAATTTCGTCACCCGTCGTTGTAGGTTATGTAATGTAGCCAACCGTCTCAGTATCCATGAAAAAGTGGTCGTTTTTTCAAATGGTTATTTTGGGAAGTGATCGTTTTGGGAAATGGTCAAACTGGGAAGTGGTCGTTTTGGGAAATGGATGATCAGGGAATGGTCATTACGGGAAGTGGACGATCTGGGAATGGTAATTCTGCGATGTGTTCCTTTTCGGAGTGGTAATTTTAGGAAGTGGTCATTCTGGGGCGAAACGGTTCATTGCAGTTGTTCACACGCAGATGATTACGTAGCTATCCCTGCAGGAGCCGCGCTCTAAAAAGAAGCATTAGTGGTAGCGTGGATTACATCATTGGTAGGTATGCCATTTTTAAACGAGAAAAAGAAAACATCGCATTTTTATTTATTTATGGTTTTATGTTAACCTATTAATAAGTGGTAAATTATAGAACAAAAAGTAAGCATGACTTTGCTTTAATAAAAAAACATGCAAACATGTTTATGCAACATAAAACTACCTTTTTTTTAAACCACTTGCCACTTGCACCAAACTCCATTTAGACGCCTAATACAGTTTAGTGCACTAAATAAAATTAAAGTCGAAATGTATCTTGCACATTGCCGAGTGTCAATTGCTGTCGAATGGCTGTCGATGCCCATTTAGCGCGCAAATTTTGTATTTAGGGAACGTCAAACTGACGCTCGACCGCTTTTTTTATTAACGGCTCTGGATGCAAGGTCCTTTCGAGTACTCGACCGCTGTCGGTCAGTGTTGCCGACTCCTCCTTTGCGAATAGTGCCAAATGAGTTCGAAAATATACAGTGGGGTCGGTACTTCCTCATGCATGCCGTAAAAGGCGACTAAGGAATAAGGACGAGATGCCGTGCTAAAGAGCGATAGTTAGTCACCTCTCACCTTGGCACGGTCCATCCTTCGAGTTATGCTGCAGGTGGGGTTTTGTGCTTACTTGGAGGTAATACCTAGTTATTTAGTCCTAATATTTTGCTAAACAATGGTGGTCGGTGTGGTGCTGTGGTGTAGTTCTTGCAGCACAACACCAATTACTTTGCTTACCCCGATTGTCGGGATACAGCGTAATACATACGACACGCTGAGCGTGTGGTATGTATTGAACTGACGGCTAAGATTTAGGGCTAAATCTTGTTTAAAAAGAGCTGATTTGGCAACACTGCTGTCGGTGGTTTTATGTTTTGTTTGTATTATGGTAGGCGTCCATTAGCGGCGGATCGGATCGGGTCGGGGCGGAACGGGCCGCATCGCATACGTTGCACTGCGTCCATCTATACGGGGCGCGGCAGATCGGCTAGGCGGATTTTTCGCTACTGCTCAGCAAGTGCGTTCGTGCTACACAATGGAAAGCTCCGATGAAGAAATGTTGCTGTTTCAAATTATTTTTGAAGAAGAACAGTTAAATGAATATGAAAATAAAAAACGAAGAGAGCATAAGGTGTGGGTGCATGATATATGCAAGAAAAGAAATTATTTAAGAAGGTATTTGGCGTCTCCTAGATCGGACAGCTCTTTGTACTAAAGAAATAAGTAATTTTTCATAATTTTTTTGCGATAAATATAACCGATCAAAATCAAACACGCGCGCGCGCATGCGAATACCCGCGTCCACTAGACGGGCCGGGCCGGGGCGCATCGCACCGCCGGCAATAATCCGCCTGTCGAGCGACTCACTATTGCGCTGCGGTCCGCCCCGCACCGACCCGTCGCTAGTGAACGCAGTTTCATATAAATACAGACAGGCGGATTTTTGCGTTGCGATGCGCCCGGCCCGATCCGCCTAGTGGATGCGTACCTTTACACAAATGGACACCATTTTCGGTTGGTGCAACGTACATTTACATGATTATTAGATGCCATTTAACAAATTTTAATATTGCGGTAATGGAGATTAAACGTGTACGTTGGCGCAAGTGGACCTTAGACTTGTTATATTGTTATTTCTGAGGGCCACTTGCGCCAACGTACACGTTTAATCTCCATTTACCGCAATTTTTTTAAAATTAGTTCATGTAAATAAACATTGCACCAACCGAAAATGGTCTGCATTTAGCTAATCTCTATTAACTAATTTTGGTTTGTTCATGTACTATTAACTCCATGTACTCCAGCTCTTATCTCTGTGCGCCATGCGACAGACAAAGACAGCAAAGTTTTCCAAGCGCTGTCAGTCCTCCCGTAATACTTCTTTGAATCAAACCACAAAGCATTGAAGAGCGCGCCCCCTTGTAATAGAAACATAAAACCACCGACAGCAGTGTTACCAAATTAGCTCTTTTAAAACAAGATAGCCCTTTAGGGCTAAATCTTAAGATTTATCTTAACCATCAGTTCAGTACATACCACACGCTGTATCCCGACAATCGGGGTAAGCAAAGTAATCAGTGTTGTCCTGCAAGAACTACACCACAGCACTACACCGACCACCATGTTTAGCAAAATATTAGGACAAAATAACTATTAAGCAGCAAGTAAGCACAAAACCCAGCATAACTCGGTGGATGGACCGTGCCAAGGTGAGAAGTGGCTAACTGTCGCTCTTTAGCACGGCATCTCGTCCTTATTCCTTAGTCGCCTTTTACGGCATGCATGAGGAAGTACCGACCCCACTGTATATTTTCGAACTCATTTGGCTCTATTCACAAAGGAGGAGTTGGCAGCACTGACCAACAGTGGTCGAGTACGAGCATTACAAAGGACCTTGCATCCAGAGCCGTTAATTTAAAAAAAGCGGTCGAGTCGAGCGTCAGTTTGACGTTCCCTAAATACAATTAGCGAGCTTAATGGGCATCGACGGCTATTTAACTTTGCAATTAAGCTTCCACTAATATTGACACTCGGCAATGGTGCAATTATACTTATACTTTAATTATATTTAGTGCACTAAACTGTATTAGTTGTCTAAGTGAAGTTTGTTTCTCATATTTTATTTTACACATACCGCAGATCAAAAATTAATTTGAGAAAGTTATCTATCTATACCTACTATGCAAAGCACCGCAACGCCTTCAACTCAAGGGTTAGATTTTTTTTATTTCATACATTTTTGAAGTCGGTTTTTTATTTTTTATAAATGGTTTTTATTTCAGTTTTTTTTTCATATATTTCAATACGACTAGTGCTGAGGTATCGACATGCTTATGTTTTTATTGCTGAAAAAGACCACTTCAAAAAAGTTTTGCTGAAGGTAACCACAACCATAGTTGGTTGTTGATTTTTCAAAAACCGCTCAATCAATTTCGATAACATTTATGTGGGACCACCTCTGAAGTATGACCTACCAAAGAAAAAAGAATCATCAAAATCGATTCATAATTGGCGGAGTAATCGCGTAACAAACATACAACAAAAACATACAGTCGAATTGAGAAACTCCTCTCCTCCTTTTGAAGTCGGTTGAAAATAGGTAGGTAGATGTACATATAAGTACCTATACAAGTATGTAACTACATAGTAAAATAAATTAAGACCCAACTAAATTATTGGTTCTCCTGCATCTTCATCTGGGTCAGACGGACCTATAATAAGATCGTCCTTAATGAGATCCATCCCACAGATTGCGACAACGTCCTCTATTGTAATTTTGCCTTCGCCGCTGAGGTCAATTTCTTTGATGAAGTCATTTAGTATCTTCGGTGATAGCTTGTTTCCAAGTTTGCCGAGGACTTCCCTTAATTCCTCAGCTTCGACTTCTCCAGTTTTGCCTGGGTCGAGCACCCGTAAGGCCAATCGAAGTTCCTCCTCGATATTCAAGTTTCGCAGACGTATCTTCACCATCCGTAGAAACTGATCGTAGGTGATATGTCCGTTTTCATCTGGAGGTCGACACACGAAGGTCACGAGCTCCATCAACTGTTCCTCAGTGTAGGTCATAATAAGAAGAGCTTCGAGCATGTACACCAGTTCCTTTACGGTAATATAGTCCGCAATATCGGTATACGCGGGCGTATAGTCCTGGAACACTTCCCAAAGCTTCTCCACCTCGGCTAGTTGTTCCGGCCTTAGCTCGAATTCTGGAAACATAGCCTCCTTGGAGTCTGTCAAATTGAGCGGTGCTGCGGGATCCACGGGCTCCTCTACATATTCAGGTTCCTCTTCTTCGGCAGCTTCTTCTTCTTTCACTTCTTCTGTTTTTCCTTCTTCTGCTTTCTCTTCTGCCACTTCTTCTTCTGCTTTCTCTTCGGCCACTTCTTCTTCTGCTTTCTCTTCGGCCACTTCTTCTTCATCTTTGGTTTGTTCCTGGTCTGCTTCGCCGTCAATGTCTTCCTTTTCTTCTTTGATTCCTTCTTCATCATTTCCTTCACCTTCAACTATCTCTCCCCGATCTGTTTCCAAATCAATTTTATCTTCTTCTTCATTTTCGTCACCTTTAAACGTCTCACTTTCGAGTTGCTCACCCTCATGATGTTCATCCTCGACGTTTTCTTCTCCTTCAGTCGGTTCAGCTTCGACTTCTTCTTGACCTTTACCTTCATCATCCTGCTTTCCGTCGGTTTCTTCATTTTCGTTGGATGCGATGTTTTCCTTGTCAGTTATAGCCTCGGACGACATTTTGATTTCAAAAACTTTCTAGATTAATATATCTAAGTACAATCACTAGTTAACATATTTCATGGCCCGTATCCGTATTCAGGAATGTGATACCATGTGATCCTCATTTTGCTTGCAATTTGTAAATAAATTAAACATTTTTAACATCCATGTCACTCCATCCATGCACATACACACCAACAACACAGATTACCAATATATATGGCAACAAGAAGCTTTTTGACATACTGATATATCTCCACACGTCACATTTTTTTATGACAATATGATTTTTAAGACATTTTGGCCAGTGTCATGTGAGGATTCACGGTCATATGCGGTATAAGAGGAAATAAATTTCTGACTGAACCGCCGAATGCTAGGTCTGTGGACTGAACAGAGCCTTGACACCATACAAAAAAAACATAAAAATACATACACATAAATCTGGGATATTTCAGAACCGGGAAATGTTATAAATAGAATGTTAATAAATATAGAATAATTAGAGACTAATTTGGTTCTTTCATAGAGAAATAATATACGGGGGTTCTTCCTTTATACGTCTATGGGTTCTTTCTAATGAATTGCACTAAAATATATGAGAGAGTAGGTAAGAACATAAATTTCATATTCTTATTTTTTTTTTCATTTCGACACATGTCATAAATATAACTAATTAATAAACTATAACTATAACTATGTCATTATGTAGACTTATGTAGACACGTTTATTAAGGCTGCATGATAAAATTCTGCTGAGAGATGTACTATCAAAGAGATTTAAAAGTATTTGTGTATCAATATTACTGACACCCGTCATTATATTCAGTTTTAATACCTATTATAATATGCAATATGAAAAACTTCATCTATGAGGGCCAAGGAGGATCTGATTGGATTAACTTCGCTCGATAGAAAAAAATCTAAATACCTCTGAATTTACCTGAATTTACTTGCTTAGAAAAACGTGTTCGCAGCACCCTCGGATGCTAGAATACAGAATACCTAAACAGAATCGCCCATAATTCAAATGTTTCCTAACTAAATTTCCCCTTACACATTCGGTCAAGTCAAAATTAGCCGATTTTTATTTGTTGGGAGCTAAAACTAGACCAGCAATAAATCTTCACAGAATGACATAAAAAGCTAAGTGCAGACTTCACGATTTACCGCTTCTCACGCACAGCAATCTCTGCCATGTTGAAAGCGAAGCTTTGTAGGTGGCCCACAGAGTGCAGAGAATACAAAGTTGGAGAATCGGTTGGTTATACATATGTGCTTGGATATCTGCCGCCTTTTCATAATATTCATGCCATTCTCGTGTTTTGCTCATAGTAAAAAAATTAACATTTAAGCAATGACGTCATTTAAGACATATATTTTTATTAACACCAATAGTATGATTATTATTTTATTTTATTATTTACACAATACATTAATTATACCGTATGGGGCATGTACCGTGTGGGGCCGGTACTTAAAAAGAATAGCCCCACTGCATCTCTCCCCGTGCATGTCGTAAAAGGCGACTACGGGATAAGGACAAGATGCCGTGCTAAAGGGCGACAGGCTCGCCACCTCTCACCTTGGCACGGTACTTCCACCGAGTCATGCAGCAGGTGGGTCTTCGTGCCTTACTTGCTGCTTGATCGATTAATTCTTGTTCGAATACTTTGCGAAACGTGGTGGTCGGCGTTGTGCTGCAATTTACCAGAGTTCTTGCAGCACAACACCGATTACTCTGCTTACCCCGATTGTCGGGATTCAGCGTGTGTGATATGTATGTATGTACATTAATTATTTTAAAAATATTTTTTTTTAAATAATTATACTTATTGTGTAAATAATAAAATAGAACATTTAAGACGAATTTCGGGCGGCAAGAAATTGTTGGTTTGATTGCATTAAATTTATCCATAGGTAGGTAATAAATAACCTTCTGTTGGATACGTAGATATATTCGTCAGTTCTATTTCAATGTGAAGAAGAACCGACAATGATAGTTGTCTTTTTTCGAATTTTCACCAAACAACTTGGCCAGGACCGTACCGTGTGGGGCCGGTACTTTAAAGGAATAGCCCCACTGCATCTCTCCCCGTGTATGTCGTAAAAGGCGACTAAGGGATATGACTCCCTTCTTATATCACTAG
This sequence comes from Nematopogon swammerdamellus, assembly GCA_946902875.1. Lineage (NCBI taxonomy): Eukaryota > Metazoa > Arthropoda > Insecta > Lepidoptera > Adelidae > Nematopogon > Nematopogon swammerdamellus. Next base: position 7,216,745 of record OX336337.1, read on the forward strand.
GTGGTAGGGTTTAACCCGCCCGGGTTGATACCACCGCACTGAATGAAAGGTCGGTCGAAACGGCTATATATGTAAATAGTTTGTGTTTTCCGTCCAGTTCAGTGTAGCCGGCACGACCGAAGGGAAGCACTGACGTGGCACCAAGTTCACCCGGTGTTATGGGCTGACATCACGGATGTTGTAGGTGATGTAGTCAACCGTGTCAGTTTCAATAAAAAAAAAAAAAAAAAAAAAAAAAAAAGGACACACATACAGTACCGTCATACATACGTTGAGCACGAAAACTGTTTTATGGGACATGCCATGAAAGTACATTCGGACTCAAAAGTGAAGACAGTTTAAGAACATTGTCGTACTTTGTTATGCGTCGTTCTAAAATTGTTCCAAATGAGCTGTGTGAGGTCACTGTTAAAAAACAACCAAATGAGCCGCTATGATTCTCTATATTGGCAATAATGCGCTTAGATCAGCCAAAGAGGGTTTTTCCGGAAAAATTCGCAGTATTTACGAATTCGCACTTTTGACCGAATTACCCTATTTGTCTGGTCTGAGTGCCTTATCTTTATTTGAATTAAACGACCATGATACAGACGTGATTATTATTTATTTCTTTTCGAATAAGGCTCCATGCCAGGGATTTCTCGTCGTTTTCCGTCTACGTCCGGACGGAAAACACTTGTCATTTAAATGTGACAGTTGAAGCTTACCGAAACCTGTCCGCACGTACGCTACGTAGGTAACACGAAAAACAGCGGCACATCGTGATCTTATGGCACTTTTGCAGATCCATGCGGACGCGCTCGAGATGCGGATAGGAGATAAAGAGAATCCGGGACTTTGTGAGTGTCGCCAAATAAAACAGTGCAAACTCTCTCTGAACCATCACTGAATTCTAAGTATGATTATGAAAACATTTCAAGTATTAAGTCAAGCATAAAATGTATTTAGGCGAACCTTTAAAAATACTGGAGTTCATTTACATACCTATGTAAGTACTGACTGACGAACTGTATGTGTATCGTAGGAAGCATGGAAGTTTCCGGAAAAAAAGAAAATTTGAAGACTATATATATATATATATTACAACTGAACTTTCAGTGGATCGTTTAATAAATAGCGATGAGCTGGTTTTAGGTTACCTACGTTTATCAGGTAAACTCACAAGAAGCCTGAATTGAAAAGAAAAATAGATTGTTGAATTAGAAAAACTAAATCGTGCCTTGTATGACAGATTTCGGCAATGAAATAATACTTAGAGGCACTTAAGTTGTATTATAGCATAATATACCTACTTGTACCTAATTGTATAACATAGATATTTTCAAAATAGATCCATATCTGGCGGTACGCTAGTGCCCCCGCCCAGTTCGTATACTATACTATACTGTACATACTAACCTTGTTCTTTGTTAAAAGAACATAGTTCAGTATAAAGAAACTGTTCGAATTTATGACTTGCTTAAAGATATTAACAATAGTCTTCTACGAATAAAACATAATTAAAATCCTTTTTAATGAGTGATATAATTATTAGTGAAGGCTCAATGACACCAGATCCGTATCAGCTTAAAAGGTAGCTTTAAATCAAGACGCAACTGTCAAGTCAACAAAAGATTTAGTTGCTACATCATTTGGCCGTTTGCTTGTAGGCTTTCGGAAGCTTGAGTTGGAAATATCAGTTGAGAGTTTATAAAATTTCAGAAAAATGTCAGACATATTGCCTTATTCGTCGTTAGGAAGGAATTTATTCTCACCGACTCCTCTGGACGGGCAGTCCTTGAAGTACTTGGCGGCTTTAATTACTTGGGCTAAAATTACGCCTATTGTAGGTACTGTAAAATTTTGTTTTACAATCTGAAAATAAAATGTTGCACTCGGTGTCGGTCTAAAATATATTATTATATTTTTGCACATTTTTAGATGTTTCGTGAAAAATAAAATGAAAAGATGATTTCTTTCAGCTTTCAGCAATGTAGTAGAGCGAGATGTGTCCAGTTTCAAATACAGGGATTACCTCGTTTCTGATTTTTTACAATATACCACTTTCACGAGAGAGGATCTCATATAAGTTCTTTAGGACATAGCAACAATTTTTTTTTAAATTTCATTGACCGCGCCAAAGAATATTATAATCCACCTCTTTATAGGGCAATAGATATAAAAGATAATGTAAGTGTTTAACTAGATTGTATTGTAGAAGTGATATATTGTATCTAATGATATTATTTCCCACGAACAAGATTAACCATTGTCGTCATCTCGATATTTTAACACCAATCATGTCTATGTAATTCTTGCACAGGATTTTTTTTTCTGTGGACATTATTTATCGCACATTTAATTTTATTAAAACTGCTAAGCTCATGTACCTAATCGAAAAACCGGCCAAGTGCGAGTCGAACTCGCGCACCGAGGGTTCCGTATCGCCATGTCATGGTCAGCGCCACTCACACACATATTCTGTGAAAATTTCAACGGGCTACCTATTACGTTTCAATAGATACAGCCCTCGGCCAGACAGACGGACGGACGGACAGACAGACAGACAGACGGTGTAGGCTTAGTAATAGGGTCCCGTACCGGATACGGAACCCTAAAAACGGCCAAGTGCGAGTCGGACTAGCGCACTGAGGTTTCCGCACAACAAAAAAAACTTTCATAAAAGTTTCTTGCATGGGGACCCCCTTAATTTTTCACTTTTGGAATTTTTTATTGTTTGTTTTCATATCCGCCAAAATAACACATGTTCTGTGAAAATGTCACTAGCTATTACGGTTCTAAAGCTCTCGGTAATAGGCTTCCGTACGGGGTACGGAAACCTAGAAGCTAAACTGACGGAAGTAGCTACATAAATATCGACACTCACTAGACACTCAACCTACAGAGGCTTACTTATATTATATTATAAAAACGAAACCTTGCAGGAGCACTCTCATGTCTGTCCGTCCGTCTGTCATAGCTTATTTTCTCCGAATCTACTGGACGAAAAAGTTGAAATTTGGTGCATACTCGTAAGTATAAGTAGTATTTGATGGCCCTATCACGAATGAACGAATTTTGATTTTGCGAGTCAATCATTTTGGGGGACAAATTAGAAAGTTAATAAACTCCTTTTTATTGCAACCCGTGACATATAAATGAAAAGGGCTTGTTATAAGTTATAAGGTATACATTTTTTTTTTATTTTAAATCGCGTAGTCTAAAAGATATTGAAGAAAATATACAAAAATCGAGCATTACGGGAAAATCTAAACGACAATCCTAAGTCTTAAAGATCTCACGGAAAAAGGAATGGTACAGAACCCTCTCCGCGCGAGTTTGACTCGCACTTGACCGCTTTTTTTATCTCCTGTATTGTAGTGTTTATGTAGGTTTCGTTCTAAATGTGCAATATGACTTAACTTAAATTGTACATAACGGCACTACGGTACTACGGAACTCTCTGTTGCAATCGTCGTGATGGCGTGGTCCAATCGTTTGGAAATAAAGTAGGTAACTAACAAAGAATCTTCTGACACGCTCGATTTGTCTGCCATTGAAAAACGCATTCAAAAACAATATTGATCTACATCTTAGACTATTCAGTATGACTTGGTTTCAAAAAGGTATCATTGATGTGCCTTTTATACTTACTAGACGAACAATCAATTTAAATTTGTTCCAGCCAAAATGAGGTACACTATATTTACGAATATAAAAAAAATGCATACGTTTAAAAAAGATTTAGATAAGTTTCCTCCCCGGTTCCTACAGATTAGAAAAGGCATAAACAGAAAAAATATGAAGAAAAAAACACGAATATCACGAACCATTAAATAGTTTTAACGAGTTGTGTCGTATAATGTCGTATTTAAACTTCATTGAAGAGTAAGTAGGATATACACTAATAAAATTAATTATGAGGTAATCCATTGGTTAAATATTTGTTCAGATTACCACTGAAAGTGCAGGTCTACCTAAGCAAGCGCAGATACATTAGGTATCGAATAAAGCATAACACTAGATAGTTGATCGATATGTGCAACCAAGCAGAGAAAATATTTGTAAACTTACTTATCAATATTATTACTACATAAATATTTAAGGGATGGTCATGGAGTAAGTTAATTTATTTTATGAGATACGCGTTTGTAGACTCTATGTATGATAGTAAAACTAAATTGACGATTTTTATAAATCTTTTCTGTATGTTCCTCCATAACTCCCGATCATCCGACCGAATTGAATGAAACTCAGTACAAGCACATTTTACTACACGGGACACAGGATAGGATAGATATAACAAAATTCAGATCCGTTTACGCTAAGATGGGGGAAAATAAGTTTCAAACAAGATTCATTATATTATGTATTTTTCTCTTTGCTTTATTGACACATTCTGCTTCTGTCAAACCTTTCTTTTTTTTATTCTAAAATCAATATTCGAACATGCCTCTCATCGCCTTAAACTAATTAAAACAAACTTAAAAAATAATAATAACTAAATTTTAAACTAAAGTAAAGACACGAATAATTTCTGACTTTGCCTAGTTAAACTATCTCTGTAAGGGATAAGTCCGCCTTTGCACCTTATGTAAATTTTCCAATGTATTTGTTACTGTTTAATGTTTACTGGAGCAACAAAGAATCTTCTATCTATCTATCTATCTATCTAAACTAACATAGCTAACTAGGTTACGTTAGGCTATTTGTGACCTAAGTCTCTAATGTATTGTCTCTAATATATGAACAAGAACCGCAGCGAACTGTCCGAGACCGCTCGCGGGCCCATCTATCGCGGGCACTACAATCAACAATTTCAACACTGCAATCCGACTCAATATGTCCTCATATAATTAATTTCCCTGCGATCGTAAATGCATTCGCATCGCCCGCCACACCTCAGTGGCAAATATGTGGTTTATTGAAGCATAGGTTGTTCGTACTATCATCGTTCACGCGACTCGGGTTCTACAAGGAGAAAGAAAGAAGCGCGGACGGCGCGGCGCGCGGTGGCCTCCGGAGCGCGGCGCGGCAGCAGCTGACAAGACAATCTGCTTCTACAACACTACAGCATACACCTCTCTGCAGTGACGGCGAACGCATTGCACCAAAGCGCGGTACGCTTCAACCGCCGCGGTTTTTAACCTCAACTTTTAACTGAATCCTTCCGGTTTACGACATTCTTCATTTTATACGAACTTTCAAATTTCAAATTTCGAATAGAGGTTTTAATTCGCACCTAAGAACTGTCAAAACTTCGAACGAATGCGACACATTTTTAAAATGGACCGATGACAGAGGAGTGGTTTGTGGACGAGTGGATTTTATGCAGAGTTTAATTGATAAATTCAGTGATAAGACTATTTTGAAAGGCTCCAGACCACTGAGATTACAGGAGATTGCAGGATAATGGTAAGTGAATTTAAAAAAATATATACTCTAATAACCGTCCGTTCTATAGCGGTGAATACAATTCTTATTTGTCGTCTTTCATACAATGTTTGATAACGAAAACAAAACCGCGTTATCATAAAAGAAACCGTTACATAAATTGACCGAGGCGTAATCATTCCAAGAAGGTAAGCAGTAATCATTGACTATGTTTGAATTTAACTGTTGTTTACGTACAGTTAACTGTGTTATATTTTTTATTGAAGTTTTTTTTATCTTTTCTAAATGAGCTGTTATATGAGAGATAGACGATGCACTTTTAAATTAATGTAGGTAACCTGGTGCAATACTTGACATTTGTATGGCATGTGCCTATTTCAGCGTTCAATAACTCCATATGTATACTCGTTTGTATGTTATAATAACACAACTCGCTATTTTACTTTCATCATAGCCTACAGCCTAGACTGTCACTTGAAGATGCGAACTAAAGAATAAATAATACTTAAAGAAATTATATGATGTGAATGATGAAATGATAATGGTAGGTGGGTCAGACGCGACGTCTACATTGAAACTAGAAAAAAGTGTTTTGGTGTTTACCTAATAGTATTTTCACTTCCCTTGCATTTGCTCGGTTTTGTATTATATATAAACCAATTATACTGACTGCCTTGGTTTTTCGATTAAATATTTGTTTATTGATGTGTGTGTCACACATACTGATCACATGAACTGAGAATTAGTATAACTTTAATTTAACTCTTGTTATATAAGGAAACCTCTAACTGGTTTTATACTCTGTTTAATCTTTCATTGTTATCTTTTTCATGTACAAACTGTTGGTTCTCTTAAGAATAAATAAATAAATAAATAAATAAGCATTTATACCGAGACCCGGAGGTTTTTTTGGGGCTAGAGTGAATTTGGTAACGGTAACACTAATACAAAGAGTTACAACCATAGACAGACATAATCTTCCGAAGACGTATTATCAGATGCAATTGAAAAGCAATTTAATTTTAACTTTCTAATTTTTCCGCCAAAATTGACCCCCAAAAACGAAATTAGTTCATTTACGCTATACGATTGGGTACCAAATTTAACCTTTTTTCGTCCAGTAGATTTGGGGAAAATAAGCTGAGACAGACGGACAGACAGACAGACAGACAGCGATACGAGAGTGATCGTATAAGGGTTCAGTTTTTTTCCTCTTTTGAGGTACGGAACCCTAAAAAAGTAGAAACTATCAAAGGTGTTTGCATGAATAGCGGCAAGAAGATGTGAAATTTAATATTGTCGAACCAAAACTTCTTAAAGCCGAAGGAAAAAAAATCTTTATTCAATTTTTTCTTTAGTCTATTTTTAACATAATCATATTTTTTAATATGATGAAAACGAATAACAGTTTTGACTATAATTTTCATCCGCCTCGTCAGCGTCCGCAACAGCCGCCGTCCGCATTCCCTCATTCCTAATAATTAGGGTCCCGTCGTAAAATGCGTTTTTAACACATTGGTTTATTGTGCCTTATTCATTGTGAATTCAAAGATATATTTGCTATAGAGTTCGAGTGCTATGCAGGCGCCTACGCTAGAGGCCTTGGGCAGGGCAACGAAGTGTGGGAAGACGAACTGTGGGACGACGACATTAAGTACGTCGGAGGTAATCAGTGGTTCCGTAGTACCACTGAAGGTCTCCCGGCATTGGACTGGAGAAAAATTGGAGAGCCGTATGTGGAGCAGTGGACGTATAATCGCTGACTGACATATTATAGATCGAAGACAATTTGTATAGGTATGTAATCCGATATGGGTTGCTGAGTCAGAGGGGCTAGAGCACATGCTGTGACTGACCTAGTCAATATAACCATAATATGCATGTGCCATACTGGAGATTTATATTGCATGCATATCTTAATTTCCCCATGTGAGTCTATTAAATATTATGTAATAATATTTAGGTAGTATTCGCTTGTAGGTTATCATATTTATCTGGGGGCACGGTAGTGCCCCCGCCAAGTCGAGCAAACACGGCCGTACCATCCTTTTCTCGAAGCAACTCAGGTACATTTGGCCTCCCTGTGACCCTGTATCTTTGTTCTGGATAGAGATAAATTAACAGTTTTAATGCATTCCTTTAATATTCCATTAATACGATCCTTCCACCGACTCATGCAGCAGGTGGGCCTTCATGCCTTACTTGTCGCTTGTTATCTTGTCTGAATACTTACTTTGCGAAACGTGGTGGTCGGTGTTACGCTGTAACTTACCAGAGTCCTTGCAGTAAAACATCGCTTACTCTGCCTATCCCCTTGCTTGTCGGGATAGCGCGTATGGTATGTATGTTTATTACATTGGTACCAAAAATATTCCCTCCCATTCCCACCAAAGGTTAGCTAGAATAGAATGCCCCCCCACTCATTAAGCTCGCGCTGGTGCCCCACGCATTAACCCGGGCGGGATAAACCCTACCACCTGGTAAGGTAAGAAAGAAGGAAAGGGACCTACAGTTTTACGTGGAATTCAAACCACGTTCAGTCTTCAACGGTCGAGCGGTCACCCCTCCAAGTACTGACCGCGCCCAGGTGTGCTTAACAACCGTCGACCGACCGCACCACGGAGCTACCGAGGCTGACATAAAAAAAAGAGCTTTTGATCACACTGCACAACGGTACCTACTCTCGCGCAGTAGGTACCGTACTGCGTGTAGGCACTCTCCATGAGCGTTTTGTAAGAACACTTGTAACTAACTAAACAGCGCATTTCTTTATTACAATCTCGATCGTGCGAAGAGTTTGCTAATCGCGGACGATGTTCTGACTATTAAACTATATGACTTTGCATAACCCATTGTTGGTTTATGCCGCTAACGGCTACAGCAGGTGCCTAAGGGCAGGTGGTATGTGTTTAGAATAACCGTTATTGTTATCGTAGAACCATCTAACATGCGTAATGAAAACGTTCCTTAAATTAACTCTGTGATGCGATGAGAATTGTTGCGTAGGTTGAAACGGCTATGTAAAATAGTTCATGTTTTCCGTCAAGAAGCACTGACATGGCTTCTAGTTCACCCGGTGTTATGGGCTTACATCACGGATGTGTAGGTGATGTCGTGTAGCCAACCGTGTCAGGTTTCATTAAAAAAAACCGGCCAAGTGCGAGTCGAACTCGCGTACCGAGGGTTCCGTATCGCCATGTCATAGTTAGCGCCACTCACGCCATCTATGGCGTGTTATGAAATGCTTCATATTAGTTAAATGTCACACGGAGAGAAAAAAAGACTAAAATAAACTAAGTATTACTGAAAACTCATATGTAAATCCGGCGACAACAAACGTAATTACGAATCAGTTATTGTGTTTATTTGTTCGTTGCGTTTAGTGATTCCAAGTGTTTTTATGTCGTCATGGACAATAGTAGAGTTTTGTAATTTCCAGTTTGCAGTTTATTAATTTCTGCAGGACAGCCACGACGATGACGTCACTAACTTTAAAGTGTTTTGTAATATCAAGTTGGCTGTCTAGTATCTTCTAATTATATTGTTGCTTCATAATTCCAACAAATCAAACTGTTTTTTCAACAACACTGCACTCAATTTTAGTATTCAGTTTTGTAATTTCTATTGATGTTTTTTAATCCTAACAAATTATACCGTGTTTTTTCAACAACACTGCTCTAAATTCTAGTATTCAGTTATGTAATTATTGTTGTTGTTTCCTTTGTAATTCCAAGAAATGTATCTATGTACTACTTGTATTTAATATGCACATTATGAAGCATTACATGCTTATTTTATCCGCGCAATACTGAAGAAGGTGGTTCTATACTCAGAACTGAACTAATGTTCTTCAACTTGCAACCTTAAAAAAATCACCAATTCCATATAGTTTCGTAATGAAAACTACGATAACCAGATGAGCAGGTAGTGATTTTTTTTTAAGTTTCATGCAGTAGTATTTCAGTTCTAGTGGCAGAATCATCACCCCTTTCAATATTACGCCGACAAAATAACCACATAATGCTTAATAATGTGCACATTAAATACAAGTACATACATTTCATGGAATTACAAAGGAAACAACAATAGAAACAATAGCAAATACAAGTAAAGACCTATCTATGAAAACGTGTTACAAAGCACACCTATGTGCCTACCTATAAACAATAAAGTTTGTATAGAAAATTATGTACTGTGTGTATTATTTAAAGATAATAGAAAACATTCGGGATGGGATGGGAATAAATCTAGTTGAATAAAAGCAAAATTAAAATTTTAAAAATTTATTTAGACCAGGGTTTTGTACGTATACATATAATGTCGCCATGGTAGTTCTATAAAATTAGTTATTAGCTGATAAATAAGTCACTACGAAACACTTTTCAACACCACAACAACACAACACACAGTAAGTACAGCAACAAACACTTTTCAACACCAAAGAACACAGTGTTTGGAAATTATACACAAAGATTTAAATAAACATGATGGAAGGGCTCCACAAAAACAACCTCGCGAGCGAATAACTCCAGGAGAACTGACCGACGACTGCGCGGGCGTATTGTTTTAGTCCATCATTACCAGTAGTTATTACAAAAGTTTTGTTACAAATAGTAGGCGCTTTTAAATAATATTCAATAAACACTTTGTTGATATTAGTAAGCTTTCCAATAAGTAATGGTCATAAATTGAAATTATGTAAAAATTAATTATTAAATGTTGCTAAAATTTATATGACCTTTGTAGTTAGCAACTGCGTTATAAAACGCTTTCTGGGAAATACTAAACTTCTTGTCGGTCTTTCATATTCGTTTCAAACTCAGACCATAGCAGGCAGACGTATCATCAAGGAATTCGACCTAACGGTGTAAGCAGAAGATATTACTGTGATCTGATCATAGAGTATTTTATGGCATAATAGACTGTTCGTTAGCGCACATCATGTCTATAGTTTATAAGCTCTCGTTATACGAGTATCTTTTTTCTGAAATAATAATTTTTCTACTTTTGGCACTTTTGACAAAACCATGGACAAAATAGACAAGAGCGAGGACAAAAGGCGCCAACATCACACTACACAGCATTTACCCAATTGCTTAGTTAATAACAGTTTTATCTGAGAAATATACGAGGCTTTGCGTCCTTCTTGAATTGAGCAGATGTGTCGGCAATTGATTCCTTAATTATTTATTTTAATAGGAAATGTCTTCTTTATATATCTACCTACCTATGTATCTATATATTGTTAATCACAACCATTTAAAAATCTATATTCCTAAATTTACAAAAACGTTTTTCAGTATTTGTTTATTTATTTTTTCAAATTTTAGAAGAATTCAGAAGCAGCTATAATTGAACCCTGTACAAAATGTATTAAGTAATAAATAAACTAATATTCCCATTCGATTAATTTAATTATTTGTTAATTTTTATTTTCATTTTATTGTGATTACAAACTTGATCATCGTATTGGTGTCATCTTCTGAATCTATCTGCATAGGTTAGTTAGATTGACGGTGACCTATTTTTTGCTTGGAACAATATAACAATAAACAGTTATCATATTGTAGTACAGTACAGTATATTATTTAGGAACCCATAATTATAAATTGTTACCTAAAGAGAATAAAAGTTTGAATCGAATTTATAGGCAAGAAAATCATAATTAAAAAAAACCAGTTTCATAAAAAATCTTATTTATACATTCGTAATAGACATATTAAGTACCAGGACAACCTCAGCGGTAAAGTGATCTAAAAGACTCCAAAATTTACTATCAATAACTCGGTATTAATATAAGAACAACCATATTGGATTTTTGTTCAAAATTTGAATATTTCGTCAGCTAAGTAATTTTCCCGTAAGCCATCCAGCGCTTGCGGACTCTCATTAGCAATTCGATCATAAAATACCTCAGCTGTACAGTAAGTGCCATAGAGTTTATAGCTTAAATCTATCGTAATGTCTTACATAACTTTTGTATTTTATAGGTAATCCCCTGTATGCATAAAGTAACATCGTTGGTTAACGTTCCGAAGGAAAAAAAAACAAATAATTAATGTAAATTAATTAATTTTCATTTAATTGTAATTGCTAATGACGATGATGTACTGTCCATTTTCTGCGGCTTTTCCCGAGAATATCAGATAGTATATTATTTGTATACTACTAAACATATATTTCAACCTTCCTGTCTGATTAAAGTAATCAGGGTGATTAAAGCAGCCAGCTTTTAAAAGCTGAGAAGAGGTTGATCAAAACATATTGTGAGTGTTGCAACTTTGGACAGAAAACCACTATAAAAAATTTTTTTTCGTCATCCGGTATAGGTGGCTTAGTAAGAGGGGCCAAAGCACATGCTTTGATCAGCCTATATCACCTCCGAGAAGGTAGGTGCCATACCGGAGACTTCCCTTTGAATTGAATTAATGAACCATATTATTTCTCGTACTATTTTTGAAAACATATATTTAACTTTAAATTCCTTCTCACTGTGACCTTTGATTGAACCGATTACTAAACAGCATCGGTGGCCGACGACGAGCCGACTTTCTTCCACCCGCCGCGTCTTTACTGAACAAAAGATTTCAACGCTCGCGTTCTACGTAGGTTTTCCTGCAAGGATAAACTTCTTATTTTATTTAAATTTTAAATAAGGAAAAAATCGTCGGATTTAATATGTTTACACATTTATGTATATTCTGGAATATACATAAATGTCGGTGTTGTGCTGCAAGGGGTCTGGTAAATACAGCACAACACCGACCAACACGTCCAGCAAAGCATTCGGACAAGATAACTATCAAGCAGCAAGTATGGCACGAGAACCCACCTGCTGCACGACTCGGTGGAAGGACCGCGCCAAGGTGTCTGGCCTGTCGCCCTTTAGCACGGCATCTCGTCCTTATCCCTTAGTCGCCTTTAAGTACATGAACGGGAAGTGATGCAGCAAACATGAAAGAAACAAGAGAACATTCAGTAGAGCGAAAGTCTCCCCCTTCCCATATATTTCGGTTAGTAAGTACAGTCTCGGGTCCTTCAACAGGGGCGTAAATAGGCACCTGTCAGAATGGCATGGCATTCACAATCCCCGCGTGCGACGTCCTTGAATGTCGTTAGACACCTGAGGGGTTTATTTCAATAAAATAATAAATAAAAAGGCGAACTTATCACTACAAGTGGTCTCTTCCAGTCAACCGTTGAGTGATGAGCGAAATGCTAAATAAAGTAGTACCGGGAACCTGGTTCATAAGGCACAGCCACGGGCAAGGTCGGAGGTTCCAATCCCAGTCGTATCCGAGCGTATTCCACAATTTCAAAGGACTTTCCTGCAAAATATATGCGTCACTACGGTGAAAGAAAACACCACGAGGAAACATATTTTAGGATTTGAAGCAAAGAAGAAAAGTATATTTCAGAATTCGCGCATTCTAACTGTGCCGGTGGGAACAGGATGGGGGTAAGCTACATACTCACACCTGGTTTCCAACGGCAATGTTAAGGTACGCGTATTCGCCAATTATGTGTTATATGCATATGCTCCAATTAAAATTTCGAGGTTAATTCAACATGCAATGTGTGCTCATCAGTGATCAAATAAACACAATGATTGCTCAATAGATTTAGGATAATTATAACGCAAACAAACTGTTTGTTTTGACATATGACACTGGTTCCGGGTGCCTAAAGTCGATCACTCTGATTCAAGTTCACGAGTTCTAAATTCAAATGAGGGCGATATATCAAATCACGCTAATGGCTGTTGCCATTTTCTCTTAATTTATTTGAATATTTGCAAAATTGTGTCCAAATTCCTTTTTCAAATAAAGAATAATCAAAGAGTTTGTATTACGTCGCTGCGCTCGCGACGCAATACAAACTCTTTGAGAATAATGTTCCGTAAGGAAATTTCCCGAATGGACCTTATTAATAATAATGACCTCTGAAAACGAGTGTTTCCACACCTTGTTTTCAGATGTGGCAATATTTACTTCTTGCATACATTTCAGGATAAAAAAGTGAAAACGTATTCCCTAAAAAAACAAAACGTAGAATAAAAGTTATTCAGTTACAGAAACAAAATCAACATCCCATTTAAAAAAAATACACAGCATACGTACATTGTTGTCGTAAGAAAATATATTATAAAAGATTTAATAATGATATATATATAATACAATAAAACTATTCAAATAACGTTGATATGATAGATAACGCTTCATTTAACATTTCTAAGAATCATCTTTTCAAAATTAATCATTAAGCCGAACGATCATTTGGAATTCGGACCGTCTTGCATTCCTCGACCTTCTCTAACTTTTGATTAATTATTACAAGTAGGTAAAGAATTCAAAATAATAGATGGGTCATCCTACTCATCTAGTAGGTGAAAAGACATTATAGGTGTGCACAGAGACGAATCTATATCAATAGGTACATATAATAAAACGGTAAACTTTATATACGTCTGTACATTGAAGATATTTGCAAAAAAATAATAATTGTGGAGATGAAGGATAAGTGATAAAATGCATTAAGATCACTTTTCTAATGTTTGGCTGTTTGTATGTTCGTTTGTGCATGCATCATGTAAAACTACTGATAGAATTCGGATTTTTTTGTACCGTGTGGGGTCGGTACTTAAAAAGAATAGGCCCACTGCATCTCTCCCCGTCGCATGTCGTAAAAGTCGACTAAGGGATAAGAAAATTCGTCAGCCTCGGTAGCTCAGTGGCGCGGTTGGTTAGTCAACTGTTTTTAAGCAACGCTGAGCGCGGTCAGTGATTGGATGGGTGACCGCTCGACCGTTGGAGGCTGACCGTGGTTCGGATTCCGCGTTAAACTGTAGGTCCCTTCCCTTCTTACCTTACTAGGTGGTAGGGTTTATCCCGGCCGGGTTGGTACCACCGCACTGAACGAAACGTCGGTCGAAACGGCTATGTAAATAGTTCGTGTTTTCCGTCCAGTTTAGTGTAGCCGACATGAAATGAAGGGAAGCACTGACATGGCACCTAGTTCACCCTGTGTTATGGGCTGACATCACGGATGTTGTAGGTGATGTAGCCAACCGTGTCAGGTTCCATAAAAAAAAAAAAAATGCAGATTTTTGAAAAATATACAGCTGAACTTGAACTAACTAATTCGCTATCGGCTAGACTGTAGCATAGCATCATGCCATTATTCATATGGGGTCGAAAGCTCGGTCGAAAGTGAACACTTGGAGAAATTATTATAAAAAAAATATTATTACAAACATCTTTTGATTTGATTTTATTTTATTGACTGTACATACATACACACATACCACACGCTGTATCCTGAGAATCGGGGTAAGCAGAGTAATCGGTGTTGTGCTGCAAGAACTCTGATAAAATCACAGCACAACTCCGACCACCACGTTTCGCAAATAATTCGGACAATATAACTATCAAGCAGCAAGTAAGGCAAAAAAATCCAACTGCTGCATGACTCGGTGGAAGGACCTTGCCAAGGTGAGAGGTGGCTGACCTGTCTCGCTTTAGCACGGCATCATGTCCTTATCCCTTAGTCTCCTTTTACGACATGCGCGAGGAGAGATGCAGTGGGGCTATTATTTTTAAGTACGGGCCCCAATGGTAACTCTTTAGTATGTAAAGTTGTTTTATTTGATTACGGACTTGCTTTCTCCAAACTATAGCATCATCAAACAAGAAAACAACGCGAGCGGAGCCGCTCAGCTAGTTACAAATATATGCGTATCTCTTTCACACGTGACGTGTGTGAATGATCTCACGTATCTTTGAACACGTGAATTACGAGCCGTCTTGTGCAGAATTGTGTGCGTTCATGTATTCTGTTGGCGACAAAAATGTATATGCAATGTATGCCAGCGTAGCTCTATGTTTTTGAATTCATTGCAAGTACCTGCTTGTAGGTACTCGTATATTAAATTAATTTACTTCTTATAAATTTGTACGAACAAGGTCTTGGTCGTATATTGTCAGTGATTCCGTTTCAATTGTACGACATCTGGCTATTAAGTCAAGTGTTGTATCTTAAGTACTGTGGAAGCAGGCTTCGTTCAGTAGAAGCATCCGTGCTCGAATTTAAGAGCATATTATAGTTCCGTGATTTGCCCTACTCAAGCCTACACGTTGACTATTTTTTAAGAGACGCGATTGTGAAACAGGCACGATGCTATGTACGCATTTTCATCAACCGACTTCCAAAAAGGAGGAGGACATATTCCTTCAAACTAAGGAATCAGAATCAGAAATTTTTTATTTGTCCTAATATTTGTTTACATTTTATACTTAGTCTAGAAAGAGCGCCTATGTACCCAATTAGTGCGCTGGTGTGGATGGAAGATCGCACGATCTTTCATATGCTATTTGATCTTGCATGTTGCCTTACGAACTAATATATACTAAGCTTACAAACTAAAAAAACCAGTGTGTCCTCCCGGTTATGACGTACGGGTGTGAAACGTGGACTCTGACGGTCGGTGTTGTCCAAAGGTTGAAAGTTGCCCAGTGAGCAATGGAGCAAGCCATGCTGGGAATATCGCTACGTAATATGGTGCGTAACGAGGAAATCCGTCGACGCACCAAAGTAGTCGATATCGGATACCGGGTCGCTAAGTTCAAGTGGCAGTGGGCTGGACACGTCAGCCGAAGAGACGACGACCGTTGGAGTAACCGTGTCCTACACTGGCGGCCGTGGACAGGAAAACGAAGTGTGGGAAGACCACCCGCCAGGTGGGACGACGACATCAAGTGCGTCGGCGGAAAGCAGTGGTTCCGTACCGCTGAAGGCCGGAAGGACTGGAGGAAAATTGGAGAGGCGTATGTCCAGCAGTGGACGCTTACACGCTGACTGACTGACTGACTGACATACTAAAATGCGGCGTCGCGTCGGCCGAATGCCCGTCACTTTTCTTACGTTGGAGGAGGGTTACAGTAGTCTCTGGCGGGCGAGGTGCGGCTTCCCTCCTTCCCGTCGGCTTCTTCCTCTCGACTCGGTTGACGTACGCCACCTCTCCAAGACGTGAGTTTTGTAGTAGTGGGTTGTTTCTGCCATGTCCAAAGTAGCGGTCGCTCGGCACGTTGAGGAAGCCATGAAATGTGAAAGAGATGCCTCTGCTAGAGATTCGTTGCACATAGCTTTTTCCTGAATGGAATTTTCGAATGTTTTTACAACCTGTAATATCTATAATTTGTTATGGCTTATTAAGGTTTTCAAAAGGCCCTTTGAACCGTACCAACCAACCAACCGATTGCATAATAGTAAAGAGAGTATTTACACAGACGATCACTCACGCTAAGCCACCGTGCGAACGCATTAGTCCGAAGGTCACACCGCAAGCTATTTCACACATCACGTGGTCGAGAATCGAGATACATCTGTCAAATTGTGATTCACTATCGCCGATTGTGCGTGAAGAGCTGAGCTAACTATTGCAATGCAAGCGCTAAATCTATAGAGACGAAATCCCGAAACTAGGCTAGAAAACATGCAGTTTTTCTCTGATTTCCAAAAAATTGTCGAATTTGCGCACCGAGGTTTGCGCCAACAAAAACAAAACCGGCCAAGTGTGAGTCGAACTCGCGCACCGAGAGTTCCGTATCGTCATGTCATGGCTAGCGCCACTCACGCCATCTATGGCGTGTTATGAAATGCTTTATATTAGTTAAATGTCATGATTAGCTAAAATGCTTCATAATTTATTCGGTAGATGGCGCGCGCCATTACACTTTTTGGTTTCTTCTATGGGAACCCCCGTGAATTTTTTACTTTTTCTTATTTGTATTATTTCTTCTTATATCGGCCATAATAACACATATTCTGTGAAAATTTCACCGGACTACCTATTACGGTTCAAGAGATACAGCCCTCGGACAGACAGACGGACGGACGGACGGACAGACAGACAGACAGACAGACAGACAGACAGACGGCGTAGGCTTAGTAATAGGGTCCCGTACCGGATACGGAACCCAGCGGCGACTCCTCTCAGTTGGCGAGGTTGGCGCCGCCAAACCAAATAAAATGAATGACACCATTAATACAGAAGTATCAGGCTAAATTAAATGTGAAAAAATTTCGGAGTTATATTATTTATGTCATATAATCCACGATTAATAAGATAAAACGTCAATCCCGTACCCGTTACATAATTTGAAATTTCGCGCGCGTCAAACGCAGGCGACGACGAATGACGACACATCAAGGCATTCATTGGCCGGTTGGCTACATTTTGAAGCGCCATCGTATTCCATACAAGGCGGAAGCGACCGATGTCCGTCCCCCCCGTCCCGCGCGGACCCGCTGATCAGCCTTTCGAGTTGGCGCAGCGGGGAGTGCATTTAGTGACGCGGTAGCGAGTAGAGCGAGCTAGCGAGCGAGCTAAGTGTGTGTGTTGCGTGTGCGGGTGTGTGCGCGCTGCTTCCACACTACGAGTATTCTTGTGCTGTGCGACGTGCGATGCGATGCGGCTAGCGAGCTAGGCTAGGTGTGTTATGTGCGTGTGTGTGTGCGCATTGGCTCGCGAGTTGATAGCTGCATATATTCCGTTATGTAGGTATGGACTTTGTATGGATGAATCCTGTGCAGTGTTGTTAAATTTAAAGTGATTTATTGGTAATTATAATGGCAAACTCCTACCGAGCTATCTACGGAGCACTCAAGGACAAGAGAGACTCAGTAATTTGGCACTCTTACATATCTGTGGAAAAGGAGTTGCTAACAAAATTGAGGAAGAAAAAAGATTTTCACGATCGAGTCATCGAAAATTTCTTGTCTGTGGAACGAAGAGTGGACTTCATGTACAAATAAAATGTAACAATTCAAGCTTGTATGCCTGTCTCGTCGTCGTCGTGCCAGAGGAGACGTCGCTGTTGTCGGCTGCAACTCGACAGCTTTGACACAACCAGTAGGTACCTATCTACAGACAAATAAATCGTAAGTGAGCAAAATAAATCATTTAAACTAAATATTATAAACTATCTATATCGTAATCGTCTTTCAGTTTTTGAACTCATTGTGGTAGAAATAAATTAACGCGTAGGTACCTAAGTTATGAAATTATGAAAAAAAAATCCTTAGCCAGAGCCAACCCAATATTCAGGACCAGGAGTCGCCGCTGACGGAACCCTTAAAATTATCGACTTATACCTACCTACCTATGTATAAATCAACGCATAAAATCTAATTATTTACGTCTATTATTTTTAAAATTCAGAGGTGTTTTTTATTTTTCTCTATCGAGCAAAGTTTATCCAATTAGATTATTTTTTTTTATGTAATCCGGTATGTAGATATGGCTGAGTCAGAGGGGCCAAAGCACATGCTCTGACTAGCCAATGTCACCTCCGAGAAGGTAGGTGCCATACCGGAGACTTCCCTGGATTGCTGGCTATACTGGACTAGAGGAGAACACAACCGAGGTTCCTATGCGGCCATCTTACATCCAGTACGGTGGTACCAACCCAGTCGGCTACAATTTGAGCCTACCACCTAGTAAGGGGCAAGGGAAGGGACCTACAGTTTTACACCGGTTCCGAACGGTGAAGCAGCGGGTGTAGGTATGCACGTAAATTTTTTCGTCAGAAAAAACTCATTGGTACACGCCGACGGATTCGAACCTCGGACCTCCCGCATGAGAAGCCGATGCCCAAACCATTCGGCCACCCGCCGCTTGAATGAGATGAATGAAATGAAAATATACTTTATTGTACACCATTGTATAAAAAGCTTACAAAAGCGAGTTTAATGCCTTGCGGCATTCTTTACGAACTAACTTTTGGGATGTGGAAAATACGTAGGGGCGGACAATGCAGTACTAAACAGGGAACAGTTGTATGAAATATAAATACACACATATACAATTGTACAAAGATACATACAATCAATATAAATCCTTACATATACATAATTACATATTATATACAATAAGAAATATAAATATTATAATATACCTACATAAACTCTTATATACTATACATACATACTTATATACACACTTTACATACATTTCAACTGGATTGGAGATGCAAGGGCATCGATGAGTATTTATATTTATTTTACCTACTCATTGCCATATGGTATCAGAAATCGTTTGTGGATATGTTCTTTGAACATGTGGATAGTAGTGGAGCGACGTATCTCCTCAGGAAGCTGATTCCACATGCGAGCCGCACTGACTGACTGTAAATTGAAACTGTACTGCACTGAACTGCACTGACTGTAAAACGTTCTGTGAGCGATATTATAGCGATATATTGGACATTGCTATTTCTGTTGCGCAATGGTATTTTCAGATCAATATTTATACTAGACAAAGTTATTTTTGATGTGGTATCGCCGTTGATTTCTGTAGGAAAACAGGTACTCTTGCATATTAACAAATAAAACCCATTTCTTTCGTGGGTGGACAAATCCATGTTTGATATTAGAGGCCTGATTTCACCCCCTTAAGGTTTTTTTAGACAAAAGGTAGCATATGTCCTTCCTCAAAGTGCAATGCATCTCCGTGCAAGATTATATCGAAATCTGTTCAGCGGTTTAGGCGTGAAAAGGTAACAAACAGACAGACAGTCAGACAGACAACAGAGTTACTTTTGAATTTATAATATTACTATGGATTTTATTGCAATTCATTAGAAATAACCAAATTTGCCTCTGATTATCCTAGGATAGCTACCTTGGAGGTAAAGATCGCAATATGGCCAGTACATATCTTCGACTAAATGTATGTATTAAAGACGAGTTTAAGTGATATGGTGGTTATGATCAAATCCCGGGTTTCTTACTATTTTGATTCACTTTACCGTAAAATAAAGTTTTTTTTAATAAGTATAGAATATTTAAGCTGTTTTGCGGTCATGATATCTTGAATTTTAACAAAAAATAAGTCATTCTCCCTAATAATATGTATTATTTTTAGCTAAATTGCTGCTGATTTCCCATTATCTTTTTCCATTTCATATTAGATAGGTACTTTATATTGTTAATTCCACAAAAGAAACATTGTCATGCAACAACATTATTTTCTTCTTCTTCTTCTTTTTTTCCGACTTGCAACCGCAAGATGTTCAGAGCGGTCCTTGAGCCGTAATGGCAACTGATCTCTTTTTTTATTTGAGATCTAAATACTGCCAGTGTCACGTTTAAGATATCCACGTTATTTATTTTTATAAACGTCATTGTCAAACGTCAAATGTCATTGTGCAAAATTTTGATTATCGGGCAAAGAAAATGCTGAAATCTTTACATTACACATAAAAAGAAAAGAAATAATCAAACTCTAAATCATGTCATAAATAATTCCAATCATTACATTAGTCATTATAACTTACCTATACCTCAAAAATAGAAAAAGAAACAATACAACAGAAAATATACAAGTAGGAATTCTATATACACATAGAAACAAGGAAAGCAAGCCGACTTAACTAAAGTTTGATATTGTTGCTATTTATGCATCTAGCAAGCAATTTCAATATTTTGGGTGAGGGACAGAACAGAAGAGAGTGAATATTAATGGGAAGTGAAACTTTTAATTTTGGAAGCATTTCATAAATTGATGGCATTTTGTTATTGAGAGGGCAAGAAAATATAATGTGGTCTACATTACCCTCCTCAAGGCCACATTCGCATAGAGAGTTGTCCCTAATGCGAAGTTTGGCAAGGTGGACTGGACTACAGCAATGGCCCATTCTGAGCCTGTTTATAATAGAAGTTTCTTTTTTAGGGAGAGTAATTTTAAAGAACCAAGGTTTCACTGGAATTTCTGGTTGGATCTTGGCATAGTATGAACCTCTAGTTTTGCTGGTATTTATCCAGTTTGAGGACCATGATTTTTTAAGGTAAACCTTAGGGAGAGATACAAGGTCGTGGCAGTAATTTTTGTAATTTAATTTGTCACCACTAACAACCGCCTCCTTAGCTAATTGATCAGCGATTTCGTTCCCTGCTATGTTAGCATGACCAGGGATCCAAACAAGAACAACCTCAGAACTATTGGATTGCAGTTCTAACAGAATTAATCTAATTTTAAGAACAATGTCATTATGCATTTTAGATTTGAATGGATTTTGCTGTATGGACTGAAGAGAGCTTTGAGAGTCAGTTAAAATAACCGCCTTGTCAATATTATTAAATCTAATATATTTAACAGCTTGCAGAATAGCCAACGCCTCTCCTGTAAACACAGACGCCTCCGGAGGACTTTTCATCTTCAAAGACCTGTTAGCATTCTTGTGAAAAACTGCATAACCAACACTACCTTCGGGAGATAACTTGGAGGCATCCGTATAAATATATTGCCATCCCTTACAGTTTTTATCTAACCATTGCAGAAGCTTTTTGTTGGGATCCAAAGTATCTTTGTCAATATCTATAGAAGTATGAATGTTGGGGATGAAATTAAGCGCTTCATATGGAATTTGAAAAATTGGCACTGTTCTATCTCTGTGAGTCGGAGCTCTTAAATTAATAAATTTCCTGAAGCTGTGTACTAAATTTGGATGAGACTTAAGCCTCCAGAAGTTCATTGTACGAGTATATTCGGTAAGAAGCCTAAGCTTCGGAATAATAGGATGGTTAGAAAACTGAACAGCTTTAAATAAATATCTATTTGCTAAATATTGCCGTCTCATATGAAGGGGAGGGTCAACACATTCCACTTGGAGAGCATTGGTGGGCGAGGATTTCATATTCCCTGAAATTATACGGAGACATTGGTATTGGATTAAGTCTAGACTTCTAAGTGCTTTGCAATTTGCAGGCTCAAAGATAAAAGTACCATAATCCAGGTGAGGACGGATAATAGCATTATAAATTAATTTCATATAAAATGGATGGGAACCCCACCACACACCAGAAAGACAACGAATGATATTAATATTCTTTAGACATTTTGTTTTTATATAATCTATATGTAGCACTCCTGTCATCTTTGAGTCAAGAATAACTCCAAGAAACTTAACCGAATCAGACTGCTTAATTGGTGTATCTTGATGAATGACAATGAAAGGGGGGATATTTCTTTTTCGGGAAAAGGTTACTACTGAGCTTTTGGATGCCGAAAGTTCTAAACCATTATTGAGAAGCAAAGTGTCTAGAGAAATTAGGGCCAAATTAATTGACTCAGATGCTTTGATGATAGATTTGTTTGAAGCATACAATAAAAGGTCATCAGCGTACTGTAAAACGCGACAATTATGTTTAATTTCAATATCCATATCAAAAGTGTAAATACTATATAATAGAGGGCTCAGCACAGATCCCTGTGGAAGACCTTTCCACACAGTCCTAACAAGATGACTATCTCCATCAGTATAGAGATGAATATGTCTCTCCAACAAAATGTTGGAGATAAACATCGTCAGTTTCTCAGGCACCTTCAACTTTTGTAATTTTTTCCTTAACATAGGGAGCTGAACATTATCGTAAGCAGCAGATATATCAAGAAATGCAGCTACAATGGATTCATCTCGACTGAAAGAGAGACGAACATCCGTAGAAAACAATGCAAGACTGTCCATGGTACTTTTCCCCTTCCGAAAACCGAATTGACTATTGGATAAAATCTCTTGGTTTTCAATGAACCACTCTAAACGATTTTTCACTAGGTGTTCAGCAACTTTAAGGAGGACAGAAGACAGAGCAATGGGACGGTACGATGTGCCGTCGTTAGGATCTTTCCCAGGTTTCAGTATTGGAATAATAACTTGAGATTTCCATGACACCGGGAAGATGCCAGTGTCTATGATCATATTAATAATGCTAAGAAAATATTCCCTAGTTAGAGAATCAAGATTTTTTAAAAAGGAATATGGGATCCCATCTATACCAGGAGCAGAATCTTTTACATACCTTAAGACATTATTAAGTTCTTGGAGAGAGAAGGGGTCGTTAAGAGAAGAAGAAGAATCTATTGAATAATTTGTCGGTATTTCATCGAATTGAGGGACCGAAGGTGGAGCCAGCTTATCTAAGAAAATTTCCGTCCAGTCACTGGAAGATGCTTTAACAGAGCTATCTTCCGAATAAGCCGATCTAAATCGTTTTATAGTTTTCCAAACTAGCGAAGGATGGATATCCGGAGAGATAGAGGAACAGAATCTGTGCCAGCCCTCTCTTTTCTTCCCCTGCAAGCAGAGAGATGTTTTAGCTTGGATTTTGCGTAGGATCAAAAAATTACTTTCAGACATGTCCAATGAATATTTTTTTTCAGCTTCTTTACGACATTTTATGGATTGAGTACATTCCAAATCCCACCAAGGAGGAGATGACCTTCTATCAATGCATGAGTTTTTAAGAGGAACAAATCTATCTGCGGCAAGAATCAAAGCTTTTACAAATTTTGAATAATTGTCAAGAACATTTTCTGAATTAACATGAACAGGAGATAATGAATTAACTTTCTCGTCAACCATAGCACTAAAGTTATTCCAGTCAGCTCCATTTATTCGATATTTTAGCAACGGTTTTCTTTTTTGTGCAGTAGGAATTTTACAAGGGAAAGATATCCGAATGGGGAAGTGATCACTTCCATGGCTGGAATCAAGTGTACACCATGAAAGAAGAGATGCTAGTTCAGGAGAACATAGAGAAAGATCAACATAGCTCCGATTTTGAAATGGCGAAACTCTACGAGTTGGAGAACCATTATTAAGAAGACATATATCCAGCTCATCCATGAGGTCAACAATTTTGTTGCCAAATAGATCTGGAGCAGCTGCTCCCCACAAAGGATGTTTACAGTTAAAATCACCCAGAACTAAAAATGGTTTCGGAAGGTTTTCAATCATAATTTTAAGTATTCTATATGTCAGAAGAGTCGGTTTGGGGATGTATAATGATAAATATGAGACACCCCGCACCCTAGCCGCAACTGCATTGAATGAGTCACCGTGAGGGGTCAGGGGAATTAAAGAAAAAGGTAAAGACTTATGTATAAGGAGGGCGCACCCGCCCCATCCATCGAGTCTGTCATCTCTAAGGATGGCATAACCGGAGACCCTAAAATGAGATTCCGGTTTCAGCCAAGTCTCAGAGATAGCACACACGATGGGATTGTGTTTGTTACACAAATAAACAAGTTCATGTTTTTTACGAACTATGCTCCTGCTGTTCCATTGAAGAATCGTGGAGGAGGGCATTGTGAATAATGTTAAAGAGATTGGACGTTTTATTGGCTACGTTGGTCGGTATAGAGTAATTAGCAGAAATCAAATTAATGAGAGTCATTATGAGATTGGTTAATTGGTCAATAGAACCAATATTTGGAGAATCTGAAGGAAAAGCACAACCATTTGGCATTGAAGATGAAGAAAACTGGTTAATAATAGCACTATGATCAGTTCTATTATAGCCAGGGGAAAGAGGGGCATGAGACCGAGGCTTGGAAAAAACAGTTTTTCTGTAAGAAGAAGTATTTGATTGGCCACTTATTTTTGGCGAAGAAGGAATGGGAGAGCGATGTAATGGAAGCAAATACCCAGGTTTAGCAGCTACGTTGGCATAAGATCGGCCCACTGATGGACACAACCTTGACGCTTCAATATACGAAATAGATTGCTCTGCCATCTTGGATTTAATGAGAATTTGCCTTAAATACTCTGGGCAATCTTTGCTAGTAGCAAAGTGATTGCCAGAGCAAGTGATACACATTGCGGAAGACGCATCCACAGAACAAGAAGCACCAATGTGTGCCTGACCACACTTGTTGCATCGAGGTTTCGAGCGACATTGAGTTTGAGTGTGGCCAAATCTGCAACATTGATAACATTGAATCGTGGGAAATTTATATATTTCCACAACTAGAGAAGTATTCACCATATAAACTCTTGAAGGTAATTTTTGACCATCAAAGGTCAAAACAACAGTCTCAGATGGCTTCCATACTGTACCGCTATCACTTTTCTGCTTAAAATTCAATCGACGCGCCTTAATTGCCGGCCCGCAACCAATTGGAGTACGTATTTCCTCTAAAATCTCCTCTGGGGACATGTCGCAGGGGATACCCTTGACTATCCCCATCTTGGAGATGTTAAAAGATGGGATAAAAACCTTGTATTTATTTGTAATTAATTTGCACTGGACAAAGTCATTCGCATCAGCCCAGTTCAAAAAACAAACGCTGACTTTGTTCCGGCCGATATGCTTTATACCATCTTCCACGATTCTTCCATGGAAGTGTTGTCGTACGAAAATGCCAAATTTAATTGGATTTAAAGAGGAGCCAGAAGTTGGATTAAGTTCAATTCGTTGCACATGGACCATAAACGGACCCTTATCCGAATTGTTGTATGGCCTGGCTTGGGTAACAGGGGAGGACTTCGATTCAGAAATTTTATTTGAGTTCGATTCTTGAGCGGGACTGGTTTGGGAATTTTGGGAGACAGGAGGTGATACAGAGGCAGAAATTAGATTAAAGTTTGATTCTTGGGCATTAGGGAGAAAAGATGAGGATATGGCAGAGGGGTTAATGGAATTTGAAATTTCTTTGGGGGTTTTTTCAGAATCTGATGACCTAAGCGAAGTCATCGATGACTTCAAGTCATCCTTGCGAACCTTATCTCTATGTATCTTTTTGCTATCAGTTCTTCGCTTTCTCTTTGTTTGTTTTGTATCATTAACATTATTATCATTTACATTTGAGTGTTGATCAACACATTGATCAACATCAAGAATAGCGAAGCTATTCCCTTCTACAGACATAAATTGACTAACATTGGTTTCCGTCCTATTCCCGTTATAACTCCATACCTGACTGTTGTCATATATCATATCTCTGTGGTTGTCATGGATATCTATGTTTGAAAAACTTTTAGATCGCCCCGACCGGGCAAGGACGAACCCCGGCGGGAGATCAACGTCTCCGCCGGGGTCCAGCAACTCTTCCGACATCAACTACATCAATAAAATGAACCTATTTACAATATCTACTAAAATACTCACTAAAATAAACTTCAGCAATTATTTTAGAATAAAAAAACTAACGCGGACCAAAAAAACGTGGATTTCCCGTAATGGCCGATTTGACAGAAACCAAACATTATTTTCATTTGACATCATGTTACACTGACACGTGGCAAACTAACGGACGAGTGTGAGTGACTGACGGACGAGTCGACTGACGAGCGAGACAGTGTTGTCAGCTCCGTTCGATCATTGAGCGCTAACTGATGCATAAACGCTAGATTACAGTAAGTAAACAAACACCAATATTGAATAAAAAGTGCTAGATTATGCGCTGATTATGAACTTTTATTTAATACAAATATAAAGTACTATCTAATATGAAATGGAAAAAGATAATGGGAAATCAGCAGCAAGTTAGCTAAAAATTATTAGGGAGAATAACTTATTTTTTGTTAAAATTCAAGATATCATGAGGGCAAAATAGCATAAATATTCTATACTTATTTGAAAAAACTTTATTTTACGGCAAAATAGTAAGAAACACGGGATTTGATCATAACCATATCACATAAACTCGTCTTTAATACATTTAATTGAAGAAATGTACCTGCCATATTGCGATCTTTACCTCCAATTATATCAGTAACGTGACACTTTAGGAAGTAATGTTAAATAACATTTTATGTTTGTCTATGTAGCCCCTATCGATTTATCCATGTTTCACCGATGGCCTTTGTTTTGAATTTTTTTCATAATGGCCGCCGCCCCAAGCCACCTTCCATAGTAAAATATTCTAACCCCTTTCCCGGTTCTGAAATATTCCAGATTTATGTGTATGTATTTATTTGTTTTTGACGTGATGATGTCACGTCTTATAAATTGATGAACACCGGCTGCACGCACAAAGAAGTGTAACGTTCCATCTAAACCTGTGTGTGGAAGCGAGAGCGCGATAGAGACCTGTGTGTGCAAGCGAGAGCGCGATAGAGAGGCATATGCAAATAGTAGGAAATACAAAATATATTTCTCCGTCTTTTGCGAGCCTCGAACCTGCGGTCCCTGCCACCATCACTGACCAGGCGTGTTATACACGCGGGCTATCGACCGTCTACTTATCGCTGCAAATTTTCTCAACAGTATGTGAATTTCATGGAGCGACATCTAGCGTCCACATCTAGCGTCAATATTAAATTAAATACTTCAGCCAGCGGTATACTTGATTTAGCAGTTAAGTAATTGTTGCAACGTTGAACATGTAGATGGCGTTATGGAGGTTTTTTAAATTTAATTAATAGTCGTTATTTTCTCATATTTTTTATTAGTTATTATCACATCTTTATCATGTACTTAAATTAATTTTACATGGTAAATATCCGCCGAAACTGATTTACTTTATGACATCATCACGTAAAACTATCGTCCGTAAACCAACTTTACAGACAACAAATTTTTTTTTGGTATGTTATCAAGGCTTAGTGTTCAGTCCACAGACCCAGCATTCGGCGGTTAAGTCAGAATTTACCGCATAATATGCCCTTTATAGTCTGTGCGTGGTATGTGCATATGACCGTGAATCCTCACTTACATGACACTGGCCAAAATGTCTTAAAAAGAAATTGCCAACAAAAAAAGTGACGTGTGGCGATATATCAGTATTCTGTGGTTGGTTTTCTTGGTGTGTTCATGAATGTTAAATGTTTTTAATTTTATTTACAAATTGCAAGCAAAATGAGGATCACCTGTGGGTTCAATACGGATACGGGACATGAAATTTGTTAACTAGTGATTGTTTTTAGATATATTAATCTAGAAAGGTTTTGAAATCAAAATGTCTTCCGAGGCTATAACTGACAAGGTAAACATCGCATCCAACGAAAATGAAGAAACCGACGGAAAGGAGGACGAAGAAGGTAAAGATCAAGAAGGAGCCGAAGCTGAACCAACTGAAGGAGAAGAAAACGTCACGGATGAACATCATGAAGGTGAACAACTCGAAAGTGAGACTTTAAAAGAAGGTGACGAAAATAAAGAAGAAGATAAAACTGATTTGGAAACAGATCACGGAGAGATAGTTGAAGGTGAAGAAAATGATGAAGAAGGAATCAAAGAGGAAAAGGAAGAATTTGACGAAGATGCAGACCAGGAACAAACCAAAGATGAAGAAGAAGTGGCAGAAGAAGAGAAAGCAGAAGAAGAAAAAACAGAAGAAGTGAAAGAAGAAGAAGCTGTCGAAGAAGAGGAACCTGAATATGTAGAGGAGCCCGTGGATCCCGCAGCACCGCTCAATTTGACAGACTCCAAGGAGGCTATGCTTCCAGAATTCGAGCTAAGGCCGGAACAACTAGCCGAGGTGCAAGAGCTTTGGGAAATGTTCCAGAACTATACGCCCGCGTATACCGATATTGCGGACTATATTACCGTAAAGGAACTGGTGTACATGCTCGAGGCTCTTCTTCTTATGACCTACACTGAGGAACAGTTTATGGAGCTCGTGACCTTCGTGTGTCGACCTCCAGATGAAAACGGACATATCACCTACGATCAGTTTTTACGGATGGTGAAGATACGTCTGCGAGACTTGGATATCGAGGAGGAACTTCGATTGGCCTTACGGGTGCTCGACCCAGGCAGAACTGGAGAAGTCGAAGCTGACGAATTAAGGGAAGTCCTCGGCAAACTTGGAAACAAGCTATCACCGAAGATGCTAGATGACTTCATCAAAGAAATTGACCTCAGCGGCGAAGGAAAAATTGGAATAGAGGACGTTGTCGCAATCTGTGGGATGGATCTCAGGAGGGAGGATGTTATTACGGGCCCGTCGTCTGAGCCAGATGAAGATGCAGGAGAACCTTCAGGAGAACCAACATGAACTTTTGATTATTCATTAATTTTAATTTGGAGTTAATTTATTTTCTATGTAGTTATACTATATACTTGTATACTTATACATTAGGTACTACTACTTATTTTATGTTTTGAAATATACATATTATTATCTATCGACATCAGACCAATTTTTCGTCAGAGATATCGACCCATAATTTGATAGATAATTATGTAAAAAACCCCCGATCCTTAAAAAGTCTAAAATAATTTCCGTTTACTTACTTAAAGGAGTCGGGAGACCGTTAAGTAAATTCCCGCGCAGCTCTCAGTTTTTATATTTTATTTACTTAGCGGTCCCCCGAATCCTTTAAGTAAGTAAACGGAAATTATTTTAGACTTTTTAAGGGTCGGGGTTTTTTAAATTTGTAATTTAACTTTTATTTCAAGCTTTTAAAAAAAAAACGGCATGAAAATCGGGCCCCTTTTTAAGATAATATTTTTTTTTATTACTTAATTACTTGATTACAAACATAGCTAAGAACCATCCCGATTAAACAAGCTTCCTCATAAAAAAAACCGCATCCAGACACACACACACACACACCCTCACACACACACACGTCAAACTTATAACACCCCTCCGTTTTTTTTCGTCGGGGGTTAAAAACCAACAACTTTGAACAACGTATCAGTCAGTCAGGGCTGCTAGTCTAAAATAAATAAATAAAGGTAGTTGCAAAATGTAAACCAAGAATTCGATGTAATTCACTAATTTCATTATTCAAGAAAATGTTTTCGTGATCTTTCAAAACTAGTCGAACTCGCGCACCGAGGGTTCCGTACAACCATGTCATGGTTGGCGCCACTCACGCCATCTATGGCGTATTATGAAATGATTTATATTAGTTAAATGCACCGAGCATACCTACGGGAGTGGCAACCGTCGAGCGCTAGTATATAGGAAAATTAGCCGCGTGTTAGAGCATTTGCTCTAACACGCGGCGGCCACTTTTTTAAAATTTTGACTACAGATTCGTATTCTGAGTCCACACAGACGCCTAGATATCGATTTTGAAAGCAATCGGTCCAGTAACTAAAAAGTTCAAAATGGCGGCTACTTTTTTAAATTTTGACTACAGATTCGTATTCAGAGTCTACACAGACGCCCATATATCGATTTTGAAAGCAATCGGTCCAGTAACTAAAAAGTTCAAAATGGCGGCCACTTTTTTAAATTTTGACTAAAGATTCGTATTCAGAGCGCACACTGACACCCAGATATCGATTTTGAAAGCAATCGGTCCAGTAACTAAAAAGTTCAAAATGGCGGCCACTTTTTTTAAATCGCGAAATTAAAACACCATGAATATTATTAAACCGGAAAAAAATATTGTCTTGGAAGTCTCCAATCTTTTACTCTGTTCCTCGAAGTTTAGGTAAATAAGCCCTACTTATTCCTATCACTGATTAATAGTACAACTTTTCAAAAATATTAAAACAACAGTCTTGTTTAATTTTTCAATATTTTTTTTGGATTCAAACAATAATATTCGTTCAGTAAAAACTATTTGAAATAATATTACAAATAACAATTTCAAAATTCACAAATATACCGCACCATCATCGTCCGTCAGACTGGCAATTGGCATTCGTAGTGATCCCGTCAAGTTGCCGTCAAGCAAGGCTTCCGATTGGTCGGACGGTCGGCTCTTACTACCAGATACCCGAGCCAAGCCAGCGATAACAAACCTGTCGCTCGCCTTGCTCGCTCTGTCTCTCTCCATATCGCGGGGCGCGATATGGGTAACGGAGATAGACAAGTCACGTCATAAAAGATTAAATTGCGATTTCGATTTTCGTAGTAGTAGGGAGTTTTGGCTAGCCGTGCTCCGATACAAACGCAGTAGCGTTGCGTCTCCCGTCTGTATCCTCCTTGGTTAAATGTCATGATTAGTTAAAATCTTCATAATTTATTCGGTAGATGGCGCGCGCATACATTTTTTGGTTTGTTCTATGGGAACCCCCGTAAATTTCTTACTTTTTCTTATTTTATTTCTTCTTAATATATCGGCCATAATAACACATATTCTGTGAAAATTTCAACGGGCTACCTATTACGGTTCAAGAGATACAACCCTCGGACAGACAGACGGACGGACGGGCAGACAGACAGACAGACAGGCAGACGGCGTAGGCTTAGTAACAGCCTATTACTAAGCCTACGCTATTACTAATAGGGTCCCGTAACGGATACGGAACCCTAAAAACTTGAAAAAAAACACGTTTCTTGTGTGGGATACCACCCTTAATTTTGTAATTTTTCTATTTTTATTATTTGTTGCTATATTCGCAACAATAACACTATTCTGTGAAAATTACAACCGGCTAGTTGTAGTAAATGAGTGCTCAAATAAGGGGTCTAGCCGGAAAGCTCGAAAGCAGAAAGTTTCACTTCGGAACTTTGTTCTGGCTAGTTAGGAGGTAAACATACTAAAAGTCCCCACCACTGGGGGGGTGTCTGTTTTTGTCATACATTGCGTTGATTTGCAAATAAAATCGGCCTTTTTTCGGACCTTATATCTCGACAACGATTGAGAATTGGTAAAAAGTGTATATGTCAAAGTTGTAGAGAATTTTATTACCTCTTATTCCGTAATTGAACAGTTTTTCCTATGATGCACCGTTTTAGAGATATAAGCGAAAAACTGAAAAATGGGACCTTCTTTGTGCTCCCCCCCCCCCCCCCCCCCCCTAGGGCGCACCCCCCAGTGGTGGGGACTTTTAGTATGTTTACCTCCTAACTAGTCAGAACAAGGTTCCGAAGTCAAACTTTCTGCTTTCGAGCTTTCCGGCTAGAATCGTTTCCTGGCCTATAGCTATACGGTTTCAAAACATACAGCAGTAGGACAAACAGACAGACAGACGGCGTAG
Organism: Nematopogon swammerdamellus; assembly: GCA_946902875.1. Taxonomy (NCBI): domain Eukaryota; kingdom Metazoa; phylum Arthropoda; class Insecta; order Lepidoptera; family Adelidae; genus Nematopogon; species Nematopogon swammerdamellus. Next base: position 7,248,785 of record OX336337.1, read on the forward strand.
GCTTATGTAGTAATATATTTCCGTATTGGGTATGGAAATCTAAAAATGCTGGTACGCAAAAAAAAAGTAAAAATAACAACATATTACAATTTGTGAATAAAAAACAATAAAACAATTTAACCTACCTATGCACGTAAAAATATACCTAATTATTTACTTAATCATCTTCGAACAAACTGGTTTTCATTGACCACACATAAAGCTTTAATTATGGACTACAGGGGGCAGTGCGGGAACATGATGCAGAATCAAATTTTTTTTAGATCCTTCAAAACAAAAAAGGCTCCTGTCAGGCCGGCGCGGCATGGCATTCGCAATCCCCGTGCATCACAGAATATCCGTGGGCATCGTTAAACACCTACTTGTAGGTGAAACGATGCCAAATGTCGCGCTATCCATAAAAAAACACCATTCGTACTGAGTAAGATCTGCTAAAATAACTCGATGAAGGAATAATTGAAACAGACTAGGTATTTGCCACGAAATGTTTTATCGATTTGTGGGATTTCATCTGAATCCCGGCGTTATTGGCTAACTACTGTAAGGACTAGATGGTTCTCAAGAATTTTGCATGTTCAAATATTCATGAATCAAATAGAACAGCTTGAATATTCATGAAAGGATCCGTTCACCAATTATACATTAATTGAAGTAGAACGCAATCACAATTACATTTTAGTTATACGATTTAAGTAGTACCTAGTGGAGCGGCGGCCTGAAGTAGGTAAAGTTTTAATTATGGAACTCACATCACCCGGCTGCATCGCTCGTAATATCTTGTTCTATTCGAACTAGGTAAGCCCTGCCTGCCCACATATTTCCCCCCAAGTACAGTCTCGGGTCCTTCAAGAAAGGCGTGAATAGGCACCTGTCAGGCCGGCATCGCATTCGCAATCCCCTCGTGCGACCGAATGTCCATGGGCGTCGTCAGACTCCTTACTGGTGGCTCGGAGCCACATGTAGCGCTTCCTATAAATAAAGAGGGGTCATGTCAGTAACTATTGTAGGTGTCTTTAATATTATTTTGATAAACAATTTACATAAAAAATATTGCCTAAATGTATTTTTTTTATAATTCTTTATACATTGATTCACAAGATGTTATCAAAACAAACACGAATGCCTGATTGAATCATCTCCAGTGTTCTTCAAATTCTATAACCTCTTTAGACATACTTACGTTTATTAATTTCCTATGTAATTCAAATTCTCCTTGATTCATCAACAGCAGTAATACGCATCTGTCTTTAAATTGAATAGGTAACAAATATTTCGAGATACCCGATTGACAGTAAAGGCCGGCAATTTGAGATGTGTAATTGCGGAATTAATTCGATATAATTTGAATAAGTTTTAACTGTATTGTGTAGGTAAGTAAATCAATTCGCTTTCGTCTTTCAAGTTCATTCAGTTTGAATTTTATTTAATTTAGATTTAAATTATATTTAATGATTTTTTACGTAGCGATAATTTTCTTGCGTCATTTGTACCTGAATCTGAATACAACTTTTGTAACTTGTTATTTATTTATTACGCAGTAAACGTCATTCTTATTTTCCCGAATGTAGAAAGGAAGCGAAATATGAGCATAATTCGAGAGTCGAAAATCAAAAGCCTGTTAAGGCGGAAATAGGACTCAAACCGTGCTACCCGAGCACTGATGATTGAAACTCGAACCGTATGCCCATGTAATAGGTGCGAGATTCGTTCTACTCGTGCGGTGGCTGATACGTCGCGCCGACGAAGATCGTTTGCGCGAAAATCACACTATTTATTAAATTTCACGTGTTGGAAAGATGGAAAACAATATTTTTTTTCGCTACGATTGTAGGGAAAAATATTATCTATATTCCTATGAGGGTCTTGTATTGAAACAATTCATGTTTCTCAAGATAATTCAACTTGAAAGTACAATTTTCGTACTTTTCGTTATTTTTCGGACATTTACTTAACACCTTTCCAAAGTCGTAAAATAATTTTTTTTCGCTACGTTGGTTAATTAAAGATCAATACATAACACATATTTTTTACAGATTTGTTATCTTTACCAATAGCTCAATAATTTCGTTTAAAGTTGACCTTTTGACCCTTATTCTCGCCTTAAGTGCGAACGTTGTTCACACACAGAGGGTTCCGTAGCCACTCCCCTTTTTTCTTCATGGAAACTGACACGGTTGGCTTGGCTACATCACCTACAACATCCGTGATGTCAGCCCATAACACCGGGTGAACTTGGTGCCACGTCAGTGCTTCCCTTCGGTCGTGCACTGACTGCAGCATGTTCGCTGCACTCCCTATGCGTGCGTACAAGACCGGACCGTGTGGGGCCGGTAGGTACTTTAAAAGAATAGCCCCACTGCATCTCTCCCCGTGTATGTCGTAAAAGGCGACTAAGGGATATGACTCCCTTCTTTTATTACTAGGTGGTAGGGTTTATCCCGCCCGGGTTGGTACCACCGCACTGAATGAAAGGTCGGTCGAAACGGCTATGTAAATAGTTTGTGTTTTCCGTTCAGTTCAGTGTAGCCGGCACGACCAAAGGGAGGCACTGACGTGGCACCAAGTTCACCCGGTGTTATGGGCTGACCAAAGAGTTTGTATTACGTCGCTGCGCTACAAACTCTTTAGGGCTGACATCACGGATGTTGTAGGTGATGTAGCCAACCGTGTCAGTTTCCATAAAAAAAAAAGGGAAGGGACCTACAGTGTTACGTGGAATCCGAACCACGGTCAGCCTCCAACCAACGGTCGAGCGATCACCCGTTCATCCAATAACCGCGCCCAGGTGTGCTTATAATCCGACCGACAGTCGACCGACCGCACCACTGAGCTACCGAGGCTGACGAATGTATATAGATATTATCTACAAGGTTTATTTCGCCGAATTCATGAAAAGTGGTAGATAAATTATGGATGTTAATGAACGGGCAATTAGACTTATTCACATTTGTAGGCTTGAACATTGTAATTTATACCACTTACGTCTAAAATATTCCAGCTCATCATAGGCAAGCGTCGAGTTAAAAGCATTAAAAGGAATCTAAGTGCATTTGGTGCATAACATCAGTTTATGATATTAATCAGAAATGTTGTAGTTTAATATATCCATTAGGAGTTTTAATATCTAACCTCTAAGCATAAGATGTAACAGCTAACTGGAAAACCAAACTTATGTAAGTAGTAATATGTTAAAATTTACGTAAATTAATTTTAGTCTGTACGTTAATAAAAAAAAACTCTAAGTACCTTCAGGGTTTCTTGTTTGGCTCGTAAGAACGAAACAAACGTTGCATTGCCGAAAATGACTTACCACCTTACCCTTTAGTAACTTACTGTTTTGTTTTGAAATTCGAATTTCACGCGAGGGAAGCCGCGGGCAAAAGCATGATATATACAGGTGTCCCAGTTCAACCGGCTTTGCTTACCACCTCGGAATTCCTCGTTGAATAAGCTTCAAAAAAAGCTCAGTAATGTGTTTTGTTCTAGGACTTATCATTTTTCGAGATTAAATTAATCGTCATTGAAAGGTCACTTTCCGATGTTGAACACGGTTTTGGCGACCCATTCCTAACTCATAAAACCTCGATTACATAAAAAACCGGCCAAATGCGAGTCGGACTCGCGCACCGAGGAGGCACCACAAAAAAAACATTGAAAAAAAAAATACGTTTCTTGTATGGGAACCCCCCTTAATTTTTAACTTTTTCAATTTTTTATTATTTGTTGTTATATCGGCCATAATAAATTAATAACACATAATATTCTGTGAAAATTTCAACGGGCTACGGTTTTACGATTCAAGAGATACAGCACTCGGACAGACAGACAGACAGACGCCTAGACAGCGGGCGTAGGCTTAGTAATAGGCTTTCGTACGGGATACGGAAACCTAAAATATGAGTACTAGGAAAAATGCTACTGAGCCGTTTTTTGAAGCTTGTAGAATCCCGTCTTTATCAAATCCGGTGGAACTGGAACATTCTGTATAAAGATAGAGAGATATTTCATCATATTATGTAGAGACAGAAACGAGAATCGATGGCATTGACTCCTGCGTATGTTGTCCAATGTGCATTCATTTCGCAGGAGCCATCGCGATGCGACTGAGCCCCGTGCCCCAGTTAGGCTTGTAAGGTGCTCGGGATTTCCGGGATTGTCCCGGGATCGCGCAAAGAACATTTATCAGGGTCTATCAAGAAATATGAGTGATTAATATATAGGACGATTCTACATTCATTTTCACATTCAGCTTACTAAAGTTGTTCGCTATAAAAAAATGCTAAAAGTTCGCAGTAAAATTTTAGAATGAAAGTTCGCAGTAAAAATATTACTGCAAAAATTAGCTTTCATTCCTCCACGACATTTATGAAGGACTGCCAGGTAGTAGATATGTCCCGGGAAGGCTAGCATCAGATCTGGTAAGCCTAGCCCCAGTCCATTCTTGCACAACCATTAATCCTAGATGGCGCTCGTGTCGTTCCTTCGAGAACCTTCACTACTAGCGAATGGAAGCACAATAAAGTGGAGCAGACAGTGAGATAAATTATGTATACGTGCACAATTATTCAGGCACCTACGTACGTACGTACGTAGGTGCTATATACGGTCTAGGATGGTCTGCTAACTTGCGCAATGTAACCGAATATGAATAGAATTAGCGATGGTGCTCGTAGATACGTGTTATTACTTCATTACAGGAAAGATTTCAAATCGCACAATGCTACCAAGGCAAATGTAACACTTATTAAAATACGTACCTACTACATTTTGCAATGAAGGTTGCGAAATTTTGAGGCTAATAGCAAAGTTTGATCTTCATCTATCCTCGTGTGAAATTGCTGGTTAATATTTAAGAAATCGTGTTTAATAGAAACAGAGAGAAATAGTATACAAAAATATACAAAATAATCATATAATACAAACATAGATGACAATATGCCATTAAAATTAATATTTATGATACTACTAGCTGTGCCCGCGGCTCCGCCCGCTCTCATATTTGACTTCACTGCTAACCTCATAAGCCATTTAGCGTGATAGTAAGTAGCCTATAGTTAATGGGAAGAATTAAGCTATCCGTAGAATTTTTTTTATTAAAATCGGGTCAGTGGTTCTCGAGTTATAAGCGGACAGACAGACATACATAATATACAAAATGATCATATAATACAAACATAGATGACAATATGCCATTAAAATAAATATTTATGATACTAAATCTAAATTGACGATTTTTAGAAATATTTTCTGAATGTATGTATGTTCCTCCATAACTCTTAAACCGATCATCCGATATCGATGAAACTTAGTACAAGCACATTTAGCTATACGAAACACAGGAGAGGCAAAAGAGGTATATTACAAAGTCTACAATAGTGATTTAAACATTTTACATGCCTACTAAGTAAAATATTATATTAAATAGTATATTGGGCATTTTTTCTAGCAGTTATTGTTCGAGAGGTTATTTTGCGTCGATTTGATCACCTTCGGTTAATATGTAGCTACTAGTTAGTTCCTGCCAAATGTATGAGAAGTTTCACTTTAACCGACAAATTACTCTTGGGCGAAACTCAAACTGAGGTAGTTGTAGAGGCTTTTCCTTCACCGTTGTTATGATCGAACATTGAATATTTGAAAAACATTTTTGTGCCCCTGGGCATCGAACCCCCCGACCTCTTGCATGTGTAAACGACGCCTTAACCGATAGGTTATTTCATCCAGGTTCATACTAAAATTTTTCTGGTTCATACTAAAATTTTTCTTTGTTGCACTTATGTCACAATGGAGTAGAAGGTACTCGTACTATTGATGAAATGTACCAATGTATTATCTGAGATTGTAATCAAATATTAAAAAAAAAATCTAAAAAGTCAAGGCCAAAAATGAATTCATCTTCGCAGCAATTAAACGTGTGAACTGCCGGCGAGAAATTGCCAATATGTTACAGCACTGCTAAAGTTTAATGACTTGATGAATATCGTAGGTAATTTATCAATTGTATGAAGATTGATAGAGATCATGCGAGTAATGTTTTGAATGGCAGAGGTTAATTTCAGTCAAGTTCATTGAATTACAACTCGAGGCTTAGGTAATCATGAATTGATTCTGCCTTTTGTTGGATATCATATAAATAAACCAATAAAAAAACCAATTACCAATATTACGTATATTAATATGGGGGTCAGTTTGGTAGCAATAAAAATAAATTTAAATAAGGGTATATATAATATTTGAACACATAACATTTATTCACAGAAACAACACAATACTATTTAATTAATATAAATCTAACTAAACCTATTATATTAAACTAACAAACTAAACTAACTTAAAAAAAATTAAAACTAAACCTAAAAAAATATCAATAATAAAAACCGTCCAGGGACAGGCGAGCCGGAATTATACGTATAATTTATTGATTAAATCGGTGTGAATATTATAGAAAAAGTCTTTCATGTCCAGTACGTTAAACTAGATTTTTTCGGGTATTCTTGAATATATATTTTATTTGTGTTTTTGGGTGGAGCCAATAAAACAAATGCACTTAGGTGTACGTACATTAGTTTAATTCAATATTAGTATATTTTTTTTTTTGCTAATATTTCGCCATTCTCTAACTTTTACGAGGTATAGAAAGCTGTAGGCTTTGACGCATTGACCAAACATCGGTTTCTCCCGAATGATGTTTGAAATTTGATGTTGACTGTGAGTTTGGATGACGTAAGTGCAGAATCAATAAATATATAATTGTAGGCGTAATATTTAATAAAACAAATAATGCTCTCCTTCACGGGAAGGAGTTTTGTATTTTTTTTTCTATTGTATAAAATTATAACATCATGAACGGCACAGAACCATGGGTTTTCCGAATTATCGAGAGCATATACTTTGCTATTTTTTTCTATCAAGTCGAACAGATACAATTACGTTCTAGGCTCGATTTTGGGAGGCAGTATGTCTTGTATGTATTATAGCTTTTGCCCGCGGCTTCGCTCGCGTGAAATTCGTATTTAAAAAGAAGAAAGTAAGCCCGCTACGGTACCTTTATTTCGGAGCGCGGAACAATTCGGTTTCTATGAGAGCCACATCTTAGCGTAACCGGAACTGAATGTCATTTATCCTATCCTGTGTCCCGTATAGTAAAATGTGTTTGTACTAAGTTTCATCAAATTCGGATGATCGGTTTAAGAGTTATGGAGGAAAACACATACATATTTCTAAAAAAATAAATTTATTTTTAGAAAATATTTCTAAAAGTCATCAATTTATTTTTAGTATCATACATAGAGTCTACAATCACAGTATCTCATAAAAGATCATGCTGAGCCTAAAGTTCGACGTTTGACAATTGTTGCGTCAAATTTTTTTTTCTTTTCTTCACTCAGTAATATCAAGTGAGGAAGGAAAACAAATAAGTGTAATGTTTAAAAGGAATTGTCCTATTTCACTTTGAAACTACGTGAGCTCAGCAGTCTATAATAGAACACCAAGGTTGATCTTTTTAAACTCTATATTTTAACAGCACTGATAAATACAGAGTGTTTCAGGATGGGGTTTCGTAACTTCAGGGTTCGAAAGGGGTCCATATTTGAAGAGGAAAAGCTCTGAAACTTTTTCCCAGATTCGGTAATTTTATAGTACTTTTTAGTGAAAATAGTTTCATCGACACTTGGTGGACGGTTAACGTCCATGTGCGCACGTTACATACAAATAAAATTAATTACTAACTTACTGGCAGTTAGACTGCGCTCGAACTTGTCACAATTTGTTCTATCCGGTTCGATTACACCCACGAAGAAGAACCGACAAGAAACTTAGCAGGGTATTTTTTTAAACATATTTTTACAAGTATTTAGTGACTAGCCACTTAATAACACCGCCCATAGTCTATCTAAAACACAGCTTGAAAGCAAGATTAACAAATTTGCCGAGAGTTCTGAAGTTTCCTGAAGTTTTCCTGAAGTTTCTCAAGCCTATCCTGAAACACCCTGTAGATACAAAATATAACGCAATATTTAACTCAAGTTGCCCACTTATGTACAGTGCGTCGTGCGAGCAACCTCGAAGTGAGAAGATATTTACACAAATACGAGAATTACTTTAGCGTCGATTGCTTCTTTAGACAACATGAAAATGTTTCAACATTAATTTTAAATTTTATTTTACGCCTTCGTCGGTGTCCATAATTTTGTCACTTGCGGATTTTACGGTGTTTTCTATGCGACATTGTGTCATAGTCTAGCCCGACGCGACGACACGCGACGCGGGCGCATACTTATCCTCTGGATAACATCTAGGAACGATGTTCGGCGGCGGCAGTAGAAACGTCAACTGATTATTGTGATGTGTTCTTAAAATTATTCTCATTCTATCGCGCCCGTCTCTTATTTTTATGTTTCTGTACTCCGTACGGAAGCCTATTACTAAGCCTACAAGGTATATCTGTCTTTGTCTGTCTGTCTGTCTGTCTGTCCGTCCGTCCGATGGCTGTATCTTTGTAGCCGTAATAGCTAGCCCGTCTGCTTTCCGCCGACGAACTTGATGTCGTCGTCTCACCTGGCGGGTGGTCTTGGTTTCTTTGGTAGTAGGTTTTATTAAAATTTCCGTAATTATGTCATTTCAGCTTCATACGTATACATCGACTTTATAGTCGACTAACAGTTATATTCAGGGGCGCCGACTTTTAGAAATCCTCGTGGGTGCTCATGCAATTTTTTTTATTGAACTATCATCATCATCATCAACGTGTTGCTGTCCACTGGTGGACATATGCTTCTCCAATTTTTCACTAATTCTCCTGGCACCCGGCAGCATGGATTCGCAAAACGTTCGCACAATGTTTTGCATTTGCCGCATTTACACATTCGCAAGTTATACCTACGCTTGTAGTGCTCCTATATTCTATTGCATGGTATAGATTATAGAATAATATAGGAGTACTATAACGTTCACTATTCGTCGCTTCGGTGCCACTAGTGCGAATGTGTAAATGTGGCCGCTCAAAGGCTTGTAAGTAAATAAGGCACTTTTATCGTAGTTGAAATCCGATTACTGATCAGTTTTTATATCTATCGTCGTGGGTGCTCCGCACCCACTACTTACCCCTCGTGGGTGCTGGAGCCCCCGAGCACCCACGTAGTCGGCGCCTATGGTTATATTAACCTGTAGAACCACATCATTTTCACTAGGTTAACACTCCTTGTAGCGAGTTAGTGTTCTGGTTCAATATAAAGTTCAAGTAACAAGGTTCCATTTAAAGTGTAAGTAAGACGTGAAAGATTGCTCTTATTCAAGGTCTGTTCAAGGAATTTGCTCTACCAAATATCTGCAAAATGAATGTAATAATTGGAAATATTATATCCTTATCACTAGTTAGTGTATCTGCATAATAATATGATTTAAAATTGGCTGTGGAATAATGTTTTCCCCCACAGAAGCCCGAGAATAATTTCTAGCAATTGGTCGCCAGTTCAACTTAAAACATATAAAAAAATCCAAATAACGCTACGTATCAAAGTTACTTGTTTCCTTTTATTAAGTTCTATAATTTTTTTTAACATACAATATCCTGTCGCACGGCACGGCACACACGCACAGAATGAAGAGGATAGAAAGAGCATTATCTTGGCGAAGGAGGAAGTGAAAAGTGTACAAGGACGAAATTACAAATATATGTTTATCTCTGTCGCACTTGTTTACTCAAGTAGGTATATATATTGTCTGATCATTAGGGATAAAGACGCGGATCTGGATATATATATCGTTACTTACTCTGTAGCTCGTTTAAAAAACTGTGTGAAAAAAGTCTTAGCTACCCGACTCTGTTTCTGTTGAAGTTTCCTGACAGTGCATATGTCTATTAGATCATTTGTCAAAATTTTGAGGTAGCTAGATCTTAAATTTAAGTTCTTGTTCGTTTTGTTTTTTTTTTCGTTGTTCTCTGTATTTTCAGTATTTATTAGTAGTAGCATTAGTTTTATACTTAGAATATTTATGATCAGATGAATTTGTTTATTCAACGGCAAAAAAAACCATTGCATAATAGGCAATTAACTAAAAACTATATTAAATAAAAAATCTCAAGGAATTATAATAATTGTACCCACGTATATTTTTTTTTTTTTTTTTTTATGGAACCTGACACGGTTGGCTACATCACTTACAACATCCGTGATGTCAGCCCATAACACAGGGTGAACTAGGTGCCATGTCAGTGCTTCCCTTCATTTCATGTCGGCTACACTAAACTGGACGGAAAACACGAACTATTTACATAGCCGTTTCGACCGACGTTTCGTTCAGTGCGGTGGTACCAACCCGTCCGGGATAAACCCTACCACCTAGTAAGGTAAGAAGGGAAGGGACCTACAGTTTAACGTGGAATCCAAACCACGGTCAGCCTCCAACGGTCGAGCGGTCACCCATCCAATCACTGACCGCGCTCAGCGTTGCTTAATAACAGTTGACTAACCAACCGTGCCACTGAGCTACCGAGACTGACGAATTTTCTTATCCCTTAGTCGACTTTTACGACATGCGACGGGGAGAGATGCAGTGGGGCTATTCTTTTTAAGTACCGACCCCACACAGTACAAGTATAAAACCCCCACACAGTACAAGTATATTCATTTATTGTTTTTGTTAGCAATTAAATGTTGTGTACTTTAAATTTTGGATTATCTTGAAATGTGGTAGAAAAATCGTGTGTCGTGTCAACTTCACTGTATGAGTACCTAAGATAAATAAATATATGTATTGAATCGATGGAGTGCATGTATGTATATCCACACACGTGGGTACACATCTTGTATCGCGTGCGCGCGGTTAGCACGAAAGCCCGACTACAAAACACAAAGGACGAACACCACTACTACAACACTGCTACTTGTCTATTCGAATCCTTCTACACTCCCCGACTACGGCATTTTTTATCAACTTTTCTTGTTATTTCCTTCCTCTTTCGTAGCCGGGTTTTATACAATTAATTTTTTATTTTATTCTTTTAGTTCTAAACCATTAAGTGTGGTATATTTTTAAAATCTATTTTGAAATGCATTTTCGAATTGAAGCTTTTTACAATGATTATTCGATGGGGTTTGAATAAAAAAAGTTTGACAATGTGTCGCCTGGCTCCCGCCATTTAAAATTGTTCATTATTGTCTATTAAACTTTAATTTTAAATAAAAAATATTCAATGTATTACAATGCCAGTTCTTTGGCATACATTTCTTTTGATACTTACCCCGTAATTGGTAGTCGTGCGTGATCAATAACTTTGTAGCGAACGACGCAAGGCGCTGCTCTGAAGTTTGCTCATCACATCACAGCACAGCTTTAGTTTTGACAGGACATTGCGTTAGATGTTCTTCGACAGGTGACAAGCGAAGCTGTGAATTTTGACACCTAGATTGTCGTCATATTGGGCGGGAAAGACTTGCGTGTATTGTACCGAATCTTGCGCAAGCGATCGATTTCTTTGGAGCATTTGAAGTAATGTACATACATACATATCACACACGCTGAATCCAGACAATCGGGGTAAGCAGAGTAATCGGTGTTGTGCTGCAAGAACTCTGGTAAATTACAGCACAACACCGACCACCAACCAAACCAAGTAATGTGTTTTATATAAATAGAAATATGTTTTTAAGAAACCAACGATATATAATTTACATGAGGGGCAAAAGGGCACTATTCCATACAGGGATTTATCCCAGTCAATCTTTGAATATTTGAGAGTCGTATGTTGTGAAATATAGGTAGGTAGTAGCAAAAGGCTAAGGGTTAGCTTGATTGTGGAAATGTAAAATATAATATAAGGAATACAACTATGATAAACTATAATAAACTACAATAATATACGACTTCGTACCTACTAGTTAATTAAAAGTACGAGTATATATGAATACATATGAATTACCGATTATATAATATTGTATAATACCTAATAACCCTGTATAATACAAGTATAAATATGAATATATATATTTATACCTACTTGTCCATTCAGGCTTAAAGGATTTTTTTAGCTATGGACTTCACACTGATGGAGATACAACTTTAAGTGTTTTTGTTGTACTATGTTTTTATTAGACCTCTGAATTTCATCAAATCTAATCTCAACTCACTTTGTCTAACGTCGAAGGCACTATGCTAAACAGGATTGAAACGTGAACAATTCTGTGATTAAAAGAATTTCGTTCGATACGAGTAACTGCACTATATGGCCACTAGACGAAATTATAAAATTATTATTTATTGCTATAATTTTATCATTTCGTCGCAAGGTAGGTGACATTCTTAAAGCCCTAGGCTAAACAGACGGAGTACAATTTTTTTTATTCACATACCTATTTCAGGGGCTCTTACATAAAACTCAAAACATTCAAGTAACATACACATACGTACAACAGTCCCAATGGAGGAATTCTTTATTTTAATTTCGTTGCTTTTCTTAGTAATAATCTTTTTTGTAATGATGTAGCTCGTTAGCTATATGGAATCACATGCTATGTCACATCCTTTTCCTGTCAGGGGGGCCGGGGGTACTAACCTATTCTTATTTTTAAAAGATGCCATGTATCACGATGTATCACTGTACTCCTGACTGTGAAATAAACGCTTTTTACTTTACTTACTTTAAGTACTCTATTTTAATTTCGTTGTATAGTTTTCTTAGCTGTTAGTTTTTCCTTTATGATTACTGTGTAAGCCTTAATTGTTTCTTTGTTAATAAATTTAAAAAAAATGAAATTATGGGAAGCACTGACATGGCAACTAGTTCACCCGGTGTTATGGGCTGGCATCACGGACGTTGTAGGTGATGTAGCCAACCGTGTCAGTTTCCATAAAAAAAAAAAACAAAAAAACATTTTTCCACACTCCACATAAACACATAATCCTTCCTTTCCTTACCTATAATAAAATCCAACGTCTGCTTTCTGTCTGAGTGTCTGTCTGTCTGTCCGCTTATAACTCGAGAACCACTGAACCGATTTTAATAAAACAAAATTCTACGGATAGCTTGATTCTTCCCATCAACTATAGGCTACTTACTATCACGCTAAATGGCTTATGAGGTTAGCAGTGAAGTGAAATATGAGAGCGGGCGGAGCCGCGGGCACAGCTTGTTATGTATAAAATATAAATTACTAGCTGTGCCCGCGGCTCCGCCCGCTCTCATATTTGACTTCTCTGCTAACCTCATAAGCCATTTAGCGTGATAGTAAGTAGCCTATAGTTGATGGGAAGAATCAAGCTATCCGTAGAAATTGTTTTTATTAAAATCGGTTCAGTAGTTATCGAGTTATAAGCGGACAGACAGACATACATACAGACAGACAGAAAGCAGACGTTGGATTTTATTATAGGTAAGGAAGGATATGGTGGTCACGTCTCGGGTGGCCGGTTTTGCTGCAGGAAAGGCCCATTCGGTTAAACATGCCAAATACAACCAACTCAAGAACAACTACGAGTTTGTGGCCTCTTGGGGCATGGAGCCCGGACGCGATCAGTTTTTCCAAGAAACTGGGAAAGCTATTCATTGACGCGTCTGGGGACCGACCGGCCGTGCCCGGGCGCATTTCAAGCAACGGATCAGCCTGGCGATCCAGAGGGGGAACGCCGGTTCAGTCATGGGGTCCATGGTAATGGTTCCTATGGACGATTTTTTTTTATTTATAGGTAAATTTATTTTATAGTTCATCTAGTTATTTTTAGGGCTAGATTTAATTATTTTTAAGTATTTTATTTCAAATAAAACATTATGACAAAAAACTATCATGTTTAAGTATTTTTATATCCTTATTATATTTGCTAATACATATACTTTAGATCTTTCGTTCTGTGAACAATTTATAACTTTTTCAGATGTAACTACATTTTTGCATTTTACTATTTGGAAGTCAATAATGAGGGGCCCACGTACTCGCATTACATCACACGCAGGTACGAATGTCATCACTGACACGAATCGAATGAAAACGTTTGATGTAACGTCATTCAGTGACTATAAAGGTTGAATTTTACGCTTGCGACCGCAAAGGGGTCACTCTGCTAGTCATCTAGCGTGATGAGGCGATTTTTTTATCAGTTATCTATCACAGATGCTGAATAACAGAAATGTTTTGATGTTAACTACCGACATTGCTTTATGATGCCCTAGTTTTCAAATCTAAGAAATGTGTCTCTTTCTCTTTAAATTAATTAATTTTGGCACTACTGTGGATAAGTTTTATCAGTTTTATATCTAGAATTGATTAAGGAGACTGCCCCTGAAATTTACTTTATTGTAAACTGAAAAAAAGTCGTCAAATATGTACGCAATGGTTATAGGTATACATACATACGTACGCTGTATCCCGACAATCGGGATAAGCAAAGTAATCGGTGCTGTACTGCAAGTACTCTGCTAAATTGCAGCACAATACCAACCACCACGTTTAGCAAAGTATTAGCGGACAAGATGATTATCAAGCAGCAAGTAAGCACCAAAAACCCACCTGCTGCTTGAATCGGTGTAAGGAACGCGCCAACGTGAGAGACGTCTAGCCTGTCGCCCTTTCGCATGGCATCTTGTCATTATCCCTTAGTCGCCTTTTACGACAACATTTATCAACTATTATCTCGTAAGCATTTGAGTCGAATGATTGGACATTGCAAAAAAAAAACCGGTTGCGGTGTGATAGTCTTACGACTAATACCTTTTTTCCTTCGCAGATACGAGACATACCACCTATCTACTTAAACTTTAAATTTCAAAATTTTATTCTCATGCCCTCCACTTCTCAAACTTAGCTGCTCGCTTTCTAGGAGAGCCCGATTAAGTGGAGAAGCATCGCTAACAACCAAAGAATCGCATTCCACACCACTTGACTGAGTCACTAACCAACATCTTGCTTGGCTACTCTGTCAAATCGCTCTTTATTATGCAAGTGCGTAATAGTAGAAATCTCAAAACTTTAACCCTTTTTACGGCCGAAATAATAACAATTTATTTTGATTTTACAATCGGTAATCGAACCGTCGCTGATTTCCGTTTCACAATAAGGCAATTCGATCGAGGATCTCAAATATCTCGCGCACTCAAAGGCGGATTTTAAACTCGTTTAATCGACTCAAGGTGCCGGAAGTAAACGATTTATTATCTCGTTAAAAAAATCCGCGCGCTTTTTCCACTCTTCCACCAGTAGAGGAGAAATTGAAACATTTTTAAGTAAGTACGTCGGGTGAGGTGAGAACATCCGATTCGAGGCGTGTCCGTGATATTGAACTCGAAACTGTATCGATGTCGAAATTGTCTCGATGTCGGGTCCACGCATTGATCGCCCCGGGCGGTTCGAGTCTTGTGGTAGATTTTCACTTGCATGTTTCAATAAGTTGACATTATTTCGGTTGTGCTTTTTATAGAGTTTGTCAAAAAATAAGAGTTTGCGTAGTGATAGTATCACTCAACAATCAGGATACGGCAATGTTAGATAGTAAGCTGGGGTGGATTTTGTTGGAATTTCTGATTGTATTTTTTTATGAAAACTGACACGGTTGGCTATATCACCTACAAGATCCGCGATGTCAGCCCATAAAACTTTTTGAACTAGGTGACAGGTGATTGCTTCCCTTCTGCTTTGCCGGCTACACTGAACTAAACGGAAAACACGAACTATTTACATAGCCGTTTCAACCGACCTTTTTATTCAGTGCGGTGGTACCAAGCCGGGTGGGTTAAACCCTACCACCTAGTAAGGTAAGAAGGGAACGGACCTACAGTTTTCATCTACAGTGGAATCCGAACCACGGTCAGCCTCCAACGGTCGAGCGGTCACCCATCCAAGTACTGACCGCTCCCAGGTGTGCCTATGATCACGACCGATAGTCAACCGACCGCACCACTGAGCTACCAAGGCTGACAATGTAATTATAGCATACTCTAAAGGTTGACTGGAAGAAATCACTTATAGTGATGGGTCCGGTCCGCCTTTTCTTGGTATTGTTCTTATGTTTCTTTGTGCATTATTGTTTATTTCTATTGTCCTTCTGTTTTCTTCATGTATCGTTGCTTGATAATGTTTTGGTGTGCATTATTGATTATCTATTTCTAATTTCTACTTACCCCATTATGCAGACTTAAATTCGTCATATTTTAAAACTGTTTTCTATCCTTTCTATTCACACACTAACGTCGTCGTGCTAGCTAGAACAACAGTGCGCCAAGCGCCAACGCGCCAATCATTTGGATCGTGACGGTACTGTTTGAGTACAACCTAACGGTTTGTGTTGGTACAACTTAATTCACTGTAATCTTACTTAGCTTTTTGTAATATTATTTAAGCTACGTATACGTGTTCTGTTGTAGGTAGAAATTCTCAACTACAACTGTAGATAAATGCAAGTTCATCCGTCCGCATCTACTTGCGCTAGAACATTACTGATAGTATAAATACTTGTTCCGCGTAAATATTTGCATTTGGATATAATTTTGTACCCACACACGCACTCTTGGCTGGACACGTCCCGTCGGCATGTTGCCAGTTGAGAAAGGTCGTGTCGCATGCTAATAGAAATCGTGCGTACGGAGAAAATATAACGGAATGCGAAAGTTACGCGTGTGATACGGATGAGATAAGCGACTTTGCCACACCCAAATAAGGTTATATCGTCGCATTTTCACAAGTAGGATATTTGGCCTTTTACATAATTTTTTTTTAAGTGTTTAAAATGCGTCAATGCCCTTTTCTGTCATCACTAGGCGTATTCTTATTATTCTTCTTCTTCTTTTAAATCGGCCGCTGAGGGAATGCTTTCCTGACGTCTGTCAGTTTCATCCTTCGATCAAAAAATCATTACTCTTTTTTCAAACATCTTCCAAAAAGGAGGAGGTTCTCAATTCGTCTGTATATTTTTTTTGTGTGTATGTTACTCGATTTCTCTGCCAATTCTCAACCGATTTTAATGATTCTTTTTTTCATGAGTAGGGTTATATCTCAGAGGTGGTCCTTTCATAAATTTTATGAAAGAATACCACCCTAACTAAGGGTGAGAAATTAAGGGATGAGCACTTTCACACTAAGGATTTTTTTGTGTGTATGTTACTCGATTTCTCTGCCAATCCTCAACCGATTTTAATGATTCTTTTTTTCATGAGTAGGGTTATATCTCAGAGGTGGTCCTTTCATAAATTTTATGAAAGAATACCACCCTAACTAAGGGTGAGAAATTAAGGGATGAGCACTTTCACACTAAGGATTTTTTTGTGTGTATGTTACACGATTTCTCCGCCAATTCTCAACCGATTTTAATTATTCTAATTTTCGTGAGGAGGGTTATATCTCAGGGGTCGTCCTTTCATAAATTTTATGAAAGAATACCACCCCTAAGGGTGCAAAATTAAGGGCCACTTTCACACTTTCACACTTAGGAATTTTTCAATCACCCACATACCGATTTTATGTGATATTATGACTAAAAAGAGTGAAATAAAAAACGTTCCTACACTGGCGGCCGTGGACAGGAAAACGGAGTGTGGGAAGACCACACGCCAGGTGGTACGACGACCAAAGCAGTGGTTCCGCACCGCTTAAGGCCAGGTGGACTGAAGAAAAATTGGAGAGGCCTATTTCCAGCAGTGGACGCATATACACGCTGACTGACTGACTGATAGTCAAAAATAATTTCCGTTTAGTTATTATTTAAAGGCATCGGGGGACCGCTAAGTAAATAAAATAACTCAGATCTGCGCGGTTCGAGAGACACACGACACACGGTTCGTTTTTACGTATACTATAAAATTGAGGTCATCAGCGAATATGGTGACCTCTCCGTAATCAGTTTTATTTAATCAATACTAATATTAAATCTGTAAGGGATGGTCATGGAGTAAGTTACTTTGTTTTATGAGATACTGCATTTGTAGACTCTATGTATGATACTAAAAGTAAATTGAGGATTTTTATAAATATTTTCTGGATGTATGTATGTTCCTCCATAATTCTTAAACGGATCATCCGAATTAGATGAAACTTAGTACAAGCACATTTAACTATTCCCCAAACTAACATTGAGGTGTTAAGACAGGCGTTATAAGAGCTGTTTAATAGAGGCCCATTCTTAGGCCCACTTGCACCAACACAAATTTAATATATAAACCAGTTTAACTCGTTAAGCTAGCACCCGTTGACTGTGGAAACCGCGTTTAAATCCATAACTCGCTACTTAACTTTAAACTCGTGTTGGTGCAAGTGGGCCTTATACAGGTTAAGGTTCTTTAGTAACTTTACAATAGCGTTAGTAAGTGTTATAAGGGTGGGACAGGAGCTCTACAGTAGTGACGCGTTATATTAATCCAATATACCACTTTGATCTAAAACAACCTGCCTCTAGCACCAATTTGTTTTTTGGGTCGTGACATAGGATAGGCTAAATAAAATTCAGTTCCGGTTACGCTAAGATGTGGATCTCATACAAACCGAATTGTTCTGCGCGCCGAAATAAAGGTAACGCAGGACCACAGCTCGGCCTTCTTTCTTTTTTTTTTTACTTACTTTCTTCTTTTCAAATACGAATTTTACGCGAGCGAAGCCGCGGGCAAAATATAGTATGGAATATACTTTATTATTAGACTTCATTGCTCGCTGTCATGAGAGTATCTGTGTTGAAAGGTTATCAGTGCTCAACTTGCACAGTTATCGGAGTTATTTTCCAAAATACTGTTGGGATTCCGTAACAGAATAATTTGAAGCATTTCGAAATATCTATAAATTTGTATATTTATAATAAATAAAACACGTTTTTAACAGTTCCGTAAAATGTATTGTTAAACACTGCTATTATGATATTTTTTTTGGTTTCCGTACCCCGTACGGCAGCCTATTACTAAGCCTACGACGACGCCGCTGTATGTCTGTATGTCTGTCTATATTTCTGTCTGTCCTACTGCTGTATCTTTGGAACGTAATAGCTAGCCGGTTGAAATTTTCACAGAGTATGTTTTATTATGCTGGGTGTAATTTTAAATCCCCATACAAGAAACATGTTTTTTCAAATTTTTTTTTTGTGCTGCGGAAACCTCGGTGCGCGTATCCTACTCGCACTTGGTCAGTTTTTTTTTTGTGCACAGTTTGCTTACACCTTCATTTGTCATCTATACATATTTTAAGAAATATAGTTGTAAGGATAAATCTTTCCACCGTCACCTCCGATGCGCAGATCCGCCGCCACCCGCTCCATCTTGGCTTGGTCGACCGGGCTCGTTTTTGACAAAAGGAATATGCTCTTATTCAGACACACCATCAAGACGAGAAACTCATCAGCTCTCTTCAGCCTCATGGCAAATGGCACCAATTGCCGCGATGTTATGTCACGATTATTCCTTTCCAAATGTATGATCCAGGCATTCGTTTCTCCAGTAGGATGTGTCACTATGAGCCCAACGGCGGTTTCAATAAAAGCCGCTGCTTCAACTGTGCTTATTTTTAATACGAGCTTTAACGTATTATCATCCTTATAATCCTTCACGATGTCGTGATATTCCTCCAGTTGCGCCGGAGTCATCTCGCTTATAGTCAATGTTTCCGTGGCGTTGTGCGTTTTATTATCGCTCCAATGGTAGACGGTGGTCCAGTTGCCCAGAGCGAATCGAGGATCGAATGTGACTCCACTGCCGAAGTCGTGACAGGTAATCCTGTTGCCGGTCGTAGGGAACGCCCGACATGACTGCAACAGCAGCGCCGCGATACACCACCACACCGTTTCGGACATTTTGAGTGAATGTTCAGCAATCGTTATACCTAAGTGTTCAAATGTAGATGATAACGTTGTTATTACGGGAAGATGTGCAATGTTTTATGGTCCCGTCGCAAAATTTCGAAAAGGTGGATTTTTTTTTCTCTGCTCTCTCCTCGCTTGTCACACTTTCGTAAAAGTACTTGTTTATGCGTGGAAATTATCTCAAAATCACATGTCATTTATTTATTTTTGTTTATTTATTTCGGTAAATTCACATTTACAGTATTATATTCAACTTAGAAAAATAATACTAAAATAAATAATAATAAAATAAATAAAAAAAATGGTGACACCATTTTTTTTACAATTTTGAGTATCCTAGATTGTATTGTCATCAGAACCAAAGGGGTGTGCAAAATTTCAGCTCAATCGGTTGAGTGGAATTGGTATAAAATTAAGTTTCAAGATTTGACCCATAAATGAAGTTAAAAAAATAATGAGACGTTGTAAAAATGTATTGTTTTTTTTATTTGTTACTTAACCTTTACTTAACCTTACCTGGTTACGTTCTTATACGCAATGACCGTACAAAAAAGGGATGGGGTGGAGTTGCTATCTACCTCAGATGCAATATTCCATACACAATTATTTCCAAATCAGCTTCAGAATATTCCGCGTCAGCAGAATTCATTGTCCTTGAACTTAGCTTCAATCGTTCTAAACTTCTCTTGTGTGTTTTTTATTGTCCACCGCAAATCAACTATTTCACTCAATTTGAACAACTTCTCGAGTCCCTTGTCCCTGAGTACACACATCTGGTAATAATGGGTGATTTTAATACATGCCTAATTAAGGCCGATTTCCGTTCCCGTAAATTTCTCTCTATTATTAGATCTCTAAATCTTGACATTATTCCTCTTCAGCCGACATTTCACGTTCGAGATTCTCACACACTTCTGGATTTAATAATCACTTCACGTAATGATTTAGTTAGCACTCATGGCCAGTTGATTGCTCCTGGCTTTTCCAACCATGATCTTATATTTTTATCTTACAAAATTAAACCCCCCAGACTAAAGCCCAAAATTCTTCTGCAGCGTAATTTTGCTCGCATGGACTTGAACTCTCTGTTGGCGGATGCGGCTAGTATCGACTGGACCTCACTAACTACTCTTGACTGCATTGACTCCATGGTGGAGGTATTGTCGGGTAAAATTATACAACTCTACGACAAACATGCTCCGGTTCGAGCTGTCAAGGTCAGACACGCGCCTGCCCCATGGCTGAATGCCGAAATTCGGAAGGTGATGGCCAAGCGTGATGCATTGAAGCGGAAACACAGGCGTCTGCCTACTGATGAAAATCTAACCCTGTACAAGCTTGCACGTAATCGTTGCAATAGAATGTGTAGAGATGCTAAACGTCGCCATATCCATGATTCCATTGAAAACACTTCTCCCAATGATATGTGGAAATTCCTGAGAACGCTTGGTTTAGCTAAAGGTAATTCTGATGTCAGTGTCTCGATTGACATGAACGGTTTAAACCGCCACTTCTCTGCTTCTCCAGTATCTATGGATCCCAATATTAAAGCTAATACAATACGTCATTTACACTCTGTTGTTCCTCCTAACACTACACCTTTTGCGTTCACACAAGTATCTGACTGCGATATAAAAAAGATTATTTTGTCCATCAAAAGTAAGGCCGTAGGCTTTGATAACATGAGTAGGGAACTATATATCCCGATATTAGAGAATATTTTACCTGCCATCTCCCACATCATAAATTTTTCCCTAATGTCGGGATGTTTCCCTAACTCATGGAAAAAGGCTTACGTCATACCGTTACCCAAAAAAAGTTCTCCTACTCAATTTAGTGAGTACCGACCTATCTCTATTTTACCATTCCTATCTAAAGTTCTCGAACGTGTAGTTCACCATCAGTTAACTAGGTTCCTTTCCTCAAATAATCTTCTTGACCCTTTCCAGTCTGGATTTCGTCCATCGCACAGTACCACTACTGCCCTTCTCAAAATCACCGATGACATTCGTTATGCGATGGATGAAAGACAACTTACTCTCCTAGTATTGCTAGACTTCAGCAGTGCGTTCAATTCTGTCGATCATGACATTCTATTAGCCATCCTCCTTTCTCTTAATATCTCGCAGTCGGTACTTGATTGGTTCTCTTCATATCTAAGTGACCGTCAGCAAAGTGTCCGAGTTGACAGTGTCTGCTCTGACTGGTGCGACATTAATGCTGGCGTGCCACAAGGCGGCGTACTTTCTCCCTTACTTTTCTCCGTCTTCATCAACACTATTGTCAAGGTGTTAATGTGTCTCTACCATCTATACGCTGATGACCTGCAGCTGTATAGGCGTTTCCACCCTGATGACATCAGTACGGCAGTAGCCCTTATGAATATTGACCTGGACTCAGCTTTTAGCTGGGCTGTACGTTTTGGACTCTTGGTGAACCCGACAAAAACGCAGGCAATTTTGTTAGGTACTCCAAAACTACTTGCTAAATTGGACCGTGCTGCGCTTCCAACCTTGGAATTCAACGGTGTAGTCATTCCATACAGTAAACAGGTAAAAAATCTTGGTCTCGTCATGGATGAGACGCTTTCCTGGCATACTCAGGTTGGTGAGGTCAGCCGGAAATTGTTTGCTAGCATGCATTATCTCAAACGCCTTCAGAATTTTATTCCGGTCTCTACCAAAATTACGCTTGCACAATCACTACTCCTACCCCTACTCGATTATGCCGATGTGTGTTATCTTGATCTTAATGAAGAGCTACTTAACAAACTTGATCGTCTTCTCAACTTGTGTATCCGATACATCTTTGGTTTGCGCAAGTTTGACCATATATCAGATTTTCGAAATCGTTTGCAGTGGCTCGATATCCGCCTTCGCAGGAATAGTCATGTCTTATCACTTCTCTACTGCACATTGTTTAACCCCAATGCTCCTAAATACCTAAGTGATCGTTTTTCCTTTCTCAGCTCCCACGGGCTATCGCTAAGGTCAAATGATAACTTGGTGCTGACTATTCCTTCCCATTCTACTACATCATATTCGGACTCATTCACGATACATGCAGCTCGTCTGTGGAATCAGCTCCCTGTCAATCTTCGTCTGTCTTCTTCCATTCACACATTCAAAATTCTTTTAAAGAAGCACTTTTTGTCAACTTAATTTCTCTGATCCAAAAGTATGTCTCTCATGTTCAGAGTTAGTAAATATATATGATATGTAAAAACTAAGTATATTTAGTCTATCTTATGTATATATATGGTATATAGGTATAGTATTTAATTATTCATATTTAAGTTTATCTATCTTTTGTATTCCCGTACATCTGTCATACCATAATATTTAAATTTCTCTTTCCGCCACTCACCTAGCAGTTATCATACCCCAAAGGTACCCTGTTAGAAAATGCCTAGAGGCATTAAGTGTTACCTTTTGCCCATATTCTATTTGAGTGCAATAAATATATACAATACAATACAATACAACTTTTCGCTAATGTAATCTGGCAAATATCTGAATCTTCTACCCCTCTACTATCCTTCTACCTCTCGGCAAGGTGCTATGGGCTGATATCTCCCCCCCGTGATATCAGCCCATAGCACCTTGGTGAACTATAGGTGCCGTGTCAGTACTGGGCGTGCCGGCTACACTGAAGTGGACGGAAAACACAAACTATTTTCATAGCAGCTTGAACAAATGCCTACAATCTACATTCTTAAAACCTTCCTAAAAATTTGGGCATTTAGGGCGGTTTCATTGCGGTTACCAAAAATAAGAACCACGGCCTTAATATTAAAACGTTTGCCCTGTTTCCCTGTCTGTCTGTCTGCTGTCAGACAGGGTTAAATAGAGAGCATAGAGTAATAAATAATGCACTTAGCCTTTGGAGTAGCACAATTTCTCTTGATAAGTATTGTACATGCAGTTGCGTTTCTGCATTCGGAGCCACGTGCAACGCTGCGCATCTTCGAAAGTCGTTCGTCCGGTTAGAAATTTCACTTGAAACTTGATTAAAATAGTGTGCCAACTTACGATATTAGCGACTACCTACATGTTTTGCGAATAATGTGCCGAACAGTCGGAAAAAAGTGAACATTTATCTGGGAATATATGCAATAAATATCGTGATATCCTTAAGATTGTTTATAACCTGGTTATTTAAAGAAAGGGATTGAAAATGACGGCGTTTTACAGCTGTACAGTCGTCATGCAAAATTTGTTTTAATAGTTATTTTTTATTTTTTATTTTTGTCTTTGAACAATTGCTTTAATTTCTTTAGACGACAATACTGTGTGAGCGAGAGGAAAATAGGAGCGCTGCCATTTTCAATCCCTAACTTTAAATAAACAGCTAGTAAATACATTTTTGTTAAATAAATGCACATTATGTAGGTACGCGTGCTTAACGCGAGCGGCTCCTTAGCGGCTCGCGCATACAGCTAGTAAAAATAAAACATTATGAGTACCTATTGAGTGTAAGGAACTGTCTTGATCCAGCCTCCAGCCCACAGAACAGCGAACGACGGCCGTCCGGCCCATTGCTCTATGGTCCAGGCAATCATATTTTTCACTTTGTTAAACATTATTTTGCATTAAAATAATGTTTAACGTTCAAAATATTCTCATAAGCAATACAATACATTGCTCGATTACAACAACCAAAGTCGAATCATCAATACTAATAATAAATATGTAAGGCCATGGAGTAAGTTACTTTGTACGTGTAGGTACCTACTTTGTACTTGTAAGTTGTAGGCCTTCGGCCTCTCTCTTATAGTTACTTACACTTACTTTCTTCGAGAAGGTTTATTATTTACCTGAACGTAACTCGGCCTTCGGCCTCGCCCTTAGTTACTTACTTTCTTCAAGAATGTTTATCATTTACCTAAACGCAGTTCGGCCTTCTTTCTTACTGACTTTCTTCTTTTTAAATACGAATTTCACGCGAGCGAAGCCGCGAACAAAATCTAATCAAACAATAAACGATAGCGTAACAATACTAGTAACAGCAGAATAACTAAACATCGGGGACTCGGGTGAATGGAGTCGTGGTGCGGGTATTATCGCATTTCTTAGAATATAATTTTTCCAGTCGAATTATTTCAGCAAACATATTGCATGTACTATGATACTTAGTTAATTTAGAAATTATTTGTTGTTATATCAGCCATAGTAACACATATTCTGTGAAAATGTCAACGGGCTACCTATTACGGTTCAAGAGGTACAGCCCTCGGACGACGGACAGACAGACAGACAGACAGACAGGCAGACAGACGGCGGCGGCGTAGGCTTAGCAATAGGGTCCCGTACGACGGATACGGAACCCTAAAAACGATTTCTCAAAAGTTACTCATCTCGACACGTGTAACATAGAACCTGTAGTGAGACAACACGTACATAACATAGAACCATGTAGTAGTTAAACAGCGAAAGGTAGGTTACAGCAAAAGTGACCACACCCTGCTCAGTAACTCGATAGGGAGAGGAGAGAACGTAAAGAAACGATATCTTCTCGATTTTGACGCCGCTTCACTTTCTATAGACTCTATATTATAGAGTAAAACATTACGACAAGCACCTCTTACTTGTTTGCTCTTAATCTCGAGGAAGAGGTGATCAATATGAATTCACGTCGCGCATTGCTCTACATTGTACAGTACATCTGTATGTGTACAATGATGCAAAAATTTAAGCGTAATGTCGCCAGCGGATTGTTTTATAAGCGTTGTAATTTGTACATAGGCAGATGAAGAAAATGTCTTACTGGTAAAAGGAAAAATTTTAAAATAGTCATTTTGTCGAACTCGCGCACCGAGGGTTCCGTATCGCCATGTCATGGTCAGCGCCACTCAGGTCACGCTCACGCCATCTATAGCGTGTTTATGAAATGCTTCATATTAGTTAAAATTCATGATTAGTTCAAATGCTTCATTCATACTCTTTTCGCTAGATGGCGCGCGCGCATACACTTTAGATTCTTCTATGGGAACCCCCTGTTTTTTTTTTACTTTTTATGATTTTTATTATTTCTTGTTATATCGGCCATAATAAGTAATACTAATAACACATATTCTGTGAAAATTTCAACGGGTTACCTATTACGGTTCAAGAAATACAGCCCTCGGATAGACGGACGGACAGACAGACAGACAGACACACGGCGTAGGCTTAGTAATAGGGTCCCGTACCGGATACGCAACCCTAAAAAACACAGCTTGACAGAAATATTAACAATTTTACGTAGAGTTCTGACTACAAAGACTTATTAATTAAGTAGAACCATGAAAGTTTCGAAAGCAAATTCCATCGATTTGTAGTCAAGTACCTATTAATCGCACGGTTCGACCTTCAGTTAATTAACTTGGTCACAGTAATTAGTGAGTAAACAATGCCTTTGACCTTTCTCGGCCAATCTTTGGCCGCCATCGCCTTTCACTGTCAACGAAATTACAAAATGAACACCAAGTAGTATTTTTTTTAACTTGCGATGAATCATTAAGAGACAGGAATGCATTAGCTTTGAGCGTTCAGATATTTTCTTTCATCGGAGGGACTTAGTAATTTATACTAAGTTCTTTCGTGCCATACCGGAGACTTCTCTTTGAATTACTGGCTATACGGGACTAGAGGAGAACACAGCCGAGGGTGCTATGCGGTCATCTTACATCCAGCGCGGCGGTACAATTTGAGCCTACCACTTAGTAAGGGGCCTACAGTTTTACACTGGTTCCGAAGTTCCGAACGGTAAAGCAGCAGGTGTAGGTATGCGCGTAAATTTTTCCGACAGAAAAAATCTCATTGGTACACGCCGACCGGATTCGAACCTCGGACCTCTTGCAAGAGAAGCCGATGCCCAATCCACTCGGCCACCCGCCGCTGTAATGTAAAATAAAAAACCGGCCAAGTGCGAGTCGAATTCGCGCACCGAGGGTTCCGTATCGCCATGTCATGGTCAGCGTCGCCACTCACGCCATCTATGGCGTTTTTTATTTAATGCTTCATATTAGTTAAAATTCAATTTTAGTTAAAATGCTTCATACTGTATTCGGTAGATGGCGCGCATACACTTTTTCTTTCTTGTATGGGGACCCCCGTGAATTTTTTACGTTTTCTTATTTTTATTATTTGTTATATCGGCCATAATAAATAACACATATTCTGTGAAAATTTCAACGGGCTACCTATTACGGTTCAAGAGATACAATACAGCCCTCGGACAGACAGACGGACGGACAGACAGACATACGGCGTAGGCTTAGTTATAGGGTCCCGTACGACGGATACGAAACCCTAAAAATGTATGTAATGAAATGAATGTAAAATAAAAAATACGATCTCTCACAATGAGAGGCCGCTATACCAAAATACTACCACTTTTCATCGTCGTCGTCTACAATCCGGCCAAGCCTGTTAGCAATCGACCCATTCTCATCTCCGGTAACTATCGCAGACCGCGCAAGCGCGTGGGTGCCTGGTCTGTCGTGCCATTGTCATCGTACATACAGACACCAGTCACTTATAAACTAACACACGCCTGCAACCTTGTCAAACCAAAAGCCTACCAACCTTGCCTCATTTCTAAGCGGCAAAATACCAACCTGTTAAATTTGACACGGTCGTACAGTCGCGCGAGTATTCACGTTTAGAGCTTATTATACCTATATAGGCTAGCATTTTGCCTGTCACTGGCCCACATTTAACGATGCCACACTCACTAAATGCATCCCACTGCTTCGAGTCGGTCACCTAAATCCGCTTCACATAAATGTAAATTGTACCTATATTACATACATATCACACACACACCACGCTGAATCACGACAATCGGGGTAAGTAGAATAATCGGTGTTGTGCTGCAAGTACTCTGATAAATTACAGCTCAACCCCGACCACCACGTTTCGCGAAGTATTCGGACAAGATTCAATCTATCAAGCAGCAAGTAAGGCACGAAGACCCACCTGCTGCATGACTAGGTGGAAGTGCCGTGCCAAGGTGAGAGGTGGCGATCCTGTCGCCCTTTAGCACGGCATCTTGTCCTTATCCCTTAGTCGCCTTTTACGACCTATATTACATGTTTATATACGATCACCGACGACCGTTTTGTGTAAACCCCAGAGTGTAAGCCATCTTCGTACGTAGGTTTTCAAACATTTGATTATACTTGAAGTCACGACCAAACCAAGATGCCTAGAATAAATGTGTAAAATCCAATCACAAATAAAGCGTATTTATCAATAATCCCAATCATAAAATTTTTACTAAAAAAAATACACCTGCTAGCCTCGGTAGTTCAGTGGTGCGATCAGTCGACTGTCGTTCATCCTAGGCGCGGTCAGAAATTGGATGGGTGACCGTTCGTTCGACCGTTGGAGGCTAACCGTAGTTCGGATTCCACGCAAAACTGTATGTCCTTTCTTACTAGGTGGTAAGGTATAACTGTCCGGGACCACCACCGCACAGAATGAAAGTTTGTTCGAAGTGGCTTCCTGTTTTCCTTTCAGTTCAGTGTAACGGGCACGACCAAAGGGAATTACTCACATGGCACCTAGTATACAGATCAAGATTCTACAGCGCTATCCACACTTTAGATCAAAATACTCTCACATTTACATACGAAACTGTGGGTGGCGACTATGATTTAATGAATTAAATGGGTGTCTTTTTTCCCATAAGCCCACGAATCCCATAATCATAAGATATTGCGCTAAACTAGAATAATGTCCCACACAATGGCACCTGAGAATCTTGTGCGGTTGCATCAGCGAAGTGCGTGACCGCCTCGCTTTGAATCCAGCTAGAACCAGTCCTGGATTTCCCATTAGGCCGTATAGGCCGCGGCCTAGGGGCGGCAAACTTCAGGGGGCCGCAGATTTCCGAAGGCGCTAAAGAATATTACATTACAAGTAACACTTGCGCTTTGGTATATTGTAAGCCGTCAACTTCGTGCGCGATTATGGGCGAAATACTCAAGCATGTCACTTGTGGATAGAGTGTCCGATCTATTAAATGCTAAACATCATTTGGATAAAGGTTTTAATTCCCCATTGCGACATAGTAATACTCCTATCCTATGTTATTTATGTTTTGCGCGGGCGGCGAAAGTCAAGTGGCCTAATAGTTAAGAACAGTACAAGTCCGGCACTGGCTAGAACGTCCATGGTCATAATAATTATATTGAACTTGAAACAAGGTGAATGTTGTGTGTTGTAAATTCGGCGCGCGCGACTCTGTTGGTCAATATGCTTCAATGAACTTGTGTGTTTTTATTCATCATTAGCATATGTTGCAGTCGCATCGCAGATCAGACTGACGAAAATACGGATCTTACGAAAATGAATACAACCGGCCAAGTGCGAGTCGGACTGGCGCACCGTGCGAAGGTTCCGTACCACCACACAATATATTTGTGTTATGTGTTTAGCAAAAATATTGTATTTTGTTTTATTCAGTTTGGGATCCTTAGCGCGAGGCCGTCTCACATTTGGTCAGTTTTATTTAATGTTTTACTTCAGAGTTTGCTTGCATTACAATCGCACCAAGTTTGACGCTTGTATGTATTAGGTACCGTTTTTACGATAGAGTAAAAAAAAACAAAAAAAAACACGTTTCTGACCCCCATTTTTTTAATTTTTGCTTTTTTTTTATTTATTAGGATAACAGCCATAATAAGGGGGTCCCCATACAAGAAACGCGTTTTTTCAAGGTTTTCTTTTGTGGTTCCGAAACCTCAGTGCGCAAGTCCGACTCGCACTTGACCGATGTTTTTTAGATGGTGTAGGTAGACTGCAGATACTTAATAAGTATATAGTGCTTACCTACCAACACGTATGAGTAAACTGCTTCCTTAAATATGTAGTTTTAAACAAATTCGTCAAGAGTTGTAACAAATAATGTTATTGGCACTCATTCTAATTCTCTTCATCTCATCGGTCCATCTACATTCTCCAGGAAGAGACCACAAATATAAAATTTCCAGCATACAGGACAACCATTTCAAAATTGGTTACGGTTTTTGGCCAAAGCAACCTTGGGAGTGCATGCGACGACGCGACGGCGATACAATTGACACACATTTGGTGTCATTATTACTTAACATACAGCTCGTTATTTTTTTGTTTCGTAGAAAAAATATAAACAAGTCCGTAATGGAGGAGTCACGCCAAGAGGCCATTGTGACCGCTAGGTTCACTCTCATCACTTGGTGTTTTTATATAGTTCTAAGCTCTGGGTCCACTCAACATATATTATATCCAAAGATTATATCCTGTTCTGTTGACGGTACAACTGCGTGTAGACTATACGTGTACGGTGTATGTGTCATATCATAAAACATTATTGTATATTTATATGAAAATATACTTTATTGTACACCATTATATAAAAGGGTTACAAGAGGCGTTTAATGTCTTGCGGCATTCTTTACGAACCTTTGGGATGTGGAAAACGCGTAGGTTACATAATATATAGGTACATATCCTATTACTTTAGTGAGCTAAACTTGTACCTATCTATACATATAATAAAATCGTAAAGGTAAGAAAGTCTGTACATTGAATGTATTCGGAAAAAAACTAACCAGGGTGGCTGAATGAGATACTGAACATGTTAGAACAGTTTTTAAAATTTTTGTTTGTTTGTTTGTCTGTACGCGCATCACGCAAAAACCACTGAACGGAATTAGACGAAACTTTGTATAGTGGCAGTTTATATGTCGGAATAACATAATACACAAAAAAAATATCAAAAAATAAAAAAATATATATTATTATCATTAACATTTAGAATCACGTCAGCCAAAGTACAGGTTTCTTGACAGTTACATTGGCGACAGCTGGCCGGTGACGAATTATTTGATTCATGAAATGCAAAAAAATTTAAAATATCAAGTTGACAACGGAGAACTGTCATATCGACGTCTTAGAGCTGGCCGGTGAAAAAATATTTTATTAATGGAAAAAAAATAATTGAAAGTTCACGTTTTGTCGATGTCATTGGTGCAATTTATACTTCTGTTGCCTGCGACTTCGCTCGCGTGAAATTCGAATTTCATAAGAAGAAAGTATGTAACTGAAGGCCGGGACGAAGGCCGGGACGAAGGCCGGGCTGCTTTCAGAAAGAAGAAAAACATTCTTGAAGAACGAAGTAACTAAAGCGAGGCCGAAGGCCGAGCTTCATTCTGATAAATAATAAACCATCTCGAAGAAAGTAAGTAACTAAGGGCGAGGCCGAAGGCCGAGCTGTATCTATCCTGAAAGACGGCAAAGCCGTCCAGGCCGAGCTGCGTTCAGAAAGAAGTCAAACATTCCTGAAGAAAGTAAGTAATTAAGGCGAGGCCGAAGGCCGAGCTCTGATCACGTAAACGATATTCTTCACGAAGAAATTTACTTAATGACGACGCCGATGGAGGAGCTGCGTATAGCTAAACCATATACTTTCTCAAACAAAGTAACTAAGAGCGATGTCGAAGGCCGAACTACGTTAAAGTAAACAATAAACCTTCTCGAAAAAAATTAAGTGACTAAGAGCGAGGCTAAAGGCCGATTAAGGGCGAGACCCGAGGGCGGAAGAGGATTAATTGTTTACCTGAACGCAGCTCGACCTTGGGCCTCGCCCAAAGTTACTGACTTTCTTCGAGAAGGTTCATCGTCTTCCTGAACGCAGCTCGGCCTTCGGCCTCGCACTTAGCTACTTACTTCTTCAAGAAGGTTTATCTTCTTCCGGACCGTAGCTCGGCCTTCGGCCTCGCCCTTAGTTACTTACATTCATCGAGAAGGTTTATTGTCTTCCAGGATGCAGCTGGGCCTTCGACCTCGCCGTTTGTTACTTACTTTATTTTAGAAAGTTTGCTAAACTTAAAAAGGTAAATTAAAAAAGGTAAACGACCTGAACGTAGCTCGGTCTTCGACCTCGCCCATAGTTACTGACTTTCTTTGAGAACGTTTATCGTCTTACAGAACACAGCTCGGCCTTCGACCTCGCCTTTAGTCACTTACTTCTTCAAGAAGGTTTATCTTCTTCCTGAACGCAGCTCGGCCTTCGGCCTCGCCCATAGTTACTGACTTTCTTCGAGAAGGTTTATCGTCCTCCTGAACGAAGCTCGGCCTTCGGCCTCGCCCTTAGTTACTTACTTCTTCAAGAAGGTTTATCTTCTTCCGGGACGCAGCTCGGCCTTCGGCCTCGCCCTTAGTTACTTACTTTCATCGAGAAGGTTTATTGTCTTCCAGGATGCAGCTGGGCCTTTGACCTCGCCGTTTGTTACTTACTTTATTTGAGAAAGTTTGTCGTTTACCTGAACGCAGCTCTGCCTTCGGCCTAGCCCTTAGTTATATACATTCTTCTTTGAAATACGAATTTCACGCGAGCGAAGTCGCGGGCAACAGCTAGTTATATAATATAATTGGTAACTTCTGGAAACGGCTCAAACGATTTTGATGAAATTTTGTATTTAGATAATGTTTTTTTTTTCAATTTTATCTAGATAGGTGTAGACGCCGAGTGAAGCTCGGTCGCCCAGGTACTGTTAGTCTATAAGTGGTAACCTGTTAATTATTGTTGTGTCTTATGTATGTAATTTAACTGTTTGTTTCACTAAATACTAACTTAAGATATTTATTAGTTGATATTTGTGTGTAAGGTAGTGTGAGTGCCGGTCTGGTACTAAAAATCTACTCTGCACTAAATTTAAATAATATGAATTTTTGCGAGTTATAGTAATTAAGTACATATTAATTAGGTAGGTATTAAAGTTTTTATGACATCTGTCATTCATCTGTTTATTAATATCTACACAATAAGGCCCACTTGCACCAACACGAATTTAACGATATAAACCAGTTTAGCTCGTTAACCCGTATACTCTTCTGCGGCCCTATTGGGCCGCAGAATGACATTTACCGTTGTCTATGCAGCGGCCCAATTGGGCCGCGGCACTGAATCGATACATGGTCCGCAGTAGTCCGCCATATTAATTTTTTTACGTTCTATCTCAATTTAGTAGTGTGTATTTGAAAGAGGCAATTATAAAGTAGAATAAATTAGCCACACATCGGTACCACTAACTTGATATGTCTGAGACTACAGAAAAATAAAATAATTCTCTAATCTGTCATCTGTACGAAAGTGTTGTTTTTGAGAAAATGTTGTGCGAATTCAAGATTTTTTTGTGTGCTATACAGGAGCTACTGATACACAAGAAAGGTATGATTCGATTGTAGATGTATTCCTTTTTATGATAAAAATACTATATGACCGATTTGCGCTCGTGATAAATTTATAAAAATAGAAAATCAGAGAGAGGTCGCGATTTTCACATAACACAACTTTACGAAATAATTTTGTTAGCTAGAATATGTTGTTTATATAAAAAAATACCATTTGTATCTAGAATATTTATCTGTAAACTAATGAACGGATTGTTCATTAGTTTACAAAGTTTCATGGAAAAACATACCAAAATGAATTTTCTTCTATTGTAATATGAAACAGTCAATGTCAAGGTCACGGTCGATTAGGCGATGCGTTTTTTTGTTTTATAATGCTCGCAAGTTGAAGGGTTAAGCTAGTACCCGTTGACTGTGGGAACCGCGTTTAAATCCATAACTCGCTACTTAACTCTAAATTCGTGTTGGTGCAAGTGGGCCTAAGTCAGTATATCCAGTCCAACCCATGTCGTAAAAGGAGACTAAGAGTAAGAATAAAATGTACTAATACTAATGGACGACGAGTTAGCCTCCTCTCACCTTGGCACGGTCCTTACACCGAGTCACGCAGTAGGTTAGGTAGGTACCTAACTTTTTATAAGACATATGCGCTGCTTCAAACTTAGTTACGGTACGGGTATAATGTCCTAATGCTTTCCTGAAGATCTGTTATACGGTAATTCATCTGGCAGCTCAACATCGATTACTCTGCTTAGTTTTAGCCCGATTGTTGGGATACAGCACGATGTAGCGGGTACTTAATAAAATTGCATACATGGGAAAACTTGTTTCATTCTAGAAGAAAAGAAGAATTTTCTCACAATGCACACTGCACACAATAATTTAAATATACCTACCTACTACCCTACCAAAACTTTTAGACCAATGGCATTAGTGTTAGTTAGTGAGATTGGTCTACAAGTTTTGGTAGCGTTATACGCATATTAACAAGGAACAGCCATCACCAGCTATGCTGAATCTACAAACGACACTAGATTCAGCGCAGATTGCAAGTCCAGCCCTCAAAGATACGACTTCAATATGATAATTAAATAGGTACCTATATAGTTAGTACTTAACTATCTCTATTTCGGTTATATTCAAAATAAGAAGGCTTTGACTATCGTGGGTCTTATACTTAAATGGCGAATAAGTAATTTTATCAAATGGTGAATTCGTATTTTTTCAACGTCAGCGCTATTTTCGTACAATATGCTTAATTTAACATCGCTTAATTTAACATCGCTTAGGAACTAGCAATGACATCGCTTACTCTACCTAGATAGAGTTTGCTTAAAATGTGATGAGTTTGGTTAAATCCCAAGAAATCGTGATTTCATTGGAAAACTATTGATGCAATGGACCGATTTCACCACCTTCTGCTGCCAGTTAACTCCAGCTGTCAAATAATTGAAAAATGTCACTTATTGACACATTATAAAATTTGTAGAATTTAATTATGTATGACTGTAAACATAGAAATCAACTTTTTGTAGAATTAATTAATCAAAATAACCTAATACAATAAAATTTAACTAAAATTAAGAAACATGATAAAACTAAACTAAAATAACTTATAAAATAAACCTAAAAAAAATAATTAAAACTACCTATAAATAATATATTTAATTTAAATTTGCTTGAGTCGCTGCACCGGTGCAAGTGCGGCGATTCGCCGAACAAAGAAAGCTTTGGCACGGCGGTCACCAGATTTATCTACTAAAAGTTTTCCCAATTTCTCCGAGAATGTTTTGGTGTCTGACGAC
Source organism: Nematopogon swammerdamellus (assembly GCA_946902875.1). Lineage (NCBI taxonomy): Eukaryota > Metazoa > Arthropoda > Insecta > Lepidoptera > Adelidae > Nematopogon > Nematopogon swammerdamellus. The sequence continues at coordinate 7,283,517 of OX336337.1, forward strand.
CATGGCCCCAAAGTTTCTACGGCGAAAGGTTGAAACTCAAAGTGGTCGCGCAGCGGGCTGTACTTAGACAATTTGATGGCAGCTGCCTTAGATGCAGCGGTTCCGGCAGATTTGGAGGAGTCGAGTACATGGGATGGGGCCAAGGTGTCCACGCACGTAGCGTCACACAAGAGCGCCTTTCCCTGGCACCATGGCACCAGCGTCATGCCGTCTGGCTTTCTCCCATCTGTGCGGCATAAGCCCGCTGGCTCCAGCGTAGACGGAATATTTACTGAAGCCAGCGAGCGTTTGATGATATTATTGAAGCTGCTGTGACGGGGAAGCCTGCCGGCACTTCTCTGGCACGAAAGGCCATGGATACCGCTGGAATCTACGCTCTTACCACAGACGCAATATGGGGATTGCACACGGCCCCGACACGAAGAGCCACAGCTATACGTAGTGTGGTTCCGTCTAAAAGCGTCCCAAGACTCGGAGACGGGTACGCTTTCAGCCATGCACCCGACTCCTCCTCCGCAGTTGCCAGGATGCGCGCCCGATCCGTAACGCTCCCCTCTGACAATAAAATCTCACGCTGTTTCATTGCCAGAGGGATGTCCCACAAACGTTGAAGTCCCTTGTTTGTCTCAGTCGGTTCGACGACATCTGGACATAGCGCCCTCCAGTGCTCCAGAGCCTCATCCATGCAGTCGACCTCACAGGCATTTCCGAGAGATTTTTCAAGAATTTTTCGGCTGAGGCTAAGACTAGCATGGGTAGAAGAAACGAAAGCTGGCAGCGCTATGTCTGATGCTCGCCTGACACCTATCCCTCCTAAACGTGTTGGTAAGGTCGTGTGTTGACTGTTGTCCATTGTGAATTTTGAAAGCTAATGTTTAATTTTTTTTTTCAAAGAAGACTTTAAATTATTGTCAAAGAATTTTAGGTGGTTTGGTTTCTTTTGTAGAAGGATTTTTTTTTCTTTTTGCATCCATACGAGATAATTTAGGCAAACTTGACTTTTTTCGGTCTTTCAAAATAATATTTTTTGCATTTGCATCCCTATAGAGTAGAGTAAAGGAGCGCCCTCTCTGGATACAGGCAGTATAGTAAGCGAAGTCACTCATTTGGTTATCAAAATTAATCAAAAAACCTGTTCAATGTGACGTTGTTCACAGACAGAGGGTTCCGTAGCCATTATCTTTTTGCACGAGTCTCCATCCAAATTATTGTTATTTTACGTTAATTTCAAAATACTTTGTCGTAAGGTCTAAATATACAACATTATTAGGGTTCCGTAGTCAACAAGGAACCCTTATAGTTTCGCCATGTCCGTCCGTCTGTCTGTCCGCGGCTTAGCTCAGAGACCCTTAGTACTAGAAAGTTGTAAGTTGGTATGGGTATACATATTAATAACGCCAACAAAGTGGTAAAATAAAAAAATAGAAATAATTTTTTTTAGGGTAACTCCCCTACACGTAAAGTGGGGATGCATTTTTTTCACGTCTACCCTCATCGTGTGGGATGTCGTTGGATAGGTATTTGGAAAATATTGCGGGTTTGTGGAAAGCATTTTTCGATTTAGGGATCCGTTTGCGAATTATTAAGCTTTTAAGTGCTAATTTTTGTTAGAGTCAAGTGTCCCCACCTCCTGCCAGCTAAACGGTTGTTATTAGATATGTGAAAAAATTCACAGCAGTAGTATATATATCGAAATTAAAAGGAAAACTAACACAGCTAAGTAGGCTGTACGTACAGGTTGACGAGTAATAGTCGACCAACTTATAAAATGTACGGACGACAGCCACTTCACTGTTGAAGAACTTTTTCAAATTAACTTTCATTTATTTCCCCTACAAAATTATACAAATAATCAAATAATTTATTTTGATAGGGTTCCGCAACTACGGAACCCTACACTGCTCGTGGGCCGACACGCACTTGGCCGGTTTTTTTTTTATTAATTTAATTTTACGTTCCGAAGTAATCACGTCGGACAGCGCGTGTGGTAGACAGACACCTGGCCGAGGGTCCCTGCTAGCGTAAATAAGAAGACAAAGAAGGCAAATTATAATGTTGGTATATAGACTTACGCGGAGGTGGTAAAACTGCCACATAATATAGGGTATTATACCTACCTACAGATGATTTAGTTACTGTGCCGGATGTTTAAGGGATTTAATCTGTATCTAAAACTAAGAGTATTCTTTAAAAAGAACGGTGGTGAAATTGTAAATACCGTGTGGGGCCGGTACTTTAAAAGAATATTCCCACGGCATCTCTCCCCGTGTATGTCGTAAAAGGCGACTAAGGGATATGACTCCCTTCTTATATTACTAAGTGGTAGGGTTTAACCCGCCCGGGTTGGTACCACCGCACTAAATGAAAGGTCGGTCGAAACGGCTATGTAAATAGTTTGTGTTTTCCGTCCAGTTCAGTGTAGCCAGCACGACCTAAGGAGTGCCTCCAAGTTCCCCCGGTGTTATGAGCTGACATCACAGATGTTGTAGGTGATGTAGCCAAGCGTGTCAGTTTACATAAAAAAAAAACCTAACCTGAAAATTTGCTGAAAATGTATGGAGGACTCAAATGTTTTTATTTTTTATATTTTGCCACCGTTCCTTTTTGGAATCCTCTTAGTTTTCGATACGGATTTGAGAACCCCTTGAGAATTCCGGCACGGTAATTCAACATCACGCAGTAGATGATACTACGAGAGTAGAGTTGGAAAAGAGCCGTTCTATGAAGATTAGTCAAGTTCATTTCATCTTCACTAAGCTACTACCCACATACATAGAGCACTTAGATAGAAAGAAGACGCTAATAGTCCACGAGATCGTCTCTTTAGTTACTGAGAGAGTCGCGACGCGGTTACAACACGCCAGCTATTGGACTCGCTGCAGTTTTGTAACGAATGATAGCCGAGATGAGGCAAGTAAATCATGCTTTACTAGTCGCCGTGCCACTGCGACAGATTGTGGCACGCTTTGCGTGCTGGACGAATTGCTCGAATTGAAACTTGTGCGGTGAACACATTACTAATTTTGCACTTATCTACTTACATATTGTATTGTGGGTACATATTTGTATGAGACATGCATTACTTACATGCATTTAACATTCAAAGTTATGCAAATATTTGCAGAATTGCATAAAGCAACTATTGGACGTTTTATTAGCTCTTTCTGAAGAGCAATTTTAGTTTTGCATTGAGAAAGGAAATGCTTCGATGGTTCGTGTGGAATTAATAGTTATGATGATACCGTGATGTCAGCCTCGGTAGCTCAGTGGTGCAGTCGGTCGCCTGTTGTTTAAGCAACCCTGAGCGCGGTCAGTACTTGGATGGGTGACCGCTCGACCGTTGGAGGGTGACCGTGGTTCTGATTCCACATCGAACTGTAGGTTTTTTTTTTTATAGGAAGCGCGACATGCTGCACCGTTTCACTTACGAGGAGGTGACTTACGATGCCCATGGACATTCTGTGATGCACGGGGTTTGCGAATGCCAGTTGCGAGGTTCCTTCCCTTCTTACCTTAAGTACTAAGTGGTAGGGTTTATCCCGCCCGGTTTGGTACCACCGTACTGGATGAAACGTCGGTCGAAACGGCTACATAAATAGTTGGTGTTTTCAGTCCAGTTGAGTTTAGCCGACATTAAATGAAGTGAAGCATTGACATGGCACGCGTAGTTCACCCGGTGTTATAGGCTGACATCGCGGATTTTGTAGGTGATGTAGCCAACCGTGTCAGTTTCCATAACAAAAAACATCTGTACTCTGTAGCCACTGTAAAGCGGTGGGTGGCCGGCGCGGTCTTGGCTCTTGATCTCAAGGTCCGAGGTGCGAACGTAAAGTGCTTATTTACATAGCCGTTTCGACCGACGTTTCGTTCAGTGCGGTGGTATCAACCCGGCCGAGATAAACCCTACCACCTAGTAGGGTAAGAAGGAAAGAGACCTACATTTTAACGTGGAATTCGAACCACGGTCAGCCTCCAACGGTCGAGCGGTCACCCATCCAAGTACTGGCCGCGCTCAGGGTTCCTTAACAACAGTCGACCGACTGCACCACAAGTAAACAACACACAAGAAAAAAACAAGTCCCGACCAGGATTCGAACCTGGCACTCTGGCTTGAGCCGCAATAAAAAAATAATTAAAAAAATATAAGAACCCAAATCTTTCTCAATTCCAGGCCTACATACTGCACGTCGTGAGCTGCACACTACTGGCAACGCTGACGGGCGCGGGAGGCGTTCCCGCGCACCACGCCCCCTCCCGCTTCACATCGCACGTCAGCGTGAACACTCCTGCGCATAGCTACAGTCACGGCGTGGGTGACGTCCTACCTGCGCAAGCGTCTCCACCGCCTCCAGGCCCGCCGCGACGCTTCCCAAGGGTCGAGGTACACGGCAACTTGAGGCGTTTACGGGGTGCGTGAGTGTATGCAAACAAGACATATCGTATCCCGAGTAGAAATTTCTCAGCGAAAAACAGTTGAGAAACCAGACCTAGGTGCCCAGCTCGGACCAAAAGTGTAATTGAGGTGTTTTGGTGCCCAATGGGCGTATTTTTGGTGTAAATATGGTTTAATGGGGCCTCGCGTGAACCGAACGATTCTATTTAGGTGTTAGGTTCCATCCTATGCCGGACTTCTGCAAGTTTAAAGACAGTTACGTTGTGTTGTATCATGGGTACCCTACACTCAAATTGCACTCACGGTCCCATCCGCGTTAAATAGTGTATGCATTTGACCTGTTTTATCCAATTGAGCACCGTTCCGGGGCAAACTCTCTGATGGGCGCGCCACCAAACTGCCACCAAAATTGCTACACGGGATACTAGCTAGCTGGACTAATAAACAACCTTTTTTTTTCTCCATTTTCGGATTTGCATTTATCTAATGAAGAAGTATAATAAACAACCTGTTACATCCTGGAAATAGGTGCAAGGCCAGTGCTTCCCTTGCGGTGGTGCCGGCTACATTGAACTGGACAGAAACCGCGAGATGTATAGCTGTAACTGTCTTTTCGGGCGACCTTCATTCAGTTCGGTGGTTTTGGTTTTTTAATGGAAACTAACAAAGTGACCACCTCACCTGTACAACATCCGTGATGTCAGCCCATTAGACCTTGGTGAACTAGGGGCCATGTCAGTGCTTCTCTATGGTTCCCTTTACACTGAACTGTTGTACCCTAATCACGAGATTTAACTTACACCGCGTACTACGCTACGCCGTGTTCGCCGCATCTTTTTGTATGGAAAAACGGAGCAGCGCCTCTAGTGATAGATTTGCGAACTTCGTTTCTCCATACAAAATGATGCGGAGTACACGGCGTAGCGTAGTACGCGGTGTAGGTTAAATCTCGTGATTAGGGCACTGGACGTAAAACACGATTAAATAGCCGTTTCGACCGACCTTTCATTCAGTGCGGTGGTATCAATCCGGTTGGGTTAAACCCTATCACCTAGTAAGGTAAGAAGGGAAGGGACCTTCAGTTTTACGCAACCCAACCTTCAACACGGTCGAACTGTCACCTATCCAGATGTGCTTATGTTCACGAACGACCATCGACCGATCGCTTGAGCTACCTAGCTAGGCTGACAAAGTGGTATCAACAACTATCAATCTGAGGGGGTTTTATCCTACCACCTAATCCTAATAAATTAAAGGGACCTAATAGTTGATCGGATTTAACGCGTGCAGTTAAATCCGAACTACATGAAACAACCCATGGTGCACTTAAAATAACGTGCATTGAGAAAATAAAGTGGTCTAGAAAATGGTTTATGGTATTCAATGCTAGTTGATTCATATTGTATGGTTTCAGTTTTGCCGTATCCTGGTTTCCGTAACCCATACGGCTATCCAAAGGAACGGCCAACGGTACCATTCTACCAGGAAGAAATTCCGCTGGGGAACTCAGTGCAATCGCCGTGGCCCGCTGATTTCTTGAGTAAGTACTTTGCTGCTGTTAAATGACAGTTGGAGTTGAGGTAGGTACTCCTGGGCCGCATTCTCTCGCAAATGGATCCTCTCATGTCTTTCTTCAACCGCTCTGTGTGACCAAATTATTACTTGTAACGCCGTCTAATGTAGGAGTAACCTTTTGATTATTTTGGAGTAATGTATACATTTACATATACTATAAGGTACTGTTAGCGCGCACGTTCGTGGCCTCTGCGCACGGAGGTCGATAGATCTTTCAACGATTATCCCTGTTTTGACTTCGTACTTCAACCACGCAATAAAACCTTATTAGACAATTAATTTAATGGCATAAATAAAAAAGAGGTTTCGTAAATATCGTTACTTTCAGAGATTGATTCACATCACAACACTATATATCTACATTCCATTCTCGCTTTCCCGCCGGAGGCCACGAACGTACGCGCTGACTGTACCTATATGTGTATTTTTTTATGGAAACTGTCACGGTTGGCTACATCACCTACAACATCCGTGATGTCAGCCCATAACAACGGGTGAACTAGGTGCCATGTCAGTGCTTCCCTTCGGTCGTGCCGGCTACACTGAACTGAACGGAAACATAAATATTTACATAGCCGTTTCGACCGACGTTCCATTCAGTGCGGTGGTACCAGCCCGAGCGAGTTGAACCCTACCACCTAGTAAGGTAAGAAGGGAAGGGCCTACAGTTTCACGTGGAATCCGAACCACGGTCAGCCTCCAACGGTCGAGCAGTCACCAATCCAAGTACTGATCGCGCCCAGTGTTGCTTAACAATCAATAGATAGCAACAGTCGACTGTCCTGTCTGCACCACTGAGCTATCGAGGCTGACACGTGTATATTCGTAAATGTATTACCATACCAATGTATTAGGTCCATATACATATATTTAAAACATTTGCAATTTCATACATAAGACTTGAATAATGGTTTAAAATTTGGAACCCGTATTTCACCAAAGATATAATTTTACTAGTGACAACAGCAGCGGGAGCACAAATGCGTCGATAAAGCTATATCGATCGATAAACATCTATTTGCTTCGTTCGACGAAGTAGAACAGAAGAAGACGAATAGATGTTTATCGATCGATATAGGCTTATCGACGCATTTGTGCTCCCGCTGCAGGGCTTAGGGGTCCTAGGTAATTTTCACATTTAAGAGGTCCGAGGTTCGAATCCGTTCGGATATGTACCAATGGGTGTTTTCTGATTTGAAAAAATTTACGTGCATCATTGACTTAAATAAGCATATCACTGACGTGCATACCTTCACCAGCTGCTCAAATGGTTTGGATGCCATTTAATGGTGTCACTTCAGTGGCTTAGCGGCTTTAGTGGCTTATCGTATTCGCGATTGTTGCAAACATTTTAGTTTTACTCGCTCTAAACAAGCCATTAAAGGGAGACGAAACGGAAATTTTTGCCAAATATTTGTGTGCATACAGACAAGTGAAGTGCCGGCATAAAACTGTAGGTCCACCGGGATGACCGTTGGAAATTGCTTAAGGCAATAATTTTCCCTTTGCAACACATCAAGTGGCATAAAGTGTAATATTAGTAAATATTGCTTGTGGAGAGAAAAGTTTTCAGTTCCGTTTTCAGAAGTCGGCACGATACCAGTGCTTCCTGCGTCGCCTTACCGCGTCAACTCAGCCAATCCCGAGTCGCTGTGGCCCGAGGGTCTGTTCATACCGCCCAGCATCCCGCTGAGGGGCTTCGGAGTCAGCAACGTACACCGGCTGGCGTCGAAGAGTGACAACTTCATTCACACATCGGGTGAGTGACAGCTGGGCCCGTTTTGTTGTCCCATCTAGTCTGTGATTGCGGTCTGCAGTGCCGGACTTGTACTGTTCTTAAGTATAGCCCACTTGACTTTCGCCTCCCGCGCAAAACATAAGTAACATAGGATAGATAGAGTATATTACTAAGTGGCAATGGGGCAATGGGGACTTAAAACCTTTACCCAAATTATACCTATTTAGCATGGTGGCTGCCGCACGTAGGTACTAATTCCTCGAAGTCTAAGGCACGGTGAAAGTAATAATTAGGTATGTTTTGTCCAAGGTGGCCGAAGTACAGGCTAAGCAAATCAGAATAGACACGAACGACCTGAGGAAAATTTACCAATAGTAAAATACCTGGATGGGTGATTTTCCAAAAATTTTACCAAATTGTGTGACCACACATTGTTAATACATAGACTAGTGCGAGTCGAACGCACGCATCGAGGTTTCCGTACCACGTTTCTTGTCTGTATTGATTATACAAGATACCCTACCCCCTTAATTTATTTTTATTTTTTTATCTGTTGATATATCCGCCATAATAACACATGTTTTGTGAAAATTTCAACCGGTTAGCTATTACGGTTCAAAAGATGCAGCCCTCGGACAGACAAACGTACGGACGGCGTAGGCTTAGTGATACGCTTCGGTACTGGTACGGAAACCTAAAAACCAGTATTCTGGTATTAACACGATACTTAAACTTAAAAAAGCAAGTACATATTTCGAAATAGACAAGTAACAAAAATTACATCCTCTTTTGAAATGCTCTTCTGTAAGTGTAGGTCATATCTATCGGTTTCCCAATATTGGATAACCCAGGGAAACTGTTTGTCGTGATGCGATCGGACAGAGAACGGTGCATAAATGTAGATCAGGTCCATTCTGATTGCAGACAACGAGATCCACGACCCCTTCCTGCTCGGCGACGAGGAGGCTCTCCAAGCACTCGAAGACATCAAACGACACGGGGAGCTGTTCTTCCACGACATTCCTCACGACCAGTCACTCCTGGACAACCAGCAGCTCAGGATAGACAACGGCTTGGAGCCTCATCGGCTCGGCAGTATAAGACATTCTTGGACATATTTTAGACCGTAGTACTGACTTTGATGTACAAGGGAATAGAATCAGTATTTTTTTCATAAGCGAATTGAATGGGAAGGCATAACTAAGGAATATTCGGGTAAACAAGGTTGCTTTTCTGGTCTGCCTTCAATATTAGCTTTAAAATAAAAGTTGTACTAGCTGCATGTTCAGAAAGTCACCTGGTTGTACCACTATTTTAATATTGGCTAATTTTTTCCACTTACATGCTCACTCACGCAAAACTAGCCCGATTTCAACCAATAAGATAATGCACTCGGCATGGCTATTGATTAAAATCGAGAAGTTTAATTGGTGAGTTAGCGTGTTGAGTTGTTCCCGCTAGATATTATATTTGGCTGGATAACTAAACTTTACCTACAAGTGGGAAAAAAGTATAGATTTAAACTTGGTAATGATGATTACCGCATTAGTTAATTCAAGAATGTATGCCAATTACATTCTGTAAAAAAAGATGGTAATAGGTAAAACCCTCAAATAAACTTAGGGTATCAGATGTCTCTGATCCAAGTGGTAAAATGTGTAATCGTAAAATAAATTGATACCGCTTTAGGCAGCAATTCTGTCCAAGAATTCTTAAAATTCTGGAAGTACGGTCTTACCGTACTCATAATCTTATAATCCATCCCGAGTGATAAAATACATTGTAGGTGTTCAGCTTTATTGCGGCTTGTACGATGTTCACTCTGCTGCGCAGAAGTCGAGTTTTAAGTCAGAAGTTTAGGCGAGGGCACCGTTGGTCTGTCCTCCGGAACATGAGTGCCGGAATGCCAGAACTTTTCCCCGTGGGCCGGTGCTTCGCGGGCCAGCCCGGCCCGGTCGATCGAGTAAAAATAATAACGTGGGCCGCTTGTTTTGACAATTTTTACCGGTAACTTTTTGGGTCCCAGACCTCTCCTGGTTGTCATACATTACGAAGCACAAACATTATGGAGTGAACATTCTATGAGCGTAATTTTTTTTATTTTTTTTTATCGAAACTGACACGGTTGGATACATCACCTACAACGTCCGTGATGTCAGCCCATAACACCGGGTGAACTAGGTGCCATGTCAGTGCTTCCCCCTTTGATCGTGCCGGCTACACTGAACTGGTCGGAAAACACAAACTATTTACATAGCCGTTTAGACCGACGTTTCATTCAGTGCGGTGGTACCAACCCGGGCGGGTTAAACCCTACCACCAAGTAAGATTAGGAGGGAAGGGACCTACAGTTTTACGAGGAATCCAAACCTCGGTCAGCCTCCAACGGTCAGCGGTCACCCATCCAAGTACTGACCGCACCCAGTGTTGCTTAACATTCAATAGCGACAGTTGACTGTCTGCACCACTGAGCTATCGAGGCTGACAAAATAAAGTTAGGCAAACATTAAATTGTACGTACAAAGCATAAAATGTACCAGATTAAAGTACCACGTGACACTCCTAGTCTATACTGATAACTCAATCATGTAACAATTTTGTGATTTTACTAAGATTATAAATAATATAACGATGGGAATAGTTATGTTCTGATTATGTTATTAAAACATTTCCGCAAACATATCGGGCCAAACACATAGAGAGATTACCATGTCATATTTAGTAAGGATAACTTAAAAATGTGCCAATAGTAGAAACACTTTTTATTACTGAAAACTTGCTTAATTTATATAATATTCTGAATACTCAGTGATATGATAAATTGTATATTATTATATGCAAAAAAATAAATTTTATATCAAAATAGGAGAATGTCTTTATTTATTTTGCCTATCCTTCTTTCACTAAGAATTCTGTGAATATCAATATGCTATTACCATCCAAAAATATTACAAATTCTTTATGAAGATTCAGTGTATGAGGTGGGCAGTTTTCTAAATAATCTCGTTTAAATTCAAGGACTATATTCAGTGCATACACACTGTCATCAGCTGCATTTTTGTCATATTAATATAAAACACAATACATTTGAACACATCTTCATTTTGGAATCCGATGGAATAAGTGAAGAATATGTATAGTACTTTATAATGTTCATAAAAACAATAAATACTTGCTGGTATAAAGATATAAACATAATTTTTCATACTTTGCCTCAACTCAAAGCTTACTCACACATGTATTGAACACAATTAAAAAACAATTCGAGTTTTTTAGTACCTATTATTTTAAATAACCTGCATAATTTTTCACCAATACCTATTTAATACCATCACAGAAACATCTATGCTTATTTATATTTCCACTTATCATTAATTTTATTGTCAGATTAATGTTTAATTAACAGATAAATGTTTCTATAAAAAACTCAACAACAGTATTGTATAAGTTATATAAAAATATACCTATTCACATTGCAGTCTTTTTACAGATTCATACTCTAGTTAAATAAATGTTTAGAAACTATTTTGAGTGTTTGCAAAGGTTTGAACAGTGTTCACCTTGTTTTCGTCAGACTTTTAAGTACGTGGAAAATACAGAATTAATTTTATCCTATTTTATGGACGGATTAAATTGTAAAACACTGTCATCATAAATTTACATTTGATATGTCAAAAATAAAGCAAAACGTAAGTATTTTAGGATAACACACACACACACCACACGCCGTATCCCGACAATCGGGGTAAGCAGAGTAAACGGTGTTGTGCTGCAAGTAATCTTGTAAATTACAGCACAACACCGACCACCACGTTTAGCAATGTATTTGAACAAGATAACTATCAGGCAGCAAGTGAGGCACGTAACAGGCATTTTTTTAGGTTAACGTACCTAGTAAAGATGCTAGAGAGTGTTAAGACTTTTGGAATGTACCAGAGTCATGTACAGCAGATATTCGAGATCACGATCAGCAATTTGAAAAATTATTTAGGTATGTTTCTCAAGCTTTACTTTATTTTGACAGATAAAATGTAAACTTACGCTTACGTTGTGACTTACGTCTTACGTTCTAACAGACAGATTATAGACGGCCAATAGGCCAGACAACCCTAGTATAGCCGGATAGATTCGAGACTGGTGTGCTGAGTTACACATATCGCCCGTGCAAAAACACATGTACACTCTCCTGTGCTGATACATGGTGTAGGCGCACCGCTCCTCAGAGTCTGAGGGGCCGCGCTGATGGCACATCCGCTCTGTGGCCACAGCGTAATCTGAAATGTGATAAAAAGCAATAAGCATTTTATTATTTGTAGTGAGAATTTTTGGGTTCAATTCTATGAGTCCCTTTTCATTTTATTTTGTATTGTATTGTTTATTGATCATTCATATGGCAGTTAGACTGCGCTCGAACTTGTCACAATTTGTTCTATCCGGTTCGATTACACCCACGAAGAAGAACCGACAAGAAACTTCGCAGGGTATTTTTTTAAACATATTTTTACAAGTATTTAGTGACTAGCCACATAATAACACCGCCCATAGTCTATCGAAAACACAGCTTGAGAGCAAGATTAACAATTTTGCTGAGAGTTTTTGTTGATTGTCCCATACTCTGGCTAGTCAACCCATACACCTTGTCCCGGTCAAAACTAGGTACCATGTCAAAGTTCCAAAACCGAACCCTCTAACACTTTAAGACCCAATTACGTGTAGCAGTATTAGACTTAGTGGAACCATAGGCAATCAGAGGTGAATTCTGCTATGCGCAATTGCACCTAACTGATGCAAACTAATTTGCGCAAAAGTTAAACCTACGCTACGAAATCACATAACAACGAAAACATTTTATTTTCAAATTTGATTTGTAATTTGGTCAGCGACTAGGAATAGCACCATATCGAACAACAGAGGAATAACTTCATCAATCTACCAAACAGATAAGCCTGAGACCCTGATGCAAGAAACAATTAAAACAATTAAAATAATAATTTGTTTATCAACCCCACATGTCATAATTCATAATGATCCTTCATCTATAGACAATCAAATTCACATAGATCTCACATTTTTATCTGTAGACGATAACACTGTGACTTTACCGCAGATGTGGAAAATTTTATGCCAGCTTAACAGCCCCTGTACCGGCGTTACTCACTCGCCGATGTGAGTATGAGAAACGATCTCACTCAACCAATCAGAAGGCGTTCGGTGAGGCATCCGGCCCGGCTATTGCTTGAAATATGCGAGTATATGTATAAGTTAGCGAGTGAGTTAACGCCGGTAGACCCCCAGGAAAAAATAATGTTTTGTTAGGCACTAGGGCTCAAAACTTACGCATTCTTTCGCACTAATTAAGAATTATGCAGCACGTTAAAAAAGCTGGGTGGATGGATATAATGAATCACAGTATTTCAGTGTAATCATTTTAAATATTACATTTCCATATAGATTCTGACATTTGAACAAAAATGTATTTTGAACTTAGGTATCATTCCTGAGCCAGCCGGATTGCATAACAAAGGTAAGTTTTGTACCGTGTGGGGCCGGTACTTTAAAAGAATAGCCCCACTGCATCTCTCCCCGTGCATGTCGTAAAAGGCGACTAAGGGATATGACTCCCTTCTTATATTACTAGGTGGTAGGGTTTAACCCGCCCGGGTTGGTACCAGCGCACTGAATGTAATGTTGGCCGAAACGGCTATTTAAATAGTTTGTGTTTTCCGTCCAGTTCAGTGTAGCCGGCACGACCGAAGGGCAGCACTGACGTGGCACCAAGTTCACCCGGTGTTATGGGCTGACATCACGGATGTTGTAGGTGATGTAGCCAACCGTGTCAGTTTCAATAAAAAATAAAAATTAAAAAGTTAGTGTCAAAAGGGTGAATATCATATTCTGTCAAAATTCAAAGTTTATTTATCTTTTTTTATTCTTGAATAGGCGGCGAACCCCCTTTTGTCAGCCTCGATAGCTCAGTGGTGCAGACATCGACTGATGCTAGTGATTGTTAAGCAACGTTGGGCGCTCAGTACTTGGATAGGTGACCGCTCGACCGTTGGAGGCTGACCGTGGTATGAATTCCACGTAAAACTGTAGGTCCCTTCCCTTCTTACCTTACTAGGTGGTAGGGTTTTCCGTCCAGTTCAGTGTAGCCGGCACGACCGAAGGGAAGCACTGACGTGGCACCAAGTTCATCCGATGTTATGGGCTGACATCACGATGTTGTAGGTGATGTAGCCAACCGTGTCAGTTCCCATAAAAAAAAAAAAACTGGACGTCCGGAAACTTCATAAAAAAAACTGGATGTGTCCGGATAATTGGAATTCTACTATACTTTTATCTTTAAAATATATTATAAAATGCAACGTCTATCTGTCTCTAATGGGTAAACATAAAAATGCCTGAACCAATTTAGATACATAGAGATACAATATCAAATAATAATAAATCAAACTTGTCTCGGAATAATCTCATTCTGAAACCTTCTCCTACTTGCAAAGTATCAAGGTGTGTTCGGGGAAACGACAGAGTGCTGTGTCTGGCCACATAACGACATGCTTCTGAAAATAGAGGCCAAGCAGGAAAACTGTAGGTTCCTGCCCTTCTTACCATACTAGGCGGTAGGGTTGAACCCGCTCGGATTGGTACAACCGCACTGAATGAATGAAAGTTTGGTCTAAACGCAAAGATTTAAATAGTTAGATACAGCTTCGGCATACCCGGCACGCTATCAAACACGTTAGCATTAAATGTATGGCATGCAACTCATTAATATTAGACAGCAACATACGCAATCCATTAGTGCGACAGAGATAGTTATTCGTTCGAGCGCTTTTATTGTTCGCATTTTTGGTGACGAGTGCTAGCGTCCTATTAGGAATCTAAACTATTTAAATCTTTGTCTAAACGGCTATGTAAATGTTTTCCTTCCAGTTCAGTGTAGCTTGCACGACCAAAGGGAAACACTGATATGGCACCTAGTTTACAAAGGTGTTCATCACGGAGTAGTGGGTAATGTAGCCAACCCTGTCAGTTTCTATATAATAAAAGTAGGTGAGGTAGAATGTGGCTGTAGTTAGAGAGAATGCACCTAAGCGGACAAAAGCACACCGCCGAGACCGACACGAATGTCCACTCACCGTCAGTCTTAAACAGGTTGCCGCCCTCCATCATCTTCCCACACCAGCCGGAGGCACACTGCACCACAGTGAGCCCCACCTCCGCGTCCGCCTGCGTCACATTGTATGGGAACGGGTCGCCACACAACCCCAACTCGCCGCGCGACCGACATTTGAAGCAACGACGCTGGATTGCTGCAAATGTATGGAGGGTACTGTTTAGAACAGAAACACCCTTCAATAACATGATAAGCGGTAAGGAGTCTAAGGGGTTTCTCCTTTTCAAGCTAACAATTAATTATATATTATGTCGAGTCAGGAAGGGCTGCCCGGCATTTGTTCAAAAAGGGTCAAGTACGTATTACCCGTCACTAACGAGCTTGTATGAAGAACATTATGAGAATGGAAGAGGCGGCAGAGGTGTCAGGATCGTGGCACGTGGAGATTCATTGTCTCTGCATACACCAACCGGTGTGACGTTATATAGGTATATGTACCTATGTAATTCATAATTAATCGGGTGGACGAGTGGTTTGGGCATCGGCTTCTCATGCGAGAGATCTATGGTTCGAATCCGGTAGGTGTGTACCAATGAGTTTTTTCTGACGAAAAAATTTACGTGCATTCCTACACCTGCTGCTTCACCGTTCGGAACCGGTGTGAAGCTGTTGATCCCTTCCTATGCCCCTTACTAGGTGGTAGGCTCAAATTGTAGCCGACTGGGTTGGTACCACCGTACTGGATGTAAGATGGCCGCATAGCAGCCTCGGCTGTGTTCTCCTCTAGTCCAGTATAGCCAGCAATCCAGGAAAATCTCCGGTATGGCACCTACCTTCTCGGAGGTGATATTGGCTGGTCGGACCATGCGCTTTGGCCCCTCTGACTCAGCCACCCATACCGGATTACATAAAAAAATTTTTTTAATCTAAAAAAAATTTAAACAACATAAAGTGCCTTGGGATCGCTATGACCTCGGGTGCTTATTAAAGATTACCCCTTTACGTCCCACAAGACCTGCGTGGGTTTTCGGCGTCTTACAACGGTTACGTCCCACAAGACCCGAACGGGTCACGGAATATTTGCGCACATTTTCTTCTATTAATATTTCAATGAATGTTTCTTATTAAAACATGAGTGAGAATGGCGGGTTGTATGGATAACAATCTTTGCGTTCCCCATAGAACACACGATGGCTGTCAATTTATACTACAGTGCGACAAGGCTTCAAATGAACGTGGGTGACAGCTGAACTAACGCCGCCACAGTGCTGCCAGATGACCGTCTCGCGTTTCACCCGTTCACGCGTAGTCGTGGGAAAAACGGCTGTTTTTCAACAGCACGTTAGAATGATCTGCTGTTTTTATATAGAGCTGCTGTTTTAAAGTGCTACATTGCTATATTGCTGTTTTTGGTGCTGTTGTTGGAATTTGAACCTAACGCTGTTGGAATAACTAGCATAATTGAAATAAGAGATAAATATTAGTGTTATATCAATTACGGGAATACAGCAGGCAGACAGATCAGTAATCTGTCTGTGGTCAATTTTTTTTTAATTATTGGCTTGGATGTCGGGTCCTTCTGCCATTTCTTTAAAATTTATATAATATTTTCGACGGTATTTATTATGTATTTGTAAAGGCTTTTATAATATTTTTATTCAGTTAATAAATCAGTAATTTTAAGATTGCACAACTTGTCATTGTAATCTTCAGCTCGGCGGCATTTTCACAAATATTGCTAATCCTATGGTTCACTCACTATATTATATAGGGTGTTACGATGACCATGTCATTAACTTCGGGAGGGTTACATAGACACTCAAATAAACACGTTACACAAAAAAAAATATATGTTTATAGTATTACTTTTCGAGAAATTTAACAAAACATGTTAGCTACCTAAACATTAACCTGTGTGTAACAGTAGGTAACTTGCATTGTAATGTTGCAGAACAGCTGTTTGTTGTAAGTAAGTCACAAGGTCACTATGATTGGTTTTTACAGCTACTTATTTGATTTAATTTTTTTGTTAGGAGAAAAAATGCTCCTATAAACATATGTTTTTTTCTTACGTAAAGTGTTTATTTCAGTGTGTATGTAACCCTCCCGAAGTTAATGACATGGTCAGCGAAACACCTTATATAAGCCATGTTTTTATTCCTAGTAAAATATATCTATTAGACACTAGCTAGACACAATAATTGCTAGACACGTTAAGTTGCTATATAAACTGCTGTCTGCTGCTGCTTTATAAGTCTGCTCATAGCAAGCAACGAGCGCGCACTGCTATACTGCTGTTTTATTGTTGCTGTTGCTGTTTCTAACAAACAGCAGTCTAATTCTATTATCCCCTCGCCTGCGACACAAAATTTAGCTGTCAGCCCTTGACTGCGACGCCATTTTGGCCAAAATCGATTTTGGCCAAAATCGGGTGCGCTCTGCGTTGTAGGCGATATTTCTAGACTTTTTTCTATTAAACGTATATGAAAAGGTTTTATTTTCCAAATGTACATTAAATTTTCTATAATTTCATTGGTAATGTGTTTAATATTATCATTAATAAACTGGGTTAAAAAATTCAAAAAATTTCGGAACGGTTTTTTCCTAGAGGGTTACAAAAATGACGATACTTTACGAATAAATCATTCCTCAGCGCCGAGAAACTATTTTAAATGAAGATTACTTACCCTTCCATCGTTTTTGACAAAGAAAACACAAAAATTCCACAATAAAACCACTAAAATCACGAGGCGCACACGTCACCGTCCGCGAACACAAAGAGACCGACTGAAAGATCGCTTGGCAATATTATTTTGACGTGACAAGCACATAGAAGTGTGTATTTTTAGGTAGCCTACTCTTTCATCAATTACTAGACATTCGTTAGAAGAGTTAAGAAGGATGTTGCACGTTACAATAAATTATTTTGTATGAAGTCGTGCGCGCGGCCCTTAAAGGGCCGCCCGAAGATCTGGACAGAAAATGTCACGGCCCTTAGCGGGCGAATATTTCTAATGTGCTAGTCTGCTGTTTTATTTAATTATTTAAAATGTAACCTTAAGCCATTGTATTAAGGGTTAAGTTACAAAATACTACTAACACTGCCCTCTATCGAGCGAGAGCTTCACATACCTACAGGCTACACTACAAATAATTTTTATTATATAAACTAGATGGCGGTACGTACGAGTATAAATAGCAAAACAGCATTATAGCAAACAGCAGGAAAGGCGGAATATTTATAACGTTATAACTGCTGTAAAATAATAGAATATATTGCCTGCTATATAATATATTTCCCAGGAGTATTCACGCGTACGTTAGTATCACTTCTTATACGGAGGTTACACGCTAGGTTTTCCATCAGTTCAGTCCGTGACCTTGGTCACGACGACGCCAGACTGACGCCACGTAAAATGCATTCGCACTATCAGTCTGCCATCAGTCTAGTATCAAAATATTTTAAAATCCATCATTCTGGTCCATCAGTCCAAACCATCCTTTCATCAAAGTAGAATAAACGGTCAGTCTGGTGGACCATGTTTTAACTAGACTGATGGACTGAACTGATGAAAAACCTAGCGTGTAACCTCCGTCTTAGTCTGTGGTGTTGTTAGCAGAAATCGAAGTCTATCTGTTATTTTATTAGAGAGCAAGTCTTCCTGAAATTCAATACATAAAATAAAAAATAAGTAGGTAAGTACCTACTTACCTTATAGATACTATACATACATTTTCTTTTGCAACGATATTTTCCCCTAGTGTAAGGAAATTTTCAAAATTGACAACATTAATGCTGCAACAGCGCCCTCCTACAAACGTCATCCACGTTCATTTCAAGCCTTGTCGCACTGTATGTCATTTCTGCCAGGTTGGTAAATTGGTAAACTAGAAAGTTTTACTTTATTTTAAATTCATTATTTCAATAGTTAAATTCTTCTCTAACACGAAAGAATTTGGCAATTTTTGGCTAGAAAATTTGGGAAAAAATTTTGATCATGTATTATTTTTCCCAGAGAATCCTCGCTTGCTTTAAAACATTTTGTGGGTAATTTCATTGGCTATTAGATAAATTTATCTGACTTCATTATTTTACATATAATAAATAAAAAAAAAACACATATTTTACATAATATTTCGACTTTTATTAGTCGTCGTCAAATAACAACATTTTTTTTCTCAATGGCAAGTGGCCTCTTGACTTTTCAGTTGAGGCTCAATGTGCCAGTATCAAGTTGTAAGATCCAAGCGAATATTGGAATTGGAATAGGTACAAAATTATTGTAAGTAGATTTGAAAAAGATAAAATTAAATGACTGATATATTTTTAATTTATTATTGCCATCTATCATTCGTCATCATCATTTGACAAATTAAACTTGTACCTATAATTTTAAAATTTTAAGATTATTCTATAAATTAACCATAACCTAATGTTGAGGCAGCCAGTTGCATACATTTAATTCAAAATAAATGCTTTGGTGTTTGGTGTGTTAAAAAACCAATCTTCTAAAGGAATGCCGTGTACTCAGTGTGCGGAAGTTATTTATAGCTACTATAGTTAAGCACACCCACAAATACCTGAGCACTGATGTTGAAACAACACACAGTCATAACACGCGAAATGCGAAACAGGTAACAATTCCCGCTACATGCACTAGTTTTGCACAACATTTTGGTTGGTTTCTTGGACCATTTCTATATAACAAACTTGATAAGTACTGCTCAATCCGTTATCTACCCAAATTCAAGCGCTCTATAGTAGTATCCAACTGGCTGCTCAGTTTAAATTACGATGGTGCTGAGTTGTTATTGTCAGTAATGAAGTGATATATTCTGCAAAAAGTACCTATTAACTGTCTACTTCCACTTTGCCGGTACCCGCCTCCCCCGGACCATCCCATCACTCTCGCCGCACACCCCGCTTGCCCAGTTTAGTACCGATAGCAACGCCGCGAAGTGCACACGACACGCTCGAATTTTTTTCGCCGCTAATTTTCGGTATTACTTATCAGTCGCGTCGGTTCGGTTTATTGTTTGCTTACATAGGTGCCTACCTAATTGAGTTTTGTTTTTTGTTGGCCATAACAGTTTCATTAAAACTACAACAAAATCCTTTTATTAAAAGTAGCTTACTATACACGGTGTTGCAGTTGCCCCCGTAATATTTTTAAATGACATAAGGGGGTTATTCTATATGTGAAACTAAACAACATCTGTGAAGAAAAAAATTTTTTTGAAACAAAAAAAAATTATTTTTTCCATACTAATTTTAATTTCCTATTCTCAAAATGTACGGAGAAAAAAAAATTTTTTTCTTCAAATAAAAAAGTCGTAGAACAAAAGTTGTTCTATTTCACGTACAGAATCACCCCCTTTCGGGTTTAACGGTTGGGGTCGCAACACCGTGTATAACACAGTAAACTTCTTGTATAACAGAGTAAACGAATGATCATGATTAACGAACGAAATGCAACGTGTTGGTCGTCGGCGTCGCTCGCTCGGTCGAGCATTGGTTTAAATTATCTCACTTCATTGTGTTCAATTCACACTTGACTGTCATAAAACAAATTACTCTCCAACCCATTTTTATGATTTATTTGAAAGCGGAATTAAATTTTATTATTTCGCTTGATTTACTAAAGGATAAAAACAAGGAACAGGGTGGTCAGCTCCACATAGTCATTGTTGTATATCAGCTTATATTAATCTTTTGTTGTTGCAAAATGTCTGGTTACTATAAAACACGGAATTTTCCCTCCAATATTCGCACTGAGACTGGTGAATATTGGACCAGGCAAGAACAAAAAAAGAAAAAATATATATGTAGGTAGGTACTTATATATAATGAGTATGTACATAAAATGAATTAAACCTTATATACGCCTGGTTTATTCAGTCAGTCACCTGCCAGTTCTAAGCCCGCAAGCAAAAGTATGAAGGTAAGTTTATTTCCATCGAATTTTATTTCATTCTATTGTCAAGATTCATTCTTCAATCCAACTGCTCACTCAAACAAACTACGTTAGAAATCAATGAAACTAACGCGTAACGTCAACTAGTTTAACCATTTCAACTGATCAACTCAAAATCAACTTTTTCTGTAAACGGTTGCGTTTGACCAACCAATGTAGACAGGTAAACAAGCTAAGGCCATAAACATCGGAGGATTCAAATAAATTAATAGTAGGCATGTATCTAGGTACCAGATTATGTGTAGACTGCGCTCCTCCTGCAGCTAGGTATATTATTATTTTGTCTGAAGTGAAAAATATTTTTTCACATGGTTCTGTTAAAACTAAATGTATTTTTTAAATTGGTGTTTTTTCATATACTTATCTACACATGTAAATACAATTTTAAAGAAACTAATCTGAATTAGCAATTACTTTTTCTAATTTAAATTACCCTAAATAATTTCTTGCGAATGTTTCGTATACCTTACCATTTTGTTCACCCTACTGACAGACCTTTTTGACGTGACGTCACGGGTGGCAAACTTGTAGTAGACAGTTAATATAGGTATCTACGGATGAATATGAATATCTGGAAGCATCCTACAGAATATGGATAGGTAGAGAGAGGGAGGTCGAGAGCGGGACTGGTGGTTTCCCCGCGTCCTAGTCAATGCAGACTAGCTGACGAGGGCTTGAAGCGAGCCGAAACGTGAAGCATGCGCGGGAAATTTAGAGTGGCCACTCGCTAGTCCCGGCCTCGATTAATACCCTCCTCTACGGCCGATGGGCCCGGATATGTTCGGTGAAGCCATGGCAAGCTTAGATCCACACCTTCCTTCCTATTACTCACGCTCTGAAATATCTCGTGAAATGGCTAAACTAAGAATAATAATCTAAAAATCTAATTTAATCTACTATTAATCTAAAATTCTACTCTATTCAAACTAATATTAAACATAAAAAAAAAACCTGTATACCTACTGCAAATAGTTGCACTAATTAACTGTGTATGTATATATATGTGTATAAAAGTATTATTAGCAGTAAATAACATATGTGTAAACATATGTGTACTTATTTTTCTTTTGCCACTTTCACACGTACAGCAAATCTTCGTTTATCTTAATAAAAAAAAAACAGTAAGCTGAACAAAAACACAAACCTAACTATAGTATATAAAATAAAAATAAAATAATTATATCCACGAGTGTCGTGTTTTCATTTAACAGATATTCTTTGACACTAGCAGTGAATGAACTAACGATGCTCACTCAACTCAAATACACTCGCACACACATCTACGCGCGACGCTGTCGGCTGATCTACATAAAGCCATTAAAAACTGATTGGAGTAGGTGAATGAGTTTGCGGGTAGGTGTGTACTGAGAATTAAGAATTGAGATGTTCTTGTTACTGGGTAGATAGAAGTGTACAATTTACTGATCAACCACCTATAATACAGCCAGCAATGGCCAGTTTAGGTGGGAGTGATCAACGACATTCTACTTTCTGGACGGGCCCTCGTCATACATTTTACCGGTAGAAAGGTGCGATTGGAGTTGTTCTATATATTGCCAATATTTAAAACAGCGTAAGTGCGCGAGCGCCTCAAACATCATGTTACGTTTCCGCTCTGTGAACGTCGATAGAGTAAGACTGTTAAATGGCAATTTGATACGTATAAAGGAGAGACAACGATTGGAGAGGATGCTGAATGCTCACCAATAGCGCGCCTCAATTCGGTGCGTTGTATGCCACTTCCCGATAATTTAATTCGTTGGGAGTGATCATATTTATGTCTATCTAAAACATGCAAAATGTGAAAAATCTGAGAATAATGTTATTTGTATTTGTAATGTTTATATGTTTTAGAATTAATCAATAAAATCTTTTTTACTTACTTACTTACTTTTACTTCGTGTTGGCGCAATTGGGCCTAACTCTCACTTTACCTTGACATTTCCACATGCGCGTCATACGCCACTCTTTGGGCGCTGCGATTTCTCATGTGTAAGCTCTTACATAAAAACATACTACGTTTTCCACGTTGCAATACAGATTTCACAGTTCCGAAAAACATTCAAATTGATTTCAATTTACCAAGTCACTAAGTAACTCAACTAATTTTTATTAGAGAAAAAATAGTTACGACTCCACTGACAATTTAATGCGGTAGTGGTATACTCACCACCAGCCACTTCCTTCAAAGAGATAATACCGAGGATCGCATAAACCAACGCCAGCGTGGGCCGCATCGCGACTATAAGACTTCACACCCAGTGTTGCCGCTTAAGAAAAAAGAAAGTCACCAAACTATTGCCATAAAGTCACTAGAATTAGGGGAAAAATTACTTCAAAGAGTCACTAGAAGTCACTAAATATTTTTATCAGAGCTCCATTTTTAAAATAAGTTCTAGAATAAAATGTGAAAAAATCAATTATTTATTCATTCAATGTTTATCTTACATAATTTAAAATTCAATTAATTGAATTATTTCTGTATCATCTTCTTCCGGCACAGGGAAGGTGGATGGTTCTGTAGAAGTTGTAGCTGTTGATTCTGTTTCTCTATTTACGGTTCTCATAGTTTTCGTAATTTTTGACAGTACTTCTAGAGGTATAATGTAAATGTGGCAGCTTTCTTTCACAATTTTTAGTTGGTTCCATCAAAAGTATTGAATTGAGAGTTTTGGTGGCTAGTCTATTTCGTAGTTTAGTTTTTACAATGTTCATTGTACTGAAAATTTGCTTGAATAGGCAAAGGTATATACAGCCAAAGCGATTGTTTTGATTAATTCGTTCAAGTTCATAGCGTAGATTATGATTGATTAGTAAATGATGTGATGAAGAACAGGTAAAATCTATGAGGGTATACAGCCAAGTCAAGTTCCGTGCTTCAAATTTTATCACTATTAAAAGTCACTAAAAACCACTAGATTTTTTTTAGTGACTAAATCTTTAAAAAATGTCACCAAGGACGTCAAAAACTCACTAGATCTAGTGACAAAGTCACTAAAACGGCAACACTGTTCACACCTTTTATCACAATGTAAGAAAGAAGGAATCGAATGAATCAACTTTTATTACTTTTGCCCATTACTTTCGTCCATCTCACTCAACCAAAGAATATAATACTAAACTAAAACGCAGTGGTTATATCCTCTTTGATAATACTACTAGTGCACTCAACGATCAACCACAAAGAATATAACACAACTTTTTTTTTTTTAGATAATTTTTTTTTAGTTTTTTTTTTTTTTAGATTAATTCGTCTCCTCCCGAAACAGGCAAAACTCATTAGAGTATACAGCCAATTCTGTCGTAGCTTTTAACGTCTGTTGTATAAGTTAAAAAATTCGTCTCCTCCCGAAACAGGCAAAACTCATTGATTAGAGTATACAGCCAATTCTGTCGTAGCTTTTAACGTCTGTAACAGACGTTTGTTTAGGTTCTCGCACCGCGAGAACCACAAAATATATTTTTCTAATTACAACTACGACGCGACAAACTCCCGCCGTCCGCCATCTTTCTTCAGTATTTAATTTTTTTTAAATATAATACTACTATCAACCAACAACAAACAGCTGCCCTGCCCTGCCTTGCCCACCCAGTGTTGCCAGATGGCCATACGAATTCCCCCCTACTTTATCAAAAATTCCCCCGAAAACTCGCTTTTTGAAAAAAAAAAATCCCAAAACAGTTTTGCTCATTTTAGTGAAAAAAAATAAATATTTTAGACTTTATTCAAACTCTCCCATGGAATCTACTTTTTTTTTTATTATTGACAGCGCGACATATTGCGCCGAGCCACCCATAAGGTGTCTAACGACGCCCAAGAACATTCGGTAGTATGCGGGGGTTGCGAATGCCATGCCGGCCTGACAGGTGCCCATTCACGCCCCTCTTGAAGGACCCGAGACTGTACTTGGGGGGAAATATATGGGCAGGGAGAGCGTTCCAGAGTTTACCGGTTCTGTAGAGGAATGATCTGCAGAATCGATTGGTACGCATCCGCGGTAAGTCCAGTGTGTAGGGATGCAATCCCTGCCCAGTGCGCGTGGTGCGAAGGTGGAAAGGCGACGCCGGGATCGCGTTAAACAGCTCCTCCGAGTACTCCCCATGGTGTTGCCGTGGTTCAAGATCGCAGGACACTTCGGGGTCACCCACTAGTCACACGGCTCGACGCTGGATTGAGTCCAGAGGCGCAAGCTGGTATTTGGCAGAGCCATCCCACAGGTGCGAGCAGTACTCCAAGCAGGACCTGATCTGCGATTTATACAGAAGCAGCTTTTGGTTCGGCGTGAAGTACCGTCGCACCTTAGTGAGTACGCCCAGATTTTTAGAAGCCAGCTTGGCCTTCCCCTCGATATGGCGACGAAAGTTCAGGTCGTGCGACAGTTCGACTCCGAGGACCCCGAGGTGTTCGCTTAATTTAAGCGACGTGCCTTGGAATGAAGGAGCCGGTGTGAACGCCGCTCTCTTCGCACTGAACGCTCAAACTTGTGTCTTGGAAGCGTTGAACTCGACCAAATTACTACGGCCCCATTCGGAAATAGAGCTGAATGTGTGTTCGAGCTCAGACACAAGTCTTCGCCTCTTCTCATCCACAACATCCCGACTGGCTGAAGGGTGACTGGTGTAGGATCCGTGTGCCGTGCTGTCATCTGCATAACAATGTATGTTGCCCAGAGACAGCATATCATTGATATGCAGAAGTAACAACGTGGGTGACAGACAACACAGATCCTTGTGGTACGCCGGCGTTCACTGACATGGCGTCCGACGAGCAACCGTCCACTAGGACCTGAATCCTACGCCCATGTAGGAAGTTGGCGACCCAGTCACAGAGGCCAGAAGGAAGTCCGTAAGCCGGCAATTTGCCCAAGAGCGACTTGTGCCAAACCCGGTCAATTACTATCAACTACAATTTCTAAACAATTATTTTCACCTTCACTAGCATTTTTATCCGTTTCATTTAGCAATTAAATAAAATGACTACGACAGGTATCGTTTCGTTCGGTCGTAGTTACAGTTACCACATCACATTCAAAGAGAATATAACCACTACCTACGTTATAAGAGACGAAACTCTCATACAAAAAATCGTTCTTTGAAAATCAGCTTTTTCAATGGCCGGTGCAAAATATCCGGTTGTAGCTGTCATGTTGGCACCACTGCATTAGGAAGTGCCGTGAAGGCAGCCGTTTATCAATATTCTTGATTTTTTTAGGTTGGGTTTATTACTATTATCAGTAAAACAGCATAATTTTTTGTATTTTTTAATGTTGATTTTATTAATAATATCTATACAAAATTCTCTTAACATTATTCTATATCAAAACCTAACATTTCCGTGAAAACATTCATCTTAGTCCTAATATCCCGATATCCTCGCACCACACATCTCACACTTCCTGTAATGCCGCATTGCCATGGATGCATTCGACGGCAACTCACTTTCACGCTACAGGCTAAATCACAGCAAAAACAAGAGGTATTTTGGGCATTTTCATTTAATGAAACAAACCCTTTAAATAAATGAAAAAAAAAAGAGACGAGAAAGAAATTGAAAGAAAATAAACATGGCGTGCGTGCCGTGCCCGCCGCCCAAAGAATATAAGCACTAGTACCGGAAGCTGTCATGCAAGATAAACGAATTTATTGTATGAAGTTGCGCCAGACTGATCACATTGATGCCGACACTTCACTTGGCTTAGCGTATTCGTGTATTTGACAAAAATTTCCGTTTCGTCTCCCTTTAATGGCTTGTTTAGAGCGAGATAAAACTAAAATGTTTGCAACAAACACGAAATACGCTAAGTGAAGTGCCGGGTGCCGGGCTCGTAGGTATGCCACACAGAGATTATTAACTAATAACTGGGCTGGGAGTGTCCTATTTGATTCCCTGCTAATATACCTACTAGGCGGGACAATGCTATTCGCAGGTATGAGGTTAGAGCGGCTTGTCCTATTTGATTCTATCTATCAAAGTGAATGTTTTGGTGGTTTAAAAAAAAAATAACCAGGGTTAATTTACAGAAGATGCGTCGCTAGCGCTACGCGACGCATCTTCTATAATTTAACCCTAACCTAATGTTGAGGCGGCGCGTGTCGTTTTTGTATCATGCAGGTATACCTACGAAGAGACACTTCCGTACGGACAGGGCTATTCGTAGGTATACCTGCATGCAGGTAGGTATATCTACGAATAGACACTTCCCCGAAAATCCCCCCAACGAACCTTTCCCTCCGAATCTCCCGCCAAAGACGAAAAAAACCCCGAATTTGCAGGGAATCTCCCCTCATCTGGCAACACTGGTCTGGCCCTTATCCAAAGATAATTAATTTACTTTTACTACGAAGCGGCACATGAAAGAACAAAATTGACTCTTGCGCTTTATTCAGCTGATTGTAAACGCGAAGTGGCAGAAACGAAAAGTAACAAAAACGACATGCACCGCCTCAACATTAGGTTAGGTTAGGTTTTTTGACGTGATGATGTCACGTCTTATAAATTGATGAACACCGGCTGCACGCACGAAGAAGTGTAACGTTCCATCTAAACCTGTTTGTGCAAGCGAGAGCGCGATAGAGAGGCATATACAATAGTAGAAAATACAAAATATATTTCTCCGTCTTTTGCGAGCCTCGAACCCGCGGTCCCTGCTACCATCACTGACCAGACGTGTTATCCACGCAGGCTATCGACCGTGTACTTATCGCTGCAAATTTTCTCAACAGTATGTGAATTTCATATGTTAATTTCATGGAGCGACATCTAGCGTCCACATCTAGCGTCAATATTAAATGAAATACTTCAGCCAGCGGTATACTTGATTTAGCAGTTAGGTAATTGTTGCAACGTTGAACATGTAGATGGCGTTATGTAGGTTTTTTAAATATAAATTAAACAAAAATTAATAGTCGTTATTTTCTCATATTTTTTATTAGTTATTATCACATCTTTATCATGTACTTAAATAAATTTTACATGGTAAATATCCGCCGGAACTGATTTACTTTATGACATCATCACGTAAAACTATCGTCCGTAAACCAACTTTACAGACAACGAATTTTTTTTTAACCTCCAAAACATCAAAGCTGATTTATAGCGCAAGAGTCAATTTTGTTCTCTCACGTGCCAGACCCCTTTTACATCAATTTACTTGACATTTGACAGTTGACAGCACACGCAATACGAATGACATTACTGGTCAGTAATTCAGTTGCATTAATTGTATTTTCTATGCAAATGCAAATGCATACATAGGGTTTCGTAGCCAGCAATGTTGGCAGATTCTTAAAAATGGGTCAGGTGTTTGTCCTTCTGTCTATCACAGCCTGTACTGTAGCTCATTAATAGCTCAAAATATTATCTTCTGGAAACTTGGAATGTATAAACATTCCAAGTTTCCAAAAGATAATTTCTGGGAGGCCACAAAATGTCAGAGATAAGAAAAGTCAGAAGTCCTTACTTAAAGAGACCACAATTATGGCCACAAAACTGAAGTCGAAATTTAAAATATCTTTTTAAGTGGAATTTGTATTGGTGAAAACGCCATAAATAGCTCAGATTATTGCTAAAATGTTTTTTTGTAATTTTATAAAAAGTTAAAAATTATAGTGATAGTAGTGTTTGTTTATTTTATATATATACCTTTATATATATAATAAACCAACACTATCGGCATTTTTGTTGGCTGTCGGCATATATATATATATACTGTCGGCATTTTTGTTATTATAAATGTTCGTAAGTTCGTGCCGGTACATGTGATTAGCAACGATGATTAATTTGTTTTCTAATAATAATTATTACTTTTGGTGCAGCAAATTTAATTAAATGGCCATTTAAATCATACTAAAATTAAGAGGGTTTCATTTTCATTTATGCTTTTAGTCTAGTCCAGTCAACGAGAAAAGAACAAAATGATTGCTTATCTACTTTATTAATAATAAAATAAAATAAAAGAGAAGATTTGTCTGTTATGCATGAAATATGAAACAAGAACAATTTTATTCACAATGATTATCCAAAAACCAATACATTAAAAAAATTCAAAAATAATCAATTCAGAAGCGGCTCCTCTTCTGAATCACGGTCACCGCTTTTGGGAGCATACCTTTTTTTGTCCTTGCCTCTAAGGTTGAGTGGATTTGCAAATGATGACCTTCTGCGCCAAGCAACGAATACACCAGCGCAATAGCATGTTAATGATAGTGTTAAAACAAAGCCCAAATAAATCGAGTACCGTAGAAATTCTGTAAAGAAAAACATGTAGGATGATACGGATATGATTGACTTGCACACAACTCTTGAGAACGAACACCTTGATGTTGCACACAACTCTTGAGAACGAACACAAATCTTGTCAAATATTAATCGAACAGGAAACTGACGTTCAACATACAAATCGCAATTAAGAACATTAATTACCTTGGCTCAATATTTTTGACTTAGAAACAACTTTTATGACGAATATTTGCATTTTATCTCCGTCCACAGTACAAGCAAAAGCGCCTTGTTCGTTCTTCGTAGCGTGTAAAATATATAGACTGTTGAAAGAGTCTATGGTCAGATTCGGTTCCTCTTCACCATCACCCATATTGCTTCTGTAAAATAAAAAGCTTAATTTTATTTAACCAGTATAGGTGGCTGTCCGAGGGACCAGTGGTGCCCGAAATAACGAAACTTTCATAATATTTATGAAAGTTTCGGTAACTTATTCTTACTGAAACTTTGAAAGTTGAAATTATTGTATGACCTACCTGAAAGAAGAATTCAACACATTTTTATCTTTATACCACACTACGGTTGAATCCAGTGTAGCTTCTGGGCAATATAAAGTTAAGTGGGATTTTTCTTGAATTATCTTTTCTGTGTTGTATTTATAATCACCTTTCTTGGTTGATATCGTTCCTTCCAATACTGAAGACAATCAGCATATTACATAATATTATATAAAATTATCTAGCCTCCCCAAAGTAAAATAAATTTTCTTTCAATCAAATTTAACCATTAATATACACATACAAATTTCGTCAGCTTCTTTAATTTTTAACCATACCAGAAGGGCGAAATCCAGGACACGGTGCAATTTCAACAAACTCTGGAATGTTTAGTACTATCGCACTTAATTCTGGGAATGCTTCCTTCAGACCTCGAGAACGGCACGAAACATCATAATCGTCTTTTAAATAAAACGAAGTCACATTGGCAATAAACGTATCATTCGAAGGCTGAAAAAACATTGAATGAGGTAAACACATTAAACATTCATAGATGCCATCACGCTGTATTCTGAAAATCGGGGTAAGTAGAGTAATAGGTGCTATGCTGCAAGAACTGTGGTGAATATAATGGTGAATAATACAATTGACCTAATACAAGGCAATTATCAAACAGCCGGAAGGCACGAAGACAGTAACATACCTACTGCATGACTGTGAAAGGACCGTGGCAAAGTGAGAGGTGGCTAATCTGTCGCCCTGTAGCTCATAAGCAATTTATACAAAGCGTTACCTACTTATATAAAAATTTAATAGGCGTTTCGAACAAAGGTAAATATTTGCACACTGAACTGGTAACAAAGAGCTTGCTAATAATGGATGAAGTCTACATTTTCCCTCCTTCCTTTTAGTGGAGTGACCTTTTGCTCTGCCTGTTTCACAGGGACCCCAAGGCTCCCAAACTGTAACTACTCTAAACGTAAAATTGAAATGTTCCTTTAAGAAACGAAATGCAGGTTCGTTCGATTTTTCAAATTTATTGTTAATAGGATCTAATTTCATTCGCTTGTACTCTTTCCATTGGCTTTGTTTGCCACTTTTAGGAATCACTCCACTAATGAAGACGTCTGAAAATAAAACCGGCTTTTTAAAAATTTTAATGTTGACATGTGAAATTTGGTGAATTTTGATAACATTACATTCTTATTGGTAGGTTAGTATGTACCTACTTACTTCTTTTCAACCTTTAACACTTTTCCATTTAAAAAAATTAATTAAAAGAGTACATTTTTATTATATACATTTACCTTCTAAATAATAAGTAAATATATTGTTGTTTGGTTCAGCCACCGCGTGACAAGAATATATTCCACTATCTTCATTACTGAAATTCGTTATTATAAGAGCGTGCGACGGTGTAATAGAGATCCTGTTATCAGTCACATCGGTATTCATGTTTACAGCCACCTCTCTTGGTTTATCAAAATCTCCTCTTTTCTTAAAATACCAAAGTTTAGTGCTTTGGTCGTTATTTTCATTGCTGAAATGGTTCAAAGTAATAAGTAAGCAGATAGGTCGTGATTTCTAAAATATTCGGTGGTGATAAAAGCGGACATCGTTCAGCTGAAGGGCAGCTATGGGACGATAGCGGCGCAAGAGCCATTCATACTAGTCTCGGAAGGTCAGCAGCTGAAACATGCCATTGAATAATTGTCACACTACTGACGGAATGTGGTCGCAGCGCGACCTCATTCCGTCAGTAGTGTACTCCCAACAGGGAAGTCTTTTCCATAAGGGCACATGGGGCACGAGCCAAGGGTCTCCGGTTCGATGAGGGCCCCAGAGTGCTAACGTCGTCATGAAGAGGAGAGGAGCTGAATTTTTTGTATATTTTACTAAGAATTGCCGATAAAATTTATATAGTGGTTAGAATATTTTACTATGGAAGGTGGCTTGGGACGGCGGCCATTTTGAAAAAAATAAAATAAAGGTCAGCGACGAACCCTCGATAAATCGATAGGGGATACATAGACAAACATAAAATGTTATATATCATTACTTCCTAAAGTGTCTCGCTAACGTGACACTTTAGGAAGTAATGCTAAGTAACATTTTATGTTTGCCTATGTATCCCCTATCGAATTAACGAAGTTTCATCGCTGGCCTTTGTTTTGAATTTTTTTTTAATTTCGGCCGATTACCAAGCCACAAACTTTCGAAGTCCTTTATAAATAAATCGGAAACCCGATGAGATTTCTAAATATTTTTTAAACAATGAACATAGCGTAAAATTTCTCTATGAATTCTATAACAATTCATTCATAGCCTAAGACGGTCCTGACTCCCAATTAGGCTCAAATTGTATGCACAACGTATACATGGCCACCGTGTAAGATGGCCATTTAGCAGCCTCGGCTGTTCTCCTCCAGTGCAGTATAGCCAGCAATCCAGAGAAGTATCCGGTATTGAATCTACCTTCTTGGAGGTGATATTGGCTTGTCGGAGCATGTACTTTGGCCCCTCCGCCTCAGCCACTCATACCAGATTACATCAAAAAATTTTTTTTTTAAATATTGCCCTTGTAGGCTGGATTAATGAACTTATTACATATTTATAAATTTACGAATTATGACGAAACTTATTCATTTACAAGAAAACTAATTGAAATAAAGCACAAACAAAACTAAATGCAAAGTTACCATATTTAACTAAATTTAGTAAATCCTAAGTTACCTTGCATTTTCAATTACACAACACTAAACTGCAGGTTTAGGTGCTTACCAGAAATTGCACTCCAACTGAATGAAAGCGGAAACATGGGAATCTACCACTTTAGCCATATTTTTTTCAGAGCCTAATAAAATAGATCGTTCTTGACAAAATAACCTTTTTGGAATAGCTTTAGCAGCTTCGGCACATTTGATGATCATTACATAAACTAGGATCCTTTTAACTTCCATAATGCAAAATAATACAATGTCTGCTACAAATCTGAAATTGTTTTCATATCCTTAAAATAATATTTAACATATTATATAGGTATAGCTTATCTTTAACTATAATTATTGCTTCCTGTAGGTCTATTCTTGTAAATTCTGACAGCGGAATCAGCGCTGTTGTGGCGCTGAGAGCCACTTTAGTAAGTGGCTCTCAGCGCCACAACAGCGCTGATTCCGCTGTCAGAATTTACAAGAATAGACCTGCTGGCCCTTGCCACAATGAACGTTATTTTCGACAGGAAAATGACCTGTAGTACTTGATCATTTATTTTTTCCTCAACAGCAATTCGGTAAGATTGTATGAAATATTACTGAAGTGAAGTTAGTTTGACAATTTGTCCCGTCATATTGTTATTTGAATCGCGTAGTAAAATTTCATTGCATTACAAAATAAATTAAAAATAATACGTAAATACCTAAATATTGTCGATAGCATCGGTAAATAATCTACAAGAATAATCAACAAACAAACTACGTATAAGTTAATCCGGCCTAGTGCCGCTTCACTTGTCACCCACTGTCTTCAGTGGGAACAGCCTCTGTACCGGCATACTCACTGGCTGATGTGAGTATGAGAAACGATCTCACTCAACCATTCAGAAGGCGTTCGCTGAGGCATCCGGCCCGGCTATTGGTTGAAATATGCGAGAATTTGTGTAACCTTTTGTACTAAGCATAAATAAAACAGACTAATCGCAAAAATAAAACAGAAGCGGGTAGAGAGAATAGGTGAGTGCATAGGAATGCGGCGTGAATCAATCATAGCCGGCGGGCAATGTTGCGTAGGGTGTGCGCGCGGCAAGAAGGATACAGACGGGAGACGCAACGCTACTGCGTTTGTATCGGAGCACGGCTAGCCAAAAATCCCTACTACTACGAAAATCGAAATCGCAATTTAATCTTTTATGACGTGACTTGTCTATCTCCGTTACCCATATCGCGCCCCGCGATATGGGGAGAGACAGAGCGAGCAAGGCGAGCGACAGGTTTGTTATCGCTGGCTTGGCTCGGGTATCTGGTAGTAAGAGCCGACCGTCCGACCAATCGGAAGCTTTGCTTGACGGCAACTTGACGGGATCACTACGAATCCCAGTCTGACGGACGATGATGGTGCGGTATATTTGTGAATTTTGAAATTGTTATTTGTAATATTATTTCAAATAGTTTTTACTGAACGAATATTATTGTTTATATAAAAAAAAAATATTGAAAAATTAAACAAGACTGTCGTTTTAATATTTTTGAAAAGTTGTACTAATAATCAGTGATAGGAATAAGTAGGGCTTATTTACCTAAACTTCGAGGAACAGAGTAAAAGTTGGAGACTTCCTTAAGACAATATTTTTTTCCGGTTTAATAATATTCATGGTATTTTAATTTCGCGATTTAAAAAAAGTGGCCGCCATTTTGAACTTTTTAGTTACTGGACCGATTGCTTTCAAAATCGATATCTGGGTGTATGTGTGGGCTCTGAATACGAATCTGTAGTAAAAATAAAAAAAAGTGGCCGCCATTTTGAACTTTTTAGTTACTGGACCGATTGCTTTCAAAATCGATATCTGGGTGTCTGTGTGGGCTCTGAATACGAATCTGTAGTCAAAATTTAAAAAAAGTGGCCGCCATTTTGATCTTTTTAGTTACTGGACTGATTACTTTCAAAACCCATATCTACATGTCTGTGTGGGCTCTGAATAACAATATGTAGTTAACATAAAAAAATATGATATAGATTAATATGATACTTATATTATATACAATATATTAGTTTTGTATAGGTATAATGGTTTTATAATTATAAAAAATAGAAAACGTAATATTTAAGAAATAATAACAATACATATTATAACTTGAATTCATCCATGTCATTGCCATAAAAAAACTAACAACACCCATATACAATAATTGATTTAAAATTTCTTTCCAGTCTGTCAAATTTGCCTATCACGTGTACGCGCCCGGTATGGCGCGCAGTCGTGCTCCTAACTCGCGAAATTTTTGTATTTTACACGCTTTAAGCATTGTATTATCATTTAAATGACCTAATTATGAAAGATTACGCCATCTTTTGTCATTCCTGATGATCTTGAGCTCTTTCGACACGTACAAACTGCACAAATCGCCATTTTGCGTAGTGCACATATACGTGTTCTTCGTTCCCAAGTCGCGAGCGCACTGACGGTGGATCCCGCAGCAGCGCTATATGTTAGTGCGAATGCTCTAACACGCGGCTAATTTTCCTATATACTAGCGCTCGACGGTTGCCACTCCCGTAGGTATGCTCGGTGGTATGTTGTAATTGGCTCACAACATACGAACGCTTTTTGGATGTTCGGGCCGACTTTGTCTTGCCGTGAAGTTTGAAATTGTGCGTTTGTACTTCTATGAAAGGAACATTTCAAAATATTTTGCACACTAAAACCTAAAGGTTACCTCTTCGTTTTCTAGTTTTATTCGTGCGATTAGTACCTATACTTACATGAGTGTTTTTATTATTATTAATTTTATCCTCAATTCTCATTCAAGTATTTTGCTACTTATAATACAATGAAATCCCTATACGGAAAAGTCAGCTTTTGAATCTCATCTAGGTACCTAAATGTTATAGTGTGTTTATATCTGTAAAATATTTTTGGTGCAATAAAGTATTTTCTATCTGTCTTATACAAAAGCAAATAATTCGTGGCCGTGAAACCGCGCCATAATCCTAATCAGACCCTATCTGTGTGTGCTCTCGTCTTTCTATTTCCCTCTGTCATAAAAGGATAAGTCTCTTGCAATGCACATTCTCTTGGGCGCGCATTGCCGATCTAAGGAGGGGAGGTAGATAAGTACCTACTAAAATGTATGAGACAGACAGACACCTGACCGAGTTTAAATATGGATCCCTGCTAGCGAGTAGCGACGACGCTGCTGGCTACGAAACCCTGACTTTCAATGGCCGCTGTTTCGGTGTTGCTATAAAAAACACATTGAATTCCTAATAAAAGTTATTTAGTCATTCGTGAAAAGCTATGTTTCTCTAAATGATGTAACCTCAATTTAATTAATGGGCAATATTTTAAAGAACTTACAATACCAATAGTTTAACGATTTTCCATTAGCAAGATTCGTAGCTTCGTAGCAAGATTCCGAAAAAAATGCTGCTCGTGTCGTGTGACATCACATCAGTGACATTACATTTTTCAGTGTGGCCAGTATTTTCTTGTTCGCGCTCTTCCTGCTTCCAAATCTTTGAATCAAATCAAATCGACGGCACCAATATGGCGGAGAAATCAGAAAGTAAGTTTGTATTTGTATTTGGAATGGTATTGTCGTCTGTTTTGCGCTTGCTTTCGTCTCTACTATTTGGGATTCAAATCTAGAACGACAAACTTGCCCCCTGCGCTTGTCGATCAAAATGCCAAAGTCTCAAGCTCAGTTCAAAATTTGAAAAAAATTCAAATTTTAAATGTCACTCGATCTACTTTAGGGCGCGTAAATAAATATGACCGTGGACAACTGGTCACTCAATGTTGGTGACCCAACAAACAAAGTAGGTTGAAACATATTGCATCGCACGCTGCGACAACGTGTACGGTTGTGTAATGGAATAACTCGGTACATAAGAGTATTTGTTTTGATGTTGCAGCTGAGGAAGAAGAACGGCGCATCGGAGGCGCCGCACGAATAAAGGATGAGCCGATGGAAGCGGAGGAGGAATGTGAGCCTCCAGCCTTCGGGCCGGCTGCGCTCGGACTGCACCGGGTGGGTACCAAGTTGCCCCCGAAACCGGCGCCCAGCGAGCCTATGCAGAAATTAAACGCGCGCGGTATGCCGGCGCGCATTCGCAAGAAAAATCGCTTTATATTTATAGATGATTTCGTTAACTCCTCGCCGCCTCGTCAGTCACCCAAACGCGGCCCTAAGTCCCCGTCCAAGACGCCGAGTAAACAACCAAACTCGGCTAAGAAGAAATCTCCGGGGAAGACGCCGCGTGGAAGTCGGCAGCAGGAGAAGAGTTCGAGCGAACGCAACGAAACACCCTCCAGACATTCTCCCGACCGCAAGTCGGGACAGAAGATTGGCATGCGGTTAAGAAATCTGCTGAAACTACCTAAGGCACACAAGTGGGTATGCTTTGAGTACTTCTACAGCGACATCGACAAGACTCTCTTCGATGGTGAGAACGACTTCATGATATGTTTGAAGGAGTCCTTTCCGCAGCTCAACAACAACAAGTTGACACAGAAGCAGTGGATGAAGGTGAGGCGCATGATGGGCAAGCCGCGCCGCTGCTCCCAGGCATTCTTCGCCGAAGAGAGGAAGGAGCTCGAGAGGAAACGCCAACTGATCCGGTACATTCAACAGAGAAAAACTACCGACATAAATTTAAAGGATATGCCCAACGAGATTCCCATGCAGCTGGTGGTGGGCTCAAAGGTGACAGCAAGGCTCCGGCGGCCTCAGGACGGTCTCTTCACGGGGAGCATAGATGCCGTCGACACCTCCAACAACACTTATCGCATCACTTTCGAGAGACCTAAACTTGGAACTCACTCTGTACCAGATTATGAAGTTTTGTCTAATGAACCACCGGAAACTATTCCGATCACTACTATCTTGCAAAAATTTAGGCCCCGTCAAGTAATGGAGGAGTTCCTGAACTTATATGAGAGTCGGCCCTTAGTCAATGAAAACTACGGAGACCCTCTCATCGGCTACAACACGGCCATGAACAAGCTGTTGGACACCACGGTTGGCAGGTTCCCCCTGAAGCTGCTCGAGCTGATGGTCCGGGTGATGAAAATTCTCAATGAGAAAAAAACAAAACTAATGAAACTTAAGGATTACAACAGTGAGGCGGAAAAGAAAAAATCCTTCGGCGAAAGGATGACAGACGACTTCCAGCGTAGATATGCGGGACTGGTTATTGAATTGGAACGTATGAACTTGGATCTTCAAGAGTTTCTTAACGAAGTACAAGTGGCCTGTCTCGAGATCGCTCCCGGTCCCAGCGTGGCTGCCATGCTAGCGCCCTCGCACATACGAGCTAAATGTCAAGAGGAAGCCGCAGATTTAGTGGAAAAGAATCACACTGGCAATATAAAAGACGAAAATGTTTTGGGTTTAATCACAGATTTGGTTGCGCTCATGCTTCAGGTGAAATGTTTGTCCGATTCAGATCAGAATGCATTCGAGTTGAAAGGGTTGCACGGTACGATGGAGCAAATAAAACTCAAACTCAACCCTAAACATCAACAACTCTTCCAGAATAATGTAGAAATTCACATGCAGCAAGTACAGATGGGCCTGAGCACGGCGAGTAGGTACATGGCACCCACATGGACGGACACTTAATTTTTAAGTTGTAAACATGTTGTAAATAAGTTTACATATTTTTCAGTATGTACATACCTTTCTCCAACTGCTGCCGGCAGTCAAGTGTTAACTGTAGATTTCTTAAATAGTAAAATCTCGTAATAAAGTGGAGTAACTTACAGCCTATAGCCGCCTACAACCAATATAATATCCTCAGTCTCAGACTTCAGTTCCACACAGACGGGAAGCTATTTGTAATTGTATTGCTCAAAATCATTACCTACTAACACAATAAGAGTACAATGTGATAAAAAGAGATAGCATGAATGATGGATAAAATTGTTGCTGTAGCGGTCAGAGGTGTCTGTCGTGTCGGTTTGCGGCACGAAATCGCGCACGACAGTTTCGGGTACAGCCCGAACACGGTGCGTGCAAGCCGAAATGTTCCGAGCACGATCGTGTTTCCGTGCTAGCTAGGCCAGCCCGACGCCCGGTCGACACGATAAGCACGAACCGTGTTGACGGCATGCTGATGTGATTATGCGCGCGCGCACCTACAAGAATTTAGGATTTCTTTATTTATTTCTTACTTATACAATGTCAGCCCAACGCAAATTTTTTCCTATAATTAGGAATAAGATGTCAAAGAAACAAAAGAAACTCTTAGTCGCCTTTTACGACATGCACGGGTAGAGATGCAGTGGGGTTATTCTTTTTAAGTACCGGCCCCACACGGTAATACAATATCATTGCTAAATCATGGCCCAGGCCCACTTGTGGCATAATCACTTCCGTCTCGTGTATAGCGGGCTGGCTCGTGTCGTGCGTGACACGAACACGAAACGGGCCAGCTAGGCTGAGCCGAGTTTAACCGAGCACGCGCGGCGTCGTACACGGGGCGCGCACGCTCGCTTGATTCCTGTGCACCGGGCTGCGTTCGTGTCCAACTCGACACGATACGACAGGTCTGGTAGCGGTTAATATTTGAATAAAGTTCCAGCAGATGAAATTAGACTGTCATACTCAATCACAGAGGGGAACTTTTTTTATGGAAATTGACATCATTGGCTACACAATCTACTATAACCGTGATGTCAGTCAACCCATCACACCTTGGTGAACTAGGTGTCATGTCAGTGCTTCCCTTTGGTTGTCCCGACTACACTGAAGTTGCTGGACAGAAAATAGACACTTCGACCGACCTTCATTCAGTGCGGTGGTAACAATCCGGATGGGTTAAGCTGTACCGCCCTTGTAAGGTATGAGAAGGGCATCCATTTTACGTGGAATCCGGACCGTGGTCCGACCGCGCCTGGTGTGCTTTGATGATGTAACGCCGATGCATCTTATCATCGAGCAACAGAGGCTGACAACGGGAACTACAGCCCTATAGAATGTTTACAAAGGATTTACAGCTCCCAGAAAAGAATAAAATTTTCCTAATACTTCCATCATTGACTAAATAAATGTCCTCACTAAAGTGGTGGTCAAACCATAGTAAGAATGCCTGAAATGGCCAAAAACGTTTTGGAAACTGAATATCACATACTATAATTAAGTAGCTACATTATGTTATATTTCTGCATGTGTCATACAGATGGTGGTCATCCATGTTGCAAGTCCAATGTACATACTTTTGCTTTAACAATTTCAATAATCTAACTACAGGTAATACAGAGTGGAATAGTTCAATATTACATTCGAGGGTAGGGCGTTGGACATATCCATTTGGATACATTGACGTTCAGATTAACTAAGTGGATGAGATGGTCATTCATGGGCGAGCCCTGTAACTGTTACACACGGCCTCAGTCGTTCAAGTGGAGTTGATAAAAGCAGTTGTGCATGCGTGATGAAGTTGAACATGAATTGTTATTAGCCGCTGCAAATTGCATTATCATCAAGAAAAAAAACTTTAAAGAAAGTGGTCGAAAGAATGTATTGCGGCGAAATAAATATTATTTAGTTATATATAGTTTTATTTTATTATGGTAAGCCGCATGAGTCACCATCCACAGGCGGGGAAATTTCTGGTACTTTTCAATTGCCTCTTAACACAAATTCTCTTCCAGTCGAAATTTTGAACGAACACACGATCTGGTAGGCACTATGGACGGAACCGCACGGTGTGTCGGCACCATCAGAATGAGCTTAAAATGGATGATGTTACCGACACTCGCGATCGGTAACACATGGCTGTGCTGGGCGCGGTGCCTAGGGGATTGGGTTTTCCACATTCACCGAACCGTATCCAATGGATGTGTCATTTGGATGGGGTTGAAAAAAATGAATTGGGATGCGTTTGGAATTCCATGAGTGGCACGGTTCCACAAAAATCACCTATGTATTTGACATTCAAGACAAGATTTTGGAAAGGTACTGAGCCATTTTCAACATTTGCTCGTCCGTGAATGTGCACCGTAAAGATCTCCCAAAGACTTTTTTTTTTATGGAAACTGACACGGTTGGCTACATCACCTACAACGTCCGTGATGTCAGCCCATGACACCGGGTGAACTAGGTGCCATGTCAGTGCTTCCCCCTTTGATCGTGCCGGCTACACTGAACTGGGCGGAAAACACAAACTATTTACATAGCCGTTTAGACCGACTTTTCATTCAGTGCGGTGGTACCAACCCGGGCGGGTTAAACCATACCACCAAGTAAGATTATGGAGGGAAGGGACCTACAGTTTTACGAGGAATCCGAACCTCGGTCAGCCTCCAACGGTCAGCGGTCACCCATCCAAGTACCTACTGACCGCACCCAGCGTTACGACAATAAATGTCAATAGCGACAGTTGACTGTCTGCACCACTGAGCTATCGAGGCTGACATAAGGAGTTCCAATATGTTCAACAAATTGAACAACCAGTTGAACAAATTGGACATCTTTCATCCAATTTTTTCAACTTTCAAAATATTGATCAAATTGGACAAACTATAATATATCGAAATTTCATGTATTGAGTGATTTTGAATTTTTTTTTCTGTAAAGTGTAATTCTGGCCCGTATATTTCAATAGAAAATTCCTATTTTTATTCAACTTGACTTTTATTTATTATTGCATTTACGATTTTTATTACCTATATGTATAGATTTTCATCGAGATGAAAATGATAGAGGTGCAATTTCATAAATAATTCTATAAATTCTGACACACCGAACTTATGCCATCAACATACAAAACAGAAATAGCGTATACAGCCGGCATAAATTTGGCTTATGGACGTAGATTGCAAGTCTATAATTTTTTTTGTCTTCATTATTCTATATATGACAAGATGCTATTTTTGGGGTTCCGTAGCCAGGCACTTATATAATCAATCAGTCAGGTGTATTATCTATACTTATTATAAAAATTTAGTCCTTGCGGTACGAAAATTATTTTCAAGTTTATATCTTAAATGGTTATTCAGAAAATAGCATTCTAGTGGACAGAGGCGCCGCGTTGCGTGCGACTGGTGCAACCGATGATCGATGCATGTTTTATAAGAGGTGGCTGTGTGCGAACAACGATCCCACTTAATAGGCTTTATTATACTGATTCTATCCCCTATGGTCTATCCTGTTATTGTGATAAACTACAGAAACGTGACATAGTTTCACGATCTCATGAATTTCATGATGTCATTGGTGAGGAATTTTCTGGGAAGAGGTATGATAATGAAACAACAAATTTAAATTCATGTTATGCATAAAACCATTATTTCAGATTTTCATCATTACTGTCATTACAGGAAAAAGACATTAACAATATATTCAACGCAGGATATTTTATAAAAGTTTCCTTTCTATTATTACTAATTCCAATGAAGCCTTGTGTGTGATTATGTAATCAATAATGTATTCATCACATGAGAGCTAACTTGTCTGGGAAATAAGACATAAATTCAAATATAACATACTTACTAGTTTTACTACATTTTACAAACAAAATGTATCTCACAATAATGGCCAGCTCACTTTATTGATTACGACTGTGCGAACTACACTGAAATGAAGCGGAGCGTCAAAATATTCTTGAGATATTTTTCTTGGTCAATATCTAGAAGAAGGAATATGAAAAAATGCCATAATATACGCTTATTTAACTCATGCCCCCCACCCGGAACTGAAATGGTTACTGTATTTAATTTTATAGACTAATGTAGAGCTAAGCAAAGTAACATGGACCGGGGCACTACATGGAATTGGCTGGCAAGTTGTAGACAAAACATTTTTACAATCTGGAATTCGTTCTCAAACGTTATAAAAGTGTAAATTCATTTCTTGTATTTATTTAATGTTTCTAGCAATCCATCTGCCTCCTCAGACGTTTTCACCCTGATGAGGACCGGCACCGGTGGGGGTTTCGAGCCTGGGGTGGGTATACACACCACCATTACGTTGTTCTTGCCCATTCTCTGGGTGGGAATGGACTCGCTTAGGATGAAGTTGAGTAGCACGGTGGCTAGGCTTGTGTTGGCGCGCACGATTAGCTGATGTTTGTCGCTGTTGTCAATGGTCTTGATGTAGAGCGTACCCACACCGTTATCCACGAAATTGCCGTCCTTCTTGAAAAATATCTTGCAGCGTTTTTCGAAGACGCTGTTATCCTCAGCCACCGGAGTGAAGTCCACCTTGGGCGGCTCATCCTCATCGTCAGCATCCTTCTTTTCTTCATTTTGTTCAGCCGGCTTCTGAATGTTTGAATTAAAGCTCAACATATTTCCAGTGCCGAAGGAAAATGGCGTCCCTGTTGGAGCTGTTGTTGTGAACAACCCTGTGGTTGATTTAGCTGAAGACAGCAAATTTGTAGCTGCCCCTGTCGGTGCATTAGTAGTAAATAATGAGGTACTAGCTATATTTGAGAATGCTGCAACTGAACTAGCCTTTTTCTCTTCAATAATGTTTTTCTTATCCGAGTTATCTGTGTCGAGAGTGGTCTCACCAGTCAACGGTCCATGCTCCTCCTCTAGTTCTTTCAGATATCTCTCGTAATCTCTGAAGATTGGCGTCAATATGCAAAGTGGATTATCATTGACATGCTTCTTAATCCACTCAGATACAGATTCATTGAGCCCTTTAAGTTTCGAGTAGTATTCTGTGTTGCTACTTGATGAACTTGTTTCCGTATTATCATCATCACATTTAGTTTTTTTTGAAAATGGCTCCGTATCCCCTAATGTGCGTTTAGTCCCTGCATTGAGTAAGCTATTACTGGAAGTGGAAACTGGTGGCATTTTGAACGCAGGCATTGAAGTGGGTGACTTGGATAGATTGCCAAAAATGGAATTGCTCTTGGAATCACTAGTCATTGATGGTATACCGAATGTGATAGTTGGCTTAGAATCGCCTGCAGGGCCTGCAGGCGGTGTTTGGGCTGAAGTATAAGTACCAGAAGATGTAGGAGATGCACTTTTCGATAGACCAAATATCCCTGTTGGTACAGACGATGAAGTCGTGGAGGAGGGACTGAACATTGTAGGCTGCTGTGCACTGGGCAACGGTATTCCGAACGAAGCTGGTGATGTGCTTTTGGTCGGCGTACCAAACACCATGGGAGACGATGTCGATGTAGATAAGCTAGGGTTTCCAAACAAGGATGTCACCTTTACTTCACTTGAGGATACTTGTTTTGTGCCAAAAAGTCCTCCTGTCTTCTGTGTGGGGTCTGTTGTAGGGGAATTGCCGATTATAGCAGTACTGTTCGCCACCGGTGAACTTCCAAACAAACCCACAGGTGACGCTGAGTCCTTTTCTGTGGAGGATCCATTGGGCGCGGATGTTCCTGCTCCGTTTGTTAAGTTGGATAGGAAATCAAACGAGGCTGGCGCCGGTTTGTTGAATCCAGAAAACGTACTGAATATACTCGTCTTGTCCTGTAAACATACCACAATATTTATCTGTTATTGAAAATAACAATAACAGTTCAGAGCAGTCATCAGACCCGTGTGGACCTACAGGATCCCACTTTGGGGTAGTGCTAGTATTTCCATTATAAACATAATCCAACGACTACAAAATGTCATATTGCCAGATATAAGTGCAGTCCCCTGCTGTTTTTGCTAACAGCTTTTAGCTACATTACTGACATGGCACCTAGTTCACCCGGTCTTATGGGCTGACATCACAGATGTAGGTGATGTAGCCAAGCCAGATTCCATAAAAAATAAATCACAACACTTATTTAGTTATTATTTTTGTTCGGTTTTGGTTTAAAAAAAAAAATATTAAATTTTGTATGATAAATTTTTTCAAAAAAATTTTTCTCCGAAAGTACAAGTCTCCGCACAAAAAATTTTTTTGCTAATAGGTCCTTAGACCCTCGCCTACCAGTCCCAGCTACCAGAAATCTTCTAAGAATGCCGCGCTATACTAACTCCCAACCCAGTGACCTTCGTGAGGGATGTTTACACACCTTAACCGTCGGCCCGGCACTCACCCGGCAAACAACACTTTTTAATAATGACGTGCAATTTCTAGACATAAATCACTGAAAAGATATATTACATGATTTATCACATCATGTCAGATTCATAAATGGGCAGGTACACGCTTAGTAGGTACCTACATGCTAGAGTAACTATGAAACAGCCCACAATATTGAATTTATTTGAATTGACTTGTTAGCCTCGCATTTCCTACTGTCGTCGTACAATGTAGAAGTGGAGGACCAGTACCTGCGAGGTGCTGCCCGGCTGCGTCCGTCGCCGGCCCGTGCGCATGACGCGGCGCTGCAACTCCTCCTTGGTGGCCGTTCGGAACACGCCGCTTTCCTCCGGCTGCTCCTCCATATCCCAGTTGGAATGATTGAGTTCAGATGTTGCGGTACGCTTGGCCGCCATCGTCTTATCGCTTTTTATTGGACTGACCCGAGGACTAACCTATACAGCACAAGCAAGGCTATTATTCTCGCTCACCGACCGATGTCCGATTTAACTCGTACGTACGTAGTGTAGTGCCTAAATAAATAAAACACTAACAAACGAACCTAGCACAACTGTAGGAACCATTTTCTTCAGACATGATAGCCATTTATGTTACTCTATAGACGTTGAGTTGAACTTTAGCTTAGCGACGGCTGGCGAACAGTATTATATTCTTTGGCTGGCGACGGGACGGCACGCGCGCACGGGATCTCTGCTTCAGTGTTGCCAGCGGGGTCTTGTCAAAAGTTACCTAAAATAGA
This sequence comes from Nematopogon swammerdamellus, assembly GCA_946902875.1. NCBI lineage: Eukaryota > Metazoa > Arthropoda > Insecta > Lepidoptera > Adelidae > Nematopogon > Nematopogon swammerdamellus. The sequence goes on from OX336337.1 coordinate 7,328,501, forward strand.
AAAAAAGTAACCTTTTAGTGTGAAAAGTAACCTTTAATTTTTTTTCAGTATTAAGTAGTGTTTATCGGTTATCCTCATCCTCGTACGTATTTATTTGTACACTTAGTTACCTAGTTTTTCAGTCGTTTTTTTTTTCAATTCAAACCACTATGTATGTAAGTAGGCCCGACCGACACAAACAAACAAAACTAAACTTTCTTTCATTCATCGACCAACACGACACGACGATCGACGACTGGAGGCGACACGAACGAACGACAGCAAATGAACTCGAAAAGAGCGAATTAGATTGAAGCGAGACGCTTTTGTGATTTGGTTATTCACACCCTTTAGTGTGAGAGAGAAAGTCGTATTTTTAACATGTTTTTAGAATACACACAGAACCACGACGATTTACGAGCGAAGTGTTGCGTTGCCAACATGAAAAAAATGTAAAAGAGTTCTGCCCACAGACCTCGCATTGAATCCACAGTAAAATTTATAAGTCTGTGGCACAAACCTTTTCTGTGACACAACTATTTCCGCCGTTTAATCGGTTTCGTCTAAGAAAAGATATTATAAATGTATTATACAAATTAATTCTGAAAAATCACCTAAAAGTGACCTTTTGAGTCGTGTAACCTAGAAGTAACCTTTCAGCGTTAAAAGTAACCTAAAAGGTTACAAAAGTAACCTTTTGAGTCGTGTAACCTAGAAGTAACCTTTCAGCGTTAAAAGTAACCTAAAAGGTTACAAAAGTAACCTTCTGGCAACGCTGCTCTGCTTGCACGCACGCACAGATTACCAATACTTGCCAGTGTTGCCAACTCAAATTTTGAAATTCTCCTAGATTGACTTCGAAAATCTCCTAAAAATCTCCTAGAAAATTTTCGTCATCCTAAAAAATTCTCCTGTTCTTCAAATTATAAAAATTTCACCACATTTTTAGTGTTCCTTATACGTACGGGACCATTTTACTAAGCCTAGGCCGTCTGTCCGTCCGTCTGTCTGTCTTACCTGTAAAGAGCAGTATCTTTTGCACCCTGAAAACCGGTCAAGTGCGAGTCGAACTCGCGCACCGAGGGTTCTCTGTCAGTCAGTCAGTCGGTCAGCGTGTAAGCGTCTACTGCTGGACATACGCCTTCAATTTTCCTCCAGTCTCTCGGCCTTCAGCGGTACGGACCACTGCTTTCCGCCGACATACTTCATGTCGGCGTCCCACCTGGCGGGTGGTCTCCCACACTCCATTTTCCTGTCCACGGCCGCCAATGTAGTACATGGTTACTCCAACGGTCGTCGTCCCCTCATTCATTAGTCATTACGCACCATTTCGCCTAGCTATACTCCCATGCCAGCCCAGCATGGCTAGTTCCATCGCTTGCTGGGCAACTTTTGAAAACAACTTTAGTCAGAGCTCACGTTTCACATCCGTACGTCATAAACGGTAGGACGCGCTGGTCATAATATATACAGGTTAGACCTCGGGGCGAATTTTAAATTTCCAAGGCAGCCCTACTCAGTTGAATTCCTCCCTCGACATTCTTAAGGAGACCTTGTCTACCAAGCAGTATTTAACCGAGATATACGTACATACTCTTCCTTCAATATGTTCTATCACTTCTCCGCCAATAATGATTTGTCCCCCCGTCATAACCACGATTGCCATTCTAACCACCACGTAATTCGTCTGTTTTAATTATTTGTTTTTTTTTTTAGTTTTTAACCACACCAAGCTTGACACTTGTACGTATTACCGTTTTTACGTTAGAGCAAAACCAAACAAAAAATATTTTTTTTTTTAGAAAAAAAAAACGTTTCTTTTATGGAGAAGCCCTTAATTTTATTTTGTTTTTCTTATTATTTAATAGGATGTCCGCCAATAATAAATAACACATGATCTGTGAAAATCACAACCAGCTACCTATTACGGCACAAAAGATACAGCCGTTAAAGTAGTGCGGACTGACGGACAGACTATCGACGTAGGCTCAGTAATACTACTGATTAGTACAAAGAATACATGTAAATAACATTGATTGTTAACAAAGTGTTCGTTCGGTTAGGCCCGCCTGGTAGTCGCTTGTCGGTCGATCAATGCACGCACACACTCACAGAGTGTCACATTATCCTATCTAAAGAGCAAGAAGGGGAACCTTGCTCTTATTAAAAGACAAATCCTATCGTATATTGTGTGACTTGAGAGGTTGGTTGATTCACAAACAGTTCATTCATTGTGTTGTCACCGTACATACCGAAATATTTGTTTGTTATTACTAGTAAATATATGTTTCTCACTCCTAAATCTTCTCCTGTAATGATTTTCTTTCTCCTAGATTTTCTCCTACTCTCCTGACAGGCAAAAACTTCTTCTAACACCGCTGAAATTCTCCTGAATCTAGGAGAAAATCTCCTAACATGGCAACACTGATACTTGCACGGCAAGGGATGGATTGGGGAATGGGACAAAGAATATAATACTGGATGGGATGGCGCGGTAGGTATTTGATGCTCTGTGGGATGATGCGATGGCCATCCAGGGTTGGATTTTAGGTCACTAAAAGTTATCGTACTCAAAGTCGAAAAGGATCGTATTTTAGCCTAAATAGTCGTACGACGAAAAAAATGAAGATATTTCAGTAAGTTGGCGTTGTGTGCCCAATCCAAAATCCTGATTGTGATTAGGACTAACAGTTTTTTTAATTTGTAATGAATATAATTTATCAATATAACACAATACTTATTACTTCAAATAAAGTATGCACGCAACTAACAAATAATAACAGTTTAGTTGGATATAAACAAATCGTTCGTGTGCCCCGGAGCCTAACAACCATACTATCGTCGCTCCAGTTTTCAACTGTCTAACAGACCATTTTTGGCGAAATTGAGTTATGTATGCAGTACGATTTGGTATATTTTTCTCTATATATTCATGTAAAACAAATATGATTTTTTTAGCTCTAAGGGGGTTTTTATTTTAATTATTTGTCGTCAATGTCGAATTCGAAGTCAATGTTCCGTTCGTATTTCTCCAACACCTCACGTTAGACAAATGAACACCGAAATTCGTAACGGCCGTTTCGTTGAAAATCTGTATACATTAATCTAATATCCACTCTAACATCCGAGGACAGCACTACTCGTTGCGGGCGTATGAGGCCGACAAACAAACCAACCAATAGCAGCGCTAAGAATGCCCCACGTGATCTTTTCTCAGCCGTCATCATTCACGCACCTCTAAGTCGTTTCACAGACCCTGCGTGAATTTTTAGCAATTTTGAATGAATTATCGAAGTTTTTTGTGTGATAGTTTACTAAAATATGTATCAAGGTGTACACTAACTACAAAAGTACTGGTGAATCAATAGATTGCAAAAGGTAATTAATATTCATTGTTTTATTTCTATCTCATACTATTTCGTTTGAATCTCAACGGTTATGCTAACTGTCTACAGCTTGTTGGCAAGAGTTTGGAGTTAAAACTATTTTGTTATTGTGTGCTGGGTGAGGTTGAGATTTTATGGTGGCTCCACTTGGGCTGTACTGTATGGGTTCCGGCAGGTAAAATGAATACAAGTGCACCCATTGCATTTCTTCCCATGCACCTCGTAAGGGGCGACTAAGGGATTACGTCGTCTCCCTATTTGTTTGGATTCCACTTTAAGTTTGAGGTCACCTTCCTTACTAACTAGGTGGTAGGGCGAGTGGTAATCCCGCCTGGGGTGGTACCACAGCATTGAATGAACGATGGTCGAAGCGGAAATGAAAATTGCCCGTATTTTCAATCCAGTTCAACGTAAGGAAAGTCCTGGCATGGCACCTAATTCACATGTAGTGTGTGTGGTATTAGACATCATGCCTGGTTCTATAAATACACTAATTTTTAGGTTGGTATCGATAATATTTTTAAATATAAGTATAGCCTATGTTCCATAATAAATAATAAAAAGTAAATTATTATTTTGAACAGCCCTTATATGCGTTAAACTTCATATCGGATGTAGGACAAATACGGACTTAACCTTGAGTACCATACTTACCCCATCATTCTGTGCCACTAATCTAACGTTCACCTTTCGCAAACACAATTTCGTCACTTTATCTAACGTGTGAATTGAAATTGAAATTTCTGGGAGAAACAATCATATATTTCTTATAATGTTTTATTTAAATGTACTCTTTTATGTGTATGAAACATATTAATGCATTACTTATACAATATCTTGCCGAGCTGTGCGTTTTTAGGAAAAAAAACTTTAAAGTGCTCTCCTGGACAATTTGCTTTTTGGTCTGTTGGAGAAATACGAACTAAAGCGAAGCTATAGAGATAGACGGAGGTTACACGCTAGGTTTGGCATCAGTTCAGTCCGTGAAGATGCGTCGCTACGCGATGCATCTTCTATAATTTTAAACCACCAAAACAGTTTTTATATTTCCGAATATTTCCGAATATAACCTAATGTTAAGGCGGTGCATGTCGTTTTTGTTACAAGTTTGTATTTCCGAAAATAATTCCTAAGTGGTTATAAAAAAAACTAAACACCCTAAAACAATTTAAACACCGTAACATTGCTTGAAAAAGAAACAAAAAGATTTGGTGGGATTCGAACCCATGGTTATAAAACTACTAGTCCTAGACCCTCACCCCTGAGCCACGAACTCACTTACACGAACAAACGAATATCGAATTCCCTTGATTCGGTTTCGGCTCTATGACGTCACAGCTGTGAGGGAAAGTAATCAGAATTGATCGCGAGCCACTCGTCTAGGGCGTGCGTGACGTGTGCCGCCCATAGATATAGGATGCATATATGATGTATATAGGATGGATATACTATGTATATAGGATGGATATACTATGTATATAGGATGGATATACTATGTATATAGGATGGATATACTATGTATATAGCGACAGCGTAAAATTCGAGGTCTGTGGTGCTGCCAGACCACGAGTAGCTCGGGATCAATTCTGATGTCTCTCACTGACAGTTCTCCTCCTAAGAAATTTTTATTTTCGGAAATATTCGGAAATATACAAACCGTTTTGGTGGTTTAAAAAAAATTACCAGCGTTAATATAAAGAAACAAATGAAATATTAACCCTAACCTAATTTTGAGGCGGTGCATGTTGTTTTTGTTACAAGTTTGCATTTCCGAAAATAATTATAGGTGGTTATAAAAAAAACTAAACACCCTAAAACAATACACCGTAATATTGCTTAAAAAAGAAAAAAAGCAAAAAGATTTGGTGGGATTCGAACCCATGGTCATAAAACTACTAGTCCTAGACCCTCACCCCTGAGCTACGAATTCACTTGAACGACCAAACGATTATCGCATTCCGTTGTTTCGCCTTCGGCTCTATGACGTCACAGCTGTCAGCGAGAGCCAACAGAATTGATCCCGAGCCACTCGTGCCGTGCGTGCCAGGCCAGACCCCTCCCGACTGCACACGACAGCACCACTCAGCACAGCCGGGTTTCACACCTGAAAGACTTCCTGGCTCCTTCCTGGCTACTTTGGCTCCTTTCGTGAACACTCGGCTCGAAACGAAACGTAACAAAAACGACATGCACCGCCTCAACACTAGGTTAGGGTTATACGCGACGCATCTTCTTTATATTAACCCTGGTAATTTTTTTTAAACCACCAAAACATCACTTAAAAAAAAAACACGAAACAAGAACACGATTCAAGAATATGATCCTACGAACTGTCAAACTGACGGGCAAACGTCAAAGTGCCTTCACTTCAGTAAGACTTCCGTATGGTGTGAAAAAAAGAAATAAACGATTCGAATAAAATTGAAAATTGGAAAGAGAATAATTACTTTTAAATAAATATTTATTTGAAGAACAGAGATTCACAGATACGTACCAAACTTGTTATTCTGCTCCAGCTCTTCAATACCACTCATTTCAGCATCGTTGTTTGATTGTTCCGAGTTGCTACTGCTGCTGCAATTACTATCATCACCTAGAGTAAATAAATGAAAGTTATTAGAATATGTTCATACTATAAACTAATGTACTTTACTAATATTATAATGAGGTCAGCCTCGGTAGCTCAGTGGTGCGGCCGGTCGACTGTCGGACACGTGGGCGCGGTTTGTACTTGAATGGGTGACCGTGTTTCGGATTCCACGTAAAACTGTAGGTCCCTTCCCTTCTTAACTTAGGTACTAGGTGGTAGGGTTTATCCCGGTCGAATTGGTACCATCGCACTGAATGAAACGTCGGTCGGCTCGAGTAGACTTCTTGAGGCTTGTAGATATTTCAATCAGATTCTGATACAATTTCCGGGTTCTTCAATTGTTGCAGAATCGCAAAGGCGTGGTCTTTTTCGCCCACGAAGAACTTATCAACATTCTTTTTTTATTATTATTTTTTTTTAATTATTATTATTTTTTTATGTACATCAGTTTGTTCTGTCAGTTTGACAGTTCGTAGATGTTGTTGTTGTTGTTTTCGCCATAAATAGGCAGGCAAAGATCATTTGACCATACAGCCAAATTGACAGTTCGTAGAATCCTATTCTTGAATCGGGTTGTTCATATCACACTAACTTTCCGTCGACCCGAAGTCTGCCGAAAGGAGCTAAAGGAGCCAGGAAGGACCCAAGAAGTCTTCAGGTGGCACACCGCAGCACAGCTAGCCAAGCGGGTCTGGCACATGAGAGAACAAAGAAATAGGATTGACTCTGGGCTATAGATCAGCTGATTGTATACGGGTGGTTTAAAACAAAATAACGGTTAATATAAAGAAGATGCGTCGTTACGCGACGAATCTGCGACGCATTTCTCTAAATGTTGAGGCGGTGCATGTCGTTTTTGTTACGTTTCGTTTCTGCCACTTCGCGTTTACAATCAGCTGATCTAAAGCGCAAGCGTTCCTTTGTTCTATCATGTGCCGCTTGCATACTCGATTCAACCCAAAACTCACTCAACCAACAAACACACACACCCACCGTTTCTTTTTCAGTCTTCAGCAGACAGACAGGTACTAGGTAATAATGAATAAAAATAAGTAATATTTCTACACTTCACTCACATAAAGTGTAATGAAAAGTGAATTAAAACATCAAGTTTAGTGCAAAGAATATAATAATGTTTAACTACGAATGTTTAGGAAGCTTTCACGCTTGAGCTAGTGCATAAATATCCCTTTTGGCACGAGCGAGACAAATGCCAAGTGCGGCTAAGTAGTAGGTATTATTGTACCTACATATCATGTTCTATAAACTCACTGCCTGAAACTGCTGAAACATTTTATTATCGACTTTATGAAGTATATTTATGTAGAGCATATGTGCTGAAGTCAGTTAGTTGCCTGTAGACATACATGTTAAATAAATAAGTTCGATCGAGTGCCACTATTGGCACGACATCGTTTTGTGAAGACGTTGAGCTCCGTGATGGAAGTTTCAAACGAGATCAAGGAGGACATTCGAAGATCTCAGTCCGATTTAAAGAACGCGATCCGAGTTCACCAGGTAAGTACATCTTCTGTTTCACTCCTTTGTGGTTTTTTCTGATTTGATTTTGGATGATTTTGAAACTTCACGAAAGAGATCACTTCAAGATCAAATACTTCACAAAGAGATTTGTTGTAATCATGTTTACAACTGTAAGTACATGCCTATATAATATACTTTTATAATATTATATTGTTTCAGGTTTGGGTTGCGAGGTTGCAGGAAGATGAGAATGTAAGTTTGTTTTCTTTATATTTTTATTATTGTTGTGTGTGTTTGAGCCTGGCTTCCACAGGTTATTTATAATAATGCTTAGCCCCCTGACTCCCAGAGCACTTTCACTTTACATTTTCACTGCACTTTCTACGTGCTAACTCAAATATGTCGTAAAATAATTAAGTCAAATCAATAAAACGCTTGATATCTGAGAGCCGAGGTAGGAGGGGAAGCGGGAGAAGGTGGGGACGGTTTATTTATTCACCCCTCTGCCGGAGGGGTGAGGGGTAAGGAGGAAGGTGTTGTTTTTTGTATGGAAAAAATAAGGGGGGGGGGGGGGGGGCGGGTTGGCTTGTTGGCTTAGAAGAGGGTGAGTGGGAGGGGGGACAGTTGGGTGAATGTTTTGGTGGTTAAATTAACCCTAACCTAATGTTGAGACGGGCCATGTAGTTTTTGCATACATTTCAATTAAAAATCAAAGTTTCAGTGCTTTAAAAAAAAAGTTTTAATTTTGTATGAAAGTTTATACATACATATATTATAATAAATATTAAAAACACTATCGCGTTTTTTCAACCACTATGTAGTGTTGTATTATTGTGTTTTATACATTATGTACACTTCTCAAATATTTCGGCGCTTGCCGTCGTCAGTAAGTAAAATTATAATATAGTAATGACAGGTATTTGAATAATGAATGACAGGTGATCGTGAGAGGTGCGTGTGCGAAAAAAAAAAACCTGCTTTTAATCAGAAATATTAAGTCCTGGTGAATGATAAGCTCCTAACGACCAAATGTATGATAGTTCTGTGGTTTTTAACAGCGGCGATTCCTTTAAGTTGTCTAGGTTGGCGCCGCCAAACCAAATAAAATGAATGCCAGCATTAATATCGAAGTATTACGCAAAAACAAATGTGAAAAAAAGTGAAAAAAAAAGAAAATGTCGGGGTTCATTTTTTTTTATTATGTAACCCACGATGAATAAGCTAAAACGTTAATCCCGTTACATAATTTGAAATTTCGCGCGCGTCACACGCGGGCGACGAATGACGACACATCAAGGCATTCATTGGCCGGTTGGCTACATTTGAAGCGCCATCGTATTCCATACAAGCGGCCGATGTCCCCCCGTCCGCGCGCACCTGCTGATAAGCGTTTCGAGTTGGCGCAGCGGGGAGCGCATTTAGCGACTAGCGAGCTAGGCTAGGTGAGTTGTGTGTGCGCGCTGCGGAAGCGAATGCGTGACCGCTTTGTAAACAAAAATGGACCTGTTATGGATGAATCTTGTGCGGCGTTTTTTTAAATTGATTATTTATTGGTAATAATGGCAAACTCCAGTGCGAAATCTACAATTATAGAAGATCTTTCGAAAAAGCCTTCTCAACGAAGACATTTTCTGAAAAAACTTTAAATGTTCAAAAAGGTTGCCCTTGTCCAAGTTTGTCAAATTTGAAGTCTGTACATAAAGACAGCAAAAGGGAATATTATATTAGTTTTTAGTCCCGCACCGTCACTCATATTAATTAATATTTAATTAATTTAATATAATAGGGAATATTATGGTTTTTCAGTTTTTGAACTCATTGTGGTAGAAATAAATTAACGCGTAAGTTATGAAATTATGAAAAAAAATCCTTAGCCAGAGCCAACCCAATACTCAGCACCAGGAGTCGCTACTGGTTTTTAAATCTATTTCGGCTATTGGTGGTGTAAATGATTTTATGATTCTTAAAGAAAAGCATGTATTAAAAGATTTCTGGTGTGTTCTGGTATGACGTGGAATGGGTAATGGGGAGTTTGTAGAACTACAAACTCCCCATTACCCATTCCACGTCATACCAGAACACACCAGAAATCTTTTAATACATGCTTTTCTTTAAGAATCATAAAATCATTTACACCACCAATAGCCGAAATAGATTTAAAAACCACAGAACTATCATACATTTGGTCGTTAGGAGCTTATCATTCACCAGGACTTAATATTTCTGATTAAAAGCAGGTTTTTATTTTTTTTCGCACACGCACCTCTCACGATCACCTGTCATTCATTATTCAAATAACTGTCATTACTATATTATAATTTTACTTACTGACGACGGCAAGCGCTGAAATATTTGAGAAGTGTACATAATGTATAAAACACAATAATTTTGTATGAAATCTCAGTTTATTTTATTATCAGAAATTACGAGTCTCCTGCAAAAAAATCTTTCACTAAAATTCGATCTTTAACTCGGCCTACACTTAGCTTAGCTTACTAGCAATTTGCGAGCTCAGCTCCCAGATATCAAGCCACATCCCAATGTACTCTATTTGCACTTATAGCAATAAAATTATCCACAAAACTATGTAAAACATGTGAGGATTAACTTATTTAGAAGCATAGACAGATTTTTTGAACTTCGAGAAAAACAAATCACCCAATATTTTTTCCGAATTTTTCGACAATTCTAGAAGAATATTAATTGTTAAATTTCTTTAAAAAATTAAGCAATCAAAATTAACGCAAATTAGGTTCCTCGAAACAAAAAAAAAAACTAGCCGGCCTTAATTAGGCAAGTTTAAGCACACAATTGCGGCATGTGTGTGTGTACCTAGTCTTCTTGTGCGGTAAAGATTAGAAGAATAGAAATTCTTTGACTTGATTGGGGAATATGCGGTTGAGCCATCTAAATATAAAAGAATTATTGGTGACCTCGTTTGAGTTCTCTATGAAAGAATCAACGTAAATACATACTACTGTTGTTGACCGCCCGCCTGCTGGATGTAACGACACTTTCACAGAGAACACTGTTGCGGCGCTGATGATGCAACTCACACCTAGTCACAGAGCTACCCTACTTAGGAAGGTACTTAGAGGTAAGGAGCGATAATATGATAGACTAACACGGAATTAATATACAGTCAAATGTATGCATGCCGGCCGGTTAAGTAGGTTAGGTACCTAGTTTCTTCTTGTTATTAAGCGACTCATGTTTAACACTTTGTTTCAGAATGCTTTGTACAAGTGCAAAGTAAAGGAAGCAGAAAAGGACATTTTAATCGTCAGCCAAACACAGGCGAGTAACGAAAATATATTGTAGGTATAATATCATTGGATATACTTGTTTGTACTTTTTGTCATGTTTTCCGTTATGTAAGTAAGTTTAAACTACTTACCTACTTTTATTTTACAACTTTAAAATATTGCATTTAGGTTTCTATGGAGATATTTAATTAACATATACAATACATACATGTACACACACGCTGTATCCAAATAATCAGGGTAAGCAGAGTAATCGGTGTTGTGCTGCAAGAACTCTGGAAAATTGCAGCACAACATCGACCACCACTTTTAGCAAAGTATTCGGACAAGATAACTACCAAGCAGCAAGTAAGGCACAAAGACCCACCTGCTGCACGACTCGGTGGAAGGACCGTGCCAAGGTGAGAGGTGACTAGCACGGCATCTCGTGCTTATCCCTTAGTCGCCTTTTACGACATGCACGGGGAGAGACACAGTGGGGCTATTCTTTTTAAGTACCAGCCTGACACAGTAATTTAAATTAACCTATTGCAATAAAACATTTCAAGTCTTTTTGTATAAGAAACCGTCTGCAAGCATATTGTAAAATTTAATGTAATAATATAATATTATTGCTGCTGACTAGTTAATGATGCATTCTGATGCAAAAATAAGAATTGTCATAAAGTTAAAAAAATAATAATACAACTGTCATCTCCCCACTTAGACCCATCTCTACATCCAATGGACTTGTATGTTCACTGAAGCAATTGAAAGCCAAGATCTTTGCCTTCAACCAAAATCACTTTGCCATCAATGATTTAAATTTATTAGAAATTTTTTCATCCAATAAATGGTACATTATTACTGCATATATACTTACAGAAGCATGTAGTGGAACGTCTGCGCCGCGAACTAGAACAGTATCAGCAGCGGCTGAAGCTCCGCAACAAGCAAGTCAACGCGGAGAATGATAACCGCTATGTTGCGCAACAACTCCGCGACCACCAGATTCAGCATCGCAACAAGAGCCGGACCACTTCTCTGCTGAAACCATCCGTCCTCACAGAGATCAACATAAGAAGTGAAAACACCAATGGCGATTTGAAACCTAGCGATGACGCGTCCGATTCTGAAACGAAACTGTCGAACGAGGCGTCTGAGGGGAAAGAGAATGGAAACTGCAGCGAGGATACGTCGAGGGATAAGTACTCGGGGAAGCTGGTTCATTACCCGACATCCGTCACCGACAGCAGGAATAATTTCACAAACGCTCTCAATAAAGTAAAGGACACTTTCATGTGAGTTTAGCTTGATTAAAGAATTATTTACAGTTTTTTCTGCATACACATTCATAGTGCCAACTTTTGGGATGAGAGTCTCGGATATTTATTATATTCGCTTAAAATATTCCCTTGAAAAGAGTTACGTCATATTGATTGCTATAGGTGAACATCATACACGCCGAGAAGGAGGAAGGTGTGGATCTAAGCTTGCGATGGCTTCACCGAACATATCCGGGCCCATCGGCAGTAGAGGAGGGTATTAATCGAGGCCGGGACTAGCGAGTGGCCACTCTAAATTTCCCGCGCATGCTTCACGTTTCGGCTCGCTTCAAGCCCTCGTCAGCTAGTCTGCGTTGACTAGGACGCGGGGAAACACCAGTCCCGCTCTCGACCTCCCTCTCTCTACCTATCCATACTCTGTAGGATGCTTCCAGTGACGTTTTCGAAGCTCTCTCTATGTATGAGCTTAGCGTCGATCTTGGCAGCCCTAGATTCTTGGAGAGACTGTGGACGAATTCGCTGGTAGTTCGGTTGCTCCGACTTCCACAGCGAAGAGATCAGTCTTGAATCTGTTTCTCACAATCCGTTTCTCACAATCCGGTCTACTAGGTTGCAGTACTTGTTAGGTTTGATGTTGTGGTCCTTCGGTATTTTGCTTTCCCATGGAACTGTAAGTTCAACAAGTACTACATATGCTTTGTCGCTTTTGTGAATATGAATATATCCGGTCTTAATATTGTGGTACAGATTTCAGAATGCATCTGGTCATGCTTCTCATGTGCCCATCGGCAGTAGAGCAGGGTGTTAATCGAGGCGGGGACTAGCGAGTGGCCACTCTAAATTTCCCGCGCATGCTTCACGTTTCGGCTCGCGTCAAGCCCTCGTCAGCTAGTCTGCGTTGACTAGGACGCGGGGAAACCACCAGTCCCGCTCTCGACCTCCCTCTCTCTACCTATCCATATTCTGTAGGATGCTTCCAGTGACGTTTTCGAAGCTCTCTCCATATATGAGCTTAGCGTCGATCTTGGGAGCCCTAGATTCTTGAAGAGACTGTAGAGCGACTTCGCTGGTAGTCCTCTTGCTCCGACTTCCACAGCGAAGAGATCAGTCTTGAATCCGTTTCTCACAATCCGGTCTACTAAGTTGCAGTACTTGTTAAGTTTGATGTTGTGGTCCTTCGGTATGTTACTTTCCCATGGAACTGTAATTTCAACAAGTACTACATGCTTTGTCGCTTTTGAGAATATGAGTATATCCGGTCTTAATGCTGTGGTACAGATTTCCGAAGGCATTTGGTAATGCTTCTCATGTGTGTCCATCAACAATTCCCAATCCTTTGCTGCTCCCAAAATTGAAGAAGGTTTAGTCCTATCTTTGGGCAGCTTATTGGCTCCAGGTTTCACAAAGTTGACCTTCTGGAAGCCGCTACTGGTTTGCCCTTTCCTGGTCCGTGCAATTGACAGGTTGATGGCCTCTCTGATGATTTGGAGGACTTTATCATGACGGTAGGAATACTGGCCTCGCTCAAGTAGTATTTTGCATCCGCATAACAAATGTTTGGCCGTGCCTACGAACTCCTTACATGACGGGCATAGTCTATTTGTAGATTTCCCCCATCTAACTAGGTTACTCGGGTCGGGGAGAGTAAGCTGGAATGCATTTAAGTAGAACTTAAGCAGCTCAGGGGACCAGTTGTATATTATGGATTTCCACTTCAATGCAGGAGGGATGCAGAAGTCACCCACTGTTAGCCAATCATTCTGCATTTCTAGGTTTAAGGCGTGAAGTTTGAAGCCTTGTTCCATATCCTCCTGAGCAAAACCTTTCAGTATTTCTTTATCAGACTTTGCTGTTTCTATGCCCAATCCAGATCTATTGGTGCGTGTACCAACTTGGAATGATTTGTAGAAGTAGAGTCTCGATTCCAGTTCATCTGATAGTGATATGTTGGGTAAGGCTTGAATAGCGCTATCATTGGAGTCTTTGAGTATACATCGTTTGGCTATTCTCGCCTTTTGATAAAATATCGACGGTTTCTTAATGTTCAGTCCAAAGTTATTGTGAGATCTGTATAGCGTTGACGAGTCAGCCGGGTGAGCCAGTCCAAACCATGATTTCAGGAATCTGGTCACATACGAGTCTAATTTAGTCAGGTTTTGCTTTGTGAAGTCGTAGACGAGAAATGGCCATGAAAGTTTTGATGTCAGGTAGTTATCGTAAATCCATGCCTTTTGTGTACCCAGGAGGGGAAGATTGTCAGTTTGGCGGAGGCTCTCTTCGAAAAGTTGGACAATATCATCAGTAGGATGCTCCTTTCCTCTGCTAGTGATCCTTTTGCCCAAGAATTTAAAAGGAGCTTCATCAGCCACGGTTGCGATTGGTTTTCCGGCTACTGTCAGACCTGGATTGCTCGAGGTAAACTTTGAACCTTTCCTGGTTAAGCTCAAACAGTAGCACTTCGCTGGTTTTATCTTCATCCCTTTGGTCCATTCACAATAGTCATCCACCACCTTAAGAAGCGCCTGATTTTGTTTTGGATTGCGGGTTAACAGCGTAATATCATCCGCAAATGCCAGGATGGCCGCCATATATGTGTCTCCATATTTGAACCTGTATCCCCATTTCTTTTCTTTTACGACAAGCGTATCAATTAGAATGTTGATAACAATGTTAAATGTGACAGGAGAGAGGCAGCAACCCTGGAAAAGTCCTATGCCGTAACGAATTTCCGGTGTCTTCTCCGTTTCGCCTTTTACTTGTATTACAAAGGAAAGTTTTTTGTAGTAGGAGGCTATTATATTACAGATCAGAGGTGGCACATTATACCACTCTAGCGCCTTTAATAGTAACTCATGGCGCACCGAACCGAAGGCGTTTTCAAAGTCTAACCACGTGGCAGTTAATTGTCTCTCATTCTTCCTTGCATCTCTAAGACATTCAGTCAGCAAAGAATTATGTTCGAGGCACCCTGCAACTCTTGGGAGAAAACCTTTCTGGTACTTCTTCGGTAAGTAGTCGTTGGTACACATGTGTTTGAGTAGTCTGGCCTGTATAATGGAGAAGAATATTTTCGAAATTGTGTTCGTAAGGGCTATAGGTCTAATATCCTTGGGATCAGTAACTTCTTTCTTTTTTGGTAGAAGAACAAACACGGCTTTACCAAGACAGTCTGGCACTTCTCTGTTCGTCCAAATTCTTTTGTAGATGTTCAACATGTGTTTCCGCACTGATGGACATTTTTTGTATATGATGTATGGTATGCCATCGGGTCCCGGGGCGGAACTATTTGGTTTCTTTTTTATGGTATTCCAGCTCTTCCATAGTCGGTGAATCAGCATCAAATGCTAGAGCAGGTTCTTTGGGTTTTGGAGCTGGTGGATCCCTGTAAGTTATATCTGCCTCCGGGGTGGTATATGTGGATTTAAAGTAGTTGAACATCTCGTCCGTACTTAACCTAATTGTACCCTGCTGTTCCTTAAAAGCTTTTTTGGCGAAATAAAAGGGGTTCTTCTCGAAAGCTGCTATATTCTGAGCCTTTCGAAATTCATTGCCAGCAACCGTAATTTGCTCAGATACTTTCTGGATGAGTTTTAGTTTTAGTAGATAAAAAACATAGTACGTATCTTAATTACATAGTTTACAACACATAAATTACTTTAAAATTTAACAATTTTACAATTGATAAACTATAATATGTACATGATATGTAAATAGCAATCAGGCAAAGCTCTAAGCCCCCCACAGACAATCGGGAAGAGGCTGATTTTAATCTTGACCTTAAAGAACCCATTCAACTTCGCTGTAAATAATAATATTACATTCACAGAGTGAACTCAGGGTGACTCTCTCATGAAGTAAACATTTTAGATTTGCACTGGGTAATCTATTTACTCACATATTTGTTTATCTGATGGTGACAAAGAACTGGCATGAACACTCAGAGAAAATATAAAAAAAAAGAAAACGCTAACAAACATAATTAGAATGAAAACTTCACAGGGGCGGTAAGCTGGAGAGCAAGATAGAATCGTGGCAGCAAAGTTCTGAGCTGGTGGAGCGTTCCGACTCGGACGGGTCGGTGGGAGGTAGCGAGCCCTGCCCCCTCCCCGCCTCACCCTCACCCTCACCGCCTCCTCCGCCCTTACCGGACTCACCACACGCTGTCACCCAGGAGACCTTTCTCAGGTACGTACGTAACATCACACCTGTCTCAATCAGGGCTCTTAAACGTTAGCAAAAATATCCGTGCAATAATGTTGCAAATAGGTTGATTTTGGTAACGATTGAAAACAATCGCTACAAAAACATCATCATAGGAAGCGTTTGCATAATAACATTATAAATAACGCTATGCTCAAACGTTATCATATCGTTATCAAAACCCTAGCACGCCGAAGTATCGTTACCAACAACCGTAACAAAGAATGCTATTTCAATTGTTAGTTAAGCGACTATTTAAAATAGTTCGTGTTTTCCGTCCAGTCCTGTCTACCTAAGTCACTAAGGAATATTGGGTTCACATCACTGGTGCATTTAAGTGATGAAGCCATTAATGTCAGTTTGCATAAAACTGAAATGATAGTTGAATCGTTATTTTGTTTCGTTATTATCATTTTGCTATCGGAGTGGATTTCGGGTGGAGGGGAAATAACTATCACTATCACAGCCGAATAGAATAACGTTTTTTTAACTGATTTTCAAACGTTTGGGAAGTCGTTTGATTTTGATTTTGACGTTTGATAAATTCAAACAATATCATGCATCGTTTTTCTTCAGTGATAGTTTTTATTTTGATAGTCGCATAACGTTTGCGCTTAATAACGGTATTACAATCATTGGTCTCAATCTCCACCACTAAGGTTAGTGAAGGCAACTTCCTTTACTGGGATTGGTGCAGGAAACCTCTTTCAATGGATTCAATGAATTAGTTAAGGCAACCTAGTTCAGTGTGGGTTTTTTTTTATGTGAACATGGGTGGCTCTGCCGAGAGACCAATGTTGCAGTCGACAGAGAAAAATCCAAAGAGCGTAAAATATTTTAATTATACTATTGGTTTGATTAGATATTCATATAAAATATCAACTGTATTCGGACCTGAACGAGAGACCCTGTTTGCCATAGCACAGGGAATCCTAAAATGGGAAACAGGGTTCCACTAGAAACTACATGCAATAAATATAAGCAAACCTAGTAAGTAATTAAGATCATATTTATTTAATTACTTTATTTATTAAAGTGTACCGTGTGGGGCCGGTACTTAAAAAGAATAGCCCCACTACATCTCTCCCCGTGCATGTCGTAAGAGGCGACTAAGGGATAAGGACAAGATACTGCGCTAAAGGGCGACAGGGTAGCCACTTCTCACCTTGGCGCAGTCCTTCCACCTAGTCATGCAGCAGGTGGGTTCTTCGTGTCTTACTTGCTGCTTGATAGTTGTCTTGTCGGTATACTGTGCTAAACGTGGTGGTCGGTGTTGTGCTGTAATTTACCAGAGTCCTTATAGCACAACACCGATTACTCTGCTTACCCTGATTGTCGGGATACAGCGTGTGTTATGTGTATGTTATTAAAGTGTATATTGTTTGTCCATTATGGTACATTTTCTTCTAAATGAACATACAGTTATTATATTACCTGAAAAAATTTATCTACATACATAATGTCCAAATCCAAATAACTGCATCAATTCACATATTAGTGAATAAAATATCACATATTTTATCATTTGACGAATAAAATTGTTGCAGCGATAGGTAGTGTCTCTAGATTGTGTGTGGATATAGTGGAAGCACGTACACAAAGTTTTGAAATTCTTGCTGATTGCGCGCAATCACTTTGTGTTGGCTGCATTACTGGTGATGCGTCGTGGGTTTAAAATAATCAACGCTACAATTATGTGACATTTCGATTACATTCGCTCAGATTTCTGACTTACTTCAGACTATCGAGAGCCGGTGGATATAAAGGGAAGTCTCCGGTATGCCACCATCTCGGAGACGATATTGGCTGGTCGGGCAGGTGCTCTGAACTCTCAACACTCTAAGGTTTACAAATACTATTTTCCCTGCAAAGACTAAACTTGGTAACACTTGATAGTGTAGTGATTTCCTTACAGTGTTTTCCTTTATCAGAGTTACATAGGTACTGGACAACTCATTAGCAAGAATCTGGGCTTAGAACCCTCACAAGGGAAGCTCAAGCCTTGTCACTAGACTGGGTACTGTTGTTCATTGTTTATTTAGTATTGGTATATTATTATAATTTTTTTTTTAAATAGAAACTGACAAGGTTGGCTACGCCACCTACAACATCCGTGATGTCAGCCCATAACACCGGGCGAACTAGGTGCCATGTCATTGCTTCCCTTCATTTCATGTCGGCTACACTGAACTGGACGGAAAACGCGAACTATTTACATAGCCGTTTCGACCGATGTTTCATTCGGTGCTGGTGGGATAAACCCTACCACCTAATTAGTTAAGAAAGGAAGGGACCTACAGTTTTACGTGGAATCCGAACCACGGTCAACCTCCAACGGTCAAGCGGTCACCCATCCAAGTACTGACCCCGCTCAGGGTTGCTAAACAACAGTCGACCGACCGCACCACTGAGCTACCGAGGCTGACGAAATTTGAAATTACATACACTAGTACCTGTCAGGCTGGCATGCCAGTCGGAATTTCCGTGCATCACAAAATTTTCATGGGAATCATTAGACACCTATTGGTAGGTGTGACAAGGCCACAAGTTGCACTCTGCTGGGACATTACACGCACACACACACACACACACTGGATAAACACTCATTGTTTTAATTTTATTTATCAAAGCTGATGTCTTTTTTTTAAGTACTGGGTGATTCTGTTACTATGCTGCATCATTCAGGGGTTTAACCTGTATTGTAAAGTAAGTAGATTACTACTTAGTTTTTGATACAGATTAAACCGCTTGAAATATTCGGCATGGTAACAAAATAACCCAGTAACCTACATGCCTGTAAGTATAGAGATTGTTGAAGTCAGCTTGCGATGGCTTCACCGAACATATCCGGGCCCATGCCCATTGGCAGTAGAGGAGTGTGTCAATCCAACATATCCAAAACAATCTACATATCCATATTCTGTAGGATGCCTCCAGTGATGTTTTCAAAGCTCGCTCCATCGAGCTTAGCATCGATCTTGGCAACCCTAGATTCTTGAAAATACTGTAGAGTAACTTCGCTGGTAGTCCTCTTGCCTCCGACTTTCACACCGAACAGATCAGTATTGGATCTGTTTATTTATTTACAAATAATTATTATATCAATTATGTCTTAATGACTATCCACATTATAGTACCGTTTAGAGTTAATAACACTTTCTTTTGGCTTCGTCGTCATCACGCAGAACAATACAGTCATGAGAACAATACTACCTAACTATTGAAGCTGCTGCTTGGAATTGCAGATTCCTCGGACTGATCACGCCGCGCCAGCGGGAAGCGCTGGAGAAGAAGAGGAGTGAGCGTCGCAAGCGTTGCACCACCAGCACCAACCGCAATGAGTTCGTCTACGGCAACTTTGACATGCCACCTGTTAGTATACATCATGTATTATAATCACACCAAAACATATCTTAGTTTTGTACAAAGGACGTAAAGCAAGCACGCGAAGATCGTGGCTGAATCGTCTACGGTCTGAAGAGCATGCGAGCAGATGGGCAAACCAATTAGACTGTAGACAGTCAAGGGCGGCCCCTAACCTGCCTACACCGGGGACTAGCCCGCAAACTAATGGGATATGACTCCCTTCTTATATTACTAGGTGGTAGGGTTTAACCCGCCCGGGTTGGTACCACCGCACTGAATGAAAGGTCGGTCGAAACGGTGTAGCCGGCACGACCGAAGGGATGCACTGACGTGGCACCAAGTTCACCCGGTGTTATGGGCTGACATCACGGATGTTGTAGGTGATGTAGCCAATCGTGTCAGTTTCCATAAAAAAAAAAAAATAAGATTGGATAGGGGGAAGCTTAGAACGTTTGTGGGTCTGATAACCGATGCACTGCTTACACACTCTCGGAGTTACAGACAGCCCCCTGTGCAGAACGGTGCATGAAGGAGATTGAAACCGCTGAGCTTGTGCAACTGCAGTGCAATGTGCTCAGCGAACGACGAAGGATGCTGTGACGCCGTGCCGCCTCATCGCCTTTATGGAGAACATCGGCTGGTCCGGGTAGCGAGAGATGAGAGGGTTTTGTACAAAGGCCCAGACTTTGCGGGACCACATGCAGGCAGTGACCGCCACCAAATTACAAAAACAACCACATAGGACATTAATATTAACATTTTGGAGTTAATATTAACACATTATCTACATGTCTACTCGTGGTAGAGTGTTTTCATTTTACGAAGGCACGAGGGGTACGAGGTAGGAAGTGGTGCGAGAGGCGACCGCGCGGAGCTCAGTAGAGAACGAACTCGATGCCCGGTCGGTACACACGTTCTACACGTCTCCGCGTCGCTCCGTCGAACCGAGTCGTTCCCTACTCAGCTCCGCGCGGTCTCACACCACTTCCTACCTCATACCCCTCGTGCCTTCGTAAAATGAAAACCCTCTACGTTGTAGTGGCCGACAGTGAATGCAAAATTGTGGAACAGGTAACTACTTACGTTGCTCGTGTTTCTTTCCTCGAACGCCAGCAGAATCAGTTGGATATGTCGACTTTAGCAATATTGTATAAGTGAATGTTGTTGTCGGTTTGCAGAAGCGCAAGAAGTACAACCAGTTCCCGTACCTGCAGACGACGACGCCGCCGCAGACTCGCTCGCAGCGTCTGCGCAAGCAGCAGCAGACTTCCACCTCGCGCGACCCCTCGCCCACCGCCTCCTCAGAGAACAAAGGTGAGACCAAGAACATTTAAAGAGTTTGGACGTCAGACTGTCCAATGCTTATATGAGAAACAGCGTCGCCGAGCTCCGCGGGCAGCGGAGGGGACGGCGCGCGCTCTGATTGGGTGGTATCGGGCGGTATCGCGCTCTGATTGGGTGGTAATGAATGTTGTTTGTACGTTTATACAAATATCGTGTTACGCTAGCTCAGGGAAGGTCCGACGTCCATACATTTAACGTTCTTGGTGTTCGTACGATTACCACTTTTGGGGTGCTGGTTCTTTTAATGATTACGAACACAAAATATAAAGTAAAGAAAATTATATTGCAAGAAAGGATCAAAATGATTACCTACGTAAAACACACGTCCGTCTTCCTTCAATACTTAGTTGCAAGAGATAGAAAATATATGTGCCTTCCGCCTTGCCATAGAGCTCATAGAGATCCCATAGACTCTTTAATGGGGTCCGTTCACACCTTTCCATTATTAAGTACAATAATTAAATATTATGTTTACTGTCGTTAACACTTGGGTGAGACCTGGTGTACTAGCAAGACATGCTCGCAGTGTCGGCCACTTCACTGGATGAAGTCCACTTGAAATTGGTATAAAAATAGTCTTGTGTTTTCTGACCAGTTCAATTTAGTCGACTCGACCAAAGGGAAACATTGTCATGGAACATAGTTTCGGTAACATAAAAAAAAAAACAGCTATTTGTGATTTGTGTCACCCACGGTTTCTTATTCCACAATAACATTCAACACAATAACACCCTAACAGGCAAACAGACATTTTAGAAAACGTCTTTAGTGACAATCTTGTCTACATTTCTAAGTTCGTTTATAACTTAAGAACTGCTCAATCAGTTCACATGACGTTTTGGGCATATCCAAAGATGGGTATAGGGCAGCGGTTCCCAATTATTTTCGGCTACGGAATCCTTAGTTATCATCCATCTGTTGGCGGAACACCAAGTTAATTAAAAAAGTTAATTAGCTATTGTGAACATAAAAACTAATTTTATGTGACCTATATTTAATTTTTGATATTAAATTGTTGTCCCATTATCATGTTTGATTTGAATAGCAAGACTATGATTTGAAATTAAAAACATATTACACGTCTTGATTAGGGAGTACCGTGTCCGGCCGGTACTTTAAAAGAATAGCCCCACTGCATCTCTCCACGTGTATGTCGTAAAAGGCGACTAAGGGATATGACTCCCTTCTTATATTACTAGGTGGTAGGGATTAACCCGCCCGGGTTGGTACCACCGCACTGAATGAAAGGTCGTTCGAAACGGCTATGTAAATAGTTCGTGTTTTCCGTCCAGTTTAGTGTAGCCGGCACGATCGAAGGGAAGCACTGACATGGCACCTAGTTCACCCGGTGTTATAGGCTGAAATCACGGATGTTGTAGGTGATGTAGCCAACCGTGTCAGTTTCCATAAAAAAAAAGGCAGAGCGTTTTGTGTTTTTCCGGCTGTAACCCACTGAACCCCTGTGACCCTTCCCTGAACCCTGGGGTTCTGCGGAACACCTTTTGGGAACCGCTGGTATAGGGCACAGCCAGTGTAGGTAGAGAGCTCCTTGTCGTGACGTGCGTCTCACTGTGTGCACGTAGGATGGAGCGGCAACAGAGCGGGAGAGGCGACGCCGGCGTGGCTCGCGACGCTGCCCGCCGGGCTCACCGTCGAGCCTGTCGGCGCGAACAAGGCCTGCGCCGGCTGCGGACGTAATGGTGAGCTATGTTTATTATATGTGCTGTTTTTTTTGTTTTTTTAAAGGTTTTAGTTATTCCTGGATATGCCAGCCCCATAGTAACTATATTGATATTTTAATGTACTTCAGCACAATTCAATGCCTGTGACTACAAAAAAACTTAGTATGAATTCAAACTCCTCCCCCTGAGCTCGCCCCATGTACTTTAATAAAAAACAGGTTGAGTCTGCCAGTTCTTAAGTCTCTCAAGAGCTTCTGCCTCAGTTCTTAATTGCCAATTATAAATATATATAGGTAAACACAATATAAATAAGAAAATCATTATTAGTTTTAATAGTTTATATAAAAACATTGATCTTGTAAATAAAAAATAAATAATATTTTTGAAACTAAAAAAAAAAGATATTTCTTCAACATTAATAGGTGCTAGTAACCGAGGGCTTGCCGCGAGCCGAAAGTACATAGTGAAGACAAAAAACTACACAGAGTGGCCGCTCGCTAGTCCCCGACCTCGATTGGCGCCCTCCTCTACTGTCAATGGGCCCGGATATGTTTGGTGAAACCATCACGAGCTTAGCTCAATACCTTGTTTTGTCAGCCTCGGTAGCTCAGTGCTGGGGTCAGTCGGATCATAAGCACACCTGGGCGCGGTCAGTGGATGGATGGGTGGCCGTGGTTCAGATTCTACGTAAAACTGTAGGTCCCTTCATAGTAACATAATACCCAGTATGTATAAAAAAAGACATCAGGTTCGATAAACAAATTGTTTATTGTTTATTTAGCATCATCTGCGCTCAGATTTACATTGTAACATTCCGCCAGTTCAATTATCACAGCGAAGAAGAACTGGCAAGAAACTTCACTGGAAATTTTTTCAATGTACACTTAGTCTACTTTACAAAAATGTTTGCCACTGCCTAGACATGCATCTGCTGATTTGTGACAGATGCAGCAAATTAAAAATTAAAATAATGAGAGTGTTTAAGGTACAGGTCTGTTAACCAAAGCTGGCGCGTGCACAGTACTCACACCAATGCAATTGGGCAAGTGCGAGTGAGATTGGGGCATGCATACGCATCACGAAAACCCGATCTGTCTCACTCGCACTTGCACAATTGCATTGGTGTGAGTACTGTGCACGCGTCAGCTTTGGTTAACAGACCTGTAGCGGGGAGTAGATGGATGAGAAGAGCGGAAGACCGCGTATGGTGGCGTGCCTTGGGAGAGGCCTATGTCAAGTAGTGGACCGATACAGGCTGATGATGATGATGATGAGTGTTTATTGTGTGTGTGTGTACCGGCAGACGTGCCGTCGCTGCTGGTGTGGTGCGCGGCGTGCGGCGTGCGCCTGCACACCGGCTGCAGCGCGGAGGGGTGCTGCCCCAGCTGCCGCGCCCCGCTGCCCGACCCCACGCACGTGCAGACTATACCGCACAACCAGATTATCAGAGGTACATACTCATAATTGTGTGATTTTTTTCTGCATTTGGCGTAGGGCTCCGTCCCTGTTGCAATAAAGCCAGCCCCGTCGTTAATCGACAAATTCGCCAAAGTTATTTTTTAGGGTTCCGTATCCGGTACGGGACCCAATTACTAAGCCTACGCCGTCTGTCTACCCGTCCGCCCGTCTGTCTGTCTGTCTGTCCGAGGGCTGTATCTCTTGAACCGTAATAGGTAGCCTGTTGAAATTTTCACAGTATATGTGTTATTATAGCCGATATAACAACAAATAATAAAAATAAGAAAAAGTAATAAATTCACGGGCGCTCCCATAGAAGAAACCAAAAAAGTGTATGCGCGCGCGCCATTTACCGTATAGAGCGTGAAGCATTTTAACTAATCATGACATTTAAGTAATATGAAGCATTTCATAACACGCCATAGAATGCGTGAGTGGCGCTAACCATGACATGGCGATAAGGAACCCTCGGTGCGCGAGTTCGACTCGCACTTGGCCGGTTATTCAATTTTAACGTTGTATTTATATTTATTTATCGCTAGTTCCAGAATACACACCTGCCAAGGTTGTTGCTAAGCTCATATATGGAGAGAGCTTCGAAAACGTCACTGGAGGCATCCTACAGAACATAGGTAGAAAAAAAGGAAGGTCGAGAGTGGAACTGCTGGTTCTCCTATGTTACTTTTTCTCATTAGATGTAGCCTTTACTGTTTACTGGCTAACAAATTAGGGTTCAAATAAAAACTTGCCCCAATATTTTTAGTACAAATCCCTCATCTTTATTGTTGTTGGTGTTGTTATTGTTTTCGCCATAAATATGTAGGCAGGCAAAGATCATTTGACCATGCAGCCAATTCACAATTTTCTTATATCCTCACCTTTAATGAGTTATCGTTTCTTTCCCGAAAGCCTCCTTATGTGCATTTCTACATAACTGTGAAATACTTTCATAGACAAGCTGATAGAGCGCAAGCGGTTGCAAGAGAAGAACATCGAACTGTGCGCTCAGCTGCGTAAACTGGAGGCGCGCGCCGCCCACCTCAAGGACAACATGGAGCTGCACAACCAGGAGAAGCGCGAGCTGCTCGCGAGCCAGATTGAGACTCAGCGCAACCTGCAGAAGCTGCTCGACGTCATGAGCCAGTTCAAGGACACGGCCATCAGCATACAGTCCACCTCCGCCAGCGACTCGAGCAGCGAGATCAGCAAGAGCAACGACGACTAGGCCACAACACGAGGTAAGAACTTTGTTTTTTTATGTAATCCGGTATAGTGGCTGAGTCGGAGGGGCCAAAGCAACCGACCAGCCAATATCACCTCTGAGAAGGTAGGTGCTATACCGGAGACTTCCCTGGATTGCTGGTTATACTGGACTGGAGGAGAATACAACCGAGGCTGTGGTCATCTTACATCCAGTACGGTGGTGTTACCAACCCAGTCGGCTACAAATTTGAGCCTAGCACTTAGTAAGGGGTAAGGGAAGAGACCTACAGTTTTACACCGGTTCCGAACGGTGAAGGAGCAGGTGTAGGTATGTGCGTAAATTTTTTCGTCAGAAAAAAACTCATTGGTACACGCAGACCGGATTCGAACCTTGGACCGCTCGCATGAGAAGCCGATGCACAAACCACTCTACCACCCGCCGCTTAGACTAGCACAACCAGGATAAGCGCGAGCTACTCGCGAGCCAGATCGAGACTCAGCGCAACCTGCAGAAGCTGCTCGACTTCATGAGCCAGTTCAAGGACACGCCATCAGCATGCAGTCCACCTCCGCCAGCGACTCGAGCAGCGAGATCAGCAAGAGCAACGACGACTAGGCCACAACACGAGGTAAGAATTTGGACCAGCACAACCAGGAGAAAAACCAACTGCTCACGAGCCAGATCGAGACTTAGCGCAACCTGCAGAAGCTGCTCTACGTCATGAGCCAGTTCAAGGACACGGCCATCAGCATACAGTCCACCTCCGCCAGCGACTCGAGCAGCGAGATCAGCAAGAGCAACGACGACTAGGCCACAACACGAGGTAAGAATTTGGACCAGCACAACCAGGAGAAAAACCAACTGCTCACGAGCCAGATCGAGACTTAGCGCAACCTGCAGAAGCTGCTCTACGTCATGAGCCAGTTCAAGGACACGGCCATCAGCATACAGTCCACCTCCGCCAGCGACTCGAGCAGCGAGATCAGCAAGAGCAACGACGACTAGGCCACAACACGAGGTAAGAATTTGGACCAGCACAACCAGGAGAAAAACCAACTGCTCACGAGCCAGATCGAGACTTAGCGCAACCTGCAGAAGCTGCTCTACGTCATGAGCCAGTTCAAGGATACGGCCATCAGCATACAGCCCACCTCCGCCAGTGACTCGAGCAGCGAGGTCAGCAAGAGCAACGACGACTAGGCCACAACACGAGGTAAGAATTTGGACCAGCACCAGAAGATGAAGCCAGTTTGAACATACGGTGGTCAGCTATGGGGATTCGCCAGCAAATTCAAACATTCTGCCGCTCTAAAGATTACAAAACAAGATTTGTAGTACAATAGTTCACGAAAAACTGTGAGATTCGCGAAACAGTTTTGGAAGATTTGAGTGCTACAATCATAAAGCCACCAGCCCAACCCACTTTCTGCGAGTCTACTGACTATGACGGGCGTGCAGTAGATGTGCCCCAAATATGAATGGACTGGTCGCTGAATCCATCAAAAAAATCAAATCACCGTTGACGGTGTATGTTGCAAGTATTGTATACATTTTGCTGATGTTTCTGTTTTGTTTCAGGCTAAAAGGAGTGTCCGGAATGAAGTATTGCGGTTGGGCATGTTTTACTTAGTTTAAACTAAAGTTTAGGGTGAGCGTGCGAGATCCCGCTCAGAATGAAAAGACGCATGAAGTAATGAAGCCTAATGTTAGCGAATTTATTTTACAGTCTAAAGTGTCTTCCTTTCAACTATCAGTAGTTTGCCAAATGAAATAAAAAATTCTATAATTATGTCTCAAATGTTGTGTTTAGCAATGCTGTTACTTTATCGATGTGTATGGAAAATGACTTCAAGACACATATATATTAAGGTGTTTCGTTAGTCATGTCATTGACTTTGGGAGGGTTACATACACAATCAAATAAAAACGTTACACAAAAAAAAATAATTATACGTTTATAGTATTACTTTTCGAAAAATTTAACAAAACAGGTTTGCTACCTAATCATTAACCTGTGTGTAACAGTAGGTAATTTGCATTGTACGGGGTCAATGACCGTACTATGTTCAAACGCAGAACAGCTGTTTGTTGTAAGTAAGTCACAAGGTCACTATGATTGGTTTTTACAGCTACTTATTTGATTTGATTTTTTTGTTAGGAGAAAAAATGCTATAAACATATATTTTTTTCTTACGTAAAGTGTTTATTTGAGTGTGCATGTAACCCTCCCAAAGTTAATGACATGACTAATGAAACACCTTATATTATGATTTGATTACGGAGAAACACCAAATGCAACACACTGAGTTTGATACTGAATGTGAGAACATTTGCTATTTTGTATGAATTGTTTTGTGTTTATGTTCATTATAATCATCACAAAGCCAATTTGATATTTTCTTAACAGAACATTACTCATTTTTAGAAATAATTCGTGCATAGCGTTAAAATGAATTTTACAGTAAGTAGTTAATTTTAATTTGAGGATGATTGTCAATTCTGACAAAGACTGTTACATGTTTTAGGTAAAATTTTTAATGAAATCATATTGGGCTCGTCCAAGCAAACTCATGATATTGAGAATATTGAATATGTATTCATTATTCGGACATACTGCTCATTATTTATGAAAATTTAGTTAGAGGAACAACACTGTTCAACGTTTGTAAGTAATCTTTAACTTCTAGGAACAAAAACTCGATATTGTGTTAAAACAACTTGTATAATACCATCAATTGAATTAGAAGGATGCTTAATTAATTTTTATTAGAATACTTGTTTTTTTTTTGTAAATTTTATATAATCTTTATTTATGTCAGAGAGTTTTTAAAATGAATTTGTGTTTACTGCAAAACATAGAACTCAATAATTATTCAACTATTGTTTATTATTGTTTATTGTATAATTTGCATAGGTAGGTTATACTTGGACATGTCGAAAATTGTGCCAGTTCTAATTCGGTGCAAATAAGAACTGACAACTGAACTTAATGAAGTTCATTATAAGCATAGAGATATAATTAATCCTATTACTTTGAGCAATTTGTATATATATATACAGGCTGTCCCAAAACTCAACGTCAAGCGGGAACCAGGGAGTAGGCCAGTTTATGAGTATCCAGGGAAAAATAAGAAAAAAAATATCGGAGTCATTTGTTTTTTATGATATGAGCATTTTTTGAGAGGGTTGAAAATTGACATTTTTAGGTACTACGACTACAAATTTGCAAACTTTAATATAATTGTTGAAAAAATGAATTGGTAGCCTAAATAACTCTGATATTGATCAGTATCCCAAACAAAACCAGAATGCCTGTAGTTTTACCAAAAAAAATATTCAGTTCAATTTTTTTCTAAAAAAATAAATGACTCCCATTTCTTTTTCTTATTTTTCCCTGGGTAGTCATAAACTGGCCTACTCCCTGGTTCCCGCTTGACGTTGAGTTTTGGGACACGGTGTATATATAATCGTCGTGACGTTTCACTTTTTCTGAGTTTGGTCCCCATCCCAAACATGCGTTAAAAACGTCGCTTCAAAATATTTTCGAAATCGACTTAAAACTTTAGTAGCAATGAGTGTTTTTGTCTCTCGCTCCCGTTTGTGTTTTATATTAATGTATTGATTGATGATATTTATTTCATCAACTCCTTAACGTGTGGAGTGTTCAAAGGGACGCACAGTATAGTGAATTTGAGAATGTTTTACGTGTCTATCAGGGCTTTCAGAGCCGACCGAATAGTACTAAGTTTTTTATTAGAAACCTTGAGCCGTTTTTATTTCTGAAGCTTAGTTTGTGCGACCGATAGCAAATTTTGATTGACCACCTGCAACGACGAACGTACACTGAATGTTTCTCACAGATTACCATGATGTTTCTATTTGAGTCAGGTGGCTTGAAGTTTAATGCGCATTAAGCCGTTTGGTTAGAAAAAAACCTACGCGCCTCCTTCAAACGGATTGTACGTCTTGCAACCTCTTGAAAATGCCAAAGGAATGTACTCCTTACCTCTCTATTCTAAGGCCTGATTTTTCTTATAAATAACATATTTAACTTAGATATGCCCCTGTTACACCTGGTGAATTTAAAAGAGATGGAAGTTATAAGTGTTCCAGTTAAAATACGGGCCTACTCTAAATTTGTCTTGTCATTTTCAGACACTGGTTCTTGTACCGTTTAGTACTGTGCATGTATACTATGTTCTTATTGTTGTCTCTACTTCTTATAAAAGCGAATGTCTGTCTTTATGTATGTTTGAGGTAAATTTCGGAACCACTGAACAGATTTTGATTCAGTTTGCACCAGTAGAGTCTTGGTTGAGGTTCACTATATGCTATATACCATCACGCTAAATAGCCTTAGGGCTGAGGAGTATCAAAGAAAGTATATATGGACGGGAGAGATAGAGAGAGAATATAAGAGAAGCGATCGTTTATTATCATATTTGCGTTTAAATCGGATTTGCTATTAAACCGAGTTTACCGCGAACGAAGCCGCGGGCAAACGCTAGTAGAATAATAAAATGCATTGGCATATCAAATTAAATCGCTACTATTTATTGTATAAATGGTCTTCTTGTGTATATCTAAACTTATCTATGTATTCTATTATAGTTTTTGGAAAAGATTCTTTCAAAGTTGTATTTGTAGAACAGAAAATGAATTTGTCCTGTTCCTGCTCTGTGATACGAGTCGATTCCTTGTTTCTCGTAGGCATTGTTGTTGGTAATTTATGTGAATAAAAACATTGAAATAGATACATTATGTTTCGTTTCATTATGTATTGTGACGGATTGTGACGGTCCCTGAACTCCCTGATGTTCAAAGGTTGAAAGTTGCCCAGCGAGCAGTGGAGTGAGCCATTCTGGGAATATAGCTAGGTGACATGGTGCGTAACGAGGCAATCCGCCGACGCACCAAAGTAGTCGATATTGGACACCGGATCGCTAAGCTCAAGTGACAGTGGGGTGGGCACGTCAACCGAAGAGACGAAGACCATTGGAGTAACAGTAATCGTACATTGGTGGCCGTGCACAGGAAAACGGTGTGGGAAGACCACCCGCCAGGTGGGATGACGACATCAGGTATGTCTTCGGCGTAAAGCAGTGAATCCGTACCGCTGAAGACCGGGAGGGCTGGAGGAAAATTGGAGAGGCGTAAGTCCAGAAGTGGACGCTTACACGCTGACGACTTATTGACTGACGTTTTCTGGATCTAGATCGTTTCTAGATTTTCATGCAGACCAGTACAAACATTTAGGCCAGAGATACTTTATCTACATACATACATATCACACACGCTGAATCCCGAAAATCGGGGTAAGCAGAGTAATCGGTGTTGTGCTGCAAGAACTCTGTTAAAAGCATAACACCGACCACCACGTTTCGCAAGTATTCGAACAAGATTCAATCGATCAAGCAGCAAGTAAGGCACGAAGACCCACCTGCTGCATGCTCGGTAGAAGTACCATGCCAAGGTGAGAGGTGGCGAGCCTGTCGCCCTTTAACACGGCATCTTGTCCTTATCCCTTAGTCGCCTTTTACG
Organism: Nematopogon swammerdamellus; assembly: GCA_946902875.1. Classification (NCBI taxonomy): domain Eukaryota; kingdom Metazoa; phylum Arthropoda; class Insecta; order Lepidoptera; family Adelidae; genus Nematopogon; species Nematopogon swammerdamellus. The sequence goes on from OX336337.1 coordinate 7,359,264, forward strand.
ACATGCATGGGGAGAGATGCAGTGGGGCTATTCTTTTAAAGTACCGGCCCCACACGGTACCCATACTTTATCTCCCTACGGGCATATATTTTATTTTATTATAAGAGAACCGGGAAGTTCACATTTCTCATACACCAGGGGAAGTCTCTTGGACTTCCTAGTGCACTTGAATCCCTTGTGGAAGGATTCTGTGATAATGGATTATAAAACACTAGCTAGTCCACTTGGATCCCTTAAGTAAGTTAGGGGTATGTATGATAACTTGATGATAACACTTAAATATAAGGTCTTTCATTAGTAGGTAACGATACGCTAAGGGGTGTATGTGTATCAGATACTGATCACGTTCCCATACCAATTTTTTTACGATATAAAAAACCTACTCACTCCTCAAATTTAATACGTGAAGTGCGCGTATTTCACCTTAATAAGTATGTTTTTATATCATAAAAAAAAATTGGTATGGGAACGTGATCAGTATCTGACATACACCCGTGTCGTTACCTACTATTGAAAGACCTTATATAAAATTTGTTGAGAAACAAATTATTACCCACACCTATGCGTGCGTTATACATACATACATACATTATCACACACGCTGAATCCCGACAATCGGGGTAAGCAGAGTAATCGGTGTTGTGCTGCAAGAACTCTGGTAAATTACAGCACAACACCGACCACCACGTTTCGCAAAATATTCGAACAAGATTCAATCGATCAAGCAGCAAGTAAGGCATGAAGACCCACCTGCTGCATGACTCGGTGGGAGTACCGTCAGGCCTCACGCACTCCATGTACTTGCGCGCGCTAACTACCTATCGCCCGACGGGCCGCCGGCGGTCTTTTTCAGTACAAATTCGTCAGCCGCGCGAAGTATACATAGACGCTCGCCCACGCAACTGCGCGCAGCTGCAAAGCAATAAACACTTTACACTCGATCGTTAAGGTACATTTTCGCACGCAGCGATTGGCGATGTGAAACAGTAGGCTATTAAAGCCCGAAGGTAGGAACATTTTCTATGGAGTGATTTATCTGTTACGAAGTAACTATTAAGTAATCTGTGGTACCGTGCCAAGGTGAGAGGTGGCGAGCCTGTCGCCCTTTAGCACGGCATCTTGTCCTAATCCCTTAGTCGCCTTTTACGACATGCATGTAATATTATGTTATTTTGTGGCAGCAAAAGAGTTAAATAATATCCCAGATATGTGTACCTATTTTGTGTTTTGTTTATGTTGTGTTTGTGTTTTTCAAGACTCTGCGTTCAGTCAGAATAGTTGTTTTCCTTAAATTGACCGCACATGACCGTGAATCTTTATTAACTTGACCACTGGCCAAAATGTCTTAAAAAGACAATCGTCATAAAAAAAAAATCAATACCTACTTTGAAATAACAAGATTGCATTAATTACCTAATGACACATTTATTAGCAACTCTAATGACTCGGTTGAAGGTAGGCCGCTTGTCCTTTGATTACATCCTTCCGTATCTGGTCCAACGCCAACCCGAGCAGATCGCATTCAAACTGGTCAGGATGTGGCATCATCTGAACCTCTAAAATGCCCTGGCTATCCAGCAGCACGGGCCCGGCGAAGAAAGATGTTCCAAAGTCATTATTCTGCACGTACGCATACTGAACGTTACAATTTCCGGCTAAAGCTTCCAGTAATCCTTGCGTGAAAATACTCACTGCGTATGCAGTTGATATAATATCTGATCCGCATTGTTTGAAATTTTTAAATGCATGAATAAACTCTGGAATCAGATCAGGTTTAATGCCATGAGGACTAGTCTGTGAGAAGAGTGGCACTATTGTGCTATCTGAATTGCCTCCAACAACTGGTGTGCAAGCAGAATATCCTGGTACACCACTTTCCTTCGCATACAGAGCTTGAGCAAGCAGCATGTTGACAGTTGTCACTCCGAACAGCTTCCTCCGGTCGTAGCAGCCCGAATTTCGGAGAACCTCTGCGGCGAACGGCACTAGACTGTTAAGAGGATTAGTAACGATGGCAAGAAACGCATCGGGACAGGCTTTGGCCACTTTCTTCATAACGCGGGCGATTATTTTCGAGTTTAGCTCCAATAATTGGTCATCGCTAGATGAAGAGCCTGGCTTGCGAACACTGCTCGCGCACACAATGACAATGTTAGATCTGGATAAGGCCGTATCTAAGGAGCCGTTCCCGACATAGCCCATCGTGGTAGCCCCAGACGGGATGTGGGACAAGTCGAGGGACAGACCGAGACTGTGCCTCTTTAGGTCGTGGATAGACAGCTTGGATACCAGAGGGTTGGACTTGAGGAGCAGACACAGGGGTTGGCCGACGTTACCCGCACCGCCGACCACAGTTACTTGATAGTTTCGAGCAAAAATTGTGGCGAGACCTTTCGCCGGTTTCCTGATAGAGAAACATTTTTGAAACATAATTTTTACATTCTGATAAAACGACAATTTTTGACGTACCTATAGTAATGTCAGTTTAATTTTATATGAATCTTCATTTACTTGACACTGGCTAAAATGTTTTAAAAAGACAATTGGGAAATAAAAAAAAATTTAAACTATAATATCATCTTCTATTGCGTGCGTAAATAAAAAAAAAGCGGCCAAGTGCGTGTCAGGCCACGCGCAGTGAAGGGTTCCGTAGTTGCGGAACCCTATCAAAATACATTATTTGATTATTTTTGTAATTTTGTAGGGGAAATAAGTGAATGTTAATTTGAAAAAGTTCTTCAACAGTGAAATGATGGCTGTCGTCCGTACATTTTATAAGTTGGTCGACTATTACTCGTCAACCTGTACAGCCTACTTAGCTATGATAGTTTTCCTTTTAATTTTGATATACATACTACTGCTGCGAATTTTTCCACATATCTAATAACAACCGTTTAGCTGGCAGTGGGTGGGGACACTTGACTCTAACAAAAATTAGCACTTAAAAGCTTAATAATTCGCAAACGGATCCCTAAATCGAAAAATGCTTTTCACAAAGACCTATCCAACGATATCCCACACGATGGGGTAGACGTGAAAAAAAATGCATCCCCAATTTACGTGTAGGGGCCGTACCCTAAAAAAAAATTATTTAAAAAATTTTATTTCACCACTTTGTCGGCGTTATTAATATGTATATCCATACCAACTTACAACTTTCTAGTACTAAGGGTCTCTGAGCTAAGCCGCGGACAGACAGACGGACAGACGGACGGACATGGCGAAACTATAAGGGTTCCTTGTTGACTACGGAACCCTAAAAAAGCATTCTGGTAAATTCGTAGCTCCGATAAAGATTACATGTAGGTACTTCATTACCACTTAATACGTCTAAAACTATTTATAAGGAAACATATAATTAATAATTATTATCCAAAATGAAATACGCTTAGTTATACATATAGAGTAGGTACTGAGTCAATTTCTTTGCCAGTGAGTGGGTATGCTTGAACTCATTCCCAATACGCGGACTTATGCTCAAGTTACGTGCCGGCAACTGTAGTCTCGGGGATACAATATAATAGTTAGAGCTACCAAACAATCAATACAACACACACAGCTGCCGACATATTCCCATACCATATATCAGCCGATACCCGAAGACTTGCTCGTAGCGTAGTTCGCTAAGAAACCTCATAAATTAGTCCCCTGTGTTCTCTGCGGCCTCGTAATGAGCCCCCTGACTACATCGGGAGTTCTACAAGAGGCAGTGGGCGAGAAGGGGTGGGGGGTCATCATTGGTGGTTACCGTATACCTACACCTACTTTACGTAGTGCTGATATTGTACAAATGGTTGCAATATTTTTTTTTATGCAATAATTGCCCCTTTGTAGCGCGCCGCCGCGCAGCGCACCGCTCTGTAAGAAAGCGTTTATCGTACACTATTAGCCTATTTATTATTGTACTGTTTTCTTCCCAATTTCCCCACAACCACGAGTGACATGACAAATAGTTTTATCGCGCAAGACCTCTTTGAAAAGATACAGCCCTCGGACGGACGGACGGACGGACGGACGGACAGACAGACGACGGATGCTTAGTAATAGGCTTCCGTACGGGATACGGAAACCTAAAAAAGGCCCTGGTAGTCGTGGGACTACCGGTAGACATAGACATGGAATCATGGGCAGCCATAAGAGGAAGGGGACCGAGTCACAAAAAAAAAATTTATTAATAAATAAAAAAAAACAAAAACTAAAAATAAAACTCTCGTCGAGACCTATCATTTCCTCCAGCGGATGAGTTGTCTGGGATCAGTAGTTTCAGAAATATGCATTAAAAAAAAGTTTTATCTCGTCGAGACTTATCATTTTTATCCATATTGGAATTGGGAATGAGTAGGCTGGGATCAGTAGTTTCTGAGATATGACCTCTCAAAGTATTTTTCCTTTTTTTTTCGAAACGGTTGAACCATTTTGAAAAAAATAACATTATTTCAGAAAGAGCACGTAAGGGGTATGACTCCCTTCTTATATTACTAGGTGGTAGGGTTTTTTAACCCGCCCGGGTTGGTACCACCGCACTGAATGAAAGGTCGGTCGAAACGGCTATGTAAATAGTTTGTGTTTTCCGTCCAGTTCAGTGTAGCCGGCACGACCGAAGGGAAGCACTGACGTGGCACCAAGTTCACCCGGTGTTATGGGCTGACATCACGGATGTTGTAGGTGATGTAAGCCAACCGTGTCAGTTTCCATAAAAAAAAAAAAAGAGTTTTCTTTACCGAAGGAAACAAATTTCACGTCGATCCGACCAGTAGTTTAGGAGTTATAGGCATTTATTGATTTTCTATGCCTTTTTGTAAAGGCATCGAAGAAGTTGTAAAGGCTTTTTTTCTGAATCCTATTCTGTTACACATTCTGCTCGTACCTACCTTCCTACCTATAGAATGTGCTGTATCTGACGCAACTCAATATAAATATCTGTAAGGGATAAGTCCGCCTTTTTGCACCTCATGTACCTACTCGTAAATTATATATCGCGCTTGTCGCTGTAAAATGTTTTTTGGAGCATACATACCACGCGCTGTATCCCGACAATCGGGCTAAGCAGAGTAATCTGTGTTGTGCATGTACCTAATAAACAATTTACGTACCTACACACTGTTGTTATGGTTGATAAAGCAAGAAATCCTATTCTGTTACACATTCTGCTCCTTCCTACCTTCCTACCCTAGTTCCTACATTCCTACCCTAGTTCCTACCTATAGAATGTGATGTATCTGAAGCAAGTCAATATATCGATTTATGGTGCTAGCTAGCTAGCAGATGTTATTACTAATTGATCATCGTTTATGATTAGAATAGCTCGTGGGTGGGTGGCATACGATGATTTAGGCCGTGAAGTTGTACGTACGCTTGTCAGCCTCGGTACTAGCTCAGTGGTCCGGTCGTTCGACTGTCGGGTCGTATCATAAGCACACCGGGCTCGGTCAGAGGATGGATGGGCGACCGGTCGACCGTTGGAGGCTGAGCGTGGTTCGGATTTCACGTAAAACTCTAGGCCCCTTCCCTTCTTACCTTACTAGTAGGGTTTAACCCGCCCGGATTGGTACCACCGCACTGAATGAAAGGTCGGCTGAAACGGCTATTTAAATAGTTTGTGTTTTCCGTCCAGTTTAGTATAGCCGGCACGACCGAAGGGAAGCACTGACATGGCACCTAGTTCACCAAGGTTTTATTGGCTGACATCACGGATGTAGTAGGTGATGTAGCCAACTGTGTCAGTTTCCATAAAAGAAAAAGTTGCTTATTGTGTGTGACAAGGCTCTAGAGGCGACAATTCACTACAGGACCGTACATGCACCGAATACGGCTGCAGAATGCGTGTCTCCTCCTTTTTTTCCTCTGGCAGAGTACGGAAAATGGAAGAAAAAGTTCCCGATGGCGGCGGTGGCGGCGCGGCCGTCGGCTCCCGCTTCTGATTTATTACAGCAGTTAGAATTATCGCCATTTGCAATTCTTACGCCGAACAAGGAAAGTTACAGCGCTTCCAGCAAACAAGATAACGACTTGCGGGACGCATCGACAGCCGGGGGCGGGGTCCCGACAGATCACACCCGCGGGACCCTCCGCTCCCCTCCCTCCCCGCGGGACCCGCCGCCGTCGCGGCCCGCGCGGCTCTTTAGTAATTTTTCGCCTCTGCCGTAATGGCTCCCGTAAAGGATTGTAAACTTTGGAAAAGGTGCGAAGTTAGATTCGGTTAAAAGTTAGGGCAGAGACAGATTGCACGAATGCGAGTCAAGTGTGAACAAAGCTTAGGTGCCATTTCTAGGCACTATAGATAGCATACGAACGAGTGTATATGTATGTATCTAGTGTAGATGCCGTGTAGGTAACTGAGAGTGAACCAGGGTGTTACGAACATTTTATTGTGATATGACTCCCTTCTTATATCACTAGGTGGTAGGGTTTAACCCGGGCGGGGTTGGTACCACCGCACTGAATTAAAGGTCGGTCGAAACGGCTATGTAAATAGTTTGTGTTTTCCGTCCAGTTCAGTGTAGCCGGCACGACCGAAGGGAAGCACTGACGTGGCACCAAGTTCACCCGGTGTTATGGGCTGACATCACGGATGTTGTAGGTGATGTAGCCAACCGTGTCAGTTTCCATAAAAAAAAAAAAAAAATTGTACATGACATGGGTCCGAAATAAATATTACAAAATTTTTATGAATCTATGTAAAATTCATGAAACGCCATTATTGTAATTTTTTTCGTGTCTGTAAAGGCTGGAAATTAAACTTTTTGAGGTTTACTTTGACTGGATTGTTGGAAAATGGAAACCCAATCGAGGAAAAGCCGTGTCCGTCACAGTGGCTGTAGACCTTCTATAGATTCACAATGTAAGTAAGCACATTAGACCATGGTATTTAAAATGGTTTTTAACCTATCTCTACATTTCATTTGTAGAGTTCCGTAGCCATCGACTACGGAATCCGAATGAGAGTATCCATAAAAAATCGATAGGGTGTCTGTTCGTCCGTCCGTCCATCTGTCACAAACTGTATGCAGCTCGTAAATATCTAGAGCCATTTTCTTGAAATTGCGGAATGTTTATTGATTTCTGATAATAGGCAAAAACATTTTAAGAGTAGGTATAGAATCACATGATAAATAAATATAATTAATGATGCGATATGAATGTAATTAATTAGTTATGCGATAACGACATGTGGTGGTTTGTGACAGAAACCAGTAGTCCATACAATTTCATAGTAAAAATGTTTTCACTTTGTCATGAATTGCTGCATGTCACAAATCAGCACATGCGTGTCTAGGCAGTGGCAAACATTTTTGTATAGACTAAGTGGACATTGAAAAAATGTCCAGTGAAGTTTCTTGTCAGTTCTTCTTCGCTGTGATAATCGAACTGGCGGAATGTTACAATGTAAATATGACAAATCTGAGCGCAGTGTACTGCCAATAGATGCTAAATAAACAATAAACAATAAGCTATTTAAGTAAATGATTTTTCTTGCTACTTTTAAAAACAATGTTTTTTCTGGTAATTGCATGAAAGTTATAGGTGGAAATATATAAAATTGACATGTCCGAGGCGATAATTACATAACAACGTTCGCACTTTACAGGTTTTTATTGTTAACTAGCTTTTGCCCGCGGCTTCGCTCGCGTGAAATTTGTATTTCAAAGGAAGAAAGTAAGTAACTAAGGCGAGCTGGGTTCAGGTAAACGATAAACCATCTCGAAGAAAGTGAGTAACTTTTTGAGGCCGAAGGCGGAGTTGCGTTCAGGAAGACGATAAACCTTCTCGAAGACAGTAAGTAACTATGGGCGAGGCCGAAGGCCGAGCTGCGTTCAGGAAGAGGACAAACCATCTATAAGAAAGTAAGTAACAAAGGGCGAGGCCGAAGGCCGAGCTGCGTTCAGGAAGAGGATAACCTTTTCGAAGAAAGTAAGTAACAGAGGGCGAGGCCGAAGGCCGAGCTGCGTTCAGGAAGACGATAAACTTTTTCGAAGATAGTAAGTAACTATGGGCGAGGCCGAAGGCCGAGCTGCGTTCACGAAGAGGATAAACCATCTTTAAGAAGTAAGTAACAAAGGGCGAGGCCGAAGGCCGAGTTGCGTTCAGGAAGATGATAACCTTTTCGAAGAATGTAAGTAACCGAGGGCGAGTCCGAAGGCCGAGCTGCGTTCAGGAAGACCATAAATCTTCTCGAAGAAAGTAACTTCTTTGTTACTTACTTTCTTCGAAAAGGTTTATCCTCTTCCTGAACACATTTCGGCCTTCGGCCTTGCCCATAGTTACTTACCGTCTTCGAGAATTTATCGTCTTCCTGAACGCAGCTCGGCCTTCGGCCTCGCCTATAGTTACTTACTGTCTTCGAAAAGGTTTATCGTCTTCCTGAACGAAGCTCGGCTTTCGGCCTCGCCCTCTGTTACTTACTTTCTTCGAACAGGTCATCCTCTTCCTGAACGCAGCTCGGCCTTCGGCCTCGCCCATAGTTACTTACTGTCTTCGAGAAGGTTTATCGTTTTCCTGAACGCAGCTCCGCCATCAGCCTCGCCCTCTGTTACTTACTTTCTTCGAAAAGTTTACCCGCATGCTGAATGCAGCTCGGCCTTCGGCCTCGCCCATAGTTACTTACTGTCTTCGAAAAGGTTTATCGTCTTCCTGAACGCAGCTCGGCCTTCGGCCTCGCCCTCTGTTACTTACTTTCTTCGAAAAGGTTATCCTCTTCCTGAACGCAGCTCGGCCTTCGGCCTCGCCCATAGTTACTTACTGTCTTCGAGAAGGTTTATCGTTTTCCTGAACGCAGCTCCGCCATCAGCCTCGCCCTCTGTTACTTACTTTCTTCGAAAAGTTTACCCTCATCCTGAACGCAGCTCGGCCTTCGGCCTCGCCCATAATTACTTACTTTCTTCGAAAAGGTTATCCTCTTCCTGAACGCAGCTCGGCCTTCGGCCTCGCCCTTTGTTACTTACTTTCTTAAAGATGGTTTATCCTCTTCCTGAACGCAGCTCGGCCTTCGGCCTCGCCCATAGTTACTTACTGTCTTCGAGAAGGTTTATCGTCTTCCTGAACGCAACTTCGCCTTCGGCCTCAAAAAGTTACTCACTTTCTTCGAGACGGTTTATCGTTTACCTGAACCCAGCTCGCCCTCAGTTACTTAATTTTTTTCTTTGAAATACGAATTTCACGCGAGCGAAGCCGCGGGCAATTTTTTATCATTACTTATGTCCTCTAGAGGGCGCCATATCCTATAGCCTATAGACGTTGGATGCGTCTTGACGACCAGCGTACGGTCAAGACGCATCCAACGATACCTCATTTGTCAAATTATTATAAGTAGTGTCGAAGTTATTATGAGGGAACAGTTGAACATACATACATACATACATACCGGTCAAAAACATAACTCTCCTTTTCGCTTCGCCGTAATCGGGTAAAAATAAGAATCTCTTCGCTAATATACCGCGCATACTACACTACGTACAATATAATAAACATACGATCAATTAACTTAAATCAAATAGGAACTTCAGTTAAATAAATATCCGCTAACATCGACTCGCAATAATACTTTTTCATAGGTTTGCACCTAAAATTAATCAAATAGATACCTAACGAAGTTAACCTACATAATATTATGAATCGAATTAAAATTTATGAAACTCTGCCGAGACAATGCATACACACACACACCGCGCTTCGCCAGACCACCGAATAGACCGCACCCCGCGCCGCGTCCCGCGCCTTCGCCCCCGCCGCCGGGCTGCCAGTCTCCGCGAGACGCGCTACTAACCCCCGCCGCGCCGCGCCGGCCATTATTTCGGCGCTTGGAACAATTCGATTTGTATGGGAGCCACATCTTAGCGTAGCCGGAAGTGAATTTTAGTAAGCCTATCCTGTGTCCCGTATAGTAAAATGGGTTTGTACTAAGTTTCATCAAATTCGGATTATGGCTTTAAGAGTTATGGAGGAACATACATACATACATACATACATACATACAGAAAAGATTTCTAAAAATCGTCAATTTAGCTTTAGTATCATACATAGAGGCTACAAACTCAATATTTCCTAAAACAAAGTAACTTACTCCATGACCATCCCTTACAGATTTATTATTAGTATTGATTACTTAGTACCTGTACTGTGCCTATGTACATAGTCAATACTAATAATAAATCTGTAAGGGATGGTCATGGAGTAAGTTACTTTGTTTTAGGAAATATTGAGTTTGTAGCCTCTATGTATGATACTAAAGCTAAATTGACGATTTTTAGAAATCTTTTCTGTATGTATGTATGTATGTATGTATGTATGTTCCTCCATAACTCTTAAAGCCATAATCCGAATTTGATGAAACTTAGTACAAACCCATTTTACTATACGGGACACAGGATAGGCTTACTAAAATTCACTTCCGGCTACGCTAAGATGTGGCTCCCATACAAATCGAATTGTTCCAAGCGCCGAAATAATGGCCGGCGCGGCGCGGCGGGGGTTAGTAGCGCGTCTCGCGGAGACTGGCAGCCCGGCGGCGGGGGCGAAGGCGCGGGACGCGGCGCGGGGTGCGGTCTATTCGGTGGTCTGGCGAAGCGCGGTGTGTGTGTGTATGCATTGTCTCGGCAGAGTTTCATAAATTTTAATTCGATTCATAATATTATGTAGGTTAACTTCGTTAGGTATCTATTTGATTAATTTTAGGTGCAAACCTATGAAAAAGTATTATTGCGAGTCGATGTTAGCGGATATTTATTTAACTGAAGTTCCTATTTGATTTAAGTTAATTGATCGTATGTTTATTATATTGTACGTAGTGTAGTATGCGCGGTATATTAGCGAAGAGATTCTTATTTTTACCCGATTACGGCGAAGCGAAAAGGAGAGTTATGTTTTTGACCGGTATGTATGTATGTATGTATGTTCAACTGTTCCCTCATAATAACTTCGACACTACTTATAATAATTTGACAAATGAGGTATCGTTGGATGCGTCTTGACCGTACGCTGGTCGTCAAGACGCATCCAACGTCTATAGGCTATAGGATATGGCGCCCTCTAGAGGACATAAGTAATGATAAAAAATTGCCCGCGGCTTCGCTCGCGTGAAATTCGTATTTCAAAGAAAAAAATTAAGTAACTGAGGGCGAGCTGGGTTCAGGTAAACGATAAACCGTCTCGAAGAAAGTGAGTAACTTTTTGAGGCCGAAGGCGAAGTTGCGTTCAGGAAGACGATAAACCTTCTCGAAGACAGTAAGTAACTATGGGCGAGGCCGAAGGCCGAGCTGCGTTCAGGAAGAGGATAAACCATCTTTAAGAAAGTAAGTAACAAAGGGCGAGGCCGAAGGCCGAGCTGCGTTCAGGAAGAGGATAACCTTTTCGAAGAAAGTAAGTAATTATGGGCGAGGCCGAAGGCCGAGCTGCGTTCAGGATGAGGGTAAACTTTTCGAAGAAAGTAAGTAACAGAGGGCGAGGCTGATGGCGGAGCTGCGTTCAGGAAAACGATAAACCTTCTCGAAGACAGTAAGTAACTATGGGCGAGGCCGAAGGCCGAGCTGCGTTCAGGAAGAGGATAACCTTTTCGAAGAAAGTAAGTAACAGAGGGCGAGGCCGAAGGCCGAGCTGCGTTCAGGAAGACGATAAACCTTTTCGAAGACAGTAAGTAACTATGGGCGAGGCCGAAGGCCGAGCTGCATTCAGCATGCGGGTAAACTTTTCGAAGAAAGTAAGTAACAGAGGGCGAGGCTGATGGCGGAGCTGCGTTCAGGAAAACGATAAACCTTCTCGAAGACAGTAAGTAACTATGGGCGAGGCCGAAGGCCGAGCTGCGTTCAGGAAGAGGATGACCTGTTCGAAGAAAGTAAGTAACAGAGGGCGAGGCCGAAAGCCGAGCTTCGTTCAGGAAGACGATAAACCTTTTCGAAGACAGTAAGTAACTATAGGCGAGGCCGAAGGCCGAGCTGCGTTCAGGAAGACGATAAATTCTCGAAGACGGTAAGTAACTATGGGCAAGGCCGAAGGCCGAAATGTGTTCAGGAAGAGGATAAACCTTTTCGAAGAAAGTAAGTAACAAAGAAGTTACTTTCTTCGAGAAGATTTATGGTCTTCCTGAACGCAGCTCGGCCTTCGGACTCGCCCTCGGTTACTTACATTCTTCGAAAAGGTTATCATCTTCCTGAACGCAACTCGGCCTTCGGCCTCGCCCTTTGTTACTTACTTCTTAAAGATGGTTTATCCTCTTCGTGAACGCAGCTCGGCCTTCGGCCTCGCCCATAGTTACTTACTATCTTCGAAAAAGTTTATCGTCTTCCTGAACGCAGCTCGGCCTTCGGCCTCGCCCTCTGTTACTTACTTTCTTCGAAAAGGTTATCCTCTTCCTGAACGCAGCTCGGCCTTCGGCCTCGCCCTTTGTTACTTACTTTCTTATAGATGGTTTGTCCTCTTCCTGAACGCAGCTCGGCCTTCGGCCTCGCCCATAGTTACTTACTGTCTTCGAGAAGGTTTATCGTCTTCCTGAACGCAACTCCGCCTTCGGCCTCAAAAAGTTACTCACTTTCTTCGAGATGGTTTATCGTTTACCTGAACCCAGCTCGCCTTAGTTACTTACTTTCTTCCTTTGAAATACAAATTTCACGCGAGCGAAGCCGCGGGCAAAAGCTAGTATTTAATATTCTTACACTAGATGTGCAGGTACAAAAATAACATAGCTCTACGTTAAACACACAGAAATACATACTCGAAAACATATTTTTTTACTTCCATTTGAAAGTCATCCAGCATGAGCATGGATTGAAAAGTTCTAGCTAAAAGAATTCCGAAAATGTAATACGCTCAAGAGTCAGATGGAAATGAACAACCTGTTAAGTGAATTTGTTTACACACCGAGGGTTCCTTAGCCATATGATCCTTCTTGGTGCGCGTGTAGCGAGTGTTGCTCGTGCGCAGCAATCACACGGTCGCACTCGCGTGTATCGCGCGTTCGGCGCAGCTTATTTTGTGCTGATATATTGAGTCCTTCGTATCCCTCCATAATATATCGGTGACAGTTTTTAGTAAAATGTTAGATCGCGCTGTTCCACATTATTACCAAAGAGTTTGGTATTACGTCGCTAAAGAGTTTGAATTACGTCGTCGCTGCGCTCCTAGCGACGTAATACAAACTCTTTGATTGTTACGATAATTGTATGGGGACCCCCTAATTTTGTTTTACTTTTTGAATTGTTTTGTTATTTGTTGGTATAGTCGATATAAAAAGACATATTCTGTGAAAGTTTCAACCGGCTACCTATTACGGTTCAAAATTTACAGCCCCGGACGGAAGGACAACCAGACAGAAAGATAGACAGACAGACGGCGCCGGCGTAGGCTTAGTAAAAGTAATAATAGGCTTCCGTACGGATACGGAACCCTAATAAAAATAGGCAAATATTGCAAAAACGCCCAAGTGTGAAATTTTCGTATGTACATTATGTACATTTACCCACCAACCAACTTCTATCAGGAGCGCAACTTTTTATTCCAATCCTTCGTTTAATTGAGCCAATAAACATTTTAATTAAAATTTCTAAGAAGCGAGGAATCCGGGCGATCTCCGCGCCGGGCTCTATAAAAATATGCGATTATTAAAATATGAGGAGCACAAATGAATGGGAAGTCGCTATTTGAGATATTCAGGTATTTATGACAACCGATGAAGGGTACGGGAGGTCGGGTGTGCGCTGTTCACCGCGCCGAACAGCGCTTTCAGCGTGTCGTTCATTTTGTACAGCGGAGTTATAGTATAAGGTCTTTCAAAATTAGCTATTAGTCGCTATCGTTTCAGTTTCATGCCAGAAACAAAAAAGTCTTCCAACACATAGATCTCTTTCTTTCAGAAATTGTGAAAAACCACAATGTTAGTTTTATTAGTATGGAATAGAAAGAATTTCATTTTTTTTTGCCAACTTACACGTGTTGCATCATAATGGTAATGAAGACGTTTTCGTTACTGTTATGAATCGATTAGGCTATAAACATAAAAAAATATTTTACATAAAGAAAAGCCCAAGGTCCAAAAAAATTTATACAGGTTTACTCCCTATATGATACAGAACCACCCCTTAGCGTACTATGAACTAATTTTGAAAGACGTTATATTGTCAAACTTTTAAGATAGTTTTTCTTCAAACCCCATCAAAGGATATCATTGTCAAAAGGTAATGTTCGAAAAGGCGATTAAAAAAAACACACTCAATGGTTTGGAACTAAAATGAATTAAATAAAATAATTTTAAAACCCGACAATAAAAAAAATTAAGGAAACAAGAAAAGATCAGTAGAAAATGCTGTAGTCGGGCTATCTGTATATTCGAATTATTCTACACTGAAAGTTTGACAATTATAGTGCCTAACGGTCGTCATTTTGAATTCTTAAAAAAATATGGCACCCTATGATATTCGAACGAACGTGATGAATCCAACGACACCTCATATGTTTGAATCTATCAAGCCATTTAGGCTACACGCCGTGCCAAAGAAATAGACATACATACATACATACACACATACATACATTCATACATGCATACTTACGTACATACATTGAAAAACATGACCCTCGTTTTTGCTTCCCGCAGTCGGGTAAAATACTGCTTGTCTATTCTAGCCTAGTTCAACCCGTTGAATGCTATTCAAGTTTCAACGATCCAAGTACTCGTATATCTATGTGCAATGTTTTTTATTAAATTTGTAATTTAACTTTTATTTCAAGATTTAAAAAAACCTCACCCAATCGGTCCATCCGTTTGGGAGCTACGATGCCACAGTCAGACACACAGACAGACAGACGCACATACAGACACACACACAGTCAGACAGACAGACGGAGGCGTCAAACTTATAACACACCTCCTCTTGCGTCGGGGGTTACAAAACCAGTTTACAATTAAAATTTCGTTTCATCTCTAAACACCCCTTGCAGAAGAAGCGAACGAAGCTTTTACTCAGTACTTGTAAAATACTTACTCCCTTTTTTGCGTTTCAGCATTGTACATCATTTCAGAATAGATCTCAAATTATGTAACCGAGTTTAGTAATTTTTTTTATTATCCCCCCAACAATTCAGCGTTGGTATTTATATAGTGTTTCACAGACTTTCTGAAATAATAATAACTTAATTAAGTACCGTGCGAAGAAACTCTTTGGTGTCGTGATTGTGCGTACATGTGTACTAAGTTTTGCGGAATAATTTGTATTCAGCAATAAGTTGCACAGTAGTAAAGCCAACTATACATACCTAGGTATTGTTTAGAAACCATACACTTTTTAGGAAGTTATGTAAAATAAGATTTCAAATAATGTGTGCGAGAGTGAGTGAGGGATAGTCACGTGTCCTGTTTCAGTTTCTGTGTGTGAGGGTGTGTGCCTGCTTATCTAAAGGGCTTGCGGTCATTTGGTAGCTTTACGATTAACTTTTGAATCTAATAGAAGCGACTTTATGATATGACAGACAATAAAGACAACACGGGAAACAGGAAACCAGACCCTATTCCTGGGTCTAGAAGGATCTGTCACATAGGTAAATAATAAGTAATAATAACAGACATTCTTAAAAAGCTAGGAATTAGTATTGCATGGATTTAGTTCGTACTGCATGGTTTTAGCTAGTTAGTTAGTAGCATGGTTTTAGTTAGTTAGTACTGCCACAGGTACTGCATGCGGATTTAGTTAGTACCACATGGTTTTAGTTAGTTAGTACTGCATGGTTTTAGCTAGTTAGTTAGTACTGCATGGTTTTAGTTAGCTAGTACTGCTACAGATACTGCATGCGGATTTAGTTAGTACCACATGGTTTTAGTTAGTTAGTACTGCATGGTTTTAGTTTGTACCACATGGTTTAGTTATTTACATAATACTGCATGGTTTTAGTTAGTACCACATGGTTTTAGTTCTTTACATAACACTGTATGGTTTTAGTTAGTACCACATGGTTTTAGTTCTTTACATAATACTGCATGATTTTAGTTAGTTAGTACTGCCACAGGTACTGCATGCGGATTTAGTTAGTACCACATGGTTTTAGTTAGTTAGTACTGCATGGTTTTAGTTTGTACCACATGGTTTAGTTATTTACATAATACTGCATGGTTTTAGTTAGTACCACATGGTTTTAGTTCTTTACATAACACTGTATGGTTTTAGTTAGTACCACATGGTTTTAGTTCTTTACATAATACTGTATGATTTTAGTTAGTACCACATGGTTTTAGTTCTTTACATAATACTGCATGATTTTAGTTAGTTAGTACTGCATGGTTTTAGTTAGTTAGTACTGCATGGTTTTAGTTAGTACCACATGGTTTTAGTTCTTTACATAATACTGTATGATTTTAGTTAGTACCACATGGTTTTAGTTCTTTACGTAATACTGTATGATTTTAGTTAGTACCACATGGTTTTAGTTCTTTACATAATACTGTATGATTTTAGTTAGTACCACATGGTTTTAGTTCTTTACATAATACTGCATGATTTTAGTTAGTTAGTACCACATGGTTTTAGTTCTTTACATAATACTGTATGATTTTAGTTAGTACCACATGGTTTTAGTTCTTTACATAATACTGTATGATTTTAGTTAGTACCACATGGTTTTAGTTATTTACATAATACTGCATGATTTTAGTTAGTTAGTACCACATGGTTTTAGTTCTTTACATAATACTGCATGATTTTAGTTACTTAGTACCACATGGTTTTAGTTCTTTACATAATACTGCATGATTTTAGTTAGTTAGTACCACATGGTTTTAGTTCTTTACATAATACTGTATGATTTTAGTTAGTACCACATGGTTTTAGTTCTTTACATAATACTGTATGATTTTAGTTAGTACCACATGGTTTTAGTTCTTTACATAATACTGCATGATTTTAGTTAGTTAGTACCACATGGTTTTAGTTAGTTAGTACTGCATGGTTTTAGTTTGTACCACATGGTTTAGTTATTTACATAATACTGCATGGTTTTAGTTAGTACCACATGGTTTTAGTTCTTTACATAATACTGTATGATTTTAGTTAGTACCACATGGTTTTAGTTCTTTACATAATACTGCATGATTTTAGTTAGTACTGCATGGTTTTAGTTCGTTAGTACTACATGATTTTCAACCAGTGCAGTAAGTATTCTATTTGTTTGGATAACTAAAGTGTGTACTTATCATTGATAGGGTTATTATATCATTGGTACTAGGTACGTTTTGGTTGGTCCTGGTTCTCCATAACTGTTCGGAAAAATTTCCGATTCCAATCCCTCAAAGCTCTACGCGCCGCCGCGCCGGGCGGCAGCCGCCGACATGTGCCTTAGAATACTTTAGCAAGATCAATTAACACGTGACTTCGCTAAACTGAAGTTCAAACTCGGCTTAGCGAACGGCCGCGGTCGCCGATAACTATCTCGGCGTCATAAATTCTGGTTAATGGTTAAACTGACTTGGTTGCAAAATGGCGTGCGGTTTTGTGATAAGTGTGACTCTGCTGAGCTGTTGGGGGATTTGTTGCGTTAATGAGGGATCCGCTTGATAAAATGAAGGATTTCAACTTATATTTTAAGTTGATAATATCTGTACACATATCTATATACTTACATAGATTGATGACATGGAATATTATGTCATACGTTTTATGTCTAACTGTGTGTGTGTTTGGTGTGTGTGTGTGTGTATGAACAAGCTCTTTTGTGTGGCCGCAATGTATGACGCCTAACAGATTTTTAGTGAAAATTAAAGGACGTCACCAATATTATTTCCTCAATTATTATGTATCTCCAGTTCATTCTAATCGCAAATTGTACATACATATTTTTTTTACATATAAAATTCACGCCTAATTGCCCAATACGGTAGGCAAAGACGACGAAACTCTACGGAAATTGAATAATCGTTGTAACATTAAATCGATGTCAGTTTACAATAACATTGCACCTCTTTCAGCGGAGGTCCTTAAATCTAAGGAAAAAAGTTACTTGAAAAATTCATTAAAAAAATGTACACTATAAGTTTCTTTATCTTCTTTCATACTTTTTTTTCAAAACTAGACTGAAATTTTGATTTTTAAAATAAATACCTATTTATGTTTATGTATGTAATGTAAACGTAATTAGTTATGTAGATAACATAAAATATGTCATAGAAAAATAAAGAAAAAAATAAAGAAAATAAAAATAACCTACCAGCGGCATTGCGTAAATCGATCAAAGACTTAAATCCTTATTATAATGTTCTATAAAATTAACGCCCCATGTTATGCGCACCGCACACCGCACACCGCGCGCGCACTTCTCACCACAATGTTGTTGTTATTATAAACCAAGTAAAATAAGTCAGTCATACTTTTTGGCTAAGTCACAAGAGCCGTGTGAACGTGGGCTAATAGAAGCCGTTTATGTTATCCTGGTGCGTCCTGTGGGCTGTGGGCCGCGCACTGGGTTGATACCACCTAGAGGTTGGACGTCGGACTGTCCAATGCATAAATGAGAACCAGCTCGTCGAGCTCCGCGGGTAGCGGAGGGTACGGCGCGGCGGCGCGGGCGGCGCGCGCTCTGACTGGGTGGTTATGGAAACTGACACGGTTGGCTGTCACTGCAAACTGACACGTCACCTACAACATCCGTGATGTGAGCCCATAACACCGAGTGAACTAGGTGCCATGTCAGTGCTTCCATTCAATCGTGCCGGCTACAATGAACTGGACGGAAAACACAAACTATTTACATAGCCGTTTCGACCGACGTTTCATTCAGTGCGGTGGTATCCACCCGGGCGGGTTGGTACCGTGTTAATATCGTGTTACGCTGGCGCGGGGAAGGTCCGTAGTCCCTACCTCTAACGTTCTTGTAGACAGCAATCTAAAGGGAAATCTCAGGTATGGCACCTTCTCGGAAGTGATATTAGCTCGTCGGAGCATGTGCTCTGGACCCTTTGACTCATCCAGCCACCGACCGACCGGTATTTGATGCAGCCAACCATATTTTGTGAGTCTATCAAATGTTGGCAACCTTTTCCAGGAAATAATTTATTTCCAATGTCCTCTCAGGCGATGAGGCCCATTTCTGCCAGTTTTAATTTCAGAATGAACTGTACCTATTTCATATATATGTATTGATTTGTTTAGTTTAATATAGTTCCAAGTAAATTAAGAGTCTGTAATACCTCACATTGCTTCGCTGATCCTCTGTTATATCGAAAATGCTGCATCAAGCGCTCTAGAACAAATATATGGTTAATTGGAATACTAATGCTAGGGTATATGTAGGTGACGAAAACATGATTACATAAATTTTCTCTATAGAAAAAAAAATTGCAACCAAACGTGCAATAAAACCGCTAGCATTAAATCAATACTTTAAATTAGATAATGAAACTTTGCATAATAATAAAAAAATCTCAATATTAAGCAGGTTCTATGTTTAACATTTAAAAAATAATCACTATTTTCACAGTAAAGAACCATCTAGAAAACTTGCGATGAAATTGTCGAGTACATCTATCTGTTTCGTTCTCTCACAGATTCTCTATCGCCTTATCCCGACCTTTTTGTAGCGTTATGCGCAGTCTTAATAGGATTCTTTCATACAATCTTAGTGACAGCCTATGCCACCTTGTTCCTGTCTGACCTAGATGACATGTCAGCTAATAGTACGTAGGTACTTCGCAATATAAACTTCACCATCCTGAAATCCGGGCTGGTGGATTACGGGCAGTGGCTGTTAATGTGATGTGTGCCCACCCACACTCACACATTCACCCAGCCGCGGTGATGTATTCTTCGATTGTACGTATTCGCAAGAGGTGAAATCAAAACGACGACTGGTCAAACATTGGAGAGGTGGTCAGAACTATCACGTAGATAAACATGATTTTTTAAGAACTTTTTTTAGTGAACTAAATTTTATGAAATGTTTGAATTTGGTTTTTTTTTATGTAAACCAGCATGGGTGGCTGTGCCGAGGGACCAATGGTGCAGTCGACAGAGCCAAAATCACCTCTCCTCGCGAAACCACGCTCAGTTAGGTGCCATGCCAGCAGATTTGCGGACTGTTGCTAGGCTGTCTAGCCCGTTAATACGACGCTTGAAGACACCCAGGTTAAAGGATTCAGGAAATACACTCGCCGGAAGACAGTTCCACACTCTAGCGGTGCGACAAAGAAACGATTTAGAAAGCCGATGGGTTCTCAAAAGCCCAATGTCAACAACAAAAGGGTGCTGAGTCTCTCTGCGACGAGTCATGCGGAGATAAGACGGGTGGCAGGGAATAAGGGATGCTAGTTCCACAGAGCAGCGTGCGTGATAGTATCTGTAAAACAGACTAAGCGAACCCACAAATCGTCTGTGACTCAGGGACTCCAGACCATCTGTAAGTTTCGGGTCACCAACAAGACGGATGGCTCGGCGCTGTATCGAGTCCAAGGATGCTAGCAGATAATGGGGACTACCCTCCCAGATGTGACTGCAGTACTCCATCACCGGCCTAATCTGTGTTTTGTACAACAGGAATAGTTGAGCCGGTGAGAAGAACCGCCGATTGCGGAAAAGTATTCCCAATTTTCTGGATGCAGTTTTGGCCTTAGACTCGATTAGTTGCCGGAAATCCACGTCTTTGGAAATAGTGGTGCCCAGGAGGTCCAGGTGTTCCGAGACAGGTACGACGCTGCCTTGGAAACTTGCTTGGAAAGGAAAGGGATCGACCTTAGCAGATAATGCGCAGCACTGAGTCTTGCTAACGTTGAAGGCGACAAGGTTCTCCTGGCCCCATATAGCTACTTTTCCGAGAACGTTATCGACCTTATCAACAACTGAACGTTGAGCCTCCCTGTGCCGCGAATCTCTACTCTTCCAGTCCTTAACATAGCCCCCGTGCTCCGTGCTGTCGTCTGCATAGCTGTGTATCATGCCCAAGGACAGTAGATCGTTTATAAAGATTAAGAAAAGCGTAGGCGACAGAACAGAGCCCTGCGGAACACCAGCGGTAATTGGAAAGTCGTCCGATTTCGAGCCATCGATGGTAACGAAAATGGAACGACCCGCCAAAAAGCTGGCGATCCAGGTGCAGAGTTTGGGTGGAATGCCGAAGGACGGAAGCTTGCCTAGAAGGCCTCGGTGCCAAACGCGGTCGAAAGCCTTGGACATATCCAGGGCGACTGCCAGCGACTCCCCAAAATTGTCCAATCTTTCGGCCCATATATGCGTAACGTACGTTAGAAGATCTCCTGTTGACCGCGCTTTCCGGAATCCGTACTGCTTGTCATCCAGGAGTTTATTTGCTTCTAAGTACGTTAGGAGCTGGGTGTTAATAAGGCGCTCCATAACTTTACATAATCGTGAAGTTATCGCAATGGGCCGATAGTTGGAGGGGTTCGCGGAGTCTCCCTTCTTTGGAACCGGTTGGACCGAGGTTCTTTTCCAGCAAGAGGGTACAATCCCACGGGCGAAGGAGAGACGGAAAAGGCGGGAGATTATTGGTGTCAACTCAGGGTCTCAAATCTTGAGCACTATGGCTGGAATGCCATCAGGACCACTACTCTTCGAAGTGTCCAACGTCTTCAAGCACTTGTAGACCTGTCTAGGGTGCATCCTTGGCTCCAACATCGAAATCCCACAGTGTGGTACCGAGGGAGGGGTTGCACCCTGGTCATCCAGATTTGAGTTGGACGCGAAAAGGCGAGCAAAGATGTTCGCCTTCTCCTTCGCGAGGATAGCGAGTGATCCATCCGGACGTTCCAGCGGTGGTGTAGCAGAGCGACAAAAGTTTCGACCAATAGAGTTGGCGAGAGACCAGAATGCTCGGCTGCCAGTTGGACAGCGGACTAACCTCTCGCCAATTTTATGGTCGTGCTTGTACTTGGCCACATTGAGCGTTCGCTTGCAAGACCTGGAGGAGGCATTAAGTGTGCGTCTTGCCTCAGCAGTACGGGCGCACAGCCATTGCCTGAAGGCCTGATTCTTGGCCTCTACCGCAAGGCGGCATTGGCGGTTGAACCAGGGCTTGTGTCTACCGCCCACCGGCACAACAGAAGACGGAACAAAATATTCCATACCCTGTTGTATCAGCTCGGCAATAGACACGGCGCACTTTGATGGGTCCGCCTTAATATTGATGTTTATAATAACCATAACCACCAAATAATAATACATTTATCTTTCTTTTTATTTCCAGTGTACACAGATAACGATGGAAAATATTTCGAGCGAGCGTTAGGAGAATAGTGGCTACGCGCTATACGTCGACGCCCCCCGCGCGCCGCGCCGCCACCGCCGCGCGGATGTTAGGGTGGGGTGGTTTATGTGAACGAACGAATACTAATATTATTGGCATTGTATCGGTTACAATATAATGATTTGTTGATTCTGTCCTATTAGCCTTGTATTATGTGTCTGTTCGTTGGCTTAGAATATACGTATTAACCACAATCGAAGTACACAGTGATTTTTTGTGAGATAAATCCGAATTACGCGATTTTGGTGCATATATACATACATATCTGAAACTGATGTGTATTTTTCATATAATATTATATTATTTACACATTAACTACAACATCCGTGACGTCAGCCTTAACACCTCGGTGAACTAGGTGCCATATCAGTACTTCCCTTTGGTTGTGAGTCCAATTCAGTGTAGTACTGAACTGGACTGAAAACGCGAATTATTTACATTTTTTTATGGAAACTGACACGGTTGGCTACATCACCTACAACATCCGGAATGTCAGCCCATAACACCGGGTGAACTAGGTGCCATGTCAGTGCTTCCCTTCGATCGTCTTTTTCTAGTCAGGTCAGGTGTCTTTTTTTAATATTTTTTTGTGGAAACTGACACGGTTGGCTACATCACCTACAACATCCGCGATGTCAGCCCATAACACCGGGTGAACTAGGTGCCATGTCACTCGAACTTTCATTCAGTGCGGTGGTACCACGGTGGTACTGTCGGGTTAAACTCTACCACCTTGTAAGGTGCGAAGGGAAGGGATCTACAGTCCTACGTGAAAGCCGAACCGCGCTAAGTCTCCAACGGTCGAACGGTCCCCCATCCAATTTCTGACCGCGCCCAGGTGTGCTTATGTATGATAACTAACTACAACTGTTCTAATCTACAACTATTAATTTTCAAATGAAACTCATAAAATTTACAGTAACAGATTAACCCACAGCTCATGTAAAATATTATCTGTGGACGAACCAATAAGTAGCTATACTATGGATTAATTAACCAGCTTTCTGCAATCAAACAATTGTAAATCAACATAACAAATTAAGATTTATTAAGGTTTTTATATATTTATTTATTATTATTTCTTTTATAGTTTTAGTTTTAGGTAATTTTAATTTAGGTAGTTTTAGTTTTTATGTTGTTTGTTTTAAGTTTAGGTAATTTTAATTTAGGTAGTTTTAGTTTATATTTGTAGTTTTTATTCAGGAATTTTTAATTCAGACTATGTAGTTTACTAGCAAGAAATAAATACTTTAAATGTAAATTAAATAAACAATCTGAACATAACAAATTGCAAATCATACAATTATGCAAACCTTTACCTCTTTCGCTCCTCGTTGCAAGCGTTACAAAATATCAGCTGATTCCGTAAAAATTACAGTTCTCTGAATGTGCCTACTTATTGATAAATATTTCGTACTTACTTCGAAGTAATGTGGCTTTCAAAGTATTCTCTACATGCAAATCTCTCATCAAAAGTAGCTCAAGCTATTCCACAGAGGGCAATTCTCCAAAGTTGATAGCTTGCAAATCGGGAGTAGGCTCCGTCATTCGAAACGGATGACATTTTGCATTGCGCATCCAGACGCTTATCTTTTAATTTGATCCCACCGTGCGCCCCGCCGCCCGCCCTCCGCCCCTACTGCACTGAGCAGGAGACGAATTCAGTAGCAGAAAATCGAGAAGAATCGAGTAAGTACAGGCCTACATAATATATACAACGTGTCCCAAAACTCAACGTCAAGCGGGAACCAGGGAGTAGGCCAGTTTATGACTAGCCAGGGAAAAATAGGAAACAAAAAATCGGAGTCATTTGTTTTTTATGATATGAGCATTTTTTGAAAAACGTTGAAAATTTCTCGTACAACATTTTTAGGTACTACGACTACAACTTGCAAATATAATTTGTTAATTTTTTTTATTGGTAGCCTAAATAACTCTGCTATTTATCAGTATCCCAAATAAAACCAGAATGCCTGTAGTTTTACCAAAACCAATATTCAGTTAATTTTTTTTCTAAAAAAATAAATTACTCAGATTTTTTATTTTTTCCTGGGTAGTCATAAACTGGCCTACTCCCTCGTTTCCGCTTGACGTTGAGTTTTGGGACACGTTGTGTACATTTAAATATTTTTTTAATGAAAATGACATAGTTGGCTACATCACATACAACATACTTGATGTCAGCCCATAACACTTTGGCGAACTAGGTGCCATGTCAGTGCTTCCCTTCATTTCATGTCAGCTACACTGAACTGGACGGAAAACACGAACGAATTACATAGCCGTTTCGACCGACGTTTCATTCAGTGCGGTGGTACCAACCCGGGCGGGATAAGCCCTATCACTCACCTACAGTTTTACGTGGAATCCGAACCACGGTCAGCCTCCAACGGTCGAGCAGTCACCCATCCATCCACTGACCGCGCCCAGGGTTTTTATCTAAACTGACACGTTTGGCTACATCATCTACTACTAGAACGGTCGAGTGGTCAGCCATTCAACTTCTGACCGTGTCCAGGTGTGCTTATGATAACGATCGACAGTCGGCCGATCGCACCACTGAGCTACCGAGGCTGACAAAGACCCATTACTCTAGTTTACGGGGTGATTGTGTTTATGTAACTATTTCCATTTCCTAACAATTTTTATATGGAGAAAACACTATTTCTATTGGGGGACTAGCTTCCAGAAATATTACTTTTTCCCGATACAAAAGTCGCTACTGCATCGCAATATACTTTATCAGTTTTAATCGAATTATGTAATACGCCGTACAATTTGGCTGATAGTGAATTGACCCCCAGCCCCGCCATTGGGGTTTTTAATTTTATAATGTCATACACACGTCGGGCCGTCTTCCCTAGCCCATTACTCGCTTCTATCTCTATCTTGTCCAGCTCGCTCTGGCTGGGGCGAGTCGCCAGGGTTGCCAGCTGTGGCGATCGAAGCTTCTGCGTTGAATTTTTACGTTTTCCGTTTTTTTTTATGTAAACCAACGTGGGTGGCTGTGCCGAGAGACCAATGGTGCATTCGACAGAGCCAAAAACACCTCTCCTCGCGAAACCACGCTCAGTTAGGTGCCATGCCAGCAGATTTGCGGACTGTTGCTAGGCTGTCTAGCCTGTTAATACGACGTTTGGAGACACCCAGGTTAAAGGATTCGGGAAACACACTCGCCGGAAGACAGTTCCATACCCTAGTGGTGCGACAAAGAAACGATTTAGAGAACCGATGTTTTCTCAAAAGCCCAATGTCAACAACAAAAGGGTGCTGAATCACTCTGCGGCGAGTCATGCGAAGATAGGACGGGTGGCAGGGAATAAGGGATGCCAGTTCCACAGAGCAGTTTGGTTTCTAAACGTTGCAAAAAAAAACACGTTTCTTGTATGGGGACCTCGTTAATTTTTTACTTTTTCTATTTCTTGTTATGTCCGCCATAATAATACATTATTATTATTATTTCATCCATTTATTTACACATTTTTTTTTATATTAATTTTACATAATATTTACAAACTTAAAATCTAAAATTAATACAAAAACAAATGGAGTTTCCACCACCGGCGGCGGGGCGAGCCCAAGCTACCGATGGTCGGGTCCCAAAGAGAGGAACCTCCGGACGATGCGTGCAGTGTCGAGCAGGGCTGCCTTCTGTATCTGGCCCTTGACCCAACCACTCAGCGAGAGCCTCTCAAGGTGGTCGTCGAGGCTCTTCGCTATCAGCCCATGCGCCGAAACGACTATGGGCACAACGATCGTCGAGTCGACGGGCCACATTTTGGTAACCTCATGCTGCAGATCCAGATATTTTAACATCTTCTCTGCTTCCTTACTGACGAGGTTACCATCGTGCGGCACGGCGATATCGACGAGCGTTGCGCGCCTTGCCTCCCGGTCTACTATCACAATATCAGGCCTGTTCGCGAGAATAGTCCTGTCTGTGATAATGGACCGGTCCCAGTAGAGTGTGACATGACCGTTCTCGAGAACTGGCGGTGGATTGTACTTATAGTAAGGCACCTCGGTACCCACAAGTTTGAACTTTAAGGCAAGTTGCTGGTGGATAATCCTGGCTACTAGGTTGTGTCTATGCAGATACTCGGTGTTGGCAAGCTGCGAACAACCGGAAATCACATGTCTGAGGGACTCGCCAGGTTGGTGGCAGGCGCGGCAGATGTCAATGGTGCCGTCCTTCATTATGTGTTTCCTATAGTTGTTCGTCTTGACAACCTCGTCTTGTATTGCAAAGACAAAACCCTCGGTTTCCCCGAAGAGGTCCCCGAAGCGTAGCCAGTGCACGGAAGCAAGTTGGTCTACATCCGGTCCCGTGAGAGACCGGAAGTACCTACCGTGCAGCTCCTTGCCTTTCCATACTTCCATGCGGTCCTCAGTGCTCAGTACAACCGGCTTCCGCCAGTTCTCTTTTCCCATGCTCAGCGGGGTAAGACCTTTATCGCTGGTGACGACATCGCGATGCATCTCACAAACATCAGTCTTTTCCAAAAAGTACTGACGGAGATTGCATACCTCGCGGTTGTGCAGGTTCTTGGCATTTAACATACCTCGACCCCCACACTTCCGCGGGATATACAACCTCATGACCGATGATCGTGGGTGGTGCATACGGGATTTCGTCATCAGCGTCCTGACCTTTCTGTCCAGCGAGTCCAATTCTGTCTGAGTCCATCTGAGAATACCGAAGGTGTATACGAGCACAGGCATGACCCAACCGTTATAGGCACGAATTTTATTGCCGCCTGACAAAAGGCTATTTCGCACTTTTGTAAGACGGTGAAAAAACTTTTCCTTAACTGATTGTTTCATGTCCGTATCCCGTATGTTGAGAGCCTCCGATATTCCCAGATATTTATAGGTTTCGTCTTCGGAGAGAGCTCGAACATTCATGGACTCCGACAACTGTATGCCGCCGGAGTTCACGATCACACCTCGTTCCACATGGATGGTCCCACATTTTTCCAAGCCGAACTCCATTCCAATGTCGTTGCTGAAGCCTTCAGTTATCTTCATCATCGACATTAGTTCGGTGTCTGACTTGGCAAACAGTTTGAGGTCATCCATATAAAATAAGTGCGATATTCGAGAGCCTCCTCTTCGAAGACAGTAGCCCAGCTCTGAGTCCTCAAGCAGAGTGCTAAGAGGGTTCAGAGCCAGACAAAACCAAAGCGGACTCAGACTGTCTCCCTGGAAGATCCCCCGCCGTATGGGAATCCGGTCGTCTGCAACCGAAGTCCGTTGGCCACCTGGCACACGAAGGATAGTACTCCATTGTCCCATACATGCGCCAAGGAATTGACAGATATTCGTGTCAGTTTTGTATAGTTCTAGTATCCTTAGCAACCACGTATGGGGCACGGAGTCAAAAGCCTTCTTGTAGTATTATTATTATTATAGCCTAATGCGCTTCGTTTATAATTTTTTTTTAATTTTTGTAATTTAAAACGCTACAGCTACGGTTCCAAAGATACAGCCATCTAACGGACGGACGGACGTACAGACAGACAGACGGCATAGGCTTAGTAATAGGCTTCCGTACGGGGTACGGAAACCTAAAAAAGTACCTACTATAATGCTGAGCTGTAATGTCACGAAATGTGTCTTGTGATTTGGAGCGCATAATAAATAAATCTTACTTCATAATCGTAACATTATCCAAAATAACGACGATTAGAAAAGTTACTCAACTATATTTGGCAACCCCATCGAATCGAATACAAAATTTGTAAAATAAAAAATACATTAATTCAAGCGCATCCGAAATCAGCGTAGCGAACGGATATTAAGTTTGTCTGTCCGTAGGTACTTACCCGCACACCCAGAGCTCTACTACCCCTAGCTACAAGCTAGCTAGTGCAGGGGAATTAATACACAGATACGGCACTAATACATTGCATCAATGTTTCCTTGTTAACAAAATTTGGTCTGCATGCAGTAAATTTGCAGCCAACATACTATACGTGATACGTATGCATATTTTTTATTCTTTATTGAACACCAATTCATAAAAACCGGGTACAATAGGCTAGCTTAATGCCGTCAGACATTCTATTCTAGCTAACCTATGAAATGTGAAAGAAGTACATGCAGGCGAACAAGAATATTGTGTGGCAATGTATTAAACTGTCAGGAAATATGATAGACTACAAGTGAATACTACAGAAATACTTTAAAACGCATATATACATGTCTTTAATTTAGTAAGCATATGAAATTATTCTAATTTTTTTTTCTTAAATACACTCACAGACTCGCGAGTAAACACGTGACAAGAGTGATAGAGTTAGACATATATTTGTCATTTCGCCCATGCGCACTTTTCAGTCACCTCTTCGGCAATTCCAGCCTCTTCTTAGTATTTTATTTCCATGCCTAGTCCAGGGGTTCTCAACCTGTGCTTCGCGGCGCTCTAGGTAGGGCGGCATTGCACCATCACGGCCTGGGGCGACGCGGTGCCGCGCGATCGCAGAAGGATGTAAAGAAAACGCATAAAGAAGTAAATTATTATTTCATTGATAACTTCATTTGCATTTGCAGTAAGTTCATTCGGGGATTTTGGGAAACATTTTTAGGTTTCCGTATCCCGTACGGAAGCATATTACTAATCCTACGCCGTCTATCTGTCTGTCTGTCTGTCCTACTGCTGTCTCTTTGGAACCGTAATAGGTAGCCGGTTGAAATTTTCACAGAATATGTGTTAATATGGTGGATATAACAAATATTAAAATAGAGAAAAGGTCAAAAATTAAGGGGTCCCATACAAGAAACGGTTTTTTTTTCAAAAAAATTTTGTGGTGCGGAAACCTAGGTGTGCGAGTCCGACTCGCACTTGGCCGGTTTTTTACACTCCTGTTAATTTAAAAGGTATTATTAGCTGTTCCTAAAAATTAATATATCTCAGGGGAGGTACAAATAATGGAAAGAAGTTGAAAGTGTCGTAGTCTGAAAAAGTTTGGGAACCTCTACCCTAGTCCCTCACCCTTAACGCATTTAGCAAACAGCCGACAGTCCCCGCTTCAACAGGACTCTTTCATTCATAAATGGTTAGATTTTATGTTCTCACGATTTTTTTTAAAGAATAGGGAATTTTTTGGTGATTAAATTTGTGCTAATTCGTGCGTGCAGCCACTAATAGAATAAATATACGTACAAAAGGTTTATGCTGTTTGGTAGCTGACTTAGTTGCATCTGGTCTTCGAACATATTATCTGGTATTGAAAATTGTATTCTATTTAGAAAGCCACTTTCTGAACTGAATTACATTTCAAACGATTTGCAATCTTACAAGCTTTTATAATTTTTACATAATTCTGCAGCAGAATAGTATTTAGAAGAGTTACTTGTAAAATCATGAAAAACATTAATTTGTAGCACACTAAAAAATTATGACTAACTGTATACTGAATATGCATAATGTCTCAATGAAATATTGTTAATGTTGTGTGTTCTTTATGGCGAAATAAATATCTGAATCTGAATCTGAATCTAAGCAGGATACAAAGCATAACACATTAGGTGAAATTGAGACCAGCCACAGATGTATATTTCCATACCCCTGAAAGTTGAAAAATGCAAAATTGCCTTTAAATTTAGAATCGCATCAGTGGCACCCGCGACCGACTGCATGGAAGATTGTGACGTCACATCCGCTTTTCGTTCACCTCTCCCTCCCCTATCTCACTCGCCCACCTCACTAGGGACATTAACCCTCCCCCTCCTAATTGATGTCTGGTCTGACTGAATACTACGCCTTGCTGTCATTGTTTATTTTTATGGAATAGAAATAGTCTTGTCAAAAACTAATTCTTGCCAATATTAGCTTATTTTACAAGAAAAGAGAACAATTTTAGTCAGTTATGAAGAACTTTTCCTGTACATACATACGTATTTGTACTTTCAACAAAGCTATAAAAAAATAAAAAAAGGTTTTTCTTAATCGGTGCAGTTGAAATCGTGTTGGTACGTGTAGTTGCAGATTCTGACAAATCAATCATCAATCATCAATCAATACTAATAATAAATCTGTAAGGGATGGTCATGGAGTAAGTTGCTTTGATTTTTGAGATATTTGGTTTGTAGACTCTGTGTATGATACTAAAACTAAATTTAGGATTTTTAGAAATCATTTCTGTATGTATGTATGTTCCACCATAACTCTTAAACCGATCATCTGAATTCGATGAAACTTCGTACAAGTACATTTACTTACACGGGACACAGGATAGGCTAAATAAAATTCACTTCCGATTACGATAAGATGTGGCTCCCATACAAACCGATATGTTCCGTAGGCGCCGTAGTACTGTAGGTATTTACCGAGCGGGCGGCCGGCAGCTGGCGGTGCGGAGGCGGTGCGGCGCGGGCGCGGAGGGGGCACGGCGAGCGAACTGAATAGCCGCAATATGATAGAGTGGAGCTCTGTTCTTCTTTTACGCAAAAACTACTGAACAGATTTTGATGAGCTTTTACAGTACATCAAAATAACATATAGGCTATAATTTATAAAGACATTGTGTAAATTGGCTCAAATAGGTATACCGATAAATGTCAAGTAAGTCGGAAAAAATCCTGCAATCTGAGAGCTATCTCGGCGTGCGCTGCATAAACCGTTAGTTACACGAGGATAATGTATGGTGAGGTTTCTCTTAAATAGTTCTAAAAAAAAGTCCGCGACAGCATATATTATCTACCTTTTATGTGGAAGCCACTATAGCCAAAATAGTCAACCATAAATACATTTAAATTGGTTACTGTATTTACAATGCACATTTTATAGTAGGTATTGAATTAATCTTTAGCAAAATACATATTTTTATCGTTTCTGGTATTTAAAGTAGATAAACTTTGGCTTTTAGTTTGCCAAATAGTTTAACTTGACAAATAGTTTAAAAGTTACGACGATGAAAATGTCTTGATATGGCGTCCTGCTGCGGTGCGGCGCACAGTACGGGCGGGGCGAGGCGAATATGTATGTATGAATTTCCTCCATAAAATTTAAACCGATCATCTAAATTTGATTAAAATTAGTACGTGCTCATTTAGCTATACGAGACTACGAGACACAGGATAGGCTAAATAAAATTCAGTTCCGGTTACGCTAATAGGTGGAATATTTTACTTAGTTAGGTATCCAAAGTGTTGATACTTACTTTCTTCGAAAAGTTTATTGTCTTCCTGAACGCAGCTCGGCCTTCGGCCTCGCCCTCAGTTACTTACTTTCATCGAGAAGGTTTAGTTTTCCTGAACGCAGCTCGGCCTTCGGCCTCGCCCTTAGTTACTTACTTTCTTCAAGAAGGTTTATGGTCTTCCTGAACGCAGCTCGGCCTTCGGCCTCGCCCTATGTTACTTACTTTCTTCGAAAAGGTTATCGTCTTCCTGACCGCAGCTCGGCCTTCGGCCTCGCCCTCAGTTGCTTACTTTCATCAAGAAGGTTTATAGTCTTCCTGAACGCAGCTCGGCCTTCGGCCTCGCCCTTAGTTACTTACTTTGTTCGAGAAGGTTTATGGTCTTCCTGAACGCAGCTCGGCCTTCGGCCTCGCCCTCTGTTACTTACTTTCTTCGATAAGGTTTATTGTCTTCCAGAATGCAGCTCAGCCTGAAGCCTCGCCGTTAGTTACTTACTTTAGTTGAGAAGGTTTATTGTTTACCTAAACGCAGATCGGCCTTAGTTACTTACTTTCTTCCTTTGAAATACGAATTTCACGCGAGCGAAGCCGCGGGAAAAAGCTAGTATTTTAATATATCTGCTTTATTATCAATAGTATTCAGACTATTCTACCTAAAAATATACACATTATAACTTTACCGCGTGGAGTCGGTAATTAAAAAGAATAGCCCCACTGCATCTCTACCCGTGCATGTCGTAAAAGGCGACTAAGGTATGAGGACAAGATGCCTTGCATAAGGGCGACAGGCTAGCCACCTCACCATGGCACGGTCCTTCCACCGAGTCATGCAGCACGTGGGTCTTCGTGCCTTACTTGCCGCTTAATAGTTATCTTGTTCTAATACTTTGCTAAGCGCGGTGGTCGGGTGTTGTGCTGTAATTTACCAGAGTTCTTGCAGCACAACACCGAATACTCTGCTTAGCGCGATTGTCGGGATACTGCGTGTGGTTTATGTATGTACATTAAATAAATTAGCAGACCAGACATTATAACTTACCTATTTATTTGTCTGTGAAAATAAATAACGCAAAATTAATGCAACCCCATGGGGTAGACGGCTGAGCTGCGACGCTCTAGGTTCGAGTCAGGCGCACAGTCTTTATTGAATTAGTTGCTTCACCGACCGAGCGCCCGTTCTAGCCGTGCTTAAAGTGACAGTTCGCTGCCGCCACTCATCACTAGATGGCGCTGTCTGTGCGCGTGCATATCGCTGCTGTAATTATCTGCAGTGTCACATTTTCATGGTTACTGTTTTATTTATGGGGACGCGTTAATATAATTATGATTTTGCGAAAGAGATTATAATTACGTAATTATAGAGATCGATTCTTTTTTTATTGAGCAACTCTTCAATTAATGGCGTTGAGTTGGCCTATTGTACCAAATTTCTATGAATGAATTGTTGTTTGTTCTTTATTATTTTGTACAAAGTAATAATGAAAAAAAAATGTACAAAAAATAGATATACATAAAAAACAAAGATATATTATGTACTAGCGTAAAAAAGAAATTATTTTTTTACCTCTTTTCTCTCCTGCTGTCAAATGTAACACAGCCTGCAACAGTGTTGGCAGTTGAATAGAGAACATGTACAGGAACAACTATTTTTACATAAATACATACATATCGCACATGCTGAATCCCGACCATCGGGGTAAGCAGAGTAATCGGTGTTGTGCTGCAAGAACTCTGGTAAATTATTAATAATACAATAAAATTTTACACTTTTGACACAGCAAAGACATTCAAACTAATATTTCAATTTCTTTGGTTACTTACATATGACATGTTTCACTTGTTAACGCGAGCGGAGCTGAAGGCCAAGTCACTAATATAAATAGCTCAAGTCTGAACCACGCAACACACCTGGGGCCCTACCGGCATTTCTCGCTTGAAATATGCGAGGGAGTTTACTCGTACTCCTTCTCACTTTTAGCGTCATTCGTATCGGTACCGGCGTTCAAGTGAGTGTCGACCTACCATAGATAAGCCGGCCTAGATTACTTGCGATTACTTATTATTATCTTATGTTATCTAATTATTTATATGTTGCATTTATAATTTATGGAAATTCGTGAACATTTATGGCAAAAAAATTATCAATTATTACCTTTTAGCCATTTTTTTTACTGATACAAATGAGTGCTTAGCATAGACTATGTCGACCTAGCTAGACCATGTGCCAGTGTCAGTCAATCAACTGTCATGTTTATTAAAAAAAAAAAAGGAGAATTTACCAATTTTTCTTCAATAAATATAAATACCTTACTTGAGTGTAACGCAACATGAGCCAAGTGCAGGCACCTCATCCACACTCCGCTCCCGGCCAACTGCGGTGCAAAGAGATATGATGTGATGGCGG
Source organism: Nematopogon swammerdamellus (assembly GCA_946902875.1). Classification (NCBI taxonomy): domain Eukaryota; kingdom Metazoa; phylum Arthropoda; class Insecta; order Lepidoptera; family Adelidae; genus Nematopogon; species Nematopogon swammerdamellus. Next base: position 7,393,029 of record OX336337.1, read on the forward strand.
AGTTCATGAAACAAAATCCGCAGTTGGCGCGGGGCCGGCTGTCGGGAGAGAATGCGATGCTCGCGCCTCTGGATGGGCCTAACGGAGCGCCTCAAAGCATCGGGGGGCTGCGCCATAACATGGCAACAGTAGCACAAGGTGTGTTATATTTATGTATTCACAAATTCCTTTCTAACTTCAAACTTAATAAGTCGTATTACAATGGTCGTACTATCCCTTCGAGTCCCAAGTGGAGCGCGCGCTCCCGTTTTCGTCGCCTACCCTTGGCTCCCAAGTGGAGCGCGCGCTCCACTTATTGCGCGCCGCTAGTTTTAATTCAGTATCTAATTCTACCAATTTTCTAACAAAACACTCAATACTGGTATCATTTCTTGGTTAAAACTTACTAATAACTATTCTCAGACACGACTGGGCACACAATAACCTTCACACAGAAAAAAAATAATGAAGTTGACAGAAAATAAAATGTCACTTTTGGCAGCTGACATTTCCACTGACCCTGGAATAGACAAAGATTGTACCCGTAAACGTATTTCGGTATTTGATAGTTCGTTTCAATGCGCTTATTTCGGTATACCATATGTAAGACGAAATTGTACAGTTTTGGTCAGAAAAATTCAAAAAAAAAATTCGAGTGTGTTTTTTTTTGCCTGGAGTTCAAAAAATCGGTCTGTGCTTCTAAATAAGTGAATCCTGAAGAGTTTGGTATCACTGAACGCGTAATTTCAGTACAAACAAGACAGAATAACGAGTATTGATGGATCGATCGATTGAGGCGGGATATTCGAATTTGTGTGGGAGCGCGCGCGCCAAAATTTTGCGTTTTTGAGCGCCGCTAAAAGGGCCTGGGAGCCAAGGGGAGTAGGTACTATTTTGAGTCAAAGGGACTCAAAGGGCAAATAATATGTTCATCTTTTTTTTCAGTATTGGACGGACAATAGACAGTAGTTCACTTAAAAAACTTGGCCGGTAGAGCCAGGCGGTAGGCCCACGGAACGGGTGTGGGCCGGCGGCACCGGTAGCTCTGCTGGAGCAATAGGACGAGCGGATGCTGGCGGTGTTGGGACAGGGCTTCGGACTCGGGGACTCCGAGGTCATAGTGAACACTCTACCGGTAAGCATATTAAAATCACATTGGTATTTATTTACTGTAGTGTTGTTTACATACTTCATTGTATGTATGTAGCCAACGACTGTTTATGCACTATCTAGACGGTCAAGTCACGGCAGCAGAGCAGGAAAAATGTATGCAATACCGTGACGGTATGCTCGAAACCTGCTGCCGCGACGCTATCGTCTAGTATGCAAGCAGCCAATGTGTTTTAGGGAAGAAAACAAGGAAAACATTTCTTTTTAATCAATTTTATTTTCAACAACACTACTCTCTCTTGAATTAAAGTAAAGTAGGTAACATAGAAGCAAAATTTTTCACAATAAAGTACCGAGCTATAATTGCGCCGACGCACGTCTATATAATATATGAATATCCTTATAACTCGAGAACCACTTTATTAATTTACATACTGTTTTCACTGTTACAATCTGTCATTTCTTAAGATGGTTTTACGTTAAATCATAAATATAAATCATAAAGATATATCATCTGCCTGATACTTTATCATCCAAAATTATGTCTTAAAGTTAAAAAAGATAGATGCCTAATTAAATTATTTTTTTCCATTAAGGTACGCCTGCTGGCCGCCCCCCTCGTGAGCTTCGTGCAAATCAACCCGCCTATGCGCGAGGTTATTGAGGAGTACGAGCGGGTACACGCTGAAGACAGGCGGCAGGACATGGCCCTCAGAGAGTGGTGCCTGGTGTCTCAGGAGGAGTTTCGGCGGCAACAGTTGGTGCTTCTGCTTCTGCGGCAGTTTCTGCAGGTAAAAAAAATGTTTTAATGTAAGTATTGCTATATAATATATACAGGCTGTTGCAGCAGTCACTACATTATGTCCCGGAGCAGATTCATGGGATTAACAGAAATAATAAAGGTGTACGATGAATTCAGACTAAATAAAAACATTCAGTAACCATATAAACTAATTCCCATTTCAATACTAAACAAAAGTTTTTTGGAGGAAAAAACCGAACCCTTATAGGACATATCACATAAAAAAATTATTTTTATATATTTTTTCAGTTTTGTATATAGTATATTAACAGTTTTGTATATGGTATTTCATAATAGGAATCACACTGCATTACCAAAAAAATCGAAAGCTGAGTAATTTTTCAAATAAATCAAAAAAATCACATTCATATCGACACGATACAACAGCTAGCGCACGACATGTCGTCAGTCAGCTGGGTACGCACGGTCGCAGGCGCGCCACAGTGTTCCCGATTGCGATATTAGCAGCCACTTTGGGATTTTCTATAAAAAAATTGTTTTTTCATTATTATTTTTATAAAATTTATATGTTTGTGGATATCTATGATATAAATGAACATATATGTATACATGTAATGCATATACGTCTGTCTTTCTGTCTCTAAAGTAGGTATTTATAGGGCGCATCGCGTAAGAAACTTTTTGAAAAATATGCGGCCCTGAAAAGGGCCTTTTCAGGTTAAACTTGAGAATTATGATGCCTATTCGCCGTCAACTTCTTCTTCCGACGATTGCTCAGTGTTTGCAGGCGGTTCAGGTGCTCTTAGCAACTGCAGTACTTCTGGAGCAAAAGTACTAGTTTTTCGCTTAGGTAGTGGTCTGATGCTGGATATGAGCGGATCGGAGGAGATGAGTAGAGCATGTAACAGGTCTTCAATAGTCTGCTTCCTTCCTATTTTTCTCGTACTGTGCTCCCTGTAATATCTACAATCTTTGTGTCTTGATTCAAGAGCTTCTTCGCTAAGCTGGCCTATAGGAAGCACGAGTGATTCGATTACATCAGCTCCATGTATTAATATTTTATGAACTGAAGCAGGCATTTTGAACCATTGGTACTTGTTCACAAAGAGTCTGGCCGTTTCTAGAGTGTACAACTTGAACTCATCCGGCCGCACATCATACGAGCATGAAAGAGCTTTTAGTATAACAGAGAATCTCGTTATGAGATCTATGTCTATCCCAGTGATTTCAGCTGCAAGAGCAGGATTATCGAAGAACGTTCTCGCAGTGTTCCCATCATTGGTTGATCCGCTGCCTCGTTTTACTGTGTCCACGAGGAGTCCAGTTCGACAACGAAATTCTGTGATGATTTCGCGCTTTTTCGCCTCCACTTCTTCAGAAACTGCAGAGTCCTTTTTCACGCGCCATACTTTATTATCCTTTTTTATAAGATAAGTGGAGCACACACTCAAACAGTCGGATATGAGCGTGCAATGTCGAGAGACCATATTTGTACAGATCTGTGTTACTTCTCCTCTGGATAACCGTATCAATATCGTTCATGTCGTTTGGAGTAGCCTTGCATATGTTGCACGTCTGGGATGATTTATTGTCCGAGAGTGCATTGGCAGCCTTTCCATCCAGCATTGTCTCCAATAGGATGTGTTCAACATTTACAATTTGATCTCCAATGTATATTTGCGTTGGAGTTAGATCCGAGATTTGTCTAATAATGTAGCTATCTTCATCTTTTAGTACCGTGTGGCTTTCCTTCACCATCTGATATCGTATAGGGCGGCAAAAACGTGTGGAAGAGGACCTTGGATTTTGCCAAAGAATGGTTTCACTCTCGTTTCCTTTCATCACAAGTTGTAATGGTACCAGTGATGTGAGCATGATCTCTGCATCTGAAGCGCCCACATCTTCAGTGAATTTCTGTTTGTACTCGGAATGACTGCTGCTTCCATCGAAGCCCCACTTCGACTTAAGGTAAAGTTTGTTGTCTCTATTTTCGGTTACAACACGTGCAATAACTTCTTCTTGTACTTTCGCCAGTCTTTGAGTTGTGTGGTCAAGTAAACTTTGAATTTTGACTTCTGCTTTTATCTCCGTTATAATAATTTCCTCAGGGTAGCATTTTTTGCGGGCTTTGAGAAATCTTTGATACGATGGGTAAATGTCACATCCTCTCTCCTTGGCACCTCTTCGAAGCTGCTTGTATTGGTCCACACCCAGTTTTGCGTTCACCATGAGGGCCAGTGCTTCCTCAGGAGAGTACGGACGTATGTGTCTCTCTAATAATTTTCTTCGTTTAATAATTCGAAGAGAACGAGGAGATGATGCTGTTGCTGTCTTTATAACTGTGGCCAGATTGCGCTTACCAGATTTCATATAACTCGTTTGAGCAGCATGTACTAGCTCCTCTGGAGAATGTTCCGTCACTAACAACTTCGTCCGCACCTTCTTTGCCGAAGCACTCAGCTCTGCGAAATCCTTTCTTCTTCGTGCTACCCGTCGATCAGGGGTAGCAGCAGGTTCTGCAGGTGCAACATCATCACAACCTTGATTTTGTGCTGGCCAAAGCTCTTCTTGCAGCCAGTCGGCATATTTTACAGCAAACTGCTCTCTTTTCCGAGCAGCACTCCATTTTCTAGTTAGATCAGCAGCAAACACCTTCACTTTTTTCTTGATGACTTCAGCTGGAAATCCTGGCATCTTAGATAAAGCATAGTTTACCATGCTGGCAATAGAAGGTTCCTTATTTGCTTTATGGACAAGACTATCACGATACAGCAGATCGAAAAGATGAAGGCGTGTTACCCCACGAGTGACACCTGGTAACAAAAAAAATTTTTACTCCCAAAACGACACGATACGAGGGTCGGGACTATATTAATTCAAAGACTTAATAAATAAGAAATAATTTAAAAAAATATGGATCTGTTGGAAGGTGTTGGGAAAAAGTTCTAGTCTATGAAACTTGAAAAAACTATGCAAAACGTTAGCTTTTTCTCGCATTTACGTTTTATTTTTTTTCCAATAAACTAAAATATATACAGATCAAAAACAAATATATGTGTTACCTGTGGAACTGGAAGCCATGATGAACTAAAAATTTCCAGGAATTAATCACAAAAACACTTGCAGCAATAACTCAAATACGTGTGACGGTTAGCGGCGAAACAACACGACTGAACCTGTTTTGATGTCGCATGGAGTTAAGTAGGTGATTAGCGCATGAAACGTCAACTAATCTGCCTGAAATTCACAGTGGAAATGGGATGACTCATAAGCTTCCCTAATCACTCATTACTATAACTTTCTATGACATAGGATTTTTACCTAAAGTGGCTGCTAATAACGCATTCGGAAACACAGTGGCGCGCGGCGCGCGGCGGCGCTCGCTACACCATTCCAAAGAAAAATTGTCGCTGAGGTAAAATTTTGAAGAAAATATGGAATTTTTTTTAAATAATTTTAGATTTTTTTTTTCAGTACCACAAAATAATCAGTATACGAAATGGTTTAATATTCGGTATTAAAATTGAAATGTCGCAAAAAAAGTTAACACCGTGTATAACAAAATATATGTTGTGTGGTAGTACGGAACCCTCAGTGCGCGAGTTAAACTCGCACTTGGCACCTGTTTTTAAATTTCCAAGTAATGTAATGGTCTAATGTGATCCAAATACATCTAAGTACCTACGCTAATGAAAACAATATAATTTAAAGATATTTTTTGTTTTAACTTGCAGGACAACCGAGGGCGTTTTCAACAAACCCCAGCAGTGGCTCACTTGGGACAATAACACCCTCCCTACATAAACGGAGCACATCCTCGGGTTTGGTGCAGCACACTACCATCTGCTGGTTGCAAGCACCAAGTCCTTCCACAACATCAATGCCAGCATGTGCTCAGCGTTTATTATTAAGATGCTCAATTAGTTCTTTAGTTTACCTAATTAGGTTTTTGTGTAAATTGTATGTGTAAATAAAAATATTTTATTCTTATTATTGTTTTGTTTACTTTTTTTACCAGAGATAAATTTCATTGTTGAGAGAAGCGTTTGTGGGAAGCGTATATATGACCCTCTGTGCGTTGGTAAGTATCACTTGCATAAAATGGAAGGGCAGTCATTATCTAGCAAATACAATTTAAAATAATGCGCAATGTTCTTTGGAGATAAACTAGACAGTGCGGTTGTAGAGTGTCGTCTCTGTCACACTAACTCGCAGGTATCTGTATGACCGAGACAATGCTCTACAACCAGAAAGTCATCAAAGCATGATGCGCATTATTTACCGCCGCGTACTGTACACTAGAATAATAATTAAGAGCAACATTTGATTCAGCATAGAAAGTAGAGGTTGATGCAAAGCTATTGTAGTTTTTCAACCTTCTGTCGCACAGACATACCTTGGAAGTGGGTGATATAGCGTCGGCTTTCTTTAGACGTTCGTAAAGTGGCGAAGCGGAGCTCCCTCGAGTGGATTCTGCTGAATGATAGCCTCGCTTGTTCGCGCCGATGTTCTTGCTGTAAGCTCATCGACGCATGTCGGCCGGATTCCAGCAAAAGAGTCCAAGCCAAGACCGCGCCGACCGCCCGCCGCTTACGTAAATGTTTCGTAGAAAGAAAGAAACCACAAAACAAAGAATATAATTCCACAAAAGAAACATTGCGAAGCGATTTGCTTGTTTGTTTACGAACCGCTGTAATTTTTTTTTTTTTTAATAATTATTGGCTTGGATGCCGGGTCCTTCTGCCATTTCTTTCTTTCCATTTCTTTCCGTTTCCTATAATTTCTATATTTTCTACAGTATTTATTATGTATTTGTAAATACTTTTATAATATTTTTGTTCAGTTAATAAATTTATTTCGATGTTTTCGTCAGTTTTCTCATGAAGTGAACGCCAAAAAGTTGATCCTTAACTTGCGAGTTTAGCGGCAAATATCGGGGAGTTTATCTGTCAAAGAAACGTCAAAAACCCCGGTGCCAATTGTTTGATAGATCGACTCCGTGTCGACTCATAGCATTCTGTATTCCGTCCTTGTCATCTTGAAAGGACATATAGAGAAGGCTATAATCGACTAGATCGACAGCTCTAGCGAGTAAAATGTGGGAGTGCGAGAATGACGTCACTCGCCTGTTTCACCGGTGCCAATATAGTGTTCTCGCCACATTTCTCGCACTCACACGGGCGAGTGAGTGAACGCCGGTAGACCTACTGGTTATAATCTGAAGACTGAACGCAGATAGTTCCTCTTAAAAAAATTGCAGATGCCATAAAATCCATTTGATAAAGGTGTACGTAATATTGTGTTGCAAGTAATTTTTGCAGCTCTCACAAGAAACAATGAAACGGCTACGCGTGATATCGGCATAAGCCTCGCCAGATTGAAACACACGCCCAAAAACTGGTTATTTGTCAACAGACCCTGGCCCGTTCTCCAGACGTCGGATAAGGGGCCGCGGGCTTAAAATCAATTCTCATTTATAGCTCGGCTTATCCGTGTGTGGCCGAGTCGCTCAAATATCATCCGAGTACCTACGTACGATGAAATCCCTGAAGTGAAATGTACCTACGTGTATAACCTTGTCATAGTTCTTAGGTTGCTGAGCGCCTTTTAAACACTACGGCTGGAAGAAGAAGCTCGCGTGCGAGAGGTTCTATCTATTTGTTTTAACTTTTTTATAGGTTCTTTCTTTGGTCAGCAGTTTCGCTCGCGCCATTGTCGGGTTTTTGACTAACAGATATGTCGGTATATAATTTGTTTCTTATAATTAACTTAGGATTTAAGGATAGCGCGGCATGTGGCATCGTTTCACCTACAAGTAGGTGTCTAACGATGCCCATGGACATTCTGTGATGCACAGGGATTGCGAATTCCATTTCCCCCTTTGAAAAACCCCAGGCTGTACTTGGGAGGAAATAGATCAACAGGGAGTGCGTTCCACAGTTTCCCGGTTCTGTGAATAAAATGCCTACAGAACCTGTTGGTCCATTGAATAGGGGATGCTTCCCCTGCCCAGTACGCGTAGTGCGGTGGTGGAATGGGGACGGCGGAATCGCGTTAAAGGCTCCTCCGAACACTGCCGATGAAATAGACGATAGAACACACTCAGGGAGCCGACGACGGCCCTTCGGAGTTGCAGTGGTTCTAAGTCACGGAACACCGCAGGGTCACCCACCAGTCGCACGGCACGACGACGTTGGATTAACTAATATTAATATGTACATACATACATAATATTTCATACATTCTAATAGATAAGTCAGCGTACTTACTTTTTTGCACGCTTCGCGAGCGGTTTTCGATCACTGCTCAAATAAATGTATGGTACAGACATATCCTTCCCTTGCCCCTTACTAGGCGGTAGGCTCAAATTGTAGCCGGCTGGGTTGGTACCACCGTACTGGATGTAAGATGGCCGCATAGCAGCCACGGCTGTGTTCTCCTCTAGTCCAGTATAGCCAGCAATCCAGGGAAATCTCCGGTATGGCACCTACCATCTCGGAGGGGATATTGGCTGGTCGGAGCATGCGCTTTGGCCCCTCCGACTCAGCCCCCCATACCGGATTACATAAAAAAATAATCTATATAACCGTACAGATATATTATGCCAGATTCCATTAGTGAACGCGGCAGGTAAATCTGTTAGCCGTTTTCGAGTTTATCCCTTGCAGACAGACATACGTTGAGTTTTATAATAGTGGAGTACCTTATGACCGGTCCAGCTTCTCGTGGTCATACGCTCGCTCTCTGGGAGCGGGCGGCCTAAATCCTCACGAATGGGAGAGCTAAATCTTTACAAATGCGTTGGTGTTATCGCAGTACGCCGATTGACTGTGCGCCCCACCCCCGCAGCCGCCGCTCCACGGTGGGGTGGGTTTGAAAAATTACTGCTTTACTTAAGTTTATGGAGGCCACGTACCCACGCTGATGAATGTCCGGCTGCGATCTGCCCGAAGCCTTGCGACTGTGAGGTTTCATTTCATTTATTCTACCTAAGCATATCTATACCTATACTAATAAAAGACATTTATTAGAAAATTATACAAATTAAGCATGAGTCAATACATAGAAATAGAGATAAAACATAGAAATAATCCAATTAAAACCTAAAAAACAAAGTCTTATAAAAATCCTAAATATTGAAATTTCTGCTCATTCCTTGCATTATTCCAGTATTCATCAACATATTCGTCTGCTTTTCTAAAAATAAATCGATAAAATTATTAACATGATTTTAGAAAGATAATCGAAGCATAGAAATGGTAAACAATATTTCAACATGCAATTTGCGGTTGATATATGCATAATGTGTAGTGTGTGCTCCCCTTATGTTTGCGTTTCCCAGACGAGCGACGAGCGCAAACGATGCTCGCTAAACGATCAATAACAATAGAAAACTCGAATAAACACACATTCACAGCATTCATACAAATCGAAAGCTTAGCGGTTTAGAAATGGTAGATAAATAAAATACTGCATGCATTGTCCACTATTTCTAGGTCATCCTAGTAAAAAAAAATATTTACTTAAACAAGATAAAAGCCTCGTATTAATTTAATGCTGAAAATGATTTACATGATACTAGCTGCTGCTGGATGGAATTAAAATTTTCTTCGATAATGTTGCTAAGATGCAAATCTAAAAGGAATTAAAACCCGACATATAAGTACATGCGTAAACGCCAATAGCCTTTCTTTTTGGCTTCGCCGGAGTCGGATAAGCATAATTTAACATACAGAAATAAAAAGGAAAATAATCTATCTATTTTCTAAATCTTGATCTTAGCACAAACTTGTAAAAATAGAAACAAACATTTAATGACATAATGACAAAATAATATACAATGTTAGAAACTGAATAATCCTTCGCACAGATTGGTTTTATCGAGCTAATTATCTCTTGAGTTAATTGACACTGCACGGCTTTTAAAAGACGAATGAATCGGATCTGTTGATTGCGGTCGAGACGTGACAGACAACACTGTCATCTGTGTCCGATTTTTCCTCCAGTAGAGACCATATTTCCTAATTGAATGAAATGGCCTCTCGAGACGCCTTGACCAGGGGCGTATTTCAGTCCAAATTCGGTCATGGCTACGTGCTATAAATATATTGTATTCTCCCCCTTTTACCTTCTTTTGAAGTGCCTTCTTTTAACGGAGGTTTTCTATAATTAGGGCGATCTCTGGACTGGATGGAGCCGAGACCCGTTCTATTGACGTAGGTTCTCCGGCCAAGATGCACGTGTCTTTCAGATCTTCCTTTGTATTATTTATCGACTTAGTTTACTGTTGACTACCGTTCGCCCCTTACAATTCTGTGCGAATTAGTTAAATCGGCTCACGGGCTATCCCCTTCAGACACTTCAGATCCAGAAGCGGCATTGATGAAGCGTGAATTTAGATTAATTAGCCGATAGAAAGGTACGTTTAAATGTTACTAGCTTTTGCCCGTGATTTCGCTCGCGGTAGACTCGGTTTAATAGCAAATCAGACCCACCAGAAGATTTATAGATGAGGCCCTTTTGTGCCTTTGTACCGCCTTCCACTCAATTATTTAATAATTTTTAGTTGAAATGAAATGTTTATTTATTTTTTCATAAGTTTGCAACATACACATAAAGTTGTACCTAATAAATAACATACCTAAAACTATGAAAAATAGGGTCTGGGCGCTGCGTATGATATTGAGCCAAGACTAGAGTTCTAAGTAGTTGTTTTTTTAAGTCGGTTAAAAGTTTTGTACATATAACGTATTTGTTCCCTAGTAAATACAAAGCTCAATAATAGAGAAAATTACGAAGACGTGGTTTTTACCCGAATAGTTAATCGATTCCAGTCTACAAATAGTTCGCCATATTCTCTAAATTTGAAATTTTGTTTTTTCAAACATAGAGTGGGCTATCGTTGTCAAAATATTGTAAAAAGTATAGTACTACACGGAATGGTTTAGAAATAAAGGGAATAAAATATTTTATTTTTTATTTTTACAAAATGCATGTAGCAGAATAAGTCTTGGAATAATATGGTAATCCGACTACAGCATTTTCCATCACGTTTCCTCGTAATTTTCTTTGTTTTTTGGCAATCAGGTTTTATAAATTTTTATTTAATATGTGTTATATGTTAGACAATGTTCAGAATAATTATTTTTCTCTTCACTTTTCATCTACTATAGTCGGATGACTTTTATTAGATGTGTTGAGTTGAGCTAGACGTGAAAGTGGCACATCCATTATTGTGGCCCGCCGTATGACATTAGGTACAGCTTCCTCAGTTATGCACATTATCTGTCGTATTCAGCATGCTTGAGGAAATTTGTGAATAATGAGGAAGAATTTGCGTAATTTTTTAAAGTATCTTTTTTTACATCTTCTAAACTTAGGTACCGCTCCTACTTTCTAGCGCCCTATAAACGACCCCACTATTCATGCTCGAATAGGCCCCTGGCCTTGACATTGTCTCGACTCGGGCAAAGGCTCTAAGCTTACTGTAGCGTTAAATTGTAGGCTCAATTAGTTCCGGTGCCTTATGAAAGAAAACAAAAAGATCGGGCAACGACGTTGGTAATTGACTCAATATTTCACAGTTAAATGATTGCACCTAGAGATGTTTTTGTCAAAGCGTTGGTTCACGATAGTTTGAACGCACCTCGATCGGTTTCCAAACCGATTGCCAACTTGCTGGTCTAAAGCCGCGCTCTCACGAGGCGATTTTAATCGGTCAAATTAAATTAGTTCGCGAAGACCTTCAATAAAACTCGATCAACTTTTGTTGAACGACCAAATTCAATTCCAAATGTTTATATATGTGTAAAAATAAAAAAAATAATGTACAGAAAATACAGTTACAGGCAACATTACACTTAGGATATAAAACAGTTTGAGCTTGTTACAATACAACCTGTTTACATTTTCATTTTCCCTATCATATTTTAATTATTTTATGTCTTTATTTTCACGTGTTTTCTTTGGATACATATATATTCTATACACATATTAGAAATATACAAAATTAATATAAAACACAGTCAAACATAAAAAATGGTATCATCCGGCGGGAGGCAGGCCTCCAAGCATGCCGGCGGGTGCAGAGCGTGGCTACGGAGCTCTCCAAGACGATGCGAGGGAAGCTACGAGCGATAGTTGGTGCTACTAGACAAGTAGGCCACCACCACCCCATCTCGGAGAGCTCTGTATACGCTGAACTGCACGGCGACGTCGTCACGCAGCTCCTTCAAACGTCTTCTTCGCGAGCGCATCGCCTGATGGTTGCACTGCGCCACCGGTAGCGGGGGCACTAGACGGGACGCGAGGTCCCGATGACACCAAGCTGGCCGATGGTGGACGTCACCCTCGTCGTAGTTCTTGCGGATCGGAGGACGTCAACGCTCTATCCTCGTCGACAATGCATGCACCGGCGGCGGCGCCGGCGTGGGGCTGGGTGGTGGGCTATACGTGTGTTATGCGAAGAAGAACGGCGGCTCTCGTGTAGAAAACAAGGAAAGATCGGTAGAATGTTCTACCGATATTTCCTTGTTTTCTTAATTTTTGTAGCAGTCGGGTTTTATAATTTTTTTGTTTATTTAATTCATTTTAGTTCAAAACCATTAAGTGCGTTATTCAAGCTCTCGATACTCGGATAGGGTTTGAAGAAATACTATTTTCAAAGTTTGACAATATGGCGCTAAACAGCCGCCATTTTAAATTTTAAGTGTTTCTTATAGTCTATAGCACTTTTACAATTAATTAAAGATGAATCTAACGACAACTCTTATCATAAAATCCATCAAGCCGTTTAGGCCACACAACATCCAAATGAATAGACATACATCTACCCGAAAAACATAACCCTTATTTTTAAAAAGCGAGCTTGATAATCAAGTGCATTACTGTAATGCGAGCATGTGAAGAATTTACAAAATACAGCAGCCAGTAATATTACCACGTAGCATCGCAGATGAGGGGTGGGTGAGGAAGGAGCAGGTGGGGATGGGCTCGCCTTAATTTTGACGGGAGATATTTAAATTCGACACGAAACACAAAACGCGAGAATAACTAACTTCGTGATTGCCGCCGCATTTAATGGGAGGCCGGCGCCGAAATTTTTCAAATCCACAATACAGGGTTACGCCAAGGCAGACTTATTACTGCAAGTGATTCCTTCCAGTAAACCTTTCGGTGATGAGGAATAAAATTATGAAGAAAGAAATATGGGTAGTAAATGGAAGTGATAGGGAGAAAATGAGGGAGTTTCTTATTAAGTTTAATTTAATCAAATAAATGTAATGTACCCTCATTTTGATACAACTGTTCCCACAGAAGCACAACTCTTGAATAGAAAAGACGGAAAGTAAAATTACGTTTACCCTATGCCGAATTGTTTAAACATTCGAATACGTTAGTATGGGAGTCAAGGTTGTGCGCACAAATCATGCTCATAAGAAAACATTTATAACGGCTTCCGGCATTGGTAAAATATAAAAAAAAAATAATACTATTTCTTGTTCAGTAGAGGAATTAGAGGTAATAGGTCTTCTAAGTAAAATGAGCCAACGAGCGTCTGAAATAAAAAAAGGTAAAAATATTGTATTCTTAAAAAACACAAAACCATAACATCAATCAAACAATAATAACAATATTTTAACACTTAAAAGCGCCGTTTAATTTTTTGTAGCACAGTGAAATACATTTTTGAAACAAACACTAGTGAAACAAAGAATTTTACAATTTTTTTTAAATATTGCTAAATAAATTTAGACAACAGAAATAAATAAACGAAAGCACGGTCTACCGTCGCACGTTCCGCAATTTGCTTACGAGTGAGTTGATGTGAACAACACGAGAGCCGGCATCTGTTGCAGGCTCGGAGCCGGCTGCGGGGGCGGAGCGGGGGCGGAGCGAGGGGCGGCGGGGGCGGTGGCCACCCCCACTCGCGACTCTTGTCGGATCTTGAGCAACTTTTTGCTAAGCTTCGTCATTAGCGGGACTTTTCTGCTCAGGAGACCTCTGGATATACCATAATATGTAGAAAATTTTGCATGGAAAAAAATATTTTAAATTTCATCGATCCGGCTCAAGCTAAAACAAACAAAAACAGTTTAAATGTATCATAAATAGCATAATATAATATTATAAATTACATAATAGTTTTATTTCAAGTTTTTTAAGAGACTTAATCTTTTGATGACTTGATTACAAACAATAGCTAAGAGCCAACCAATTTAACTATCATTTCAAGCTTTTTGAGAATCGTAATCTTTTGATTACTTGATTACAAACATAGCTAAGAACCATACCGGTTAAACCAGCTTTCTAATAAAAAGACGCGTTCAAATCGGTCAATCACAAACCACAGACACAGGCTGACGTAGGCGTCAAACTTTTAACACTCCTCAGCTTTTGTTTGTTGGAAACGGTCTCGTCTGATTTTGACGTTATTTTGACCTAAGATAAATCTTAGATTTCGACAGTTAACAAGCGATTGTGACAAGGTATCTGGTTCCACTTTATCTGAACACGATATTATAAAAGAATGCCGCAATGTCAAGCTAGTCATTTATTGACGCTCGGTGTGCAAGAGGGGTCCTCGCGCAGACGACGCAACAGGAGCGGCGCGAGGAAAGGTGCTTCTTATTTCGTTTATGCAAATTCTGTTTGTGTCTAAAGTAGAGTTTGATGTGAGTTGTCTTAAGAGATTTGGGACTCAATAGGCGAAGCTTTATTTTGAAGCCTCATTTTAGGATTAAATACGTTTCTAGAGTAAAATGTAGAATTAATTATATATATAGAGAAGGTGTCGCAATTCACGAAAGCAAGTTTTTTTGAAGCCTCATTTTAGGATTAAATACGTTTCTAGAGTAAAATGTATAATTAATTATATATACCTATAGAGAGGTGTCGCAATTCACGAAAGCAAGTTTGTCTTCATTCATACAAAACGATACATACGATACACCAAGTAATCCAATCCAAAGGGAAGTCTCTGCTAGTACAACCTCTTGGATTTGATATTGGGCGATCGTAGCATTTGCTCTGACCCCTTTGACTTAGCCATCCATATCGAATTGCACAAAGAAGTGCCCCATTATTTCCTATTGGATCAATAATAGAATTAAATGAAGAACTGAAATCTCATGTCATGAGACTTTCGAAATAGTTTTAGACTGCTCGAACAGAAAGTGGCGTGGTACATTTTCACAACATATGTACAACTCTCAAACAAGCAAAGGTTGACGGGAAGAAATATATTATGTAAGGGATAAATCCGCCTTTGTCCCTCATGTAAATTATATCGAGCTTGTTCCGGTAAAATGTTTTGGAGTAATAAAGCATTTATATCTATCTACCTAAGAATCCTGTTCACAAATAATCCTAATGAGTGGTTCTGTACAAGGTTGACTCGCAGAAATGGCATTTTGTCATAAGTAAGCCGATTTGAGAACATAATTCACGATCAAGAGGGGTTGCGCAAGGATCGATGCTGGCTCCGGTATTGTACAATCTCAAGCACGAACTCGCCATTCGTCAAGGAACAAAACTTAGTACTGCATTGTTGCGAAAACGAGTTAACCATTAGATTGCCGAAAAGGATTTGGGGTTCCACGCAGAATTAAAAAGTTTAGAGCTGACATTTACGTACATTGAATACAATTGACTCCGTTCCGAAGGTAATCCATAAATATACACCATTTACAAGAGATAGGACGAGTTGATAAAGATGCGCAAATTCGCAAGTGACAGAGAAAGATTGAAATCAAATCAAATCAAAATATCGATAAAACCGCCTTTGTACCATTATGTAATCGTAAATTTTCTAATGTGCTTATTATTGTTGAATGTTTCTTGGAGCATTTAAGCATTCTCTATCTACCTGTCATTTATATTCTTTACTCGAATAATTAATCACTTATCACTTCTATCTACTATCCACTGACCACTGAGCATACAGACCACACATAAGCACGCTTCCCCTCTAAGAACATTCATGCGCTGCGCATAAAACGCAACGTAACCATGGCAACCAAACGCCGTGTTCGATAGTTCGATTGGCCGTTCGCTCGGTTCGCTCTCTTGGCTACATTACCTACAACATCCGTGATGTCAGCCCATAACACCGGGTGAACTAGGTGCCATGTCAGTGCTTCCCTTCATTTCATGTCGGCTACACTGACCTGGATGGAAAACACGAACTATTTAAATAGCCGTTTCGACCGACGACGTCTCATTCGGTGCGATGGCACCAACCCGGGCGGGATAAACCCTACCACCTACCTAGAAAGGTATGAAGGGAAGGGACCTACAGTTTTACGTGGAATCCGAACCACGGTCAAGCGGTCACCCATCCAAGTACTGACCGCGCTCAGGGTTGCTTAACAACAGTCGACCGACCGCATCACTCCACTGAGCTACCGAGGCTGACAACGCTGACGAGGCTTCAATATTGCAAAGAAGATTTGTTACGTCTTGAGGCTCAAATGGTCGGTGCTACTATGTGACAAGTAACTTTCTGTCCTTTTGAATTCTCCGACTCCGCCATTTTTTAATGCTCTTAATCTCGCGGCAAGTTCATTCAGAGCGCTATCTGCAAAAAAAGAAAAAACGGTTGAGAGTGTAAAAGAAAATTGCGAAAATTAACTTAAACACTAGGCAATAGACTAAATAACAGAGTGGACCCGAGGCAGTGGCGTGTCGGGGTTAATATGTTTCACTTAGTTTGCACGAAGTGAGCCGGCTAACTGCACGAAACGAGTTCGTTAGTGTCGGCGAGGACATTGTACTACACCAATTATTTTTCGTTCAGTTTACTTTGTAAGGATATTGTAAAAAAGTTTGGTCATAATTTATATTAGTTAAATGGTAATGAAGGTTTGCACGTGCGGATAATCGGTAGGTAACTACTCTAGATATCTCATATATAAGGTCTTTCAATAGTAGGTAACGATACGCTAAGGGGTGTATGTGCATCAGATACTGATCACGTTCCCATACAAAAAATTTTAACGTTATAAAAAACGTACTTATTAAGTTGAAATACGCGCACTTCACGTATTAAATTTGAGGAGTGAGTAGGTTTTTTATATCGTACAAAAAAAAATTATATGGGAACGTGATGATTATCTGATACACATACACCCCTTAGCGTATCGTTACCTACTAATGAAAGACCCGAAAGACCTATAGACTGCTTAGTAATTTTTAATTACCTTTTATCAGTTTCATCTATGTACCTTACTAGTTTTCGTCTTTTAGCGATATTCCCAGAATGACTCGCTCCAATGATGCCCCTTGGCAATTTTCAGCTTTTGAACGACAGCGATCGTCAAGAGTCCATCAACGACCAGTGCGCGTGAGTCCACGTTTCACACCCGTACCGTACGTCATAACTGGGAGGACGCACTGTCTTTAAATACTGAGGCAGGTCAGACCCACAGAACAACGATCGGGCCACACCGCCCGCGCCCGCAAGACTGGTCTGGTTCAAATATTCTTGGGTCAGACCTCAGGCCGAATTTCAATTTAGACGATTTATTAAACTGCAATGTTACTAGGGCATAGCTGATGTTCCTATTATACCTACGTTCAAAATTTCACACGAGCGAAGCCGCGCAGGCAGACCCTAACATATATACTTACATATGTATACTTATAGATGGCGCTATAACATACCATATTATAATCATGGACGAACTAGTATAATTTTACGGTTAGGCAACGGGGGGTATGTAATTTTAACAACCCGCTCAGTATCGACTATTAGTAGTTATGTCGCCCCCCGCGCACCCCACCCTCCTCCACCGCACCACCCCAAGTCGATCGGGACGTAGGAGCGCCGTTACGGTTAATCCTAGCTAACGAAATAGCCTCACCCCGACCGCCATAAGATATTTTAAAGGGTCCTTTCCCCACCGATTTCCCTTTCGACAAAGATTCGATTCGGCCGCGTCCGCCGCCAAGTGTTTTCTTGTTTGCCATTTGTATTATTGGGCGATGGACCGTTTAGATTTCTGGCTAAATCGGAATTCGCTTATCAGATCGACGAGCCCGAATACATTACGTATTGGACAAGTTTAATGCATTTCTTGCGGATTTCTTTCATTTCCTCCAGACGAGCTTAGGGCCTGTTCGCCCCGATGAAATGCACGATGGAGATTGCTTGAGGAGTCCTTTCTGTGTATCAATTTGAAAATATACAAATTGGGCTTTCGCCCAAATTCATCTGGCCTTCTCAATGAGACGTTATCAAGATTTTCTTGGGAGTTTTGGCCATGCAGGAGTGTTTACTTAGTGGTAGAGTAGATGAACTTCCGCTACCCTGGGCGGTGTTCCAATAATTATAGATACTCATAAACACACAATATTGTTATTTTGGTTGTTCAAGTAATATTAGTTTTAGTAATTAATCATTAATACTGAATCATCACTAAAAACTAACTTTGAATTGTTCTGGTCTTATGTCAAAAGCCATTCCACAGACAATGCAACATGGAGGCGTCCATTCGTCAAATGGTAACCAAATATGTGATATTTTTTCGCAGTACTTTTCATCAGTATTCGAGGCAGACGCCGACCTATCTATCGTTGGAACTCTCCCTGACGTTGGTTATGGCAGTGTTTTATCGCGAGTTGAAATTTCTGAGACCGATATTCTGAAAAAGTTAGTCAAGCTTGACATAAACAAAGGAGCGGAACCAGACGGCATCCCAGCATATTTCATTAAGTCATGCGCCAATGTACTCTTTTTGCCTTTGAACATTATATTTGCTAAATCGTTAAAATCCGCTATATTTCCTGAGGTCTGGAAGATAGCCAACATTGTTCCTGTTTTTAAAAGCGGTGACAAATCACACTGTAGTAATTACAGACCCATTAGCATGTTATCATGTTTTGGCAAAATTTTTGAATCTTTGATTCCGTGTATAATCACGTTAAAAATATGCTGAATCCTCTCCAGCACGGGTTTATTAAAGCAAAGTCAACTACGAGTAATCTGTTGGAATACACCAATTACATTTATGAGGCTTTTAATAAACGTAACCAGGTTGATGCTATTTACACGGATTTTCGTAAGGCTTTTGATAAGGTCAATCACAGACTCCTCTGCCGAAAACTAGCTGCTTATGGGATTCACGGTAGCCTCTTGCGTTGGATTACATCATATGTTTATAATCGATGTCAAATTGTTACTGTGAATGGATTTAGATCTTCACCAGTAGGTGTTACCTCCGGTGTTCCGCAGGGTTCACACCTTGGGCCACTTCTATTTTTGTTATTTATTAATGTATAATGTAATCTGTTGACAAGGTAAAGTGGGGTTACAGAACCCAAGAACAGATTTTTATATACCACAATTCATGTAACGAATTATTGTCCGAAATGAATAATTTGAACGCCTGCCCCGGCTCTTCCTGCAAGGACCGGAAGGACTGTACAAATTTAATAGATGTATTTTATGGGAGGATTGTGAAGTCATTACAGTCCGCAGCCTGTCAAAGCTATGTTCTAAAGAAAAAGAATACAAGAAAGACAATAACAGGTTGGAACTTTCATGTGCGGGAACTTCACAATGCCTCTCGAATTAAGTATCAGCTGTGGACGTTGCAGGGAAAACCGGTGCAGGGGCGCGCATACGAAGAGATGATTGAAAGCCGCAAATTATTCCGTAACAAATTGAAATGGGTCCAAAAACATAGTGAACAAATAAAAATGGACATAATATCGAACCACAGAGCTAACAAAGATTTTGGTAGGTTCTGGAGAGCCACAAAAGTGAAATGTAGCCCCACTTTGCCACTTGTCGTAGAAGGTACTCAGTGTACAACTGATATTGCAAATAAATTTGCAAACCACTTCACAGTGGAAAGTCCACTACAGAGTGCAGGTACGGACAGGGGTACAGCCGCTGTGACGTCGTCCTGCTCAGCAAGAGCGACGGTGGAGGCGGCGGGGCGAGAGGGGCTGCACCCGCCTCCGCCTCCGCCGCCTCCGCCGCCTCCGCCTCCGCCGCCTCCGCCCCTCTCTCTGCTTTGCACGCCGGAGGATGAGGCTGCGGCTGTACGTAAAATGAAGCGTGGGAAGTCGCCGGGCCACGACTCACTTAGCCTGGAGCACTTGCTGTACGCGGGTCCAGCTTTGTCTGACAGACTGTCACAACTCTTTAACGCATGTATCGCTCACGGACATCTTCCAGATGAGTTCATGAGAACGATGGTCGTACCTATTGTTAAGAACAGAACCGGGGACGTCGCTAGTCTATCAAACTACCGCCCCATCTCACTGGCTACGGTGACATCTAAGGTATTAGAAAGGCTAATACAGCCACGAATCTATGAATGTCTTAATCTTAACGACGCTCAGTTTGGTTTCCGTCCCGGTCTCTCGACAGATATGGCCATCCTGTCGCTGAAACACACAGTAAAGTATTATCTGAAAAGAAAAACATCGGTGTATGGGTGTTTTCTAGATCTCAGTCGCGCATTTGACACAATTGACTACGATACATTGTGGAGTAAATTGCGCGCGACTGAGGTCCCGACGGAAGTTATTGATCTGTTGAGGTACTGGTACGGAAACCAGGTGAATGTCGTGAGATGGGGTGATGCTCTCTCTCGCGAATATCAACTTCAATGCGGTGTTAGACAAGGCGGGTTGACGTCCCCGGATCTGTTCAACCTATACGTCAACGGACTCATAGAGGAGCTGAGCAGGGCCAGAGTCGGCTGTCACCTAGGCAATACTTGCATAAATAGTATCAGTTATGCAGATGACATGGTGCTGCTCAGCCTCTCTGTGAAGGGTTTACGCACGCTGGTAGGTGTCTGTGAGCGATACGCCGCAGAACATGGCCTAGTATATAATGTAAAGAAAACGGAGGTGATGATATTCAGATATGGAAGCGGCCCGAGTCACATGCCGCCGATAACTTTGCGCGGTTCTCAGTTGAGAATCGTCACAAAGTTTAAATACCTTGGTCACATAGTAACAGACAGACTGACAGACGATGACGACATGGAAAGGCAGCGCCGCGCCATCGCGATGAGAAGCAATATGCTCGCGCGCCGATTCACGCAGTGCTCCAGGCAGGTGAAGCTGACGCTTTTCCAAGCGTACTGCCAGGCGCTCTATACCGCCTCTTTGTGGTGCCAGTACACGCAGCGAGCGTTTAACTCTCTGCGTGTACAGTACAACAACGCCCTTCGCAGCATGCTGCGTCTGCCGTGGCGGTGTAGCGCGTCTGGCATGTTCACGGAAAACAGGCTCGCCGACTTCTACGCTATAATACGTAAAAGTAAAGCCTCGCTCCTTGAGAGACTGACAAGGACAGATAACTCAATACTCAAATGTGTCGCTGATCATATGTTTTATATTGATTTTATTCTGTTTTAGCATTTAAGTATTGATTTGAC
This sequence comes from Nematopogon swammerdamellus, assembly GCA_946902875.1. Taxonomy (NCBI): domain Eukaryota; kingdom Metazoa; phylum Arthropoda; class Insecta; order Lepidoptera; family Adelidae; genus Nematopogon; species Nematopogon swammerdamellus. The sequence goes on from OX336337.1 coordinate 7,414,281, forward strand.
GAAATTATGTATAATTAGGATAATTAGGACTGAGTACCTGAATAAAGAATTATTTTATTATTTTTATTATTATAATGATCTGATCTCCGGTCGTTCGACGTAATATGTTGGACATAATGTGCATCTATAATATAATTAATGCCCAGCTACATACTACTATTCTTTAAAAATTTGTTTTAACACCTGTTGTGCTAGGACTAGGCGACCTAAGATGTTTTTGCTTCCGCTTTGTAACAATAACATGGCATACTATAACCCCATATTACGAATGTGTCGTTTATATGAATCTGTTAGAGATAATGATGCTGAAGTGGATATATTCAGTTACTCGTCTTACCGGTTTAAAAAACGTGTACAGGATATTTGTCGTACGTACACTGTAATTGTGTGTACGTGCGGTATGTATAGAGCGTTCCAACTAAATCTTCCCTTCGCCGCTATGTTGGCTCCACTGCCAGTGTCACTGTCAGTGCTTAAATTCCTGTTGCCAGATTGTGAAGATTATATTACCTAATAATGTAATAGGTATTTACCGTATAATAAATACGGTAAATATTGATAATTACGGGTAAATCTGTACACATAGCAACCCTCAACGCTGTTTTGACAGATAGACAGTGGAGCCAACATAACGGCGAAGGAAAGATTTATATGGAACGCTCTCTACTTTCTTCTATTCGCGTTCCTGGATACACACATTGTGCCGAACTGGCCAGTAATAATATTATTTAGTGTTTATTTTTCTAACATGTTATATTCTTGGTCACTATGTCAATAAAATTCGAAGGAAAAAGTCTGGTTTTCATTTTCGTCGCTAATATTTGGTTCTTCGAGCCTGGATTTATATTTCCAATATAGCAAGAATGGAGACCAGGGCTTCCTCGAGACAAGAGTCGAGGGGAACGGGTTCACACGAGCGCCCTTCGTCTCACTCGGGAGCGCCCGGCGCGGAGTGTGCACGACCTCATACGAGTTCATCTTCTGTATCGGAGAACTCGGTCGTGCACCATGCTCCTCGCGCGCCGGTCGCGTACGCGCCCCGAGGTGGCGGCGAAGGTAGCGTGAATCCAATGAGTGACCGTGATCATGTTGCAGGTGAGCAGCAGCACCACAGCGCAGGCCACTCGCGCTCCACTGGCCACGCGCGCTCCACACGCTCAACATCTTCGCTCGTCGCGCGCAAGCTATCGGCGGAGGCGCTTCACGCGCGCCGGCTTCTAGAGCTCGAGCGTCAGACCGCCGAGCGTGAGGCCGAGCGTGAGCGCCTGGCTGCCGAGCGTGAGCGCCTGGCCGCCGAGCGAGAGCGCCTAGTGGCTGAGCTGGAGCTACGGGCGGAGCTGGCTGCGATCGATGCCGAGAGCGAGAGCACACACAGCGGCAGCGCTCACACATCCAGAAGTATGCGAACAATCGACTGGGTCAACGACTTAAACGACTCGGACTCAGTACAGGTTGCCGATCATATAGTCAATTTGGAAGAGAATACACATTATTCCAACAATAATTCTACACCACAGACGGTGATACCGCAGGCTGCGGGTGTAGAGCGGGAGTTAGCGGTTTCTCCGCTCAATCTACACTCTCCGAGCATCCCTGTACGGCCGCCGCTAGGGCCGAGCGGGGTTACGGCGCGTCCGCCACGGCCGGACAACAGTGGCCAAGCAAACGACATTGGTAAGGTAACACAAACAATCTATAACGAAAAATCATATGAAATTTCTCAACTAGCCTCGGCTATAGCCGCTTTGCCGTCGAACTCACAAAGTCGAGTTAAAAAGCCATGGTACATTGAGTTGATGCCCTAATCGGGTAACTCTACTGAATGGCTCGCGTTCAAACGAACGTTCGAGGACACGAGGGCGTCGTACACGGCGACGGAGAACACGTCGCGTCGCTGCTCGTGTCGGCGCGCGAGCCGGACGACATCCTGCGAGCTCTCGAGCTTCGTTTCGCTCGTCCCGAATTTATTGTTATGAATGAACTGTCAACACTACGAGCGCTTCCAAAATTGAATGAAAATAAAGATTTAAATGTGTTTACTTGTAAAGTTCGTAACTGTGTTGAAACAATTAAACTGTTAAATAAAGATGAATATTTACAATCGCCGGAATTGTTTGACACTTTACTTGGCAAGCTGTCACCGTGGATGCAAGGCAAGTGGACCGACTACGCAGCGGAGCAGCCGCATAAGGTAAAACTAGAATTATTAGCTGATTTTCTGTATCGTGAATCCGAACGACAGTCAACGTTCGGATTAGTTGCCTTGCCACAAGTCGACTCTGATATGGGAACACGACGTGAGAAAGTTCACCTCACCTCGGCTTCCACGCATACTTCCATATGTTGTCCTTATTGTGACGAGCAGCATAATATACATGTTTGTAAAAAATTCAAGTCACTCGCTGTGGACGATAGATGGAGCTGGGTTCGTAAAGCAAAGATATGTTACCGATGTCTCAAGGGTCACTCGCATCAGTGGAAGACATGTAAGGCAAAACGATGCGATCGCGACAACTGTAACTTGCGTCACCATGCCTTGCTACATGGTGGAACGTTTCCTGTCGCTGCACCGCGACCTTCTGCTAAATGTAAGTTCACTTCCGACGGACCTCAAAATAACTCGACTGCACCTTCGAGTACGGGGGAAACATCACACGAAGATGTTCGCGATGTAGAGGTGACTGTGTCCAATATATCGGTCGATGGATCCTCCACCGCGACACGTCCTTCACTACATCGCGTGCTTCTCAAGGTTATTCCTGTAGTGGTGAGCGGACCAGCGGGTCAAGTAGAAACATACGCTCTGCTTGACGACGGGTCTACTGCCACTCTCATCGACGAGGAGACGGCAAATCTTGTCGGAGCGACGGGTCCCGAGGGACGTATGACTGTAAATGGTGTAGGAGGAATGACAACAGAAACAAAAGTGCGGTATGTAAATTTTTATATTCGTGGGCGAAACAGTGAAGATGTGTATATGGTGCAAAATGCCCGCTCCATTCCTTCTCTTGGTCTTGCACAACAATCTGCCCGACGTGAGGACATAGAACGCTGTTCACACCTAACCGACATAGCCGAAGAGCTCTCGTACGAGGATGCAAAGCCAACAGTGCTATTGAGTAGCGCGGACTGTTTCCTCACGTATGCTAAGGTTACACGAAAAGGCTCACGCTCCGAACCGGTGGCTTCCCTCACTGCTTTAGGCTGGGTTTTGTATGGTTTCGGGTGTAGCAAAAGCAAGCCGGTTGCATTCATAAATCACACTGCCATTTTTGATTCACCTTCAACTGAAAACTGTAATCAGGAATCACTAGAAACTCTTATAAAGGAACAATATAAACTTGATTCTATAGGCATAACTAAAACGGAAACAAGGAGTGTAAGCGACGAACGAGCTATCAAAATTCTAGAAGATACTGTCCATCGCTTACCCTCGACACGCTTTGAAGCAGGACTTTTGTGGAAGGAAGATAATTTGATAGTGCCGAATAGTTTTGATCTTGCTATGTCTCGCCTCAAAACTTTGGAAAGTAAACTGTCAAAAGATAAGGAATACGCGCGTCAGTATAAGGAAAAGGTTCATGCAATGATAAGTAAGGGCTACGCAGAAATATGTGACAAGCAGATGCCACTGACTCGAATTCAGTGGTACTTACCACACTTTGGGGTAACTCACCCTCACAAACCAGGTAAGCTGCGAGTAGTTCACGACGCTGCGGCTAAATGTAAAGGTGTGAGTCTCAACTCTATGCTATTACCTGGTCCTGATCTCCTCCAGTCACTATTAGGTATATTATTCCGTTTCCGAGAAGGCCGAGTTGCTTTAATTGCCGATATATGTGAAATGTTTCCTCAAATTAAAATTAGGGAAGCGGATAGAGACGCACAGCGCTTTTTATGGCGCGATAGTCCTGAACTCCCGGTTATGACTTATCGAATGTCCTCGATGATTTTCGGTGCTGCCTCGAGCCCATGTACGGCATTGTACGTAAAAAACAAAAATGCATTAGATCTTCAAGATCAGTACCCTGCAGCGGCGGCGTCCATAGTCAAGGACCATTATATGGACGACTTTATCGGCAGCTTAGATTGTAGTGAGGAAGCCGCACAATTGGCTGCAGATATAGTCACCGTTCACAAAAAGGGAGGATTTGAAATGCGGGGATGGATATCAAACGATCCGTCCACGCTATCGCTTCTTCCACCCGACCTCCTTTTGAACATTAAACCAAACATAGATGTTGATTTGGGTAACTCCTCACTGTTTGTACGTACTTTGGGTGTGGTTTGGCAGCCGGAATCAGACGTGATCAGTTTTAGTAATGATATAGTAAAACGCTGCCAACCGTACTCACCAAACGTATTGTGCTCTCTCTAATCATGAAAATTTATGATCCCATGGGACTTTTAGGTGCTATAATCGTGAGAGGGCGCATTATGTTTCAGCAAGCGTGGCGTAGTGGCGTAGATTGGGATCAGCATCTCCCAGAAGACGATTCCATGAGATGGAAAGAATGGTTCAAAGACTTAAGTTCTATAGCTAGCCTCAAAATTCCACGTTGGTACTTGTACAAGTCTGATCCTGTAGAACGCGAGCTACATGTGTTTTGTGACGCCAGTGAACTGGCTTACGCATGTGTTGCATATTGGCGGTTTGTATACTCGGATGAAAGCGTGCAGCTCGCGTTGATTGGAAGTAAAGTAAGAGTATCCCCACTAAAGCCAGTTTCCATACCTCGCCTAGAACTTCAAGGTGCACTGATTGCAGCTCGTTTTGCTTCAACTATCTGCGAAAGCCATCGAAATAAGCCTTCAAAACGCATATTTTGGTGTGATTCAATGACTGTTCTTGCATGGATTCGTAGCGACGCCCGAATGTATAAGCCCTTTGTGGCTCATAGAGTTGGAGAAATAATAGAAATAACGAACATTCGGGAATGGCGATGGATCCCAAGCAGTCTAAATGTTGCCGATGATGCTACTCGAATAAAATCTGGCGGTCTAGATGCTACGTCCAGATGGATATCGGGTCCCGAATTTTTACTTGGTTTAGAAAATATATTTCCCGAAGAACCAGTAAGTACCCAACGAATGAACCAAGACGAGTTGAAGCCAAGTGCCAAAGTAGCGATTCATTATCAACATTCCGTAGATCCACATCATTTACCGCTCTCCGCCAATCCAAAACGTTTCAGTAATTGGTTGCGAATGGTACGTGCTACCGCACGCGCTCATCAGTTCATTAGACTTCTTCGAATTCGTAGTTTGAAAAATGGGGGAGTAGACGTAGGTAACTTGATGCCGGGTCACATATGTTCTTTTGCTCCTTATGAATCTTCTACAGACGTAACTGATCACCAAAAGGCGCCAGAGAACGACGTCCTCGATACTCGTAAATCGAGCGTTACGATTTCTGATTCAAATTTAAACAACCAAGTAATAGCTTGTCCATTACGCGTTCGCATACAGAAAACATTGGGCAGACGCTCTCTGACAACTTTGTCTCGGCAATCAATCTCTAAACCGCTGAATTTAGAACCTCTAAGCGCACAAGACTTAGGTTTAGCTGAGATTCATATTCTACGCGGAGGCCAAGAAGAAACGTTTGGTCCTGAGATAGCATGCCTGCGTACGCGACAGCCTGTCCCTCATCGCAGTAAGCTCTACAAATTTGCCCCTACCGTAACTAAAGATGGTTTGCTGAGATTGAAGGGCCGAATCGTCGCAGCTCGTGGTATTCCCGAAGAAGTAAAATGTCCCATAATTCTTCAAGGAACTCACCCCTCTGTACGACTTCTAGTTCTTCACTATCACAAGAATGCAGCGCATGCTAATAACGAAACGATAATTAATGAACTGAGACAAAGGTTTTGGATTATTAAATTACGAAGTACTGTAAGAAAGGTTGCATATGACTGCCAATTCTGCAAAATCAAAAAAGCTGTCCCCCTGGAACCTCCTATGGGCGATCTTCCTATAGAAAGGTTATCTCACCACCACAGACCTTTCACGTATGTGGGTCTTGATTACCTGGGCCCTCTGCAAGTCTCTGTCGGCCGAAGACACGAAAAACGCTACGTGGCTTTATATACGTGCATGACAACACGTGCCATCCACCTTGAAGTTGTCAACAGTTTGTCCACGGATTCCGCTGTGATGAGCCTTCGCCGTTTTATAGCAAGAAGAGGTACACCAACAAGGATACTCTCGGACAACGGCACAGCTTTCACTGGTGCGAACAACGAGCTAACTAAGATATATGCCGAATCCATTATTAACTTTGCTGCAAACAAGGGCATCGAATGGAAATTTATTCCACCAGCTGCACCGTTTATGGGAGGTGCTTGGGAAAGGTTGGTTAGAAGTGTAAAAGTGGCTTTATCTACCACACTGAACGAGAGATTTCCCAAAGAAGAAGTTTTTACAACTCTGATAGCAGAAGCTGAAGCTATAATTAACTCCAGACCCCTGACGCACGTCTCAGTTGACCCATCAGACCCGGAAGCGTTAACTCCTTTTCACTTTATCATCGGTACCTCTTCAGGAGCTCCTCTTCCTATCAAGTTAGATGATAGCGATATGATCAGACGCTGTGATTACAAGAAAGCCCTAAGACTCGCCGATCATTTCTGGAGCCGTTGGATATCAGAATACCTACCGACACTTCAGACGAGAGGCAGAAAGCGCGCTTCAAACAACAACTTGGCTGTAGGCGATTTAGTTCTGATAGTGGACGGCACCTTGCCGCGTGGAACTTGGCCAAGAGGCAGGGTGAAGGCGGTGTACGCAGGCCAGGACAAAGTAGTTAGGGTGGCCGACGTAGAAACGGTAGTAGGTATCTTGCGTAGGCCTACCAAGAAATTGATTTTATTACCTGTATCTGTATGTGACTAATGGAACTTAATTAAAATTTGATTTGTGTAAATTTAATGTTTAGTTTTACCAAAAAAAGAGGGACGATGTGCCGAACTGGCCAGTAATAATATTATTTAGTGTTTATTTTTCTAACATGTTATATTCTTGGGTCTATGTCAATAAAATTCGAAGGAAAAAGTCTGGTTTTCATTTTCGTCGCTAATACACATGTTATACACACACATTTCGTTTCTGTTAGCTTATAAATTTAATTTTGCTGTTATTCGCTTGCATATTTCTAGTTATTGTTGTTAGTTTAAATTTTTTATATTTAACTTTTTTTTCTGTTCTAATTATTGTTCTATTTTTAAATGTATTTTACTGCAATAAATTAACCACGAAGTGTACAAACGTTTAGGAACTACTTATGTATGTCAATTATAGTTATTTTTGTATTTTAACATGTTGTGACATATTTCTGTTGTTTGTGCCTAAAATAAATAAATAAATCTGTTTTGCAATATTCTAGTCTACGTACTTACCTAAATGCAATTCTATTTTTCATCATTTGAATGTTTATTTCTTACAAATTACAAGCTGAAATGAAATTAATGAAATGAAATGAATAAAATGAAATGAAAAATATCACACTTTGAAATCTTTGTCAGCCTTGGTAGGTCAGTGGTGCGATTCGTCCGTGATAATAAGCACACGTGGGCGCGGTCACAACTTGGATGTGTGGCCGTTAGGCTGACCGTGGTTCGGATTCCACGTAAAAGTCTAGGTCTCTTCCCTTCTTACCTACTAGGTGTGTGCTTTGTAATATCATTTAATAGTACTAGGGTTTAACCGGCTCGGGTTGATACCAACGCACTGAATGAAAGGTCGGTCGAAACTGCTATGTTATAAATAGTCTAATAGTGTTTTCCGTCCAGTTCAGTGTAGTCGGCACGACCAAAGGGAAGCACTGACATGACACCTAGTTCGCCGAGGTGTTATGGGCTGATATCACGGATGTTATTATAGGTCCCTGTAAGTTTATATAAAAAAATTAAACATGAAAAAAATCAACATTACCACAGAATAAAATAATAAGGTTCATATTTTTATGACTTTTCGCCGAGTTTACATGGCAAAGACAGCGCATCGCTAAACACACTAATAGCCAGCAGCCAAAACTTGCCCAATCTCGCTTGCATCAATTCAGATCATTGAGCAGTCAATCAAGCCGAGACGTTGACTGAATGCCGAGAAGACTAATCGAAGCTTACGCGACCGACTCGCTCGCAACGATCAGTTTAGACCGACAATGGGCCCTCTAGTCGGGCCAACAATGGCCCGAGTTTTGTCGACAATGGAGGTTGGACGGGCGGCGGTGGCGGCGGTATTGTGAAAGTGTTATCGCTTGCGGGTCCCGTGTGTGGGTGTTAGATTTTTTTTATTGAGATTATTTGAAACTCAGCTGGAATTGTAGTTCAATTTATTATGGAACGATACAAAATAAGTACTTGCAAGGATTAACGTCTTGTACAGAAGTAAAGTTTTGTCATAATTATTAGATTAGAAAATATAGAGACAAACTTTATAATGGGTCCATCTGAAAAACAGCGCTATAGGTCGCCTTGTGCACCTATAGCACATGCTGAGATGGGTCCATATTGTCATTAATTTAGGTTTCGCGTGTATAATTTCATGTTTTTTTTGTAATGTTTTCATTTTTTGTTATTATGATCTATAATGACAATAAATAATATTTTTCTTTCTTTCTTTCTTTCTATATAATCAGAGTGATCGCTTCAATGACAGGGTTAAAAATAAAGCAAAATGAGTAAGAATAGTAAAGCAAATAAGTAAACACAAATTTGAGGTATGAAGATTGAGATCAGATAAATACTTTATATTTTTTATTTATTTCCTATATTCACTCAAACAAGTTCAAATTCATGAATTACGACAAATATCTGAAGACTAACGCCGAAACCTGTATGAAAGTATTATTCAAATTCCACAAAAATGCCCCATTCAACTATACTGCAACATTGTATGCATACAAAATGCAACCCTTCTGCGATTAAAGTTCCTACATATATGTATCCAAATGCGCCAAACTTTAATGCACAAACAAAAACCAGTCAACACCGGAGACCGACTCCGCAGATCCTGTGAATAGGAAGCAGATTGTGAAGAGCGAGCACACCAAAGTTCTTCTGGCCCGCTTTTATGTCTGTCCGTCCGTCTGTCGGCCGCTGCATTACAATGCAAGGCGATGAAAGCTCGATATAAAAGCTTGTAATGATTTGTAGAGTCGCGCTGCACCGGCGGCGGCGTGGCGTCACGTTTCATACAATAAATTAAACACCTATACAAAATTAATGCGACGCAAGTAGACTACTGTGCGCGGCCAGTGTTGCGAAGCCTTCGTGGAGAGTCGATGTCGATATATTGAATGTTTCGTATGTGAATTAAATAAAATTAGTCTAATTTTGAATACTTATGTTCGCATTTGTTACTAATACCTTATTATTGGGTTGATGGTGTGATGCTAAAAGGTTTTAGAAATGGCATATAGTATGTACTTGGATTTAATGGCTATCGTGCATTCGATGTGAGACGAAACACAATCACTTTTACTCATAGCTCACTAATAATTGCTCGATGCTCTGCGATGTACCTATACATTTTCAGAGATATGTATATCAGATATTATATTAGTTAGTGATTACATACTTCAGTGTTCACACAAAATGAAGAGGAGTTCTGCCTTGGTGACCAAGCAGAACTCGGGAGCTGGAATTTTTAATAATGGACTGTATCAATGAATGAAATGATAATGAGTTGAGTGAAATTTATGGATGAGATGCGACCGAACGAAAGAGGGCCACGTACCTTTGTACCGTGTGGGGCCGGTACTTTAAAAGAATAGCCCCACTGCATATCTCCCCGTGTATGTCGTAAAAGGCGACTAAGGGATAAGACTCCCTTCTTATATCACTAGGTGGTAGGGTTTAACCCGCCCGGGTTGATACCACCGCACTGAATGAAAGGTCGGTCGAAACGGCTATGTAAATAGTTTGTGTTTTCCGTCCAGTTCAGTGTAGCCGACACGACCGAAGGGAAGCACTGACGTGGCACCAAGTTCACCCGGTGTTATGGGCTGACATCACAGATGTTGTAGGTGATGTAGCCAACCGTGTCAGTTTCCATAAAAAAAAAAAAAACCTGGTTCTCCGCGGGCGGGCGCAGGATGCGTGCGGGATAGCTCTTGACCAGGATCCTGGGCTTACACTCATGAAGACACGCACTTGATCACCCGACGGAGACGCGGTGATGACCGGCTCGACGGCGGCGGTAGCGGCAGCGAGATCGCAAATAATATTTTCGAACAAAAAGATGAGTATCGAACGAATGCTTGAATGACAATGCGCTCGCTTCGAGCGCTTAGAAAAAACCGAGCCAACGGAATGCGGGTAGTTAACACTAATTCGTCGGTCGCAGAAGACAAGTTTGAAAATATTTGAAGATAAAGGCAATGTCCATTATGCATTTCTGAACACAAACATACGTTGAATCTTACGTCTGGATGGGAATAGCAATGAAGAATATCATAAGTAAGTAATAAATAAGTAGCAAGTTTATTTAGTGAAGTAGAACAAGACGAAAAACAAAATATAGGTAGGTACACAATATCAACATCAAATAATGAAAACAAAGTAAACTTATGCAGTTTCTTGTGAATACACTTTTATATGTATGTATCGCTAATGCATATTTATACATAACAATTATTCATGCATATAATTTGATTATTGAGCCCTAAGCCTGTGAGTGACCCTGTGGGGTCCCGAAACTTAGAACCACTGCAACTCTGTAGGGACGTCGGCTCCCTAAGTGTGTTCTATTGTCTATTTCATGAGTCATGCATGAGGAATGTTCGGAGGAGGTGTTTAACGCGATTCCGCCGTCCCTAATCCACCTCCTCACTACGCGTACTGGGCAGGGGATGCACCCCTATTCAATTCAAAGAGGCCACATGAGCCCGGCTGTTAGATCTCTCTGTCCGTATTCCGGCTAAACTGTTCAGAGTCAGCTGGCATCTCAAAAATGGAATAAATTACGTTTCATTAATGTATATATATATATATATATATATAAATATAATTAAATTATATTTTTGTTACCTATTTTTTGGCTTTTTATTTAATATCTTGTGTTTTTGTATATTATATAGTAATAATTAAATATGTATAAATATAATGTTATTAAAATAATAGTAACTATTGATAATAAAAAATATATATATTGATAGGGACTATAACTTATACGCGCCAACAAAACATTTAATAAGTCTAATAACATTAATAATATATTTATACATTTTGTTTTTGTTAATACTGAATATAGTAGTATCGTAAAAAAAATGTTTTCTCATGTTATCACTGGAGTGTATTTTTTTTTTTGAAATATCCATCTATCGATGCACCGTCCGGCAGATGTGCCCTATTACAACACTACCCCCGGGCGTGGGGTCGCTTGAATGGGTTGCAAATTGCCATCAAGGCGAGAGGGTACTGTGTGATGCTCAATCAAGAAATCAACCAGTATTTAAGAAGTTTTCAAAAGCGATACAATTTGTGCAGCAATGCGCCGCGATTGACGATGAATCGGAACAATTTGAGCAGAATAACTCCTGATTAGAATACTGTGCGGGCTGATTCTATAATTCCTAATTAAAACGAGATACACAATGTGCGAAACGAACGGAATACGATGGATTATTATGGTGTAACGTCGCGTAGTAGTCTGCTGCATGAATTGTATTTTATTCCTCAGCTACATTGTGGGCGAAGCTGGTCGAACTATGTGAACAAAATTGCGAGATAGTGAAACAGAATGGTATGGTATTGTACTGCGACACAACATTCTGTATGAAATGTCCATGTAATGATTTTACAGTTCTTTTATAACCAAACATATCAAGTTTATTCCACCAACAATGCGCGAACGATATAATAAAATCGTTGAAATGACAACTATAGTTTACAAACTAATTAATAAAATGTGTCATCTCATCAAGGTAACCTCAGCTCAACTTAAGACTGACTGAAATAAACTTTGTAATGACAGAATCCAATGTAATGCAATACTGTTCCTAATGTTTAATTATTATTTGCATTTTCTAATTTATTTTATTTATTTAATATACTTTATTCTTTAATATAAATGATACAACAAATGGCGGCCGGTCAACCACCCTATAACAACATTTCTGTGGATATTTAGAAAAGAAAAACACTTAAATAATAACAATATGTTAAAAAATTCATGAAAAAAAACAACAAAGACAGCTTGGACGCCTTAAATAACTCTATAATATTATATACATACATGAACATAGATAAAAATAAACTACATATTAATACATAGAGACATACTTATATAAGTATATTAAATAATATAAATACTCCATAGGTAAAATACTTAAACTACATAAACATATTCTTATAAAAAAAATACTTACTTTTACCAATTATTACTTTGAGAGTACCTTTAAATGTTTTTCTTACTGGTGTGATATGACAGAATTTATGTCCTTTTGGTTAATGTTATGTATATTTATTAATTAATATGTTAATAATATATGTAAAATACTTTGACACTGCCACCCCACTAGGCACGGCCTATTCTAGGGCAAGCAGCAGGAGATGCTATACTATTTAAAAGAGAATATTAAAATATATTTTACAATAATCTAACACTTCAAATTTCATACAACCTACATAACCAAGCAATAATGAGCATAATAAAAAGTAGAATGAAATAAAATTCAACCACATACAAATAAACAATTCAAACATGCGTTAAACATTTAACAAGAATATCGATACAATACAAATTAATATAAAAAAATCATATTGTCAAATCGGTCAAAAATATAAATTTAGTATTTAGGTATTCGGTATTCCTGTATATGTTCTTTCCAATCTTTAGAACCATCGAGTTGGCAAATACAATATGACAGTATTTTCGATATATTTAGCTAAGTAAATATTCGTAATATATTCATACTTTTAATTAAATTCCTAACCGGATTTTCTCCATTTCGACCGGGTAGTTAAATAATCATTTTATTGCGACGCATTCAGACCACCGAACGAAATTGAACGAAATCAGATGATGAATAGGAAATACGAAATTATAATAAGAAATGGAATCCACGCTTCAGTCTATAGTACGTCTGGGCTGCCCCCTTTGGCAAGGGTTGATGGTACGGTCGGTGAATAGGACCTTAGAATCAGTGAACCGGTTTACGTTGATAAATAGATTGTTGATTTCTTTAGTGTCATCTCGGCGTCTTGTCGGCCGGGGGACCGCATTCAATTACAATAAATAATCTCGCACATTAACTGTCTTTGACGGAGCTGTTGAGAGGAGTTCATCTGCGAAACTAATTTAAATGAAAGGATTCGAATGAATTAAATTTTTATATTACATATATGAAGAAATACTGGATGCCCACTTTTTCTGTGCAAAGATACATTTTCTAAGATTATCTCAGTAATTTTAAAACAATTTTTGCAGTTGATTATGTAAGTACAAATGCAATGAGGAAATATTGCCATGCCATACTATATAGATTCTATTCTAATTAAAATTATGCAAAGCGCTGCTCGCTTGTTCGTCAATGTGAGAAGGTTCGACAGGCATAGGCCTTACCATTTATGTGTTCATAGAAAAAAATCGCTAAACAGCCTAGATATACAATCGGTATCGTCCACACAGTGCGTCGCATTTTATTTCGTAGAGTGCAGATCTCACGCTTACCTGAGTGTGCCTGCGCTCTCCCGTTTCGTCCGCACGGCACAGCACGCGGTGCGGAGGGGCGGCGCGGTAGCGGGCGGCGGGGCGCTCCCCACCCGCCGGAACGGAAAGCTTTCGGAAAAGCGCGCGGAGCTTCGCCCGCCACGCACACGCGCGCGTTACCGCCCGAGCCACACGCACAGTCCCCTCCACAGAGCGGGCCCTAGCTAGCGCGCTCTCTCTCGCTCGCCCGCCGCTCACTCGCTCGCCGACCGTCGCCGAGACCGCACGTCTTCCGCCGCGACCGGGGCGCGCGCGATCGCGAAAACTTTTCGGCCTTTCGGCGAAATCATCTCGCTCAATTATTAAACTTTACGGCTGCAGCAATTAAATACAGTGTGACATCTCGCCTTAATAACGGAGTGTCGTTGTAGCTTTTGCGAGCGCCTTGATTTATGTTCGGACTTTAATTATTCCGGTATCGGGAGAACTAATTAGGGAGTTGGGTCGTTAATTGGCAGCTGAGACGCAGCGCAGCCCGAGCCGCGCCGGCCGCCGTTTCATGAAGGTAGGTGGACTCGCAGCGAGCGAAACTAACTCACTATTTTTTTACTTATATTTCCGTTCCAAGACTTCCCTAATTGGTACAATTAAAGTAATGCGCCGCCACCTCCTCACGCCGCACCGCCTCCCCCGCCTCCTCCGCCGCCGGCCAGAGCTAATGACTAATTGCATTGCAGGGTTTTGAATTAATTCTTGCGGCAATTATTAAAATTATGAAGATACTAGGAATATGATGTAAAGGAGAATACAACTATATTTTAAATTGCTGTTTCTCATTGTACTACATATTTGGTGCACTGGAGGTTTTGGCGACTTTCATTCACAATGTATGAAATATTATTTTAAAATCTATTTAAAATATTGCCGCACAATTAGTCATATAATAAAAAATCTAATTATTATAGGGCATGCTATCAGTTTTTAATTAGGGCTTAATTCCAGTGAAATCGATTAATCTTATCGTGAAAATATTAGTATTTAAATAACATGGCACCTAGTTCACCCGGTGTTATGGGCTGACATCGCAGATGTTGTAGGTGATGTAGCCAACCGTGTCAGTTTCCATAGAGCCGCTCTCACGTTGAGCCGGGGGGAGCTCATTCGATGTTTCTATCAAATCATTTGATAACGATCGAACTGAAATGTACCTACCTACGTAAAATAAAGTAAACATTTTAGAGCAATTATGTGATTTTAATTAGTACCTGTATAAATAGTTACAAGTAGGTACCTAATATTATTGCAAGAAATTTAAATTAAATTTAAACCCAAACAAACAAAATATAATCCACCCGTAAGCGGACATCTACAAATAACGAAATAATAAATAGTACCTAAATAGGGAAGTGATGATTTGATTCATCAACTGAAAAGTTGCAGAAGAAAAGTTATTCTATTTCGAATCTTGAACAAAAAAAAAACATAATGAATGTAAAAGAACATAGAAATTAATAAAATATTGTGCATCGTAGTTCGTGCATATTCAGATGTACAGGTTGTTTCAGGGTGTTTCAGGGTAGGGTTTCGTAACTTCAGGGTTCGAAAGGTGCCCATATTAGAAGACGAAAAGCTCTGGCACGTTTTTCCAGATTCGGTCATTTTATAGTACTTTTTGGTGAAAATAGTTTAATCGACATTTGGTGGACGGTTAACGTCCACCTTTATTAAATAAAAATAAAATTACTAACTTACATGAGAATTGAACTGCATGTAGGTAAATTCCAAACACTTAAATTTGAATGACATCAGAAGAAAAGAGGGACTGGACTAGGTCATTTGCACTCCCTTGATTTAGACAGCTCTTTTGGCAAATCTCCCCAAACTCACTGTCGCATCGAGTTTTTATTCCAATTTTCAATTTTTGTATGAAAAAAAAAATACGGAATTTCGATTTGATTGATAAGGATTTTTTTCTTCTAATAATGAGTACTTTCTATTCCTGAAGTTTCTCAAGCCTATTCTGAAACACCCTGTAAATTTCGCCATAAAGAACACACAACATTAACAATATTTCACTGAGATTGAGAAATAGGTATGCACATTCAGTCAGCATGGTTCGTCATGATTTTTATTTGTCGTGTACAAGATAGGTATTTATTTAACATTCTGCGTTATTTCGTATGTCATAATCATAATATAAATAAAACATAGAAAGTAAAAAACAACGCATTTCAACATATCGCATATGAATAATAGGTAATCTATTATTCAACAATGAATCCATTATCTGTTCGTTAGGCACTTAATTCCATTCAACTGGAATATAGTCCAGTAGGTAGGTTTATATATTCGATGATATAGTCCCAGTGACGGATTAAGGCGCCTATAAAAAGGTCAAATCAGTAGCAGTAATGTTACATACGTATTCGTAATATACATAACATAACACATAAAAAACTGGTTTTGAAGTTACCGACATTTTTTTTACGTTCGTCCCAAATTTTTCTATTCCTTTACAATTCACACGTTGTCTATAAAACACATAGAGAAATAATATACGGGTCTATGATAAAACATGTTCGAAGCGTGCTTTCTAACCACTTGATAAAATAATATTTACAGATTAAATTTGAATAATTTTCCTTTTATATTTAGTTATATGTACAATTTTTAGCTATATGTACAATTTTTAGCATTATTTATCGTGAATAGATTTTATTTTCTTATTTTTCTATTTTTTTATTTTTTTACATAATATACATTACGTACGAGCGACGTTACACATTTGACGACCTGTCTTAACGAATTTTCAAACGACTCACAATTTTACGAAAGCGTTTGGACAAAAGCTAATTTTAATTCGGTACCTCATAAAACATTTTTTCAGATATTTCACTCTGTATCTTAGCACCGATCTTAGAGACTTTAGAATAGAGGCGACAACCTATTCTATGAATAGTATTGTCACTGACATTTGTGTGTCGTTGCGTCGACTTGTGTGTATATTCACCTTAACTGGGGCGAGAGCGATACCGAATGAGTTCGACCCGTTCTTCATCTCCCCTCTCACTTCCTTCCTCACTGTTCAGATAACTCCTTCCTGTTTTATCGTTACATACGAATTCCATGAAAAGTTATGTATAAATTAATGTACTTAAATTAATGTGGAACTCTGTATAAAAGTTAATCTATTACATAAAAAAAAAAAATTGTCCGGCTTCGACCATGACAGCTTATTTTATTTCATTTTCTAAGTGTTAATAGGGTCACTTACTTACGAAATATTTTGAAATTGCTCAGATATAGAAAATTTAAAATTACAGATTGTTATTGCTCCATTTTAAATCCGTTAAGATGATTTTCTATTTAGGCTAGAATAGAATAGAATAGGAACTCTTTATTGCACATAATTGAAAGAAGAACAGTACACGACTAGACAGCAAATACAGGAGTGCGCAAAGGCGGATTTACCACTGCAAGTGATTTCTTTCAGTCAAACTTTGGGTGACGAGGAATAAAATGATAGAGAAAGAAGTATGGATGGCGCAAGTAAAAGGGCTAGGCTACTTGGTACCCTGAAAATTATGATTTATATTGGGACATATCGACTCAAAATTTCACACGAAAAGAGGGCGCGTTTGCGATAAGAGAAAAGCTACTACAACAGCTATTACAGTTCCCCGAAGCAAATAATGAGTGTCGAGCTTTAGAAAGAGACAATCGGGCTGTAGAGCGTCGTCGCTGTCGCACAGAGACGTGCGAGTTCGTGCGACAGGGACTGTACCTACGTACCTACATATTCGAAGAATGAGTCCAGCCCACATTTCGTTGGCGCGCCTCAGTACGAGACGGAAGGAGCACATTTTCAGTGGATACACCTAATTATTTACTACCCACCGACTAGCTAATTAGTAGAGAGCGACGCGGCTTCAACTTACCTTATTCCCTCCTCCCTCACGCGGTGTCTAACGATTAAGGCCGCCTCTCGCCTATCTGGAGCTGTGGTATGAAACGGTTATGTAAAAAAACCCGGCCAAGTGCGAGTCGAACTCGCGCACCGAGGCTTCCGTACCGCCATGTCATGGTCAGCGCCACTCACGCCATCTATGGCGTGTTTACGAAATGGTTCATGTTAGTTAAAATTTAATGATTAGTGAAAATGCTTCATACTTGCGAAACGTGGTGGTCGGTGTTGTGCTGTAATTGACTAGAGTTCTTGCAGCACAACACCGATTACTCTGCTTACCCCGATTGTCGGGATTCAGCGTGTGTGATATGTATGTATGTATGCTTCATGTTCTTTTCGGTAGATGGCGCGCATACACTTTTGTGTTTCTTGTATGGGGAACCCCGTGAATTTTTTACGTTTTCTTATTTTTTGTTATATCGGCCGTAATAACACATATTCTGTGAAAATTTGTGGGCGAGTGAATTTTTTGTTTTACTTAGCGGTCTAGAGTTAGACAATATTTTGATATATCAAATAAAATAAAATCAAATGTATTTCATTCTCCATTCTCATCCGAGACAGGTGTAGGCGCAGCTTGTGGCACTGCCAATTATTCAATCCATAGCTCCAGTGCTAGCGAGTCTGGGCTGTGATGCGAGTCGTCTGCGTCATTAGCGCTAAGAACTCTTACGAATCTAGTATGCTCATTAAAATTAATTATAAAGTTATGCAGCCCGTCTCGCCGTTCGCTCCAGTGTCCCGCGTCATCTCACATCACTTAGTGCTGTCCCGCTCTAACTCACGTCGTTTACAACAATCTTTGAAGCGGTGTCCTTTTCTTACTCCACATTGTGCAATCTTAACATAGCACACTGTCATGTGGTCACATATTGTTACATATTGTTCACTCTTCTCCTGGGTTAGATCGCACAGTGTCGATCTGTCTACGAGTTTCGTCGTACGATATGGCATCCTGTGCCGAGTTTTAACTAACCATATTGCATGCTTTGCCGTGTTTCTTCGCATAGGATACGCTTTGGCGAGTTTTACCGTACCACATTGCAGGCTTCTCGAGTTTTACCGTACCATATCGCACGCTTTGCCGAGTTTTACCGTACCATATCGCACGCTTTGCCGAGTTTTACCGTACCATATCGCACGCTTTGCCGAGTTTCCTCGCATACACGCTGCACGATTTGACGAGTTTTACCGTACCATATTGCACATTTTGCCGAGATTCCTCGCATACGATACTGCATGCGTGGCCGAGGGTTATTGTACCATATCGCACGCTTTAATAAGTTTTCTCGCATATGACACTACACGCTTAACCGAGTTTTACAGTATCTTATCCCAGGCTTTGTCGAGTTTCTTTGCATACGAATTCTACGCGTTGGCAAGTTTGATCGAATACGACACTGCACGCTTAGCCGAGTTTTACAGTACCTTATCCCAGGCTTTGTCGAGTTTCTTTGCATACGACTTCTACGCGTTGGCAAGTTTGATCGAATACGACACTGCATGCTTGGCCGAGTTTTACAGTACCTTATCCCAGGCTTTGTCGAGTTTCTTTGCATACGACTTCTACGCGTTGGCAAGTTTGATCGAATACGACACTGCATGCTTAGCCGAGTTTTACAGTACCTTATCCCAGGCTTTGTCGAGTTTCTTTGCATACGAATTCTACGCGTTGGCAAGTTTGATCGAATACGACACTGCACGCTTAGCCGAGTTTTACAGTACCTTATCCCAGGCTTTGTCGAGTTTCTTTGCATACGACTTCTACGCGTTGGCAAGTTTGATCGAATACGACACTGCATGCTTGGCCGAGTTTTACAGTACCTTATCCCAGGCTTTGTCGAGTTTCTTTGCATACGACTTCTACGCGTTGGCAAGTTTGATCGAATACGACACTGCATGCTTAGCCGAGTTTTACAGTACCTTATCCCAGGCTTTGTCGAGTTTCTTTGCATACGACTTCTACGCGTTGGCAAGTTTGATCGAATACGACACTGCACGCTTAGCCGAGTTTTACAGTACCTTATCCCAGGCTTTGTCGAGTTTCTTTGCATACGACTTCTACGCGTTGGCAAGTTTGATCGAATACGACACTGCATGCTTAGCCGAGTTTTACAGTACCTTATCCCAGGCTTTGCAGAGTTTCTTTGCATACGGCTTCTACGCATTGGCAAGTTTGATCGAATACGACACTGCAGGCTTAGCCGAGTTTTACAGTACCTTATCCCAGGCTTTGTAGAGTTTCTTTGCATACGACTTCTACGCATTGGCAAGTTTGATCGAATACGACACTGCATGCTTAGCCGAGTTTTACAGTACCTTATCCCAGGCTTTGTAGAGTTTCTTTGCATACGGCTTCTACGCATTGGCAAGTTTGATCGAATACGACACTGCACGCTTAGCCGAGTTTTACAGTACCTTATCCCAGGCTTTGTCAAGTTTCTTTGCATACGACTTCTACGCATTGGCAAGTTTGATCGAATACGAAACTGCACGCTTTGCCGAGTTTTATCTTATGCAATTTTTTTGTCGAGCTATATGCGTATCGTGCTTGAGGCTTTGCCTTATCATTTTGTTCATTATCGTTATCATTGTGTCCCCAAGATACAATTAACAAGCAAATGTTTTGACGAGCATAGTTTTAATTTCATTTGTAAATTAAACATAAATAAATCTCATCTTTATTAGCTGAAGCTGTTATTGAGAATTGTAAGAATGCTCCTTTAATAACCATATTTAGTTAACCAACTATTTTCTCTCATCGAAGCAGCACGTTATCTCGTCTCCTCGTCCATAGATCATTTCAACATGTCTCGTTAACATGTGGTGGATAGGAGACAAACTCTCAAGTGTCTCCCTCACAGAAGTTTATTAGCAGCGTCTGTGTGCCGCCCGCCTAGCTGCTAATTGGGCTGGCGCGGGACGTGCAACGCGAGACCCTGTCTGCGTATCATTACCGCCCGCAAACAAATTAGTTAGGTACCTAAGTTGGTAGGTACCTGAAAAGCGGGCTCTAGGAGAAACTGTGAAGAGTTTTGAGACACAAATTGAGACACAGGAATCGAGCAGCTTTTCGTTTTTGCCTCTTCTTCAAGCTCTATAATATTATATTAGTGTTTAACAGAGTGCGTTAGGAGAGTGATGTAAACCGCAATTATTTTTAACCGACTTAAAAAAAAGGAGGAGGTTCTCAATTCGACTGTATTTTATTTTTTGTTTGTTATCTCAGAACTTTCGACTGGGTGAACCGATTTTGATGATTCTTTTTTTATTTGAAAGCTGGTGCTTCCCTTGTGGTCCCATTTCAATTTGGTCAAGATGGGATTGGAAAACGAGCCGAGTACATTAATAGCAAAAAATTACTAAAAAAACTGTGAAATAAAAAACTATTTAAAAAAATATAAAAACCGCCTTCAAAAATGTATGAAATAAAAAAAATCTAACCCTAGAGTTGAAGGCGGTGCTAAAGCAAGCAAAAATGATGCATGAAAGAAAACATGAGTGGATGATTCCTTTGTGATTTGTGTAGCCTTCTTTAGCACCGCCTTCAACTCTAGGGTTCGATTTTTTTTTATTTCATACATTTTTGAAGGCGGTTTTCATATTATTTTTTAGTGTTAGTTCTACTCGCCCTTCTACTAGAATCGTGAAGGAAAATTTAGCGCCCTGCCCGCTCGCTCCACTCCACCTGGAAGAAGTGTAAACAGTCACTCATGCACTTGTACTACGCATTCTCCTAAACACGAATATAATGTAAACATCCTTCAAGTCTCGTAGCCAGTCAGGCTGACGGCTGACACCCTTATAATATCGGTAATCTATATATGTTAATACCAATTAACGAAGATTGAAATTTATTTCATTAATAGTTGAATAATGTATAATCTTAAGAACGTAATAATTATTGATCATGTAGATAATATAAACTATTAAAATATATATCTGAAACCCTAAAATAAATATGAATCTAAGATGATGTAGGCCAGTAACAAAACAACCGAATCTCATCTTAGGATGTCTGATAGGCCTCTGCACATCAAGGTGTTGTAGAGCTGTGAGGTAAAAGGTGAAGCGGTGTCGTGTCCTCTGGCTCCACGTGTAGCTGCAGCTGATGTTGTTGTATGGGCGAGTGCCCAGTTGTTCTGCCAAGCGATCTGTATTTATGCGAGGCGTATTTGATATTTCCGCAATGTGTTAAGTGGCGTATGGAATTCTTAATTAGCCGTTATTTGCCACCTGTTGGTGTGCTAGTGAATCTTTCTGTTTCTTCGTCGCGAAGCGATGTAGGTTATTATCGATCTTTATTATTCAGTTGTGGGATAGGTGTCGCTATCACCACAGTATTCCCCCCTCAGTCGTGACGTAGTCCGTGACGATTGAGAGCCGATCAGTCAGTATGCTCCGATGACGCAGCTTGGTCGGCGTGGTCAGTTGGTGTCGCGTACTGCTGACGTAGTCCTCTGTGGAGGCGCGCGGCGGCGGGGCGTTGACCGAGTGTTGTCTTGCTTGCTACGATTACCTACTGGTTGAGACCCGCTTGTGGGAAGCCAGTAGGTAATGTTGCGATGTCAGCTTCATGAAGGTTGCGATGTTCTTTGTAGGGGTCACCAATGTAGAGCTGTGAGGTAAAAGGTGAAGCGGTGTCGTGTCCTCTGGCTCCACGTGTAGCTGCAGCTGATGTTGTTGTATGGGCGAGTGCCCAGTTGTTCTGCCAAGCGATCTGTATTTATGCGAGGCGTATTTGATATTTCAGCAATGTGTTAAGTGGCGTATGGAATTCTTAATTAGCCGTTATTTGCCACCTGTTGGTGTGCTAGTGAATCTTTCTGTTTCTTCGTCGCGAAGCGATGTAGGTTATTATCGATCTTTATTATTCAGTTGTGGGATAGGTGTCGCTATCACCACAGTGTGATATTACGTCATAATTTTGTGCTGTGAATTATTGCATGATGTAAGTTTTTGTCTATACGTTCCCGCACGATTTGTTGTTATTAACCGAAGTGCATCTAGTACGCAGGCAGGAAAACTCACTTCGTTTTCATTACCCCTTTTCATTAACCTAACCTAATGAGTTGCGGCCTCGCTATACTTTCTACTAAAGGTTATCAATCTCGCGCAAGACTTGAGTCACTTATTGAATCATAAATTACCCGCATCGAGTTTTGCCGAGGCCGAGTTGGGGCGTAAGTGAATTTATTACAAAGTGAATGCGATACGTGGGTAGTGCGATACTTCAGTAGTTTCACTTATTTCCGCGGGGTTTAGTTAAACACATACGCGGGTTTACTGCGTTCTGCGTTCATAGTATTTTCTACTTCTGGTGATGCTCATCACTCAAGTAGGCGTTTTCGCGTTCTGTTTTCACTTTTCACCGTTCATATGTTTCGAGTTTTCTTCGCGTTTGAGCGGTGCTTGAACACCCAAGTAATATATTGGTGTTCGATCTAGCGTCCTATCTTCAAGTTCTTTCACGGCAGTGTTCTTATGTTCTGCTGACAGTGAACTTGCATTTCTAACCACACAATAAGTAGTAGTAAATAAATAAAATAAAAATGTAACTACGAGAACAATTTTACTTACGGCACACGTTCCACACGGAATTAGCGGATATTGCAGTTTTCAGTATAGGTAACCAAAAAACTTCACCGCTCTATCCGACGAATTAGAGCCCTAGTTGGTTTATCTTGAAGATAATTAAATTAAAACTCGATTGAATCGCAAGCGGTTTTTATTCGTTTAATACTTAATTAGAAATAATCGAACGCTCGTTTTTTAGGTTTCCGTACCCGTACGGAAGCCTATTACTAAGCATACGCCGCCGCACCGTCTGTCTGTCTGTCCGTCCGTCCGTCCGTCTGTCCGAGGGCTGTATCTCTTGAAACGTAATAGGTAGGTACCGTTGAAATTAACAATAAATAATAAAAATAAGACAACAAATAATAAAAATTAGTTAACAACAAATAATAAAAAATAAGAAAAAGTAAATAAAAAATTCACGGGGGTTCCCACATAAGATACCAAAAAGTGTATGCGCGCGCCATCTACCGAATAGAGTGTGAAGCATTTTAACTAGTCGTGACATTTAACTAATATGAAGTATTAGTTAATGTCTTTGGGGAAATATCTTTCCCCACTCCTACAATCCAGCCTTTCCCCAGCAACATTAGTCCACCTCCAAGCCGGACTGGCACCTCCTCGGCGGCGGTGAAATTCGCTGCGCCTGAGGCTTCGACCTCGGGCAGAGCCACCCAGTTCGGAAGCAACAAAAAAAATAAAATTTCATAACACGCCACAGATTGCTTGAGTGGCGCTAATATGGCGATACGGAACCCTCGGTGCGCGAGTTCGACTCGCACTTGGCCGGTTTTTCTTCAACGTTTTTTGTTTTTTTTCTAACGGTTTTTAACCGTAATACGTACATACAAGCGTCAATCTTGGTGTGATTATAGTGCAAACTCTAAGGTATAAGCAAACTCTTTGGGTATAAGATCAAATACTTATGTAATAAAAACCGACCAATTTCGCGGTGATACGGAAACCTCGCTGGTGCGCGAGTTCGACTCATTAGGGCGTTTTTTTTAGATAAGAAGAGTTGGCGGATATTTGAACTATTACGACTTATATCTTGCTGATTGCAATAATTCGCAATAAGATACAAACATACGAATGAAAGAAGTCAATAATATTTTCGTGATACGCCCATCCATGACCTATGTTATGGGTAGTTTTGCGACAATAAGTTGTTGTCATGCGGTAAAAAAGTGGTCAGCACTAAAGTGTGTATGCTATCTATCTTCCTAGCTATCATTGCAACACAGGCGAACAATTGGTTCCCTTAGCCTGTTTTATAGGTACTACCATAGCCGATGTTCCGAAGAACTGGCCTCCCTCATCCCTCCTGCCCCGATCCGTATTCGTCACACCCGCCGGACTCGCTCGGAACATCCATATGTTGTTGACACACAACTTCTGAGAACGCATCGCTTTTCGAAATCGTTCCTATGTCGTACGGCGAAAATATGGAACGGTCTTCCGGCGAGTGTGTTCCCCACCACCTATAACCTGGGAATCTTCAAAAGGCGTGTTAATAAATTAGACATCAACCTCTTCGTCCGCCTTGTAGCTGGCATGGCGCCTCTCTGAGCGTGGTTTCGCGAGGAGTGGGGTTATTGGCTGTGTCTTAATCGTTCTTTGAACTTTTGGGCACAGCCACCCGTGCCGGTAGCCTATAAAAAAAAAACCTACATCTAATTGCGTGTCTTTATATCAGTGCGCGTGCACTATTAGCCACAATCTGTGTTTTATATGCCCGGCCGGTTCCTGGTCAAATTATCGTCCAATTAATTATCGAGATGGCAGGCACATCTTTATGAATTTTGCCCCGTAACCTAAGATTTCGCCAATCTCTTCAAGAATATGTCCAATTAAATTATCGATGTTTTCACCGGTTAATGTGTGTGTGTGTGCGTGTGTAATATGTGCATAAATTGTTAATTTACGTGTCTCGACATTATTTTAAAAGCAACTTGCGCACGTTTTTCGATACGTTTTTATTGCTTTGCCCTTTTTAACATTGTAAGCAAATTTTATTTTCTTGCACAAGTAGGACAGACTATAGTTTGGTTTTTCTCAAAGGTTGGTTATACCACATAATGAATCAAATACCGTGATAAATTACACATGTAATATTGTACATAAGTGATATTAAAACATTACTTAATTAAAAAAAAAACCGGCCAACTCCTCCAAAAAAAGCCGGTCGGACACGCGTACCGAGGTTTCCACATAGCAAAAAAAAAAAAGTTTAAAAAACCTGTTTCTTATATGAGGACCCCCCTTAATTTTTTAGTTTTTTTATTATATCTATTATATATTTATAATTATATATCTATTATATATTATATTTATTTTTATTATATATTTGTTATTATATCCGCCATACTAACACATATTCTGTGAAAATTTGAACCGGCTAGCTATGACGGTTCCAAAAATATAGCAGTGAGACAGACAGACAGATAGACGGACAGACAGAAGGCGTAGGCTTAGTAATAGGCTTCCGTACGGGGTACAGAAAGCTAACTAGCCATACAACTCTCCGCATCAGTGTGCACCGCATGCCTACACGTATTCAACACGTGAACCTAACCAAAACATAACACACATACATACATACTCACAGACCTCACTACATACCTGCCTAACATATCTATGTATGCACCGAACCTAATTAACATGCCACACATACCTATAAACACCTACCTTATGTGCCTAGCACACACGACACCTCTCATTCACCCTCAAATAATATTTAACCCTAGGTATCTAATAAAAACTAGATTAACCTAAATTAACATTAAATTAAAAGTAACTCTATCTATACTACTACTACTATATAGTATACATAAATATATTTGAATTTAAGTTTATAGGTTTCCATATCCTTACTAAGCCTACGCCGTCTATCTGTCTGTCTGTCTGTCTGTCTGTCTGTGTGTCCGTCCGTCTGCCTATCCGTCCCATGACACAGATTACTTAATAGTTACTTCGTAACAGATAAATCACTCCATAGAAAAAGTTCCATACCGCCGTTTCACGTCGCCAATCGCTACGTGCGAAAATTTACCTAAACGATGGAGTGTAAAGTGATTATTGCTTTGCAGCTGCGCGCAGTTGCGTGGGCGAGCGTGTAGGTATGCTTCGCGCGGCTGACGAATTTCCACTGAATTAGACCGCCGCAACCGTAGTTAGCGCGCGCAAGTACATAGAGTGCGTGAGGCCTGCCCATGGCTGTATCTTTTGAACAGGGTTAAAATTTTCACAGAATATTTGTATTATGGCGGATATGCCAATAAATAATAACAAAAAATAAAAAATAAAAATTAAGGGGGATCCCCATACAAATCATAATGTAGAAGAGCCACCGTCTACCGTATGACCATTAACGTTTTAACTACAAAATATGAACTGTCACCAATAGATGGCAATACAAAATTAGCTGTGCCGAACGCGAGATACATGCGAGTGCGCAGCGACCGCGTGGTTGCTGCGCACACTCGCTATACTTACGTCCAACAAGATGGAACATATGGCTACGGAACCCTCTGTGCGTGAACAACGTTCTCACTAAAGAAGTTTTTTTTTTTCAATTAATTTTTAAAGATAAACACAATCAGTACAATGTCGACTGACGCGGTCTAGCCTCATCCGGTGAATGTGAACGACCGAGCGACCGCATCGAGGTCGGAAGCCGAGCAAAGCCAACTAAAAGTATTTAAAATTAAATAGTATAATGTTTGCAAATAATTTAAAGGACAGAAACGACAGAAGGTCATCACTTGTTGAGGACGTGAAAGAAAGTGCACAAAGACGAAAATACAAATGTTGTCTATCTCTGTCGCTCTTGTTCGCACGCGTATTTTCTGTCAAAATTGAGTGCATGCCGACCACATGTTGACAATAAGGTAGAAAGAAATAAAACAATGAGTTTGTTTTATGAGGAAAACAATAATAATTTCCATATAAATAATCTCAAACCTTGTTTTTTTTGAAGCATTAAGTATTAACAAGTATTTTTTTAAAGCATTTAATGGTGAAGGTAAAACAGGAAAAAAATACGAAACTTTTATGATAATTATTTGAAACTTTGACATTATTTAAAAAAAATTAATAAGGAAGAAGAGGAGATTTACCTAAATAGGTACTGGGCAACTCGGAACTAGCCGAGCTACGGGACTGGGGTTACATCCGCCACTCGGGACTAGGTAAGATTTTATTTCCACTGAAAAAAATTATGAACAAATTTTCAGTTAGCCCCATTTTGACATTAAAAATGCCTTTTCGATCGCTTCAGTATAGTCCCCGATTTCCAGCGAGAGTGCAAATTTGCCCTGGTATCGTGAGTTTTAAGGCTACGTGAATATTTAGGGTGTCAAATGACGCGAATCGACGAGGGCTACATACTACTACGTTACAATGTAATTACACAATACATATGCTCTTTTTAGCTTACTGACCAGATGCCGACTAATCGCTTATTATAGCTCACAGTAGGCACGCTCACAGTCGGCGACTCACTTATACGCCTATATTTGAATACACCCTAGAAGTAATTTTCAATGTACTCGTAGGTCATGTAATGCATGAGATCTGTGAATTTTTTATTCCACAGGTAATATTAAATGTAATATATTATGAACACTACACTTCTTTGTATGCATTTCTTTCGCGTAGGTAATGCGATTAGTGCATGTTGCTATGCGATATCGCTGAAGTGCATAGTCGGCTGAAAGTGTAAACTAGGAGTAGATAAGTAGGTATTATCTCGCTATTGACGTAGGAGCGAGTGGCGTGACGCCGGGGGGGAGGGTCGCGCGAGGGGCCGGGGGTTGGGGTCATGCAAACAGTTGATTTGCTAATTAGCCTGGCCTAGCCCTTATCTTGGAGTCGGTGCGAATATTAATATTGAACTAACAAACATCGCGAGTACGTCAATGTAGGAGCAATGTAATGTAATGTATGCGTTGCGATGTGGGGCAGGGAAATTTGATGAATCACTATAGTATACCTACTACGCACACAACTGTTAGCGCGAGTCAAAAACCTTGAGTGTGGCTGGAAGCCTATAATTAGACGGACTCGTAATTATTGATATTTATTGATATGAATAGTTTTCATTGAAATGAGTGCATTGTTATTTGTAAATATTTATATGCAATAACATTAAAAACTTCAAGAAAATAACAATAATTAGGTACCTATAATATGAAAATGGTATTATGTCGTCTATTTATTACTAAACGAGCGAGACCTCCATCCAGGCCACCTATAAACGTGCATTTTGCATGGCGAACTTGTCCACCATACAGACGAATTTTTTTCCAAACTACATTTTAGCCGAGCAAAGCCTTCGGCAAAAGCTAGTTAACAATAATTCTCAGGTTTGTATGCTCTGTATGAATATTAGTGTCTCTACATACTTAAGTAATACGTTCACAGCACAGGAGGTCCAATTCACTAAGTACCTAGTTGGAAAATCGAGAATCGAGCATTCGGTACGATATATCCAGTCAAATTACTATACGAGTTACAGACGATTTGTAGGTTCGCTTAGTCTGTTTTACAGGTACTATCACGGACGTTGCTCCGCGGAACTAGCATCCCTTATTCCCTGCCACCCGTCCTATCTCCGCATCATTCGCAGAGAGACTTGAGGTAGTCGTTCCAACTGGCGACGGCGCCGGCGGCGGCGCCGCGGCGGCGGTCTTTCCACGTTCCTATCCACGGCCACGACCAGTGCAGGACACGGTTAATCCAATCGCGGTCGTCGCCTCGTCGTCGGCTGTAAGCGGCACTTGTAGATGTTGATTTTTATACTCGAAATAATTGTACTCGATTCTCGATTATGCAGTTCCTGAATTGGCCTCGAGTACTCCATAGCAGCAGTCAGGACGGGACGAGGCAGCGAAAGACGATCTCTCTACTACTCCGTTTAATTAATTAATGTAACGAGATACGTTCCGTGAATGTCGTACCAGTCGGTACCTTCGATTCAACGGCGTATTTGCGATTCTAAGAAATGAGGTGGAAATCAAATGGCTATGCATACAACATTCAACATACGGCTTGTACTCATTATGTATACGACATTTCTGCAGATAGAAACATTAGTATATTATTTACATTCGTATATTACAGACATGTAGTATAGAATCGTGCTGAGGAACCAACAGATACCGGAAATCGAAAAATAAAACGGCGTTAAACTCTCGGCCACAATCGATAAAGTCAATCAATAATGAAACGCAATGAGAGATTAATTTTGTTTTGTAGACAATTTCATATTTAAATAAAAAGTTCGGGCAATCGATCGGTGTGTATTGTTTCCTCTTAATAATAGTAATGTAATTGCATTGTGTAACCATAATTATTGCAATTAAAAAGTGAAACACAATGAAGCATTGAAATGAATATTATTTTTCACTTGTTTGTCGATCCCACTGTATATTTAAATTATTTATAAATAGCTATAAAATTTAATAATGCATCATTATCTCAGAATAGTAAGAGAAACAGTGCAATGATTAAACTGAATTAATAAAATGAAATATATTTAACATAACTTACAAAACATATAAACTGTAGGTATACATTAATAATAATAATTTATTACTTAAATAATGATTAATGACATACCGGAATAAAACCCGGACGAATAATGTGTTTATAACATCGAAACAGAATAAAATTTTAACTGCAAAAATTACTAATTTGTTTATAAAAGAATTAAACTCTAAATACATCTTTGTTACCAACTTTTTCGCACATGTACATACATTTAAATTAAGAATGTGGCGGTGACATTTGACACTTTTCCAACTAGTAGTGTTGGAGCGATCGAGTGATACGGTATTGTTTCCTCTTAATCATTATTGTTTAACCGCTGAACTGATAAGGCCCGAAGCAAAGAATTCGAAATATTAGAACTGCTATTGTCAAACATTGCTTAATTTTTTTTCTTAGTCCTCTCTATGACCTACAAATGCGTTTTTGTATCAGAGCAGAGACGGCCTCTACGAGCGTGACAGAAATAGGGTTAGTATTTAAACTCCCACTTAGAGCTAGGATAACGTTCTATATATGACAGGCTGATGATCGTATGGGGAACCTGCCTCATAAATAACGTACCTTGTGCAGTGGAAGTTCAAATAGCTAGGTAGGCGAGATATATATTTTGTAATACTTAATTTATTTTGTGTACCTACATAACTTAATTATAAGCACTTCTCATACATTACAAGGCTTTATAAAGAATGCTGTTTGCATTGAACTCGCCTTTTGTGCTCTGTTTGTAATGGTGTGCATACATGCAATAAAATATGAAAATTCGGTTTATAACAACTTTTTCATTTGGCCGACATGTTTGTTTTATTTCATTTCAGATGCCGTTCATCCCACTCATTTCATTTAAGACTTGTTTAAATTTAATCGATGCCTCTTCTATGCACTTGAATTCTTCTTGCGTTAATGCAATTAAATTTGAACCGACGACGACGACGACGGAAGTCATCCTTCATTGACACAAGTAATTAGAATATCAGCAATAAGCCAATCGGCATCATTAAGCGGAGTGTCGTCGTCGTCGCCGCCGCCGCGATGTACTCACAGCGATGTGCGCGCGGGCGGTGGCTCTCCGCGCCCGATCCCGAGCGGTGCGACCTCTCGAGGTTATCGCGCGCATAATAAAAGTGTTCAGTTTGACGCAAGTCAATTCAATAGTCAACAACAGCGCTGTAAGGGAGCGCGGGATTTATTAATAGGCACTTCAAAGTTATTACAAATAATTACGCATCTTGTCAACAAGATTTAGCAGGCGCCTCCGCTCGAGATTATTTTTTTATGGAAACTGACACGGTTGGCTACATCACTTACAACATCCATGATGTCAGCCCAACACCGGGTGAACTTGGTGCCACGTCAGTGCTTCCCTTTGGTCGTGCCGGCTACACTGAACTGGACGGAAAACACAAACTATTTACATAGACGTTTCGACCGACCTTTCATTCAGTGCGGTGGTAACAACCCGGGCGGGTTAATACTTAAACCCTACCACCTAGTAATTAAGAAGGGAGTCATATCCCTTAGTCGCCTTTCACGACATGCACGGGGAGAGATGCAGTGGGGCTATTCTTTTAAAGTACCGGCCCCACACGGTACATTCGATTGCAGACCGAATACTGAAATATTGAAAACTGATTTGGATGTCGAATAGGTTTGGGCGGCGGCGTCACTATTGTATGTGTGCCCGCCCGCACAGAGGGAGGAACACGCGACGGGGGTTAGAACGGCCGCCGATCGCTGTTCTGTGCGTGCCCAAGATGTCATTGCCTTTAGAGATATAGATAGCAGATATGCAAACAGATTGCCATGAATCATTCTAAAGAGTTTTTGGAGAGTGGTTTTTCTTAGAAAAATACTTTTTAGGGTTCCGTATATGTACGGAAGCCTATTACTAAGCCTGCGCCATCTGTCTGTCTGTCTGTCTGTCTGTCCGTCGGCTGTATCTCTTGAACCGTAATAGGTAGCCCGTTGAAATTTTCACAGAATATGTGTTATTATGGCCGATACAACAACAAAATAATAAAAATAAGAAAAAGTAAAAAATTCACGGGGGTCCCCATACAAGAAACTTAAAAGTGTATGCGCGCCATCTACCGAAAAGAGTATGAAGCATTTTAACTAATACATAGATGGCGTGAGTGGCGCTAGCCATGACATGGCGATACGGAACTCTCGGTGCGCGAGCTCGACTCGCACTTGGCCGGTTTTTTTAAATCTCACATGTTTGACTAAATCACCTACTAATCCGTGTTGTCAGTCCATAACACCTTGGTTAACTAGGCGCCAAGTCAGTACTTCCCTTTAGTCGTGCCGGCTATACTGAACTGGATAGAAATATTTACCTAACCGCTTCCACCGACTTATCATTCAGTGCGGTGCTATCAATCCGGAAGGGTTGAACCTTACCACCTAGTAAAGTAAGAAGAAAAGGAAACTACAACCAAGGAAATGGAACTACGTTGAATCCGAACCACGCACAGGCTCAACGGTGGAACGGTCACCCATATCGAATCCCTTATCGCGTCCGGGTGTGCTTAATTTCTCGATCGGACGTCGGTTCTTCGCACCGCCGAGCTACCGGAGGCTGACAAAATATGACCTTATTTTATCGGATTTAGCATGAAAAAAAGTTATATTTACTTCCGTACAGGGATACCTAATATTTATTGCAGATGTAGAGAGGAATGTCGGTCACAGTGAGGGATTCGCTACATATGTGTGTATATAATTGTGTCGAATTTGATAATAAAAACTCTAGCGATTTCTTCATGTATATTTTTACTTATACTTTAATACATTTTTTTTTCGAAATGAGAAATGAGTATCAGTAATAATCATACATCGGAATCCGCGGGGCACGAATGATTCAAGGTTGTCTAGTGATGGGACAATGTATCCACAAATATCGAAAATCGATCGTTATTTTAGAATAATATGAAATAATGTCGATTATTAAAACTGAGAGTATTTCTATAGAAAATAAGATATAATAAACAAATGTTGTATTTACTTTGTAGGTACAATACAAATCTGTTCAAACCACAATATAAGTTTTATTAGTATGGAATAGAAAGAATTTGATTTTTTTTACCAACTTACACGTGTTACATCATAATGATATTGAAGACTTTTTTGTTACTGTTATGAAACTGAATCGGTTAGGCTATAAAAATCAACCACAATTTTTTTTATTTAAACACATAAAAAATATTTTACATAAAAAAAAGGCCAAGGTCCAAAAAAATTGGTCTTACAAAATTAGTTCATAGTAAGCTAAGGGGGGGTTCTGTATCGGAAATAGATCACTTTTGAAGAACAAAGAATTTTTTTTTCACAAAAAAATTTTTTTTTTAATTTTAAACGTAAAAAAAAAATTTTCTTAATCGTTTCAGTTTCGTGCTAGGAACAAAAAAGTCTTCCAACCCGTATATCTCTTTCTTTCAGAAATTGTGAAAAACCACAATTTTAGTTTTATTAGTATGGAATAGAAAGAATTTAATTTTTTTTACCAACTTACACGTGTTAAATCATAATGGTCATGAAGACTTTTTTGTTACTGTTATGAAACTGAATCGATTAGGTTATAAAAATCAACCACCTATTTTTTTATTTAAATACCTACATAAAAAAATTTTTTACTTAAAAAAAGCCCAAGGTCCAAAAATTTTTATATAGGTCTTACTCCCTATATGATACAGAACCCCTCCTTAGCGTACTATGAACTAATTTTGAAAGACCTTATATAAATATGTATTATATTTACTTAATCGTTAAATAAAGTATACATGTTTATATAAGTACTGTAGGTATATAAGTATTCAGGTCTGAAATATGACATGAATAAAATACAATAAACAAATAAATATGAGTATCGATAACAGTGTCGATTGTTTATTGATCGCCGTAGTCAATCCCTAACAAGGTCGTATTCGTGCCCCGCGGATTCCGATGTCTGGTAATAATGTTCTTCTCCACAACGAACTCGAGTGTCACAGAAGGTTAAGGTAATAAATAAACTGTGGACGCTGTTATGCAGTAATGAGTCAAACCACAAAATAATTGTATAAAATCAACTACATTTATATCTTAATTTTATTGTTATATTGTATGATTGTGTATTGTATTGATTAATAAAAATTTGTCCACTACATATATTATATCGTCCTCGCTAAACATATTTGCAATTATTGTTAAGAGCCCTAAAAAAAAAATGAAAAAATAGTACAGAATAAAACACGTGTAGTTATTTTCTATGTTTTACATGCAAGGTATTATATATCTGCACATCTGTGTATGCCTTATAAATAACACAACACGATATACATTTAATTTTGAAGATATCCTAAATTTAAAAAAATATAAATTTGGATACGTTGAAATATATAAATATTCCTTCCTTTTTAACCGACTTCAAAAAGAGGAAGATACCTTTTTAATTTGCCTTATTTATTGTAGCTTGGATCATTTATGTATAACCGCGTCCATTTATTAGGTTGCAACTTGGAAGGGTCTAAAAAAACTCATAAAAATATTAAGTTTCGAGTGGGCTCTTTCAATAACCCATCCGACCTCGAGTGTCGCCTTTCTGTCCTACGCTCCCCCTCGCCCCTCTTGCCCGCTACGGAGCCGCTCAACAAATTTAAACTGACTTATAAAAAAAGTTTAAACGAGTCCCCTCGCTGACACGAGGGCTCATTCATCGCTCGTTTTGATTTTTATGGCCTTTTAAAAGTAGACTTTCTGAACTTGCCGTAACGATGTCACCGTGTTTTCTGATTTTATGCTAATTTTGACAATTTAGAAGCGCCCGGTAAATTAATATGGGGGACATCGATTTCTTCGTAGACTTTTAGTTTTGTTCTATTCTAATTTTAAATTGTTAATATGCATGCACTACGTGCTCGACTACGCGTGTGCCGTGTAGTGCAACGCACGTTTCACTCGCATACACATTTAAAACAAGAGCTCCCGTTCTAGATCTAAACAATGGCCGCCATTCAGGATTCGAAATTCAAATGTCACCAATAATAATAGCCACTCGAAAGGCGCATGCGATTTTGTCAACGGCCGGAGCGAACACGACGACGACGATTTCATTGTCGAAATGTCCACGGAGCTTCGCGGTGCCCGATGGCCCTTCAAACGGAATCGCCGATGGCAATCGAAATCGCCCACAAGTGCTTAATTAGAACACGTTTGATTAGCCTGAGCCGACCGGCTCGTTGTCAGCCATCTAATTAATTAGGTATGGATTGTAGAGCTCACGAATGATCACGATCGTTGAAGTTGACAAAATGCATACGCATCTCGTGCGAGACTCAAATGTTATGTTAGTGAATCTATGTATATCACTTTGGCATCATGGAAAGGCCGAAGATCTACCTACACTATTCTACAGTCCCTGGTATACTCGAAAGACGTAAAAAAATTAAGCAAAATAAATCTGGCTATAAATTCTTCGCACCACGATGATGTTGAAAATATTTCGACTTCTTATATTACTAGATGGTAGGGTTTAACCCGCCCGGGTTGGTACCACCGCACTGAATGAAAGGTCGGTCGAAACGGCTATGTAAATAGTTTGTGTTTTCCGTCCAGTTCAGTGTAGCCGGCACGACCGAAGGGAAGGCTGACGTGGCACCAAGTTCACCCGGTGTTATGGGCTGACATCGCGGATGTTGTAGGTGATGTAGCCAACCGTGTCAGTTTACATAAAAAAAAAAAAAATAGGACCCGGTGCCTAAGTAATGTGTAATTACTACGCCCAGTTCATTCTGCGTCATATTTATAATTTAGTTTATTAAAATTTATATTGCAAATGCTTCTTAAAAAGGTACTGAACAACTTTGAATTCCTTGTTGCAAAGTCTTGGTTGTTAAAAAACTATTTAAAAAAATACAAAAACCGCCTTCAAAAATTTATGAAATAAAAAAAAATCGAATCCTAGAGTTGAAGGCGGTGCTAAAGAAGGCTACACAAATCACAAAGGTATCATCCACCCATGTTTTCTTTCATGCATAATTTTTGCTTGCTTTACTGTATCCTTCAACTCTAGGGTTAAATTTTTTTTATTTCATACATTTTTAAAGGCGTTTTTTATATTTTTTTAAATAGTTTTTTATTTCACAGTTTTTTTTTGTAATTTTTGCTATTAATGTACTCGGCGGAATAACTCGGCCTTCGGCCTCGCGATTCCTCCTCGCTTTCCAATCCGATCTTGACCAAATTAAAATGGGACCACCTCAGGGTTATCCCATTTCAAACAAAAAATAATTTTCAAAATCGGCCCACAATTGACGGAGTAATCGCGTAACAAACATAAAGAAAACATACACTCGAATTGATAACTTCCTCCTTTTGGGAAGTCGGTTAAAAAGAATAAAAAGTTGGTTGTGCTATATTATGTTATGAGATTGTAGTCTTGGAATGCATTACCTCTATTCAAACGAAACTAGTTACCGGAAAACATACTATGATATAACTGTTTGGGTACCTAATTGTTTAAAATTATTTTAAATTGGTTTCAGGTAATCATCTTTGAAAGTATCAGCAAGCGGTGCATCATTAGTCCAACGGCAGGTCAGTGCACCACTAGAAATAATCCCTCGCAGTCGTAAACAGTAAGTCCTCTAACGGTAGTGGATCGGATCCGGCCCGGCCGCACTTGTTAGCCGATACGCCAATTTGGATGTGAAATCGCCCGCCGCGCCGCGGTCGCCGCCGCCACCGCGGTCGCGGTGCGGCGGGCGCAGCGCCCGCTTCGGTCACAGTTTATGAGGCCGAGAGCCTTACGCCCAATGAGGCTCGAAATTAGATGGATGTTTTGAACTGGACTCTTCTAATATCCGCCAGCTCGGGAAGATTATTACGTCATTATCAATGCTGTAAATAGGAGTATGCGACTCAGAATTGTGCAGGAATGTTGCGACTACAGAAGTTGAATTTGGCCAATTTGTCATTAAGTAAACCAACGAGGTACAAAGCGGTTGGACGGGCGGGAACGCGCGCTGTAGTGCACTGCAAGCGATCCATCGGCCCCGTCGTCGTCGCGAAGCACCTGCAGGACGAGCGGCCGGGGGTAGGAGGGGAACGATCCATCAAAAATTCAATTGCACTATTGGAAATTGGGCGCACTTTGGTGGAACAAACAATTTCGTTTCTGTCACCCCTTTCGCGATTTTTTTTGTCATGACGCTTCGCTTTGACCGAGCTTATGGTTTTGATTAAAAAGTCTGGCAAGTGCGCTTTGCGCGGACTCTCGGCTCGGGCGAGGTACATAGGAGCGCTATCCGCTCGAGCGGATATACTTCATAGCTCTCGTATGAAGTGTTGTACGCGCGAGTCGCTCGGGCAGGCTTCCTGGAACCTGAGCTCGCCCGGGCGCGCGAGTACACCTGCAACGCCGCCGTGTTATCTCATTAGCCCGCGGAGTCGGGCCGCGACGCGCACAAAGCGGACGCCATGTATTTGCTTACTCGGCGTGAACCGGCTAATAGGGCCTGCTCGTCTTAATTAGTCGTTCTTACCATTTAATAAGTCCGAACGAAGCCAAAGGCGGCGCGGCGGCGGCTACGTCGTCGGGTCCGGTGTGGAGGGGGTGCGGGTGTGCCGCGCCGCCGACGCCGCCGGTGCAATACCTTGTCCACTGCATGTTTGCTGAGCGCACGCTCAGCTTAGCACGCTAATTGGCCGTCCTCCGAGTCGCTACCCGACTTACTTTGAAACGCGCCTGGTTCGCGTTCCGGTTCGACCTGAACCGTAGGAGTCTCCCGACGTAAACTTCCCGGCGTTCTCACGTGTTCTTCAGCGACTATTGATTGTCGTCAAATAGTGCCGGTTCGGCTAAATACCGCATTTCGTCAAATTGCTTCAATTGCTGTCCCAACTTGCCAAATTACGAACGTACCGCCACGTGATATATGGAAATTCCTCTTTGAATGAAGCCGTATTTGGTGTAGCGTACTGATCGTCGTTGATTGCGGTCTGTGTCCAGTAATTACGAGTAGGTATTAATTCCTTAACAGCTGTTGAATATTTGCGACGACAACAAAGGTGACGACTTATAGAAAAGAAGTTTCCTTCAGCAATAAGTCAAAAAATTCAGTTTCGTGTACCTTGCAGGAATATCATTGTTTGAGTAGAGTTACTTAGGATGCTATTTAATTACTGCCTGTTATTATTATAGCGTTATTGGCAAAGTTCAATAAACGTGGGCAGATCGAGTTCTGGCAATTTATTCTGACAAATTGCGCCAGTTGTGCCGCTACCTACGAACACAACGCCTGCATTCTAATTTGGAACATTCCGTGTTCGATGTCGGTTCGTATACTCGGCTTTCAACCTTTCCACTAGTATTGTATGAACCTCAGATCAGGAAAGGAAGGAGATATGTGAAGAAATGATTTCCAGTACGAAACACGTGTCTCCAAAACAATCACTAATACTAATGCACTCTAATACGTACGAGTCGACACACACTGTTTTATAGCCAATTACAGTCATTTAACACTAATGCACTCTTGTACGTACAAGTGCACGCACACTATCTTACAGCCAATACGCGCGGGTGCTAACGGTCCACTGACCCACTAATACTAGCACAAAAGCAACCCTACGCCAGTGATTGACAAAACGTTACAATGAGATCGATAAAGTATCGATATTTTTTTTCAATTACGAACATTTAAGTTTTCTACCTCGTATTCATACAAAAATCTAATTTGCATTATGTTAATGAAACAAAAAATAACATAAGTAATTGTTTATTATATAAATCGATATAATTTAGGTAATATAAATATGAACAGGGCGTTATAAAGTTTGATGGAAAACTTTTATGAGTTAATAGAAGATGTCATTCCTATTTATTGTTAACAGCTTTATTTAATAGCATAAAAATATTTAGTATATTCAAATAAAATTTATTTAAAGATAAAGAATTTATGCATTCTTCGATCAGATATGCGCAATTATTGTAAATATACCTTCAGCTACTACAATGTAGACATAACTAACACAGTTCTAATAATTTAAGAAAATAATATGGATGAGTATTAGCCAAAACACAAGTAAACATGGTCCCTAAATAACACCCCGGTACATAGGAAGCAAGAATACTATTTCACATTATAAAGAACTTATTAATAAATGAAACACTAGAATAAAATTGTTATATTAAGTCTAGAATGAGGTACAATTATTATTATGACACTAGCAATATTACAATAAAATATAACACTAACACCAGAATAAAAAAACATAACTTTTTATGTAAACCAACATGGGTGGCTGTGCCGAGAGACCAATGATGCAGTCTACTGAGCCAAAACACCTCTCCTCGCAATATAGCGGCGCGAGCGGCGGTCGCCCTAGGCCAAACTCGGAATATTAATTAAGACACCGAACTGAACAAATCTAAAAAAAAACTTTTCCTGGACCTTTTGTAAGTAAGAAATTACCCATCGCCTGGACTAATATAGTTAATAAATGTATATAAATCCACCGATATGCCAACCAAATATTTTAATAATATTTTTTTTTACTGTTGGTTAACAAGAATAAACACAAACGAACTTCTCAAAACATACAATTTAAAATTAAAAATTTATATCCAGTGTTGATAATGGTTGAAACGCACCGGAATAAACATCGATAAATGTGTTGTTGCGTACAACCCTAGCGACGCCATTTCAAACACATCTTCCCGGTTGAAGAAAGTGAGATTTCAGAAAATGTTTAAAATATGTAATAGTCAGATAATTCAGTACTTACAGGTGGTAGGTGATCCCATGGTCCTTGTAGTTTTTATTTCTGCTCTCATTTTTACAAAGCACGACACAGCACTGAGGCATTTTGCCAAAAACTAAGAGCGCACTTCGGAGTAATAACGGACACAAAGACAAAAGCGTGACTAACTCGCCTGGCGAGTGCATTCAACGAAACATGCGGATATTCCGCACGTGGCGGAGACAGGGCCACGCCCCCTCCCCATATCTCCTTCCTTTCCTGATCTGAGGTATGAACTTTGTTGGCTTTCGTGCTTGAATGAAACGCTTTAAGGCAAATTTAGCTGAACACTAAAATTTTGGTTGTAGAGAGCGTTTCAACTAAATCTTCCCTTCGCCGATAAGTTGGATCCACTGTTAGTGTCACTGTCAGTGCTTAAATTCGTGTTGCCAGATTGTGAAGATTATATTACCTAATAATGTAATCGGTATTTACCGTATAATAAATGCGGTACATACCGATTATTACGGGTAAATCTGTACACATAGCAACCCTCAATGCTGTTTTGACAGATAGACAGTAGAGCCAACATAACGGTGAAGGGAACATTTAGTTGAAACGCTCTCTATGTGACTTTGGCACATCGCATTGCAGGTTTTTCGGTACCACCGCAGGCAGAGCAAGTAAACTAGGGGCGGCCGCCTGGGAGAAGGCGGTCACCGATCGCTATTCTGTGGGTACGATAAATAATCTGGAAGACTTCGCGGTTTCAGCTAGGATATTTGAGTGTTCCTGCAGAAAACCAAAGTGGTTCGATTTCATCTGCGCTCCGGATAGTACCTACTCGTGGCCAGTCGTAGCCAAAGCATACCTACGTCTTGAGGTCATGTATGTGCGCATACATCAGCTCAATTTCTTCGCCATCCTTTAATTGGGCTGTTCATAAGCTGCATCATTGCACTCTGTTTGTATCTTGGTAATATTTTTAAGATTAATGGTCTGTATGGTACTTGACTCATATATGGTGTTGTCTTCATCTGACGATTTTTATCTTTTTCGTAGTGGTAGATCTTTCTTAAATTTCGTAAATTTACTATCGACAACAGCAGCGGAAAAGGTTAAAAACGTTCTACGAGCAATTCTTTCACAGGTACCATTGTAATAATTATGAAGAACTGTTAAAGTTAAAGTTAAAACTTGTTAAGGTTAGGTCAGTCGATTAGAGTTGCAGCACTTCACGTTATTCCATCGAAATGCACCAGGCCACGTTGAGTTTCGTTCGTGGATATTCTCCATTCCAAACAATTTTTCAGGCACGTATGTCCGGCCGGATGTAGAGCGCGTGAATGAGTGAACTCGCTTTATTGATTGTGAAACCCTCTCAGCCTCATGCTGAATATGAAAATCTGTGAATGTCCCCGTGTGAGAATACGATTATCCAGTCTAACATTCCGTGTAATCTACATCCGAAATCTTTTTCCAATAACCGATATTTCCGATCTGTATAAATTAGTTTTCCAAAACCACAATCGCTCTACTACGAGGACATAAAGAAAACAAACGGTTTGAGGGAACACGACGTTCAGACAACCGGTAAATTGCCTGAGCGAATCGCGAATAAAATTGAAATAGTTAAGGGCCATTTCGTTAGTTATTTCTGGAACAGTGCTCCACAAGGGAAAACAACTTATGCGCGTTTACACCGTGAATGGACTTGAAGAGCGAGTAGGTATTACTGGAACGGTTTATAACATATTGCCGTTAAGAAATATTTTCTCGACGTTCTTTCCTCAGTTCACATTATATTATCGAATCAACGTTCGAAGTGCAAGAAGGTACTGCAACCGGATGCGACAAAATCATAACACACTGTCACCGTCATTGTTTTGCGTAGCAATTCTGTACTACTTACATTTTATGAATAACTTAAGTAATTGCCTTATTTATTATTGAGCAGCAAGTACAATAGACATTCCAGATCAGCGAGAAGGTACATGTGCAATCGTTCACCACAAAACCACAAAGTTGGGATTTTACTTTGTTCTTAATGTTTTGACATGATTAATTAAATGTATTTACTCTCTGGGACGTTCCAGGTTATTAATAACATCTAAGGGTTCATAGACATTATGCAGGCATCGTGTTCACAGCTTTTCAGAACGTCTAAAAATACCGCAAAAAATTAAGAAAACACAGTTTTATGCTGTCGCAGTAAGTAAGTAGATGTACGTAAGTAGTTCGCTCGAATCGACATTCCACGGTAAGGGAGGCGTGTAAGCGCGCCTCGGATCGCGAGGGTGAACAAAAGAAAACATCGAGCCGGAACCAAATACGCGGTACGAATACAAACCGAGCTATTTTTTCCCGCGGATTCAATTATAAACGTGTATGCATCATTGGAGCTGTGCGTGTAGGTAAATCTACTGCGGTCGTCGCCACCCCCGCCGACGACGCCTACCCCCCGGCCCTTGTGTTTGTTTCTACTGGAACTCGTGTTTGAGAAGTCGAATCCGTGCGTGCGGGATACCTGCGGGAAGAGAAAGGGATGTGTGACACGTGAACGAGATATACGTAGATTGGACTGGTGGGGGTTGTGACATAGTCAAAACAGTGTTTGATTGATTTTAATGAAAATACAAATATAGAACAACAAGCGCTATGACGTCGATACAAATAAAATAAAATCAATTGTCTATCTGAGTACTGAAGATAATGTAGGGTAATTTTCGTTTACAACTCAAACATAAGCCCGATACTTTCTACTCGTGTTTTGGAGAAATAGTTTGAAGTGGCTGTTGTTTCAGGAATGTCGAAATCTCGTAATATTTAATTTACTTAAATTTATTTGTGTTCGTCGCATAAAGAGACTCTACATTTTTTGGAAATAAAACTCTATTTATTTATTATAGCCATCGAAAGAATCCGCTTCCAATCGTTTTGTCATTCGTGTCGCAAAGTGCGGACACGAGGCGGCTGTCAACACGAGGCTGCTCACGCGTCGCGCCGCCATTTTTCTGCTCGACTGGAGTCCAATATTGAATATAATAATTGAAGTGTTTTGTCGCAAGGCCCGCGGCCGAGCCCCGTGCCTCCGCGCCACCTCCGCCTCCTCCGCCGCTCCGGGTAACGTCGGCCCATTTGCTTCTGTTTTCAATTTGCTAGCGGACCGGTCATATATCACAACGGCTGCTACGCACACGCATCGACCTCCCGGTTCCCGGCCTCCCCGCGCCCCGATATCAAACTTTAATATTGTAACTCCGTCGATATTAAACATACGCTTGTACTTAGTTCTTTCCTATTTCTCTCCGGCTGGAGCGAGAGCTCGTGCGCTCTCGCCTCTGGGAAGTTGAAATTTGACATGCCTCGCTCATTGGCCGCGGTCTGTGAAGCATTCGCTAATGAGGCGATTTCTCGGAACTCGGTATATGGAACCGAGAATATGAAATTGACATTTTTCATATTTCCGTTTAAAATTGCTACAGTTATATACAGCTGCTGCTTACTCTTATGTACTTATGTTATCTCTACTATACTCAGCCATTTAATAGTATAATATACTAAGCGCATGTGAGGTGAGTATTACGATCGGTAATTTCTAAGTAATGCTCCATAGAGAGTGAGGGAGAACACGACTCCTTCAGGAGAAGAATGCGGCACGGCCGTATAGTTTCGCTGGAAATGTGTTATCAAAGAAAAAATACTGGGAAGCTTTCAGTGACCGAAATGACTACTAACTAACTAATGTATTTCTGGGAAGGCCCTTATTTCTTTAATTTTCGTCGGCAATACTCTCTTTTGGGGACAATGTTAGTAACCCATGTCGAGAGGTTTTTGACATAACCGCCAATTAATTATCCACTCTATGCGAAAATCTAACGAGAAGAGTACGCTTGTATGAAAAGAATATAATGAGAGAAACTACATCTTCATAGGAATGTGTCTTA
The DNA here is from genome assembly GCA_946902875.1 of Nematopogon swammerdamellus. NCBI lineage: Eukaryota > Metazoa > Arthropoda > Insecta > Lepidoptera > Adelidae > Nematopogon > Nematopogon swammerdamellus. The sequence continues at coordinate 7,457,697 of OX336337.1, forward strand.
CGAGACGTCATTAGGATTTCTGAAGTAGTGGAAATAATTTGTGTGGGCAGTGTGTATTGATATAAATAATAAAATTTTATGCTTTTCTCATGACAATATTTCAAGCCACAGTTGGTTACATCACCTACATCCGTGATGTCAGCCCGTAACACCGGGTGAACTTAGCTTCCCTTCATTTCATGTCGGCTATACTGAACTGGACGGTGTGTGTGTGGTTAACAACAGTCGACCGACCGCTCCACTGAGTTACCGATGTTGACGTCATCACATGTTAGGTCTTTCTTATCGTGACAGTTACATTTTGGACCACTAGATAATTTTTAATTCAAGAAATGCCAGTCTCGCCTTAGGATGCTGATTCCAAGGCATACGAGCTGATTTAAACCAGACTCGAAACTCGAACAAGGAGCATCGCCATAGTACAATTGGAAGAGGGTTATGATAACAGAGTGTCGCGCGGAGGGGCTCCGGCGGCGGGGGAGGGGGGGGGGGGGGGCGCGATCCCTCGCAAATACAACATTATATAAATAAGGGAAGAAGAAGGGTCCGGGAATCGTTTAGGAGATAGCGATCTGCGGCCGCCGCTGACGCCCCAGACACGTGGTCATTCTGCAACCCTCCAGCTAGGCCGGCCAACCAATATCCGCTACTCTGCGGCCTATTTTTAGAAGACACTCGTATGTGTCTTAGTCGGGCCCTGTCGACGATAACCGTACTCGTGTATGCAAGGAAGACCATAGAAATCAAACCAGAATTTTTAGCGAAAGTCTATCTTTGATGTGGTGGTAACCCTTGATCGAGGTCGCAGCGCAGGAGTAAGCTTTTAAAGAAGCAACCCAGAGACAGGATAGAGATTGCACCGAGGATTGACCTTTGATGTGGCGGTAACCCTTGCTGGAGGTCGCAGCGCAGGAGTAAGCTTTTAAAGAACCAACCCAGAGACTGGATAGAGATTGCACCGAGGACTGATCTTTGATGTGGCGGTAACCCTTGCTGGAGGTTGCAGCGCAGGAGTAAGCTTTTAAAGAACCAACCCAGAGACTGGATAGAGATTGCACCGAGGATTGATCTTTGATGTGGCGGTAACCCTTGCTGGAGGTCGCAGCGCAGGAGTAAGCTTTTAAAGAACCAACCCAGAGACTGGATAGAGATTGCACCGAGGACTGATCTTTGATGTGGCGGTAACCCTTGCTGGAGGTCGCAGCGCAGGAGTAAGCTTTTAAAGAACCAACCCAGAGACTGGATAGAGATTGCACCGAGGATTGATCTTTGATGTGGCGGTAACCCTTGCTGGAGGTCGCAGCGCAGGAGTAAGCTTTTAAAGAACCAACCCAGAGACTGGATAGAGATTGCACCGAGGATTGATCTTTGATGTGGCGGTAACCCTTGCTGGAGGTCGCAGCGCAGGAGTAAGCTTTTAAATAACCAACCCAGAGACAGTGTAGAGATTGTACCGAGGATTGTACACATTATTCTCTTCGCCAGTAGTACATGAAGTGACTCCTCAACGCATCCTCGGGGAATCCTCCCGTAGAACCCTATGCGAAGGCATTTACTGTCCGAACGCTTGGCGGAAAATTCGCCAAAGCATTACACGTCCGATTTGTCCCACACAACACAGGCCACGTACGGGGGACTCCTTATAACGTATGCATCTCGGAATTGGATATATTATGTGCCCCAATAGCCTCCGTCGCCGACTGCCTCGCGCCCCGCCGCGCCGCCGCCCCTCGCCTCCCCCGCTGCCCCTCTGCGTCGCGCCGCCCGCCCCGCCGCAGTATAATGTACAAATGTACAAATTAAAATGGGACCACCTCAGGGTTATCCCATTTCAAACAAAAAATAATTTTCAAAATCGGCCCACAATTGACGGAGTAATCGCGTAACAAACATAAAGAAAACATACACTCGAATTGATAACTTCCTCCTTTTGGGAAGTCGGTTAAAAAGAATAAAAAGTTGGTTGTGCTATATTATGTTATGAGATTGTAGTCTTGGAATGCATTACCTCTATTCAAACGAAACTAGTTACCGGAAAACATACTATGATATAACTGTTTGGGTACCTAATTGTTTAAAATTATTTTAAATTGGTTTCAGGTAATCATCTTTGAAAGTATCAGCAAGCGGTGCATCATTAGTCCAACGGCAGGTCAGTGCACCACTAGAAATAATCCCTCGCAGTCGTAAACAGTAAGTCCTCTAACGGTAGTGGATCGGATCCGGCCCGGCCGCACTTGTTAGCCGATACGCCAATTTGGATGTGAAATCGCCCGCCGCGCCGCGGTCGCCGCCGCCACCGCGGTCGCGGTGCGGCGGGCGCAGCGCCCGCTTCGGTCACAGTTTATGAGGCCGAGAGCCTTACGCCCAATGAGGCTCGAAATTAGATGGATGTTTTGAACTGGACTCTTCTAATATCCGCCAGCTCGGGAAGATTATTACGTCATTATCAATGCTGTAAATAGGAGTATGCGACTCAGAATTGTGCAGGAATGTTGCGACTACAGAAGTTGAATTTGGCCAATTTGTCATTAAGTAAACCAACGAGGTACAAAGCGGTTGGACGGGCGGGAACGCGCGCTGTAGTGCACTGCAAGCGATCCATCGGCCCCGTCGTCGTCGCGAAGCACCTGCAGGACGAGCGGCCGGGGGTAGGAGGGGAACGATCCATCAAAAATTCAATTGCACTATTGGAAATTGGGCGCACTTTGGTGGAACAAACAATTTCGTTTCTGTCACCCCTTTCGCGATTTTTTTTGTCATGACGCTTCGCTTTGACCGAGCTTATGGTTTTGATTAAAAAGTCTGGCAAGTGCGCTTTGCGCGGACTCTCGGCTCGGGCGAGGTACATAGGAGCGCTATCCGCTCGAGCGGATATACTTCATAGCTCTCGTATGAAGTGTTGTACGCGCGAGTCGCTCGGGCAGGCTTCCTGGAACCTGAGCTCGCCCGGGCGCGCGAGTACACCTGCAACGCCGCCGTGTTATCTCATTAGCCCGCGGAGTCGGGCCGCGACGCGCACAAAGCGGACGCCATGTATTTGCTTACTCGGCGTGAACCGGCTAATAGGGCCTGCTCGTCTTAATTAGTCGTTCTTACCATTTAATAAGTCCGAACGAAGCCAAAGGCGGCGCGGCGGCGGCTACGTCGTCGGGTCCGGTGTGGAGGGGGTGCGGGTGTGCCGCGCCGCCGACGCCGCCGGTGCAATACCTTGTCCACTGCATGTTTGCTGAGCGCACGCTCAGCTTAGCACGCTAATTGGCCGTCCTCCGAGTCGCTACCCGACTTACTTTGAAACGCGCCTGGTTCGCGTTCCGGTTCGACCTGAACCGTAGGAGTCTCCCGACGTAAACTTCCCGGCGTTCTCACGTGTTCTTCAGCGACTATTGATTGTCGTCAAATAGTGCCGGTTCGGCTAAATACCGCATTTCGTCAAATTGCTTCAATTGCTGTCCCAACTTGCCAAATTACGAACGTACCGCCACGTGATATATGGAAATTCCTCTTTGAATGAAGCCGTATTTGGTGTAGCGTACTGATCGTCGTTGATTGCGGTCTGTGTCCAGTAATTACGAGTAGGTATTAATTCCTTAACAGCTGTTGAATATTTGCGACGACAACAAAGGTGACGACTTATAGAAAAGAAGTTTCCTTCAGCAATAAGTCAAAAAATTCAGTTTCGTGTACCTTGCAGGAATATCATTGTTTGAGTAGAGTTACTTAGGATGCTATTTAATTACTGCCTGTTATTATTATAGCGTTATTGGCAAAGTTCAATAAACGTGGGCAGATCGAGTTCTGGCAATTTATTCTGACAAATTGCGCCAGTTGTGCCGCTACCTACGAACACAACGCCTGCATTCTAATTTGGAACATTCCGTGTTCGATGTCGGTTCGTATACTCGGCTTTCAACCTTTCCACTAGTATTGTATGAACCTCAGATCAGGAAAGGAAGGAGATATGTGAAGAAATGATTTCCAGTACGAAACACGTGTCTCCAAAACAATCACTAATACTAATGCACTCTAATACGTACGAGTCGACACACACTGTTTTATAGCCAATTACAGTCATTTAACACTAATGCACTCTTGTACGTACAAGTGCACGCACACTATCTTACAGCCAATACGCGCGGGTGCTAACGGTCCACTGACCCACTAATACTAGCACAAAAGCAACCCTACGCCAGTGATTGACAAAACGTTACAATGAGATCGATAAAGTATCGATATTTTTTTTCAATTACGAACATTTAAGTTTTCTACCTCGTATTCATACAAAAATCTAATTTGCATTATGTTAATGAAACAAAAAATAACATAAGTAATTGTTTATTATATAAATCGATATAATTTAGGTAATATAAATATGAACAGGGCGTTATAAAGTTTGATGGAAAACTTTTATGAGTTAATAGAAGATGTCATTCCTATTTATTGTTAACAGCTTTATTTAATAGCATAAAAATATTTAGTATATTCAAATAAAATTTATTTAAAGATAAAGAATTTATGCATTCTTCGATCAGATATGCGCAATTATTGTAAATATACCTTCAGCTACTACAATGTAGACATAACTAACACAGTTCTAATAATTTAAGAAAATAATATGGATGAGTATTAGCCAAAACACAAGTAAACATGGTCCCTAAATAACACCCCGGTACATAGGAAGCAAGAATACTATTTCACATTATAAAGAACTTATTAATAAATGAAACACTAGAATAAAATTGTTATATTAAGTCTAGAATGAGGTACAATTATTATTATGACACTAGCAATATTACAATAAAATATAACACTAACACCAGAATAAAAAAACATAACTTTTTATGTAAACCAACATGGGTGGCTGTGCCGAGAGACCAATGATGCAGTCTACTGAGCCAAAACACCTCTCCTCGCAATATAGCGGCGCGAGCGGCGGTCGCCCTAGGCCAAACTCGGAATATTAATTAAGACACCGAACTGAACAAATCTAAAAAAAAACTTTTCCTGGACCTTTTGTAAGTAAGAAATTACCCATCGCCTGGACTAATATAGTTAATAAATGTATATAAATCCACCGATATGCCAACCAAATATTTTAATAATATTTTTTTTTACTGTTGGTTAACAAGAATAAACACAAACGAACTTCTCAAAACATACAATTTAAAATTAAAAATTTATATCCAGTGTTGATAATGGTTGAAACGCACCGGAATAAACATCGATAAATGTGTTGTTGCGTACAACCCTAGCGACGCCATTTCAAACACATCTTCCCGGTTGAAGAAAGTGAGATTTCAGAAAATGTTTAAAATATGTAATAGTCAGATAATTCAGTACTTACAGGTGGTAGGTGATCCCATGGTCCTTGTAGTTTTTATTTCTGCTCTCATTTTTACAAAGCACGACACAGCACTGAGGCATTTTGCCAAAAACTAAGAGCGCACTTCGGAGTAATAACGGACACAAAGACAAAAGCGTGACTAACTCGCCTGGCGAGTGCATTCAACGAAACATGCGGATATTCCGCACGTGGCGGAGACAGGGCCACGCCCCCTCCCCATATCTCCTTCCTTTCCTGATCTGAGGTATGAACTTTGTTGGCTTTCGTGCTTGAATGAAACGCTTTAAGGCAAATTTAGCTGAACACTAAAATTTTGGTTGTAGAGAGCGTTTCAACTAAATCTTCCCTTCGCCGATAAGTTGGATCCACTGTTAGTGTCACTGTCAGTGCTTAAATTCGTGTTGCCAGATTGTGAAGATTATATTACCTAATAATGTAATCGGTATTTACCGTATAATAAATGCGGTACATACCGATTATTACGGGTAAATCTGTACACATAGCAACCCTCAATGCTGTTTTGACAGATAGACAGTAGAGCCAACATAACGGTGAAGGGAACATTTAGTTGAAACGCTCTCTATGTGACTTTGGCACATCGCATTGCAGGTTTTTCGGTACCACCGCAGGCAGAGCAAGTAAACTAGGGGCGGCCGCCTGGGAGAAGGCGGTCACCGATCGCTATTCTGTGGGTACGATAAATAATCTGGAAGACTTCGCGGTTTCAGCTAGGATATTTGAGTGTTCCTGCAGAAAACCAAAGTGGTTCGATTTCATCTGCGCTCCGGATAGTACCTACTCGTGGCCAGTCGTAGCCAAAGCATACCTACGTCTTGAGGTCATGTATGTGCGCATACATCAGCTCAATTTCTTCGCCATCCTTTAATTGGGCTGTTCATAAGCTGCATCATTGCACTCTGTTTGTATCTTGGTAATATTTTTAAGATTAATGGTCTGTATGGTACTTGACTCATATATGGTGTTGTCTTCATCTGACGATTTTTATCTTTTTCGTAGTGGTAGATCTTTCTTAAATTTCGTAAATTTACTATCGACAACAGCAGCGGAAAAGGTTAAAAACGTTCTACGAGCAATTCTTTCACAGGTACCATTGTAATAATTATGAAGAACTGTTAAAGTTAAAGTTAAAACTTGTTAAGGTTAGGTCAGTCGATTAGAGTTGCAGCACTTCACGTTATTCCATCGAAATGCACCAGGCCACGTTGAGTTTCGTTCGTGGATATTCTCCATTCCAAACAATTTTTCAGGCACGTATGTCCGGCCGGATGTAGAGCGCGTGAATGAGTGAACTCGCTTTATTGATTGTGAAACCCTCTCAGCCTCATGCTGAATATGAAAATCTGTGAATGTCCCCGTGTGAGAATACGATTATCCAGTCTAACATTCCGTGTAATCTACATCCGAAATCTTTTTCCAATAACCGATATTTCCGATCTGTATAAATTAGTTTTCCAAAACCACAATCGCTCTACTACGAGGACATAAAGAAAACAAACGGTTTGAGGGAACACGACGTTCAGACAACCGGTAAATTGCCTGAGCGAATCGCGAATAAAATTGAAATAGTTAAGGGCCATTTCGTTAGTTATTTCTGGAACAGTGCTCCACAAGGGAAAACAACTTATGCGCGTTTACACCGTGAATGGACTTGAAGAGCGAGTAGGTATTACTGGAACGGTTTATAACATATTGCCGTTAAGAAATATTTTCTCGACGTTCTTTCCTCAGTTCACATTATATTATCGAATCAACGTTCGAAGTGCAAGAAGGTACTGCAACCGGATGCGACAAAATCATAACACACTGTCACCGTCATTGTTTTGCGTAGCAATTCTGTACTACTTACATTTTATGAATAACTTAAGTAATTGCCTTATTTATTATTGAGCAGCAAGTACAATAGACATTCCAGATCAGCGAGAAGGTACATGTGCAATCGTTCACCACAAAACCACAAAGTTGGGATTTTACTTTGTTCTTAATGTTTTGACATGATTAATTAAATGTATTTACTCTCTGGGACGTTCCAGGTTATTAATAACATCTAAGGGTTCATAGACATTATGCAGGCATCGTGTTCACAGCTTTTCAGAACGTCTAAAAATACCGCAAAAAATTAAGAAAACACAGTTTTATGCTGTCGCAGTAAGTAAGTAGATGTACGTAAGTAGTTCGCTCGAATCGACATTCCACGGTAAGGGAGGCGTGTAAGCGCGCCTCGGATCGCGAGGGTGAACAAAAGAAAACATCGAGCCGGAACCAAATACGCGGTACGAATACAAACCGAGCTATTTTTTCCCGCGGATTCAATTATAAACGTGTATGCATCATTGGAGCTGTGCGTGTAGGTAAATCTACTGCGGTCGTCGCCACCCCCGCCGACGACGCCTACCCCCCGGCCCTTGTGTTTGTTTCTACTGGAACTCGTGTTTGAGAAGTCGAATCCGTGCGTGCGGGATACCTGCGGGAAGAGAAAGGGATGTGTGACACGTGAACGAGATATACGTAGATTGGACTGGTGGGGGTTGTGACATAGTCAAAACAGTGTTTGATTGATTTTAATGAAAATACAAATATAGAACAACAAGCGCTATGACGTCGATACAAATAAAATAAAATCAATTGTCTATCTGAGTACTGAAGATAATGTAGGGTAATTTTCGTTTACAACTCAAACATAAGCCCGATACTTTCTACTCGTGTTTTGGAGAAATAGTTTGAAGTGGCTGTTGTTTCAGGAATGTCGAAATCTCGTAATATTTAATTTACTTAAATTTATTTGTGTTCGTCGCATAAAGAGACTCTACATTTTTTGGAAATAAAACTCTATTTATTTATTATAGCCATCGAAAGAATCCGCTTCCAATCGTTTTGTCATTCGTGTCGCAAAGTGCGGACACGAGGCGGCTGTCAACACGAGGCTGCTCACGCGTCGCGCCGCCATTTTTCTGCTCGACTGGAGTCCAATATTGAATATAATAATTGAAGTGTTTTGTCGCAAGGCCCGCGGCCGAGCCCCGTGCCTCCGCGCCACCTCCGCCTCCTCCGCCGCTCCGGGTAACGTCGGCCCATTTGCTTCTGTTTTCAATTTGCTAGCGGACCGGTCATATATCACAACGGCTGCTACGCACACGCATCGACCTCCCGGTTCCCGGCCTCCCCGCGCCCCGATATCAAACTTTAATATTGTAACTCCGTCGATATTAAACATACGCTTGTACTTAGTTCTTTCCTATTTCTCTCCGGCTGGAGCGAGAGCTCGTGCGCTCTCGCCTCTGGGAAGTTGAAATTTGACATGCCTCGCTCATTGGCCGCGGTCTGTGAAGCATTCGCTAATGAGGCGATTTCTCGGAACTCGGTATATGGAACCGAGAATATGAAATTGACATTTTTCATATTTCCGTTTAAAATTGCTACAGTTATATACAGCTGCTGCTTACTCTTATGTACTTATGTTATCTCTACTATACTCAGCCATTTAATAGTATAATATACTAAGCGCATGTGAGGTGAGTATTACGATCGGTAATTTCTAAGTAATGCTCCATAGAGAGTGAGGGAGAACACGACTCCTTCAGGAGAAGAATGCGGCACGGCCGTATAGTTTCGCTGGAAATGTGTTATCAAAGAAAAAATACTGGGAAGCTTTCAGTGACCGAAATGACTACTAACTAACTAATGTATTTCTGGGAAGGCCCTTATTTCTTTAATTTTCGTCGGCAATACTCTCTTTTGGGGACAATGTTAGTAACCCATGTCGAGAGGTTTTTGACATAACCGCCAATTAATTATCCACTCTATGCGAAAATCTAACGAGAAGAGTACGCTTGTATGAAAAGAATATAATGAGAGAAACTACATCTTCATAGGAATGTGTCTTACGAGACGTCATTAGGATTTCTGAAGTAGTGGAAATAATTTGTGTGGGCAGTGTGTATTGATATAAATAATAAAATTTTATGCTTTTCTCATGACAATATTTCAAGCCACAGTTGGTTACATCACCTACATCCGTGATGTCAGCCCGTAACACCGGGTGAACTTAGCTTCCCTTCATTTCATGTCGGCTATACTGAACTGGACGGTGTGTGTGTGGTTAACAACAGTCGACCGACCGCTCCACTGAGTTACCGATGTTGACGTCATCACATGTTAGGTCTTTCTTATCGTGACAGTTACATTTTGGACCACTAGATAATTTTTAATTCAAGAAATGCCAGTCTCGCCTTAGGATGCTGATTCCAAGGCATACGAGCTGATTTAAACCAGACTCGAAACTCGAACAAGGAGCATCGCCATAGTACAATTGGAAGAGGGTTATGATAACAGAGTGTCGCGCGGAGGGGCTCCGGCGGCGGGGGAGGGGGGGGGGGGGGGCGCGATCCCTCGCAAATACAACATTATATAAATAAGGGAAGAAGAAGGGTCCGGGAATCGTTTAGGAGATAGCGATCTGCGGCCGCCGCTGACGCCCCAGACACGTGGTCATTCTGCAACCCTCCAGCTAGGCCGGCCAACCAATATCCGCTACTCTGCGGCCTATTTTTAGAAGACACTCGTATGTGTCTTAGTCGGGCCCTGTCGACGATAACCGTACTCGTGTATGCAAGGAAGACCATAGAAATCAAACCAGAATTTTTAGCGAAAGTCTATCTTTGATGTGGTGGTAACCCTTGATCGAGGTCGCAGCGCAGGAGTAAGCTTTTAAAGAAGCAACCCAGAGACAGGATAGAGATTGCACCGAGGATTGACCTTTGATGTGGCGGTAACCCTTGCTGGAGGTCGCAGCGCAGGAGTAAGCTTTTAAAGAACCAACCCAGAGACTGGATAGAGATTGCACCGAGGACTGATCTTTGATGTGGCGGTAACCCTTGCTGGAGGTTGCAGCGCAGGAGTAAGCTTTTAAAGAACCAACCCAGAGACTGGATAGAGATTGCACCGAGGATTGATCTTTGATGTGGCGGTAACCCTTGCTGGAGGTCGCAGCGCAGGAGTAAGCTTTTAAAGAACCAACCCAGAGACTGGATAGAGATTGCACCGAGGACTGATCTTTGATGTGGCGGTAACCCTTGCTGGAGGTCGCAGCGCAGGAGTAAGCTTTTAAAGAACCAACCCAGAGACTGGATAGAGATTGCACCGAGGATTGATCTTTGATGTGGCGGTAACCCTTGCTGGAGGTCGCAGCGCAGGAGTAAGCTTTTAAAGAACCAACCCAGAGACTGGATAGAGATTGCACCGAGGATTGATCTTTGATGTGGCGGTAACCCTTGCTGGAGGTCGCAGCGCAGGAGTAAGCTTTTAAATAACCAACCCAGAGACAGTGTAGAGATTGTACCGAGGATTGTACACATTATTCTCTTCGCCAGTAGTACATGAAGTGACTCCTCAACGCATCCTCGGGGAATCCTCCCGTAGAACCCTATGCGAAGGCATTTACTGTCCGAACGCTTGGCGGAAAATTCGCCAAAGCATTACACGTCCGATTTGTCCCACACAACACAGGCCACGTACGGGGGACTCCTTATAACGTATGCATCTCGGAATTGGATATATTATGTGCCCCAATAGCCTCCGTCGCCGACTGCCTCGCGCCCCGCCGCGCCGCCGCCCCTCGCCTCCCCCGCTGCCCCTCTGCGTCGCGCCGCCCGCCCCGCCGCAGTATAATGTAATAAGAACTGCCGGATTGTGGACCGTACTCTGTAACACTATTGCCTGGACAATATATTTTTTTTATTATTTGAAAAATGTCACCAAAGAAAATTTTAAATTTTAGATCAGCCTTCTGCTCATCTATGTAGATTTTACTTCTCCATTCAAAATTCTTTACAAAAATCACAGAAACAATAGAAACAATCAGCAGGTCGGCAGTCAGTAATTTAGTTGTCTTGCAAGTCAGTCGGTCGCTCGACAGTCGGACAGGCTTTCGGTCGCCAGTCTGTTCGTCGGTCGCTCGCATGGGCGCAAGGGTCGCTCGACATTCCATTAGACGGTGGGTGGATCGCCAGTCATTCAGTCAAACAACTCCCGGTAACAAATATTGCATGTCGAGCTTTAGAAAGAGACCATCCGGTTGTAGAGCGTCATCCCTGTCGCACGAACTCGCACGTCTCTGTGCGACAGGGACGACGCTCTACAACCGGATGGTCTCTTTCTAAAGCTCGACACGCATTCTTTTTAACCGACTTCCAAAAAAGGAGGAGGTTCTCAATTCGTCTGTATGTTTATTTTTTTTTTATTTTTATTTTTTTGTATGTTTGTAACACGATTTCTCCGTCAATTGAGGGCCGATTTAGAAAATTATTTTTTTGTTAGTTAGGTCATACTTCCGAGGTGGTCCCATTTCAATTTTATCGAAATTGGTTCAGTGGTTTTCGAAAAATCAGCATAATACTATGGTGTGTGGTTACCTTCAGCAAAACTTGTGATGTGGTCGTTTTCGGCAATTTTCAGTTTGATAAATTAGTATGGTGTGTGGTTACCTTCAGCAAAACTTTTGTGATGTGGACTTATTCAGCAATTTGCAGTCTGACACATATGGCGAATAATTCTGTACCACTTCAATCTATTTCGATTATTCGATTTCGATTATTCTTTTTTATGTAATATTACTAATAATATTACTAAAAAGAATGAAATAAAAACTGTTTTAAAAAATATTAAACCGATTTCCAAAAAACAAAAAAAAAAAGAACTAAAAAGTATTAAATACCTAATATTTTGAAATTTTCTCTGTCCTGTTGAAATACATGAATCGATATACTAGTGATACATATTCGGACCCTTGTTTCATGAATATTCTAAATTTGAAATTTTTTATCTTTTCCGACCGGCCAGGTGCGCTTAATTTATTATGGTACGAGCAAAGAGTTTGTATTACGTCGGCGACGTAATTCAAACTCTTTGGGTACGAGTACCATCGAGCTGGTCTGATGATGGAGACAGAAGGTGGCCATAGGAACTCCTAAACTACACATGATAAACCCATCGTGTTTGGGCTCGTTGCATTTGTCTTCACGAGCAATTTACTTTAGACCTAAGAGATTCTCAATTCGACGGTATGTTTTCTTTTTTTGGATGTTTGTTACGCGATTACTCCGTCAATTGTGGGCCGATTTTGAAAATTCTTTTTTTTTATTTGAAAGGGGATAACCCTGAGGTGGTTGAAGTGAAAACTTCTTTAGCGCCGCTTGGCACTTTTTAGGTGGGTAAAAAATGTATAATTCGCGACATCGCGTCAGCGTCATTTTTAAAATGAAACCTTAAGTCATTGCATTAAGGGTTAAGTTAGAGTGGCACGGGATCTGCCGGCACTCCCGGAGTGCAACTGTTCAGTAGGGTTCGGTAACACGTTTATGTCTGTCCATTCTACTAAGTTCTGCAAAATGAATGTAGGGTTCCGTAACAAATGCATGTCTGTCTTTTCTACTAAATTTAACATTTATTTCAAAATGAATGTAGGGTTCCGTAACAAATGCATGTCTATCCGTTCTACTAAATTTTACAATTTTCAACCAAGGTCCTCCGACGTTTATTTTATAATAAAAGTAGGGTTCCGTAACACGTTTATGTCTGTCCATTCTACTAAGTTCTGCAACATCACCTACAACGTCCGTGATGTCAGCCCATAACACCGGGTAAACTAAGTGCCATGTCAGTGCTTCCCCCTTTGATCGTGCTGACTACACTGAACTGGTCGGAAAACACAAACTATTTACATAGCCGTTTCGACCGACGTTTAATTCAGTGCGGTGGTACCAACCCGGGCAGGTTAAAGCCTACCACCAAGTAAGATTAGGAGGGAAGGGACTTACAGTTTTACGAGGAATCCGAACCTCGGTCAGCCTCCAACGGTCAGCGGTCACCCATCCAAGTACTGACCGCACCCAGCGTTGCTTAACATTCAATAGCGACAGTTGACTGTCTGCACCACTGAGCTATCGAAGCTGACGTGGTCCTATTTTAATTGGGTCAAGATCGGATTGGAAAGCGAGGCGGAATCGCGAGGCCGAAGGCCGAGCGATTCCGCCGAGTACATTAATAGCAAAAAATTACTAAAAAAAACTGTGAAATAAAAAAAAAGTTTTAAAAAACATAAAACCGACTTCCTAAAAAAAGTAAAACTAAAAAACTATTTAAAATAAAAATATAAAAACCGCCTTCAAAAATATATGAAATAAAAACCTAAAAAAAAAAGAACCCTAGAGTTGAAGGCGGTGCTAAAGCAAGCAAAAATGATGCATGAAAGAAAACATGAGTGGATGATAATATCCTTTGTGATTTGTGTAGCCTTTTTAGCACCGCCTTCAACTCTAGGGTTCTTTTTTTTTTAGGTTTTTATTTCATATATTTTTGAAGGCGGTTTTTATATTTTTATTTTAAATAGTTTTTTAGTTTTACTTTTTTTAGGAAGTCGGTTTTATGTTTTTTAAAACTTTTTCTTTTTTTTTTTTTTTTCTATGGAACCTGACACGGTTGGCTACATCACCTACAACATCCGTGATGTCAGCCCATAACACAGGGTGAAGTAGGTGCCATGTCAGTGCTTCCCTTCATTTCATGTCGGCTACACTAAACTGGACGGAAAACTATTTACATAGCCGTTTCGACCGACGTTTCGTTCAGTGCGGTGGTACCAACCCGGCCGGGATAAACCCTACCACCTAGTAAGGTAAGAAGGGAAGGATTCTGCTGTGAACTGTACGTTCTCTGTGTAGTCAGTACCCTAATCACGAGATTTAACCTACACCGCGTACTACGCCGTGTTCTCCTCATCTTTTAGTATGGAGAAACGAAGTTCGCAAATCTATCACTAGAGGCGCTGCTCCGTTTCTCCATACACAATTATGCGGAGAAAACGCGGTGTAGGTTAAATCTCGTGATTAGTTAGGGTACAGTATAGGTTGGTCCCCACTCGCCAGTCACTAGGGCGGTCGGCAATCAGTCGTCTCCCGCTCTGTACGCGGCCCAGTTGCCCGAGTCCGTCTCCGGGCCACTCCACCGAGCTGGAGAGGGTGCGGTGTCCGCTAGTGAAATTGCTTTTCAATCCCTCGGACTTTGGACTTGTAAAGAAGTTATTACCTTTCTACATAGATAGCGGGCGGCTCCGGCTGCCATACGGGATATATGTCTCTTTCATATGTAATATTCCTCCTTTGCGTCTTGCCGGGGCCTCGCGTTTTATTAATGGAAAATGTTGCGCCGCCGCGCCGCCCGCGCCGCCAGGCTGCCCGCTGCCCTCCGCCCACACTGACACACCGCTTCCCGGCTTATATTAAAAAGCCGTATTATTCCTCGGAATCATATTAGGAAGTTGGGAATGTGGCGGGGCACTTTATGTCTGTTTCGTTTATGTAAGGGACCGATAAAGGCGTCACGGCGACACGGACGACTGTATTAGGGCAGCGTCTGCAGTAAATGGATTAATGTCGGCCTTAAAGTGTTATGGGTGCGTTTAAGTGTGTCATCGGGTTATGAGTGAAAATATACATTATTATTACCACTTACAGATATACTCACAAAGTTATGTACATTTTCTCTTAGCGGCTGCAGTATTTGTGTCGTTTCGGGCCAGGCCACTTGACTTTCGCCGCCCGCGCAAAACACAATAACATAGGATAGGAGTATTACTAAGTCGCAATGGGGACTTAAAACCTTTACTCACATGATATTTAGCATTTAATTTTGTAGGTGATGTAGCCAACCGTGTCAGTTCCCATTAAAAAAAAAAATAGATCGACAACTCTATCCACAAGTGACTTGCTTGAGTATTGAGTCCATAATCGCGCACGAACTTGACGGCTTACACAAACATATCAAAACGCAAGTGTTAGGTACTTGTAATATTCTTTAGTGCCTTCGGAAATCTGCCGCCCCCTCAAGTTTGCCGCCCCTAGGCCGCGGCCTATACGGCCTAATGGGAAATCCAGGACTGTTTCGGGCACAATAGAAAATCTATTAGGTATTCACTAGTAGGCAGGTCAGCCACTTCCATGATACATACATACATACAATCAAGCTGTATTCCGACTATAGATGTAATCAGAGTAATAGGTGTTATGCTGCAAGCACTCGGGTAAATTATAGCACACAACCGACCAAAACCGAACCAAGCCGACCGTTAGCAAAATATTAAGGCAAGACAACTATCAAGCAACAAGTAAACTACTGCACTACTGTGGAAGGTTCTTGCCAAGCTGAGAGATGGCTGGCCTGTCGTCCTTTAGCACGGCGCCTTGTCCTTATCACTTAGTCGCCTTTTACGGCATGCACGGCACGGAGTGAGATGCAGTGGGGCATATTCTTTTCATTTACCTATCGGGCCACACACACGTACGCACATACATCACACACGCGCGGTACAGTACGCGGCCACAGTAATTAATGCACATCGGGCTTTAGAAGGAACAATCCGGTTGTAGAGCGTCGTCCCTGTCGCACAGAGACGTACGAGTTAGTGCGATAGGGACGACGCTTTACGACCGGATTGTCTCTTTCTAAAGCTCGACATGCATTATTTGCTGCCGGGAGTTGTTTGACTGACTAACGACCGACTGACTGACTGGCGAAGCGGCGGGTGGCCGAGTCGTTTGGGCATCGGCTTCTCATGCGAGAGGTCCGAGGTTCGAATCCGGTCGGCGTGTACCAATGAGTTTTTTTCTGACGAAAAAAATTACGTGCATACCTACACCTGCTGCTTCACCGTTCGGAACCGGTGTAAAACTGTAGGTTCCTTCCCTTGCCCCTTACTAGGTGGTAGGCTCAAATTATAGCCGACTAGGTTGGTACCACCGTACTGGATGTAAGATGGCCGCAAAGCAGCCTCGGCTGTGTTCTCCTCTAGTCCAGTATAGCCAGCAATCCACCTTCTCGGAGGTGATATTGGCTGCATATGCATCTTCCAGCATGCGCTTTGGCCCCTCCGACTCAGCCACCCATACCGGATTACATAAAAAAAAACCTGATGGTCTCTTTCAAAAACCCGACACGCATTATATGCTGCCGAGAACTGTATGTACCTCCATGATACATTCAGAAATTACCCGTGGGATCTCCTCTAACGAGGAACGCACAGACAAGCAACTATCAACGAATACATCGTCTCATGTTAACAGGTACTAGAACCAATAGGGATATTACTGCAGTGTTCGGTGTACCTTTTTTTTTAACGAAACTGACACGGTTGGCTACATCACCTACAACATCCGTAATGTCAGCCCATAACACCGGGTGAACTTGGTGCCACGTCATTGCTTCCCTTCGGTCAGTCAGTGCTTACCTACTTAAGCTTTCGATTCATTGTTATCGCATTGCATTATCAATTCGATTATTGTTATTAATTTGATTGTTAACAATTAATTGTGCCTCGGATTTAATTGAACGTCGACATAACAGATTGACTGCGCCCGGTTTAATTAGGTGTTCTTCAGATGCGGAGTGGACCGAGACGTCGAGCTGTGACGCAAAAGCCGTCTGATGATTAATTGTAAACATAAATAATTTGGTGTAAATACTCGGATCGAAGTTCTAATATTATTTGTTTTTAATTAAGATGGAGGAGTGGGTCGCGCAGGATCAGCTGCGTTTAAGGTTGCCACTTGGCCGGGAGCGGCCGGGATTGTCCCGGAATTAATTAATTAATTAATTAATTTAATATACTTTATTGTTTTGTATAAATTATACAACAAATGGCTGACTTATTGCTTAAGGCAATATTTAAATATTTATGTGGGTATTTACAGAAAAAATACTTAACTAATAACAACATGTTCATAAATTAATGAAAAACAACAAAGACAACTTGGACGCCTAAGAGAACACTATAATATGATATACATACATGAACATTCATAAAAATAAACTACCGGTTAATGTGTCCCGGGTCCAGGAATTGTGTAATTGTCCCGGGTCAACAATTAAAATACGCTCCAAAGGAATATGCGAAAGCTACTTGATGGACCTGACGAGGGTGATCTAATAGTATGTATCTGTTACAGACAATTCAAAATACAAGTGGAAATTAATTTAGACATTATATAGTATTAAGTTACGTTTGTAATACTTACATCAGTAATATAAGGTTTTTTTCATTCGACAAAAGAATGAAAAAAATGAAAACCATTATTTTCTTATGTCTCGGAATTTTTACTGATCCATCTGGCAACCCTATCGGAGTTGTCTATCCCGGTAGAATACAAGCGCTTCGCAACTGCCCTAATTGTGTGTATTTCGTTATTAATTTAATTAACAATATAAAATTAACGATACAAACTATAAAAAAAAAAATTACAAACGATAAACGTGCTGGGGAATACTTCAGGCAGAGAGTCAGCTTGGCGATCCAGCGCGGGAATGCGGCGGCATAATGGGCACGCTTCGCGGACAGTACACGGATGACGGGTTGGAGGAGATATTTTATATTCTTTAGGCATGTATGTATATATATATTTTTTAATATTAGTTATATTGTATGTCCTTATTTTGATTAATAAATACGTTTTTATTAGAAAACGAATTATTAAACACTATACTAATCTAAATTTGATCATTATGATTATTAACCTTATGAATGTTACTTGTTTGAGAATAAATAGTTCTAATTTGGTGTAATCAAATTAGTTGTCACTGGGTTTTTTATATATTCCTTCGATCTTGCTCGATATAAAATATTGTATGGAAAAGATGCCAGCGCCACTAGCGAGTGATTTGGGCACTATACTTAATTGTCATAATTCTTTCGTTCGGGCGAAGTCTTTGAGTCGAAGCGAAGTTTAAAGAAACCCGTCTTCACTGTGAAATGCATCGATAGTGAAATACTACTTTTGCGCCGATAAAACGTAGGAAATTGGTAATAAGTAAGTCTTGTCTTACAATACTGTAGGTCGGTTTATGAATTACATACATAGCATCATGCCTGTTTCCTGGTAGGCAGATACAACGGATCTCCACGTGCCACGATCCTGCCTGACACACATCGATTGGTTTATATTAGTGTTGTAACGAATGACTATTTTTCCACATTCGCGAATACGAATGCGAATACGAATATTACAAAATGATATTCGCGAATACGAATACGAATATTGAAAAATTTGATATGAAATTTTTTATCCAAATGAAAAAACACTTAATTTTTCAATTGTAGATCTACCTACATTGAGTCCTAAAATTATATGAATACGGAGTTGTTTTAATGTTTTTCTCTGTTTTTGATTACTTGAAACTGCATTCTTTTGCCACAAACTATTCTTGTTCGCCTGCGTGTACTTCTCCCACATCCCAAAGGTTAGTTAGAATAGAATGCCTCGCGGCATTAAGCTCGCCTATTGTACCTAATTATATGAATTGGTGTTCAATACAGTATATATAAATACATACATTTTGAAAAAAAAAATGAAACGAAATTAGTGTGTTACAAAAGATATATAATTTTATTTAATAATCCAACTTTAAATTATACTTACCACCTACCAATATTGTTGCGCCTCATTCTTTCATTAGTAAAACACGTGATGTAAAATATTCGATAAATATTCGGTATCTTACATACACCGAATACGAATACGGATACGAATATTAAAAATGAACCGAATGTTCGGAATTTCGAATGCGAATACGGATATTCGTTACAACCCTAGTTTATATACTGTTTTATGTTATGTATGACAAAAGACTAACTGTAACTTAAGGCTCCATACAAGGTAAGCAAGCACGATGCGAATTCTGCAGGTGCAAGCAGGATAGTGACACACAGCTTTCCCGGGTTGAAGTAGGACACAACGCACGGACATTTTTAGCTTAAAGCAGAAATTCGGTTATAATTTTTTTTTATGTAAAACTACGAATTCAAACAGAAAAGTAAAAAGCTATCAAGATAGATATTTTAATCAACGAATAATTTGTTTTAAACGTGGCTTTGGTGACGTTACTTCCAATACTTACGTTTTTATACGTAAATTCAGCGTAATTTTCATGACTTTTTACTATCGAGCGAAGTTAATCACATCGGGTTTCCAAAAGCTACCGATCTGCTCTGATAGATGAAGTTTTACATATATTAAAACTGAATATGTCAACATCTCTCAGAAAGAGTGCAATTTTACCTTGTATGGAATTACATGGAATACAGCCTTAACATTTATCCACCCTTATATTTATACTGCGACAGTGTTTGTCAACCAATTATAACAACACTGCTTAGTTGCTTTGTAGAATCAAACAAACTTACATTATATTTACCTTTTCAGTGAGCGCCGAAGGGTTGTAACTTCGGTCTGAGGTAGCTTTTAGTTCGGTGAACATACACACGAAACACGCGTTCTGGCGACACGCGTTTTATGCTATTGATGGATAATTCAAATAAATTTTCATAATATGTAATGATTTCGTTCCATCAAATAAATACATAGCGTGGCGCCAAGCCACCGCGCCGCGCGGCGCAATCCACCGCCGCCCCGCACTGGATGCCCAAGCGATGGGGGGTAGGTACTGCGCAGAGACAAGGAATGACTTCCACGTGACATGGTTCTGACATAAACAAAAATATCTAAAAAATATCTATAAATAAAAAGTCGTCAAAACGTAAATACCTACTTTACTAAAACTTTACTAAAAATAAAATAATGCAAAAAAAAATTATGAAAGAATTTTTTTTATACCTATATAAGGTCTTTCAAAATTAATTCAGAGTACGCTAAGGGCGGGTTCTGTATCGGAAATAGATCACTTTTGAAGAACAAAGAATTTTTTTTTATAAATTATTTTTTTTAAAATATAAAATGTAAAAAAAAAATTTTTTTTCTTAATCGATTCAGTTTTATGCCAGGAAAAAAAAGGCTTCCAACACATAGATCTCTTTTTTTCAGAAATTGTGAAAAACCACAATTTTAGTTTTATTAGTATGGAATAGAAAGAATTTGATTTTTTTTACCACCTTACACGTGTTACATCATAATGGTAATGAAGACTTTTTTGTTACTGTTATGAAATTGAATCGATTAGGCTATAAAAATCAACCATCAATTTTTTTATTTAAATACATAAAAAAAATATTTTACATAAAAAAAGCCCAAGGTTCAAAAAAATTTATATAGGTTTTACTCCCTATATGATACAGAACCCCCCCCTTAGCGTACTATGAACTAATTTCGAAAGACCTTATATAATTTAACGAAATTGTTGTTAGAAAAATTAAAACATCTGTATGTTCAGTGCAGTAATTCTATTCATCCATTGCGCGTGAGTTGTTAAACCCTAGCACCTAGATAGTAAGAAGCACTCGAATATATCTTTCAGTTTCGTAGAGTCAAAGATGTTGATAATAATATGTCACATAGTCTTTATATCTACGTGTTAGCGCGTGTTAGCAGATCGCACGTCACACGTGTGCGTCTGGCTTTAATCACATTATCTCGTAGGGTTTCCATTTTCAAGAGCAGGCTTAGGCCGTTAATTATGCCTAGTAGTACCGGGGACACCTCAGCTGTCAAATGTGGTCCCTGGAGCTTGGTGATGTTTGGACAACGCCAGGTACTTTATTATGATGAACGAATGCTTAAATTAGACAATACAATATTTACTCGACGCGTCAAAGGGGGCATGCGAAGATGTATGTTTGGCACGAGCGTTGCGGCGAGAGGCTACATTTGTATGAAGGGTACCACTGACATGGCACCTATTTCACCCGGTGTTATGGGCTGACATCACGAATGTTGTAGGTGGTGTAGCCAACCGTGTCAGTTTCCTTAAAAAAAACATCAATAATTATGTAGGTAACAAATTGGGTTCGATGTCCGTTAAGTAGTTGTAAATAAATTTTAATGTGGAATACAGGTGTGCCCTAGAGGTATCGATTATTGAAGATCCGTTTATATGTATGCTAAAACAATTTAGCATACAGAGAAATAATCGATAATGGCACCTGTTTTTAGCTGACATGGCATTTACAAACCCCGCGTGCGATTGAATGTTTGGGCATATCGTTACCAACCAACAGGTCGAATGTGTGCTATTGTCAGATATCGTATAAAAACCGGCCAAGTGCGAGTCGGACTCACGTACCGAGGTTTCCGCACCACAAAAAAAAATTTGAAAAAACACGTTTCTTGTATGGGAACCCCCCTTAATTTGTTACTTTTCTATTTTTTGTTATTTGTTGTTATATCCGCCATAACAACACATATTCTGTGAAAATTTCAAAGGGATATATATTACGGTTCAAGAGATACAGCCCTCGGACAGACAGATGGACGGACGGACGGACGGACGGACAGACAGACAGACAGACAGACAGACAGACAGACAGACAGACAGAGACGGCACAGGCTTAGTAATAGGCTGCCGTAAGGGATACGGAAACCTAAAAAGTGTAAGAAATTCAAAGTGATGGTCAGTGTTTCCACTGACAATAATTACTTGACAGTTGACAAGTTAAGTTTAGTATTACATACATATTACTAATAACAGCTCTATCCTACATATTATGCTGATTTAGCTTTCGCTGTAATGGTATAAATTAATAAATATTAATGTTAAATACAATAATAATTTATTTACCACAAAGCGACGTTTGTCGCATTATTGTGTATAATCGATAAATTTTAATGGATATGTGACTACCATACCAAGTCGTCTTGTTGAACCAACGAAACTCGATTATATCTTATCAATAGTCTTCATAGCAATAACAGTAAGTGCAATGTATATAATATGGTGTTCCATTAATTGTGACAGAAGCAGTTGGTAGTAATGAAGAGGCCGAGGACCGGCCGAATATTGTTGGCTCCATATTATTGTTGGCTTTATTGTCCACGTCTGTGTGAGCTGGATTTGATTTTGAAAAGCGCTCCCTGACATCTAATTAAACGTGGTCCCGCTCCGCCGTTAGGCTGAGCCCACACCAACAACGTACCGTGAATGCTGAAGAAGCAAAAAATATATTGTATAAAAAAACTACTTTAGTTTTCATCGTAGTTTTATTAGTTACTTAAATAAAACTTTTAACGATACTCACGAAATTATCGGAGTAACCAAAATAAGACTATTTGTACGAGGAAGACTAAAGAATAAAAGAGTATTTTTTTATTTATTTATGGAAACTTAACAGCTATATTACTGACTATACATATATAAAAAAATAAAACTAAGAACAATAAAAGCAAGGACAATTTCGTTGCTTATTATTACGGTTACGTTGTCTGCTGTTTGTATTATCCTTATCTTTGTAACATAAGCACAATACAAACACGTCGTGTTGTGCTTAAGTTTGTAACATTACATTATGTTTCATACGCTAGAGACAAATAAAAAAATAAAGTAGAATTGAATTTATAAACGTTTTCTATTTCTATGTAAGTATATTTTTTGATATATTTTTTCCACCAAAACATTTCCCCGCGTGCAACGCCGACCTTAGCTCAACCGCGCGCGTCCCGCAGTACGGCTAAATTAATAATAACGTACAGAAATTTAGTAAATTGGATGCTTTGTAATGTGAGTCTAATCAGATTGGCTGTGGCGGATACCTGCCTCACTATTGTATTCACCGGATTCCGGGGCTCAGCTGCACTATCTACGCGGGGCTCGTTCGAAGATTGGCATAAATGCTGTTCCTTGTAGTGGGGCAGATGGGTGGTCCTAGGGAGTTGTGTGTAACCATTCCTTAAGCGCGTCACAGACGAAGAAGATATAGGTACTATTATACACGGTGTTGCAACCCCAACCGTAAAACCTGAAAAGGGGTGATTCTGTTCGTGAAATAGAACAACTTTTGTTCGACGACTTTTTAATTGGAAGAAAAAAAATGTTTTTTTCTCCCTAACATTTTGAGAATAGGTATTTAAAATTTGTATGGAAAAAATAATTTTTTTTTTGTTTCAAACAAAATTTTTTCGTCACAGAAGTTGTTTAGCTTCACATATAATAACCCCCTTATGTCAGTTAAAAATATTACGGGGGCAACTGCATGCCCTAAGATGAAATGTTATGGTATATCTTCATGTATCTATCACACACGGTTAAGATACAATAATATTTTTTAATTTGGTTCCTTTTTGCTCTTCACTTCTAATAAGTACTCACTTTCAACCTACCTTAACTCAGTGCGGTGGTATAAATCCGAACGGGTTAAGCACTACCGCCTAGTCAGGTAACAGAAGGAACCTGCTACTCTTTTAATGCCAGTTTGAGATGTCATGTTCCTTTTGGAACTTGGTACTAGTGCTTGAGTCCTTTTAGGTTATATGTATATACTTGTTTCCAGAATTATGTGGTTAGAAACATAAATCTGCTCCTATTAGTGGAGAGTCGAGTGAGCGCTCCGACACGTCTCCATGCCAGCCTAACGAAGCTGTTACCGGATAGCTCGAAACACAATATTCTCGCTAGCGACTGCTCCAATTAACCATGAACTCAATCAATACATAACACGGCGGTTAACATTACAGTGGCTAATGAAATCAATCTGTTTGTCATGACATCACGCCGCAGACGAAATACGCACCGATACGAGACATACAATACTCGACGGTGTCGCTTCCAAGGTACGATCGCACAACGTGTTGTAAATCTCGCACTGCACGACCGAGCTAGGCAGACATCTGTCAAACGTAAAGTAAACTAACAGTGACAACGCAAATAAAAATTATTATAGAGTTTTGTTGTTAAAATTAAAAGAAGGAAACAAAATACTTATGGTAGAGATTGAATAATGTTATTTATTTCTCACTTCCACGTTGTTGCTATTGTTGTTGTAAATGTGTACGAGCGTGTGTGGTATATTGTACGTACCGAAGCCATAGTAAAATTGCGCTATACAATGTAGGTGAGAATTAATAATGAGGGTAAAAAAAAAAGGTTTCCACACAGATTTTTCATAAGACACATATATACACTCTTATACATGCTCGTTATAGCTTTACGTATTCGCAATATTCTAAGTTTACTATTGCGACGACGACGCTTGGAATCGAGCTGGTGCTTGTACCAAGTGTAATGCTGCCGCGTTGCGTGTGCGTATCCGTCTCGAATGTCGGCTGCGACTCTAACCACAGCTCTAACTCAGATGACTGTAAGTAAACTAGCAGATGACGGTTATTGTAACGCAAGTGACGGCGATTATAACTCAAAGTGCTTCGTAAAAAATAACCCCTAGTGTGGGTCATATTTTATGCTTAGAAAAAAATATGAAAAAAGCCCTCACAGGACATATTTTTAGGGCAAACTGCATATTATTATTTATTTATAATTTTTTTTTTTTATGGAAACTGACACGGTTGGCTTACATCACCTACAACATCCATGATGTCAGCCCATAACACCGGGTGAACTTGGTGCCACGTCAGTGCCTCCCCTCGGTCGTGCCGGCTACACTGAAATGGACGGAAAACACAAACTACGATTTACATAGCCGTTTCGACCGACCTTTCATTCAGTGCGGTGGTACCAACCCGGGCGGGTTAAACCATACCACCTAGTAATATAAGAAGGGAGTCATATCCCTTGATCGCCTTTTACGACATACATATTAAGTATAATAAAGAAAAAAACCATAATAAAGAACGTCAATTTATTGAATGATTCAGTTCAGGAAATGTTACACTTTCTAACATTACGCTAACAAACAAAAAAACCTATTCTAGGTCTAAACTATTATTCTGTATTTAAAAAAAAAACAACTATTACATCAATAATTTATCAAACTTACGGCGTTGTGTAAGTCGGCGTGCATGCGCCCACTGCTGGACATATCCTCTTCATTTTTCCTCCAGTCCTCGTGGTCTTCAGCGGTACGGAACCTCTGCTTTCCGCCGACGTGCTTGATATCGTCGTCCCATAGCGGGTGATATTCCGGTACTCCGTTTTTCTGTCCACGGCCGTAGGGCGTGACCACACGTGACGGTCGTCGTCTCTTCGTTTTTGCGTACCGGTGTAATAACGGTACCGTTTATTACTTGTCTTTTTCTGGTTTGCCGTTACCTCCGCCCGCGCTTCCGCACATCGCACCTCACGCTGCACCCGCTGACGCCCAGCCTTGGAGGAAATGCTAGCGTCATCGTGTGTAGCGCGAGGCGCGATGTGCGGAAGCGCGGGTGGAGGTAACGGCAAACCAAAAACAGACAAGTAATACATACCGGTATCTTCAACCCTCTTCCGTCCCTGCCGCTCGCACCGCCGCCTTCCAGAGGCGGCGGGCGCAAGGCGTGGGCGACGTGGGCGACCTCCCACGGCCTCGCGGTCCGAGGGGCCTCGAGTCTAGAAAGTTCATGCAGCTTTGATTCATGAAAAATATTCAGCTAGATCTATTAAAAGAAAAGATTTTTAGACTTAATGAAAGGCAAACTAAAGCTTACTATAAAGCCTTTATTAGACAACAAGATGGGAAAGCAGGACAAAGGCAGTGAATATTGTAACAATACAGTGGTTGTATTATTGCGATTTGATGATGTTATTGAATGTATTGAATATTAGCAAAATTGAGAGGGCCTCGCAAAATGTATCTTGCCCACATCAAATTAAGTTCATGCCCCGCCACTGGCCTCCTCCGCCGCCGCGCTCGTGCTTAGTGTTGCCATGTAAAGTAGGTAACAGGAGAATGCGTAACGCGATGCTGGCACTAATTGATCGAGGATATATCACCGGCGCGGCGCGTGTGGACTGGCCTGGCGGCGTGTGGGCGAGGGCGAGACGTTGTAATACATCTGTGCTACAGATTGAAGTTTTACAATATTTTGTGGTTAGTTGACATGTACTTAAATATACCTCTGTCTGTAAATACCAATCAGCTTTGAACCAGACCAGTCCTGCCCGGCGTGCGGGCGGGGGCGGTGTGGCCCAATCGTTGTTCTGTGGGGTATACATTGGTTTTAGTGTAAAAATAGTGTTATAGATAGTTAGGTACTGCAAAAAATAATTTCAGCTTAGTTAATTAAAGGCGTCTGGAGACCGCTAAGTAAAAAAGGGGAACCGAGTTTAAGTAAATTATTTTTCATTTTACAAGGGTTGTTGATGTGTCGGATGTTTCTAAAATTATAAACTATGCTACTGGTACTTTTATTTCGACGGCAGATTGATGTAGTAGACAGAATAAAATTTCTACCGCGCCGCCTCCGCCGCCGCGGCGCCGACTGTGCGTTCGTCACCCAATAACCAATTTGTGTGGAACACGCAACCATTCTCTTTTCAATTAAACTTTAGCCCAGATTTCACAGGAATCTATTGCATTGACAAAAAAAAAAAACGGAAAAAGTCCGCCGCGCTGACACGCATTCCCTGTTTGATTTCAAACAGAGTTCCTACGTACGATGTTTCACCGGACACATTTTGATTTGTGTCGCGTTTGATCGAAGGGTTTTTGGGTGGAATTTGAAACCGAAATGAAGAGCGCACATTGTCAGCCTCGGTAGCTCAGTGGTGTAATGGGTGACCGCTCGACCGTTGGAGGCTGACCATGGTTCGGATTCCACGTTAAACTGTAGGTCCCTTCCCTTCTTACTTTACTAGGTGGTAGGGTTTATCCCGGCCGGGTTGATACCACCGCACTGAGTGAAACGTCGGTCGAAACGGCTGTGTAAATAGTTAGCCGTCATGAAATGAAGGGAAGCACTGACATGGCACCTAGTTCACCCAGTGTTATGGGCTGACGTCACGGATGTAGTAGGTGATGTTGGTTACATCACCGTGTCAGTTTCCATAATTTTTTTAAAATAATAATTGAATGAATAGGGAAGCGTCCTGCCTGTGAGGTTCTGATGCACCAATCAGTTCGTTTAGTGCACATTCTGAAACTCTACACTGCAAAGTGTGAACCTATTGCGGAATGTAATTTGTTCTAGTCAACATAACAATACTTTGTCTTTACTGGTGTAAGCTCTCTGCAAAGAGTTTGACTCTTTGGCTCTATGTTAAGATATTTTCCCTTACCTACATAGCAGCTTCAGTGAGAATATCATTATGATCAAACCTAAGTATACAATTATTATGAAAGTGTTTTCAAGTATGTGGGTCAGGTGAGCGTGCGTGAACATCCCCAATATCTAGAAATGATGTCCGTTCCCAGCAATGATAGGTTCCATCAAAGGGCTAATGATATAGATAGGTACCCAGATAGGTACCCTTTAATTATTATTATCTCTACTGGGTTACACATTGAAAGTCGATAATTTACTCAGTTTAATTGGCATGATAGTCTAATTAATTAATACCAAGTTACAAGCAAGTACTTGAATTAATCGTCACCGACTTTGTACGTACCCACTCAGCTAGTGCGGGAGGGTACCGCCACCCGCATGAGTCCACTGCCACATTTTCAACAAAATCGGTTTGGCGTCATTCGACTACTAAACTTCCCCCGTGAAGTGAGCATTGACTGCGTGAAGAAAATCGATATGTGTAATGATTTGATGTGAATATGTAATTCAATTGTGCATTCGATTGTACACGGAGCGCCTGTAATCCTCGTTAGGTTAGCAGACATACTACTAATTGACGTGCACATGGAGCTACGAATACATATGGAAATGATGTTTTATTCGTAGATATACTCGTAGACAAATTATGAAAAAAAAATAGTTTTTTTTTTCTTGCAATTACATAATACACGCCACAAAATACAAATACAAAAAGTTTGAAAATACGAGCAAATTGTGTAATTTATAGTACCCATAAGTCCAAGTCATCGTGTATAATAAAGTCTGCTTTATTATTTCTAGTTATGCACAATTAATTTGGATAGGTATGTTTGAAATTTTCCACGAAGTGCGAAATTGTAGTGTCACAAAAAAAAACGGCGGTGCGATTGCGACTCCCATGTTCGTTTAATTGTTCGCGGAATGAGCTAATTAGCTCAAATAAGTGCTTGTTAGCTATTTGTTACGTCAGCTATTATGTTTAAATTGTGTATACTGTGTAGCGAGTAGCTGTGCAGCTCATTATGCGACTCTCTGAACAGCGGTCGGAGAAACAATAGGAATAAGTACAACAACGTAGTTAGTTATAAATGGCCCGACCTATTTCATTGATTGGATACAAAAAATTTAAGACAAATGAATACTTGAGAAGTATAACAGATTTGACCAGTTATACAACGTCAATCCGTCGACGCACCAAAGTAGTCGATATTGGATACCGGGTGGCTAAGCTCAAGTGGCAATGGGCTGGGCACGTAAGCCGAAGAGACGACGACCGTTGGAGTAACCGCGTCCTACACTGGCGGCCGTGGACAGGAAAACGGAGTGTGGGAAGACCACCCGCCAGGTGGGGCGACGACATCAAGTACGTCGGCGGAAAGCAGTGGTTCCGTACCGCTGAAGGCCGGGAGGACTGGAGGAAAATTGGAGAGGCGTATGTCCAGCAGTGGACGCTTACACGCTGACTGACTGACTGACTGACAACGTCAATCTTATTGAAAAGACATGCAGTCAGAGGTGGCAATAAAAACAATGCTATCTTTGAACATAATTTTAATTGAGCGTGTTTTAAATAGAGCATTATTGTCGTGATCAGATCAACTTAATAATTACATACGTCACGTAGATAAAACATTACCATTTTAATTCAAATAAACAAACTATTTATGCGTCGTATCGGCACTAGATTATGCTGAACATAATATAATATTGTGTTTGAGAGCCATGTTTATTATATTTATCGGGTTATAATTTTATATACAATATATACCTCACGACATACCTACCTATTAATATCTACGCTACACGTATGGTGATAGTTTTTTTACATACAACAATTTTCAGTGTAAATTCCACGATCAATTTTTTAAGAAATAAATGAAAAGTATACGGTACTTACTTACGATTATAAATGTTTTATGAAATTCAACTATCCTAATAAAATAAAAATGCATATTTCTTATGTTTAATGCTTTATCCGACTGTTGAGAATCTATCGGACAGGAATCTAATTTTACTTCTCGCCGCCAGGGGTCGACTACGCCGCGGCTCGGCGCGGAGGGGAGAGGAGGGTGAAACGGGGCGAGCCCGAACAATTTACCAGCAATTTTAATAATAAGTCCATTGGCATTTCTATTATAGGAGTGCGACGCGATCAGGTGAAATAGGAATCGACCCCTGCACTCTGCTGGGGGTAGGTAGGCGCAATAATGTGAGTGATGCCGTGTAATTAGCAGATTGTAGTAGGCGCTAATTCCAAAACTGTCGCACTGGGGAGTCGGTACTGGGGAGTTGAGTACAGTGCGTGCGTTGCTATTCAACTGGTTCAAGGCATAATATGGGATTTGAACAAGGTTGATTAATTGAGGATTTGAAATCCTTTTCCGACATTAGGATCAAGAAAGGTAAGGAAGTAAAAGAAAATGCCATATTTCCTATCTACCACACCATCTTTATATATAAGTAAAGTGATGATTATTAATCTAAACAATAAAACAATTTTTTGGGTCGTTTTGCAGAAACATTTCCAGTGTCCAAATGCCAGAAACCGTCAGATTATGCGTAGATTATAAATATAATATTAAATACATTCTAGAAATTGTTACGAGTTGTATAACATTCTCGGATTTTTTATTTCCTTCCAAACTAATTTATCGATGGTTACTGAAAAGATGCCTCTTCGCGGCAAGCGGTACCTAACGACTTTATTGCATTTTTAATAATCGCACCTCTGCTTTGAATTCCGTGGCCCAATCAAAAATTTAATTAAAATGATAGCGTATAATGTGAGCACTGTAGTATCGAGCCCAGCTCCCTTTGTTAACTGTTGGGGTGATTTTAATTGTGAAATTTTTATGCGTAGCCTCGGGATAATCAAACCACAATATATATTATTAAAGGGTGCACGTTCCTTTGCAACAATGTCCACCGTACGTTTTTGCGTTTTGAGTAGAAAATTCTACTTCATATTATTTGTTGATTATTTTCATATTTCTGATATTTTAGAACAGTATACCTACATTATTGCCCCTTAGAATAAAATACATTATTGAAATACGACAGTATGTCTCTATATTGTGTTGGTGTCATGTCCTCCTCCCAAGTCGATTGAAGGTGTACAATTTCACTGTAATATAGATAACTACTATTGGTATCTCTCATAATACTGAAGGGGTTCATACCTAGCAATGGTACATCGAATTTAATATTTAGCAATAGAGTCCTACCTTGCATTCATATGCATCTACAGCTTTACGTCTGCGCAGGTAGTGTATAGGGGAAAACAAGAAATTTAATGAAGGTAAGGTACCGCGTCTTTGGCAGCATCGCACGCGCATTCGTCTCAAAGATATTTATATTAAAATAATAATAATAGCGACGCACCCCATCTACCTCAACACCCCTCCCCCATCATCCCCCCGCCTCAGCCTCCCCGATCGTCTCGCACCACTTCTAATATCGCGGTTGGACAATATTATGCTCGAGTTAAACAAACTATTTTCGGCGTAAGTAAAATCGAACAAACTGAAAATAATGTATTTTTGTTGTTAAAGCAAGTTTTGTAATTTTAAAAGTAAATATAACAATTATAGAGCACAATATTGGAATATTGATGTTCGAGTTTAAGGCCAAACATGTGGCCCGAACCCTCTGGCTCACCCACCCATATAAAAAGCATATAAAAACTAAACTAAAACAATATTTAAATAGTTTTTCGTGTCGTGAATCAATGAACCAGCCAAAGGAATCAGAAAGGTCAAAATTATTTGAATGGGATCAATACTGCATTTAGATTTAGGCCTTTTTTTATCTATTTATTTATTTTATTTGTTTAATTAAAGTATATTTTTAGTAAGTGATTTTTTCATAGTAAATATTTAGTGTTCAGAGTATGATTTATATAAACGTTTTAATAAATCACAGACATACCAATGAAATCTATGTTTATGACTGATACATTATGCACAATATGCACTCACAAATGCAGTATAATGCAGTGCACCCCAGCTATTTCCTGTGAATGCATTATTGTATCTATTATTTCATTATATGCAGGAATATCTCCACGATGGACGTATGAATTTTTATATTATAAATTGTCTTATATTCTAAGTATTATCTGATAATTGGACCTTTATAAATTATGCTGTATCTACTCATTACTGCATTTATTCCTGCACATTTTGAGATTATTAATGAAAACATTTAATGGCTCGAGTTTTTACCAAACCTACGGAAAAAAGTTGTTCAGATTTAGGCACAAAACAATTATATGTAGTGGAATGCATATCAAAATTTCATCCTATGGACATACATTATGTATATATATGATGTAGATTGCTAATTTGATGCAAGGGATGTTTAGTGCGAACTTAACATTTATTTAAACAGTTTGGTTAATTTATTAATCGAATTAATTAATTATTTTTTTTATATATTTATTTATTTATTTATTTTTATGGAAACTGACACGGTTGGCTACATCACCTACAACGTCCGTGATGTCAGCCCATAACACCGGGTGAACTAGGTGCCATGTCAGTGCTTCCCCCTTTGATCGTGCCGGCTACACTGAACTGGTTGGAAAACACAAACTATTTACATAGCCGTTTAGACCGACGTTTCATTCAATTTATGTCCGTGCATCGTTTTTGACTAAACAATATAGAAAGTACAAACAAAACAAGACAGAACGCACAATCTACAAAACGTGCGTATCACGAAATACATCAGTCACTCACTCGTAGCTCGTAGTAGTGTATTAATTACACGCGCTTACATGTGCACCCCGTCGAGTGCTGGCTCCCCGCTCCCCGCCCCGCTTCCATTCCCCCTTCCCATTCCCGTTTCTCACTCACTACGCACTTCCCGTTCCCCGCGCCGCGCGGTCACCGAATAATAACGGAATGTTTTAATTTAGCTGTAAATGACAGGTCACGTGTTCCGTTCCTCCCCGCACTCCCTTTTCTGGCCCGTACAATACAACAGCGCAGCGGGAAAGATAGGCAGTGGGGCGCATCTTATGTAAACTCTATCCATTTTGTGACATTTGCGAGATTTTTTTTTCATTTCGCTGAAGACATTTAAAATTGTAGTTTATTTACATTTTATGTATATTGTTTGCACACAAATAGAGTGTTTCATACACATGTGGTAAATTAGCTGCAGGATTGAAACTATTTCTGTTTATAATAAATAACTATAATTATGTGTAAAATAAAAAGAAAAATGGATCTTATGTCTGAAATAAATAAATAATAAATATATATATCCGGTAGAATTTACACCCTTACAAGGCGATTGTACGAAAGAACGGACGGAAAATTTATTTATCAATAGCATTAGCTATTCATAAATAAATTATTATCTTTATAATGACATAATTTATTGATGCAGGAATTCACTTGAATGAGTGTGTTATCTTTTTTTTTTATCTTAGACTACATTATTTTCAACAGTAGCACATTCCTGTGATCGTGAGCTAAACAATAATAAGCAAATACGCTATGTATTACATAAGGATATATTTTTTAAAACGCATAATCAGGGTTGCCTCTCAGTTTGATTTGCGATTAGGGTTCACAAGTATCACTGATGTTATAATTCAATTTACTGGCACGTGGCAGGCAAAATGCGACGACGAACGCCGTGCGCCCTGTGTCCAGCTGAGTGCTTCCTGCCTGACGCAAAGTTTGATCGGTGATTTGTGATTTCTAACGCAAAGTTTGCTCAGTGACGAACTTCTGTAATGTTTTTGAAGCAACGCGCTGGTGACGCGTTCGGAATGGGCTTTCGTGGTCGCGTGTCTCGCTCATTTGGATTAATGCTGATGTTGATGAGAGATGTGCACTGGTATTGCATGGGATAATCATATTAGTGTTTCGACAGGTCTTATTAAACACTAGCTTTTGCCCGCGGCTTCGCTCGCATGAAATTCGTATTTAAAAATAAGAAAGTAAGTAAGCCCGCTACTGTAGGTACATTTATTTCGGCGTGCGGAACTATTCGGCTTAGTATGAGAGCCACATCTTAGCGTAACCGGAACTGAATTTTATTTATCCTGTGTCGCGTATAGCAGTTATTCAGTATGGATGATATGATATTAGTTCAGTTACGGATGAACATATACATACATACAGAAAATATTTCTAAAAATCGTCAATTTAGTTTCAGATCATACCATAGAGTCTACAAACTCAGTATCATAAAACAAAGTAACTTACTCCACGACCATTCCTTCCAGATTATTAGTATTGATGATAATATGACAATTATATTGAAATACTTTTCACTATTGCCGCGGTAAAATCTAACTTAAGTCGATTTATTAAGAGGATTAAATTTTGTATAATCGACTTGTGTTGGATTGGAAGATTCAACAATTTTTGACCCATCGGGGGCGTTCTAATGTACGTACTTGGTTAAAAATAATATATTATGTGGATAAGTATGTATATTGTATAAACTCTATCGTGCTGTATGGCGCGTACTAGTCAATATGGCGTGTTAGAGTTACATATACTCTATGTATGCACGTGGATGGAAGTTCAACTCGTATGAAATATACAACGAGGTTACCAGACGTGGAAAGTCAGTGAGGACTCAGGACCACCCACGCAATTACCTGGGCAACAAGCTAATTGTATGAAAAAATACACAGCGTGTTTTTGCCATAACAGGTGGACGATGTTATGCAGGCGGGAACAATTTATATGAAACAGATGGCCGAAATCTCGTATTCTATAACTTTCTTTCTTTCGTTATTGGACTTACTCTACCTACACCCTGTATCTAACCGAAATTTTAATTTAAATTTAGAATGAAAATCGATGAAAAGCTTTTAGTTTCACAATCAAGTAAGCAGTGTTGACAATAATGTAAATTTTTCCAGTGTCAGATACCCTCGTCACCTCGCAGAGAGGTGTAAGGTGAAGGGTTTCGCGGCAGTTTAGCTTTCGGATTCCAATGGTGTTGGTTCTGTTCCGCGGTAGCGCGGCACGCGGAGGACCGCCCCGCTGTCGCTGCGTGGGCCCGCACCGCCTCCGCAGGCTACGCTTGTTTTCGCCAGGAAGCCGCCGTTGAAGTGTACCGGGCTAATTAATTTTAATTGGGACATGGATTACCTGTACGCTTAAGTCGGTACACGCCGCCATTGTGGCGCGCCGCGATCATTTCGTGGGCATCCTTTATTTATTATGTTTATTATCCGAGATAGCCCGCGCTTACCTCGCGCTCCTTATCTCGGGGTTTTTAGTTTATGAATTGTGCTCGTTCGGGTTATTAATTAATTGGGTCGCGTGGTGCGGGTCGAGCTCGGTGTGCGGCGCGGCGCGGTACGGAGGTGTGGAGGGGCGAGGCTTAATTTATAGCGTGGGTGTAATTAGCCGACGCCACTTTAGGTCGTCTTGGATGTTGCCGAAACGTGTGTTCCGAAAAAAATAACTAATTACGCGCGTGGTTATTTTTTTTTCACCGAAAATTTTTAATCACGTCGGTCGTTAGTTTCTTCATAAAAACACGAGTAATGAGCGGCTCGCTCTGTCCTTCTCGCACTCGGTCGGGCGGGCTCGTTTCAGGAGCATTATCTCGCATTAAAATAGTCCGGTCACTCCGGTCATTCAATTAGCTGAAAGCTTATAACGCTTGAGTGACGTGCGGCGGGGCTGGGCGGGCGGGAGGGGTCTAATAAACATAATATAAATAATTGTGGTGTGATAAATCTCATCATGCTGTGTTTTGTTACGTGGTGTTGCGCGCCCATAGAGTGAACGCTGCTGTAGAAGTGTCAGGTGAGTACACCCGCATACACACATACACATACACTCATAAAATATTTTAAAAGTAAACATAATATTAATTTTTAAAGTTATTAAAATATGTATTATGATTTATCTACGAGCATAATACTAATGACGTTATGTGTTGTTTCGAGTTATACTCGGATAAAACGAGGAACACGACCAAATTAAGATATAAAATCTTGTTAGATTTGTCGGGCGGTTGTCTAGTAGTAACTAATTAGTCTCGACTGTCTAGCTAGTTAGGACATTCTTCTTAACTTGGCTTCTAACAATTATTTTAAATAAGGTATGTATGTATGTATTTTTATTAATTTCTTTGCAATAGATTTTTTTTCATTTTTGAATACATTGTACACATCATTAAATATGACCTAGGAAGACTTTGACTTCTTATTTGTTTCTGCCTACCCAATTCCGAAACAGACGTGATGTTAATGCATATGTATTAATCCTAAACGAAACTCGGGTTTGCTCAACGCATAAATCAGAAAAATTGCAACATTTAGTAGGTAACAAACAGTTCATCATCTCAGTTCTCTGGCACCTGCCTGTGCGCGAGTGGGTTGGGGTCACTCTGCCTAATTAGCGGGCTGGGGCGGGCCTGCGGGCGGGGTTGTTGCGACGACGGGTGGCGGGGAAGGCGGCGCCGGCGCCGAGGCTCCGTTTTGAATATTTTCGTCGTCCGTAATTGCGCCCGCAATGTTTGCGCAGGAAAAATTTGCAGCCGTAACAAGCCACTAGTCATCGAGAAAACATTCGAATGATTTGAAAATTCAACATTCGAACGCTGATTGCGGAACGGAATTAGACATTCAAATTCTTCATTATGTATGACATGGGATAAGGCTGGACTTTTCTGTTGCATAACGTTTTTCTGGTCGACGTTCACTAGTTTTATAAACAGAGTGTCCTTTTGAATTATAGGCATACCGCTGCAGTGGTGAAACAGAAAAAAATAATTGTACAGCTTTGGTGAAAACTCGAAATCAACAAATTTTAACTTTGCTTACAAATCAAGAATTTTTCAAAATGTAAACTATTCAGTTTTAGGTGTATTGAGGAAATATAATTAATAAACAATGTATGGATTATATTAATGACTATCTACACAGTAGTGTTTAAAGCACACACGCAGTAGTTTATTTCATACAAAACAAAATATTGTAGGTACTTACGCGAAATAAATAACAACTCGAAAGTGAATCGGGCACAACAAAATAAAACGTTGCAACAAAATAAATTCTTGCAGCAGCAACACATCCACTTCGAAGCTTTTTCTGCAGCTTTCGCGCTGTAGTCGGCTCATTTGCTCTCTCTCTCTCGGTCGGTGCACAACTTCTATCGTCTCTTGGCTGTCACACTACACTCACCGGCTACTCACAACTATTGAGAAATTTCGCTCGGTAGACCCGACGTATTCAATTAGACGTAGCGCACGGCTGCGGTGGTTCGGGGTACGTCGTTCGCACGCCAGCATGTCTAATTATTACATCCACTAGCTTCATTATAATTAGGTATTCGTTTTAATGCGGTTTCGGTGTACGCTTCGTGTTACACCCCTATCGTGTAGGCAATATGTAGGTGATGGTGAAGTAGAAGTAATGTGGATTTTTCTTTGTGGTACTTGTATTTGTGGCTCGTGTTCAGGTGACCACGCCTTGGCACTTTTGTGCTGGAAAAGAGGAAGAATGGTCATCTTTGAGTTTGTGCATTTCGATGATGTTAAGATTTTACCTTTAAAGGTTTAGATATTTTCAAATATTTTGGAAGGAGAAAAGATGTTGAACGCCCACTCGTATAGGAACCGCTGTTTCCTCACACAATCACAATTCACACACACGAACACATTTGCACCAGCGATTTTTGGCCAATCCAAAGCGTTGCATCCATGTGCGCTCACGTACACATCGATCGCTAATATGGGGAAATCTGCCCATATCCGTGTCGCGGACACACCTCTATTTTTGGATATTTTCAAGCAACAATACGACGCTTACATAGTGCATACTTGCATGCTTACGTGCAACGCACTTGCACGATGTCTATGTCGATGTGTATGTAATGTGTCACGTGTAAAGTGATGTGATGTGTCACGATGTCGGAAACAAAATAAGTAAGTAGTTATTCTTGTTTTAAACATAGTGCCTCTGATTTCTGCTAACCTTAGGATTATGTCGCGAAAATGTATATCTTCTTTTGTATTTGGGATATTATCCTAACATACCATAAACAATCGGAGGGTAGTCCTGCTTACCATCAATTGGGCTTAAATTTAAAAGTAAGTATAATAAGATTGATTCAGTGATATAAGTATTCAACGAGGGATTCAGGGAACAATATCTCTCCTGTGAAGGATACCTCGTAACTGGAACGTGCGTTGGTAGAGTCGTCGCGTTCAAGGATCGAAAATAACCCAGTCTGCGTTCCTGGAACCTGTTCTTATCGCAAGGTACTAGAAAACAGCATACCTACTGATATAATCATTAAAAGCTGGAACTGAATCGATGGTATCCATAACATAAACTTACATACATCCGGTTCTGTTAGTATGCTAACAAATTAACATAAATGAACTATAGGTAGTGTGTAAGTAAATATATAAAAAAGGCTCTGTAAGGTTTCTTGTCCGGTTCTTTATAGGTTTCATTTTTGAACGAGACAAAACAAAATATTATGTACGATACTGAATATGCATTTGTGTCGGTGAAGTATGGTTAACATGTGTTTTTTTTTAACCCCCGACGAAAAAAGAGCGGTGTTATTGTTTTGTTTTTTTTTTTGGGAAAGGGATTCTTGAATCTGAATGGGGAACTCTCCGATCTGGATAAGGTTTGACATGCAGAAACGGTTCCAGAAACCCCATTTCGGATGTTTTGCCATCCCTGCTCGTGCCATGTCACCGCACCATTGAACCCGGCACAGGACACAGACACACGCGTCGACAGAACGCAACGTATCACGTTCACGCACTACTACCATTTTAATTTAATTAGTTTGAAGAGCGCCATTATGATAATAGAGGGCCATCAGAAATATTCGGCCGGCATTCCTACGCGCTGGCGTTGTACGATTTCATTAACTGAGATTGGCTATTAAGTACTCATGTGTCCGCTACAGCGAAACGTAGCTGAAAACCGTTGCCACGCCTCTAACGTATCGCATCGGTGTTGTCATAGCAAACATCGGCTATCGGCTACCAACCAACCAACCAACCAAAGTATAGGTAGGTAGCGAGCGAGCGAACGAACAGCGTATGCCAGGCAGGCTGACAGACAACTGATATCCGACAACTATTATGCCTTCCCTCTCTCTTTAAGTAAGTCCCCAAATGCAAGAAAGAGCACGTGCGATTCCTTTTAGTTTCACCAAATAAATCTTTTCATGGAAAAATTACCTTTATGGAAGAACCAATAAGGTCGTATTTGGGTTGGAAATCTACGAAGATCTTAGATATTTACGAAATATCTAACGGCGCGGGTGACAACTGACAACTAGAACAGTTGTCAGTTATTTAGATATCAGAACAACCAGTTGTGCCAATCCAGTCAGTTTCAGTTAGTTTTAGTGCCGGCCGATCGAGCCAGTAGCCACTAGCCGGCCACCACAGATTACCGATACACTCGGTGCGGTACGGACGGTGACGGACGGTGCGTGCGGTGCGTTACGGTTTCGGTGGCGGCCGGTGCGGCGCGCGGCGCCGCTGCCCGAGCGGTGCCGCTGCGCGGAGAGATATCCATAGTATCGGTGCGTACGTGCTGCGCTGTGATGTGACTGTGATTTGTGAATAGTGATGTATGCCACACGGTGCGTTCCGGCGTCGCGCCGCGCAGGCACGCCGGACACGCAGAACGTTGAGTTGAGTTACGTAGTTCAGGACAGAAACTTTGTTTATACTTTACTGTGTATTTAAGTGTGTAGGTACAACTCTTCTTTCTTAGTGTGTAGGTTTTTCGTTAATAAACAATGACATAGTGCGTGAACATAGTGTATAAAAAAAAATTGATTAGTGTTAAAATAAATTATGTAAAGACAGAACTTTACTTTTAAAATGTTAAAAAGAAAGGCATCATAATGGCCAACAAAAATGTAATGCTATGTAATGTAATGTAAGCTATGTAAATAGTTCGTGTTTTCCGTCCAGTTTAGTGTAGCCGACATGAAATGAAGGGAAGCACTGACATGGCACCTAGTTCACCCTGTGTTATGGGCTGACATCACGGATGTTGTAGGTGATGTAGCCAACCGTGTCAGGTTCCATAAAAAAAAAAAAACCTTTTTTTTTTTTTTTTTTTTTTTTTTTAACTAGGACTCAGAGTTTTTGATACCGATATTTGGCAACGGATATCAATATCGGTATTGAAGACAGATATCGGTTAGATCACGGTTGCCAAAAATTGTTGATAACCCACATGACTACTATTAAGGGCGAAAGGAACGGAAACGCAATGGCAACGGAACTTCAATACGTTTTTAAACGAAGCTTTTTGACACACGTTTGGTATGAATGAGGACGTAAAGTGAAACCTTACGAAAGTTGGAACAAAGTACGAACAAATAAACCTTACACTACAGGCTTGTAGTCTAAAGCGAGTTGATTCTAGCAATGTAGTGGCAAAGTATTGGCAGCGCCACCTATTGGTGAAAAACAGAACTAATAATTTAACACAATACAGTTTGTGCCTTGTGGTCTATGGTTATGTGGTTTGTTCTCACCACACCTCAGCTTTTTTTATATCTCACATCTATGAACACGTCGTGTAACAGATGTCGTGTGGAGAATCGTGTCAAATAAAGTTCCTTAAGTGGAAGTTGAAATAATCAATCACCAAATAGTCAATCCCGGGTGTTGTTAGGTGAAGTAGTCATAATGTCAGTTTCCATAAAAAAGCGCACATATTCGATCTCCTTAACCTCAGCGGTTGACCTAATTAACTTTTCAGGCACGCAAATTTGTAAAACATTTTTTCTGTATTTATAAATGTTTGTCATTATACTATTCAATTCCTGAAACGGTCTGTACGAACGAAACGGATGCATAATGGCATAATACTTGTACCAACAGAGTTGTTTTATTTACGTCTCAAAAATGTCAAAGACAACGAAAGTGGAAACGATTACGGAGACAGGCAGCTTCAAAGAAAAGCTTCATTATCAGTTCAATTATTAATACCATAATGGTTTGTCTACCGAACAAAGGACCGTTTTCAGTTTTGTATAACCCGCGCACGAATCTAAAATGGCGGCGTTAGTCATGCCCTCTCAGTCATTCAGCGTGTACATGCGTCCACTGCTGGACATACGCCTCTCCAATTTTCCTCCAGCGGTACAGAAGCACTGCTTTCCGCATGCGAACCCTCTGTGTGTGAACTGTGAACAACAACAGCTTTTTTAATTATTTCCCTATATCAAAATAATAATTATACATAATATTATTAAAAACATTAATGTTTTACACGAGGTTGTTTTCTGACCTACAGTATGTGCCAAACGTATGGGACCCTCCTTATATATAGATATGGTATAATAATAACATTTTACATAATTTTAATGAAATTGATAATTTAACACATGTAAATTAGTTATAAAAATAAATGAGTACCTTATTTTTCAAACTAAACATATTGTGCAATACAAAACAAAAAACCTATAATCTATACCAAACCTAATAACCCTTCTCCAGGTGGGACGATGTGGGCACTGTTCCGAGGACGCTAGCGGCAGCGTTGCCTCGCTGGATGGCCACACTGATACGCTGCCTCAGGAACTCAAGCAAACGTTGTTCTCCTGAAGCAGCGTACAGGGACATCCCAATGACTTTCGCGAGCCGCTTTGCCTCTGAGACCATGCCCCCACCGAAAATGCAGCGAAGATGTGCTGGTGTGCCACCGAACTGTATTTGGTGTACTTGTGGCGGGCTACAGTTTCAGCGGCTGCGCCGCCGGCGCGCCGCCGCTGAATATATAAAATCAGTCTAATATAATTTTTGTTTGCGACATTTATATTCAAACAATGTGAACTACCGGATGAGAGACCCTCTTTCCCATAAGTCAGATAATCTTATTTTGGGAAACAGGGATCATTTGAAAGTACACTAATAAATAACTGTGACTATTTGTACAATAACAATATGTGAAAGCCAATAAATATATTTGTTTGTTGTTGTTGTTGTTGTAAATAGATAATTCAAAGAGGGATTTTTTCACAGTAACGCCTAAGTCGCCTGATTTCGAGTTTAATGTTGGTACTTTATTGTTTCAGGTTTGTTACGTTGGCTATACTGCAATCACAACTGGAATCACTTCCGAAGAGGAATCTTTTTGATTAATACACCACTAGTGAAATGGTAAGTTACGTGCCCGCTACCGTACCTTTATTTCAGCGCGCGGAACAATTCGGTTTGTATGAGAGCCACATTTTAGCGTAACCGGAAGTGAATTTTATAGCCTATTCTATGTCACATAATATAGTTAAATGTGCTCGTACTAAGTTTCATCGAATTTGGATGATCGTCTTAAGAGTTATGGAGGAACATACAATACATACATAAAGATTTTTTTTAAATCCTCAATTTAGTTTTAGTATTATACATAGAGTCTACGAACTCAGTAACGCATTTAGATTAAAATGCCCCAAAATCGGTCCATTGTAGTCGTGTACAGCTCCAATGGACTAGCGTGGTCACTTTTTGGGCACTCGGGCGAATGAAAATGTTAACAGAAATACATAGCTATATAAATAACTTCATTTCTGTTTCCTAGTGAGCTAGGCAGACACAAACGGATCCCCTCTTGCCGTCTCTTCCACTTCCATGATGTTCCTCCATTCTCGTCGGTCAGTCAGTCAGTCAGCCAGTCAGCGTGTATGCGTCCACTGCTGGACATACGCCTCTACAATTTTCCTCCAGTCCTCCCGGCCTTCAGCGGTACGGAACAACTGCTTTCCGCCGACGTACTTGATGCCACCGTTCCACCTGCGGGTGGTTATCCTGTCCACGGCCGCCATTGTAGGACACGTTTACTCCAATGGTCGTCGTCTCTTCGTCTGACGTGCCCAGCCCATTGCTGCGTGGCCCGATGTCCAATGTCTACACTCTGGTGCGTCGCCGGATTGCCTCATTGCGACTCATATCACGTAGCAATATTCCCATTGCCCCTCGTCGGTAATACAAATGTATGTTATAGTTTTGAAGAATATCAGTAATAGCGTTGTCTATTGCGCAGCTCGAAAGCCATTAAGAGGATTCATATGGCAAAACAACGAAAATTGTTATAGATATTTTATAAAACTTCAAACAAAAATTTAGTTCTATGAAGTACATAATATGAAACAAAATATTTTTTTTAAACTTGATAATATGTACTAAACTCTGAAGCAGGCTTTTTAAATTTACAGTATTTTTTCATGGTGAAAAAAAATTTTGAATGTGACTCTATTTTAATTTCTTATGTCGAGCTAGCTCCATACTGGATAATTATTTTGGAATAAAATTTACGTCATTGTATAGGGAATTTAATTTTCTAGACACTAAAGCAGCATTATTTGAAAAAAAAAAACAAATCCTAATAATTTTTAAACAAACAAAAACTACAAAATTCACCATACAAACGCGCGCACTGCGCTCATTTGCTCAGTGCCGCCGACTCGAATTTTTGTTTTGCCATAATATGAATCCCCTTAAGTAGGTACGTTAAATGGCTACAATTCTTTCGTCGCTACGCACTCCGTTCAATTACCGAACTCTTTGTTACAGCTCTAGAAAGTAGCACTCACAACCTGTTTATACACGAACAGAGACTTTTTTCCAGCTGAGCACTCCGAGAGGGAAATAAACAGTAATTTGTTTACGTTTCCGTATGCCGCCGATTGCCGCCGCAGGAGTAGCTTCGGCGAAGTTCCGTCCCGAGTACAGTCGGCGTCAAAAATGCAGTTGCATCTGTGGAACATTGAAACAGCCACACGGAAGCTGCGTTCACTTTTTAACACTATGATAATCTTACTACAGTAACTTTATACGGGTGTATCGTACTTTTTAACCGACTTAAAAAAAAAAAAAAAACACAGTCGAATTGAGAACCTCCTCCTTTTTTAACCACCGACGAAAGAAACGGAGGGGTGTTATAAGTTTTTGAAGTCGGTTAAAAAGGAGGAGTTTCTCAATTCGACTGTATTTTTTTATGTTTGTTACCTCAGAACTTTCGACTGGGTGAACCGATTTTGATGATTATTTTTTTATTTGAAAACTGTTGCTTCCCGTGTGGTCCCATTTCAATTTGGTCAAGATCGGATTGGAAAGCGAGGCCGCGATTCCGCCGAGTACATTAATAGCAAAAAATTACTAAAACAACAGTGAAATAAAAAACTATTTAAAAACCGCCTTCAAAAATGTATGAAATAAAAAAAAATCGAACCCTAGAGTTGAAGGCGGTGCTAAATATTTGACATTAGTAATGTAATGAATGATTGTTGTTTACACATCTTTATTGTAAGTTTAGTGTTAAGTAGGTAGTTAATAAGATATTGTAGTGTAAGTTTACTGTTCGCTTCAAACCACAATATTATTTAAACTTATATCCATTTTTGGAATGGACGAAGGCTATTTTTTGCTCGATGCACAATACCACATTATAATATTATTTTTAAATAGACTATGACATGTCCAAGTGTGCACAGACACCTAATGGATGCATTATAAATAAATAAAATAAATAAATAAATAAATAAATAAAGCAAGCAAAAATGATGCATGAAAGAAAACTGAGTGCATGATATCCTTTGTGATTTGTGTAGCCTTCTTTAGCACCGCCCTCAACTCTAGGGTTCGATTTTTTTTTATTTCATAAATTTTTGAAGGCGGTTTTTATATTTTTTAAATAGTTTTTTTAGGGTTCCGTATCCATATAGAAGCCTATTACTAAGCCTACGTCGTATGTCTGTCTGTCTGTCCGTTCGCCCGAGTGCTGTATCTTTTGAACCGTAATAGGTAGCCGCGTTGAAATTTTCACAGAATATGTGTTATTAAGGCGAATGTGCCAAACATAATAAAAAAACTAAAAAACTAAGAAGGGTTCCCATACAATAAACGTGCTAAGAATCGATTAGTCACGTTACTGAATAACAGATGGCGCCACAGGCTTTTATATTTTGCATTGTAGAAAGACAAAAGATAGCGGGATATGGTTTTCTGACAGGTATGGTATAGCGGATCTACGGAACCCTCCATGCGCGAGTAAATGACCGATTTTTAGAGTAACTATACGCACAAAAAAAAAAACTAAAAACAAAGAAAACTGTGGAAGTTGTAGAAAATACCGTTTTCACTTGTTTGTAGATTTATGTTGGAAGACCGTAGTATAGGTAACTAACACTAGAACTCCGTATGACAGCTATCAGCCTAATAAAAATATGTTAATATCTGTTCTATATTAACCGGTTCACTTCCAAACACTTTATTATAATAAAAAGTCTTGTAACATACTTAGTAGTGGACATGGTAACAGGTTGTGATCAAAACTAATTGCTAACGAGTTGCTACTAAACAAAATTGTACATTTCGAATTTAGAACTCCACAACAGTTATTTTGATTGGTTTGGTTCAATTTATGGTTCCATCTACAGAATCTGTCACGTCAGAATTTGAAACTCCTAATGTCAATTGAGAAATGTG
Organism: Nematopogon swammerdamellus; assembly: GCA_946902875.1. Classification (NCBI taxonomy): domain Eukaryota; kingdom Metazoa; phylum Arthropoda; class Insecta; order Lepidoptera; family Adelidae; genus Nematopogon; species Nematopogon swammerdamellus. Next base: position 7,502,427 of record OX336337.1, read on the forward strand.
ACGTCGTCGTATGATTCCTTCGTGAGATAATTACGACAAAATGTCGCTCGAGCTTTGATTTACGACAGAGATAAGCTGAGCGATAATCTCTCGCTGAAGTGTCGCGTGTAGGGTTGTCTTGTTTTATTTTTGTGGGACATGTTTTCAGGGCAGCATTGTCGGACTATAAAATATTTAAATTGTAATAATAATAAAAAATGCATTCGAATGTAATATATTCGAATAAATAAATAATATTATTATTTATGCGTGTATCTATGCTTGAATGTTTATCATTCAGTGGTTTATAATAATACTTAAAATATTTTTAATGAAAAAATTGTTTCATGTACGCTACATACCGATCCCCTTTATCCGGTCAAAAATTATAAAAGTTTTTTTTTGTTTTTTATTGAAACTGACACGTTTGGCTACATCGCTCAGCCTACACCTTGGTGAACTAGATGTCATGTCAGTGCTTCCTTTCGGTCGTGCCGGCTACACTGAATAGGATAGAAAACACGACCTATTTAAATTTTTTTAACGAACAAAAGCGTTTCAATAGACCTTTCATTCAGTGCGGTGGTAGATACCAACCCGGGCGGGTTAGACTCTGCAGGTGGTAATTATAAAAAAAAATGGTCTTAGCATGCCCTTCAACAATGGCAAGCTTTTGTACAATTCTTGAAATGTGCAATAAACAATATTCATTGACTCCTGTCTTTTATCGCAAGTAAAACACTAAACACTAACAACATAAAGTATATGCAATATTCATACATTTATTATTTTGTTTATAAATGTATTTTCAATGTCCTATTTTTCAAGTCGGTCTGCATTCATGTTATAACGCCTGGCCACCCTAGGCGCGCTTATCTCGTGAGCCGTCGTCACTAGAAGATGATGTTTTTATGACATAACTAGTCCTCAGGATTACAGGAAGGATAGTGCACAGCCAACAACTTTGTCCCAAAAATGACGAAGATAGATGAATTTAGACTTCGTCTCATAAAATCTTGTGCATATAGAGGTAAAACTTCAGGTCACGATGTCACGATTAAAAACTTTTTTATTAATTAATTTTTAAAATACCTTTTATAATAGTTCTATCCTTCCCTATACCACATGCTGTATCCCGACAATCGGGGTAAGCAGAGGAATCGGAGTTATGCGGCTAACTCTTGTAAATTACAGCACAACACCGACCACGAGTACTAAACCGACCACCGAAGTATTAGGACAAGATAATTATCAAGCAGCAAGGAAGGCACGAAGATCCACCTGCTGCATGACTCGGTGGAAGGACCGTTCCAAGGTGAGAGGTGCCTAACAGGCCCTTTAGAACGGAATTCTGTCTTTTTATCCCTTAGTCACATTTTAGTACATGCACGGGGAGAGATGCGGTGGGGCGATTTTTTTAAGTACCGGTCGCTACACATATTTTTAGTTTTATTGTCATGCATCCATTAATTTAATTTCAAAGAATATTTGTCCTGCAAAAACTTGCATTAGGCGGCTAACTATTTTCCACATAATTTAATACGCATGCGACCGGAAAATTCAAAACCCAACTACTAAACTATACAGATTACGTCCGGTGAGTTCGCTGTTGTCGTTCCGCCTAATCCGCGGCGGGGCTGTGCGGGGGTGGGTGGCCGAGACGACCACCGCGGCGGGAAAACGGCGGAAATTGAAAATAAACATTGGATGCGCGGAACCGTGGCGCTGGGAAACGGCGAGGGGGTGAGGGGAGTCCAGATGCAACCTCACGCACTGCCCAAATTGACAATACAACCAATTCGCCGGCCCACCTTTGTGTGCAAATTGAAAAATAATATTACTTTTTTTTGGCGGAGGCGGCGAGCCAATTCAGAAAATAAACTAACAACAAGGAACAGACCGACGACGGCGAAGTGGGTATCACTCTCAAGTCGCGCTAGGAGACGAAGCTTTTAATCAATTTCAAATAAAATTAAATAAAATGTTTTGAGCATACAGCTTTGCGATTCCGTAGAATCACAAATGTTGTAGGGACAACCGAGGATATACATATGTTATGTACATATGTAGAAAGGTGACGCCGCCGGTATGTTTAGCATATACACCGTGTCCCAAAACTCAAAGTCGAGCGGGAAACCGGGAGTAGGCCAGTTTATGAAAAAAAAAATCGGAGCCATTGGTTTTTTATGATATGAGAATTTTTTGGACAACATTTTTAGGTGCTACGACTACAAATTTGCAAATATAATTGTTAAAATTTTTATATTGGATGCCTAAATAACTCTGCTATAGATAACCATCCCAAATAAAACCAAAATGTCTGTAGTTTTACCACACAAAATATTCAGATAATTTTTTTTTTTAAAAACAAATGACTCCGATTTTTTTTCTTATTTTCCCCTGGGTCGTCATAAACTGGCCTACTCCCTGGTTCTCGCTTGACGTTTGGGACACGTTGTATACATATCATTTTAAAATTCTAGTAAATTACGTAGATAAGATAAACGAGTATAATAAACACCTCTATGTAATTTGTTAAAATTTTCAATAAAATATTTGGAATTTGGAATTTGGAATCATGATCTCCTTAATTAATTTTTTAACCTTAATTTTTAAAATCTTATTTTTTTCACAACGTTAGTTCAACTACAATTTCACATTATTCACAAACCTGTCTCTAACAGCGCTAGTCTACACATAAAAACTATTTATTAATGTTAAAAAAATTTTTTTTTTTTTTATTAAGGTAATCGTCACTTTTTATTGTAGTGACTTTGTACACATTATGCTAATTTTGAATATGTTACAATTATTACACCACTACAATTTTTGGTCTGGAGAATAGTGATATGTATAGGTAGTTTTTAAGGGCATGGGCAAATCTCCGGTAGTACTTTTTTTTCACAGTGATTTTTCAAAAATTCATCAGTTTTAATGTAATCTGAACAAAAATTCACTGAAAGGGCTATAGAAACAGTACAGTCTAGGAGTAAACCTTAAAACTATTCATTACGTACTAGCTACATGTCTCCTCTACTTCCATACCAATTTTCATTCGATTTTGTGGAATAGATATCCAACTAGAGCGGTTAATGTGACTAAAATAGAGAAATTTCAAAAAAAGTTTAAAAAAATCATAACTTCTAAACTATTGATTTTCGCGGAACTAATGTTTAAATGAGTCAACATGATGTCCTCCATCTAAAAAAAATTTTTGGACTACTATAACTGGGCCACCCTGTATATATTATTTTGTTAGACATATTTCAAATTTTTATTGTTTATTGTTGTTTATTGATCATTCATATGGCAGTAAAACTGCACTCGAAATTGTCACAATTTGTTCTATCCCGTTCGATTGCAACCACTAAGAAGATCCGGTAAGAAACTTTGCAGGGTATTATTATTATTTTTTATTTCTACAATATTTAAGTTATTATATTAATATTATTATATTTTAAGTTTGACGCAGATAAACTATTATATTTGACGTGTTCAAGTTTAATGCATTAAATAATAAAAGCTAAACTGAAACTATTGAAGTTTTGAACTTTTTTATACGAGGTGCTACATGGGAGTAATTGCTAACGGTACCCATGAACATTCGGATTGCGCGGGTATGCGAATTTACAGTGCCTATTTACAGCCCTCTTGAAGGACCCGAGACTGTACTTGGGGTGAAATACATGTGCAGGAGAGTAATAAAGAGCTTACCGGCACAATCTCTTTTCTTTCGCTAACAAGTTTCTTTCACTAAATATTTTCATCGACGCTACGCTTGAATTTAAATTTAGTTTCTCATTGTAACATGGACTCAAACTAAGGCGATTGAACTGTTCCGCTGTTCCGTAAACGAGCTATAATTTGAACGTGACGATTCCTAGCGACGCTAACAAAGATAACACTTTTTACAGTGACGCTTTTTAAAGATACGACCTTTTTACTCGACAAACACAAAAACCGCGCAGCTACAATACATAAATCAATGTTCCAACTGAACGGTTCTGATTTATGGGCGAGATGACGTCTTGTGCTCTCAATCTAGAGCAATTGAGCTGAATTGGCCCTCAATTGTTTTAGTGATGTGATACTCTTTGCCTTGTATCATGCTTGGTCATTTAGAGAAATCAAAAGAATAGAAGTACTATTGTCATAAAGTTGTCTTTCTTACCTCTGTGGTTGCATTTTTTATAAAAAGCGCGAAATTTGGTGCCGATTCTAAGGTGTAGCATAAGTGCGACGGAGTCCCCGAAACCGAGAAATAGCTCTACATACATACATACATAGGGTCACGCCTGTTTCCCAGTGGGGGAAGGCAGAGACAACGGATCTCCACGTACCAAGATTCTGACACAGCTCTGCCGTCCCTTCCAGTCTCATACTTTCTTCATACATGCTCGCTGGTTTCGGGTACTACGCACTTGACCCTTTTTGAGCACATGCCCGATCTGGTCTAGGTACGTGCGTCTAGGGCGACCCTTCCCGACTCTTCCAATCACATTCCCTCCATAAATTTCTTTCGTTAGTCTCCTATCATCCATTATTCCAACATGGCCGAACCACCGAAGCATTCGTGGATAGCTAGCTCTATTGCCAACATGACCGAACCACCTCGCGAACCACCGAAGCATTCGTGAATAGCTATATTGCCAACATCACCTTCTTTGCGGCCAAAACAACAATTGAAGCAGCCCAGAGGCATTTCATAGTTCATATCGAATTTAGATGATTCGATATAGCGGACACGATATCTGCAGGCGGCGGCGACACGTCGCTCGTTAGCGGGCCCGCCGAGGACACGAGCCTAATTACTTTCTAACGAAAAGGTAAACACCGATTACCCGACTCGTAAACACTACCTTCCGACGGCGCGCTAGAAGCATTGGATCCGCCGCCCAATATTATTGCTTAAGTGAATGAATACTAATTATAAATAATGGAACCCACTCAATGTGCTGCTAATGAATGAATATATAATTGAATGAGACCGCGGACCCCACAAATAAAACCAATTTTCTTATAATACCTACCTGCCAACCCCCCTCCCTCCCCCCCCCCCCCCCCACCTCCCCCCTCCCTCCCCCCCCCCCCCCCCCACCTCACACCCTCCCCCGCAATGGCGCGGCGGACGCCGCAGGAACTAAACGTAATTTAATTAATGGAGAGCATTACACTTATTAAAACCATTCCGACGAATCCAATTCGGAACCAATAAAGCTAATAAGAACGCGTCCAGTCGCCTCGCAACGAGAAGCCACTCCAATTGGATGCGTAACTATTTTTTTAAAACGAAAAAAAAAAATGATTAAGTTAGTCTATTTCATTCATTAGTTCATTATTATTACCAAGGAGCTTTGAACCATACCAGTCTTGCGGGGGCGCGGCGGTGTGGGCCGATCGTAGTTCTGTGATTATTACATTTGGGATGGTTGTATTATTGCAACGTTCTCGTGGATTGATTTTTTTACGGCATAATTCCATCACTATGTTAAAATTTAGTCTACCTTTACTTATATTATATTTTTATATGTTAGTTAAAGCATGTACTCGCTCTTATATTTCTTCATTAGATAAATTCCGATGGTGGATTTGGTAACGCGTTGGCGGCTCAAGCAGGAGTTCCAGGTTTGAATCCTGGTCGGGACGTATTTTTTCTCTTCATTTTCGGCTCTGGTATAATATAATATTAACATCATGTGTCAGATTTAAGTTTATTTTATCTTTTGTCATATAAGTACATAATATTATATTATGCGTTGTTTTGTATTTCTGTACCTCTGTCATAATATGTACGTACATATACATATATTGCTTTCCGCCACTCACCTAGCAGTTGTATGACTCGGTGGAAGGACCGTGCCAAGGTGAGAGGTGGCTAACCTGTCGCCCTTTAGCACGGCATCTTGTTCTTATCCCTTAGGTATATTGGTAGAAATGCCTAGGCGCATTAAACGTTACCTTTGCCCATATTTTTATTTGAGTGCAATAAATGAGAACTATATTGTTTATTGTATAATTTCATCCACAGGTAGGTAACCTACGCTTGGACATGTCGAAAATTCCGCCAGTTCTAAATTCAATGCGAAGAAGAACTGACAAACAAACTTCGCAAGTCACAATAGGTACTATACTAAATCTGTACCGATCAAATTGGATTGATGTGCTAGTAGGTAGGTACCATGTCGGAGGAAACAAATGTCGAGCGTGCTGCATGCCGACCGCTGCTCTGTGGTTATCATCTAATTTCCTTTACATACATAGGTACATACCACACGCTGTATCCCGATTCCCGACAACCGGAGTAAGCAGAGTAATCGATGTTGTCCTGCAGGGACTCTGGTAAATTACAGCACAACACCGACCACCACGTTTGGGAAAGTATTCGGACAAGATAACTATTAAGCAGCAAGTCAGGCTAGAAGACCCACCCGCTGCATGACTCGGTGGAAGCACGACATCTTGTTCTTATTATACCTTAGTCCATTTTTAAGACTTGCACGGGGAGATATGCATTGGGTTGGGGCTATTCTTTTACGTACCGCCCCAACACGGTACACTCCTTTAATACCGGCAATAGCGCAACCCTTGGACATAATGCGTGGATTTCAGCGAAAAATAAAAAGAATTACTTGTTGAGGATTCATATGGCAAAACAGAATTTCGAGTCGGCAGCACTGAGCAATCGAGCGCAGTGCCCGCGTTTATATGGTGATTTTTTTAGTTTTTGTTTGTTTAAAAATTATTAGGATTTGTTTTTTTCAAATAATGCTGCTTTAGTGTCTAGAAAATTAAATTCTCTATACAATGACCTAAATTTTATTCCAAAATAATTATCCGTTATAGAGCTAGCTCGACATAAGAAATTAAAATAGAGTCACATTCAAAAATTTTTTTCACCATGAAAAATACTGTAAATTTAAAAAGCCTGCTTCAGTGTTTAGTACATATTATTATCTAGTTTAAAAATGAAAAATTATTTTTTTCATATTAGAGAATTAAATTTTTGATTGAAGTTTTAAAATTTTCGTTGTTTTGTCATATGAATCCTCTTTACCTCCTCCATCTTTACCTCTATCCTCTTTGAATAGTTTATTGAACAATTTATTTCATAGCGTGGCTAGGCATTTGATATCGGAATAAAAATTATAGGTATGAGGAACGTGATCAGTATCTGATACACATACTCCCCTTAGCGTACTATTACCTACTGTTTAATGAAAGACCTTATATATTAATGAACAAAGTCTCCAGACTTATCTCTCAAACCTCAAGCCAATTTTCTCCTACGGACGGATCGCAGCAGAGATAAATGCGCATGTATTCCAAAAGGGGCAAGTGCGTAGAATCAGAAACTGTTAAAGCATTAGTCAAAAAAATTACGTGAAAGAGGCGCCAGAGATGCGTAACCCTGACACGTGGAGAACCGTTGTCACTGCCGCCTACTCCATTGTGATATGGAGGGGTGACTTTATGTATGTATGGAATGCAACAGAACTACTGAGTCCAGTACGCAATAACTTAGCCTCCCGCATACTAACCACACCGCCGACATCTAATCTAATATATTTAACCTGATAAATAAGGAATGAACCACTCTCAATTGAACAAAATCTCATTGCATTAGCCGCGCGGCGGCGGCGCGGCGCGGCGCGGCGGACGGCGGCGTTAAGTGGCGCTGCTTAATGTCAGAATTGACATACGATTGGATGGATACACCCGGCACACCCGCGCCTTGGCTCCTCCGAGCCACCCTACCTCATCCGCCCCATTCCCTCACCGCCCCCGCAGGGCTATCGCGTAAAGTTTCAGCGTGCTACTGGAAAAACGTGAGATGGTAACTGTTTTAAGTTTAGCATCAATTATTATTAAAATTATGATATTATTTGGTATTGAAATTCAGAGGGGTAACGCGGCGAGCGTACTGGGTACACTTGGCGTCCGTCGGCAGAGACGGGGCTTCGGCGGACGTTTCAGAAATTTATTTTTTTTAGGTTTTCTGGATATTAATTTTATATTATATTTAGTTTTAGTGTATTAGTGTATATGTAGTTGTATTTTGTATAACTGTTATGTGTTTTTTCTTCATTTAATAATTGGTTAAGTATTAATTTCCAATTTCAATACAGTTTATCTTTTAACTACGGATCCCTAAAACAGCTCTGTAATGTTTCTTGTCAATGTTGTTAATACATTGCATTGCCGAACGCGACAAAACAGAAAAGTATGGCGAAAAATACTGAATATACATTTGTGTCAACAACGTGGTGTTCTATGTGCGAAATAAACAACTAAATCTCAAACTTTACTTCCAAACAATATAAAAAACTGTTTTACCGTACAAAGAACGTAAAAAGTTCTGAAGCATACAATTTGTGCTCCCTAATTATCCCAGTGTGACTGATATATTTTTGCAAAGTTTTTCCAATATACTATAATGCATTTCTTTTTTTAGAAAAAAAAGTACATAAGAACATTAGATTTGGTTATGAATTGAATATTTGGAAAAGGAGAATTATGAGTAAAATAGGTTAATAGTATTTTAGGTAGATGGAAAAGAATAGAAGAAGTACAGTATACGTCAAGAAACAAGAAAAATAAAAGAGTGCGCAAAGAATATAGATTCTTTATTGTTTATTTATTTAGCATCTATTGGCAGTACACTGCGCTCAGATTTGTCATATGTACATTGTAACATTCCGCCAGTTCGATTATCACAGCGAAGAAGAACTGACAAGAAACTTCACTGGAGATTTTTTCAATGTACACTTAATCTAATTTACAAAAATGTTCGCCAATGCCTAGACACGCATGTGCTGATTTGTGACCTTGTTACTATATTTTAAGGTGTACCTACATAGATTTTACTTATTTTAAACGAACCCACGTTTTCTATGTATGTTCGACAGGTTGTTATTTGACGTTCTAGTTGCAGGCTGACATTTAACATGATCACCCTCCCGGCCGAGACTTGCCCATAAGTACAGAACTCTTCCGTCACACACAGCACAGACTCGAGCGGACGAGCAAGAATATAACTAGAATAGAACTGAATACCAAAATAAAACATACAAAATTCAACTACGAAATGAATTATTTTGATGATTTTAAGGGTACCGTATCCGGTACGGGATCATGTTACTAAGCCTACGCCGTCTGTCTGTCTGTCTGTCTGAGGGATGTATCTCTTGAACCGTAAGAGGTGGAAATTTTCACAGAATATGTGTTATTTATTATGGCCGATAGAACAATAAATAATAAACATAAGAAAAAGTGAAAAATTCACGGGGCTTCCCATAGAATAAACTAAAAAGTGTATGCGCGCCATCTACCGAAAAGAGTAAACTAATCATGAATTTTAACTAATATGAAGCATTTCATAAACACGCCCATATGGCGTGAGTGGCGCTGACCATGACATGGCGATACGGAACCCTCGGCGCGCAAGTTCGACTCGCACTTGGCCGGCTTTCTACATAACTTTATGGCATACCTGAACCTATATTAGGACGTTAAATTTCCTCTAGACTTACGATACGGCTGCTAATTATTAATAGTCATCTCTTTTATTGTTCTGTTATATGTCCGTGTATTGATAGTTACCTACTATAATAGTTATCTAGCTACGAGTGCCTGCATACAGTTAGCTCAGCAGTAATCAAGTCTGTTCGACTCCACGTGAGGAATATCTTAAAACAATTAACGCGATTGGATCACACCGCGCCGCGCCGCCCGCTCCGCGCTCTCCCGACAGAGTCTCAAGAACTAGCCGAGACTAATTTGATAGATACACATCTAGATTGAATTTAAATTAACAATAATGGCGGAGTGCACTCTAATATCACCGTAACTTCATTACGGACTGATTTAGCCAAGAGTGAGGCGAGAGAGTAGGGACAGAGCTGCACCTCCGCCGCCGCCGGTGTGGGGGACTGGCACCTCGCCCCTACCCACCGCGCCGACGACGCCGAGTATGAGTAATATAAAAAGTTTTCAATTTTACTAAAAGGGACTGGTTTGTGTCTCCCGGAGTCTTGTCTGGTTATCGGCTGTGTAATGCATGAAGTTCTCGCGCCACTCCCCACCCCACCCCACCCTCTCTACGCTACTTTGTTGTAACACTTGTGAGTGGGTGAAGCGGGCGAGTGTTTAATTTCCTCGACTCGCTACAGCCGACTTCCGGTAATCAGCCGACAACTCGTTTCTTTTCCATCGCTCGAACACCTAACTACTATTTCCTAACGCGGACGTAGCACACTTTCTGACTGCTACGAACATTTAATAAGTTTACGATCGCAGCAAGCGACACAGAAACGTCTTAATAAGTAATCTTCTCGATAAAAACTTAATCGGCATTTTACGTCAGTCAGTATGAATGATCGATAGATTGGGGACGCCAAAACTATCGATAGCCGTACGTCGTCGTAAATTTTCTCGTAAACACGCTCCATAAATTATCAGGACAATCATTTTGGAACATTTTACAACAGCAATCAACGTCTGTTTTACGATGGACTCCAACATTCCGACATAATGTTACATATTCGCGCGTCGCTGCTTCATTATCCGCGCAGTCACGGCGGGATTTTGTCGTTCTGTAAAAATCGAACGCACGAGAATTTCGAAATAAGAACATCTCTATCGGCGCCATATTAACTCGGGATAATTTCAAAAACAGAACTTCTCGAAAACTCCTACATTTTGTGCAGTTTGACAGGTCGTTGTAACGAAAACGGACGAGCGTCGGCGACTCCCGGACTTCGGCTCACCTGCAGCGGACCGATTCGAGTTATAAAAGATTTCCCGCTCGAAGCAAATTGAGTCCGACATCTCAAATAGATAAAGCGATATCTCCGGTTATAAAGCAAAGTTTATAGTTTTGTTTTTGGCAGTTTTGACACGGCTTGCCGCCACTCCCTCCGCTGCATCTGACTGCGAGCTTCCAACTTTGCCTGCGAATATCACTTCGTTCCGTTCCGTACTCGTATCTACCGAGGACAGCTTGTTTATTCGAGACTGCCCTCCTCTCGTTTCCTTCGATTCGTCATTTTGCGTACGAAATGATATTATCCTATAAACATTTTATTGTCCCACAATCATTCGGGTTAATAAAATAACGCTATTAATATTTACTGTTGCAGATGCATTTTATTTGCCCTGCTACAAGTTTCATAACTTTGTGATGGCTGACCTGTATACTTTAGTGCCATCTTTACTGGCGACCATAATGTCACGACTCCTGAGTATAGGTGACGTCTTAACCAGAATCATTCATTACATAATAATTTTGAATTGCAGTTTTATTAAAGATATTTAGACCAAAATTGAGAGGTCTCACAAAACCACCCTTAAATCTTGAACTTTGGATTTTGGTTGCAGGAAGTTTCAAAATAATACTGAATCACTCTTGTAATGCTGCAGGGTTTATTTTTAAACATTTTTTTTAATAAATCCACCTAGATATATTGACATGACTATTTCACCGCACAGGTCAGTGTTTCCACACGCATGTGGTTTACAGTGAGATATACTTATTATAATTTTTCAGTTCAGCCTCAACTTGTGTTGGATAATGCCTCAAGATTATAGGGACTTGTTTGGGAGAATTTTTTATTTACCAATTTTTTTTAACTATTTACATTCGTGTTGACGGTGTACGTACGTACTCGTTTAATAAACTTCAAAAAAAACTCAGTAGTATTCTTTCCTAGTACGCGTATTTTTCGAGATAAGTAATTGAAGTTGTATGCGTTAGGAAAAGTCTGTCAAAACCATGTCAAACATCGGAAACTGACCTTTTAATGGTGATTGCCTCGAAAAATACGATTCCTAAAAATATTTTACGGAGCTTTTTTTGAAGATTATTCAACGAGGAATCCCGCGGTGGTTAGCAAATCCGATTGAACTGGAACATTCCCGTATAACATTACAATAGTATTAATTGCAAGTTATAAGATAATACATATTTTGATATTATGATGGCACTAAAAGTTCACAATAATAAAATGATACTCGGACTCTGAAAAACTATCTGAACCTCCGAAATATACGGACAATTAAAATGATGAGGTCGGTAAATAGCTCCAAGATAATTCAGTTATCATAATTTAATTACCAAAAACAAAAATTCCCGCACTCAGCTACTCGTTATGATCACTGTAATTGAGCCCTAAGTGTATTGCTAAGTGTGAGCGAAACAGTGTGGGAGGTTCCCTCAGGTAGGTACTATCAAACCACAAGTGAAGATTTGTATTTGGAACTTTGTCTAACTCAGTAGACTTTTGTGCGGGCTAGTGAACACTATACTATGTATATACGTGTGAATTTGACAAGGTGCTATATGCATGTGTCATAACTCGCGGGCACACCCTCCGACGCTACCCAACCATTGCTAGATTAAAGAACGACTTAAAGGGAAGCAATCTGCTAAATAAGTGGCGCTGGCGAGTGGCAGTCCGCGTGCAATGGAAGATACTCTACTTTCTATTTAATTGTATAGTAGAAATGTTCCAAATGCAGCCGAAAACCTTAAAAAATAATACAATAATACAAAATTGTTTTATTCTGTGGTATTGTTAATTTGCAAATTTTATGCTAAACTGAACTTACGAACGAAATTACGAATGGAAGTAGCAACACTTCTCATTGGCTGGGCAGCGCGTAATGGTGCCTGAGCGCCATCTATGAGAGTATTTTAAAGTCGAGCCATTGTATAAGTTGAAAGGGATATCGATAGATGGCGCTATCCCGATAAAAAATAAATTAATAATTTGATTATAATACAAACCTACCTAATCTGCAAAGGTGAGGTGTTGTCGACAACACCTCAGCTTTGCACGTATTATTTCATTCTTTCCAAAGTATATTGCTACGAGTATTTTATCATTACGCTAAAATCGTGGGTAGTAAAAAATTTAATAAAACGTTAGTGCACCGAATATACTTTTAATTCTTTGTTTTGCAGTTTTGCAACAAACCAAAAAAACATTCATTCTAAGTAACACTTATAAAAGTATATTGTTCGTGCAACTCCTCGATCATTGTTTCCAAAATTGTACACAATAATAAATAGAATATACTTAATAAAAATACTTGATTGCACACCAATAACAAAACAACAATACAAGAAAAACACAGAGGACAATAAAAATATTCATTAGTACAGAGAGAAAGAAAGAGGACATAGAGCGCAAAGGCGAACTATCACCGGTACTGATTTATTCCAGTCAACCATTGAACAATAAACCATTTATATTAGAGCATATTTTGCACTGTCTGTTTGTATATGTTAGTCTGTCATATTTCCACCGCCAGATATAAATAGTTTCCGAAGCAAACCGCTTTCTTCTCCGAACATCTGAAGTAGAGCCTCCTCCGCGCTGGGTCTTCGGACTGAATTATTTAGGTGTTCGTCTCGTTACTCTAGCCGCCGTTTCTGCAGGTGCGGCAATCATATTGTTTCTCTCCCACTGCCTACCCCACACCAGACATTGTTTCTCAGCTTTCGGTTAGGGTTGCAATGTTTCATAGCGTTTTGACTTAGAATTCGTCTTAGATTTAGGGTTATATGAAGTAGCTATAGGGTGTGGCATACTCGCAATTCGATAATTATTATCAAATCTTATAATCATAATTCGTCTTATTTTTAACATAATAAACATTTTTGTATCTACTTATTTATATAAATATAAGAACATTATAGGCTTAACCTAATACGCTCCCTGCCTTACGTCATATATATGTAGGTACGTATATAATATTTTATTCTAATTCATTATTTAAATATATAACTATATAATAATTCGAGTATATTGGTACAAACTATTGCTAAATACGTCAAACTCTGGCTCTGACGATTGAATTATTGTACGTATTATACGAGTATCTACCTGAGAGCACAACTGCAGATTGGTTCTCGAAGGAAAAGGTTGCATTAGGTCGTGTGTTCTGTGTGCGTAGGTACTCATGTTGGAACGCGTCAATTGAGATAAGTCGTGAATGAAAGTCGAAAAACATTGAAATTGTTGAAACACATGTTTTATTCGAATTGATGCAGACATTTTAATAATGGAAGTAGATATATAACACAATACATAGTTTTTCAATTATGACTTTTTACGAATGCAATACACATAGATAGATATATAAGGTGTTTCGTTAGTCATGTCAAAAATTTCGGGAGGGTTACATACACACTCAAATAAACACTTTACGTAAAAAAAAACATATGTTTATAGGAGCATTTTTTTCTCCCAACAGAAAAATTAAATCAAATATATATACAAATTAAATTACATAATTAATTTTTTTTCCATAATTTAAGACTTTTTTCCGTAGTGGCAACCCTAGTTTCCCTCTCCCCACCCCTGTGGCGCTGTGCTTCATTCTTAATCCCACTGATGAATTATGATTAGCGCACTGCACTCACTGCCATTAGAAAAGTGGGTTGAAGCGGGCGGAGCCGCTGTCACATATAGTGGCAGATTTGTTTAGCACTCTGTCCGTAGCACGAGTTGTGTTAAACTTTCTTTTTGAAGTCGTACCTACGTTGTTTTATTATATTTATAGACGAATTAATAAGATTACCAGTTTCTCATATATTAGCGAATTTAACTATGTTGGTGATGTGTAATAAACTAATAAACGTTTCGCTTAGTTAGGTAGGTAGGTACTAGGTACCTGATGTAAAAATGTGAAACTGATGTAATAAAAATATTATAGACTTAAATATATTATGCCAAGAAAAAAGTTTGCACATAAATTAAAGAATTTATTATTCGTTCCTTATTGCTCAAATTTTTTATGCACCACACACACACATTGTAATAAGAAAATTGTATTTCACAAATAGATTTCACTCAAAATGTGGGCACACAAGATGTGTACATACATCACAATGTAATTTATACATTTAAAGGAAACCGCAAACAAGCAATGCTAATTAATTAGTAACTCAATATGAAATTAAACAATCGTAATGGGAAGCGCAATTAGCTTGTGTTGGAGAGCGCGAGGTAATTAAATTTAGTTAATTGACGTTACACACAATTAGGCCCACGTTTAATCAGAAGGCCCAGTTTCGCGTTCGGTCCCCAGGTTGGGGGTGGGGGAAAGTACATAGGTTTATTCGACACGTACCTACTTCAAGATTTCGGATCATCTACTCTAACTAACTTAGTGTAATGTAATGTAACTAAGTAGTACTAGTAACTAAGGAAATAGTGTAGTGGTGTAGGTACGCGGCATTTGTTGTAGGCAGCGTCGGGTGGTGGGAGCGATCTTAGCGTCCAGCTCTTGATCTCGAGGTCCGTCGACGTACACCAATGAGTTCTTTTAAATTTGAAAATTCACTTGCTCATCTGCACTTGCTGCTTCACCATTCGGAACCGGTGCGAGACTGTGTAGGTCTCTTCAATATAAAAAAAAAAATACTGTCTCAAATCTTTATATGAACATTAATTGTTCTTATTCGAAATCTTGTAACTTACATTTTTTAGTCAGGAGTAACGTAGAATGGGATAACATTTTTGTTTAAAATGTACAATTATTTTTTATTATTACTTTATCTTCAATTCCCACGTTCAACTATTTTGCTACTACCTTATTTATTCTTATTTAATCTCAAACATCCAAAAGTTTTTTTTTTTCTAAAGTTGACTGTAAGAAATAATCTGCAAGGGATAAGTTCGTCTTTGCACTTTATGTAGATTTTTTAAATGTTTTTATTACTTTTGAATCTTACCTGGAGCAATAAGGCATTTTCTATCTATCTATCTAACTACAATTTGTACAGCGGGCTTTTCTATTTACATATTTATAATAATAATTATATGCACAATATTTTACAAAATAAACTCATTTTATTTAAATAAATGTTTTATTTTATAAAATTTATTACACCACGGTCGTAGCCGGCGATGTACCTAGCCAACCGTATATGTATGTATATTTTAATTAGTGTAAGTGAACAAATAATAATAATAGTATAAATAGGCATATGCTAAGTAGAATATATATATATATCTAGCAGGTACAAATAAATGTGAGTTGAGCGATACTGCCAACCATGAACGAACTAGCTCTCATTGGTCTGTGCTGCCAACAAACTGCAGCACAGTTTGACAGCATAGTTTTCTTAAGAAATATAATATAAATATTTCGTTGACCTCTTTGAACATCGTAGTTGTAAAAGTACATGCAGGAATAAACAGGAAATCTATCTAAACTTTAAGGTTCGAATCTTCGAATTACTTCTGGTAATTACAGAGTAAACGTGAGGACACGTGTGCCGAATCACGTCCCATACGATTGACCGCCGGCGCCCCCGCCGCCTCCGCCGCCGCCGGCCGGAAAATCCGATCGAGCAATACGGTGCGGGTGTGTGTGTGTGTGTCATCGGCCTTACCTATCGTTCGCAATTTTCCCGTCGCTGTCAGCCGGCGACTCTCATACTGCTGCTGCTATCGTCTATATAATTTGTCGTGTCGTTCTCGCGTCGCACGACACAGAGTCGCGACGCGCACGACTCGCGGAACGCTCACTCTAAATTATTCACGCCGATCTGTCACGACCCGGGGCTTGAACCCCGTACCGGCCGGCATCGTGACGGCAATCAGAGCTAAAAAAGGAATCGGCCTGCCACGCCTGCGGTTCATTACCTGAAGCGAAACTATGGGATCTGTTTTGTCGCATACCACTTAAAAAAACCGGCCAAGTGCGATTTGGACTCGCGCACCGAGGTTTTCGTACCGCCACGTAAACGGTGGGTTTTAATTATTTGTTATTTTAGTTTAGAGAGGCACTCGCATGTATAGCCATCTATCGGTGAAAGGTCATTCACTGTCAATGGCACTCTTTTGAAAATTAAGATATTAGCAATTAATCCCCTTAATTTTTTCTTTTTCTATTTTTTATTATTTGTTGTAATATCCGGCATAATAAATACCGCATATTCTGTGAAAATTTCAACCGGCTAGCTATTACGGTTCCAAAGATGCAGTGGGAGAGACAGACAGACAGACGGGGTAGGCTTAGGAATAGGCTTCCGTACTGGATACGGAAACTTAAAAAAGAATAGTATTTAGCTTGAGAATAATTACCGTATACTTCATCCACTGCAGGACGATACTCGTGACAGCTGTCAGTCTAACACCGAGTCTAACACAAGTCTTTAATAGTGTGTATGCAGCAACATCTTACATAGGCAATTTATTTACTTATTTACTTACTTAAGCAAATATTGTAAGGTGTATCTACTGCAATTATGAGAAAACAAATTTATAACTGAAATTAAAAATGAAAATAAATACTTAAAACAAACTTTATTGATCATCCGTATCTGAAGGGATTATTACAAACTAACCTTTGACAATGCACTAGTAAAGAAAGGACAGTATTAATTATAATAACATACGAACGAATTATACATAGATACATATAACCGATATACATCCCTAAATATACATAATTATAAATCAATAAATATATCTTTTTTAATTATTTAGTACAATTTCTACGGGCGACCGACCTGCGACCGGCCGTGTAACGTACGTCAATACATTCAATGAATATCCTCATAACTCGAGAACCACTTTATCGATTTACATACGGCTTTCACTGTAACA
Organism: Nematopogon swammerdamellus; assembly: GCA_946902875.1. Taxonomy (NCBI): domain Eukaryota; kingdom Metazoa; phylum Arthropoda; class Insecta; order Lepidoptera; family Adelidae; genus Nematopogon; species Nematopogon swammerdamellus. Next base: position 7,520,027 of record OX336337.1, read on the forward strand.
TTTTGTCACTTCTCAAGATGATTTTAGGCAAACGTAAATCATAACGCTGCGTCATAGGCGGCCTGAGCTGTTGTGAAAATTCACGCTAAGCGAAGCCGCGGGCAAAAGCTAGTGTACAATAAGTAAAAGACATTTTGTAATGTATGTCAACTCTTATATACTATACAAATATTTTTTTATACACTTTACATACCTATAGGAAATTCAGTATTGCGTAGGTTGCACTTATTACAACTAGGTGCACGGTGCACATAACGCATTCATACACGGCGAGACCTATCTACAAATTAATATTCTCAGTACCCTAATCACGAGATTTAACCTACACCGCGTACTACGCTACGCCGTGTTCTCCGCATCATTTTGTATGGAGAAACGAAGTTCGCAAATGTATCACTAGAGGCGCTGCTCCGTTTATCAATACAAAATGACGCGGAGAACACGGCGTAGCGTAGTGATTAGGGTACTACACTACAAATAGTAGAAAAGAAATGCAACACATTTATTAGTGGAGCTCTGATTTAGAGTCTATTTAGCATCACCATCGAAATTGATTATGTTAGGCGTTCCGTCTATAAGCTGTTGTCATATTTAATCGAAAAAAAATTTTTAGACGATCAGGGCCCTCTTCATGTGGTGCCGTGACCAGGATTCGAACCTTGAACTCCGGCTTGAGCCGCCAATATAATCAACTGGATAGAAGATGTACGGGCATCAATGAGTAATTATATTGATTTACCTGCACTGCAGTCTTCTGCCCGTTCTTACAATATTGTTGTGACTTGTCTAAGCGTAATTAATTAATGTACTACCAACAGGATTAATAAATAAACTGAAAGTGAAACTAAAAAAGTATGAACTTATCTCGTAGTTTTCAAATGTATGGAAATGGTATCAATTAGTTGAGCATGTGAAGTGTGAATGAAAATATTTCGTGTTTTTCGCGCAGTTCACTATAGCCGGCACGACCAAAGGGAAGCACTGACATGGCGCCAGGTGTAACTTTATTAACTCGCGTTACTATCCGCCTCGTGCTGTGTGTGGGTGGACGAGATAAATTTGTGGGTTATTCAATGTAATTCTTTGGAATAATTTGTCTGACAAGCCCTATCATACAATAGTACGGTGGTACACAGACGAATTTCTCGTAAATGACACATACATTCCCATATTCGCTTTTAGGCACGGAAGCACAATGTATCGTTTTGTTTATTATGCACACGAGCTCTATACCTACATGATGCGGTCGGGAATTTCCTCATTAGACTCTTTTCCGACTAATTATTTCAACGCGACTTTAGTCGCATAGGTAGTTACAATCAACCATCATGGTGAATTCCCCATAATAATAACTAAACTAACTCATTAGGCGGGTGTAACAATATATGCGCTTTAATTTTACGTTCGATGTTTCAATAACAACGCGTCATGCCATGCTATATAGTGCAATCACACAACAATAAAAACTACAAGAACTGTATTGCTACATACACACATACATACACACACATATACATACATACACACACATATACATACATACATACCCATACTCATACACACATACATACATACATACATATACATGCATGCATGCATGCATGCATACATACATACACCCTTACATACATACATGCCAAAACGCTGTATCGGGACAATCTGAGTAAGCAGAGTGATCTGTGTTGTGCTGCAAGAACTCAGGGGTGAATTGCAGCGCAACACCGAACACCACTTAAGCAGTAAGAAGGCACTAGAGACAGTTGTAATAACCTCTACCCTATACCTATTGTTTTTCCTTAGATATTAAAGGCAGAATTATCAAAAATCAACTCTTTAGCTCTAGAACAACTAGAATATAAAGAATCGAAATATGGCCAGCGTATAACTTTCAAGTGATCTCTAGGTTTGTCAGAAACAGTGTCGCTAATTCGTACACATAATTCCTGTAAAATGGACCCAATTATTACTTCCCTTTCAGGAAGCCGTTGTGTACCGTAATAACTCAGAGTACTAACTCTCATTTCCTAAATCTATTCTAGTAAATTCTAATATCAACATTAAAGCACTTACCAAACTAATTGCTCATTCGTCTATAGTCATTTAAACCCTTCTGGTTTCCCTCTGTGTTCTATGTGCACGCTTCGACAGCGCGCTCACGTACCTCGCTTGCGAGCTTGTGAGACCCGCCAAAATTCAAAATGAAAGTGTTCTGATGTTTGTGTTATTGTTATTATTAAATTATGATCAATGTATTACTTGATAGCTTAATTTTGTTGTGCTGTTCAATAGATGAAATCTATTATTTATATTTTCTTCTAAATTTTAGAACTTCAACAATACAAACTTTTATTGACCCCTTTTGAAGGGGTTTGTGGAACTGGCCCCACTAAATTCGTATGGACCCTCGGTCCATACGATATTTATCCATCGCCAGTCCCCGTGACTCCCAACGCAGATAAATTTGTACTTAAGCTACAAATTTATTATTTGTCCCTAGGAGTCCCCGTTTTCTGATCTGTACAAAATATACATCTTCAGACAGATTTACCAATTTAATCTCGTAGTGTTATGTTGGAGTTCAAAAGATATTCTTTTGTCCTCCCTAAAGGCATAAGTGTATGCTTTTAATTGTGAGTGTATAGTGTATATGTTATGGTTTATATTTCTGTGGCTATCTATTGATATACCTACAGAAATTGTTTTATTCCAAATGATGCGGTCAGGGGTCCACCTTTCACCGAAATCATTTAGGAATATTTTCTTAAGGGTTTATTAAAATGGTGTGCTGGTCATAATCTACATAACCTATACAGGTATATTTAAACCTGATTTACGCAATCTCCCTACGTCCTAAAACGTAACTAGCCAGTATGTTGCATATGCATATATATTACAAAATTTACCTTTGAATTCCACTATCCTAACCGGTCTGACACGATTCACTAAAATCACCTTAAATAAAACACCATTACAAATAGAATAGCGTAAAACAATAAATTCAAACGAAACCACAACACCCGCCACTGAATCTAATCGCGAAGTTAACACTTAATAAAAATATACTTTTATATCAAAATACGGTAAAACCACTGATTTTACATATTTAAATTCGACATATTTTTTAATAATTACGCGTGGTTCAAACACTCTTATATACGTATGATTTACGAATTTAAAGATCGGGTTTTGTTTCTTTTAATCTTCTCTATATTTTAAAATACCTTCCCAATGTACTAGTCCTCATGGCAGGCCAGTTCGGACATAGTGTCATTGTAAAAGTTCTTTGGAAATCCTTCCATCACCAGTCAAGATTCCAGAATCCAGCTCAACCTTCATCCAGAACTCAAAAGGCTCAAAAAGAACATCCAAAATATAATTCGCAACCTAGTTGAAAATTCCTATATCACCCCCAAAATTACAAAATCCAGCTCAACCTTCATTTGCAACTCCGAAAGCTTTACAGAAATTCCCACACTAAAATTCACGAATCAAACAAACTCTATTCACTGACTTCCTTTATGTACGTGAAATTTATGATCAGGTCACAGTCCATTATATTTTAATATAAATTAAAACCTTCCCAATGTACCTGTCCTCATGGTAGGCCAGTTCGGACATAGTGTCATTGTAAAAGTTCTTTGGAAGTCCTTCCATCACCAGTCAAGATTCCAGAATCCAGCTCGACCTTCATCCAGAACTCAAAAGGCTCAAAAAGAACATCCAAAATATTTTCCGTAAAACTAGTTGAAAATCCCTATATCACCCCCAAAATTACAAAATCCAGCTCAACCTTCATTTGCAACTCCGAAAGCTTTACAGAAATTCCCACACTAAAATTTACGAAACAAACAAACTTTATTCACCGGTTTTTACAAAATCATTTATGAACTAAGAAAACCTTCCCAATGTACCAGTCCTCATGGTAGGCCAGTTCGGACATAGTGTCATTGTAAAAGTTCTTTGGAAGTCCTTCCATCACCAGTCAAGATTCCAGAATCCAGCTCGACCTTCATCCAGAACTCAAAAGGCTCAAAAAGAACATCCAAAATATTTTCCGTAAAACTAGTTGAAAACCCCTATATCACCCCCAAAATTACAAAATCCAGCTCAACCTTCATTTGCAACTCCGAAAGCTTTACAGAAATTCCCACACTAATATTCACGAAATTAAACTAATTTCAATCACCGGGGTTTTTTACCAAATTCATTTACTAAGAAAACCCAATCAAAAATACACGCGAGCGAAGCCGAGTGAAATTATTCACTAGGAAAACCCAATCGAAAATACACGCGAGCGAAGCCGAGCGATACTTCTTTCCCGAACTTATTCGAAAACTCACGCGAGCGAAGCCGTACTAACTTTCGTACCTGGGCTCTCGCTAAATACGCACGACCGTCTCCTTCGACTCCCAAAACAGACTGAACTCCCCACGCTCCCCTCCCTCTCCTTTTATAATCTTTCCTCGTGTCACAATCCTGACACGCAGGAACAAATCGAACGGTGGCCTCCTAGTATGGCCATGACACGTTCGTGTCACGGAGCGCGATTTTGTATGGAGATTGAATTTCGATTTTTAGTATGGGCTGGACACGTTTGTGTCACGCAGGAACAAATCGATCGGCTGCCTCGTAGTATGGCCGTGTCACGTTTCTGTCCGGACTCGTAATTTTGTATGGAGGATAATTTTATGTTTTTAGTATGAACTGGACACGTTTGTGACACGATATAAATTCGATTTTGGAGGGAAAACAAACCCTCTTCGTACCTTCCACATGGTACCTAAAGCTGTTTCGCTCGTCAGCGATGCGATTTACCTCTACTTCGGGGGTTTTAACACCACTTCCCCGCACCCATTGTGCATCTCCGCATGCAGAGAACTGTTGCTTTTGTTATATAAATTAATTGATGTTATTACATGTGCTCTATTAATAAATCGACTTTTAGCGCCATAACGGAGTGTTTTATTTATATATTTTTGTTTAATATCGTCTATATTCTTCGAGTATTTTCATTTAAAATGCTAACGTTCCAAGTTGTTAGTTTTCTTATTGTCTATATATTAATTCCTGTACATGCGTGATACCATCTTCCGTGTTTGATAATACTATTCATGTACGGAACCTGGACACGCAGAAACCAATCGAAATCTCCTTACCATCGTCGTGTTTTATTCATGTCAGGACACGAAACCATTCCTTCATACTAACACCGCTTAACGAAAACCCCTCCCGCACCGCTTGACAAATTACCTCAGGTCGCTCCGCCTCGCCCCGCGGCCCACGCGCGCCCGCAGCTCGGTAATACCTCACCCCTTGTCTTGTTTAGTGTATTAGTTTGAATCATTAATAAATAATTATTAAAATAATTTTAGACCCTGTGCGATATCTTCACAGAGATCACGAAACTTCAAATTCCCATAAACTCCGTCATGTCCAGATTCCAGACACGCAGGAACAAATAGACCAGCGACCTCATAGTATGGCCGTGTCACATTCGTGTCCTGACACGAATTTAGTATGGAGATTAAATTGAATCATTAGTATGGACTCGACACGAATCGGACACGCAGGAACAAATCGAACGGCGCCCTCTTAGTATGGCCGTGACACGTTCTTGACACGCAGGAACTAAACGCTCGGTTGCCTCGTAGTATGGCCGTGACACGTTCGTGTCACAGAGCGAAATTTCGTATGGAGATAGAATTTAATTTTTAGTATGGGCTGGACACGGTTGTGACACGCTCGAACAAATCGAACGGTGGCCTCGTAGTATGGCCGTGTCACATTCGTGTCCTGATACTATTTTAGTATGGAGATAAAATTAGATTAATTAGTATGTGCTGGACACGGTTGTGTCATGCAGGAACAAATCGAACGGCGGCCTCGTAGTATGGCCGTGTCACATTCGTGTCCTGACACAAATTTAGTATGGAAATAAAAATAAATTATTAGTATGAGCTTGTCACGTTTCTGACACATAGGAACAAAACGTACGGTGGCCCCGCAGTATGAGCGTGTCACGATCGTGTCTTGACAATAATTCATTCTTTCATACTAACAACTCGCAGCGAAATAATCACTACTCGCGCTCCTTGACTCGCTACCTCATGCCGCGCTCAAACGGCGTGATGATACCGCGATCTCTGACCCCGCGCCCGCAAGACGCGCGCCTTCTTACCTCACCTCTCCGCCGTTTCGTACGCGCCCATGTCTTGTTCCCCTCTCACCGCGTGTCAGGATTACCTCATGCTACCTTCCCCGCCTCGGCGCTCTATAGTGTTTTATATGCGAACCAACTGATGTTATTATATTTCTTGTTTGTCTAATTGCGCGTCGTATTGTAATGGCCGTTCGCGCCATTTTATTTCTTAGTGGAGTGTGCAGTCACGATTGAATTTATTAGGTGATTAGTTAAATTGTAATATAAATTATTTTGTTAATGAAACGTTTTAATGTTCTATAATTTAGCTTTGAATTACTATTGGCTATATATTTATCTTTTTTACCTTGTGTGATTCCATCACAGTCGCCCGCATAGAGGTTCGTAACGAAGCAAAGTCAACGGAACCTCATTCCGTGACGCTTGATCTCGTTAAGAAGCTATATACATTATGATCTTGAAAATTACTTCTTCTTTGTTAGGGTTTTATTGTTCCCTTCCAAGAAGTTTGTATATATAATTATTTATCACTGTTAGGGTTCAAGTTCCCTTCCAGAGACCCCCTTCTTCTATAATTTTTAATTTGTGTGTTTTTTTTTTTCAACACCATCTGTCCACGTGCTTTAGGAAGTTCTTACCCTCCAGCTTAGGATTTATCTCCCTTAGCTTAAAGAGAAAAGATTTTTAGAATGCATACCACAACCTTACCACCTCCGGCTTAGACCATGTTTGCACTCTTTCCCTTATCTTCCATTTGCAGCTCGTGCCAATACTACATTAAACAAATATTTTAGTGTAATTGATTTAGTTTATTATTAATAAATCTAGGAATTTAGGCAAAAGTTATCACCTCAAAGCCTTAGATCCCTATATTCTGCCTCTAACAGATTTCCCAACAGTGCAGGAACCTCTAGTCTCATCCTTTACCGTATGGGCCGAAACAGAACATCACCGCTTACAGTGCAATACACACCTTACCACCTCCGGCTTAGGCTATGCAAGCAGTTCGGCAGGACAGAACTGGTCCGTGAAGAACACATAACACACCTTACCACCTCCGGCTTAGGCTATGCATGTATCCTAGCACAACAAGCTTCCATTAAAGGCAGAGTAGTCGGGATACATATTTTCAAAAGACTTCGAAATCGACTCATGCATCATTTTGGATCCTAACTCACCTATTGACGAATAGACGGACTCGGTATGCTTGTAAACGATTCTACTTTAACTCCTCCAACATTTCTCCGGTTAATGATTTCAAACCAAATACTACACTCATTCACTGTAAATAGACCAGAAAATGTCATCCTGAACTTCCAACGCTCCATTTTTTTGTGTTCGGAACGCCTTTAGTAGACGATGTCATAATCCCTCCCCAGCGTGAGTCAGACTCAGTAAAATGTAAAGTTCTGCACTTAAGGCATTTTCACCTCACCTTTTCTAAGTCCCAAATTGTGTGTTCTTCACACTGAATTTAATTTAACATTATTTTCGAAGCAATGTATGGGAAAACCAAACGAAGCCAAAGTATCCTGATTCCTTGTAAAGGTCCCTTCAGGTTAGAGCGCTGCTCTCATTAGAAGGAAATTTCACTACAGAGTACAGACACTACAATACCCGCAGGTTTACTCGCGTATTTTACACAAACATCCAAAACCATCCACTCAAGTCAACAAGTCTATTTTAAATTTTTGTTACTTCTTATTTAGAAGTAATTTAGTCTAACTCTCCTCACTGTACAGCATTTTATTTATTTATTTTGTCATATTTGTTTCCCGTTTTTTTTTTTTTATACTTATTTATATTAATTTTATATATTTATAAAATAAATTACCTATATAAAATTTATACAAACAGACATAAACAAAAGACGGTATTCTCGCCGGCGACGGGAGACGAGAATTATTATTATTATTATTATTTATCGTAAGGACCGATACAGTACATCACTGTTTACAATGCAATACACGCCTTACCACTCCTGGCTTAGGCTATGTAAGCAGTTCGGCAGGACAGAACTGGTCCGTGAAGAACACATAACACACCTTACCATCACCGGCTTAGGCTATGCAAGTAGTTCATTATTTTTTTTTTCTTTTTATTTTAGAATTAATTAATATATTTATTTATTATTTTTTTTTTTTTTTCGCCCGCATGACTTTACTTACTCTGTGAAATTTAATTTTAATTTTCTAACCCGTATGAATCTATTTATTTTAACAATAATTTAATGAGCACTACTCTAGTGGTTTATTTACAGTATTTATGAGAATGTAACCCACAACTACGTCTATCAACAATTCAATACGCTCGCTACCGACAAAGTATCCTTAACATGATAAAAGTCACCGATAGATAACGTGATAATAGAAATTGAAGAAGGTTTTGTATAGTGTAACGATTATGCGTAACAGTAGGTTGTTTCACATAATCAATTTTGACAAGGCGCTTAATAAAATTACATTTTTTTTTTTTTTTTTTTTTTTTTTTTTACTTTATTTTACAAAGTTATTCCATTAGATAAATTTTCTCTGGTTCCTATTTTATCACAATCCTTTTCCTTTGTAGGTTTTCTTGTAACCTGTAAAATAACACAAAATGTCAATATTTTATATATTTTACAAAAAATTTTTTTTTTTTTTTTTTTTATAAATATTTACTAACCTGTTTGTAAATGCTTAGAAGGATTGTTTTCTTTTTTTTTTTTTTTAAAGAAAAAAAAAAATTTTTTTTTTTTTATTATTAAATCATTTTATTAGTCTTCTTCTATAAAATTAAACATGTTTACATACTGTTAAATTACATAAAATGTATCAAAATCATATTTTCAATCTTCTTAAATAAAATTAAACCTGTTACAACCTGTTGAATTACATGAAATGCAACAAAAATCGTTTTATTAACTTTCTTCTATAAAATTAAACCTGTTTACAACCTGTTAAATTACATAAAATGCAACAAAATTTATTTTATTAATCTTCTTCTATGAAATTAAACCTGTTTACAAACTGTTAAATTACATAAAATACAACAAAAATCAATCTCCTTAAAATTAAACTTATATTAACAATGTGTACTTGTGTTCTTTATTGTAATTTTTATCACAGATGCATCACGCCAGAACTAGCGAGATTTAATTTTAAACCCTATCGAACATGTTAATGTCCTCATATTATAATAAAGGAATTCTAGCTGGGACGCACAAGAATTAACCTAAAACCCTAACAGAGAATGTTAAGTGACCCCCCTTTTTATAAGGAATTCACGCTGGGACGCACGTGAATTAACCTAAAACCCTAACAGAGAACGTTAAGTGACCCCCCTTTTTTATAAGGAATTCACGCTGGGACGCACGTGAATTAACCTAAAACCCTAACAGAGAACGTTAAGTGACCCCCCTTTTTTATAAGGAATTCACGCTGGGACGCTCGTGAATTAACCTAAAACCCTAACAGAGAATGTTAAGTGACCCCCCTTTTTATAAGGAATTCACGCTGGGACGCACGTGAATTAACCCAAAACCCTAACAGAGAACGTTAAGTGACCCCCCTTTTTTATAAGGAATTCACGCTGGGACGCTCGTGAATTAACCTAAAACCCTAACAGAGAACGTTAAGTGACCCCCCTTTTTTATAAGGAATTCACGCTGGGACGCTCGTGAATTAACCTAAAACCCTAACAGAGAATGTTAAGTGACCCCCCTTTTTATAAGGAATTCACGCTGGGACGCACGTGAATTAACCCAAAACCTGTATGAAAGGTAAACACCCTGTATGAATGGATGACACCCAGTATGAACGGAAAACACCCTGTATGTATGGAAAACATCCTGTATGAATAGAAAACACCCTGTATGAATAGAAAACCCCCTGTATGAATGGACACCAGTATGAACGGAAAACACCCTGTATGAATAGAAAACCCCCTGTATGAATGGAAAACCCCCTGTATGAATGGACACCCAGTATGAACGGAAAACACCCTGTATGAATAGAAAACACCCTGTATGAATAGAAAACACCCTGTATGAATAGAAAACCCCCTGTATGAATGGAAAACAAAATAAAATCTTTACTAATGAAATCTGTTTAGATTTAGTTTTTTTTTCTTTTAAAACTCCAATGTGTTAATTATATGGTTAAAATTCTGGTCTATGTAGTCTTCTATAACCGGAATCAAATCTGACTGTGGATTGATGATGGATCCTTCTCTCTCAGGCCCGTCTGATTCTTGTTTCTTGCTCTTCTGTTTGGACAACCAATTCATTTCCGTCGTCACAAACTGTGTGATTTGTTGAAGTTGTCCTTCATATTCTGATATTAGTTTCTCTCTCCTGACTTTCCTGATATTTGATTTTTTTTTGTGAAGCGTTATGTCTTTCTCCAACCGTTTCTGTCTTCTGTGTAAATCATGTTGAAGTCTGCTCCCTACTTTTGGCTCCTGTTCCTCCGCTGTTCCTATTGTTTCTTGGTGTTCTTCTTCCATTATTGTTAACATTCTTTTTGTTATGTCCAGTCTGTAGACTTTTGTTTTTAGTAATTGTTCCTCTTTCTCTTCTTCTTCTTGGAACTGCATTAATTCTTTCCTTTTTGACTCTATTTCCTTCTGATTCATCATGTCTCTTTTCTGATCTTCTCAAAACCTGTCAAAAATGTATTTTCATCAAAACTTTTCTTTTCTCTGAAAATAGGTGGTCATAAAATATTTTGTTGCGGGGTTTTTTTTTTTTTTTTTTTTTTGAAATCCTAATTTTGTATCTATTTATTTTTTTATTTATTTGTTTTGTTTTAAGTGTTATGTAGTTCATTTATGTTTTCTTATTTTCCACAATTCTCTTTCCAGGCCAGTCTTAAATTTTGTAATTCTTTATGTATCTTCGCCTTCTCTACCCTGTTATTTTGTTCCAAAAGGATCATTCTATTTTTTATTTTCCCTAATCTTCTGTAAATGCTCATGCATTTTCTTAACTTATTTTGTTTTTCAAGATGAAATTTTCTTTCTAATTTCATTTCCTTTTCCAATTGGTCCAACTTTGCTGTGTTTTCCAAAATTTCCTTATTGATGTTGTTGCTAATTTCCTGTTTATTACAAAGGACTTCTTTCCTTATTGTTTTTATATTTATTTCAATGTTGAGTTGTAGTAATTTATATCTTTGTGTTATCATTTCTTCAGTTAGTTGTATTATTACTGATTTTATTTGTTCCATCCGTAGTTTTGTTTGAACCCTGAAAATTTTCAGTTTTATTTAAATTTTCAACAACAATTTTCCTTAATTTTCTTGTCTTTATAATATTTTTCTAAGTGTATGGTATTAAAGTTTCCTCTAATTTTACCGGTGTCTGGGTGTACTAGTGTGTAATTATTTTTATAAGGTGTCGCCGCTATGGTATATGGTCCTTCGTAAATTAGTACACATTCATTCGTCCGGAACCGTTCACTCAGAATGCATACCCATTACTTCTCTAGTATGCTCGTCCATTGGCAACGCCCAATTACAACAAAAGTTATCCAAACAATCTTACACATACAGATATAAATAAATATCCATAATTTCATTCCAACAAATGTTGCGCAATCATATGCAGTGTCCGAGCACATTCGTCGTTTATCCGATACTCTGTAGCAGACAGACGCCCGATCGTCGACCACGCCTAAGCATAAAATGGAACGCTCCTCCTTCAGTTAAGTGCACCTATAACCCCATAGGTAGGCAAGAGCAGAATAAAATTAAAGTGAAACACCGAGCGAGGTGGGAAACCCCTGGAAATGCCCACGTCCAGCAGCAGTCTGACACAGGCCGCTGCCGACTAATACGAACCAAGGTATTTATATAAGACCCCCTACAAAATATATAAACACATTCGTGCCGAAACTTTACGCTGTCACTTTACCTTTCAAAATACTCATCAATGAGCAAGTTCAAGATCTTTAGTTATGGTAAACCTTAAATAAATAATATAAATTTAAACTAATTCGGATTAATGTAACTCTCATACTTTTAACATTATCATTTAATAGGCTATACACTCAGCAGCCCGACCGTGGTAATTCCACTCGATCGACGAGCTCGAGCAAAGTGAACGAGTAGGTATAAATGGCACCGTCGTATCTGTCAAATGTACAAGTGAGTGAGTGCACGAAACGGTCTCGTGGTCTACTCGAACTCGAACGTCGTTCCACCACATTTTGACAGTCATTGGCAAAGTTGCACGAAATGTGAACTCGGACTTCGAGTCATCTTGACGTATACGCTCACTCAAACACTTGATTGATTTTGATCATCCCCTGCGACAGTTTAGAAAGTCTCAAGGTTGATCACATGCCAAATTAATGATTCCCTTCTTTGAATCTAGTGTAGAGGTATTTAAACATGTATTATTCTATCTACAAGTTGTTCATTCCTTCATTCATTAAGTATTCACTCAAATATTATAGATAAAATACAAGTAGGTACTTATGTACCTATCACTAAAATAAAATAAGAATAAAGTCTGTACCTAGGCACACACACACACACACAACACACCACACATACCACACATACCACACGCCACATTCCGACCATCAACCCGACAACCGGGGCAAGCAGAGCAACCGGTGCCGCGCCACACACACCCAACCACTTCAAGCAGCAAGCAAGCACGAAGACCCACCCCTCCGCACGACTCGGCGGAAGGACCACGACAATGCGACAGGGGCCAGCCCGCCGCCCCTCAGCACGGCATCATGTTCCCCGCACCCCAGCCGCCTCCTCCTCTACACGCACAGGGAGAAACGCAGCGGGGCCACTATCATTAATACCGACCGGCTCACATGCACGGTACCGTTGTTAATGCTAAATAAAGTCTTGTGTTCTAAGTACACGACTCATATCAATTTGACAGTGCCCATCTAAGTATGTACCTACCTATGTAACTAAATTATAGGTGACCGGTAGTGGAGCTATAGTGTATAACCAAGTATGATAATAATAGATAGGTACATACAGGAGTTATTTATTTTTAGATAGTTAGGTATCTACAGCTATGTATTACCCGTCGGAATTTCTATATAGGCATTATAGGCTAGGCACCTCCTCTCCTCGAATAAATGCGCTTTCCTCCGCACTTCACCGCGGTCTCACCTCGTTAGTACCGTTATCGGGGTATTTTTGTGGCTAGGTAATATGGCTGGAGGAAAGGCGGAGGGTTGAGGGGAAGAGATTCAAAATGATTGTCATCATCACTCACACAACTGGCTGACCGACCGACAACCAACATCACGTGTGTTACCGCGATGTAATTTTTACCAATACTAAATAGCTACTCTTAAATATCGAGGTGTTCAATTTATACGCGTTTTCAATTTAGTCAATACTCTTTTTCCTCTTTTAATTAACATAAAGATTCTGACAAATAGTATACATACTATATTGACCGTTTGATACCTGACAAAATGAGCGCTTTGCATTCTAGGTAGCATAATACATTTAGTAAAATTTAATAGTGGCAAGATTGGTGGATCGACACTCGCTCGATAATTTCGTCACCTGTACAACCTTCGCATGCGCACTCACCCGTACGCCGGTACCAAAATAATTTGCTTCGTGCGATCGATCGAGTCGAACGCAACCCGAACTCGTCGTGCGAGCGAAACCAGCACGGCAGGGGCCCTGATGTTTACTTTTGTAAAAGGGAGGAAAAGTTTAATTTGAATTTTAAATATAATTATTTTGTTCCAGCGACACCTATCTCACTATGTATAACAATGCCCAACAAAATTTTCTACGTTGTAATGTCAAAACTTCACTAATACACCAATAGATGGCAAGTAAATAGAATACTCCATGTTTCGCAAAACTCACTTCCAAACATAATACTAGTATTGTATAAGTATAATTTGCTTCTGCAAAATCATTAAGCATTTTTCATAACCCCTCACTCCCTCCCTGCCTCTTAACCACTTCCTTTCAGATGTCACTATGATGTGAACATTGTGAACTGTGGGTATGTTTATTTCCTAATTTTAAATTTTTTTCCTTTTTCCTTCTTTTTCCCATTTTCCCGGGTTCTTGAGTATTTGAGTACCCTACCAAATCTTTCTCCATTCGACTTATTTTCTTTCCCCTTTTTTTTCTCCTTTTCGGATTTACTCCGAAATTCACTCCGTAAGGTTGGTACTTATTTGTTTTAGTACGCAAGTCTGGTCCCCTTACGCTGTGAAAGCAAAACAAACACTAGCAATGGTTCTTATTGTTCGCGATAAGATCCATATTCCTTCAAATATTTTTGAACCGGGCGCCCTGAGTCAGTTAATACACAACCACAGCAACGTTACCATTTATATGGAATTATCCATTTTTAAATGATTTTCAAGATAAAATGTGGAATTAAATATCCGGGCATTTCATACTAGTTTTATCATTTTACAGATTTCCACATAAGAAGATCAGTTTGGAATATGGATTTTCTATAAAGCTTTTCTATAACATCCACATTTAAATGATTATCCAATCGCATATTGATTCTCAGAAAGCCTAGAACTGAAATGCCGCCACGGTTTTGCATCTTGTGTGAATATAATGAATGACCGGCCAATATACGACCTCACTTCATTCTTTTCAAAATCTAAATCGTATTTAAATTAAATTAATAATCTACTTATAATATCTAAGCTATCTGCTCTAATAATTTGGCGGAACAGGTTTCACACGAATGCCTACCTACCCCGTTAATGCTGGCCACACTGAACTGAACCAAACTCGAATCAACCATACAGCCGCATCAATCCTCTATTCAAAATGGTGGCACCAATGTATTATTTCCGGCAACTCTTAGACCCACCCCTTCATTCACGTAATTTTCACAAGCAAACAGCTCACATACAACCGACCCATAAAACAGGCAACATCTACTGTCCACCTCCAGTGGCAATGGGCTGAGTACGTCAGGCAAAAATTTTTTCTGGACAACAGTGTCTTGCTCCGACATCCGCAGACAGGATACTTAATATAGGAAAACCTCCACTTCCAGTCAATACGTTGACATAAGATAATTAATGGAATCCAATAATACACATCTTCAGAATTGAATTTCTACATAGAAAAGTTAATGCATACGTTTTCTATTAGACCGTCATCACATCCATTCAATTTCCCCAATAATGTTAGTGAGACAAGATACGACTATCTTATCTTCTAACTCCCAATCACGTTGTAAGAATACATAAATACTAATATATCCATGTACTCGCTTTTATAAAATGAACAAACTCATACAACTAGACAAATATTTATGCTTCGTTCCCATACACAAAATATATGACTTCAGTTAACACGGAATCCATATACCTACATTAGCTCAAACATACTTCCTCAAATACATACCATCCAACATTTCCAATTCATAACTAAGTTGATAAAATGGATCTACACTGTTTGATAGTGAAATACGCCTTCGACAACACACCGCAACAAACCATCAACTAGTAATTCTATTGCGTGTCGCCTCGGACTAGGCGCTTAATAGCCTTCTTGCTTGATTTTCAACAAACACTTTTAACTTCATCTTTCTGAATCGTTGTAAAACTGTAGTCCCTTCCATTATCTATATTAATTGGCACAATTATAATGTTCTAATTAGCTGAAACGTTACATCTAATATCAAACTTCTGCTCTACAGCCAATTATATACATTACTGCTTGACAAATACATACAATCACAAACTGATATATATATTTTATTCCAACCCACATCTCAAGCAGTGAAATAAACAGCGTTATACTGCTGACCACACTAACGTATATTCAATTCCACAGATAACCAACACTCCGACATGGCATCCATAAAACCTATCTCCCACACATACCAACATGCTGCATCCAGGCAAGTCAACCTTCACATTGCAACAAGATACAGGGTCCTTTTCCCGCACTACCTAACAGTATAACCGTGCCAAGGTGAGAAGTGGCCAGTCCGTCACTCGCCATCCGCAGAGTTTCGCCTCACGCACAGTCACCCCTTTCTACTAGCATAAAACTACTCTCTCTTCACAACATATTACTTGATAAAATTTTAATTCTTCAGTAAAAAAATCTCCCGATGCGCCCCAACAAATTCGCAAGAAGCAAAACATCGCAAGTTCGTTTTTTTTTTTCTTTCCCTACAAAGCGCGATTCGTCATCCGCAAAGTTCCGCCTCACTCACAATCACTCCTATATATTATCGTAAAACTATACTCTCTTCTTAACATATTACTTGATAAAAGTTTTTTAATTCATCAGTAAAAAAATCTCCCGATGCGCCCCAACAAATTCGCCTCGCCTGGCGACAATTCCAAATTGTAACCGTCCGGCCTCTCATTTGTTATTATGAAACTGCAAGTTTCTGACGCTGTAGCCGGCATGTTCATATTATTAATGTTTAAGTGGCACTATAGAACCGGACGTAAAACGAACTCATAGCATCCCAATGCTTTACAATGACACAGCACAACAATAAAACCCTCAATTGCACTCCAGGAGTACTGACAGAAACAAAATCTACATACGCTTATTACAGAACTCCTCATTCCTTCCGAATTAACTGTCAATTCTAGTAGAACGGACAGACACAACCATTCTACAGAACTCTACATTTACCCTGAAACAAATTTCAACTTTAGTAGAACAGGCAGACATACAAGCAGACAGCGTAGGCTCCGCAAAACGATTTCCTCATTCGCTTTTTGTGCACCAACCTGCATCCTACAACTTGTAATATTCTATGCTATGCCGCTTAATACTATATTAACCGAGGCACAACGCCGATCACTCAACCCATACACATCTCAAGACTTAGTGCATGACAAAATAAATTGTATTTTCTGCGCATTGTTTTCCCGACGAGATACTTGACACAACAGAAGAACCGTACTACTGTTAACATCGCTAATGGCCTTCCCATTCCTCAATTACTTCGCCAACCACGCCGCACCTCCAACGGCGTGATGGTGTTGCGAACTCTGTCTCCGCGCCCGCAGGACGCGCGCGCGAGCTACGCCCTGCTCGGTCATCAATTCAACAGAGTCTCCGCATAGTATACTTGAATCATGTTAAGATAACAACAATCCGTACAATGAGCGTATGTCCCAGCGTCACAAAATGATCAAAACGGTCTAGTCAACGTGCGTTGACAATCCATCCAGTCAAACCGTACACAAACATTCATACTAGATAAATATGTAATCTTTATCTTCAACAAAACGAAAGACACGTTGTCACAGCTACTCACCACTGAGGTGTAGCACGTCGCAAGTACAGTTGCGACACTTTTTCCAGTAACTACGCACGACAGTACAAAACGCATCCGTCTGTACAACATTCGAGTAAGTCATGACAAAACGAGAGGTGGCTAGTCCGTCGTCTTATCGCACAGCAACACATAAAGTCACGAAGTAATAAATCAATATGTATTGATTTATTCTCAATCAAGTAAAACCATTTCATATACAAACATCCACTGTGGTATGATACTCGCACAGTTTATTAAGCACACATTTAAAAATACACAAATTACCCAAAAAATTAACAGTAAAATCTAACATACATTTACCTACTCATCATTCACTATTCATTTCGTTTACCTAAACATGAAAAAAAAAATTTTTTTTTTCTTTCTCAGCACTGCTATTTCATTTCCTCTGACAATTATATATATACCAATATTCATTCCACTCTTTTACCAATGTACACAAACCAGACAAGCATCAATGCATTAGCAATCTGAGCTAAACCACGCGCTTCTCCATTTTTTTTGTCTAAACCGAACACCTGCACCGATCACGTGGCTAAATTCTCTAACTTTTGTTAGTCTCGTATATAAGTCGTATCTCCCTCTCTCTCATTCATACCCCACTAGAAGAGCAAGTCTAAAATAGCGCTCTAGTCTACTGTCTCGTTCTAACTCTTACTTGCATTGCATACACTTTATACTAGTGGGAAAGAGATAAGAGTCATTCGTACACTTACGCCCAACGAAACTAATGATCAAACACAAACAGTACAACACGTGCACCCATAAATCAATCTTTCTTGACCATGGTTCTCTCCTCATGGGCCTAATCAACACGAAATTTACAAACTTGTGTAGGGTTGCCAAAAATATTCCACCTTCTTACTCCAAATTTCGTGATTGTAATTTCCACATAATAACAAAGTAATAGAAATCATACATACATACACACATCACACGCTTCCCCCTCCGACAGATCAGGCAAGCAGAGCAACCGGCGCTGCTCTACAGGGACTTTGGTATCTGTTTGTTTTATTCCAAAACAATTCAATGCATAATGTGACACATACATAAACAACATCTGTATAATACGACTCCGTGCACCACATATTATTATTATTTCCTATTTCCCCTTTTTTTTTTTTTTGAACAATATAATTAAATAAGTCAGATTAAACTTCCCAAACCCTTTAGCACGAATTTCTCTAAACACACAATGCACCCAAACATGCTTCATCTTTAAAACCAGTCCACACTAGTCTTTCAAAAATTTGGTAGCCCTGCGCCCGCAAGTATTCTGTGGCCTTGGCCAAGCGCTCATCAATCAATAATTCTCCAGTTCCACTTTTCCATAGAACAAATAATCATTATGCAAGTGACATTAAAATTTCTTTTTATAATAAATGGCTAATAACATACTTATGACGATGTAATTGCGTAGGTCATGTAAATCATTTCACAATTACGTACAACATTTTACCTCTGAAAAGAAACACTTATTTTGTAATCTCGCCGGATAATGGAATAACTCACATTGTTGCTATGGACCAAACCATAGTTAGATGTCATCTGCTGGAAACTGCTCCGATGTTTACTGGCAGTAGACTGGGCACGCCTAGACTTACATTACGAATCGTAACCATACAATTCGCTCTTACACTTACGCAAATTACGTTTTGGCACAAAATAATAAGATTTCTCGTGTCAGACCATTACAAAACGTTTATATATATATATCTTTGAATTCCTTGGATTTATGATAACACTACTATAACTTAAAAAGAACTTATTTTTACATAAATTTTTTTTTATATATGCTGGTCACGCGCAGCACTGTAATAACCTCTTCCTATACCTATTGTTTTTCCTTAGATATTAAAGGCAGAATTATCAAAAATCAACTCTTTAGCTCTAGAACAACTAGAATATAAAGAATCGAAATATGGCCAGCGTATAACTTTCAAGTGATCTCTAGGTTTGTCAGAAACAGTGTCGCTAATTCGTACACATAATTCCTGTAAAATGGACCCAATTATTACTTCCCTTTCAGGAAGCCGTTGTGTACCGTAATAACTCAGAGTACTAACTCTCATTTCCTAAATCTATTCTAGTAAATTCTAATATCAACATTAAAGCACTTACCAAACTAATTGCTCATTCGTCTATAGTCATTTAAACCCTTCTGGTTTCCCTCTGTGTTCTATGTGCACGCTTCGACAGCGCGCTCACGTACCTCGCTTGCGAGCTTGTGAGACCCGCCAAAATTCAAAATGAAAGTGTTCTGATGTTTGTGTTATTGTTATTATTAAATTATGATCAATGTATTACTTGATAGCTTAATTTTGTTGTGCTGTTCAATAGATGAAATCTATTATTTATATTTTCTTCTAAATTTTAGAACTTCAACAATACAAACTTTTATTGACCCCTTTTGAAGGGGTTTGTGGAACTGGCCCCACTAAATTCGTATGGACCCTCGGTCCATACGATATTTATCCATCGCCAGTCCCCGTGACTCCCAACGCAGATAAATTTGTACTTAAGCTACAAATTTATTATTTGTCCCTAGGAGTCCCCGTTTTCTGATCTGTACAAAATATACATCTTCAGACAGATTTACCAATTTAATCTCGTAGTGTTATGTTGGAGTTCAAAAGATATTCTTTTGTCCTCCCTAAAGGCATAAGTGTATGCTTTTAATTGTGAGTGTATAGTGTATATGTTATGGTTTATATTTCTGTGGCTATCTATTGATATACCTACAGAAATTGTTTTATTCCAAATGATGCGGTCAGGGGTCCACCTTTCACCGAAATCATTTAGGAATATTTTCTTAAGGGTTTATTAAAATGGTGTGCTGGTCATAATCTACATAACCTATACAGGTATATTTAAACCTGATTTACGCAATCTCCCTACGTCCTAAAACGTAACTAGCCAGTATGTTGCATATGCATATATATTACAAAATTTACCTTTGAATTCCACTATCCTAACCGGTCTGACACGATTCACTAAAATCA
The DNA here is from genome assembly GCA_946902875.1 of Nematopogon swammerdamellus. Lineage (NCBI taxonomy): Eukaryota > Metazoa > Arthropoda > Insecta > Lepidoptera > Adelidae > Nematopogon > Nematopogon swammerdamellus. Next base: position 7,540,460 of record OX336337.1, read on the forward strand.
CCTTAAATAAAACACCATTACAAATAGAATAGCGTAAAACAATAAATTCAAACGAAACCACAACACCCGCCACTGAATCTAATCGCGAAGTTAACACTTAATAAAAATATACTTTTATATCAAAATACGGTAAAACCACTGATTTTACATATTTAAATTCGACATATTTTTTAATAATTACGCGTGGTTCAAACACTCTTATATACGTATGATTTACGAATTTAAAGATCGGGTTTTGTTTCTTTTAATCTTCTCTATATTTTAAAATACCTTCCCAATGTACTAGTCCTCATGGCAGGCCAGTTCGGACATAGTGTCATTGTAAAAGTTCTTTGGAAATCCTTCCATCACCAGTCAAGATTCCAGAATCCAGCTCAACCTTCATCCAGAACTCAAAAGGCTCAAAAAGAACATCCAAAATATAATTCGCAACCTAGTTGAAAATTCCTATATCACCCCCAAAATTACAAAATCCAGCTCAACCTTCATTTGCAACTCCGAAAGCTTTACAGAAATTCCCACACTAAAATTCACGAATCAAACAAACTCTATTCACTGACTTCCTTTATGTACGTGAAATTTATGATCAGGTCACAGTCCATTATATTTTAATATAAATTAAAACCTTCCCAATGTACCTGTCCTCATGGTAGGCCAGTTCGGACATAGTGTCATTGTAAAAGTTCTTTGGAAGTCCTTCCATCACCAGTCAAGATTCCAGAATCCAGCTCGACCTTCATCCAGAACTCAAAAGGCTCAAAAAGAACATCCAAAATATTTTCCGTAAAACTAGTTGAAAATCCCTATATCACCCCCAAAATTACAAAATCCAGCTCAACCTTCATTTGCAACTCCGAAAGCTTTACAGAAATTCCCACACTAAAATTTACGAAACAAACAAACTTTATTCACCGGTTTTTACAAAATCATTTATGAACTAAGAAAACCTTCCCAATGTACCAGTCCTCATGGTAGGCCAGTTCGGACATAGTGTCATTGTAAAAGTTCTTTGGAAGTCCTTCCATCACCAGTCAAGATTCCAGAATCCAGCTCGACCTTCATCCAGAACTCAAAAGGCTCAAAAAGAACATCCAAAATATTTTCCGTAAAACTAGTTGAAAACCCCTATATCACCCCCAAAATTACAAAATCCAGCTCAACCTTCATTTGCAACTCCGAAAGCTTTACAGAAATTCCCACACTAATATTCACGAAATTAAACTAATTTCAATCACCGGGGTTTTTTACCAAATTCATTTACTAAGAAAACCCAATCAAAAATACACGCGAGCGAAGCCGAGTGAAATTATTCACTAGGAAAACCCAATCGAAAATACACGCGAGCGAAGCCGAGCGATACTTCTTTCCCGAACTTATTCGAAAACTCACGCGAGCGAAGCCGTACTAACTTTCGTACCTGGGCTCTCGCTAAATACGCACGACCGTCTCCTTCGACTCCCAAAACAGACTGAACTCCCCACGCTCCCCTCCCTCTCCTTTTATAATCTTTCCTCGTGTCACAATCCTGACACGCAGGAACAAATCGAACGGTGGCCTCCTAGTATGGCCATGACACGTTCGTGTCACGGAGCGCGATTTTGTATGGAGATTGAATTTCGATTTTTAGTATGGGCTGGACACGTTTGTGTCACGCAGGAACAAATCGATCGGCTGCCTCGTAGTATGGCCGTGTCACGTTTCTGTCCGGACTCGTAATTTTGTATGGAGGATAATTTTATGTTTTTAGTATGAACTGGACACGTTTGTGACACGATATAAATTCGATTTTGGAGGGAAAACAAACCCTCTTCGTACCTTCCACATGGTACCTAAAGCTGTTTCGCTCGTCAGCGATGCGATTTACCTCTACTTCGGGGGTTTTAACACCACTTCCCCGCACCCATTGTGCATCTCCGCATGCAGAGAACTGTTGCTTTTGTTATATAAATTAATTGATGTTATTACATGTGCTCTATTAATAAATCGACTTTTAGCGCCATAACGGAGTGTTTTATTTATATATTTTTGTTTAATATCGTCTATATTCTTCGAGTATTTTCATTTAAAATGCTAACGTTCCAAGTTGTTAGTTTTCTTATTGTCTATATATTAATTCCTGTACATGCGTGATACCATCTTCCGTGTTTGATAATACTATTCATGTACGGAACCTGGACACGCAGAAACCAATCGAAATCTCCTTACCATCGTCGTGTTTTATTCATGTCAGGACACGAAACCATTCCTTCATACTAACACCGCTTAACGAAAACCCCTCCCGCACCGCTTGACAAATTACCTCAGGTCGCTCCGCCTCGCCCCGCGGCCCACGCGCGCCCGCAGCTCGGTAATACCTCACCCCTTGTCTTGTTTAGTGTATTAGTTTGAATCATTAATAAATAATTATTAAAATAATTTTAGACCCTGTGCGATATCTTCACAGAGATCACGAAACTTCAAATTCCCATAAACTCCGTCATGTCCAGATTCCAGACACGCAGGAACAAATAGACCAGCGACCTCATAGTATGGCCGTGTCACATTCGTGTCCTGACACGAATTTAGTATGGAGATTAAATTGAATCATTAGTATGGACTCGACACGAATCGGACACGCAGGAACAAATCGAACGGCGCCCTCTTAGTATGGCCGTGACACGTTCTTGACACGCAGGAACTAAACGCTCGGTTGCCTCGTAGTATGGCCGTGACACGTTCGTGTCACAGAGCGAAATTTCGTATGGAGATAGAATTTAATTTTTAGTATGGGCTGGACACGGTTGTGACACGCTCGAACAAATCGAACGGTGGCCTCGTAGTATGGCCGTGTCACATTCGTGTCCTGATACTATTTTAGTATGGAGATAAAATTAGATTAATTAGTATGTGCTGGACACGGTTGTGTCATGCAGGAACAAATCGAACGGCGGCCTCGTAGTATGGCCGTGTCACATTCGTGTCCTGACACAAATTTAGTATGGAAATAAAAATAAATTATTAGTATGAGCTTGTCACGTTTCTGACACATAGGAACAAAACGTACGGTGGCCCCGCAGTATGAGCGTGTCACGATCGTGTCTTGACAATAATTCATTCTTTCATACTAACAACTCGCAGCGAAATAATCACTACTCGCGCTCCTTGACTCGCTACCTCATGCCGCGCTCAAACGGCGTGATGATACCGCGATCTCTGACCCCGCGCCCGCAAGACGCGCGCCTTCTTACCTCACCTCTCCGCCGTTTCGTACGCGCCCATGTCTTGTTCCCCTCTCACCGCGTGTCAGGATTACCTCATGCTACCTTCCCCGCCTCGGCGCTCTATAGTGTTTTATATGCGAACCAACTGATGTTATTATATTTCTTGTTTGTCTAATTGCGCGTCGTATTGTAATGGCCGTTCGCGCCATTTTATTTCTTAGTGGAGTGTGCAGTCACGATTGAATTTATTAGGTGATTAGTTAAATTGTAATATAAATTATTTTGTTAATGAAACGTTTTAATGTTCTATAATTTAGCTTTGAATTACTATTGGCTATATATTTATCTTTTTTACCTTGTGTGATTCCATCACACAGTTAATGCCTACTGCATAACTGTGGAAGGACCCAAGGCGAGAGGTGACCAGAGGGCCTCGTCCGAGTTAACGTGACAGCTACGTAAACGTCAAATACCGATCGAATTAAGTTTTTATGTATGGAGCTCTCTAGTGGCGCCGCGGTGAGCGTATTGTGCTCCCATACATAAAAACTCAATTCGATCGGTATTTGACGTTTACGTAGCTGTCACGTTAACTCGGACGAGGCCCTCAGATGCTCTCGTGCGTGGTTCGTGTTTTCCATTCAGCTTAGTGTAGTCGGCACGATCAAACAAAGGGAAGCACTGACATGTCACCTAATTCACCAAGGTATGATGGGCTGACATAACGGGCGTAGTAGATGGTGTCCATGTCAAGTTCCATCATCAATACTAATAATAAATCTGTAGATAAGGGATGGTCATGGAGAAAGTTACTTTGTTTTATGAGATACTTAATGCGTTTTAGTTGTGCTTTTATAGTGCTCTATAATTAATTATTTTTAGAAATCTTTTCTGTATGTATGTACGTATGTTCCTCCATAACTCTTAATTAAACCGATCATCTGAATTCGATCAAAAGTACAAGCACATTTAAGTATACATGACACAGGATAGGCTAAATAAAATTCAATTCCGGTTACGCTAAGATGTGGCTCTCATACAAACCGAAATTGTTCCGCGCGCCGAAATAAAGGTACGGTAGCGGGCTTACTGACTTTCTTCTTTTCAAACAAGAATTTCACGCGAGCGAAGCCGCGTGCAAACGCTAGTAAAAAATTAAAACCAAATACACACACGACACGTTTCTAAAATAAAAACTGTTCTATTTCGGCACGAAACGGCTAAATGTGCCCTCCTGCTATTTAGCGATAATGCGTTTGCCGTGAATGCAACTCAAAATACATAATTTCGACTCTCATTAAAATGGGTTTAAAATGAGAAAGAACGGATTGGTCAATAAAAGGGCGTGACGACAAATCCGTTAACGAAGTGATGCGCCGTGCACAGTGGGGCGCGCCGGCGAACTGGCGAGGTAAAGAAAATCGCCGATTATTGTGAACGGGATGACGACGATGCGACGACGACGAAGTAAACGAAACGTGGCGGCCGTTGCGGCTCGCTGAGTTGCGGCGGCCGCGTGTTTTCAAATTCTGCTACGCGAGTTCGCGAAAGCCTCTTCAATGTTTCTCGTTTAATTTTATTCTGCGACATTTTGGCCAGCGTCATTTATGTGAGGGATTAACCCTGACATAGAAAACACAAACAAAACAACATAACAGCAACAAGCTGTATTTTCCAGACGCTGTGGACAGTAAAAGTTTTTTTTTAATGACCGCATCTTCACTATACATGACACTGGGCGAAATGTCTCAAAAAGAGAATTGCCAAATAAAGTAAAAATGTATTTTAAAATTCATTCGCGAATTCACATAGTACAATTTGGCAATATGCGCGCCGCACCGGCCGCGCAACCACGCCGCTACCGTGCGTCACCGTACAGTGCCGCATGCCGCGAGCGACATGGCGCGCACATCCATTTCAATACAAAGAGGGTAACAGTTAAATTTTTGTCAGTCCGAGTTTGGGATTTTTCAACCAGCTGTTGATTTATTCTTTTACGTATGTATTCTATTGGTTGGTCGGTTGCGGTTGGTCTAAGAATTGACATTTATTTATGTTTTTTTGGATGATTAAATTAATTTTCCGTTTATACGCGTAATGTAAAGAAAACACTTAAATAATAGACTCCAAATTATTATTTTTTTATTGTCCGAAAGCAGACGATAAAAAAGTGCTTTGCACATAGTAAAGGTTGCAAGGTAGCTTCTATTATTACCCGACTACGGCGAAGCAAAAGGAGGGTTATGTGTTTGACCGGTATGTATGTATGTATGTATGTATGTATGTATGTATGTATGTATGTTCATCTGTTCCCTCATAACTTCTAAACTACTTATCAAAATTTGACAAATGAGGTATCGTTGAAAGCCTCTTGATCGTCCGCTGGTTATAGGCTATGTGACGTCACACAAAATTGACTATGGCGCCCTCTAGATGACAAAAAGTCATGATAAAAAAAAAATTTTTTTTTTAATGATGCCGTCTTGGGTATCAAATGAAAGGGCTTAATTAGCACATTTCAAAAATATATATATTGTTAGCTATTGCTTTCGAATTTGCTTGCATGCACCCGATAATTGGGAATAATTTCTAAATAAAATAAAATCAGGCCTCATTCCATACATATATACGAATATATTTTTTCAGCGTGTGTGATATGTATATATCACACACGCTGAATCCCGACAATCGGGGTAAGCAGAGTAATCGGTGTTGTGCTGCAAGAACTCTTGTCAATTACAGCACAACACCGACCACCACGTTTCGCAAAGGATTCGAACAAGATTAAATCGATCAAGCAGCAAGTATGGCACGAAGACCCACCTACTGCATGACTCGGTGGAAGTACCGTGCCAAGGTGAGAGGTGGCGAGCCTGTCGCCCTTTAGCACGGCATCTTGTCCTTATCCCTTAGTCGCCTTTTACGACATGCATGGGGAGAGATGCAGTGGGGATATTCTTTTTAAGTATCCACCCCACACGGTACTCGGCCTCATTCCAAACCTACCCAAATACATCCTACTTAAAACCATCTTAATATTATAAACGCGAAAGTTTGTAAATGAGTTGCGTTCAGGAAGACGATAAACCTACTCAAAGAAAATAAGTACCTAAGGGCGAGGCAGAAGGCCGAGCTGCGTTCGGGAAGAAGATAAACCTTCTTAAAGACAGTTAGTAACTGAGGGCGAGGCCGAAGGCCGAGCTGCGTTCGGGAAGACTATAAACCTTCTCGAAGAAAGTAAGTAATAAAGGGCGAGGCCGAGGGCCGAGCTGCGTTCAGGAAGACGATAAACTTTCTCGAAGACAGTAAGTAACTATGGGCGAGGCCGAAGGCCGATCTGCGTTCAGGAAGAGGATAAACCATCTTTAAGAAAGTAAGTAACCAAGGGCGAGGCCGAAGGCCGAGCTGCGTTCGGGAACCTAAACATTCTCGAAGAAAGTAAGTAACAACAGGCGAGGCCGAAGGCCGAGCTGCGTTCAGGAAGAGGATAAACTTTTTTGAAGACAGTAAGTAACTATGGGCGAGGCCGAAGGCCGAGCTGCGTTCAAGAAGAGGATAAACAAGCTTTAAGAAAGTAAGCAACAAAGGGCGAGGCCGAAGGCCGAGCTGCGTTCAGGAAGAGGATAACCTTTTCGAAGAAAGTAAGTAACAGAGGGCGAGTCAGAAGATCGAGCTGCGTTCAGGAAGACCATAATCATCTCGAAGAAAGTAACTTCTTAGCTACTTATTTCGAAAAGGATTATCCTCTTCCTGAACGCATCGCGCCCTTCGGCCTCGCCCATAGTTACTTACTGTCTACGAGAAGGTTTATAGTCTTCCCGAACGCAGCTCGGCCTTCGGCCTCTCCCTTAGTTACTTACTGTTTACGAGAAGGTTTATAGTCTTCCCGAATGCAGCTCGGTCTTCGGCCTCGCCCTTTTTTAATTACTTTCTTAAAGATGGTTTATCCTCTTCATGAACGCAGCTCGGCCTTCGGCCTCTCCCATATACTTACTGTCTTCGAGATAGTTTATCATCTTCCTGAACGCAGCTCGGCCTTCGGCCTCGCCCTTTGTTACTTACTTTCTTCGAGAAGGTTTATAGTCTTCCCGAACGCAGCTCGGCCTTCGGCCTCGCCCTCAGTTACTTACTTTCTTAAAGATGGTTTATCCTCTTCCTGAACGCAGCTCGGTCTTCGGCCTCGCCCATAGTTACTTACTGTCTTCGAAAAAGTTTATCGTCTTCCTGAACTGAGCTCGGCCTTCGGCCTCGCCCTTTGTTACTTACTTTCTTCGAGAAGGTTTATAGTCTTCCCGAACGCAGCTCGGCCTTCGGCCTCGCCCTCAGTTACTTACTTTCTTAAAGATGGTTTATTCTCTTCCTGAACGCAGCTCGGCCTTCGGCCTCGCCCATAGTAACTTACTGTCTTCGAAAAAGTTTATCGTCTTCCTGAACTGAGCTCGGCCTTCGGCCTCGCCCTTTGTTACTTACTTTCTTCGAGAAGGTTTATAGTCTTCCCGAACGCAGCTCGGCCTTCGGCCTCGCCCTCAGTTACTTACTTTCTTAAAGATGGTTTATCCTCTTCCTGAACGCAGCTCGGCCTTCGGCCTCGCCCATAGTTACTTACTGTCTTCGAAAAAGTTTATCGTCTTCCTGAACTGAGCTCGGCCTTCGGCCTCGCCCTTTGTTACTTACTTTCTTCGAGAAGGTTTATAGTCTTCCCGAACGCAGCTCGGCCTTCGGCCTCGCCCTCAGTTACTTACTTTCTTAAAGATGGTTTATCCTCTTCCTGAACGCAGCTCGGCCTTCGGCCTCGCCCATAGTTACTTACTGTCTTCGAAAAAGTTTATCGTCTTCCTGAACTGAGCTCGGCCTTCGGCCTCGCCCTTTGTTACTTACTTTCTTCGAGAAGGTTTATAGTCTTCCCGAACGCAGCCCGGCCTTCGGCCTCGCCCTCAGTTACTTATTTTCTTAAAGATGGTTTATCCTCTTCCTGAACGCAGCTCGGCCTTCGGCCTCGCCCATGGTTACTTACTGTCTTCGGGAAGGTTTATAGTCTTCCTGAACGCAGCTCGGCCTTCGGCCTCGCCCTCAGTTACTTACTTTCTTAAAGATGGTTTATGCTCTTCCTGAACGCAGCTCGGCCTTCGGCCTCGCCCATGGTTACTTACTGTCTTCGGGAAGGTTTATAGTCTTCCCGAACGCAGCTCGGCCTTCGGCCTCGCCCTCAGTTACTTACTTTCTTAAAGATGGTTCATCCTCTTCCTGAGCGCTGCTCGGCCTTCGGCCTCGCCCATAGTTGCTTACTTTCTTCGAGAAAGTTTGTCGTCTTCCTGAACGCAGCTCGGCCTTCGGCCTCGCCCTTTGTTACTTACTTTCTTCGAGTCGGTTTATCGTTTACCTGAACCCAGCTTGCCCTTATGGACTATGGTACACATGTTAAAATTATAAAACAGTAAAACCTAAACAAAAAAAACATGTAAAACGGATCTGCAAATACTTTATCACGAAGTTATATCCCCAAAATAATTAAAATAAAAAATAAGTTCAAAAACTAAAACCCGACTACTGAAAAATCACGCTCTAAAAAGTATGAAACAAGAAAATGTTCTCATCTGAAATTGTTATGTACAAACTATTCAATATTTTATCGTCTATTAAATAAACAACTTACACGTAATATATTTTAATGTATTTAATAAATATTCATAGTGTTGTTCAGAGGATAGCCGTGGTCGTATGCCACCTACCCTATAGGGCAAAGTGGCATACGACCACGGCTATCCTCTGAACTACACTATGAATATTTATTAAATACATTAAAATATATTACGTGTAAGTTGTTTATTTAATAGACGATAAAATATTGAATAGTTTGTACATAACAATTTCAGATGAGAACATTTTCTTGTTTCATACTTTTTAGAGCGTGATTTTTCAGTAGTCGGGTTTTAGTTTTTGAACTTATTTTTTTTTAGGCATTTATCGTCATTAATAATTAGTCTTACATATGTATGCCTTAGCGCACTGACTCCTTATTGAAAGTATCGTCTTCGCTGATGCGTCCCTTTATAGTACCCTTTATATATATATTTCATTTACGAGTGGTAAGCCCTGTGGGTAAGCCAGTTCAGTTCCACTTTCATTCAGACGGACGATACTATGTGTGATTGATTATATGTGTTTACGGACTCGGGGGTAATCGATACAACCATACAAGCATTGTAATATTAGCTAATTATACTATTTCCAGCTGCACTGACCTGAAAGTTAATTTCCACCGCAACCAATGTAACAATAACATTTTCATCAACGAACCCAGCGTACTTCCGTTCCGTCGCCCTCGTTCGTTATTGGATGTCGAAAATTCGTTACACTCTCCAAAGTAAACACGACTTTTCGGAAATAATACAATTGCTATTGTTTTGGACGTGACTGCCTTCCAATAGCTCTATCAAAATCTTTATGTAGGTAGTTTCAACTATAAAACGGTAAATAGATAAAAACGCGAATCTTAAACTAATCGCGCTTCGTGTCAGAGAGGTCACAATCGTTTCGTGAGCAATCTTCACGCTGCCTTCGCACACTGCACTGCATTTTGTAATCTGTTGCCAGTAAATAAATAAACACTGTTATTGGGCTTATCAAAAATACAAAATTACATTTCGAGATAAATAATCTTGTTACGAAATATAAGAACTTTTAATATTCTACTTTAAATTTGAAGACATGCAATTGAATTGTGTAACTCTTTATTTATAAAAATAACAATCAAAAGTAAAATAAAAACGCCACTGTAAGATACAGTGATGCACATACAGATTTATTCGTTGCCGGCGCTATTTCACCTACAACATCTGTGATGTCAGCCCATAACACCGGGTGAACTAGGTGCCATGTCAGTCCTTCCCTTCATTTCATGTCGGCTATACTGAACTGGACGGAAAAAAACTAACTATTTACATAGCCGTTTCAACCAACATTTAGTTCAGTGCGGTGGCACCAACCCTGCGGGGATATACCCTACCACCTAGTAAGGTAAGAAGGGAAGGGACCTACAGTTTAACGTGGAATCCGAACGGTCAGCCTCCAATGGTCGAGCGGTCACCCATCCAAGTACTGACCGCGCCCAGGGTTGCTTAATAACAGTCGACCGACCACACCACAGAACTACCGAGGCTGACATCAGAACCTAATACAATTTCATATAGAGAACTGAAAAAAACCCGGACAATTGCGAGTCAGACTCGCGCACCGAGGTTTCCGTACCCCCACGTAATTGGTCGGTTTTCAACCGACTTCAAAAGGAGGAGTTTCTCAATTAGACTGTTGTTGTATGTTTGCTACGCGATTACTCCGCCAATTATGAATCGATTTTGATGATTCTTTTTTTGTTTGGTATGCCATACTTCAGACGTAGTTCCATATAAATTTTATCAAAATTCATGTAGCGGTTTTTGAAAAATCAACAAAAAAACTATGGTTTGTGGTTAACTTCAGCAAAACTTTTTTGATGTGGACTTTTTCACCAATAAAAACAAAGGCCTACAAGATACCTCAGCACTACTGCAACAGCTCAAAATTTTGCAGTTTTGAGTTAAATATGCCACCATATAGCTTGTAGGCTTTTCCACCAGTTCAATAAAGCACTTAGTTCCAAAGGACCCTCACACACACCTTGACAAAGATGTGTCCCTCTGTATGTGTGTATGTGTCCGAAGCAATTTCTGAATTGAAGTCGGTTGAAAATTGCATTCCTCTTTTTACGTGCATGTGGAATGCGGTGCGTTCATCCTTCTCACCGGACGCTTCTTGGGAAACTGTTATAATAAATCAATCATTTCTTTAAATGAATTTAATTTCACGAAAGAGAAAATGTACGCATATAAAATTTTACTTGTTAATTCCCAGTCATAAAAATTTAGGAAAACAATTAATATGATTTTACGAAGAATGCCATTATCAAGAACATTCTATTGATGAACGGAATAATTTTTATTCTTGGATTATAATAGCATATTACACCGTGATTCAATAAAACCGGGATTTTTTTATTTATGTTATGTCTAAATCGAAACCTTACGTATAATGGTGTTAACGATGCATTAAAGAACGCATTTCTCTTGTTACAGTGCGACAGGCGAGCGCCGTACCCGGCCAAAAACAGTAGTCCGATCCTTCACATGATGACCATGGATGTGTCGAAGGCAGGCAGCGAGGGCTCCGCGGGCCGCGCCTCCCCGCCGCTACCCTCCGCGTCCGCCACGCCCGTCACCGCCGCCGCCGGGGCCCATCCACAGGTAGCTTCAGTCGTATTTCCTACTTTACCCCCGAACTAGCTTATTCAAAACATGACTAGTTTCGTATCTGAATCGGCCAAACCCGAACCAAACAAACGTGCTCCAAATTACCAGTCGCGATGTTGGGTAGTCAATATTTTTCAAGACGCTAAAGTGATTATTCCCAGATTACCTAAGTTTGGATTGCGCATACTGGCATTCCTTTCTCTACTAAGTAGTAGATTTAAACCACTTTCAATTAATTCTATGTATGAAGGTAGAAACGCTATGAAAATATAGCCGCCATGTTTTAAGGCCAATTGAGCGTTTGATACGACCAAAGGGAAGATCTGACCTGACACAGCACCTAGTTTACCCAAAGTGTAATGTGTATCATGATGTAGGTAATCAACCATGTCGGATTTCATAAAAAAACATTGAAAAAAAACAGGTTTCTTGTATGGGAACCCCCTTAATTTTTTACTTTTTCTATTTGTAATTATTTGTTGTTATATCCGCCATAATAATTAATAACACATATTCTATGAAAATTTCAACGAGCTACCTATTACGGTCCAAGAGATACAGCCCTCGAACAGACAGACAGACGGACGGACGGACAGACAGACAATCTTAACCCGCCACTAACCCGAGTGCACCAGCCTTGCGGCCATAGCACCCACACAGCGCCGCGACCTCATCATGGAACAATCATTTTCAATTTTCAATTTTTTTGACAGACAGACAGAGCGTAGGCTTAGTAATAGGCTTCCGTACGGGATACGGAAACCTAAAAAATATTTCTGAAGTTGTGCAACTCTCTGATTGTTCCGCCATGAGTTGCTGTTGCATTGAGCTTTTCCTAGTCTAGAAATGTGGATGCGTTCCAGCATCAGTAAAACAAAATGGCTACAGCGGAGTGTTGTGTGCAGGTGTGCGCGGGCTGTCACAAGCAGATCACGGAGCGCTACATGCTGAAGGCTTTGGATCTGCTCTGGCACGAGGACTGCTTGAAGTGCGGATGCTGTGACTGTCGGCTCGGTGAGGTCGGCTCCACCCTCTACACGCGCGCCAACCTTATACTCTGCAAACGGGACTATTTACGGTAGGCCGCTCACATCACCTTTACTGTTAATGGGCTTAGCTTTGCTACTCATCTATACCCATAGTTAGGTCTGATGATAAATGCCTATTGAGCACAAAAACGATGATTGATGAAATGATTATAAATATGGTTAATCGGGATTCTTAATTAAGATGTTTGTAATCAAGAAATCAAGTAATTAAGTAATAACAAAAAATATTATCTTAAAAAGTGGACCGACTCGCATGCGATTTTTCTTTAAAAGCTTTAAAATAATTTCCGTTATAGGGGTCGGGGGACCGCTAAGTAAATAAAATATAAAAACTGAGAGCTGCGCGGTTATTTACTTAGAGTCCCCCGACTGCTTTAAGTTAACGAAAATTATTTTTGACTTTTCAAGGGTCGGGGTTTTTTTTAATTATAAAGAGTCAAACTAAAAATAGTTACCTATAAACATATAATATCATTGTTTGTCACGTTGAAGTTTACTACGCGACCAACAGACTGCGCAACGATTTCCAGGACATATTATACATACATACATATAAGAATGACAAACTACTTAAATTACTTGGACATAGATTACTGTACTGTACAGTTTCTGGCAGCAAATAATGCGTTTAGAAAGAGACAATCCGGTTGTAGAGCGCCGTCCCTGTCGCATAGTGACGTGCGAGTTCGTACGTTATTTGCTGCCTGGAACTGCACACTGTTAAGGGGGGTACTAGGCAAAAGCATTTCTTATTTCCCTAACCATACCCATATTTCAAGTGATTTAACTATAATTTATATGCCAATAGTTAGGTAAAGATTCAAGGTATAATATAATGTGAATATATTATTTTCAAATTAATCTTATAAATTCCCTTAAAAATATGTGGTTGAAAAGTGGTAAAATCGTTCAAAAATGCCTTTGCTATGTCACTCGCCATTTTTTAAAAATTCATCTTATACGAAAAATGCTTCATTGAGCTTAGAGTGAATAAGACTAAGAATCATGTAAATAAATTCAAACGCTTACAGAATAAATAGTTTTTCACTGAACTATCTTTGAACATTCTAAATTTTGGGCCGTTGCCGTGCGCGAGCGTTTTTTGTATGGACGTATTTGTAACGAGGGTAGATTTTAATAGCAAATGCATTTTCGAACGTTTTTACCACTTAATCTATCACACATTATACCTTGAATCTTTACCTAACTATAAGCATATAAATTATAGTTATATCTATTGAAATATGGCTATAGTTAGGTATGATGTGATGTTTTGCCTAGTACCTCCCCTTAAAAGCTGATATAAGTAGAGTGACAACCGTTGAACATTGGTGCAGGCTTTTCGGCAACACGGGCTACTGCGCCGCTTGCAACAAGGTGATCCCGGCATTCGAGATGGTGATGCGCGCCAGGAACAACGTGTACCACCTGGAGTGCTTCGCCTGCCAGCAATGCAACCACAGGTAACTAACAACACGCTTGAAAAAAAAGGCACAGTTGCACTCCGGGAGTGCCGGCAGAAGTGAAAACTTTTTGTATTTCCGAAAATAATTCTTAGGTAGTTATAAAAAAAACTAAACACCCTAAAAAAATTTAAACACCGTAACATTGCTTAAAAAAGAAAAGAAAAGAAAAAAAAATGAGGGATTCGAACCCATGGTAAAAAAATACAAATCCTACATTCTTACCATTCAGCCACGAAATCACATAAACGACCAAACGAATATCGGATTCCCTTGATTCGCTTTCGGCGTTACCTTCAAAAGCGGCTATTACGTTCAAAACCGGCGGGTGGCCGAGTGGTTTGGGAATCGGCTTCTCATGCGGGAGGTCCGAGGTTCGAATCCGGTCGGCGTGTACCAATGAGTTTTTTCTGACGAAAAAATTACCTACACCCGCTGCTTCACCGTTCGGAACCGGTGTAAAACTGTAGGTCCCTTCCCTTGCCCCTTACTAGGTGGTAGGCTCAAATTGTAGCCGACTGGGTTGGTACCCCCGTACTGGATGTAAGATGGCCGCAAGGAACCTCGGTTGTGTTCTCCTCTAGTCCAGTTTAGCCAGCAATCCAGGGAAGTCTCCGGTATGGCACCTACCTTCTCGGAGGTGATATTTGCTGGTTAGAGCATGTGCTTTGGCCCCTCCGACTGAGCCACCCATACGGGATTTCATAAAAAAAAAACCTACTGTCACTGAGAGACGAACAGAATTGATCCCGAGCCATCGTAACTTAACCTTTAATGCAATGACTTAAGTTTACATTTTAAATAATAAAAATAAATCTGTCGCTTTTCGAGATCTGTCGCGTGTTTAACATTTTTTACCCACCTAAAAAAGTGCCCAGCGCCGATATAGAAGTTTTCACTTCAAAAAATGCATTACTGTTACTGTAGTTTACCAGATGTGATAAATATAAACAGAGACTTTGCAGGTTTGGTACTTAATACTTAGGAAAAATACCCACATAACGTTATTAAAAAAAGCGGCAAAGAGCGAGTCAGGCCCGCACAAATTATGGTTCCGTACTAAAAACAAATATATGTTTTTTCCCGAAAATATTACATTGCCGAAAAAACCTGCAGTTTTCTTGTAATCTATGGGTTAATATCTACTAACCCTATGAAAGTCAAAATTTTAGCTTTAGAATCCTAGGAGAACTGGGGGTGGGGGGAACGGTAATTTTTTTGCACATTTTTTAACTTTCAATTGTAAATCCTTACAGTTCGATCTTTCAAATGATACCGCTTACGATATGTTAGTTTACACTTTTTTTTTTCATTGCTATAAAATTGGTCCCCAATATAATATAAATAAATGTTTATCTAGTTTTTGACTAAACATGTGCACGTCATGAAGATCTATGATTATGGCAAATTTCAAGTTTCTACGTTACTTACTTTTCGAGAAAAATGAGAGTGATCTTATAATGGTTCCGTTTTTCCTTTTAAGGTACGGAACCATAAAAAAGTTGTACTCTCTCCGTCAGTGTTAACTTATTATAGTGTTCAACTCTTTTTATTACTACTTTATTACTCTTTTTATTACTACTATTTTACTACTTACCTAATTATATTTCACAACTTACGACTCTCTCAAACATTACAAAAAGATTGACTGGAAGAAATCCCCGTAACGCATAAACTCACATTTGCCTCACATGAAAATTTATATAATATATTGAACTGTAAAATATTTTTCGAGCAATAAAGTATTTCCATCTATCTGTCTGGCGTTTTCATTTAGGAAAATGTCTTTGTATACATAATAATTGAAATCTCAGACTTATTGTATACCTACATAATAATTGAAACCTCAGACTTATTGTATACATAATAATTGAAACCTCAGACTTATTGTACACGTATTATTTGAAACCCCAGACTTATTGTATACGTAATTTGAAACCTCAGACTTATCGATTGAAAAGTAGGCAACTCATAATTAGACCATCTGCTGCCGCGACGGACGACGCGACACGTCGCGTCTCGCCGCCGAAAAGCACGTAGGTACTAATGCCGTAACGAAAGCAAAAGAAACACAGGGCACTATCCTGTTTAGTAATAAGAACTCTAAGAGGAAACGAGCTAATCATATACCGAATGGAAACGACATTTTGTTATATATAATACCGTGAAATTACCACGACGTAACTTGTAAATTAAGTGCAGGCCGATCTCAAAACCCGCGCGCTTTGTGACTTCCAATTATCGGTGGCCGGTTACGGATCGCTCGTCAGCTAATCCGTAACTGACGTGCGCACGTCGCTGCCGTGTAAACGTTCCAGTTCGAAAGATATCGAGTTGTCGACCGCCGCGAACGTAAACCGGACAGGCAAATTTTGTTATAGACTACGCCTGTCGAACCGTCAAAAGCGATTGTCCTCTTGAAAATTAAACGCAGAACATATTTGCAGGGAATTGCTAAATTAATTGAGACATTTTAATTGTCGGCGGATTGCGTCAGTTTAATATGAATATTTCTCATAAGTGAGTTAATAAATTATGTCTTCGTTAATCTTGCTTTGTCATTTTTAGGGTTCCGTAGCCAGCGACGCTGGCAGGGGCCGTTATAAAACGGCCAGTTGTCTGTCCATCCGTTCGTCTGTCTGTCTGTCACAGGTTGGAGCGATCCTCTTGAAAGGTGTAAGTTTATAGGTTCCAGAGAGGCAACGCAACAACATTTCATTAGTCGCCAATGTCAGGGGTCCTCAACTATAATTAATATGGGACGCAAACATTGAGTTAGAATTAAACATATTTTTTTCTAATAAGCCGAGCTGTATATCGATGGAAAGATTTTAAGTTCTAAGTAACTAACTTATATCACTATTTTATAATAAATAACATATTAGCAGTTGCACAAAAAGTCATGGCAAAGTAACATGGCAATATGTCAATTTGATCTGTCCGATGCGATTATTCCAAAACCAACGGGTTCAATAAATAAATAGGTAAAAAATTACATGAATATAGCATTTAGTGCTAACGGCATAATAAAAGCTAATTTGTAGTCTTGTAGCTTTAACCGTCAAAGAGACTACCGAGAAAATCAATATCAAATTTCTCGCAGTTCAAGGGCAAGTTGTGTTCATAAATAGCGAGTGAATGCGATCGTTCCCGAGCCGCACCTCCCTGCCGCCTCCGCCGCGTGCGCGTGTCGCTGTGCTGCCAGGCGACGAAGAATTCTTCTAATTTTTAGGGTTCCGTATCCGCTACGGGATGACCCTATTACTAAGCCTACGCCGTCTGTCTGTCTGTCCGTCCGTCCGTCCGTCCGTCCGTCCGTCCGTCCGTCCGTCCGTCCGTCCGTCCGTCTGTTCGAGGGCTGTATCTCTTGAACCGTAATAGGTATAGCCCGTTGAAATTTTCACAGAATATTTGTTATTTTGGCCGATATAACAACAAATATAAGAAAAATAAGAAAAAGTAAAAAATTCATGGGGGTTCCCATAGAAAAAACCAAAAAGTGTATGCGGGCGCGCCGTCTACCGAATATTAGAAGTCTACCGAAGTATTTTAACTAATCATGAATTTTAACTAATATGAAGCATTTCATAACACGCTATAGATGGCGTGAGTGGCGCTAACCATGACATGGCGATACAGAAACCTCGGTGCGCGAGTTCGACTCGCACTTGGCCGGATTATTGGGTAATACGATGTGGAAAACGTCGAATGAATCAACTCAATCATTATTACCTGTTTACGGAAATTATTTTCTCGGTAGTGCTAAATTTTGAGTTTTAAATGTAAATAGATACGTGCGAAAATATATTTTAATGAACATCAATAGGTACTTTTAGTGTATGATTGATTATTCATTAGATTGAAGTGTTATTACAATTTTGATCTTATAAGTACCTACGGAGTTTCTACACGGAAAACCTCTGCGTGCGGACATTGTTCGCACTTGACCGCTTTCTTTAAAAGATTGTATCTTAAGACATTTTCGAGCTATGGACTAGTATGGTAACGTTGGTCCTGCCTGCCCGTACCCCGCCACGCCTTGCCCTTCCTTCCTTGCCCGCCGACGTCCCGGCGCGTGAGGAGGAAGGGGCAAAATAGCCCACTAAACAATAACCGGCCGCTGCCCCCTGATTTCCCTGGCGCCCACTAAAGTGATATCGTTTTAAAAAGGCGCGTCGGACGCCTCTCGCGCGAAACATTATGTTAATACAATATTTATTGCCGGAAATTCAATTATGTCGGAATACCTTACTACGTCTAGCATGAGGTGTTACCATTACAGATGTAAAGCTAAGCTGGCTAAGCACTCGATGTTCGCTAAATGTAAAGATAAGCGCTCGATTTTCGCTAAATGTAAAGCTAAGCACTCGATGTTCGCTAAATGTAAAGCTAAGCACTCGATGTTCGCTAAATGTAAAGCTAAGCACTCGATGTTCGCTAAATGTAGGGCTAAGCACTCGATGTTCGCTAAATGTAAACCTAAGCACTCCATGTTCCCTAAATGTAAAGCTAAGCACTCGATGTTTGTTAAATGTAAAGCTAAGCACTCGATGTTCGCTAAATGTAAAGTTAAGCACTTGATGTTCGCTAAATGTAAAGCTAAGCACTCGATGTTCGTTAAATTAAATGATAAGAACATCGATAAGGATAAATGTGTACGTATGCTTCGGTACTCAATTACGCGAATCAAATCTGTGTTAATTAACTTTCCTTAACATATGTACACACACAATAAGTAACATGCACTTTAATATGGTATTGTATGCGCTGGTTAATTGGTTATTTAGTTGGGATTTTGGTCTTACATACATACCACACGCTGTATCCCGACAATCGGGGTAAGCAGAGTAATCTGAGTTGTGCTGCAGGTACTTGTAAATTACAGCACAATACCGACCACCACGTTTAGCAAAGTATTAAGATAAATTATTATCAAGCGGCATGTAAGGCAAGAAGAACCACCCGCTGCATTACTCGGTGGAAGGACCGTTCCAAGTTGAGAGATGGCCAGCCTGTCGCTCTTTAGCACGGCATCTGGTCCTTATCCCTTAGTCACCTTTTACGACATGCACGGAGAGCGATGATGTTGGTCTTACTTTTCTAAATTCTAATATTGTAAAGTTTTTATTCTCGTTTCGTTCCCTGAACGAAAAAATGGCCAAAAAAGTAGCCGCCGTCGCGTCGTCGGTCCGTGTCTTGCTTGACACAGTTCGCGCCTTATTCTCAATCCTCGGAAGCCAAAAATATTCAATTCTGCTCGTCGTCGCGGCAATCTTCTCTTCGTCGCTGCTGCCGTTAATAATATAGGAGGTGCAGCAGATTGGACTCGGGACTCGGCCTGCGGGCTGGAGGAGGAGGAGGAGGGGGGGGGGGGGGAGGGGTGGTCCCTCCCGCCCCCTGCTGCCCCCCCAGCCCTGTCTGGAATCTGGATCCCCGGCACCCGGAGGGATCGGGGCGACCGGAAGAAAACTTGTTGGAATTTTGTCCAGGCACCGTGGAAAAATTAACCACAGAGCTTATAGAATTATGGTCGGTAATGAAATAAAATTGTTTAGTATGCCTAATTCTTGTCTGCGGTTCCCATTATCATCCGAAGCGGTAATAGATCTTATAAGTAGGTATCAGATTAATTAGATATACTTGGGTAATTACGGAAAATCTATGTAGGTAGGCAACACACACGCCATGTAAATTTCTGCTCTACATAAAATGTTTGAAAACAATAACTACGAGTATATACATTTTGTCTGCACACATACTAAATGTGTGTTGTGTTGTGTAGGTACATATTTTGGTTATAGGTAGGTATTCCTTAAAACAACATTCCGCTACATGAACGATTACCATGTAAATACTTAATTATGCAGTTTTAGCGGTCCGTACCTCAAAAGGAAAAAAATATGAAACCCTTATAGGATCACTTTGTTGTCCGTCCGTCCGTCTGTCCGTCTGTCAAGACACTTTTTCTCAGGAACGGGTAGAGCGCAATCTAAAGTACCCGTACCTATATACCCATACCCATACCTAAATAATACTAATTAGGTATGTCACATATTTTGATACTCGCAAACTCACTCACCAAAACCTATAGGGTGCTTACCGTTGACCTAGAACCATGAAATTTGGCAAGAAGCGAGCAGCACAAGTAAAGAAAAAACAATCTGAAAATAGTTAATTTGTAACATAAAAACATTTCTTTAGTTTTTACTCTATCGTATAAACGTTAATACATACAAACGTCAAACCTGGTGTGATTACAGTGCAAACTCTAAAGTGAAACAGCAAATAATAAAAACAGGCCATTAGGTGGTGGTACGGAACCCTCGATGCGCGAGTCCGACTATTTTTAGGGTTCCATGGACAGCGATGCTGGCAAGGGCCCTTATAAAATTGGTCAGGTGTCTGTCCGTCCGTCTGTACGTCCGTGCGTCCGTCTGTATGTATGTCACAAGCTGTCCGAGGTCCGAGGAATAAATGTAAAAAATACAAAGTAGATAATTGAGTCTTTAGGCCGGCCACACACGCGGAGTAAAATCCGTCCGCTCCGCAGACCTCTCAGATATTCCGGGACGTATTCACGACCAACGAGAAGCACTGACATGGCAACTAGTTCACTAAGGTGTTATGTGCTTACATCGCGGATGTTGTGGCTGATGTAGCCAACCGTCTCAGTTTATATAAAAAAAAGTGTGTAGTAGAAAACTATCAGTTATTTTTTGCCTTAAGGCAGCTTGATGCTAATGGGAAAAAGCATTTGATCAACAATTCAATCGGCCGTCCCCTAGGAAGACTCAAGTCAAACTGGAGCATCTGTGGCAGCCTTTACGGTATGCAAATCATTTTGATGTTTATCTATAGCAGCGGGTGGACGGCGCGGCACGGAGCGACCGCGCGAACTCGCTAGGCATACGTGGAAGAAGGAAATGGCTAAGAAACCTACCTGTTTAATAAACCCACATTATTAATAATAAATTATTTAGAATCTGACTTGCAGAGAGAGGGGAAAGTGGCTGCTGGGAAAAAATTGCAAATACACTGAAATACTTTTTGATATTTTGTGGTAAAATTACGAATACTCTACATTTAAACATCTCTCTTTCGTGATAACCCAAACGTTGACTGGAGGAGAACGCCTACGGTGTTAAGCTGTACCTTTTGAAAAAAAAATTTAAGTGCAACAAATATATTTTGATTTGATTTGATCTCTCTCTCACACACACACACACACACATACACGTGCATTTTTTTCTTTCTAGCCGTATTTATAAAACGTGTACCGGCAACGCAAATAAAATATAGTAATATGGTTGCATTTACTTATATTAAATTTATTTAATTTCATAGTGACCTCTCGTGCGGATAGGTTTAACGCAAATGTTCACTAGCCGACTAAATAATTGAGTAGCAATCTGGGTTCCGGTGCAGCCCGACCCAGAGTCACCACATCACACCGACGGACGACCGTATGTCCTCCGTCGTCGATCCGATTCGCAGTCTTCCCGCCTAGCGCCCGCCGCACCGCCTCCGCCGTTGCATAATGAATCGTCCAGTACATCCCAGTCGGATAATAAATATTTTTTAGGTTAGTGTTCGGGGGGCTTTATCACATAATATATTTCCTGGTATTAATTTCTAATGTTGTAAATTATATAGTTTATGTCCGTTTATTACTCTTGAACGCCTCGAAATTTTTTGAGGAAGTAGCTAGTGTGCCGAAATAGTGAAAATACACAAAACAAGTCGAAATAAGCTTTCCTTAGTTTTTCAAATTTTAAATATATTATACATACGTACATACATACAAACGTACATACGTACATACATAAATGCATACATACATACATACATCCATACGTACATGCATAAATGCATACATACACATACATGCATACGTATACGCGCCCTCCTTTTGGCTTCGCCCTAGTCGGCTAATAATTTATTTTCTTATCTTTTGCCTTCGTCAGCCATTTTAAAAGCGTCTCAATTTCGCACAATGAACTGTCATTTCCGTCGAACGACAGCACAAAACAAAAACAACTAAAAAAAATACCCGAAATAAAGTTAATTAACCGAAATCTCCCCAAAACAAATCGCTTGTTGCAAAATGTCCTCCTAATTTCTGCGACAAGTAAAACAAAAGAATTGTACGTCCGTTATCGTCCGTCGACGACAGCGGGTGCGGGGGCTGGGGGGGGGGGGGGGGGGGCGGAGAGGGGAGGGAACAGATAACACTGTCGACAGGGATGGCACCGCTGTGTAGGGGTGGGGTAGGTGAAGATAAGAGTTGAAACGCTTATCAAGAGGCAGGTTCCGGTGTCTTGTGGCGATCGCCGGCGGTAGAGCTGGAAACGGTGTCGTCGGACGCAAAATTGTGGCAATGAGCGGGTGCTTGGACTTTGCTCGTTGTAGGAACATATTATTGTTACGGCGCGGCGGCGGCGTGTCTTGTTTTAGGGGCTGGACTATATGAAGTAGGGTGGACGAGTGACTGCAGGAATACTGGTCGGTTGGGAAATTTGTTGACTGCATCAGATTATCAGATTTTATAACTTATAAAAAACCGGCCAAGTGCGAGTGGAACTCGCGCACCGAGGGTTCCGTATCGCCATGTCACTGTCAGCGCCACTCACGCCATCTATGGCGTGTTTATTAAATGCTTCATATTAGTTAAAATTCATGATTTGTTAAAATGCTTCATAGTCTTTTCGGTGGATGGCGCGCATACATTTTAGTTTCTTGAACCCCATGAATTTTTTACTTTTTCTTATTTTTCTTATTTGTTGTTATATCGGCCATAATAACACATATTATGTGAAAATTTCAACGGACTACCTATTACGGTTCAAGAGATACAGCCAACATTCACGGGGGGAACCGGCGTGAATTTTTTATTAAGCTCATTTTATTTATTATTAGGGTCTATCTTTATTCTTTATTCTTTATTCTTTATTCTTTATTCATCATTCGTATGGTAGTACACTACGCTTGAATTTGTCCTGTTTAGTTTTTACAATCCGGTTCGATTACACCCATAAAGAAGAGCCGGCAAGAAACTTCGCAGGGTTCTTTTTTAACGTCTTCAATTACAATACAATACATTGTGACTAGCTACACAATAGACACCGCTTACAGTGTTAAGATATAGTTTGAGAGCTAGAATAACTATAATTATAATTTAAGCTTGATAATTATCTATGACGGAACAAACGAACATACATACATATATTATTTTTATTGATAGTTGCATTAATTGTTATTAATTGTTTCAACTAAAGATTTTTTTTTATGGAAACTTACACGGTTAGCTACATCTCCAACAACTCCCTGACGTCAGCCCATAAAACCGGGTAAACTAGGTGCCATGTCAGTGCTTCCCTTCATTTAATGTCAGCTGCACTGAAGATTAACGTAAAATCTTTGGACTTAAATAAGTGCACACTGCACTTTAAGCTGGTTGTTTGCGACAGGATAGGGTATTATATAGATTCACAGAAAAAATAAATTTCTGCACAAGTGAGTCGTTGTTTTATATACAGCTTTATATAATCTTTATATACCCCTTGCTGTGTATGCGTACGTACATAGGTTTTTCTTATATACGAAGCGCGATATGGGGCACCCCATGGGCGTTCAGATTGCGGGGTTTGCGATGGCAGGCGCATATTTAAGTAGGGGACATCCATTAATCACATGAGCAAATTTCTTGAATTTTTTGACAACCTTGGTGAGATTTCGTGAGATTTATAGGAACCCCCCCTCCCCAAATCTCACGTGAGATTTCCTCTATGTGTAAGTTTCGTCAAAATCAACATTTATAGTGTATACAGACTTTAAACTGCAAAATTCAAGTATTTAAATATCAACTGAATGTACAATGAATGATCTGAGAGAATGGAAGTGGCAAGAAAATGACGCAGCTTTTCAGCTGCACTTAGAATACTAAACTAAACACGCTCCAGCTCAAGCGGTTAGTGTTTAAAATAAATAAATAATAAAAAAAATTATAAAAAAAATATGACGTGAGATTGTTGTAGACCCCCCTCTCCCCCTAGTGAGATTTGGTGAGATTTTGCCAGACCCCCCCCCCCTTTTTTGCTCACGTGATTAATAGATGTCCCCTTACGTCCCTCTTGAAGGACCCGAGACTGTACTTCGGAAATCCACGGCCACGGAGATCATTCGAGAGCTCAACGGCTCTACTCGCAAAAGATCTACAGAACGGGTTCGTCCGCATCTGCGGTGAGTCCAACGCGTGGAAGTATGGTTAAACACGGGCGGTTTGTTGCAGGTTCTGCGTGGGAGACCGCTTCTACCTGTGCGAGAACAAGATCCTGTGCGAGTACGACTACGAGGAGAGGCTCGTGTTCGCCAACATGGCGTACAACCCGCCGCCGCTTGCGCACCTCAAGCGGCAGACGACGCACCTGCCTCCCCCGCCGCCGGTGAGCATCATCTTTTTTTAAGTGAAAACTTCTTTAGCGGCGCTTGGCACTTTTAAGGGGGGTAAAAAATGTTAGACTCGCGACAGATCTCGAAAAGAGACAGATTTATTTTTATTATTTAAAATGCAACCTTAAGTCATTGCATTAAGGGTTAAGTTACGATGGCTTGGGATCAATTCTGTTCGTCTCTCAGTGACAGTAACGCCGAAAGCGAAGCAAGGGAATCCGATATTCCTTTGGTCGTTCATGTGATTTCGTGGCTCAATGGTAAGAATGTAGGATTTGTATTTTTTGACCATGGGTTCGAATCCATGAAATTATTATTATTTTTTCTTTTTTTTTTCTTTTTTAAGCAACGTTACGGTGTTTAAATTTTTTTAGGGTGTTTAGTTTTTTTATAACCACCTAAGAATTATTTTCGGAAATACAAATAGTTTTCACTTCTGCCGGCACTCCCGGAGTGCAACTGTGGCTTTTTTCATCACATCAAGTCAGCCTCTATAGCTCAGTGGTGCAGACAGTCGACTGTTGCTATTGATTGTTAAGCAACGCTGGGCGCGGTCAGTACTTGGATGGGTGACCGCTCGACCGTTGGGGGTTGCCCGTGGTTCGGACTCCACGTAAAACTGCAGGTCCCTTCCCTTCTTACCTTACTAGGTGGTATTGTTCAACCCGCCCGGATTGGTACCACCGCACTGAATGAAAGGTAGGTCGAAACGGCTATGTAAATAGTTTGTGTTTTCCGTTCACTTCAGTGTAGCGGGCACGACCGAAGGGAAGCACTGACGTAGCACCAAGTTCACCCGGTGTTATGGGCTGACATCACGGATGTTGTAGGTGCTACCGTGTCACCTACCTAACCGTGTCAGTTTCCATAAAAAAAACATTATGCTAAACATCCTGTGAATATTATATTATCTTAAGCCGTGGACATTATGCTAACATCCGTATGTGGTTCGGCAGACGAGCAACGCGATGGGGCACGCGATGATGAATGGTGGCGGCGGGCGGCCCCCCGGCGACCTCAACAACAACATGTCGGGCTCCGGCGGCTCCGGGGCCTTCGCCTCTTCCGCCGCGGCCGGCTCGCACCCTCACCCGCACCTCAAGCCGCTCGGCCTCTCGGCGCCCAGCTGAGACTACCGCCCGTGAGCCGCCGCCAGGGCGCACCCCTACTCGCCCTACTATAGCCTCAACTAAACGCGGCTGTGTCTGAACTCACCATTGAGAGTCGCATTGCTATCTCGGCGTAATTCAAGAAGGCCGTGTGCAAATTAATCTAATTAGATTTATTTAAAACAATATTACATTTGAAATAATTCTTAAGCAATATAGCCTGGTTGTCTGCTGTATAATATAGCTGCATTTTAATGGCAGGCAGACTGTATTTTATGGGCAAAGGCGGGCAGCAACAAATATAGTCCCATTCCTATCCAGAATGAATAAATTTCCAGAACTCTATATTTTAGAACCAATAGGTATGTTTTACTGGAATGGTGTGGGTTGATAGGTTACCAGCTTATATTGTAGCTATTCATTACATCAGGCAACAATATTGGAAGGGCGATTTTTAATTAATTTGTTTTATTGTTTTAATAGATTAATTTACATATAATTACCTTGAACTAATACGAGCTAGCATAGCCTAAGTACACCCACTGTTGTGATTTATTATGGCTCTGGAGTCATAGCACGCTTATGGACGTCCGAATCTTAATTCAGTGATGATCTCAAAGCGCTAGAGCGCCTGTGTAGTTAGTAAGTAGTGCTAGTGATGCGAAAATTAAAGAAAATCCGTTTCCTCTCGATTCGAGCCGGTCGGGTGACTCATCGAGTGCGTTACGTGTACAGTGGCTGAGTTTGTTATTCAAAACATCTGTAATCAAAGTTTTTCGTAATTACCGAAATCAACTGAACGTATCAGCAACAAAAGGTATCAACTGCTTCTATACTAGATTTCATTTAGCCGCGAAGTATGGGTCCCTCTCACTCTATGTATTACATAAAACAAACAAAGAGAGAACACAAATGGGCGGCAACCCTTTCACCAAATCACATTGAAATATTCAGGAATGTGCGTCAGCGCAAAGGCAGCCCGTTTTACAAGCACGCATTTTAGCGACTTGCCTCCCTCCACTCGTTCATAGTTCACAGAATTTCCAATGAAAATGTACACACTGCAACATAAATGTTTTTATCGTTAATGCGATAAAAATATTTACATAACTTAACCTACTTACACCCCGCGATGTTATCTCGTGACACTTTGTTTCTACGGAAACTTGGAGCCGTTTGGTCGTGCTACCTGCTCAAAAGAATACCTATTTGGTTTTTTAATGTGAACCAACATGGGTGGCTGTGCCGAGGGACCAATGGTGCATTCGACAGAGCCAAAATCACCTCTCCTCTCGAAACCACGCTCAGACAGGCGCCGCCGCCAGTAGAAAGAGCGGACTGTTGCTAGGCTGTCTAGCCTGCTAATACGTTTGAAGACACCCCAGATTCAAGGATTCGGGACACACACTCGCCGGAAGACAGTTCCGCACCCTAGCGGTACGACAATGAAACGATTTTGAGAACCGATTGGGTCTCAAAAGTGCAATTTCCACAACAAAAGGGTGTTCAGTTTCTCTGCGGCGTGTACTGCGAACATAGGTTGGATGGCAAGGAATAAGGGATGCAAGTTCCTCCGAGCACCATCCATGATAGTACCCGTAGAACAAACTGAGTGACCCTAAAAATCGTCTGTGACTTAGACACTCCAGACCATCAGTCAGTTTCGGGTCCTCCACCAGACAGACGGCTCAGCGCTGTAATGAGTCCAAGGGCCAAGGACACCAACAGATTAGATTAGACAGAACAGAACTAGGGGCTGTCTTCACAAATGTAGCTACAGTATTCCATCACCTAATATTTCTTACGTCAATGACGAGTTTGAAAATTACGAATGTTTTAATAAAAAAATTGCAGCAATGTATGTACCTACCTATTTAATAAATGTTGTACATAGTGGACAAGTGACAGACGTCTGTGCCATACTCCTTAGTGGAGGAGCTCCAGCTATATTCGAGAGTTCCTCTAACATGTTGATAGGTAATGTTGTAATCATAGTGAGAATCTCTGAATTTGGATAATTAAATTTTTTCAGTATTTTCCTTTCTAAAGATAACCCCTAATTTTCTGGAATGTGTAGATTTAAGTTGTATGTAGTAAGATTTTTATGATAGCAAGTTCTTCCTCATTCAAAGCGCCTGACGAGGCCACCAAAAATTTCTCGTTTATTATCCTGTAAAATATTGTTAAGTTTGTTGGCCAATTTTAACAAAATCCTTGTTAATAATGTTTCTATAATTATATCTATGTAAATATAATAGAAAAGGGCAAAAAGATTCTGTTTAAAACTCAGAATAAAATTGCATTAATACTTAAAGGATTAGAATTAAATTAATAGGAAATGTGTATAATGCTTAACGTCATATGTGCTGTAATAAGATTGTTTTCATTTTAAAGATTTTCTTTTTCTTTCAAAGAACGGTTAATACTTCGAAAACTCATTTTATATTTTTTATATGAAGGTTCCTACCTAATTATGTTATTTTATATTTAAGAATCTCAACGTTACAATTATTAATTTGCATTTATATTCATTTTTACTAGTTAGGTATATAAGACGATGCAGCAAATGCAGTTATATTCTAATTACTGTTTGTCTACATCGATGTTGAATTTGAATTGTGTAGCAGCAGCAGATAACGTGAGGTGTGAAGAGGACTGGACACTTATTTCACTAGTCGGACCTCGTTTGAACATTACTACATTATTTCCATACATTTAAAATGTAAGTTAACAATTGTCGTATATTAATGTAAACACATACTGCTCGCACCGATCACCGGTCGGTGCCCATCTGTTACCCGAAACGCATCACGATCATATTTCGATTGATGTGTAATTGAAAAAAAAAAACATTATTTTGCCAATGATACGACCAAAGAATTAGCTGAATAAATACTGTTTAAATTGTCTTCTGCATTTTTATTTTACTTCATGAAAGCACGACGAGAAAGATGTCTTAAAAAGCACAGACATAATAATTAATAATAATTTCCGTTTATACAAAACTGTTTTCCCTGTATTCAATTTTCTCGGAAAAATAGATGAAATACTTCTATTAGTGCTTTAACCTTAATTTACATAAACCTGGATAACATTTAACACCACTCATCACTTGAATTTTCAACTGAAACACTAACTTGAAGTACTTACCTAATTAAATTTTTTTTTATGGAAACTTACACGGTTGGCTACATCACCTACAACATCCGTGATGTAAGCCCATAACACCGGCTGAACTAGGTGCCACGTCAGTGCTTCCCTTCATTTCATGTCGGCTACACTGAACTGGACGGAAAGCACGAACTATTTACTTAGCCGTTTCGACCGACGTTTCATTCAGTGCGGTGGTACCAATCCGGGTGGGATATACCCTACCACCTAGTAAGGTAAGAAGGGAAGGGATCTACAGTTTTACGTGAAATCCGAACCACGGTCAGCCTCCAACGGTCGAGCGGTCACCCATCCAAGTACTGACCGCGCTCAGGGTTGCTTTTAACAACAGTCGACCGACCGCACCACTGAGCTACTGAGGCTGTCAGAACCTCATCTGAAACTCTTAATTTTTTATGAATTTGAAGCCACACATCGTATTGTAAATATTGCTGCATTTGGCGAAATACTTACCCCTTTTATAAATTTAAATGTTTATAAATAACCCTCCATTCCAACCTTCAGTAAAAAAATTCTGAAATGTACGAATCGACATGAGGCTGCTGCCTTCCGGTGCCTCTAGGGCGGACGGTGCGGACCTGTGCGGCGGCGTCGCGGGAGGCGGAAGTGACGTCACAAGAATGACTATCATTCCAAGGTTGCTGTGGCCGCGATAACACCTGCCCTCCGGAGCCCTGCCCGGAGTGGCAGCAAGAGCATAATATAGAAAAGGAACATTTTGGAAAAAAATACGTGCGATACATTTTCTCTCAAGGGCGGAAGCTCTTGCTGGAAAGCTCGCTTTCATTCCTCTGTATTGAAATATTTCTTCGGGTCAAAGGGTGCATTTTGTGTATAAAGGTATGTATTTGTGCATAACACACATTTCAACTAGGAAATTATATTTTGGAAATTCATAGAAAAAAACATGTCTCAATTTTAAACAATATTAATATGGGAAAACATTTTTTAACATATTTTAGCTACTTCAGTAGTAAATACATAAGTAAACAATTTTGTCTCAATGTGATTTTCAGTGGGGACATACCACTATTAGGTTTGTATTAGAAACACGTCGATTACCTATATTATTTCCCAAGTCAACTGAACGCATCAACTTGGTAGAGGAATGCCCCCTAGGACGCAATACTGTAAAACACTTTAACGAATTTCCTCACCAGTTTGTCTGGCCGACTTTTTTTGCCGATTTCTCTTATCTTTCGATTGAAAATCAGAAAAAATACACCAATTTCCGTCAGACGCGACGAGGACGAGGCGCGGGGTCAACGACCCCGGCTGCTTCCGCACCGAATAGATACAATTCCACAGTGAATCAACCAGTTGACACTCTTCGTATCAACTCCATCTTTATTTCGGGTTATGTCATGTGAACATTAGGAAAACATGTCTTTGTTAATTTTGAATTTAATCAATTTAGCAAGATAAATTTTTTTATGCAAAACTAATTCGCTTTACTAATTCTCAAATCAAAACAAACGTGCCGCTCGCACAAAAATTTTTCATGGCTTAGTGAAGGGAGATTCCCTTCACTAAGCCATAAAACTTTATTATGCGAATTGCACGTTTGTTTTGATTTGAGTATAATAAAAATAAAAATAAATAGATATAATAAAACCCGACTGCGACAAAGTGAACCTACGTACCTACGTAATAAAATAAAGCAATACATAGACTATTCATAAAATAAATATGGAAGTACAAAATAATATGAATAATACTAATGTGATTTAAAAAAATATAAACAAGCAACAATTTCGTTTTATGTTTTCAAATCCTTCTTCCTAATGTACCTACTTCTTGTTTTACCGATAAAAGAGTAGGTGAGTTTGTGAGTGAGTGATTTTCTTCATAACTCGAAAACGGCTGAATGGCTAAATGGATTTTAATGAATGAGTAAACGCTTTGACAGCTAGTCACATAAAAGGGTATATGATAAAAAGAAAAAACTAAATGGCGGACTCTAAGCGTCATAATATTGTTAAACTTTGAATTTTTTTTTTTTCAAAATCGATCGCGTAAGATATTGGTTTAGAACATAAAAATTAAATAATTTTTTAAATTTAAAAACCCGACTGCGAATTAGAACGCAGGACACAGAACGGGCGTGTAGAAGGATTTTAAAGAGTTTCCGACTACAGTATTTTCTACTCCTCCTTCCTTATTTTCTTCGTTTTTACTCGCATTCGGGTTTTATGATATTTATTTATATTTTTTTTCATTATACATACCTACCAAATTTTACCTTCCTTTACTTAACACTAGTGAAAAAGGAAAGTAGGTACTTATATTAAAAGTTTGTTTTACTGTTCTCCTGGGTATTGTAAGAGTATAAAATCACTATTATTTCTAATGATTATTTTGTTGATATTTGAAACGTTGTATTTTAATTTTATTTATTTAGTTATCTTTATTTTACTAATAACTATCGGAGCGCCAAGTCCTCTAAATCTGCGGCGAATGAATGAACGAATACCGGTGGCTCGTCGAAAATATACAACATTTTGAAGCGAGCAGGTGTCTCCCGACTGTCGGAGTCTCTCGATCATTTCCGTTTTCAATGATCGCCTTTTTCTTCTTCTTATCTCGCGTCAACTAGGACGGTGGGAATAAATTGAAATATAAAATTGATTGTTGATTCTGCCTCCGCTTTATTGCGCTGTCATAAATGGGAAAGCGATTGGAAATTGTCCGCCGGCGAGCCTGTTGATGTTTCACTTTCTTTCGAAATAATCAACCTGTATAGACCAGGGCAGGGGTCGCCAACTTGATCGGGCGCTAGATCTACATATCACCCCGGAGGTGGTCGATGAACGTATAAAAGGGAACGTCTGTCTGTGTGTGTGTATGTTTGAGGTAAAATCCGGAAACACTGAACACATTTTGTTGCGGTTTGCACCAGTGTAAAGAGTAGTTATTGAGGCTCACTATAGTGTGTACACTATCACGCTAAATATCAATTGGGCCGAGCAGTATCAAAGAAAGTATCGTATGAACGGAATTTAGTGTCGAATGGTACATAGGGATGTATGTATATATATGCCGAGAGATATGGAAAGGAGTTATCACACATTTTGGAAGGAGAGAAGATGTGTCACGAACGCGCATCCTCGTATTGGAACCGCTGCGCTGTGGCCAGCTTATGATCGCACACAATCACAACATACGAATGCACGAACACATTCGCACCCATTTCGCACCAGCGATTTTTGGCCAATACAAAGCGTTGCATCCACGTGCGCTCACGTACACGTCGTTCGTTAATATGGGGAAACCTCACCATATTACCGTGCCGCGGACACGCCTCCTTCGCATATCTACTCTCCTTCCAAAATATTTGAGTTAGCAGTTACATTTCAGCCAAACGTGGTGAAATCGCCCGTTGAACATCAACAAATTTCTACTTTTAAATAACAGCAGGAAGCTAATAAAAAAAAATACATACAGACGATTTGAGAACCTCCTCCTTTTTGGAAGTCGATTGAAAGTTTAACTGACTACAAGTTTATGTGTGTGTGAGGGTGAGAAGGTGTGTGTGTGTGTGTGAAAGCAACTAACTGCAACTTAAAAGCGCGTCGAGCCAGACCGCGCTCCGACGGTCAGAGAGGCAGACGAATTTATTGCTTCAACTATTTGTCTCAACTTCTCCCGCTCTATCGGCCACACGATTGAATTACGCCCAATCCTCCGCCAACGATAGCGCGAGCGAAATAGTTTTAAAGAAACGTGTGCTCTTATACGGGGGCGGCGGACAATCATGTAGAATTCGATCGCGCAATCAGTTGCGCGATCGAATTTGACGTGATTATCCGTTCTTTCAGAACAACGTCAACGATCGGTTGCTGGCAGAATTAATGAAAAAAATAAAATTTAAGCAATGCTATAATTAATTTTTAATAAATAGAAGAAACTTGTTTTATATTGAACGAAACTAGGGCTGCTGTTAAAAACATGCCCCAAATAAACATTCTTCTGATTCCGTTTGAAAGATGCGAAGTAAAGAACCCGGCCACTTACTGTCAAAAATATGAGCTACGTGCGAGTAGTTTTTTTTTACTTTACTGTTTTGGCTTATTGTTCGAAGTTTGGCCGTGCCTAAATATTTATTTTGTAAGTTTACATTTTATTGAATTTGACAGCAACTAGTTAATGTTGTTTTCCAGTCGCACGCTCGAATTTTATACAAAACAGTCCCACGGTTCTGACCCGGGACACTCATAGAACCTTGTGAAGGCTTGCTTACAGCTTAAGGCTGTGAGTTTAACAAAGCTTTCTGACTACTTATATCCCTACATTTTTGAGTCGACGACAGTACGGCAGCATTCTCCACCGTACCGTACATACCTCCTCTTGTACAGAACTTCCCCGGAATAGCTCCTCGTAGGAGCCTGCATTGACTTGTACTCGTACATTCTTCTGGGTTAGGATCTTCCACGGAGTTATTTTTATATGTCATTGATTTTTATAATTTCTCCTTTTTCTTGCGTTAGTGGTGGTCAGTTTGAACAACAGAAAAAAAAACAGGATCTCGAAAAGCATGAAATGGATAATTTCGGTGGACAAATGAAACATTTTGGCACCTTATAAAGTACATTCTAGGTAGACGTCTTAAATCGAGCAGTTAGCCTTGCCAAGGAATATTTATATCTAACTCTCTCTACATTTAGTCGCCTGAATGTGCAGTGATGCGCTGGGCTAAGGCTTAGGGCGCGTGGCGAGGCGGAGGAGGCCGTCGAGGGGGGGCGGGGGTAGTGCACCTCACGCCGCGGTGCAGCCTGAATGGAAATGCGCCGTAATATGAAGATGTGTTTAAATTTCAGCTGCGAATCGCTCCTGAAACTGATATGCATATTTTAAAGTAAAATTCACCCGAACTCGGGCACGTGGAATGAAATTCTATCGGAATATATTCCGGTCCGGCTCACTTGAAAATGTTTTACGATCTCACGCTTCCGTCGTTTTAAACGTAGAATTTGTCTTTATTATCCCGTGGATTAAGTCAATTTCATATTGAGTATGTAGTCGTAATTTTTTTTCCGACTGCGTGAAGCAAAAAAGAAGGGTAATGTTTTTAATGATTTGAGATGTACATTTACTCAAAGGAAGGGAGAATGTAGAAAAATGTTTTGAAATAATTTCACCGTATTTAAACAAAATTTTATACAAATATAAATGTATGCCTATTTTATTACAGTTTACAACTACATAGACATTTCACGTTAACAATATAACAAAGAACAAAATAAAAAACAAACAAACTTAAACATTAATATAATATAATAAAACACGTTTAACAATAAACAACATTTAACCTAAAGGTCAATGAAAGTTAATAAGATCTAATGAATATAAGAAAATATTCAAGGCTGGTTTATATAACACTTAAAATTTTACCTTATAATAATCCAACGCATTTTTTTATTTTTTTATTTGAATATCTCTCTCTCTCTATGAATTTGCCTTATAGCGTAAGTAAACCATTAAACAAACAATGGTCGTTGAAGCAGCACCATCAACATCACGGCTTTATGGTCGCAAAACTTCCACAATTAAAACATAAAAAGTTTGCCCACGAGGCCAATCACCTATTTATGCCGAAGAGCCTCCGAAGTCGTCACTGCTATGAAGAGTCCTGAAACTGTTGTCAGGCCCCAGTCGGTCAGTCTCCTCGCTACGGCTCTGGAATATTGTGGACATAGAAGTGGGTTGAGTAGGTGATGCGTGGGTATCGGTCGTTATTTAGTTGTACGAAATGTACATACATACATACCACACGCTGTATCCCGACAATCGGGGTAAGTAGAGCAATCGGAGTTGTGCTGCAGGTACTCTTGTAGGTTACAGCACAACACCGACCACCGCGGTTAGCAAAGTATTAGGTAGGATAAGATAACTATCAAGCAGCAAGTAAGTTACGAGGATCGACCCCCTGCATGACTCGGTGGAAGGACCGTTCCAAGGTGAGAGGTGGCTAACCTGTCGCCCTTTAGCACTGCATCTTGTCCTTATCCTCTAGTCGCCTTTTACGACATGCACGGGGTGAGATGCAGTGGGGCAATTTTTTTTAAGTACCGGCCCTACACGGTGCGAAATGTAATTTTTGTAAAATATGTAGCTATCTAACCGGTCACTGCCTGGTCATAATGTTCGCCCAATACACCCTCAGAATAAAGCGCCCTGTCAGTGTAATACTCACAAGTACAAGTACAGTCTCGAGTCCTTTAAGAGGGGCGTGAATAGGTAACTGTTAGGCCGGCATAGCATTCGCAACCCCAGCATACGACCGAATGTCTATGGGCGTCGTTAGATACTGGGTGGCTCGGCGCCACATAGCGCGCTTTCAATAGAATAAAATAAAAAATAAAGCACCTCTCTGTTGTGCTTCATTGTGGAAAACTAGAACTACTTTTAAATCCATTTCTCCATTAATTCTGCCCTCGTCTATATCGAAAACTATCTTCTAATGCAAGGTTGGAGCACTAAAACAATCCACAATCTTGGTAAATTCTGATATTAAAATAATTATTATTTTAAAATTTATTAATAGCATGACATAAACGTTTAGTGGATGAAGAAAAAACACATAAGTCATACAAAATAGATACAAATTTTGAAGAAAAACAATAAATACAGAATAAACATTTTAGGTAATTACTTCAATATTTTATTTCATCCGAGTAATTTTTCATCCAATCAGAGTTTCTTCGGCGGATACGACATACCCAGTAAGTAATATTTTTCGTGGTTGACATCATACTACACAGGTGTGTACTGATGTGTGTACATTCTTAGGCATAATACGACACAGAGTTTTCATAAGAAACCTTTTGCTAATTAGTGTTTTTACAATGGTCGATATTGTTGCTGATTGAGACACTTATATGACAAAATATGTTCCATCCTTGTCTCTTGAGGTTTCTCAGTAATATTGTTTTGTCACAAAGTGTGCTGTTGCGGAATACGAGTAAGTTATGAATTTCCATCAAGTGTTCTTCGTTTTGAGGCAATAACACATCGGCTCGTTGGTCTAGTGGTATGATTCTCGCTTTGGGTGCGAGAGGCCCCGGGTTCGAATCCCGGACGAGCCCTATTTTTTTGTGTTTGATAAGAATATGATGAAATGGTTTTATTAAATCTGCTTGCAGCAATTTTAGTTCTTACAAGAATATATTTTTCATGATATGAATGTACATGTATATGGAATACGGCGAATTTATTTTTACCAATATCTATGAGCGTACATATATACTTACTTCAGCGACCAGTAAGCTAAACCAGGAACCGGTATAATTCTCCTATAAAGGTAAGTGTACATGTGAAGATACGTAGTAGAAAATATTTCTCACTTTTAGTAAAATAACGAATAAGAGATTTTGTAGCGATTGTGAGTGAATAATTCGGGAAGTGTTGCCCTAGATGCACGTACCTTGACCAGATCGGGCTTATTATGCTCAAAAAGGGATAAGTGCGTATTACCCATAACCGATGAGAATGTATGAAGATCATTATGAGAGTGGAAGAGGAGGCAGAGGTGTGTCACGTGAAGATATCGACATATTAAAACTTATAAGGGCAATCAGTAATTGGCCTGTATTCTGTAAAAGTTTGTTTTTCAAAATATGTTGTATCCATGGGCTCTTGATCACCTGAAGAAAAAAAAATCGATTTGACACACTCTGTACAACCTAAAAATAAAATTTGAAAGCTTCATCTGTTTAGCTTCTTCCTCCCTTTCCCACGTCCACAAAAAAAGTAACGTTATAAAATTTGTTTCGAGTTAGTTAACGCCTCAACTTTTTCTCTTAACGACATGTTCTCGAATTAACATGCAAATTTAACGAGATTCTTATTACTGGAGCCGAAAACTCTCTCCCCGCTGTGCAATTATAATAAGGGAGGCGCTGCTGTAATCGCTTCAGGAGTTGGGTCTCTATAACTTTTTCAGGCTTTTCGCGTTCTGAAGTTATCTGCAGATTGTTGTTCAGGGAGAGTTGAATAATTTGTTTATTCAACGAATATCATAGAGTTGATTTGAATAAAACAAAGATAAACAACACGGTGCGATAAGTAGGCAACGTTGTTATACTAGGTAGCTAAAGTTTAACATTATGTTTAATGCCTTTGATGACGCTATGGAACCGTAAAATGTATGAAATTAAAATGTCTTAAATTGTTTTCCCGGCCGTAGATTAGAATACGTGTCAAAATGTATCCGAAAATTAAGCAATACTTACCTACCAAAATGTACACTGTACATCTGTACGTACACTGTACACTGTACGTAATATGGTCATAAGTCCACTAGGTTCGGGACGTAGTGAATGGTCTGCAAGCACAATTATAGTTTTTGTCTTATTTTTCAGAATAATAATTGTTTAGTGCATGCTAAGTACAAGGTAAATTCAGGAATTAATGAATGCGATATAAATTCCTGAGTCAAACTCGAGTGTAGTGCTTTTAAGTAAAAAAATCCTTAAAAAATAAAAAAATACTGCTCTGGGGCCAGGCTGCTCTAATGATTGCCTAGAGATGCATTCACAAAAGTTAGAAGTAACTTTTAATATTTTTTTATCAGAATTATTTTTTACAAACAATTCGTAGTGAAACTCGCAACTTTTAGCGCTAATTTGCAAAGTTGTAATTCGGCGTAGGTGCCGTTAATTAACGAGGTTTTGTGTGGCTCTGTAAGTGTGGCTCGAAAGCTCGCTATCTGAAGTTTGCTCTCTCTACATTTGTATTACGTAGGTAACTAAATTGCATTCAATATAATTTAGCGATACACTATCTTCCCGGAATCGATATAGTGGCTATGTTGTAGTATGGTTCTGGAGAAGGAGATCATTCTGAGAGAAAGTAAGTTTAAGGCTCTAGAATCGTGTAGAAAAGAATGTCTTTATGTTGAACTGTAATGATTATCATAATAATTTTAATTTTAATTTGTACTTATTTAGGTCATTTGCTGTGTGGTTCTGTGATGTTTCGGGGGGTTTCCTCTCTGGATGGCCTGATCGATGAATACATACGTGCTCGGGTCAATCGGCCTATTCCGATGTCTTGCATGTTACACACACAAGCACAGTAACGATACACGTTCGCTTGTATTGTTGTGGTATGTGGAAATTTTATTCTTTAGTACATATTTTTGCATCCATTACTAATGAACAAATATGAAAAGTATGAAAAAAAAATCTTATATGAAATTGTTAAATTTAATTATTTCTACTATGTTCCCCATAAGGTAACGTGATAATCTTACAATAAAGCCAATTCGCAAACTTACTCTACCAAATTAAAAAAAATTGGTTGTCTGTAAAGTCGGTTTACGGACGATAGTTTTACGTGATGACGTGGAATAATCGTAGTACATAGATCAAAGATCAGTAATTTCTATTTCCAGTAGAAAGATTAATCATCTTGTGACTGGCCATCAAAACTTCTGTTGTCTGATCTTGACAGTTTTACTTCTTAAGACCTTTCCATGGTAACTTTGAATATCAACGTGACACGCTTTCGTGCGTGCAGCCGGTGCTCATCAATTTATAAGACGTGACGTCATCACGTCAAAAAAACCAACTGATTGAACCAACTGTCTCGGAGTAATCGGTGTAAATATGTTTGGAAGACTTTAAAATATAGGTATAAATAAATTACGTTCTATTAACCAGTCGATTCGCTTGCTTACTCGTTCAAAGAGTAACTTACGAATTAGCAGATTTCTCGTAAGCACTTTCGTTCACCTAATTACAACAGTTTTTACAAACGAATGACTAACACAGACAACAGGAGCTGATCTTTTATTTCAATCGCACCGATATCGGCTCGTTGTTCTAGCTAGTGATATCATTCTCGCTTTAGGTGTGAGAGCTGTGTGTGAGAGGCTCCGGGTTTGAAATCCACTGCTAATTTATTTCAGTACATACTAATTATAAATAGGTTTAAGTATGGTTTCCTGTTATTATTTTTATTAAAATATAACGTTTTTAATGTTTTATTTTAATTAATTTATGAAAAGCAGCATGGGTCGCTGTGCCGAGGGAGCAATTGCAGTGCAGTCGCCCACTGTTCCCGGACTCTCTACCCTATTGATGCGGCGACGTTTGAAGAGACGCCCAGGTTCAAGGATTCGGGAAATAGTTCAGTTGTTTCGCGTGATTCACGTGTACCATTTTTTTTCTTTTTATCTCTTTTTAACGGCTGCACCGATATAAAATATTTATTGGGTTATAACGTTTTAGTTTTTAAAATCGATCCAATGTCGATCTCGTACTGCCAAAATATGGAATGGACTTCCGGCGAGTGTGTTCCCATGAAACTGGGGATAAAAACAAAACTATTTAACAAGGGAATTTTAAATTTATTTTCATTTTAACAAATATGTCGCTTACGAGTATAGATCACTCGCGATATTTCAGCGATTCTTTGTATTTAGTGGTGTCAAGA
The DNA here is from genome assembly GCA_946902875.1 of Nematopogon swammerdamellus. Taxonomy (NCBI): domain Eukaryota; kingdom Metazoa; phylum Arthropoda; class Insecta; order Lepidoptera; family Adelidae; genus Nematopogon; species Nematopogon swammerdamellus. The sequence continues at coordinate 7,579,623 of OX336337.1, forward strand.
AGTTAGTAATTTTTATGCAACTAAAACTTCGAAATAAAGCACCGGAACTAGTGAGAACCGTAAACAATTCCAATTAGATTATGCTAAACAGTGGAGCACTTCCCGACTTAAGTCGCCCTTTAAATATTTTGTGTAGCGCGTAAAAGGGTACTTGGTCTAAGTCTTAAAGCTGACTTCACAATTTGCATCTGGGCAGAGAGTTCAAAACGAATAGAACTGCTATCGTCATAGTCATATATATGATAAGTCAATCTAGAAACGCACACAATATCCAAACTGGCATGGCGCGTTGATAAAAATACGCAAGTTGCAATAGCGACATAAATAGACATAATAAGTATATTATATTTATTAGAACATGTGTATGTCGTAAAAGGCGACTAAGGGATATGACTCCCTTCTTATTTAACCCTCCCGGGTTGATACCACCGCACTGATTGAAAGGTCGGTGGAAACGGCTATGTAAATAGTTTGTGTTGTAGTTTCCGTCCAGTTCAGTGTAGCCGGCACGACCGAAGGGAAGCACTGACGTGGCACCAAGATCAAGGCACCCGATGTTATGGGCTAACATCACGGATGTTGTAGGTGATGTAGCCAACCGTGTCAGTGTGCATAAAAAAAATGTTTATCGGTTTTTTGCACACACATTTTTTTTTGTAATCTGGTATGGAATAATATCACCTTGTATTGCTGAGTATACAGAACTAGAGAAGATCCAAACTACCAAATAACAAACCAGTTGGTGGTACCAAACCAGTCGGTTACAATTTGTGCCTTCCATCTAGAGCACGAGAAATAGCAGATGAAATTTAATTTATAATCACTTAATTTGCTCGAGCAGTAGATGCCCATTCGGTGATTTTAAATTCTTTGCATCGCATCGGAGCTTGATAAGGGATCTTGGCGCTAATTCTGTAGGTTTATACCGACGTTATGGCGTAATTTACATTTACTTAAGACGCGGTTGAGTTCTTGAAGTTTGTTAATGTGAGTTGGTGGGGCTTTAAGAGAAGTATTTGGTTGTGAGTTACTAGTACATGCGGCTCTGGGTTGGGGCAAGTGTTTATACGAATACTCTTTAACATTTCCAACTAAATAACCTAGGTGCTTACATTGTTGCTATTTTAAGTGTACTATTTGTTTTAATAGCAGTATACAGGGTGTCCCAGAAACCGACGATAATCCTTTAACAGGAGATAGGGCTGCTAATTACCTCTCAGAATATCTAATTTTAGGTTTAGTAAAAATGGCTTAGTTTTTGAGATATTGTCATTTTTGTAAAAATCCAAAATTTTCTCCCTCAGCTCATTTTTTTAAATGCCACAAGTACAAATGTAAGATTTTCTTAAATCTAGTTTTTGTCAAATATTCCTGAAAAGTAAGGGTTATACACGGTATAATTTATTTTTTCATGTTTAATCCTGTTTAGCTGAAAAACGACTTAAGAGCCACACGTTAAAAAATTTTAAGCCTCATCCCTTGAGTTTGGCCCTTCGCGGTGAAAAAAGAAATTACTACACTAAAGTGGCATTATGCAACAAAAATACGCTCATCTAATGTAGTTTTTAAAATGGTACATCACTTACCGATTTACCCAACAATTTATGAGATATTGTTATTTAACTGCAAAAGGACCTCGGAATTTGATAACTTTTCTACCAAGTACGAATTGGAATAAAATAAACACTTGAAGTAAATTGCTATTTATTAACCTGTTAAAGTAGATGTTCAAATTGTTTACCACCTACACAAATGCTAGCTCGACATCTTCTCACAAATGCCCGGTTGATGCGTCGAGCAAGTACTCGATGCAAGTGCAGATACGTCCACCTATTCTATGTAGTTTGTGTTTTCCGTCCAGTTGAGTGTAGCCGGCACGACCGAAGGGAAGCACTGACGTGGCACCAAGTTCACCTGGTGTTATTGGCTGACATCACGGGTTGTAGGTGATGTAGCCAACCATGTCAGTTTATATTTAAAAAAAACCTGAGCTAGGTACTGCCGTAATTCTTTCTTTTAGCTCTATCAAGTTTTCCACCGGTTTCCAGTAAACTTTTTCTTTTAAATAGCCCAAATAATAAAAATCTAAAGGATTTAAATCCGGTGATCTAGACATCCTGTCTATCTGTGGGGATGCAAGTGGCTAGGAGGCCACAAGACGTCCGTTGAATTGTAGAAACTTTAAACGGGCGAATTATCTTGAGTTTCTGCAACAGGAGCTTCAGAGCCTTTTAGAAGATGTACCATTGGCGATACGGAGGTGGTTGCAAAATGATGGCTGCGCAAAAATTACGCACTTCTCTAGCGTAATGGGCTGGCCCATTACGCTAGAGAAGTGCGTAATTTTTTAGACCAAGCATATCCCCACAGATGGATCGGACGTCTAGGTCACCGGATTTAAATCCGTTAGACTTTTATTATTGAGGCTATTTAAAAGAAAAAGTTTACGGGAAACCGGTGGAAAACTTCATAGAGCTCAAAGAAAGAATTACGGCAGTAGCTCAGGTTTTTTTTTATGTAAACTGACATGGTTGGCTACATCACCTACAACATCCGTGATGTCAGCCCATAACACCGGGTGAACTTGGTGCCACGTCAGTGCTTCCCTTCGGTCGTGCCGACTATAGTCAAGTGGACGGAAAACACAAACTATTTACATAGCATAGGTGGCCGTATCTGCACTTGCATCGAGTACTTGCTCGACGCATCAACCGGGCATTTGTGAGAAGATGTCGAGCTAGCATTTGTGTAGGTTGTAAACTATTTGAACATCTACTTTAACAGGTTAATAAAGACCAATTACTTCAAGTGTTTATTTTATACCAATTCGTAGTTGGTAGAACAGTTATCAAATTCCGAGGTCTTTTTGCAGTTAAATAACAATATCTCTTAGATTATTGGGCAAATCGGTAAGTGATGTACCATTTTATAAACTACATTAGATGGGCGTGTTTTTGTTGCATAATGCCACTTTAGTGTAGTAATTTTTTTTTTCACCGCGAAGTGCCAAACTCAAGGGAGAGGCTGAAAAAATTTTAACATGTGGCTCTTAAGTCGTTTTTCAGCTAAACAGGATTAAACATGAAAAAATAAATTATACCGTGTGAGAGCTTTACTTTTCAGGAATATTTGACAAAAACTAGATTTAAGAAAATCTTACATTTGTACTTGTGGCATTTAAAAAAATGAGCTGAGAGAGAAAATTTTGGATTTTTACAAAAATTACAATATCTCAAAAACTAAGCCATTTTTACTAAACCTAAAATTAGATATTCTGAGAGGTAATTAGCAGCCCTATCTTCTGTTAAAGGATTATCGTCGGTTTCTGGGACACCCTGTATAAGTCGTATAATGTAATAAGTACCGTGTGGGGCAGGTACTTAAAAATAATAGCCCCACTGCATGTCTCCCCGTGCATCGTAGAAAGCGACTAGGGGATAAGGACAAGATGCCGTACTAAAGGGCGGCCATCTCCCACCTTGGCACGGTCTTTCCACCGAGTCATGCGGCAGGTGGGCCTTCTTGCCTTACTTGCTGCTTGATAGTTATCTTCTCCGAATACTTTGCTGAACGTGGTGTTCGGTGTTGTGCGGTAATTTACAAGAATACTTGCGGCATAACACCGATTACTCTGCTTACCCCGATTGTCGGGATACAGCGTGTGTGTGTATGTGTCATACGTCGGTTGAGCTGTTCTATCGTTTAAGTTAGTATCTGTTTTTTTATTAAGATACTTCAAAAAAAGGAGATTATCATTTCGACCCGTATGAATATTGTTGGAATTGCACAATATTCGTATATGTTAGTGTATGTGGGCTTCTAAACAGGTGTGCCAAATTTTATAAGTGTATTTATGTTTGTATGTATGTATGTATGTTTGCCACGAATTGCTCGGAAGCCAGAAATCTAATTGCCATAATTTTTATATTGGATTAAATATCTTCCGACTTAGGGAATAGTGCAAGTTTAATCAAAATCAGTTCAGTAGTTTTCAAGATATGGACTCATAAGTGTGTACCAATCACTGGAAAAACATTCTACGCAGAACTCGTTATGTGAAAAAAATACTAAAAAGAGTGAAATAAAAAACTATATTAAAAAACATTGAACCGACTTCAACAAAAAACCACCAGAACTTAAAAGTGTTAAATAATATTTTGATTCATATTAAGACCCATGAGTTGAAGGCGGTACAAAACGCACCTATCAATTTTCAGGTGTGCTTTTGTACCGCCTTCAACTCAAGGGTCTGAATATAAATGCAAACATGATTTAACACTTTTAAGTTCTAGTTGTTTTTTGTTGAAGACGGTTCAATGTTTATTTAAATAGTTTTTTTTTTACTTTTATCATCAAATCTACTTTAAAAAGGTATTGTAAAGCACTTGGCTTTTTTCATCCTTTCTCTTCCCCAACAACTCATCAAGTATTTTCCAAGCCTGCGAGACTAAATCTTCTTAAAGTAGTTAGTGCAAAGTATTCTTCCAATATTGCGGGGACGCCGCCGCCGCTGCGCCACCGTCGCCGCCGACATCCCCGACGCCGGACGGCCGCGTCGACGCTTCCATGGCGTCGGCGGCGACGGCGGCGTCGCGACGCGACGGTGCAACTTCCTAATGTTATTAAAGGCTTTCAAGTATTTACTAGGGGGCGGACACTTTCTTCAGACACGTCAGCGGTTGTATTTCGAGAGCTATTCGGCACCAGCAAATACTATGCAACGAAAATACTGTGTGAACAATTTCATTGAAATACATATTTTAAGCACATAGGTAGTTAGAAAATAGAAAAGTAGAAATAGAAAATATTGATTTCAACATAGTGAATTTACACAAAAACAAACTACTTATACATAATATTTTACAATTCACTTCGGTGAAAATGGCCTAGGCGCAGCTCAATGTGGCTATGCCTAGGGACAGATTGGTGCTGTTTTAAGCCTAGCCAATAAGCGATATTACAATTACTGTAGGGTAATATGCGAAAAAGAGAATGTAAGGTACCTAACTAATGAGATAACTATAAAATAATTAAATTTGCCGTTGCCGTATTTTATATTAAATTATATATAATTTTTATGAAAATAATTCACATTAAGCCCTACTTAATGCAAGTGGAGCCAGTCAAAATTTGTAATGTTTAGCTATATAACAGTCTATGCAGGTATACAAATTAGATTTAAATATATTTATGCCGTTGCCGAACAAACTGCATTTGTATTCCTACGCCTGCTGTCCGTCTGTCTGTCCGTCCGTAACTATGTTTTGAACTGTAATAGTTAGCCGATTGAATTTTTTACAGAATATTTGTTATTATGGCGGATATAATCACAAATACCTAATAATTGAAAAAAAAGTAAAAAAATCCGGGTGGTAAAATGAAGATTCAAGAAATATGTTTTTTCAACGCTTTTTTGTTTTTGCTCCATTATTTTAACAGAAAAATTACATTAAAGTTTAAAAAAATTGGGCAAAATCCGTTCTCATAAATTAAAACAGGAAATTATAACGATTTCTACAAAATAACAAATCTGCGAAATTAGTCAAACTTCCTTCACCCGGCTAGAGAAGTGGAGCCGACAACGGAAGAAATACAAATATTAGTTTTACAATCACGCTACCGTCCCCGTAGCGTCGACAAATAGTTACCGATCAATATTTATTCTTAAATAGAGCATCTGTTGAGGGCACTCAGACTGTACGCTTTGTGCGACTTGTCTTGACGCGCACAATGAACCGGAACTGACTTCGCTGCTGGAGTGAAATCTGTGAGTGAAACTATGACACCTGCCGTGTTGCATATCTCACGAAGTCTCACGCACGAGCATTGACTTTTGTAGCATTACTCTCATAGTGACACTATGACGTCACTTTCTATGCAAACTGCCATCTATTTGCGCCATTTGTACATCATGATTTAACTGATATACATACCTACAGTACTCTTCAGGAATACAACCATATCTACATATATAACTCCATATGGTTACAGGCTAACGTAATTACCACCAAGCTATCGTAAATACCAATTAGTTATGGTAATTACCACTAAGCTATCGTAATTACCACAAAGCTTTCGTAATTATCACCAAGCCGTGTACTTTGTACCGTGTGGGGTCGGTACTTAAAAAGAATAGCCCCACTGCATCTCTCCCCGTCGCATGTCGTAAAAGTCGACTAAGGGATAAGAAAATTCGTCAGACTCGGTAGCTCAGTGGCGCGGTTGGTTAGTCAACTGTTATTAAGCAACGCTGAGCGCGGTCAGTGATTGGATGGGTGACCGCTCGACCGTTGGAGGCTGACCGTGGTTCGGATTCCACGTTAAACTGTAGGTCCCTTCCCTTCTTACCTTACTAGGTGGTAGGGTTTATCCCGGCCGGGTTGGTACCACCGCACTGAACGAAACGTCGGTCGAAACGGCTATGTAAATAGTTCGTGTTTTCCGTCCAGTTTAGTGTAGCCGACATGAAATGAAGGGAAGCACTGACATGGCACCTAATTCCCCCTGTGTTATGGGCTGACATCACGGATGTTGTAGGTGATGTAGCCAACCGTGTCAGGTTCCATAAAAAAAAAAAAAAAAGCTGTCATAAATACCACCAAGGTATTCGTTATTACCACAAAGCTATCGTAATTACCACTAAGCTATCTTAATTGCCACCAAGCCAACATAATTATCATCAAGCTATCGTAATTACCACCAAGCTATCTTATTTAGGGACTGAGTGAGTAGCAGGGTCAGAAGTGTTCGAAGTTGGAGAAAATCTAAGTCTGATTACCTGATCCAGATTTACTTGTCCTTCCTTCCTTACCTATAATAAAATCCAACGTCTGCTTTCTGTCTGTCTGAGTGTCTGTCTGTCCGCTTATAACTCGAGAACCACTGAACCGATTATAATAAAACAAAATTCTACGGATTGCTTTATTCTTCCCATCAACTATAGGCTACTTACTATCACGCTAAATGGCTTATGAGGTTAGCAGTGAAGTGAAATATGAGAGCGGGCGGAGCCGCGGGCACAGCTTGTCAGAAATAAAATAAGCGCCAAGGTTCGATTTTATTGAGGACTATGCATAAGAAAATTATTACTATTTTTTATTTATTACTAGATAGATTGTGAATGATGAAGGCAAGTCAAGATTCAGTAGTTGTAGACATTATATTAGCGACAGCTCATCGGCTCACACAAGATATATCGACAGTTCGATACGGCTGGAAGTGCGAATATGGTGATGTCACATCTTGACACTGTACATCATAAAAATTATAAAAAATATAATATTTGACGAACATGAAACGAATATAATAGTATTATGTGCCCAAATATGTCTGTTAAGTAAATAGAACTTTTTTATTTTAGTATAAAATATCAAATTCTAATTCAAATTCAAGATTTTTATTTGCAAACAAATATGTAAAACAGAAAACATAAAAGAAAAAAAAAATACACGATAAAAACAGAAATAATTAAATACTTATAACAAAAAATGAACATTAAGACAAATACAACACATTGTTCGCAAAAAGGATGCGGCACAGCTCTTATTCCTATGGCGGTGAACCATAAGAACGCTGATTTTAAGCCTAACCCTAACATGTTTACATAATTTAGACAACTTTTACCTATGACATGTCTAATATCTATGACATGTCTAATATCTAAACGCCCGGAGGGAAGCACTGACATGGCACCTAGTTCACCAAGGTGTTATGGGCTGACATCACGGATGTAGTAGGTGATGTAGCCAACTGTGCCAGTTTCCATAAAAAAAATGTATGTGTGAAATGTTATGACAACGAAAGCGTAATGAAAGCGGCGTTCGAGTGGCCCTCCGCCCTTATCCCTCTTGCACCCCTCTGAGCACTGGTTGAAGACCTGTCTCTCTCTGTCAATGTGAAATAGACAAAGGCAGGTCTTCGACAGAGCGCGCTCCAGGCTCTGCTAGCCCTCAGTTAGCTCTGGAGTGCGAACTTGTGCCATATTATTGGTATTTTTATTTTACTTGGTAGACGAAAATGCTTAATGTTATTCAGCATGATATACTTTCCTAAATAAATATCTTGTATCAAAGTATTTACTTAAGTATTATACAGACAGACACACCCTTACACACATACACACACCCTCACAATTTAAACTTATAACACCCCTATTTTTGCGTCGGGGGTTAACAATACGTGCAACGGATGTGAAATTGCTATAGCAAACATTTTGGAGATCAGCATATTTTCGTAATTACAGTTCACTTTTTGCAATGTCTTAAATTTTTTTTTATGTAAACCGGTATGGGTGTCTGAATCGGATGGGCCAAAGCGCATGCTCCGACCAGCCAATATCACCTCCGAGAAGGTAGGTGCCATACCGGAGACTTCGCTGGATTGCTGGCTATACTGGACTAGAGGAGAACACAGACGAGGCGGCTATGCGGCCATCTTACATCCAGTACGGTGGTACCAACTCAGTCGGCTACAATTTGAGCCTACCACCTAGCAAGGGGCAAGGGAAGGGACCTACAGTTTTATAGCGGTTCCGAACGGTGAAGCAGCAGGAGTAAACAAAATACAACAATTTACGCTAAAAATCTTCAGCTATGTCGTCATAACACCGAAGCAGCGTCCACGGTGAGCGCGGCTCCGACTGACCGATCGTGATTTTGCCTAATGGACGGCGACCACTGTGTGTGTTTAGTGTTTTTATTCCGGAGAGTAATTTAAAAACGAGATAATGGACCCTCTTCGAGTTGACGATCTATTTGTTTAACTTGATTTTGTTTAATTTATTAGTCGCGGCTTCTTGTCCTATTGAGCTGGTCGGCTTATGAACGTGGAGTGTATTTATTTTATTATCGGTTAATAAAATACATTATAGAATTAACGTACAGATTTTCAGTTTAATTGGCTTTATTAAAAGAAAGTCGTATTTAGTATACCGCGCAACCGAAAACTATATCATAATGTGTAACAGCGGTAAAATCCTGAACGAAATACAGAATATTGAAAATTAATAAAATTAAATGTTTGTTTACACAAATGCACCTGTAGCTTATTCTTAAATTTGAAATAGTAACAGATAACACGAGCTGTGAATTCACGCTCCGACATGCTCGAAACTAACTTTAAAACTTGGATTTTTAAACAAAATAGCTAGGTTGTCTGTCCTAAGACAGTGCCGAAAAACATCCAGACGCATGGCTTTTCAAAATCTTTTAGTGTTCAGTCAATCCCAGTATGCCAGAGCGTGAATTCATAAGACAACAAAGTTGATCTGTCATTTTGACAAGATCCTAGAGTTCTCCTGTGTGTAAGGCTGTATGGTAAATAACCTTTGCCTATCCAAAAAAAGAGGATAAAAATAACCGAAAAAAAAAGTTCTGTGTTCTGACAAAAAGAATATAATCATTACGTTTTTGTGGTGAAAATATTAGAAAAATATTATAACCTAAATTTACTGTGAAAAATATTTTTACAAGGTTTCATAAGCAGCTTCACTGGAAGATTGATGAATAATGGATAAGCGGGAATTAAAACCTAGAACAGCGTGCAGGGTTAGATACTTTCTACATTATTAACCGACTTCAAAAAAGGAGGAGGTTCTATGTTCGGCTGTATGTATTTTTTTTTATGTATGTTCAGCAATATCTTCCCCAATTGTGAACCGATTTCGATGATTCTTTTTGTGTTCGGTTCAGTCTAGCTCCAAGGTGGTCCCATTCTTTGGTCAAGATCGGATAGGAAAGTGAGGCGGAATCGCGAGGCCGAAGGCCGAGCGATTCCGCCGAGTACATTAATAGCAAATAAAAATTACTAAAAAAACTGTGAAATAAAAAACTATTTAAAAAAATATAAAAACCGCCTTCAAAAATGTATGAAATAAAAATCGAACCCTAGAGTTGAAGGCGGTGGTGCTAAAGCAAGCAAAAATAACCGACCGCCTTCAACTCTAGGGTTCGATTTTTATTTTTTTACCTACGTACATACGTCATTGTATGTACATACCTTTATATATTGTAATTTGGTGCTATTTTGTCACAGTATAATTTTATTCACACATACATACATACCACCTCCACCTCCATGTATACTGACATACATCTGAGTAAGTAGAGTAATTGGTGTTGTGCTGCAAGGATTCTGGTAAATTACAGCACAACACCGGCCACTACGTTTCGCAAAGTATTCGGATCAGATAACTATTAAGTGGCAAGTAAGACACGAAGACCCACCTGCTGCATGACTCGGTGGAAGGGCCGTGCCAAGGTGAGAGGTGGCTATCCTGTCGTCCTTTAGCACGGCATCTATTCCTTATCCCTTAGTCGCTTTTACGACATACACAGACAAGGAGAGATTCAGTCAGATTACTTTTTTCCTTTATCATAATCATGGCCTTCTAGCCCGTCCCTACAGTACAAGTATGTTTATGAAGTGCATAATATAAAATAATTATTGTTTAGTCAAAGGCGTGTGAAGGACGAAGGCCGAGCCAGAGCCGAGGCAGTCGGGCTACTACCGACCCTGTCCCTTCCACATCCAGGGCACCAGGTCTGAACTTGTGACGATTTAACTACAGAGAAACCGCAAAGGGTTGTTCGTCATTGTTATATGTAAATTCGTAGAAAATATTTTTTTAAATATTTTCTCCAATCCTTACTGCATTCTACTTGAATTGATCTCGTCAAAAATACTCGCATGACGTTTTAATAAAGATGACTTAAATGTATTCTTAATGTATAATGTTCTTAATTTATTTATTACAGTAGTAGTAATCTATAATTAGTTAGTAAATTCGGCAGCAGCTAATCAAAATACAATTTTATTAAACAGCTCAATCATATGCTGGATCACGAAGGTCAACTACATCTCGACCAGTTAATGTACGATCTACAAAAGTAAGAAGCTAGAGTTTTATGAAATACCATAATTATGAATTAGAATCCTTAATTATATTACAATAAACCCAATTGACTAAACACAGGCCCCCGGAAAAGTAAAAATTAAGGGAGCACCTGACCCAATCGCACCACAGAAGAAGAAAGATCAAGTCATGAGGCCCTCAGATGCTTTGAACACTGAATTTATTTACTACAAGTGAGAATGCCCACTTCTTCTCATTTATACTTCCTTTATGTTGATTAAATGGATGAAAAAATTGTATCTACTACTATACCACGATTTGACGAAGTAACACTAAGGTACTTACCTAACGGAGTTAGAAAATTCTCCAGTTAGTAAAGTACCATACAATGCAATGCACAGTGTTGATATTCAGTGTCTTGTTATATAATATACAGGATGCGGCGCGGAAACTTGCTGATTTGAAAAGTCAATAAAAAAAGAAAGTAGAGATATCACTGTAATTTATTTTTATTGTAACATACATCATCTAATTGTTTTTATTAAATAGTTTTGAAGATGATATCGTTCAAATGACGGCCCTCATTGTCGATGCACTGAGTTACCCGATTTCTGAAGTTTCGTTCAACTCTTCTAAGCATATCGACGGGTATGTTGGCGATGGCTTGGCGTACATTGTTTTTCAGTTGAGGTAGGCTCCTTGGACGGTCATTGTAAACAATTGATTTCAGATAACCCCATAAAAAAAGTCACAAGGAGGCAAATCGGGGGAGCGGGCCGGCCAAACAAGGTCGCCTCTCAAAGAGATGAGGCGCTGGAACGGCCAGTAAAAAAGTACGCCTCGACGGCAAACGCGCGCTGCTCGTTGGTCGTTGGTCCAATTCATGGCGCGAACTGACTATGCGGATAACAAAACTTCATGATTTCGTATTTCATACGAGTCGGTTCCCGCCCTTTCCCGACCCCACCTCGCCGCTTGGCGCGAAATACAAATCAGCAAGTTTTCGCGCCGCACCCTGTACAAAAACACTGAATACACATATTATTATGTACCTAATCACTAGGTAATCTGAATGAATCATACTACATAGTATCAATCTCAGTTATAAGACGTAATTGGAATTCCAGCGTAGATTACCTTTACGAAGTTAGTCTGCAGGACATGAAAGAAAACTGCAATCCATAAAAATATGTTCAACTAAATAAGAAAATGCAGACCTTGAAATTTTTTTTATTAACTGATTAGTGTTACTTTCTTCCAGTTCATGTCTAAAGCTTCACCTGCCCGGACTTTCGGACCCCGAGGCGCGCGGCCTCATCGAGCCATGGCTACAGAAGCTGAACAGTCCACTCTATAGCACTCCGAGCCTCAAGGACAAGAGGAATCGATTTTTGAACTCACTGCTCATCACAGTTCTCAATGACGAGGCATTTGGTGACGTTTTTGTATTATCGTTATTACCATCGTTGTTTCCACCGTGTGATAATTATGTATCTCAGCAGTTACATCAGTATTATTGGTATCATCATCGTTATATTTCTAAATGTTCAAAAATTACAGCATATTATTTCGAGCCTAGTTGGAAATATAAATGAACGACTAAATTTTATATGTGAAGGCAAACTATTTTGTGTACTACTATTTTGGAAAATTAATTGCATTTGTGAAAAATTTCAGCAGGGTTAACAATTTAAAAAGAAACTTGTGTCAAGCAAACTTAGCTCTGAAATGAATGTACTCACAGATATGAAAGATGTTAAAACAGTTGATGATTATGCCAACAGGTTGGTTCAAACAGCCGCCCCCGCGTGAGGCTCTGCCTGAACCGTCAGAGATGCCTGTGTATTTGCCTCCTGAGTGCGAGTGGCAAGCTGATACCATATGGCAGGACATACTAGCATCGCTGCCGACGAAGCTGCATCGTCGGGGCTGTGTGTGTGGAGGAGAATGTCCTGATGTACACAATAACGTCACTGAGGTAGGCGAGGCTAAATGAACGTTTTAAGAACTGAATAAATGTTTGAAAACTACTACCTAAAAATACTGGCCAAGTGCGAGTCGGACTCGCGCACCGAGGTTTCCGCTCCCCAAAAAATAAAAAACACGTTTCTTGTATGGGAACTGCCTTACTTTCGCGTTACTTTCCTTACTTTCTGGACGGGCCCTCGTTATACATTTTACCGGTAGAACGAGAATCTCTCTCACAGATGCACACTAAGCTAAAATTTTACACACACACGTAACATAGGCTAGAATAAGATGTGCAGATGCAAACTCCGTGAACGGAAAAGGGATAGTGCGATTGGAGTTTTTCTATAAATGGCCAATATTTAAAAGAGCGTAAGTGCGCGAGCGCCTCACACATTACGTTACGTTTCCGCTCTGTGAACGTCGATAGAGTAAGACGGTTAAATGACAATTTGATACGTATAAGGGAGACAACGATTGTACATTCCAAATTAGAATTCGTATACTTGAACTTTGTACGTCGCGGCTTGCGCGTGTGCCTTTATATTCATATGAAGACTTGTGCCATGCGTTACAAGATAGGTTTAGAACCCTGCATGTCGCCACTGCATGTTCTCAGTGACTGACTCTCGTATGCTCTCGTCTCGAACCGAGTAACGTATAGCTATCCTTTTCACTCTCATATTTTGTGTATGCGAATGCATGATATTCTATCTCTCTCTTTTACGGACGGACGGATACAAAAACGTGACCTGTCTGAGCGGCGCAGTGTGGCGGACTGACTGCTCGCGAAAGAGAGGGTGCTGAATGCTCACCAATAGCGCGCCTCAAGTCGGTGCGTTGTATGCCACTTCCCGATACTTTTTAATTCGTTGCTTAATTTTTTACTTTTCTATTTTTTATTATTTGTTGTTATATCCGCCATAATAACACATATTCTGTGAATTTTTCAACGGGCTATCTATTATGGTTCAAGAGACACAGCCCTCGGACAGACAGACGGACGGACAGACAGACAGACGGCGTTGGCTTAGCAATAGGTTTCCGTACGGGATACGGAAACCTAAAAAGGTCATTTTAGAATTAGGATATTGGCCCGAAGAGCTCTCTATGGGACGGTACGGTTTGTTATAATTTGACCACCTAACATAGGGTTAACAGAGTCCACTAGTTACTATTTTCTGTTATTTATAGTTCTATTGTCTATGCTTGTTCGCTTGGGTGAGCAAATTTCACTGAAAGGCATATAGCATTGGGCAATAGACGTGAACTATGAGTGGTCCTTAAACAGTGCAACATTGTGTCCAATAGAGAGAAAATCTGCATTCGAATTCCATATTTCTATAACAAGATGATACTCAAACATGCTTGATTATGTTAATTCATTTTCAGCAATTGGACGATGAATTCAAGTTGTTTCTTCATTTAATTAGACCATATGTGGAGTTATATCCTGACCCGAATGACCAGATGAAGATATCTCAGTGGATTCAGCTGCTATGCTGTATCACGAAGGAAACATGCATAATGATGAAAGGAATCCGCAACGACTACATGTCGGCATTGTTTGGGTAGGTAGTATTATTTTTACAAATAATAATGAGCATTTTTAGAATTTCATCTGTGTATCAGCTGTGCTTGCATGTGTGGTGAAGTACCATAAAACGACAGTTACTACTGGCGAAAAGGACTAAACTAGGAAAAGGCTAGTGGATAGGTCATTGCGATCCAAAATACTTTTTTGGGTAGTGTGATAGGAGCACCCCCAGACCCTCGTGTTTTAAACGCGGAAATGGGAAGACGCCCTTTCAAGAAAAATAAAATGAGAAGATGTTAATTTTGGCTGTGATCGTTATAGTGGCGTGAAGACATTTAGAGAAGAGTCCCTACGACAGTTTGGTTTCATGACACCGTGATCGGTATACCTACATCATGAAAGGATGCCTTTCGCCAGCGTAGAGGCACTGCACTGCAGATTATTATGCAACGTGAATAATCTGTCACCGATGGATATTATTTTTATTTTTCAGAGATATAATTGATTGTATTTGAGGATGTTTATTACATTAGTGATGACGTTCTATAGTTCGGCGACAAGTTATTGTCACATAAGGAAAGGCGCCTACCTAACAGTCTTCACGTGAAGCTAAAATGATGACTAACGAGTAAATCCTAGCGTCTTTATGTCCGTCCTGTCCCCTCGGCGAGACCTAGATATACCCACCTGTCATTGTAACATTGAACAAAGTAGTAATATCTGCGACGACCAGCATTCTCGCCAAATGCGCAGTTCTTAGATGGACACTTCAAACCAAAAAGCTAGATCATTCAGGTAATATAGCCTTGTTCTGGCTACACTGACACTAACTCACCTAAACTAGTCTAAAGTTCTTGAATGACGGAATAATATGTTCCGTCAAATTGAGCCACAACCACGCGCCAGTGCTTAGGTGAAACGCCTGCCTGAAAACCCCATCTGACAGACACAAAACTCCGTGATCCAATGGCTACAGACACTCTCATCCCACAACCCCAGTTTCTAAACTACAAGTCCAAACGTCATTGTCAATAAACGGAATTACGTTGCGCGAGCCGTCCAAAGGAGTTAAACTGTAGGTCACCAAGCCGCTCCTGTGTATATAAATTATCGCGTTCCGTCGCATCCGCGAAAGATAAACCTTTTGGTCACCAATCGACCCCTTCGATGTTGCTATTCATATCTCGTTCGTACAGCATACATATAATAAGCACGCAGGCTCCTTCTTATACTCCTTGTAGGAACACAGGCTGTGGGAACCTCCCTATATACCTAGTCGTTCAAAGCTGTGGGAACCTTCCGCCTACCTACAAATACGTTACGCTTACAACTAAATCCGATCAAATACGACTACATACATCCAGTACCTATAGTGTGGAAGAATCGACATAATACACCTTGAAAAGATAAGGAAGTAGGTACAAATAAAATAGATAATTGTTCCTGTTGTAACGTCACCCATCCGAAACCGGCCCTAGGTCGCCGCACCGTAGTCCTCGTTGAAAGTCACCTCGTCAAAGTTCACCAGGCGCCCGGATATCACAAACACTGCAATTATTGCCTGCGACTATTGTCACAGGTCCATTTGTCTCCCCTTATTCCACCGATAAAGTCAGTTGATTGTCTTTTGGATTTAAATTACAGTTAAGATTAACATACAAAGAAGTGCACGCACACCTCCTCCTCCCTGCCTAGCCTGACTGCCGGCCGACTCGCGACGCCGAGGCCTCGTTGACCCCCCCCCTCCCGCCCCCCGACAGCTTCGCCTTTTCTTCACACCCCCTGGCCCTACCCTTATGTCTATGTACCTGCTTGCTATCAGTACAATATTGAAGCACAGACGCGCAAATCGTGAAGAGCGGAAACAATTTTATAAAAATTAGTTACCGAACTATCACAGTAGGGACTCGTCCACCCATCGGATCAACAAACCAGTGGGTGGACGAAGATTTTCTTTTACTCCGCCCAGCCCTTTGTTTTATGGACGACCGGCACGTGTGGCATTGCCCAAAAGCTCAAAGGAAGATTAAGACGCAGCCAATAACACATCTCCTCGCGAAACCACGCTCAGAAAGGTGCCATACCAGCTACAATGCGGACGAAGAGGTCGTTGTCTAATTTATTAATACGCCTTCTGAAGATTCCGAGGTTATATGGTGGGGAAACACACTCGCCGGAAGTCCGTTCCATATTTTCGCCGTACGACATAGAAATGATTTCGAAAAGCGATGCTTTCTCAGAAGTTGTGTGTCAGATGTTCTGAGCGAGTTCGGCGGGTGTGACGGATATGACGGACGGACGGTGTAGGGCCGGAGGGATGAGGGAAGCCAGTTCTTCGGAACATCGGCAATGGTAGTAACATAAAACAGGCTAAGGGAACCAATTGTTCGCCTGTGTTGCAATGATTCAAGTCCATCGGTGAGCTTGGATCACAAATTAGCGGGGAATATAGGTACGTCAGATTTTGTTTCCGATTGTCTGATCAGACTATCTGATCGTGTTTAGGCGGATGAAATTCAGTGCGGGAAAGTCGATAAAATCCATCGTGAACGAAATCAAGGTTTGTTCGCATGAGGGCAACTTTCTCATGATTTCAACTATTTTAATTGCCCATACAAATTTTTGGATGAGTTCAACTTTCATTTTCTATGTACCTACTTTGTATTCACACTATTCCAGCTGAACTTTCAAATATAACGAATCTGCATGATTTGTTCGAAACGGCTGAACCGAACAAGGATAAATTCTATTAGCGTACCAGGACAGCAGAATCTTGCAAGAGGTGGAGAGACCAAAACACCTCCTCACTCTGCTGATGTATTAGTGTCAGGCAAATATTAAAATTACCTGTTTCGATCTCTGGTCTGGTCTACCGCGATGAATGAGGTGTTAGACATCCTCAGATCACCCGGCCCGGTGGGTATCGCAAATTGTAATATTTGCTTTATACTAGGACGGCAGCAGAGTGAGGAGGTGTTCAGCACTCTCCACGTTACCTAGGGAATGGTTTTTTTGTCGACTGTAACTTTGAAAAAGTAGGCATTTTGCTACTATGTCATTATGTGATATAGTCATAATGCGAAGTAGAGAATATGAGATGTGAATTATTTATTACTACATAGGTTTTTTGCATTGTAGGTATTGACATCCCGACCGGTATAACCTAATCAAACTAGTTAGTGTTTTATAATCCATTATCACAGAATCCCTCCACAAGGGATTCAAGTGCACTAGAAAGTCCACTTCGATCCATTGATGGATCCTACCAAGGGAGCCAAGTGGACTGTGGGAAATCACCCTACGATGTCGACTAAATATTCTCAATATCGAGTGTCCAGCCAGTCCACCCTGGGTGGACAAACAGGGGGTGGACAGTGGTAACAAACCGTTGTGCACTGTGCCTGTGCTTGGAGATTTGCATATTGCCACATACCTGTACGAATAACTTAGTTGGCCGACACTAATCTGTAAACATAACAGCATGTGCGCGAAATCAACATAAAAATTCACCAATAATAATCTTGCCACTGCTGGTCTCCTGGTACTTCGACCTAGAGCTTGTAAGTACTAGGACAGCTGAAGTGGCAAGGTTAGTTTGTTTCATCCGGTTTTCAAGGACAGCATCACCATCGGCATAGATGGCGGCTTCTGTTCCGCTTTCCGGAGACACATCAAACCTTTGCGGTGGACATAAGACAGCAGCAGAGTGAGGAGGTGAACTTGTGATTTCGTTCACGATGGACTTTATGGACATCCTCTCACTAGATCCATCATGAATCTGGCCAAGGGATCTTCTGGGAACGAACCATTTTCCCGCACCGCCATACAGTGTAAAACGGGGGAAAGAAATTACCCGTCCACCTACTGGTGGATTGAGCCGGTGGTGGACGGGGGTAGTGACCCGTCCACCACCGGTGGTTACCACCACTTACTACCTGTGGTTGTACAACCCACCGGTTGATCTCGTGATACATTTTTTTATGAATGATAGAAAACATTTTTAGTTCCCGCTATTTATCCCTTCGGACTGGTGGCCCCACTGCTCGTCTCCACCCATGACAGACCCACCATACCCCTGATTTTTATGTCACTTAGGATTTTTAAGAACGATAATAGAAATACTACAAAAACTCAATATTTTAATTTTGACAGATTCGCCCATAATCTACAACTATCTGGATTATTTGAAGAATTTCCAGATTTCGATAAAAGACTTGACAATTTGGGAGAGGCCACAGAAGAACTGCCACAGAAACCAGACTTCATGGATCCGTCAGGTAATACTGGGATGTGGTCCTTTTGGGAAGTGGTTATTTTAGGAAGTGGTCATTCTGGGACGAAACGATATCGTTCTCGTTTGAGATGCCTTCTAATAAGACAATATAGAAGATTCTAACGAATACAAAACTGTGATTACAGGCACGGAAGCAGAAGATTTCCTGAGGGATTTGCCCATACCAGAGGAAGGAGCATTTTGTTATATTGCACTGACCGGAGATTTATTATCTCCTGAATAATAATGTTTGTAACCTACTCTTGTTGAAAATAAACGCTCACATTCCAGAAACATAACAATTTATTATAATTAACTCAAAACTCCAACCCAGTAGCATATAAATATAATTTTAATTAACTCAAACATTTCTAATATCTAATAAGTCCATGACTAAATGGAATCTATGACACAAGGAAAATTCCCCGAAAATGTCTTTTTTTTAAATTAAATATTCCATTAGGGAAATTTATGTAAACAATTTGAAAAATATATTCCACATAATCAAACTGACAGACACTTGAGCATTAAGTGTTGACGCGGACCTATAACGGAGAAGAACAGTTGAATTAGACAATTTCTTTGACCCTTTGCGCCTTGTGCCATTTCCTCCAATAATGACTAATGACACCGCGTCTACCGTCTTATTAAGCTTGCCAGTCGATGATTTAGCATCCACAGCTGGCTTCATAGACTGAGTCACATTTGCATCCCTCCGGGCTGATTCCTCAGTGACATTTGTTTCAGGTTTGTCTTTGTCTGTGACGATGCAAACTTTATCGCATAACTTGTCGGCACATTTGCTGTCGACGCTGCATTTTATGAAATCTTCCCAGATGTGGAGGCGATGAAACACATATGGCGGTTCGCATTTTTTATCGTGCGGGTTGCTTTTAAGAGCTACTACTTCATCATCACAGACAAGCGGTGCGCCTGCGTTACCCTGAAATATGATTACATTAAGTCAGTGTATATGAATGAATGCAATGTGCAAGATCACAGAGCAAGAAATGCGCGCGCCCGCCCCTACTAGAGGCGCCGTGAGCGCGATGTCTCTACAACGGCGTTGAAGCCTGTGGGCGTGGCCTATGACTTACTTATGTGTGTTGTGCGTGTGCATTTGTTTTGTGCGTGTGCCTAACTTGCTCCTCTTTGTGTGTAGTGTCGATACTAGCACACACACGCATACGAAGCGCTAGCAGCTCAGCGTACGGTTATTAGGTTTCAAATATCATCGCTTAGGGCGCCTCTAGTAGGGGGCGCGGGCGGTAGGTATTTGATGCTCTGTGGTGCAAGATGAACGATGACATACATATTTGATGTAAAGAACAAAAACGCTAAATAAAAAAATCTGTCAAGTGCGAGTTTTACTCGCGCGCGGAGGTTTTCGTATCTATCCGCTATCAATAATATCCGCCTATCCGCTCAGGTGGCATGGTCTTCGAATTTTAATTTCGAAGATATGTAGGACGATCGGAGAGAAGCCTCAATGAGGTCGATAGCAATTTACGGTGGGAAAATGACAGCACCTCAATAGGTCGTTGGGAATTGAGCGGCTATAACGATGCAATGTATAAAAGCCTGTGGCGCCATCTATTATTCAATAGTGTGACTAATCGATTTTATTATTATACGTTTGTTGTACTGGAGCCCCCCTTAATTTTTAAAATTTTCTTATTTTTCTTATTTGTTTTTATATCCGCCATAGTAACACATATTCTGTGAAAGTTTCACCCGGCTACCTACTACGGTTCAAGAGATACAGCCCTCGGACGGATGGACGGACGGACGGACAGACAGACGGCGGAGGCTTAGTAATAGGCATCCGTACGGGATACGGAAACCTAAAAATGAAAGTGGAACCGGTGTAAGATTATAGTACCTTTACCCATTACTAGGTGGTAGGCTCGAATGAATGTAGCCGACTGGGTTGGTACTACTGTACTGGACGAAAGATGGCTATATAGAAGCCTCGGCGGTGTCCTCCGCTAGTCTTGTATTAGCCAGCAATCCAAAAGGAAGCGTCCGGTATGGCAGCTTATCGGAGGTGCTATTGGCTGGTAGCCGCACGTGCTCTGACTTCTCAGACTCAGCCGAGTGGCCGGTGGCTATAGGCGTCAACAAAATAAGGGCAGTCAAAATGCGAAAGAAACATAGAACATTTAGTAAACCATACCTCGCAGAATTCCTCGTCTTTCGATAGAATGTTTTGATGCTCTGGCTCTATAGCGCAGATAATGTGATCCTTGTTGAATAAGCTCGACACTTTCTCCGCGCAGGCGCTGTGTGAGAGAACTTTCACCGCTACTCTCTGTAACGTCCTCTCCGTACTTTGGTCCTCGCTCTTCTGTAATACAAAAATGTAAAATTTCTAAAAGGTTACATATAATTTCTACAAATACAATCAAACTTATGTTTATTACAATTAAACAATTTATTACAAAAGCTAAAAATTTTCGCCATGGGCGTTCCCTTTCTTTTGAATATCAAAGAAAGAGTGTGGAGTGACAGAGCGCATAGATGAGAAATACTTTATGTAGACATACAACAGTATTTGAATTGATAGAAGCCAGTGGCCTGCTGGCCGTGAAGAGGAAAACAAAACTTGCGAATACTCAGTAGAGGGTCCCGTTGATGTTATGTACCTACCTATTGGTAGATTTTAGTGAAAAACATATGAAAGAAATATGAGCAAGTTGAAAGAGTTGATCAGAACAAAACGACATAATAGATTTAAGTAGAATCATGCCGCCAATACATTGAATCAAATGAAATACGTACAATCAAATGAAAATAATTTCCATAGAATCAGAATTATTGTGATAATATTTTTACTTTTTTAAAAGGTTGTTATGGCTTTATTAGTTGGGTAGAAATGATTGCTGGATCATTGTTGATTAATTACATTGCATAAAGTGCAATTAATTGGGGCTATAAATTACCACTATAGTGAATTTATACTTGTGCGTGATTAAAATCTATCGCGTAATTTCAAAACAAACAAAAAAATCATACACCTCTTATCTCAAAAAAAAAATGTACTTACTTGCGTCTTCTGGCGTATTATTTTTGCGTTTCTCGCGACTGCGAGAGAAATTACAACAGTCAGAGGGTGTATGGTTGATAAATGACCTTTGCCTATCACGAAAAGGGACAAATTTAACAAACAAAAAAGCCATATCACAGACACGCACACTAACACACAAAATGATTTTAAAACGAGTACTAACAACGTAGACGAGAATGTTGCACATTTTGTCGGTATGGAGGCGAGGGGAGGTGCCGAGGCGGGTCACGTTGACATAGGGTGTAAGCTTGAACGGCTTGAGAACCTTGACCACCGAGATGTCGGACAGCCACCGCTTCGCCGCCGAGTGGGCGTACGGACGAACTATCTGTATCACCTGGAAGACCAAAAAGATCGTTGCTTATACAGAATGGCCCAGTTATAGTGGTTTTTTTAGATGGAGGACATCATGTTGACTCATTTAAAATGAACATTAGTTCCGCGAAAATCAATAGTTCAGAAGTTATGATTTTTTTAAACTTTTTTTGAAATTTCTCTATTTTAGTCACATAAACCGCTCTAGTTGGATATCTATTCCACAAAATCGAATAAAATTTGGTATGGAAGTAGAGGAGACATGTAGCTAGTACGTCATGAATAGTTTTTAGGTTTACTCCACGACTGCACTGTTGCTATAGCCCTTTCAGTGAATTTTTGTTCACAACGTTAGTTCAACTACAATTTCACATTATTCACAAACCTGTCTCTAACAGCGCTAATCTACACATAAAAAACTGTTTAGTAATGTTTTTAAAAAATAAGATTTTAAAAATTAAGGTAATCGTCACTGTTTATTGTAGTGACTTTGTACAAATGATGTTAATTTTGAATATGTTACAATTGTAACACCACTACAATTTTTGGTCTGGAGAATTGTGATATGTATAGGTAGTTTTTAAGGGGATGGGCAAATCTCCGTTAATACTTTTTTTTTCACAGTGATTTTTCAAAAAATTATCAGTTTTAATGTAAACTGAACAAAAATTCACTGAAAGGGCTATAGCAACAGTACAGTCTAGGAGTAGACCTAAAAACTATTCATTACGTACTAGCTACATGTCTCCTCTACTTCCATACCAAATTTTATTCGATTTTGTGGAATAGATATCCAACTAGAGCGGTTTATGTGACTAAAATAGAGAAATTTCAAAAAAAGTTTAAAACAATTATAACTTCTAAACTATTAATTTTCGCGGAACTAATCTTGTTTTTAAATGAGTCAACATGATGTCCTCCATCTAAAAAAATTTTTTGGACTTCTATAACTGGGCCACGCTGTATAATATAATATATATAATATAAATTCTTCGTCCGTTTTCTTGAGACTCTCAGCACATGCTGATGCTAGCACTGGGTTAATATCAATCCCCGCCCAAGTGCATCTCGGGAGAGGGGATAGATATGTGGTGATGTATGCCTCTTCTTAATTATCTGTTTCACCATAATTTTCCTAAATATCCAGTCATTACTTTTGTTACAATTTTTGTTGTTTGTATTGCCTTGTTGTTGTAAGACTTGTATTTTTATATCTGCATTAATATAATATAATACAATACAATAATAATAATATAATCTATTATAATATACATACATACATACATACTTGTCCATCCAGGTATGAAAAAAAAATTTTTTTTAGGTTTTCACTATGTCATTTTACTTCTATACTCCGTTCATCCTAGGAACTAATGCCGAGCGGTTTCTCGCTCTCGCAACGGTTATTACTCTCTTTACACAGGCAGGACACAAGGTTGTGTTTGTGAGTAATAGGTGTATGCGAAAGTCATCTCAAAACCATAACGGCGCGTGCGCCGCTGCGCCTGGGAGTTACTTTTGCGTTTTTATTCTGAGAAGGTTTCAGGTAGCCAGGTGCAGTCGGCCGGTCAGTCGACGCATTACAATCAGTAGCCTTTCCTACGCGTCATAATAATAACGTATTAATTGTTTTGCATATTTTTCACGTGTTATTTTGAAGTTGTGTATATTATTTGTGTTGGTGGGTTAACTTATCCACCTACAATAGAACGAACAGCTAAAGTAAGTAGATTAGGCACAAAATTTAAATAATATATCTATAATTTAAATAATATTTTAATATTAAATAATTTATAGTGAAAGTATAAATATTTTACCTGATTCCAAGCAAAAAATAAAAATAAACAGGTTTATTGCAAAATTTTCATTCATCAAATAAATAAACAATAATTCAATAATTTTTTTAAATTAAACTATATTCATAACCTCAGTTCACAGTCACTTCAATCACCCTTTGGGAGAGTGAGAAGTACAGAGAAAGAGAAACCGCTCGGCATTAGTTGCTATGATGAACTGAGTGTAATTAATTAACACCGCGTGTTGCCCGATATTTGAAAATACTAGGCCTACTGAATACATCCCGCGCATGTCGTGAAAGGCGACTCAGAAACAAGGTGCAAAAGGGCGACAGCCTAGCCACCCCTCACCTAGTACGGTCCTTCCATAATCATGTAGTAGATACTTAAGTTCGTGTCTTACTTGCTGTTTGATATTACCTTGTCTTAATATTTAGCTAAACATGGTGGTCGGTGTTGTGCTGTAATTTATTCAGCATCTTCCAGCATAACACCTATTACCTACTGTAAACATCCTAAGGTTGAAGGGAAGAAATCCCTGTAAGGCATAAATAATTTTTTTTTAATGGAAATAAGTACGCCTTTGCGCTTTTTTTTTTTTTTTTATTGAAACAGACACGGTTGGCCACATCACCCACAACGTCCGTGATGTCAGCCCATAATACCGGGTGAACTTGGTGCCACGTCAGTGCTTCCCTTCGGTCGCACCGGCTACACCGAACTGGACGGAAAACACAAACCATTCACATAGCCGTTTCGACCGACCTTTCATTCAGTGCGGTGGTACCAACCCGGGCGGGTTAAACCCTACCACCTAGTAATATAAGAAGGGAGTCATATCCCATAGTCGCCTTTTACGACATACACGGGGAGAGATGCAGTGGGGCTATTCTTTTAAAGTACCGGCCCCACACGGTACAAAAGCGCTTCGTGTAAATGTTTTTGGAGCAATAAAGTATTTCTATCTATAAAGATATTCGTTGTCTGAGAGAGCGGAAGCACGGCTGAAGGAAAGTTTGCACAGGAAAAATGTTTGTGTTAAAAAAATCTACGAAAGCTCAAATACGATAGGCTCTTGATCCGCGTCTTCCCGGTTATCAGGGGCCTAAGAACTGAACCCATCCACAAATCTTAGATATTATGTAGTTTTTATGGTTACATACATACATACATAGCGTCACGCCTGTTTCCTGGTGGGGTAGGCAGAGACAACGGATCTCCACGTGCCACGATCCTGACACACCTCTGCCGCCTCTTCCACTCCCATAATGTTCTTCATGCATGCTCGTCGGTTACGGGTACTACGCACTTGCCCTTTTTTGAGCACATGCCCGATCTGGTCCAGGTAAGTGCGTCTAGGGCGACCCTTCCCGACTCTTCCACTCACATTTGCTTCATAAATTTCTTTTGTTAGTCTCCTATCATCCATTCTTCCAACATGACCGAACCACCGAAGCATCCCTTTCTCAATCCTTGTCACTATATCTTCTTTCAGCCCGCAGCGCTCTCGCACTACACTATTTCTCAATCTATCTTTCATTGTAACTCCACATCTAGTCCTCAACGCGCGCATTTCCACAGCATTAATCCTGCTTTCATGCTTCTTCTGCCATGCCCAACTTTCACTCCCGTACATAAGTGTAGGGGCCAGCACTCCACCATGGACAGCCAAACGTGCCCTAGTTGACATGCTTTGGCTGCTCATAGTTTTATGGTTATGCACCTAAAAACGGAACCATTATAAGATCACTCCGGTATCCGTCCGTCTGTCACAGCGGTTTTTATCAAAAACTGAGAGAGTTTAAATTTTGGGTAATGAAGTAATGATATAATATCTTGATGGCGTGCACATACCATATATCACTCAAAACTAGATATACGTTTAATTATTATAAATAAATAAATAAGTAAATAGTTTGTGTTTTCCGTCCAGCTCAGTGTAGCCGGCACGACCGAAGGGAAGGCTGACGTGGCACCAAGTTCACCCGGTGTTATGGGCTGACACCACGGATGTTGTAGGTGATGTAGCCAACCGTGTGTTTCCATAAAAAATAAAAAATAAATTACGGTTCAAGAGATACAGCCCTCGGACAGACGGACGGACGGACAGACGGACGGACGGACGGACGGACGGACGGACGGACAGACAAACAGACGGCGGCGAAGGCTTAGTAATAGGGTCCCGTACCGAATACGGAACCCTAAAAATGACCATTCCCCCCTGTTTTCCTAGGTTTCTAAAGCTGAAATTTTGATTTTTATAGGGTTAGTAGATATTATAGATTTTTTTATGGATAGCGCGACATGTGGCATCATTTCATCCACAAGTGGGTGTCTAACGATGCCCATAAACATTCTGTGATGCACGGGGATTCCAAATGCCATGACGGCCTGACAGGAGCATTTTCACTCCCCTTTTGAAAAACCCCAGGCTGTACTAGATCTAGAGTTTAGATTACAGAAAAAGTGCAGGTTTTTTCGACAATGTAATATTTGCGGTGAAAAATATATTTTTGTTTTAGTACGGAACCATAATTTGTGCAAGCCTGACTCGCCCTTGACCGATTTTTTATGTGCATATTATTTAAGTGTGGTCTATCACTTATTCCATGGGGAGTGCTCGGACGAAAGAGCTGTTTAGACGCGATCCGGCCGTCCCCTTTCCACCTCTGCACACAACACAACGCGCACTGGGTAGGGATTGCATTGCATACACGCTAGACTTACCGTGGATACCAATCGGTTCTGCAGTTCCTTCCTCCGCAGAACCCCCCGCCCCCCAAGTAGTCTCGGGTCCTTCAAGAGGGCCGTGAATAGGCATTACCGGCATGTCATTCGCAACCCGGAAATACGACCGAATGTCCATGGATGTCGTTAGACAAAAGCCAAGGGCTAGGCGCTAAATGTCGCGTTTTCTACATATATTAATAAAAAAAAAAGAAATAGAACCTCGTGCTCCTGTTCAGTGACGGGGCCTGTCTCTTCATCGTCAGAAGATGATGACGAGTCATTGACGACAGTGCGAATGTTGTTAGACCCGACTTTGACGAGAAGCGTACGTTTCGGGAATCCGATGGTCTCATCAGACACGTCGATAGAAGCGCTGACCAGATACTGAGGGGTGATGAGGATGGCTGCTCGGAAGAAACTTTCGTTCTTACCGGTATCGTCGATGTAGATGTAACCCTGTAATTGGTAAAATGTTTGAGTTGCAGGGAAAGGCAGGCATTTCGAAATGATTTGACATCGAAGGCATTTGACATGAAAACTCTTTAAGAAATATAGGGTTTAAAAATCCAAATAACAGAAATATTTGCGACCGTAAATTAAACCTATGAAACTTGCAACTATCAATTTGTTCATGTCTGTCGAAAAACAAATGTTAAAAACACAAATTATATGAAAAAATACGCCTGCGCATAACAACGCGGGCGGGTTTCTAAAGCGGTATACTCTGTTGCTATATTTATAGGGGCAGGCGTTTGACAATGAATTCTCACTCACCACAAAAGACGAGTCATAAGTACTAGAGACTGTCACATTTTTTCCATCCGCTGCAATCGTCTGTGTCACTAAAATAACTGTAATGAAATAAGATAAAAATATATCAACATGTTATATAAAAAAACGGCCAAGTGCGAGTCGGACTCGCGCACCGAGGTTTCCACACCACAAAAAAAAAACATAGAAAAAAATACGTTTCTTGTATGGGAAACCCCTTAATTTTTTACTTCTTATATTTTTTATTATTTGTTGTTATATCCGCCGTGTGTGGCGTGAAAATTTCAACGGGCTATTACGGTTCAAGAGATACAGCCCTCGGACAGACAGAGAGACGGACGGACGGACAGACAGACGGTGCAGGCTTAGTAATAGGCCACGGAAACCTGAAAAAGTAATAATATACAACTTGATATTATATTGCTTACGTGGACTACGACGAAACTAGGAATTTTGATCTACATCAAATTAATTAGCACTGTGTGTGGCCCGATATTTGAAAATAAAAGGTCCACACTACCCACGCATGTCGTGAAAGGCGATACTTTAATACCTTCTAGATATATATTTTTTATGGAAACTGACACGGTTAGCTAACTAGCACAAACTAGGTATTCACATAGCCGTTTCGACCGACGTTTCATTCGGTGCGGTGGTACCAAACCGGGCGGGATAAACCCTACCACCTAGTAAGGTAAGAAGGGAAGGGACCTACAGTTTTACGTGGAATCCGAACCACGGTCAGCTTCCAACGGTCGAGCGGTCACCCATCCAAGGACTGACCTTGCTCAGGGTTGCTTTGCTTGACGACAGTCGACCGACCGCAACCACTGAGCTACCGAGACTGACAATGACAACCGATGAAAGTAAACGAACATGTACAACACGGGTTACACGGGTACGAACATGTACAACACATTAATAAAACTTTCCTGCAGTGCGCGATCCTTCTAGAAAATTTTCTACAGAACACTTTAGAATGGTTATCGTGCTGATTTCCTCACGGCATTGCCCTTCGATAGGATGAGGTACATAATCTTTGGATATTCGAAGCACCCAATGGGTTTCGAACATAGAAGTAACCTTTCGAACCAACGATCTTTCATATGACCAGTAAATTGCTTAACAGTGCAAATCTAAAGGGCGTAATCACAAAACTCTTACCAGTGACGCAGAACACTGCAATGGCCGCACGAACGGACATGGTTTTACACCACAAAACAGTTTTCTCAAACAATAAATATATTTTTCCGAATAAACTTTCGACGTATTTGACGTTTTCTGTATTATTTGATTTTTCGGTTTGAATAAGGAACTCGTTTGTTTTATTTCCATTGACAGTGGCCAGTGTCACAGATTCGGCCGCTATCGGAAAACAATTCATTCTTTAAAATTTATGTTTTTGTTAGTTTATATGTTGAATGCTTTATTCGTGGAATATTATAGTTTGTTAAATTTATATCATAGATATTTTGATATGATGACCATCAAACTGCTATGGTGAACGTAAAAAAAATTATAGTCATTTCGCTGAGCAGTAGACTCGGAAGTGAACGCAGTCGGAATAACTTAATCATCATCATCATCAGCCTGTATCGGTCCTGTAATAGTAAAAAAAAATGTTTAAAACAAACTTTTGATTAAATGCTCTAAAAAGACGAAAATAAACTTTAAATTAAATCAAACCCATTCATTTATTACATTATACAATATATATGATATGAAAGCTTGCAATTTAAGCGGCGGGTGGCCGAGTGGTTTGGGCATCGGCTTCTCATGCGAGAGGTCCGAGGTTCCAATCCGGTCGGCGTGTACCAATGAGTTTTTCTGACGAAACAATTTACGTGCCTACCTACACCTGCTGCTTCACCGTTCGGAACCGGTGTAAAACTGTAGGTCCCTTCCCTTATAAGGGAAACATAAACTGTAGGTCGACTGGGTCGGTACCACCGTACTGGATGTAAGATGGCCGCATAGCAGCCTCGGTTGTGTTCTCCTCTAGTCCAGTACAGCCAGCAATCCAGGGAAGTCTCCGGTATGGCACCTACCTTCTCGGAGGTGATATTCGCTGGTCGGAGCATGTGCTTTGACCCCTCCGACTCAGCCAACCATCCCGGATTACATAAAAAAAAAAATTTCGTGTCTGTGCAGTTAACCGTTGAGGAGTTCACTCGTTAGGAGCCAACTGTGAGTGCGTAGCCATGGCCCATGACACTAAGAATGGGTTATCATAATTGAATGCGTATACAACATTTCATGTCTGTGCTGCTAACTATTGAGAAGTTCCCTAGTCATCAACCAACCCTGAGTGCAGCAACCATGTCATGGTAAAACTTAAAACCGGCTATCATAATCATAATAGAATGCGTACACAAAATTTCGTGTCTGTGCTGTTGACCGTTGAAGAGTTTCTTTATTTTGAGCTAATCCTGGATGTCGATTCAGGTTGTCATCGGAACTGAACCAAAAAGTAAAAATTCAACTCCGTATGATAAGAGGAAGTGGTTCTAATTCAACAGACCTAAACAAACAAACATACAAACCTTACAAGTTAAATAAAAGCTTGTAAAATTGATAATATATTATAGTATGTATTTGATGTAATTTTTTTGTTGGATATATTATAAACTTACATCCTTACTTAGGTATATACAATATATTTTTCTATACTGGCATTGTCCAATGCCCATCCAACAACAATGCCACGTGAGAGCAACCATGTGCTTAGCTATAGAGAATTTAGAATTTAGAATTAAAATTCATATTTTTCATATCGACATTTTGGCAATACTCTTGTCTATGAAATACAGTTTAATTTTGTCTCAAACGGATAAATAGTTTGGTCGCTAGCTCGCTTCTTAGTGAGCGGCGATCGCGCCTCGACAAATTTTCAATCCAATCTTCTGGAGGGTATGACGTCATTGATTATTAATATTATTAAATTGAAGCGCATATTTTTATGTTATCGTCAGATATATCTTTCAGGTGGTATAAGTATTATTTTTCAGTTTAGCCGTACGGAAGACGACGAAAGTTCATCAATTTGGTCACACCATTTTTACGAACGACCCCCCCCCCCCCCCCCCCCCCCCCCTCCCCCGGACAATCCGTAAGACGTTCATGAGTCACTTGTATTCGAGCTCACTTCTACTATCTCTAACACCGCTCGGGTTAAAAATGTAAATTCTATCGCTAGAGTTTCCGCATTTAGTTCATTACCTCCGGGTCACGTAGTCATATTTTTCAAGTAAATCTGCTTAAAAAAGTCTCGTCCCCCGGCGCGGCAGGCATTAATCAGAAGATATCCCCGAAGACATATTATCCGCAGTAAAGAGGCGGATGACTTTACAAATTTAAAGCGCGTGTTCCACAACACCGGGGGTAATGATAAGGGGATAAAGGGAAAGAAAAAAATCGCTGTACGCGGCGGAGCGGGGTAACTTTCTGGTTGTGCTCGTAACAGAATATTTTGTTTGCGCTCGCATAATTATTGCAATCCAAGCACCACGTGTATTCCTTGTGCCCTTGAGTTATTGAGAACAGTTTTGGCTTATCCACACACACACACAAACACAGAACTAATGGAGGAATACATTTCGTACAAATTTTATTTTTATTTTTTTATTTTATTTTGTAATATTTGGAAAAGATACAGTCATCAGATTCAACTAAGTACCGTGTGTAGGTCGGTAGGTCGGTCGGGGTCGAAACTTAAACGGAAATTATAATCAATAATATCCATATCTTTAACTTCTTTATTACCTTTCACCAAACCGGGAAGGAAACGAGGGGGCGATGGAAACACCTAATTATTCATGTAAGGGGTGTTTAAACTCCCGTATTAATATGCCCGAGGCGACGTCAACTTTTGAGAAATATGCTAAAGATATAAACTTAACTGCTAGCGTTTATTTTAATCCGCCCAGCTCGAACACGGCTTGGGCGGGACACGTCGCGCCCGCCGCCGCCGGGCGGGGGCTCGATGTCTTTCCTTCTGCTTTAAAATTGGACAAAATGCATAAAACATAAATAGCGGAATTTTAAACCGGGAGACCTGCATTTTTAAGCATTTTCCGAGCGCATTTCCTGAATTGACTCTATACTCAGCGAAGAATTGACTCTATACTCAGCGAAGAATTGAATCTATACTCAGCGAAGAATTGACTCTATACTCAGCGAAGAATTGACTCTATACTCAGCGAAGAATTGAATCTATACTCAGCGAAGAATTGACTCTATACTCAGCGAAGAATTGACTCTATACTCAGCGAAGAATTGACTCTATACTCAGCGAAGAATTGAATCTATACTCAGCGAAGAATTGACTCTATACTCAGCGAAGAATTGACTCTATACTCAGCGAAGGACTTTGCAATGCAACACTTTAGGCGGAGCGAGTGGCCGTCATGTTTGTTAGATATTAGATTAGTGCTCAAAATGCTTAGATTTCCTTGAAATGATCTTATAAATGACAAACTATGGAACAGTGCCCACATCGTATTTCTTAGGAGACGATTATATAATATTTTAGGTTTTAAGTTTTAAGTTTTTAATTATGTATTTTAATTTTAAGTTCTTTTTATTATGTCCTATTTTAAATTTACTGAAATAAAAATCAAATTAAAGTACTTTGCTTAATATTTGAGTAATAAAGTAAATTAATCGTGGTTTAGAACCATGTACTTAATCAATTAAAGGACAAATTAACTAAACATTACAATTTTGTAACATTTGTACAAATACACAATAATTTATGTGTGCATATAAATGTAGAGTTTCACACAAAGTAAACTTAGGCTTCTGAAGTTATTTCAATTAAACGTTAATGTTTTTTATTTATATTAGTTAAACTCCCGTATTAATATGCCCGAGGCGACGTCAACTTTTTAGAAATATGCTAAAGATATCAACTTAACTGCTAGCGTTTATTTTAATCCGCCCAGCTCGAACACGGCTTGGGCGGGACACGTCGCGTATTTAATAATAGTAAACATTTTTTTCAAAATCAAGACGAGAGGACAAAGGAACGCGAAAGGCAGAAACATCAAAATTTCTACATTAAATTGCAAATATAGACGAACAATTCGAAGTCTTAAGCACTCTATAAAGGTGCTACGGATTCTAGAAATGACATCTAACATTGAAGAGAGAGAGAGCGGTATCAGCAAAGAGAATGCAGTTCGTGGAATTAGACGCAGATCGAGCACGAACTGATAGTAATTTTATGACTTTTTATCTTGCTCACCGTACTCTTATCGCACTGATCCGTTTCCGCTTTAGTACCGTCAGCCTGAACGGAGTCGAAGAAAGTAGTTGAAAGTGACTAATAAAATAAAAATTCTTGGAACATAAATTAACATTATTTTAAATTAAATATAGGAATGTACGAATACCTACTAGTGTGAAACGAAAGAGATATGTATAATTTTAATGTGAAGGAAAATTTGTAGAAGCTTTCTGCGTGCGAGGTGTCAGTTCCGTGTAGTCGGGATGAAAAGTAGTACATTTATAGGGAATTAGCTGACCCGATCTGCTTCCGACATCTTCCAGCATTAAACCTCTTATGACAAGCCCTATGTTTCATACAAAAAAGTTGGTTAATTATTTTTTTTTTTTATGGAAACTGACACGGTTGGCTACATCACCTACAACATCCGTGATGTCAGCCCATAACACCGGATGAACTTGGTGCCACGTCAGTGCTTCCCTTCGGTCGTGCCGGCTACACTGAACTGGACGTAAAACACAAACTATTTACATAGTCGTTTCGACCGACCTTTCATTCAGTGCGGTGGTACCAACCCGGGCGGGCAAACTTCTGTAAACATTTTAACAATTTAACATCGTGTTTGCAAACGATACCTCGGCGTCGTAAAGGCGCGTCGTACATTGTGAAGGCGAGCCGCAAAACGAGTTGAGACAATGTCGGCGCTGCATCGCCCCGCCGCCGCCGCGCCGCCGCCGCCGCAGCAAATGAGTCCTTCGACCAGCACCGGTCAGAACTGCTGATCCGACAAGCGGCGAGGCGAACGAGCCACGAGAACTGACCTAGGCCTGGAGCGGTAAACCGGTAAGTTACGTAAATAGCATTTTCCCTTACGGTTTCATTGCCACTGTACGTAAATGGCAACATTAGTATGGAACTGGTATCTTCACTGTATTTTGCTTAAACTGGAGTGGTGGATAATGTAACAGCGAAATGCCCTAAGTCCTCTCGCTTGAGAGCCTGGTGTATTCCACGAACATATCGCAGCACTGCTTATTTAAATATTATTTTGTGGTTTACCCCTAAAATAGTATTTAAAATAAATAATTATCTATTCAATTACATTTTTATTTACTTACCGATAAGTAAAAATAATTTAAAATCCGTCTGTATAAATATAGTTTAAAAACATAATGAAACAGAAAGAAATGACGGCATTAATACATACAGCAACTCCAAGGCTACAGCTCGTATAACGGCCAATCCGTTCAATAGACTGCCTCTCAACGACCTTTACGTCTTTAATGAAGTTTGCTACGTGGCCTGCCTGGGCGGGGCGGGGCGCATGGTGGCCGCGGGCAAGCACGTGTGCCTTGCCATCATAAGTTTTTGATTTCTCAGCTTGACACTCGATACCACACTACTTATGCACCTAACTTATTTTATTGAACTTGAAAATGTATAAATTGGTATGTATCTATATTAAAATATGTAAGTCAGTCAGTCGGCGTGTAAGCGTCCACTGCTGGACATACGGCTCTCCAATGTTTCTCCAGTCCTCCCGGCCTTCAGCGCCATGGAACCTCTGCTTTCCGCCGACGTACTTGATGTCGTCGTAGGTATATTTATAAAATAAAACATTGTATCCTCCTCACTTTCACTAGCTCAACCCATAATTCTTTCTATAGAATTTTCTCATCACTCAAAGGGTGACTGGAAGAAATTACTTGCAGTGATAAGTAGGCCTTTGCCACTCCGAACCACGTAAAGATTGGAAAACTCGTGTAATTTGTTATAGACATTTCGACAGACCTATGTACGTTCAGTGCGAATGGTATCAACCTGGGGTTATAAATACAATTCTAAGTACTTACCTAATTTTATTTGTACCGGGTTCATAGGAGAATGGTCAATGTTTTTTGTATCGACTGAAGAAAGTTAATTTACGCATAGTACAACAATGTAGCGTTTGAAAAACTATGCAATCTGTACCTATATTGTACATTCTTCATCTGACACGGTTCACCGGATCGCCTACATCGGATCACCTACAACATCCGTGATGTCAGCCCACAGCACCGGATGAGCTAGGTTCCGTGTCAGTGCTTCCCTTCATTTCATGCCGGCTACACTGAACTGGTCGGAAAACATGAACTATTTACATAGCCGTTTCGACTGACGTTTCGTTCAGAGCGGTGATATCAACCCGTCTGGGAGAAACTTTACCACCTAGTAAGGTATGAAGGGAAGGGCCCTACAGTTTAACGTGGAATCCGAACCACGATCAGCCTCCAACGCCTTGACTTTAAAAATACAACAAATAAAATAAAATGTATTATATCAAAAAGAATCGCCCTGATCAAAATAGTCACCCACGGATTGTTCAAAATATTGTCGGTAAATCTACATACAAAATAGTTCGGGCACCACTGCTCCAGAACAATTGACTAAGGTAACTTGAAGCGGCTGAAACCGCTTCAGGAAGCGATAAACTTGAAGTACAGATACGGGACAACCGGTTAGCGGTCCCACAAGCTATTCAGCCGTGCCAACATAACGACAACGACGCGAGCGTCGTCGCGGCGCCGCCGCCCGCCGACGTTACTGCATCAGCAAAGGCTAATTTTATGGCAGGTCTACGCAAACGAATTTGCAGCAGTTCGTGTCAGCGAGATCAAAATCCGAACTATGTATGCATGCACGCTGGTTCACGAAAATCTAATATCAAACGCACAAAAGAAAGTAATTACAACCCGTGTTGTGAGCTTTGTGTAATCTGTAACCTTGGTGAATTAGGTGTCATGTCAGTGATTGTTTCTTTGGTCGTGCCGGCTACACTGAACTGTTGGACGAAAAAAACGAACCATTTACATAGCCGCTTCGAAATACCCTTAGTGGTGCGGTGCGGTGGTGGAAATCCGGTGTCGGGTATAAAGGTACAAGCATTGTTAGTATTGAAATAGTAGAGTTAGTTGGTGTCGTTTCCAGTATGGCACGGCACACGGCAAATGAATTCTGTGTAGGTGGCGCGAGGGCATATCTGTAGTTCTACTGATTTTTGTGATGAGATTAGTAAAGCTACGGACTGGTAATAGATTGTTTAATCCTTATATAACTACGGCAATTTAATTTAATAACAAAATAAAATAGAAACTAAAAATACCTATCAAATAAAAATTTCGTAAAGCTATAATTAAATGTAACAAAAAGTACTACCAAGAAATATTAAAAATAAAATAGTAATAATATTAATTGGTGACGTTCGCCCCGCAGACCTTGCGGATACGGAGCTCTCTGAGATGGGGGCGATGGTGGCCTACGAGTCTAGTACTACCACCACCTATCGCTCGTAGCTTGCCTCGCGTCGTCGTCTCCGTAGAGCTCCGTAGCCACGGCCTGCACCCGCCCCCGCGCTTGGAGGCCTGCCTCCCGCCCGCCTCCGGCGGAAATCTACCGTTTTCATCACGTTTTTATTTATTTAGTTTTTGTATTCGTTTTGTGTATTTTTATTAATTTTAGTATAATATATGTAAAATTATTATAAATTTATTGTAAAAAGGTGAAAATATATATAAAATAAAAACTAGCGAGATTTACAAAATGACGAAAGCTTTGTTAAGTAAAAATAATAATAAACTTTTCTGCGTTGCGTTAGATGATTGTAATTTGTCATAACTAACTTGAATTAAAATTTCCGAATAAGAATTTTGGTCCATCAACATGAAAATGAAACCATCGCACAAAAGTATTATTTTAATAAAAATGTTAATTTTCGAAATTACCTCTGCAAGTCGTTTTCACATCTCGATGCCTTTGTGCAGTATGCGGTGCTGGTACGATCGGGGCGGAGCGGGGTGGGGCGGTGGGGTCTATTATTATTGGGCGGGAGCGCGTGGATCTCTCATCCCTCAGCCGTTGTCTGTACGTTTTAATTTGATTTACGATTGCCGGCCGTAGTTTCAGGTTTATGGGATTTTGCTTTTATTGACTGCACCTTACCGGCCTCGATTGTGTTTATTAAATCCGTTGATGGGCAATGGAAGAACTTTCATTGCTGGAGGTTCCAGTGCAATATGCAGGCGCGACCTCAGTGCGTGTATTGAATTCTCTGTGCTGATAAAACGAAAGTGTGGAACGATTTTAATAAACGTCGCGAATGTACTAAACTTACTCAGTTTGATTTCCAATTGAAATACATCGAATATATGAATTTTTTCACTTCTTAATAATTTGCGGTTTGAATTTTTTTTAAATATGCTGATATGCCCACGGCTACTCAACGTTTCCGATCCTAGCTATTGGTAAGTTTATAAAAACATTTTTTATGTAGGTTTAATATATTGATCCCGAGATTGTAACATTCTATATTTGTGAAAACTTTATGTAAATTGTTATTATGCTCAGTTTTACATGTTTAGCTACCTACTATTTTAGTAAATCATTCTGTATGTGAAACTGAATGTTTTTTTACACATAACTTTCTTTTTTAATGTAAAAATGTTACAAATTTTTCGGTACTTGTGAAAGTGAAAAAAATATATATGTATATCTCAAAATATGAAGTCCTACTTAAAACAAAATTTGTTAATTTTCAGGTGTAGGTAGAATCTCCCAGGGGGTCCTCAGCCAGGCAGTCAGACAGCGTGTCCACTGCTGGACATACGCCTCTCCAATTTTCCTCTAGTCCTCCCGGCCTTCAGCGGTACGGAAGAACCACTGCTTTCCGCTGACGTACTTGGTGTCGTCGTTTCGGGTCCTATCACAAATTAATTTAACACCGTGTATAATGAAATGAATTATGTTTAATTTACCTACATATTGTGTAATTTTTAAAGGACCTTTGTCAGCCTCGATAGCTCAGTGGTGCAGACAGTCAACTGTCGCTATTGAATGTTAAGCAACGCTGGGTGCGGTCAGTTCTTGGATGGGTAACCGCTGACCGTTGGAGGCTGACCGAGGTTCGGATTCCTAGTAAAACTGTAGGTCCCTTCCCTCCTAATCTTACTTGGTGGTAGGGTTTAACCCGCCCGGGTTGGTACCACCGCATTGAATGAAACTTCGGTCTAAACGGCTATGTAAATAGTTTGTGTTTTCCGACCAGTTCAGTGTAGCCGGCACAATCAAAGGGGGAAGCACTGACATGGCACCTAGTTCACCCGGTGTTATGGGCTGAAATCACGGACGTTGTAGGTGATGTAGACAACCGTGTCAGTTTCCATAAAAAAAAAATATATTTTTTTTTACCGTAAGCGCGACATGTGGCGCCGCGCCACCCATAAAGTGTCTAGCAACGCCCACGGATATTCGGTCGGCTGCGGGCCTTCGAATGCCATGCCGGCCTGACAGGTGCCCATTCACGCCTCTCTTGAAGGACCCGAGACTATACTTGGGGGGAAATATATGGGCAGGGAGAGCGTTTCAGAGTTTACCGGTTCTGTGAAGGAAGGATCTGCAGAACCGATTGGTACGCATCCGCGGTAAGTACATACCACAAATATACCACACGCTGTGTTCCGAGAAACGGGCTAAGCAGAGTAATCGGTGTTGTGCTGCAAATGCTCGCGATAATTACAGCACAACACCAATCGCCACCTTTCGCAAAGCATTCGGATAAGATAACTATCAAGAAGCAAGGTGGAAAGACAGCGCCAAGGTGAGAGGTGGCTCGCCCTTCAGTACGGCATCGTGTCTTTATCATTCGGTTGCCATTTGCGACATGCACGGGGAGAGATGTCGTGGGGCTATTATTTTTAAGTACCGGCTAAGTACAGTACTATAATGTAAAGTATATGTTCTATTTACATTTACAATTCCTGTTATTTCTGTTTTCTCAATCAACATAGTGCACCCTTTCAGTGTTTCCTTAAGGCCGAGCTGAATCAAACAGAAAGTGGTTATCTTCTTCATTATCTCGTAACATTGTTTGCATTCGTCGTTATTGTAAAATGGTTCCTCAAATTGGAGGCCGCGGGGAGGACCTTTGCAAGAATCGCAAATACAATTAAGCCGAAAACTTCTTGTCGAAATTGCTTGAGAAAGAGTGCGCGGCGTCGTCGTCGCCGCCGCCGTGTCGTTCTTGCGAAGAACGCGGTAAACGCCAAAGAATTTATTTCAAGAGGATTTACACTGTGGCCACCAAAGAGTTTGTATTCGACGTAATACAAACTCTTTGGTGGTCACTAACATTTAGAAAAAAAAAACAACCAATCAAACAAACAACAACAAACATTCGAGAGGTTAGCTTGTAAAGAATGCCTCGAAACACTAAACTCGCCTTTTGTGTAATAAAGAATCTTTTATTTAAAATAAGAATTATGTGTCACTGTCAAATGCTAATACAATGTATTCATAAAGACAACTTATAAATAAAAGATTTCCTCTTTATGGGCCAAACACATTGTCCCAAGGACGGATGCAGCATTCCCCCTTTGAATGGCGATAGAAACACGCTGACGGAAAAATGCTGCAGCTCGCCGGTCAAATTGTATATCAACAAAGAAAAGGAGACGGATACGCTTTCATACAATCTTGGGCCCGATTGTAAAAAGATGAAAATGGTGTCAGTTAAATAGCCTAAATATTATTAAATCTTCACTGAAAAGAAGAGCAGAGTTTTTAGAGATTTAGTAAAAGTGAGGTTAAGTAACCACCTTTTTTTTATGGAAACTGACACGGTTGGCTACATCACCTACAACACCCGTGATGTCTGCCCATAACACCGAGTGAACTAGATGCCATGTCAGTGCTTCCCTTCATTTCACTTCGGCTACACTGAACTGCTTGATAGCTGATTTGTATTTAATTTTTTTATATTTTGGAACGGTATTTATATTTCTAAAGTTTTCTACTTTGCTGTTAGGAAACGAAATAATGTCGAAACTTTTTCAGAATTCCAGTTATTTATGTTTTGTAAATAATATGAAATGAAAATACAACTGATAGCTATGACAGCTATTCTTCTTTATAAATTATTTCCTTTTATCACAGACTATATATGGATACTAGCGTCCTTTTATTATTGTGAATTTTTAATTTTTTTAAATAGTAAAATGTTAATTGTAATTGATTTAATTACTTTAATTGAGTTATTCATTTGGTGCTAGCGTTTTTATTTTAAAATGTTTAAAATCATGTATCTACATAATAGATTTTTAGTTTAATCGTAATAGTTTTTTTAACACTTTTTTTAAGATTTCTCGTTTTCTAGATTAAGAATTGGGTCGATATTTTACAGTTTGATAAAGAAAAATATAACAATTTTTTTGAACCATACCTCATTTTATTACAATCGGGCCAAAACATCCCCGTCTCCTTTGAAATATTTGCTGTTCTGTTAACTTCCTTCATGTTGGTAGTACTTTTTACTTGAGTACGAAGAAGCCAAAAAAGGAAATGTTATTGTCAATGTAACTGCTATTATTTTGCATACAATACTTTAGACTAGAGAGCTTGCGCGTTTTTACGGGTTTTTATAATGAGTCTAGATATGAGTCTAGAAGTGTGATAGCGTGACATACGAGTATTATTTTTTATAACGTCGTATTTACTCGGACCATTTCTTATGACCTATATGCCCTTTTAAATTCTTTGCCAACCACTGGAGCCCTTGTAAATTAATTTCATAAGTTACAAACACTTGCGCTGTAAGAAAAAAAATAAAGTTAGCCGCCAAGTACGCCCTCCGTCCAAGCGAGTAGGACTTCCGTGAGAAATAACAAATCCAATTAAAAGTCTAAATGTTTGCGTAACCAGTCTGGCCGCATTCATAAGTCAATTAATAAAAATCTAATTAAGTTAAATTAATATGGAATACTAACAAAAGCTAAAAAAAATCCAGAGCTATTTTTAGGAATATTTTTCATAAAATTGCTGGTGGTATTTCCGTTTCGAAAATACCACGTGTTTTACCGCTAACTTTTTTCGCACTCTGACGCGTCAGAGTGCGAAAAAAGTTACCGCCATGAGACGGTGCGATAATGTTTACAGGTATTAGGTATATTGTTTTTTTTAAATTGATTTTTTTTTATTTGTGTGTTTAAATTATGTAGGTATATATATGAATTTATGTGTCATTGATTGATATTATACGGAGTAGACACATGACCAAATTTTATAAGGGCATCAGATATGACAGCGTCGCTGCGTACGAAACTAGAAAAACGGTTTGTATGATGTGTTATTTTACTGTATTCCGACAATCGGAGTAAGCAGAGTAATCGGAATTGTACTGCATGTACTCTTTTAAATTACAGCACAACACTAACCACTACGTTTAGGAAGTATTAGGACAAGATAACTATCGAGCAGCAAGCAAGGCACGAACCTGCTTTATAACTTGGTGGAAGGACCGTTCTTTTCGTTACTCTCTTGTTACTTTCTATATAACACAAAATGTGAATCAGTTGTCGTTACGCCGTTGTTCGCTGCGCTAGCGTCGCGTCGTCGTCGCGCCGCGCGCCGCATCGCTCGCCGAATCCGCTAAGCTCATTACTGTAACAGTTGTGCGGGCTCCAGGCTCCGCTCGCTATATAGAGAGATACAAAATCAAATCAAGCGGAACAATGCGAGGCCAATTAAACTTGGAGGTGGAGGCCGCGCGAGCGCGAGGCGTTCTGCCTGCGGCGTCCTCCTAGCTGTCGCGACGAGACGGCCCATAGCGATTTCTCCAGTCTATCCTAACTGTTTGAAAATACAGAACCTTCATACAGAAAATAATTCACATTTCTGCGACTCAGAATGTGAGAATGGGGTTTATTCTAGTACACAATTTTTATTTTCTTATTATTGTAAGCTCGACATATGGCGCCGAGGCACCCATGAGGTGTCTAATGGCGCCCATGGACATTCGGTCGTATTCGGGGCTTGCGAATGCCATGCCGGCCTGACAGGTGCCCATTCACGCCCCTCTTGAAGGACCCGAGACTGTACTGGGGGGGGGGATATATGAGCAGGGAGAGCGTTTCAGAGTTTACCGGTTCTGTAAAGGAATGATCTGCAGAATCGATTGGTACGCATCCGCGGTAAGTCCAGCGTATAGGGATGCAAGCCCTTCCCAGTGCGCGTGGTGCGGAGGTGGAAAGGGGACGGCGGGATCGCGTTAAACAGCTCCTCCGAGCACTCCCCATGGAATAAGCGATAGAACACACTTAGGGAGCCGACATCCCTGCGGTGTTGCAGAAGGGACAATATTATATATATACTGTTAGGTATAGCTTATTAGGTTTACTCTGCAAAAATTCAAAAACTCATTGTTGCACATCTGATAATCTGAAATACTTATATAAGCACTTTTAAAATTTTGTATATTTAGGTATATTAGATTTTATATGTTTACTAAGATTAAATATATTAATAGATTATTTATTTATGTAAGATTTCAAATTAATGAACGAATAAGTAAGAACAAAAGTTTCATTGTGCATTCGTCTGCAAACAGTTTTATTAATGCAAAATCATGAGAGCGGGGGCAATTTCCTCTGGGCAATTATTTTGCAAGGCGCGTGATGCAAGGGCTTGCAATTAGCGTACTTCCGAGCACACTGCGAGCGTCCTACTCGACGTAGTGCGGCCGGTGGGACAATCTCGTAAAAATAGGGCGTGCGACTGGATAAAATGTGTCAAAGAAACCGGTGAATGCTAAATTAAAAAAAAAACTTTATAAGTTTCCGTACGAAAACTGGTACCTACAAAAACACTTTATAGTGAGACTTGTTTCAATATTTATTTCCTTGCTGACAGGCTAATCAAAAAAGCAAACTAACAAATAAGTTTTGATCACGCTGATGAAACACGCTAACGATCTGCCTAATGCAATGAAATGAAATGAAAATTGAAATAGGTTACACTTAATGCCTGAGGCATTATCTTCCAGTATACCTTTAGGGTATGATAACTGTTAGGTGTAACGGAAACCAAGATAACTGAGATAATGTGATAGAAATAATAAAACTAGAACACTGATGAAATTACCTTTTTGATTGAAGAACATTGTAATAAAATTATATTATTCATATGTTTCAATGATTCGACTGGATTAATTAGTTTATTTTAGATCTTTAAAGACAACCACCTCAATTATTTGTAATTTTATAGCAATCAGCTGTAATTTGATAGTATTCCAGTCGCACGCAGAAATGTTCCATGATGGCGATCCCACCGAGGCTCTATGCCTCCCAGCCCCCGCTGTGAACGCAAAAAGGCATTCAACGTATT
The DNA here is from genome assembly GCA_946902875.1 of Nematopogon swammerdamellus. NCBI lineage: Eukaryota > Metazoa > Arthropoda > Insecta > Lepidoptera > Adelidae > Nematopogon > Nematopogon swammerdamellus. The sequence continues at coordinate 7,622,350 of OX336337.1, forward strand.
CTAACCGAATTACGGGCCGAAGAAAAGACTAAAGCCTCCTCGTCGGGACCCAGTGCGACTTTTAATTAATTATATTATGTTGAATAATTTGTTTGAATAACGGTTTAGTCGAGTTAATCGTAAATACGATTTTGTGAAAGGAATTGAGAATTCGATTATTGTGTCTCCTTTGGGCGTTTGGACAATAATACAAAATAACCCTGGCATGGCAACTTGCTTTGGCAGAAGCTAAGTTTTTGGTCGGATAGGCGGTATTTTGTTATTTTAGCCTAGCGCCACACTTGGAGAAAATTGCGTCGCGCTACGTACCCACTGTTAGGACGGTATTCTTAGGAGTCTTTTTAAAAAGAAAGATTTTATTTAAGCTAGAATTAATATTATTTAATTATTTGAAATTACACTTAAACACACAAAAACCGATGAAAATAGACGAATAGACAAGATAGAAGCCTTCGTAGGCTTTTGGTCCGCGATCCGGCAGAGCTTCGCCGTTGGGAACGGACGAGATATGACTGAACTGATCTTGCAACGCGCAAGCTGCTTATATAGAGTTTATTAGCTGAATCAACAAAGGTAAGGGTCGTAACAGTACATACATAAATTGCGCTAAGTACATAAAAATTCTACTTAGCGCAAAATCATTACGTCGAAGTATAAATTTTGATGCGACGTAATTTACGCGCCAAAATACGCCAAGTGCGGCGCTTTTCCATTGTACCAGCAGAGGGCATCGCCATTTACAAGATCCAGGCAATATTTGTTTCAAAGTGGCAATTCATCAACTACAATTTTCGATCACTTTCTAGCATACCACTCAGTCTCTATATGAGATAGCGCGATATTACAAACATACACGTGGACATATTCACTTGACCGGTTTTTAGACATCAGGTTCAAAATTACATGTGAACTGTGAGTCAGTTCCGGGTATAAAGACTGATCCAATGTAAAACATAGACAAACGCTATCGTACAATAAAATTATTGAATGATGAGAATGAAAAAAAAAATTTAATTATGTAGTTTAATTCGTACAAAGATAGCTACACGTACCTACATACAGTCCGCAAATTAAGTGCAGGTGAAAGAGTTTGTCTATCAACGATCGTCTTATAACCCTTTCAAATGAAACTTTCCAAAACTTCGGAAATTCACTTAAAAGAGGCTTACGTCTCATAAAACTTCGCCAGATAACGTTAAAACATTAATTTAAGTGCGAAGGAATTCCCCAAGAATTGTCACATAAATCTCCTAATTCCTGAACTGATTTTAATATTCATATCACCTTCTCTGGTTGGGACGGGGGTGAACAGTGGTAGGGAGCGGGAGGGAAACGGAGTTCAGAGTTTTTGGGGGAGGGGTGTGCTTGCATCGACACTCGTCCGTGTAAGCCGATTTCAGCCGGTCTCGTCCGCGGCGGGGCGCGGCGCCGGGGAGGCGCCCGCCCGTACGTTGCAAAATTTGCGTAAACTTTTCCGTTCAGTGGGAAACTTTTAAAGATGCTTCGATTATATAGAATGTTATTACTTTATCACATTAAAATGTATCTAACAAATAGAAGACAATGAAATAGGTTGTATTACACTTTTCAACGTTACAGGTGGCGTACTTCTAGCACAATGCAATTTCAACTAAATTCTATAATAATCTACCTAAATCTTTATAAACAAGATTGTTTGTCCTACCGCTGTTTTTCACCACGTAATTTTTTTTAAAAATATATTTGAAGAAAATTGGAACTTGAATGCATGGAACTATTGTTTTTGAGGCTACTACTATTAAAGAACAGTAGGAACAAAGCTTCGTGTCACAATAATGACAAAAAAAAAAAATACAGGAAAATGCAGCATTCAAAAGTAAATTAAGTATGACCATAAGTATAACTCCATTCCCAACCGCAAGTCGCTCTCCGACGCCTCTCCGTGTGCCAAAAGCCGAGCGCCAGCGACGAAATGCACGATTTAAGGCCAGATTACATTTTCGAAAATTTCATCACTAAAATAGACACTTTCACGACGTTACCTTCGTTATTCGAAAACAGTTTGCTGAAAAGTATTATGGAATAGAATATAATAGAAAATAAACTATAATTATACATTTAAAACAATACACGAAAATAAACAAGAAATGCAGCAGTCCGCGAATTATCATTGAAGGTGCTTCCAGTCCACCTTTTACAATATTAATCTTTAATTACATAATATTATGACAATACTTCCGAATGCGTGCACGTTATGGCTAAAATATGCTGAAAAGTACTTTTATCAACATCAACGAAAGTTATATCAAATGTCAGCATCATTCACCCTATATTATCGCGAGTGAAGTAATTTCAAATTTAATGCCAGTACATTAATACAGTGTTGCATACATCTATGTATTTATAATTTTAATCCCATTCCACGTTTCAAAATCCGCAGCGACGTTTTCGCGATGAATTCTATAATAGTAATGTCGGCTCATTCCCAGTTTACGACATCAGAGGAGTCTCCCGGACACACTAGCGCCGTTGCCGACAGGAAACCGAACTGTCATAAAGTGGCCTTATCGCGTCGTTGTGGCGAAAACGGCCGAGGACGAAAGAGAATGTAATGTGGAGGGAAACAACTGATGAGGCTCCCCATTATGAGCGCCATTGTGCGGTTAAGGGGCGAATACGACCAAGTGATCTTGCGTGGAACATTTTGAGTAAGTCCGTAGGAAATTTTTGTGTCCCGCAGCTTCATTATGTTCTTGTGTTAGCTTGTAATGCTGAAGGCTGTGTCTAAATCGGTTGAGCTGCTCTCGAGCTATTAGCGAACATACACACACAAGCAGACATACATACGACATTGCATTTTGATCCTATTAAGTGACCCATGAGAGTTAAACTTTTAATAATCTTCTTTAGTAATAGTACATTGAATTCGAATATTTTGCACACACCTACCACATCATCACCATCAACCTGTATTAGTCCACTGCTGGACATAGGCCTCTCCCAAGGCACGCCACCACACGCGGTGTTCCGACATACACGGATATATAAATAAGCCGCACACTTGGTAAATGTACATCACATTACCCACTATTTTTGTGAAAGTTCCACGCTATACAAATCTTGGCCAAATTTTAATAACGCCATCTCGTTATACCCTGCAAACAAACGTAGTTCGATCATAGGTCCGCGCTGTTCATGTTTAACTGTTGATGGCGTCGTAAACGTGTTTAAAAATGCCTTTAGCGCACATAAAAAGCATTGACACGAGATTATGTCGCGGGGTGAGAGCTCGTAACGACTTTTGTAGGTTTTATTTTATTATTTTTTTTCTTTGCAAATTTAACTTCCCCTTGCACATAATTGTTTGTTATTTTTTTCGAATAATCGGGAATACAATGTAATCGAAAAATTTTATTTCATATAATCTAAGCGCAAAGTTGAGCTATTCGTGATTTCGTCCAACTGCACTTAACTGAAAAAAATATCTAATGAATATAAATCTCAACACTCTAAGGGTCTAGAAGCGTGAAATTTTGCATAGCTGTTCCTTATATAACTTAGGTGAGCACTAAGAAATTTTTTTTGAAAATTCATCCGCTAATAGGTTTAAAAGCGGATTTAAGTATGTATTAAAGTTCGTCATTTATTAAGTTAGAATTATGGAAATTGGTGTTTAGGTTTCTGTTTATAAATAAAAGTCAGTTGCATCAGCGTTTTGGGAAACGGCTATGTAAATAGTTTGTGTTTTCCGTCCAGCACTGACGTGGCACCAAATTCACCCGGTGTTATGGGCTGACATCACGGATGTTGTAGGTGATGTAGCCAACCGTGTCAGTTTCCATAAAAAAAAATAATAAAAATAAAAATGAATTATCATATATACGTTATTCTCTAATCAACAAGAGAATGTCTTTTAAATGATTTGCATGCTAACTTTCAAAGACTCGTACGAAATTGTTTAATTTCTCGGAAATAATTACGTTTCAGTGACTTCTCAAACTCGAACGGGATAAGTGAGGGAAATAAAACAATTTGTAAGTAACTCGGAGTTTCGTGGACAAGAACAAACGATTACCTCCAGTCAGCCCTTATCTGCGGCGGCGAGACGAGGCTCCACGCAGAGAATTAAAAAACAGAGACCTGTTAATGTGTGTTGCACGCAATTTAATTTACTTCGTCCCGACTAGAAATACTTTGTGGTCAACTTAAGCTATACATGAACTCAATTTGCACGAAATGGACAAACTGAAAAAAAAAAGGAAATAAAATAAAATATAAAAAATTTCAGTTCATTTCTAGTGTTGTAAAAATATACATATACGTGTACTAAAAATATACCACAACTAAAAATGTTAAATAAAGTTATCAAACATGAGGACATAATTCGAAAAGGCAATAGCAAACTACCAGTTATACCTAAAATATAACGCAATAACGTATTGAGGTAAATTGGAGAGGCGTATGTCCAGCAGTGGACGCACGCATACACGCCGACTGACTGACAATAACACAGAAGAATACAAAATAATAAAATGATTCAAACGGACAAATATATTGCACAAGCTGTGCCCGCGGCTCCGCCCGCTCTCATATTTCACTTCACTGCTAACCTCATAAGCCATTTAGCGTGATAGTAAGTAGCCTATAGTTGATGGGAAGAATCAAGATATCCGTAGAATTTTGTTTTATTAAAATCGGTTCAGTGGTTCTCGAGTTATAAGCGGACAGACAGACACTCAGACACTCAGAAAGCAGACGTTGGATTTTATTATAGTACTAGCTGTGCCCGCGGCTCCGCCCGCTCTCATATTTGACTTCACTGCTAACCTCATAAGCCATTTAGCGTGATAGTAAGTAGCCTATAGTTGATGGGAAGAATCAAGCTATCCGTAGAATTTTGTTTTATTAAAATCGGTTCAGTGGTTCTCGAGTTATAAGCGGACAGACAGACACTCAGACACTCAGACAGAAAGCAGACGTTGGATTTTATTATAGGTAAGGATTGCATTGCATAATGTGTTTTTGAACATACTTAGGTACCATCTCACTCAAAGAACATAAATAATTTCCAAGAATAACCAGGTACTGCACATAGTATCATACATAACCGACATCCATAATCCAGTAGGTGGAATGAAGGCTACAAAGCGAAAATAATCTAGAAGCCTTCATCTCGCATGCATTTGTGCGTATTTAATTTTACATTTATATTGTTCGGGTGGATAAAATTGGTCCCGCGGGTTGTGAGTTTGCCCGCCCGCCTTCGCCGCCGACGCCCGCCCAGGCGAAGTTTTCCCGTGAAAAGTGAGCAGTTTTACAGCTAGGCTTGCGAACGCGTAACTAACGACAGCTCGGGGAGTTGAGATAGTCGCGAGAGCGCGCGGCAGAGCGGCACGACGGCAGAGCGGCGACGCGGCGGCAGCCACAAAACATAAAAACGGGTAGAAGTGGCGCGATGACTTATTAGTATTAAAGACCTGTGTGAAAAAAAACATCTTTCTCTATATCTGTCTCATAGCTTAGTCCATTAGATCGATCTACACATCCGCGTAGAGTGCTGTTGAAAGACTATCTTCTCAAATCATAAACTAAGTTATATATATATATATATATTTTCAATGAAAAGAGCTCGTTATAATTTTAAAATTCATAGTTTAAAGATAGTATAGAAAATATACATATTATATAATATATAAATATATAATCGAACATTCTCCCTTATTTCCGAAAATACTGAATTCAAAATTTCGAAAAAAAATTATATAGGGCCTCTCTTATAGTTTACAAAAAAACCTATACGAAATCCTAAGTCTTAAAGTTCTCGCGGAAAACGGAAGCTACGGAACCCTCTCCACGCGAGTTCGACTCGCCTTTGGCTGCTTATTCATTCTAAAATATTGCAATAAGGCTTTTATCTATATATTGTTGAGCACAGCAATGCTGCTTCACCGTTCGGAACCGGTGTAAAACTGTAGGTCCCTTCCCTTGCCCCTTACTAGGTGGTAGGCTCAAATGTAGCGGACTGGGTTGGTACCACCATACTGGATGTAAGATGGCCGCATAGCAGCCTCGGTTGTGTTCTGCTCTAGTCCAGTATAGCCAGCAATCCAGGGAAGTCTTCGGTATGGCACCTACCTTCTCGGAGGTGATATTGGCTGGTCGGAGCATGCGCTTTGGCCCCTCCAACTTAGCCACCCATACCGGATTACATAAAAAAAAAATATGACAGATGCCTGGTATGGACGGGGATCAAGTGTGCGAATCTACGCTTACTTGTGGCAAACAAAACGAGTCATTGTCACTTCTACTAGTTTTTTATGTTCTACGATGCTAGCGGCGGCGGCGCGGCGGCGGGGAGGAGGCGGCAGAGCTCTGTTGTTGAGAAGAGTTGCACGCGTTTGATTTGCTGTGGTGGTAAGCTGGTATATAATTTGCATTATTGTGTTATATTTTATAACGGTGCAGGAGGTTCACTTATTGTTGGATGTTTCTTTCAGTCAACCTTTTACACAAAACAATTTTTTTGGTAGAGGCATTGTTTCGCAGTTGTTATCAGTTTGTGTTTATTTGATTATTTAATTATATTTATAACACTTTGAAAATACTAATTGTCGCCGCTTATCCCATTGTGAATACAGGCGTAACGTTGTACGTAGGTACGTTCATTCACGTACGTACGTACATCACAATTCACACATACGAACCCACGACCGCATTAGCACCAGCGATTTTTGGCCAATTGCGTTGCATCCACGTGCGCTCACGTACACGTCGTTCGTTAATATGGGCAAATCTGCCCATATTACGGTGTCGCGAACACTATCTACTCTCCTTCCAAAATCTTTGGTACATACTTTAGGCCTAGACCATAACAGTGGAGCACTGTTCTATGTACAAAGTTTTTGACATCTATCTTAAATTTCTTCAATCGACAGAAAATTCAACATACCCAACAGGAAACAGTTAAGTTTCCGCCGCACTAGACACGAAACCGATTAGCCGCCTGCGAACTTGGCTCACATGAATGTGAGATTCATACAAGGAAATAAACTCGTAAAGGGGATTATTACTTTTATTGGCGCAATCTCGGCACCGTTGTCTTCGCGGCGGGGGTCTCATAATTATTATTGCCTTGCCTACACGATGCCGCCACCCGCTCCGCTGTCGCCCTCCACCCCCGATGCCTCTGGCGACAACTCTACCTTGTAATAAGTCCCTTATAAAATCCCTAGAGTTATTTTCGCCCTCAACTCGCGTGAAATTAACAATGTTTTCTGTTTAACCTGAAATGGCTGTTACATCATTCCTAAATATCCAATCATAAAGGTAGCCATTAACATCATGTCTAAACTAGGTAAGACAAGGACAAGAAGTTCTGAATTGCAAGGATAAGACATCCTGAATTGCAAGGAAAAGAAGTCCTGAATTGCAAGGACAAGAAATCCTGGATTGCAAGGACAAGAAGTCCTGAATTTCAAGACAAAGTAAACGAGAAAGCCGTATTGACTGACTTTTCATTGGGATAACAATCGGAGTTTTACTCTACACCTAGTACGATGAGGTAATTTTTTTCCGAAATCATAAAGCGACTCACGGTCGAGACGAAAATGTGCATATTAAATTCAGAACGAGAAAGTGGCATCGTTTAAACGTATATACAATTTAACAAAAACCCTATCACTGAATTTACTCCTGCTCCTAATTTTTGTTAGCGATAAACCCACATTAACCCTTTATAACGTACCGGCCAGCCAGGCTGTCTCGCGCGAGGCGGGTCCCGCGGCTAAGCCTTCGGCGTCACAACAAATTTGCCCGCGCGGGCGCACTTGATTTACAAGGGCCGCTGTAATCCCTCTCGTCCCGTCTAGTAGCTCGGACCTGCTAGTAGCCCGCTGATATACAGTCCGCCAGGGGGCGCCTCTCTAGTTGAGTACGAGATGTGAAGGACTATTCTTGAACAAGTTCAGTGAGACAATTACATTATTACATTAAAGTCGGGTCTCCTGCGAATGTTTTTTCGAAACAATACACAAAAAACATGAAACAAAAACATTATTTCTCTATGGTTTCGTACAAATGTGTATGGCCACGCCCCAATGTTCGATGTTTCTGTGTAATGTTTCGAAAAAAAAACATTCGCAGGAGACGCGGCTTTAGGTAACCTAACTACAATTTTGTTACGTCTTAGTTACGTGCTAGTTTACTGTTCTGTACATATTAACTACGTGATATGGTGCGTAACGAGTCAATCCGCCGACGTACCAAAGTGGCAGTGGGTTGGGCACGTTAGCCGAAGAGACGACCGTGTTGGAGAAACCGTGTCCTACACTGGAGGTCGTGGACATGAAAACGCAGTGTGGGAAGACTACACGCCAGGTGGGACGACTACATCAAGTACGTTGGCGGAAAGCAGTGGTTCCGTAGCGCTAGAGGCCGGGAGGACTGGAGGAACATTTGAGATGAGTATGTCCAGCAATCGACGCATACACGCTGACTGACTGAATGACTTACTGACATATTATCTTCTTTTCTTCTGTCTTATCTTGTCTATATTTTATTCTTTCCATAATATAAAATGCAATGGGTCTTCATGTCGGTATGTTCGCTTAGAACTCTAGAACGGCTCATACATTAGGTATGTGGAATATACATTAATGAACTATTACATATATCTAGTAGATACACACTTTTATCCAATATGGATGGCTGAGTCAGAAGGGCTAGAGCACATGCTCCGATCAGCCAATAACACCTCCGAGAACGAAGGTGCCATACCAGATACTTCCCTTTGGATTGCTGACTGTACTCAACTAGAGGAGAACACAGCCGTGCTGCTATGTGGATCAAACCAGTCGGCTACAATTTGAGCCTACCACCTAGTAAGGGGCAAGGGAAGGGACCTACAGTTTTACACCGGTTCCGAACGGTGAAGCAGTCTATATAATATATTGTTAGTGTAAGTCTAGTTATCACAATTAGTGATCGAAACCGGAGAAAATCTTATCTTTCATTAGATAAATGTTAGCTGAAAATAGTTTTTACACTAATAGGTATGCTTTAGCTGGCCACATTCTTTTCTATGAACCCGACTATTGTTTTCCCACTATATATGTATATTATGTATGACAATTGGGTTAATTGTTATCTTTACATTTTTACATTTATTTGGTAGGCGATAAATTAAAAAATATATCTACATATTAATAATTTTATATTTCGACTTAAAGTCGAAATATAATATGTATAATATGTGTATTTTTTCATTTCTTGTTTACAAAATATATATAAAAATCTAAAACCAAATATTGGCGTGAATAAAAATAATTTAACTATAGATTAAACGTATGCTAACATTTTTGTTGACTTGATACATTTAAGTATCACAATTGACGCTGTCACTATACCTATGGAAGTTACTAAGTAATTTTACAAAATAAATGAAGACTCGAGCAATTTATCCACACCGATCGCCTAGCTAGGACATTATCCCTTCATTATTGCGCCCGGCGATAACCGACCGAATGAACGAAAACTCTAGTCTCGCGTTTGTAGTTGCGATTTGGTTGCGATTTAATTAAATGTGCTTCAATCCCTTTATCAGATGGCGCCGGGTGTGCTAGCTCTGTATTGATATTGCATGCCTTACTAACTGCATTAGATATATGCAAAGCCGAAAATGAAGAGATAAAATACAAGCCGACCAGGATTCGAACCTGGAACTCCGGCCTGAGCCGCAACGTCCATATGTTGTTGACAGTTGACACCCAACTTCTAAGAACGCATTGTTGTTCGAAATCATTCCTGTGCCGTACGGCGAAAATATGGAACGGACTTCCGGCGTGTATGTACCCTACCACCTATAACCAGGGGATCTTCAAAAGGCGTGTAAATAAATTAGACGACGAATTTTTAGTCCGCTTCATAGCCGGCACGGCGGCGGTGGCGCCTCTCTGAACGTGGTTTCGCGAGGAGTGATGTTATTGGCTGTGTCTGATCTTCCTTTGAAGTATTGGGCACAGACACCCGCGCCGGCTGTCTATAAAAAAACGGGACCTGGCAAAAGCAAGTTAAAAAAAAACCATTTATTTTATTCTTTGACTATATATCTATGTAAGTCTGCAGTATTTTACTTTTTTGCTCCAATTCGTAGTTTTGAAATTAAAAAATGCAAACTAAAATGTCGCTTGCGCTCAAAACTTGCGTGCGATGTGTCCTCCTGCAACCTGAATAAGCGGCGCAGCGTGTCGCTATCCTGCTTGCACCTGCAGAATTTGCACCCTGCTTGTTTACCCTGTCTGGAGCCTTAATTTATTTTAACCAGCTTTTGCCCGTAGCTTCGCTTCACATGAATTTTTGCTCACAGCTCAGTCCGCCGATGATGTAGCGTTATTATTTATAGACTAAACCCATCTTGAGATGTGACAGAATGTAACAGTGAAAATCGTATGTAAATTATCTCGAATTATAAGGATATTCATATATTGGCGTACGCTACACGACCGCCACCACTAGTCACTTTCTGTCCGTTTTTCTGTATTACATTTTATGCATGTAAACATTGTGCGTAATAGCGTATGCGTGTAACAACTGAACGGCTAACCCCTATTATCATAGTGTAAATTTGTGACGATCTACCTATTTCATGAAATAAAAAACGATAAAGAATACATTATCATAGAAAATACTTCATTGCTCCAAAAACATTTTATAGAAATTTTTACATCAAATGCAAATGTGGACTAATCCCTTATAGAGTTATTTTCTAGTCAACCTTTAGATGTTGGACAGTCGACTAATATAGTAAAATGTACTTAGGCAAAAGACTTGAGGTGAGAATTGAAGATAAATTAATTAATAAAAAAAAAAGAATACAAAGATTCAAATTTAACATCAATATAAAGACAGATTGATATGCATATGCAGGTGGCCCCCGAGCACGAGGCATTAATAATGATAAATTTGTGTCATTAATTCTTGGGTAAAGCACCGTCGCTTCGCATCGGCGGCGGTGGCGGGCGCGCGAGGGCGAGCGGCGTCGGCGGCTGGGCGGCGGACGGATTAGCCGACTGGGCGGCGGCGGCGGCGGTAGCGGCGTGGCGTGACTGCGAGCCTGCGATAACCAAATATTAACTCAATTAGTGAGAAGAGTACGTCGCGCTATTCAAATGGCGGACATTTAAGCTGCAACCCTGTCTTTAAGTCCACTTTACCGGTTTAATATTCGCCGAGTGCGCGAAACTGACGTGTGGAGGCTCTAACTAAAGCAACGGAGGCTTCAGCGCTCATAGGAACGCTACCTTCCGTATTATCCTCTATATTCTCTCGCCGGTCTTGCACTGCAGCTGAATCGTGAATGGATTCTTTAGACGGGAATAAAAAATTCAGAGGAAAGAGGAATCAGTTCGATGGTATATTAAAATTTAGTAGAAATTTCAAAAGAGCTATGAGTTCGTTCGTCGGCAAAACCATTAAACTTAGACATAAAGAAATAATAGTGTTATTTTGTACAAGGTTGGCTGAATGAAATTACAATTTCAAATTTCACATTACGCGCTGCCCAAAATAAATATTATACGTACAATGCAAAGTTATATTTGTAGCTCGGTAGCTCAGTGGTGCGGTCGGTCGACTGTTGTTAAGCAACGCTGAGTGCGGTTAGTACTTGGATGGGTGACCGCTCGACCGTTGGAGGCTGACCGCGGTTCGGATTCTTAAACTGTAGGTCCCTTCCCTTCTTATCTTACTAGGTGGTAGGGTTTATCCCGGCCGGGTTGATACCACTGCACTGAGCGAAACGTCGGTCGAAACCGCTATGTAAATAGTTCGTGTTTTCCGTCCAGTTCAGTGTAGCCGACATGAAATGAAGGGAAGCACTGAGATGACACCTAGTTCACCCGGTGTTATGGGCTGACATCACGGATGTTGTAGGTGATGTAGCCAACCGTGTCAGTTTCCATAAAAAATAATATTTGAAGGCGGTACAAAAGCACACTGCTAGATGGATTCCTTTTATGCTTTTGTACCGCCTTATCTTGAAACCCGATCTCTGATCTGAACCTTTTCGGTATACAGTTCAGAAAAAATTATCATGCAAATGAATAAATTATAGATATAAAAATCTACTATGTATATAAAATAAATATAAATATATATATAAAAATGTACTACTATGAATAATTATAGATATAAAATACATTTGAAAAAATATAAAGAAAGTCAAATTTGTTTTCCTTTCTGAGATAATATAGTAGAAAATATCAAAACAAAACATGATTTCTTTTTTGCCATTTCCTGTCTCAAAATATTATATAAAAAACTAAATAGATAAGTCTTATCCTACAAACAAATGAGGCTAACCTCCTCAGACCGGATCCTAGACCATTATTACAATTTTCAAACATACTCGTACATTCCGACATCATCTGAAGTTCAATTCTGAATTTATATTTTTAAGATAGTTTAAGATTGTTAGTTTAATTTATGTCATTTATGTCATAGATTAAATGAAAAAATACATCTTAAAAACATAATAATATTAATTTAACTATAAATGTCATAATATTGTTGATATTATATACCTATCAACAATATTATCCGCGCTATCCGTCTAATTGGCGGTTCCCTTAGCCTGTTTTATTGGTACTACCGTGGCCGGCGCCGGCGCTCTGATGAATTGGCTTCCCTCATCCCTGCTTCTTCCATCCATCTCCGCCACACCCGCTGAACTCGCTGGGAACATCCATATGTTGTTGACTCCATACTTCAGAGAACGCATCGCATTCCTGTGTCGTACGACGAAAATATGGAACGGTCATCCGGCGAGTGTGTGTCACCTATAACCTGGAGATCTTTAAAAGGCTTGTTAATAAATTAGACGACGACCTTTTTATCCCCCTATACCTGACATAGCGCCTCTCTGAGCATGTTTCGCAGGAACACTAAACTTCTGTTGAAGTTTTGGGCACAGGCACCCGTGTCGGCTGTCTGTATATAGGTATTATCGAAGAGAAGAAGATAGTTACTTTGGACATTCAGAATTCCTACAGTAGGCGCTTCAATCTTCAATGCTCAATGTCATTGTATTAATACCAGTGTCAGTGCGTCGTGTCACGATTGTTTAGAAGCGCAGCGCACGTATGGAGCTCACGCTAATGACGTCACCGGCTCACGTATCACCCCCTCCCCCGCCCCGCCCCTCCCCCCCGAAGCGGTGATTACCGTTTGGTTTGATTAATGCACAATTACCGATGACAAATGACAGCGCCGCGCCGCCTGACGCTGACTCGACGCGATCTGACGTGGCGAGACGTGGCGGCGCGTGTTGACTGGACGGTAGCGGATATCCGGCGATTGTTGACACGGCATACGGACGAAGTCACTTTGACTTACATATGAGCGAGACGCGAAGAGGGCTTATGCCTTCGTGTGTGCTTATTGTGACTTTTCTCTCTTGTACCTATACAAAATTTCATCCAGCCCATTTCAAGTAGAGAAATGGCCTGGATGATTCGTAAGAAATTTTAAAATGCATAGTTTATTAAAAGATATTAAAGAAAATATACGAAAAATCTAGCATCCCCCACCTCCATTATCTCCGAAACCACTGATTCTAAAATTAAAATAAAAACCGGCAAAGTGCGAGTCGAACTCGCGCACCGAGGATTCCGTATCGCCATGTCATGGTCAGCGACACTCACGCCATCTATGGCGTGTTTTATTAAATGCTTTTTTTTATGGAAACTGACACGGTTGGCCACATCACCTACAACATCCGTGATGTCAGCCCATAACACCGGGTGAACTTAACGTTAACTCCGAAACCACTGAGTCTAAAATTAAAATAAAAACCGTCAAAGTGCGAGTCGAACTCGCGCACCGAGGGTTCCGTATCGCCATGTCATAGTCGCGCCATTCACGCCATCTATTGCGTGTTTTATGAAATGCTTCATGTTAGTTAAAATTCGTGATTAGTTAAAATCATACTGTTTTAGGTAGATGGCGTTCATACAATTTTTAGTTTCTTGTATGGGGACCCCGCGAATTTTTTACTCTTTCTTATTTTTATTATTTGTTGTTATATCGGCCATAATAACACATATTCTGTGAAAATTTCAACGGGCTACCTATTACGGTTCAAGGGATACAGCCCTCGGACAGACAGACGGACAGACAGACAGACAGACGGCGTAGGCTTAGTAATAGGGTCCCGTACGACGGATGCGGAACCCTAAAAATAAATATCTTGCATCTCTTGTAGTTTACAGGAAAACCTAGTATCAGTACCTGGTTTACAAAAATCCTAAGTCTTAAAGTTCTCACGGAAATCGAAATGGTACGGAACCCTCTCTACGCGAGTTCGACTCGCACTTGACCGGTTTTTTTTTACTTTGCCACTATTAATTTATACCCTCCTAATCTTACTTGGTGGTAGGGTTTAACCCGCCCGGGTTGGTACCACCGCACTGAATGAAAGGTCGGTCGAAACGGCTATGTAAATATAGTTTGTGTTTTCCGACCAGTTCAGTGTAGCCGGCACGATCAAAGGGGGGAAGCACTGACACGGCATCTAGTTCACCCCGTGTTATGGGCTGACATCACGGACGTTGTAGGTGATGTAGCCAACCGTGTCAGTTTCCATAAAAAAAAAAACATTTTCATTTTAGGTGCGTTGGCGGAAACAACACAATTTGCCCCATTGCGTGGCTTGAATCTCTTTAGCTCTGCTACGAGGTTATACCGTCGACAATTTTGAAAGCATACAGCGTCAACAATAATTACATGTATTCATGTAATTATTTCCTCATAATAATTGCCCCAGCAATACTTGCGCAAACACCTTAAATACCAGGCATGTAGAGCGGCATAAATTAGCAGGTATCTTTTCACCTAAGCCCTGATTTACCTCCATTAAAATTCCACCGAAAATATTCTGTAGCATCTCGACTTACATCAAAGGCTCTATGGGGAGTAGGGGAGCCGGGTGACGGGAGGAAGGCTGGCAAGGGTTGGCATTCCGAGTGATGAGAAGGCTCACACCATCTAAAGCAGAAGGTTTAAGGCACGGCGTACATTATGATTATGTCTATGTTTTTAATTGCAAATTAGTGTGGATGTTCTTAGGCTCTATTTCACCACCTTTGGCTAAAATGACGGTTAACTCCTGTCAACTGTACGAGAAATGTCGCTTTTATCGATAAGTAAATTTTAATGTCAACCAAGGCTTAATCGGAGGTGTTGAGTTTCAAGCTAAGTATACATAGATTATACTACAAAGTGTAGAAATTTTATAAAACCGTGTGGGGCCTGTACTATAAAAGAATAGCCCCACTGCATCTCTCCCCGTGTATGTCGTAAAAGGCGACTAAGGGATATGACTCCCTTCTTATATTACTAGGTGGTAGGGTCTAACCCGCCCGAGTTGTTACCACTGCACTGAACGAAAGGTCGGTCGAAACGGCTATGTAAATAGTTTGTGTTTTCCGTCCAGTTCAGTGTAGCCGGCACGACCGAAGGGAAGCACTGACGTGGCACCAAAAGTTCACCCGGTGTTATGGGCTGACATCACGGATGTTGTAGGTGATGTAACCAATTCGATGTATG
Organism: Nematopogon swammerdamellus; assembly: GCA_946902875.1. Lineage (NCBI taxonomy): Eukaryota > Metazoa > Arthropoda > Insecta > Lepidoptera > Adelidae > Nematopogon > Nematopogon swammerdamellus. The sequence goes on from OX336337.1 coordinate 7,637,929, forward strand.
TTGCGTGGAACATGCCTCGGTACATGTGCTCTGAAGTCACGAGTAGAGATATCGCCCGCAACATGTCCCGCTGCACGTAAATACAATGGTATGTTGCATTCAACTTACGCGGAACACGCGGTACGTAGGCTGTAAGTTGCGCGGCATATTGCGAAATTATTTTTCCCTTAGTCAAGCAAATTTATTTTTTAACATTTTGCAATCCAGTGTTTAGCTAGTTTTAAAACAACACCAGTGTGCGGCCGTCTTTATCAGCACAAGATTGTGAATTATGCCGAGCGCGGTAAGCGATGTTAACTATTCGCTACAAAGGCATTCTCGTCAAAGTGTTGTCTTTGTATTTTGTTAACGTTTGTACAAAGTTTGTTATCCTTGTTTTTGTTCGGCGCGTCCCGGCGCGCGACACTTTTGGCCCCTCGTCCTGCCCGGGGTCCTCGCTTTGATAAACTTAACCCGCATTGTTACTGATACCTGGTATAAAGGTGGGAATATATTAAATAGCTCTCATACTAAGAGGACGCAGATTCGAATCTTAAATGCTCGAACAATTTTTCTCGAATATTCGAAAAATTTTGTTTATTTATGAGGGGAGGTAGGTACCTACCTTTTTTCTTGTTATTATATTTTCTTATCCTTTTTTATTCGTATTATTTATTTATTGTTATCATTACCGGTATATTATCATTGCGGGTATACCGCAACGATAACTCGTCAATACATATTAATACAAATATGTTGGTAATTATTCTCAAGATGCATTTTGTTTTATTTTTATCGCTTCATGTAATAATAAGAATATTTTCAACAAGGTATATACATTTTTTTTTATTACGCCCGTGATGTTAGCACATCACACGTTGTTGAACTAGATGCCATGCCTGTACTTTACTTTGGTCGTGCTGGCTAGATAGAACTGGACACAAAACGCAGAATAATCTTCATAACCGTTTCGATCAACCTTTATTCATTCAGTTTATAAAGAGTGAAATGAAATGAAAATGAAACGAAAATGAAATGAAAATATACTTTATTGCACAAAAAGTGGCAAAAGGCGAACTTAAAGCCTAAGGGTATTACCTAAGAGTGCGTCATGTTAATATGCTTTCTCATCATAATATCTGAATAAAGTATAAATTAATAAAGGAATTCGCTCATCTCATATAAATGCAAAATTTAAAAGTAAACAAGTGTAATTTAGTAAATATTGATTGAAGGACCGGTTTTCAGTAAACAAATATTATTGCGTAGAAATCAGGACATACGTTATTTATTCTCGTGGTTTCGTTTTACAAATACATAGGTTTCAAAATTTATAAAATGTGTTCATGGTTTTCGCTCAAAACCATTTTACGAGGTTTTCACCTGCAACATTAAAACCTGCAAAACTTTAAACATATATTAAGAAAATAGCCAAAATGAAAAATTTCGCAATGACTAGAGTTATTGAAATTAAATTCTTATGACCTTTGATATTTAAATGCCTGGTTCGTTAACAAGAATTTTGGAAAACCATTCAATTAAAGTTTACAAGTTATCGATTTGCCAGATAAATGCGACAATAGAATCCTAATGACAATAGAATCCTTGGAATAATAAAAACATCAATTTTCTAATATAGTAATGGAGCCTGGAAACGAGGAGACTCGGCAAGTCCCGCCCAGCCGTCAGATGTTTTTGGTTTCGTTTCAGCTGTTGGGCGGAGAGGGGGCGGAGTCGCGACAGATGGCCCCGCCTACCCGCTGAAGCCCCGCCCATCTCGCTGTCTTTCAGTGCTCAGCTGCCCGTCGGGCGACACTCTTGTCATCTGGTCTTAGATGATAATAAAATATATAATGATAATAAACAAATAATTTGGCGTTCAATTTGCTAGTTTTTATGATCTGTGTACTTGTACCTAGGCAACTTTAATAAATAATTTTGTTCGTTGTTTCAATCATTTAATTCCTTAAATATTGTGTGTAATTTTGTTCCACTCTTTGTGCTCCGTCCAAAGTCATATCATACCTTTTTTTTTTCATACATTCAATTGCTTTTATGAAGGTGCTAATTTCCGTTAAGAAAAAGTGTTATTATGAAAAAGTTGAAATATAAAAGAAGGTACTGAAATATAATTTTTTTTCGGCTAAAAAATAGAAAAAATGAATACCTATATATTTAATTTCCAATTAGTGACACACGAATATACATTAGTACTGATCACGGCTGCATTCATATTTCCCAATAAGATTCATATAGGTAATATGCTTTCGAATACAATTTGATACTGTTCTCTAATCTCTTCTCACTTTGAAGATAGTTTGATACTATGGAACCTCACCGCAAAACTGTGAATTAGAAGTTATTAATGAAAATGCTATGTAAATCATTTTAGTCGTTCTTTCTGCTAGAAATGTAAGTAAATTGGATTTTATTATATGTAAAAAGAAAATAACTTTGAAGGTCCGGCATTTCGATTTTCAACAAACTCTAGCTGGAACACCCCAGTTCGACTATTCAGGTAACTGAGAGGTCAGCTACTAAGCTACTCAATACTCAAACCTACTAAGGGCCGATTGAACCACCTTCGACTAAAATTGAGCTGCCGGTTGAGACTCCTGTCAACTGTACGAGAAATTCAAATCCGACAGATACCTGTTAACCCACCCTTACTTGGAAGTGGTGAAGTAGACGATATTAAGACGAGTGCGAGACATTCAGTTTTATCTTATTCGCATAACCCTTAAAACGAATTTTCCCTCGTTCGTCCAAATGCAAAGATCCCAGAGCAGCATTAAATTCTAATTTCTCCGTACAGAGGTAAAGACAGGCGCTAACTGCCTGAGATAAGTCTGTCTGTACCGCGAATACAGTCATTACAATATATTTTGTCAAGTTCCAAAAATGTTAATGTTTAATATAAAAAAATAGCTATATATTATTAAAAAAAAACCTTACAACGAAACAATTCAGGAAACTAGTAATACCGATCCTCAAGAGCTCTAGATAATAGTGAAAGAGAATCCTCTCCGAAAGCAAAATTGGGATAATATGATGTCAAAACTATAGTAAATACATAATGCATTTTGAGATATACTAATTAAAATTGTTTTGTATATTTATTGAAAACTAAATAAACCAAAATACATCATGCATTTTGAGATACACTATTTAACTTTTTTTTATGTTTATTGAAAAAAATAATTAAATGTATAAAATCCACAAACAATCCTATAAAAAATTTTACATGTAATTTCTTTAATAAAAATATTGCTATTTATGAGTGAAGTTTAATTATACAACATTAATAATTAAGTACACAAGCAGAAGGTGCATTATTCTGCTTGAATATTTATTTTTATATTTTTTCCTTGCTTGTTCTACCTGCTCGTCTGAAGCGACAAGATACCTTAGAAAAGCTCTCTATTACAGAGATAAGGAGCTTCTTCCCCCTCCCTTCAGCCCTCCCCCGCGGCGCCTTCAGGCTCCACCCCTCAAGCCTCCAAGACGCCCAGGAGACGTTCTGAAGAGACGAATAAAATTAAACGACGTACCATCGCTCCGAGGACCATGCTTGCTTGGCTGAGTATAATCGGCAATAAAAGTCGAGATACATTCTTAGTACCTTGTCACACGACCTCGGTCGTCTTTTACATAAATTTTTTGTTATGGAAAGCGCGACATGTAGCACCGAGCCACTTGTAAGGTGTCTAACGACGCCCATACCCATTCGCTCGTACGCGGGGCTTGCGAATGCCATGCCGGCCTGACAGGTGCCTATTCACGCCTCTCTTCTCTGAGCCCGATGCGTTCCAGAGTTTACCAGTTCTGTGGAGGAAAGATCTGCAAAACCGACAGTGACCGCATGGCAGTATCGGCTGTGTTCTCTATTCCATTACTGCCAGCAATCCAAAGTAATAATACTATGATAAACTATAATATAGTACATATAAGACGTACGTACTAGTTTAAAGTATACATGAGTACTCCTTAGTACTCAAAATACTCACAGGTGGAGTCATAGTCTAATAATATCCGCTTTCTCACGTGCGCTGCAAAAGAAAAAATAAAGAACGTCGTCTGCATTTCTGTCAGTAATAATTTATCGACGCCATTTTTCTTCGCTAATCTGTGGTGATTAATTAGAAGGTAAGTAAGTACTGCAGCCACAGTCTCCTCCGCGACGTACATCATCTTTCCTTTTTCTTATTTACGTAAGATGGAAAAAGTATAGGGTTGTCAGCGAATAGAGAATTTTTTTGTATGTTTTCACGTATGAATCCTTCATCTCGGGTCCTTCAAGAGTGTCGTGAATAGGCACCTTTCAGGCCGGCATGGCATTCGCAACCCTCGCATGCGGCCGAATGTCCATGGGCATCGTTAGAAACCTTATATATATTAGACTCGGCGCTACATGTCGGCCTTTCTATAAACAAAATGAATCACGGGTACGACTGATTGATATTTTGTTGGGAAGAACCCTTTGACCATGATGATTGTTTTCTCGGCGTCCCTTGTCGCGCAATGATGCGATTTTGGTTACGAAACTTTCTCCTCGTATTCTCCATTATAAAACCAAAAATCTGATTATTTTGTTCGAGAGCCATATAGACTTCCACATCATAAAGTACCCAATTAATCTTTTAATTCACATTCCAATTAATCTTTACATTATTTATTACTAAGGCATTTCCGCCTACGAGCCGGACTGGCACCTTCTCGGGGGTGAAATGAGCTGCGTCTGAATTTCCAGCCTTCCAACGTGGTTCAGGTGTAATAAGAAAATAAAAGTAAATAAAATAATCTATAATCACCATTACCGAAGAAAATAAATTTTATTGAAATCTAAACTTAAGCATGTGTATTAGTGCCTTTATTTTTCGTGACTTTTAACGTTCCATTCAAACCATCACTCTAGTGAAGAAAATATCAAGAAAAACATAATGAACTAACTATAATGGTAAACAGGTTACAGTAATTAACAAGGTTGGCGGAATACATCCGCCTACTTTACCACATACGATATATTCTCATGTAACTAGGTGGTCCTCCGGCTTCGCTTCTGTCCGCCTCTATCCTATAACCATCCTTAGATGTGCCAGTATACGTCAGTTAAAACTCCATGTGAATTGATTTAGTCGTTCTTGAGTAGTTCTCGACTTATAAGCGAACATAGAATAATAAAACCGAACGGTCGGTCGGTCGTTATACGAGTAGATTTTGCTATTTATTTATTAGGATATTTAAAAAAGTGGCAACCCTGCGCAAAGAAAATTAGCGAAAAAGTAATTCATTAACTTGCATAAGATTGTGTTAAGTCCTTTATTTCACTGGGGTTCCGTGTCGTCTCGAGGAGAAAGTATTTTTTAATTCCGTGGCATTAAGATTGTCCACGGAGCTGATTTATTGTTGCAGATGTGGTGAGATAAGGTCCGCAGCGTAACCATTTATTTTGTTTATTTATGAAACCGATTTAATTAGTCTTGAATGTACCATTCCTCATTTATTTTCATATAATTATAGAATAGAATAGAATAGAAACTCTTTATTGCACACAATAGAAAGAAGAACAGTACACGAGTAGAACAAACCAATACAGAAGTGCGCAAAGGCGAACTTATCACTGCAAGTTATTTCTTCCAGTCAACCTTTAATTTTTAATTTTATAAAGTGAATACCGAACGTAGGTGAAGGATATTCGTACAAGTTAAATTATAGAGACTTAAGGGTGTATCTAATCCTTCCTGCCCTTTTATTCTGACATTTAAAAAGCAGTAGATATATTTAAAATTGTGTATGTGATTTTGTTCTATGTAGGTTTAAATCTCACCTTCTTCATATACGCAAGCCTAAATTTTTACAAAATGTACGGAGAAAACCAATTTATGCAATATTTTGTTCAAAATTTACGCATAGAACCCCATGTTAGACTAATTTCCTACGAGCACATCTATATAAAATACATACATAAATATACCACACGCTGTATCCCGACAATCGGGGTAGGCAGAGTAATCGATGTTGTGTTGCAAGTACTCTTGTAAATTAGAGCACAACACCGAGTACCACATTTAGCCAAATATTCGGAAAAGATAACTATCAAGCAGCAAGTAAGGGACTCAGACCCATCTGCTACATGATTCGATGGAATGACCGTGCCGAGGTGAGAGGTGGCTACCCTGTCGCCCTTATGCACGGCATCTTGTTCTTATCCCTTAGTGGTCTTTTACTATATGCACGGGGAGAGATGCATTGCTATACATAACATGTGTATTATTGAAAATTCTTATAGATAAATATCTTAATTACCTGGACAATTGTATGATTATGTGGACACAGTAACACTAGAATCGTAATAGTAGTTTACACATCAAACATCATAATTACTGGTTTTGACTCAGTTGGGCTCGCAACTAGTAATTTGTCTATTTCGGTGCGCAGCAAAAGCGATTAAATTCTTTAATTATTCAGCAGCCAGTAGGTGGATCGCTTAACCGCCTACAAACGTAGGATGGTTGTTAGCAACGCGAAAACGATGCAATCTTACCGGCCCCCCATTAAACATGCATCCACTCAAACAATTCTAAAAGTAGGACGGCTATTGTACCTACATTGCGTATTCATCTTCTAGATAAACAAAATGCACTTAACTTACCTATTATCCTTATCCTTCCTTCCTTCCTTTCTTACCTATAATAAAATCCAACGTCTGCTTTCTGTCTGTCTGAGTGTCTGTCTGTCCGCTTATAACTCGAGAACCACTGAACCGATTTTAATAAAACAAAATTCTACGGATAGCTTGATTCTTCCCATCAACTATAGGCTACTTACTATCACGCTAAATAGCTTATGAGGTTAGCAGTGAAGTGAAATATGAGAGCGGGCGGAGCCGCGGGCACAGCTTGTGTATTATATGACTCTGTCGACTGCACCATTGGTCTCTCGTCACACCCACCCATGTTGGCTTACATAAAAAAATAGGTGAGTATATGTTAATTTATATTTTTAATGAAATGATTTTTTGGGAATATTTAATATTTTATAACATTCTTTACTGAGATGTAGTACGTTATAGACATAGATACGGTAATTAACTTTAATATTTAAGTATTTTTATTGATCATTCCAAATATATTCCTGATTACGTATCTACATAATTTATATATAATTTATTTAACTAAACAAAGAGTAAAAATTCAACTATTATGAATTAAGCTAAAATACTCGTAGGTACATTATTAAAGTACGAAAGTTTAGTCAAATTCAACCGTCGTCGTCGCCCCAGCGATACTCAGCTTACTGTCTGCGTTGCCCCTCTGAATTTCGAAATTTTTTGGGAATAATTTTGTGACGAATAAATAATTTATTTCTTTCTCTTCTGCACTCATAATGATTTTCACACAATACAAGACAACAATACAAGATTGTTGGATTCGAGTACTACGCTCTTGATTACTTATTAGGGCGATTCTTCCTGGTCCTTTAAATCACATTCGCTGCATAAAATCTGTCCTGTTAGTAAATGTTCTACTTGTATCATTCATTCTTTCAGCATTTTTTTTATGGAATCTGACACGATTGGCTACATCACCTACAACATCCGTGATGTCAGCCCATAGCACCGGGTGAACTTGGTGGCACGTCAGAGCTTCCCTTCGGTCGTGCCGGCTACACTGAACTGGACGGAAAAAACAAACTATTTACATAGCCACATAAGAAGGGAGTCATATCCCTTAGTCGCCTTATACGACATACACGGGGAGAGATGCAGTGGGGCTATTCTTGTTAAGTACCGGCCCCAAACGAGGCCGGTACTTTAAAAGTCGGGCCGGTACTTAGAAGAGGAATTCGGCATGACCGAATTCCTCTTCTAGCATTTTGATTTGTTCGCATGCACTGTTATGATCGCGGCAGGTTGCATATAGTGTGGGTGGGTACCTGAAAGCTCGGCCTGCCGCCGCCGGCGTGATTATGACAGCTAATACTAAACCGTCACGCGAGCCGCCGCCGATGTGGCTCGAGCAGCTAGCTGCAAGCGGGAGGGGAGGGGAGTTTAATTGAGGGGGACAGGGATGAGGCCAGATGGGGATTGCGAGCTTCACTCATTTATGTAGAGAGTAACTTTTTCAGGAACATTATTGCAAGGTTGCCAATTATCATGAAGGTTTTATGAAGTTTAATTTCTGCCCAGTTCAATGTAGCCGCAAGAGTGAAACGCTCTCTCTAACCCTATACTTCCCTCCAAGGACAGTCTCGGGTCCAGAGGCGCGTGAACCTGTGAGGCCGGCATAGCATTCGCAAACCCGCATACGACCGAAGTCCATAGGCGTCGTTAGACACCTTGTGTCGCGCTTTCCATAAAGAAAAAAGGGTAGCACTAGATGTCACCTAGTTCTGACAGGAACTTGGTGTATTGAGTCAACATAAGGAGTGTAGTACCCAGTAGTAGTAGAGATGTAGCCAAATATGTCACATGCAAACCAATGGTGCTCTGACGAAATTTGTATGGAAATTCAACGTTTAGGGCTTCAAGTTCAGTAACGACTATTTCAATCAAAGTTTATAGTTTATCATCGTTATATTCCTTATATTATATTTTACATTCCCACACTCAAGTCTTTTGCTACTACCTACTTATATCTCACATCATACGACTCTCAAACATCCAAAGGTTGTCTGGGAGAAATCACTGTAAGGGCCGCCTTTTCCCTCGTGTAAATTACTTATCGTTTGTTACTGTAAAATGTTTTGGAGCAATAAAGTATTTCTATCTATCTATCTACTTCACCCAATGACTCGCCTGCCCCCTTCGATCAGTCCCGCACAGAGCGTGCCCGCGCGGACCGAATGAATAATTCGCTAATGCTATCAGAGGAAGGCAGAGCAGAGATAAAGATGTAACGCTCGCCGAGGCATTAGCTGCGGTGAGATAAAGGAATATAAATTGTGGACGCCGCGATAAATCAGTAAAGGAAGGTTTTAATTATACATTCTCCGCGAGCACTCGCGACGAGACCTGCGGTACACAGGGATGACACTTCTTTGCTAGGTCTTTTTTAGGGTTTCGTACCTCAAAATATTCACCGGGCGCTGACCGCACTCAACCGAATGCTGGTCATGTTTCCGGATTTAGACGTCTTTAGACGGCTGAATCCCGACAATCGGGGTAAGCAGAGTAATCGGTGTTGTGCTGCAAGTACTCTAGTAAATTACAGCACAACACCGACTGCCACGTTTCGCAAAGTATTCGAACAAGATTAAATCGATCAAGCAGCAAGTAAGGCACGAAGACCCACCTGCTGCATGACTCGGTGGAAGTACCGTGCCAAGGTGAGAGGTGGCGAGCCCGTCGCCCTTTAGCACGATATCTTGTCCTTATCCCTTAGTCGCCTTTTACGACATGCACGGGGAGAGATGCAGTGGGGCTATTCTTTTTAAGTACCGGCACCACACGTCTTCAACTGCAATACTAAAGTATTTCCAAGGTACGCGGTGAGATACGTTGAGCTAACTTTTAAATAGATTCTGATTCTACATTGTTAAATTTTGGGGCTTGCTCTGTAATAAAATAACAATGTAATATATAAATAAATAACGATAAAAAAACCGGTCTGTCTGTCTGTCACACACAGCTTATTTTCTCCTGGATCTACTGGACGAAAAAAATAAATAAAAATAAATATATATATATAGAGTTTGATGGCGTAAATGAATGAATTTTTATTTTGGTGGTAAATTTTGGGGGACAAATTAGAAAGTTAAAAAAATCTTTAAAAGGAATGCAAATATTTTTTTTATTTTGGCATGCATCTTTTAATTGATACATTAATGAAAATATTTAAAAAAATCGAACATTCATCCCCTTATCTCCGAAACTACTGACTGTAAAATTTCGAAAAAATAGGGAATATAGGACCTCTCTTATAGTTTAGGTACTCTCTTATAAAAAACTGACAACCGTTCCGTGAGCTGTCTCTTCAAAAAGAACATGCTTTATTTTAGCAAAGAAAAGACTGTGCATTTAATTTGGTAAATAATTGTGAAATAGTTGTAGACGGACGATAGATTTACATATTTATTTCGCCATGGAGAACTTATATAGTGAATTATATATAGAAATTATATAATTTTGTTTTAATGTTATCCGGTATTGGTGGCTGAGTCAAAGGGGCGAGCACATGCTCCGACCAGCCAATATCACCTCCGAGAAGGTAGGTGCCATACCGGAGACTTCCCTTTAGATTGCTGGCTATACTGAACTAGAGGAGAACACAGCCGAGGCGGCTATGGGGTCATCCATTGACGCGAATGAATATTCAGTCAGTATTGTTCGTCATATAGCATCTAGAATATTGGTAGCTTTGAAGTAAATGAAACAGCATACTCTACAAGGAACACGGGTCGCCTACGACCAGTTCTACATCGATTAGCAATGGCGGAAAATCTGCCTAGGGTGATAAGTCCAAAGTTGTATGAGATTATACCTGAGGACCTGAGAAGGGAAATAGATGACAACAAATTCCGCACCCATCTGAACAATCTGTTACAATGAAAATTAGAGTATAATAGCTATGCGAATTTATAAAGTGAGCTGATTATGTATTTAAATATTTCAAATAAAACCAATAGGTACACAATTTGTATCCTAAATAAGTGCTTTAGTTAGATTATACTTACGAATATGTATACCAGGACTTGACGTGCTTCATTTAGTGTACGTGCACTGTATACTTTGCTAAACGTAGTGGTCGATGTTGTGTTGCAATTTTCCAGAGTTATTGCAGCACAACACCGATTACTCTGCTTACCCTGAGTATCACGGGATACAGCGTGTGTGGTATGTATGTATGTATGTGCACTGTATATTTTCAGCTGTGTGATTGCAATTCATCTGCTCTATGATTTGCAAATATTTTTTATTTTTATTTTTTTTATGGAAACTGACAAAGCTGGCCACATCACCTACAACATCCGTGATATCAGCCCATAACACCGGGTGAACTAGGTGCCATGTCAGTGCTTCCCTTTTCATGTCGGCTACTCTGAACTGGACGGAAAACACGAACGTAAATAACGAACGATGTAAATAACGTAGCCGCTTCGACCGAAGTTTCATTCAGTGCGGTGGTATCAGCCCGGGCGGGATAAACCCTACCACCCACCGAGCATACCTACGGGAGTGGCAACCGTCGAGCGCTAATATATAGGAAAATTAGCCGCGTGTTAGAGCATTTGCACTAACATATAGCGCTGCTGCGGGATCGACCGTCAGTGCCCTCGCGACTTGGGAACGAAGAACACGTAAATGTGCACTACGCAAAATGGCGATTTGTGCAGTTCGTGCGTGTCGAAAGAGCTCAAGATCATCAGGAATGACAAAAGATGGCGTAACCTTTCATAATTAGGTCATTTTAATGATAATACAATGCTTAAAGCGTGTAAAATACAAAAATTCCGCGAGCTAGGAGCGCGACTGCGCGCCATACCGGGCGCGTACACATGATAGGCAAATTTGACAGACTGGAAAGAAATTTGAAATCAATTATTGTATATGGGTGTTGTTAGTTTTTTATGGCAATGACATGGATATATTCAATTTATAATATGTATTGTTATTATTTCTTTAATATTACGTTTTCTATTTTTTATAAGTATAAAACAAATATACCTATACAAAACTAATATATTGTATATTAAGTATTATTATTATCAGTGATAGGAATAGGTAGGACTTATTTACCTAAACTTCGAGGAACAGAGTAAAAAATTTGAGACTTCCTTACGACAATATTTTTTTCCGGTTTAATAATATTCATGGTGTTATAATTTCGCGATTTAAAAAAAGTGGCCGCCATTTTGAACTTTTTAGTAACTGGACAGATTGCTTTCAAAATCGACATCTGGGTGTCAGTGTGGACTCTGAATACGAATCTGTAGTCAAATTTAAAAAAAGTAGCCGCCATTTTGAACTTTTTAGTTACTGGACCGATTGCTTTCAAAATCGATATCTGGGTGTCTATGTAGGCTCTGAATACGAATCCGTTCTCAAAATTTAAAAAAGTGACCGCCATTTTGAACTTTTTAGTTACTGGACCGATTACTTTCAAAATCGATATCTGGGTGTCTGTGTGGGCTCTGAATACGAATCTGTAGTCAAAATAAAAATAAAGTGGCCGCCATTTTGAACTTTTTAGTTAGTGGACCGATTGCTTTCAAAATCGATATCTGGGTGTCTGTGTGGGCTCTGAATACTAATCTGTAGTCAAATTAAAAAAAAGTGGCCGCCATTTTGAACTTTTTAGTTACTGGACCGATTGCTTTCAAAATCGATATCTGGGTGTATGTGTGGGCTCTGAATACGAATCTGTAGTAAAAATTAAAAAAAGTGGCCGCCATTTTGAACTTTTTACTTACTGGACTGATTGCTTTCAAAATCGATATCTGGGTGTATGTGGGGGCTCTGAATACGAATCTGTAGTAAAAATTAAAAAAAAGTGGCCGCCATTTTGAACTTTTTAGTTACTGGACCGATTGCTTTCAAAATCGATATCTGGGTGTATGTGGGGGCTCTGAATACGAATCTGTAGTAAAAATAAAAAAAAGTGCCCGCCATTTTTAACTTTTTAGTTACTGGACCGATTGCTTTCAAAATCGATATCTGGGTGTATGTGGGGGCTCTGAATACGAATCTGTAGTAAAAATTAAAAAAAAGTGGCCGCCATTTTGAACTTTTTAGTTACTGGACCGATTGCTTTCAAAATCGATATCTGGGTGTCTGTGTGGGCTCTGAATACGAATCTGTAGTAAAAATTAAAAAAAGTGGCCGCCATTTTGAACTTTTTAGTTACTGGACTGATTGCTTTCAAAATCGATATCTGGGTGTCTATGTGGGCTCTGAATACGAATCTGTAATCAAAATTAAAAAAAAGTGGCCGCCATTTTGAACTTTTTAGTTACTGGACCGATTGCTTTCAAAATCGATATCTGGGTGTATGCGGGGGCTCTGAATACGAATCTGTAGTAAAAATAAAAAAAAAGTGGCCGCCATTTTTAACTTTTTAGTTACTGGACCGATTGCTTTCAAAATCGATATCTGGGTGTATGTGGGGGCTCTGAATACGAATCTGTAGTAAAAATTTAAAAAAAGTGGCCGCCATTTTGAACTTTTTAGTTACTGGACCGATTGCTTTCAAAATCGATATCTGGGTGTCTGTGTGGGCTCTGAATACTAATCTGTAGTAAAAATTTAAAAAAAGTGGCCGCCATTTTGATCTTTTTAGTTACTGGACCGATTGCTTTCAAAATCGATATCTGGGTGTATGTGGGGGCTCTGAATACGAATCTGTAGTCAAAATAAAAATAAAGTGGCCGCCATTTTGAACTTTTTAGTTAGTGGACCGAGTGCTTTCAAAATCGATATCTGGGTGTCTGTGTGGGCTCTGAATACTAATCTGTAGTCAAATTAAAAAAAAAGTGGCCGCCATTTTGAACTTTTTAGTTACTGGACCGATTGCTTTCAAAATCGATATCTGGGTGTATGTGTGGGATCTGAATACGAATCTGTAGTAAAAATTAAAAAAAGTGGCCGCCATTTTGAACTTTTTAGTTACTGGACTGATTGCTTTCAAAATCGATATCTGGGTGTCTATGTGGGCTCTGAATACGAATCTGTAATCAAAATTAAAAAAAAGTGGCCGCCATTTTGAACTTTTTAGTTACTGGACCGATTGCTTTCAAAATCGATATCTGGGTGTATGTGGGGGCTCTGAATACGAATCTGTAGTAAAAATAAAAAAAAAGTGGCCGCAATTTTGAACTTTTTAGTTACTGGACCGATTGCTTTCAAAATCGATATCTGGGTGTCTGTGTGGGCTCTGAATACTAATCTGTAGTCAAAATTTAAAAAAAGTGGCCGCCATTTTGAACTTTTTAGTTACTGGACCGATTGCTTTCAAAATCGATATCTGGGTGTATGTGTGGGCTCTGAATACGAATCTGTAGTAAAAATTATAAAAAGTGGCCGCCATTTTAAACTTTTTAGTTACTGGACTGATTGCTTTCAAAATCGATATCTGGGTGTCTGTGTGGGCTCTGAATACGAATCTGTAATCAAAATTAAAAAAAGTGGCCGCCATTTTGATCTTTTTAGTTACTGGACCGATTGCTTTCAAAATCGATATCTGGGTGTCTGTGTGGGCTCTAAATACGAAGCCGTTGTCAAAATTTAAGAAAAGTGGCCGCCATTTTGAACTTTTTAGTTACTGGACCGATTGCTTTCAAAATCGATATCATATTTTTTATGTTAACTACATATTGTTATTCAGAGCCCACACAGACATGTAGATATGGGTTTTGAAAGTAATTGGTCCAGTAACTAAAAAGTTCAAAATGGCGACCACGTTTTTAAGATTTTGACAACGGATTCGTATTCAGAGCCCACACAGACAAACAAATGTCGATTTTAAAAGCAATCGGTCCATTAACTAAAAAGTTCAAAATGGCGGTCACTTTTTTTAAATTTTGACAACGGATTCGTATTCAGAGCCCACACAGACACCCAGATATCGATTTTGAAAGCAATCGGCCCAGTAACTAATAAGTTCAAAATGGCGGCCACTTTTTTTAAATTTTGACAACGGATTCGTATTCAGAGCCCACACAGACACCCAGATATCGATTTTGAAAGCAATCGGTCCAGTAACTAAAAAGTTCAAAATGGCGGCCACTTTTTTAAAATGTTTACTACAGATTCGTATTCTGAGCCCACACATACACTCAGATATCGATTTTGAAAGAAATCGGTCCAGTAACTAAAAAGTTCAAAATGGCGGCCACTTCTTTTTTATTTTGACTACAGATTCGTATTCTGAGTCCACACAGACGCCTAGATATCGATTTTGAAAGCAATCGGTCCAGTAACTAAAAAGTTCAAAATGGCGGCTACTTTTTTTAAATTTTGACTATAGATTCGTATCCAGAGTCCACACAGACGCCCATATATCGATTTTGAAAGAAATCGGTCCAGTAACTGAAAAGTTCAAAATGGCGGCCACTTTTTAAAATTTTTACTACAGATTCGTATTCAGAGCCCATACTGACACCCAGATATCGATTTTGAAAGCAATCGGTCCAGTAACTAAAAAGTTCAAAATGGTGGCCACTTTTTTCAAATCGCGAAATTAAAACACCATGAATATTATTAAACCGGAAAAAATATTGTCTTAAGGAAGTCTCCAATCTTTTACTCTGTTCCTCGAAATTTAGGTAACTAAGCCCTACTTATTCCTATCACTGATTATTAGTACAACTTTTCAAAAATATTAAAACAACAGTCTTGTTTAATTTTTCAATATTTTTTTTGGATTCAAACAATAATATTCGTTCAGTAAAAACTATTTGAAATAATATTACAAATAACAATTTCAAAATTCACAAATATACCGCACCATCATTGTCCGTCAGACTGGCATTCGTAGTGATCCCGTCAAGTTGCCGTCAAGCAAGGCTTCCGATTGGTCGGACGGTCGGCTCTTACTACCAGATACCCGAGCCAAGCCAGCGATAACAAACCTGTCGCTCGCCTTGCTCGCTCTGTCTCTCTCCATATCGCGGGGCGCGATATGGGTAACGGAGATAGACAAGTCACGTCATAAAAGATTAAATTGCGATTTCGATTTTCGTAGTAGTAGGGATTTTTGGCTAGCCGTGCTCCGATACAAACGCAGTAGCGTTGCGTCTCCCGTAGGTATTCTCCTTGCTACCACCTAGTAGGGTAAGAAGGGAAGGGACCTACAGTTTTACGTGGAATCCGAACCACGGTCACCCTCCAACGGCCGAGCGGTAATAATCAGTCCCTGATAGCTTTGCCCCAGATGCGCGCACTGACTGCCGCGAACGGATGAACTATGAAAAATAGCGACTAGGACAGCCGCTGCGTGTACCGTCGGCCTTACTTCCGCAGCGGCTACTGTTCGCCGGAGAAATGTAAATAAAAGTTAATTATTGCTAGTTAGTCGGTGTAGGCGGCGCGGCGCCGGGGGCGGCGGGACCGGCTCGCGCTGAATTATGAGCACGGACTCACCCCCTGATCCTTACCCGGGCGGAGTTAATAGATAGGTAGAAATTCTTTATTGCCACCAAAACATGAACAAACATAATACAGAAGACAGAACATAGCATACAGAATAATATAATATTATATAATATATAATATATATATATAAAAGAAAGTCGTGTTAGTTACAACATTTACAACGCAAGAACCGCTGAACCCGATTTTTATGATCTTTCATTTGTTAGGTTTATCTCCGTCCCGAATAGCTTAAAGGCTATTAAAATATGGGAAAAAGTAAAAAAAAATTTTTTTAGCATGGAACAGCCAATGAAGGCAATTGATGATGGAAATGGTGGCTTATTTTTCCTCGATGCGCCCGGTGGAACTGAGAAGACATTCGTCATGTTATTGATTTTAGCCACTGTTCGTGCGAGATCCGACATTGCAGCAGTTGCTTCTTCTGGTTGTTAGAAGGATGCCGAACTGCTCATTCAGCGTTGAAATTGCCATTAAAAACCTTCAAGCGACTGAAGAACCGACATGCAATATTGCGAAAAACTCAGCAATGGCCAAAGTTTTGGTAGCAAGTAAAATCGTCATATGGGATGAATGCGAATGCACAATGGCGTACAAACGCGCAATGGAAACACTCAAACGAAAGATCTAAGTAAATAAAATATAAAAACTCAGATTGCGCGAGAATTTACTTAGTGGTCCTCCGACTCCTTTAAGTAAGTACACGGAAATTATTTTTGACGTTTTAAGGGGCGGGGTTTTCAAAATTTGTAATCTAACTTTTTATATTAATAAAAAACAGAAATAAAATCAGCTAAAAGGTTAACACAACATTTATTGATTCAGAGGCGTTACGAAGTTCGCCGGGTCAGCTAGTATAAATATACAATAATTTTCAGACAGAAACAAAATAACTAGGTATATCATGCAAATGCGGACTCATCACTTATTATTATTTAAATAATTTATTTACACATCTATTTACAATAATTTTACATACAACTATACCTAAAATATACAAAAATTATACAAAAAATTATTATAAATAAATGGAGCTTCCACCACCGGTCAACCTTTAGGTGTTTGGGCAGGCCTCACACACTCTATGTACTTGCGCGCGCTAACTACCTACCGCCCGACGGGCCGCCGGCGGTCTATTTCAGTGGTAATTCGTCAGCCGCGCGAACTATACATAGACGCTCGACCACGCAACTGCGCGCAGCTGCAAAGCAATAACCACTTTACACTCGATCGTTAAGGTACATTTTCGCACGCAGCGATTGGCGACGTGAAGCAGTAGGCTATTAAAAGCCCGAAGGTAGGAACATTTTCTATGGAGTGATTTATCTGTTACGAAGTAACTATTAGGTAATCTGTGGTTTGGGTGATAACTGATGAGAGTAGAAAGATGGCAAGGGTAGTGCAGAGGACAGGGAAGTAATAACACACAATATACACTATATATATACATAGATAGCTATATATAGCTGTACCACCAGTAATTTTTATTCAAGAATACTTGAAAAAACACATTTTTATCTGCAGGCAAAGAAAAAAACTTGGAAAAGATAATATTGTACTCGTAAAGGTAACAATAAATAAAACAAATTTTATTCGCTATATTTTTTGTTTGCTCCGCGCGCCACCGCACCCCCGCGTCGTCGGCCCGACGACGGCAGGCAGGGGGTAGGTAGGTAGGAGGTCGTGTAATTGCCCGCTAATTGTTGATGATTATCGCGCGTGCAGGCGAAGCGACTGTTCACGCTAAATGCCATCGGTATACATATCTAGAAACGACATTGTGATTTGTGATGAGACAACGAGTGTCAATAAGTGCATCTTCATTGATTTTTTTCCCCTATGTCTTATTTAATGAGTATAGTTAGTTAGTTGTTTGATCCTAAATGAAAAAGAATATTAATTTAACACATCGAGATATATTACCGGAGGATGCAGAATGAAGAAAGTTTCAAAGAAATCAAGTCGCAACAACTGAGGTATGAGGAAAGGAAGTGAGGTGGCGACGGAGCGAGCGATGGAGGGAGAGGGGAGTGTAGAGCTGGGCGTGTAGCGAGGTCTCGGCAGCGCGCGATCGACTTACTCAGTTGGGGCTGGATGGCTTAAACTCGGTGGCACATGGCGCGCTTTCCGAGAGCACTCTTTAGTAAGAATCAGACAATGTATCTCGATGATTTCACCATGTAACCGAAATTTTATCCGCCTCTGCCTACCCCACTTCGAAACATACGTGACGCTATGTATGCATGAATTTACTCCCTCCGATAGCAGCCAGAAGACGCACAAGTAAAAGGATGCACGACAAAGCAGATTTTTTTTTTATTTCACGAAGTTTTCTTTCACCTCCTCGACAAGTGGATGCCTCTTCTACATATGTAATTCCAAATTAAATGCTATTTTCGTGTTTACGATGTTTCTCTAACGCGGCGGCTACCTACCTACACGCCGCGCCGCGCCGTGCCGCGCTTTTGGCTCTAATGTGCATTTTTCAGTTTCTGTACCTTGTGCATTTAAGAGATTGTACGCGGATTGTAAATATTCGTCTAGTGTAAAATTTTGCTAAATGCTATTGTCAATAAGATTGATAAATAGAACGATAGATGTATAGACATTCTAAATTGCAAACCGATCAATAATAATCAAATACATGAAAAAAATATACAAAAGACAAATATAAACGTAAAATAATACACAGATAAACAAAAGAACAATAACAAAACGGACTTACCACTAGAAAAGGGTTGCCATAAAGGTGCAGGTACTGACGGGGACACTATATCAAAACCTAAGAATAGTTGGTTGTCTTTGAGCGGGGAAATTCAGCACCTGTTCTATGAATATTAAATTAAATTTTAGATGATAGGTATCTTTTACATTTAAGGATAGATTATGCATAAATTCTATTAGATAATTAGGTAGGCAATGGTTTTAAATGTTCATAGCCAATAAATTACAGGCCCCAGAAAAGTGTCCGATTCAGAAAGATCCACGCAGTTCTGTAAAATCTCAGATAGTTATCCAAAAGTCTCCACTGAACGTTCGTTGTCTATGTATACACATAATTGACATCTGCGACAGAAATGTGAGGACTTATGATGCCTGAAACGCTCTGTAAGGAGGGTTAGGGAAAAACACTAAACCCTTAAATTTTTTTTATAATATTAGAATGGATAAAACTAACTGGCTTTTGGTTCCCGATCGGGACATTTGGTGGTCAGGCGGGATTCTAAACCGGTGACAAGTCCTGGTATACCGGGACGAATGGCAACCGTTATTATTCTTATTAAGTCCGTTTATTCTTATTAAACCGTTATTAAGTCTTCTCAAAAGTTATTATTTCTTCTAATCAACCTTTTAGCCGTTCGATATTAGAACGAGACACTATCAAGCAGCAAGTAAGGCACGAAGACAGCTACCTAACCTACTGTATGACTAGGGACCGTGCCAAGGTGAGAGGTGGCTAGCCTGGCGCCCTTTAGCACAGCATCCTGTCCCTATCTCTTAGCCGCCTTTTACGGCATACACGGGGAGAGATGCGGTGGGCCTATTTTTTCAAGTACCGTACAGAACCGCACACACGGTACAATGTTTTTTAACATTTTCGCTCCTCTTATACTCTCACGTCATCACAGACTTTGACATTCCCAACATCCTTTTTTGTTAATTTTCACGATAAATGCACACAGAATTACTTCAAACGTTAATTAATTCGTTTTATTTTTAACCGACTTCATAGTGTGCGATTTCGTCTCACCGACGGCTGTTTGCCGCTCGTCCCCTCTGCATGGAACTCAATAGCCAGAAGCGGCATAGTCATGCACGCCGTAAACTTTGTCACCAACTCGGTCGGCGTGCACTCCATTTGCACCATACTGAACATATGTGACACAAGTTTGACAGACAGACACGCACTTGTACCTCCGTCCTTGTGTCAGTATTTTACGCTTTGCTCCTGTATACAATGCCAGTGTTTCTCGTTGGTGGTGTCAGCTAGACGGGCCGGAACTATTCTTGATATCAATTTTGACCGACCTTCGTAAGTGCTATACGGATCCGTACAGATTTAATAAAAAAAAATACATACTTGTCTTATATCAGTATCAATATAACCCTACCACCATATATGTATATACCTAATAGTATTAATTTTATGTATGCATCTATGTATATGTTTGCGTCCATTTATTTGTTTGATTCTTCACACCTAACTTTTCCACTGCATTTTACGCCCTATGCGCTTCTCCATATCCCAAAGGTTAGTTTGCAAAGAATGCTGCATTGCATTAAACTCGCCGTTTATGTTCCATGTTTTATGGTGTACAATAAAGTATATTTGATTTGATTTGGTTTGATATTTTCTAAATACCTACCAATATTACAGACGTCTTTGAGTTTCTGTGCTTTACCGTGAAGACCTTTGCAGTGTAGTCGTCAGACGCAAAGCAGTTTGCCAAAGCCTTGGGCAAACTGCTTTTCGATAGAACTGACTTTTTTTCATTCAATGTTGACCTCAAAATTCAAAGAGGGAATGCGTCCAGTGTGCTTAGTACGGCGGCTGTTCTGGGCGCTTTGGACGAGGTGTTCGTGCTGTGACGCGTCCGAAAATTAGAGTCAAAATAGTTTTTAGTTTTATCGGTTAACTTCCTGTCCAACTCTATGAGAAATGTTAACGGACAGACAAATGTTAACCGAGACTTAACTGAAGGAGGTGTAATCATCACTAGTAAGGAACTTTTAAAGCACTTTCTCGACAAATCGATGTCCATTCTAGATATAAATTTCCATGTCCTTCAGAGTATAGAGAGAGTAAAAGGCCAACGCAAAAGCGTAAAAAATGCTAAGAGCTCACTAACCGCATCGGTGGCTTCCATCCTCTGCCTCTAGCCTGGAATGCAAGTGTTGTATTAATTATAAACATTATTGCGTTAATTAGAAGCTTCCGGATTCAGAGGGCGCTCGTGTCGTCAACGAGCGATGCAAATTGGCTGAGATATCTTTGAATGAGAGGTAATTACGGCGCTTTAGGGCCATATAGGGCTCATGGAAGGGCTGTTTTGACTGCAGTGGAGGCGGCAACTTGACGACACAGGTGGAAATCTTTTTTTTTTTTTTACGAAACCTGTGATCGTTGGCTGCATCACCTAAACATCCATGATTTCAACTCATAACAGCCTTGATGAATTAGGTGCCATGTGAGTGCTTCCCTTTGGTCGTGCCGACTACACAGATCTGAACGGAAAATAAAAATTATGAACATAGCCGCTTCAACCGATTGTGGATCCAATCCGGTCGGGTTACACGTTACCACCTAGTGTTAAGGCATCTACAGTTTTATGTTGAACCCGAAGCTCGGTCAGGGTCAACGGTCGAATAGTCACACATTCAAGCTCAGTACCCTAATCACGAGATTACACCTACTATGCTACGCACGCTACGCCGTGTTCTCCGCATCATTTTGTATGGAGAAACGAAGTTCGCAAATCTATCACTAGAGGCGCTGCTCCGTTTCTCCATACAAATTGATGCGGAGAACACGGCGTAGCGTGCGTAGCGTAGTAGGCGTAATCTCGTGATTAGGGTACAGATCGCGCTCGGGTGTGCTTAATTTCGCAATCGCACGTCGATTCATTGCACAACCGAGCTCCGTGGTTGACAACAGTATGTTTTAGTGAATGCAATAAGATGCTGCGTACTACCTATTGATTAGACTTTTCTGCATTGCAAAAGCAGTGTAAAATTTCATCCGGTCGACTGTGAGATCAAGGAAAACACTCACATGACACGCGAAATACTGTCATGACATCACGGGTGTAATACGTATGTAGTCCAACGTTTAATAGTGAAACATTTGACTATTATAATACTGACTGAAAAAAATTTAGTCTTTAGATATTTCAAAGGATTGTTTTTTTGCTAGTTGAGGAGACCTGCACAGCCGTTTACCGCTATTACACATTATATTAATGTTTTCGGTTATGCGTTACACAAAAACTACTTACTTTTATCGAAGTTTCTTCTCCCGCTCTAGAGATCCCTTCAGGACTCGCGGATCTGCGACGACCCGGAGAACACCGCTCACTGAGAGCGAGGCCGAAAGCCGAGCTGTGTCCTGATAAAAGATAAATCTTCTCGAATAAAATATTTAACTAAGGGCGAGGTCAAAGGCCGAGCTGCGTTCTGGTAAACGATATTCTTCTCGAAAAAGTAAGTAGTTAAGGGCGACACTGAATGCCGAGCAGAGTTCAAGTAAACGATTCTCCTTCTCCCGCCCTCGGACTTAGTTCTTCAAGCTCACATTGTTTACGTGAAACATCTGTCGGAAGAAACCGATGTTTGGTCTGAGCCTCAAGCCTTTAGAAAAGTCAACACTAGGGAAGGTATAATATAAACGCAGTGCGTGACTGTGCCCATACACACACACACACCCTAACACACACACTGATAAGACTCTTCTCCCCGCAACACCCCCTTAACCCCCTACATGTAAACCGGTAGCCAATAATTAGGTTTAGTTTGCATTACCGCTGTTGATTAATTATTGGGCTAGTATTGTATCGATTGTATGCGAAACAACACGGCTAGTGTGACGTGGAGGGGCGTAGAGGTGAGCCTACCAACAGGCGCTAATTGGGGGTTCGATTTAAGAATGGAAAAATGTTTAAAATTATTTCAAATTTAACCATTTCAGCCTTGCCATTTATAAAGAATCAAAAAAAATAAGTTCAAAAACTAAAACCCGACTACTGAAAAATCACGCTCTAAAAAGTATGAAACAAGAAAATGTTCTCATCTGAAATTGTTATGTACAAACTATTCAATATTTTATCGTCTATTAAATAAACAACTTACACGTTATATATTTTAATGTATTTAATAAATATTCATAGTGTTGTTCAGAGGATAGCCATGGTCGTATGCCACTTTGCCCTATAGGGTAGGTGGCATACGACCACGGCTATCCTCTGAACAACACTATGAATATTTATTAAATACATTAAAATATATAACGTGTAAGTTGTTTATTTAATAGACGATAAAATATTGAATAGTTTGTACATAACAATTTCAGATGAGAACATTTTCTTGTTTCATACTTTTTAGAGCGTGATTTTTCAGTAGTCGGGTTTTAGTTTTTGAACTTATTTTTTATTTTAATTATTTTGGGGATATAACTTCGTGATAAAGTATTTGCAGAGCCATTTTACATGTTTTGTTTGTTTAGGTTTTACTGTTTTATAATTTTAACATGTGTACCATAGTCCATAAGGGCAAGCTGGGTTCAGGTAAACGATAAACCGACTCGAAGAAAGTAAGTAACAAAGGGCGAGGCCGAAGGCCGAGCTGCGTTCAGGAAGACGACAAACTTTCTCGAAGAAAGTAAGCAAATATGGGCGAGGCCGAAGGCCGAGCGGCGCTCAGGAAGAGGATGAACCATCTTTAAGAAAGTAAGTAACTGAGGGCGAGGCCGAAGGCCGAGCTGCGTTCGGGAAGACTATAAACCTTCCCGAAGACAGTAAGTAACCATGGGCGAGGCCGAAGGCCGAGCTGCGTTCAGGAAGAGGATAAACCATCTTTAAGAAAGTAAGTAACTGAGGGCCAGGCCGAAGGCCGAGCTGCGTTCGGGAAGACTATAAACCTTCTCGAAGAAAGTAAGTAACAAAGGGCGAGGCCGAAGGCCGAGCTGCGTTCAGGAACACGATAAACTTTCCCGAAGACAGTAAGTAACTATGGGCGAGGCTGAAGGCCGAGCTGCGTTCAGGAAGAGGATAAACCATCTTTAAGAAAGTAAGTAACTGAGGGCGAGGCCGAAGGCCGAGCTGCGTTCGGGAAGACTATAAACCTTCTCGAAAAAAGTAAGTAACAAAGGGCGAGGCCGAAGGCCGAGCTCCGTTCAGGAAGACGATAAACTTTTTCGAAGACAGTAAGTAACTATGGGCGAGGCCGAAGGCCGAGCTGCGTTCAGGAAGAGGATAAACCATCTTTAAGAAAGTAAGTAACTGAGGGCGAGGCCGAAGGCCGAGCTGCGTTCGGGAAGACTATAAACCTTCTCGAAGAAAGTAAGTAACAAAGGGCGAGGCCGAAGGCCGAGCTGCGTTCAGGAAGATGATAAACTTTCTCGTAGACAGTAAGTATATGGGAGAGGCCGAAGGCCGAGCTGCGTTCATGAAGAGGATAAACCATCTTTAAGAAAGTAATTAAAAAAGGGCGAGGCCGAAGACCGAGCTGCGTTCGGGAAGACTATAAACCTTCTCGTAAACAGTAAGTAACTAAGGGAGAGGCTGAAGGCCGAGCTGCGTTCGGGAAGACTATAAACCTTCTCGTAGACAGTAAGTAACTATGGGCGAGGCTGAAGGGCGCGATGCGTTCAGGAAGAGGATAATCCTTTTCGAAATAAGTAGCTAAGAAGTTATTTTCTTCGAGATGATTATGGTCTTCCTGAACGCAGCTCGATCTTCTGACTCGCCCTCTGTTACTTACTTTCTTCGAAAAGGTTATCCTCTTCCTGAACGCAGCTCGGCCTTCGGCCTCGCCCTTTGTTGCTTACTTTCTTAAAGATGGTTTATCCTCTTCCTGAACGCATTTCGGCCTTCGGCCTCGCCCATAGTTACTTACTGTCTTCAAAAAAATTTATCCTCTTCCTGAACGCAGCTCGGCCTTCGGCCTCGCCTGTTGTTACTTACTTTCTTCGAGAATGTTTAGGCTTCCCGAACGCAGCTCGGCCTTCGGCCTCGCCCATAGTTACTTACTGTCTTCGAGAAAGTTTATCGTCTTCCTGAACGCAGCTCGGCCCTCGGCCTCGCCCTTTATTACTTACTTTCTTCGAGAAGGTTTATAGTCTTCCCGAACGCAGCTCGGCCTTCGGCCTCGCCCTCAGTTACTAACTGTCTTTAAGAAGGTTTATCTTCTTCCTGAACGCAGCTCGGCCTTCTGCCTCGCCCTTATCTTTGAGTAGGTTTATCGTCTTCCTGAACGCAACTCATTTACAAACTTTCGCGTTTATAATATTAAGATGGTTTTAAGTAGGATGTATTTGGGTAGGTTTGGAATGAGGCCGAGTACCGTGTGGGATCGATACTTAAAAAGAATATCCCCACTGCATCTCTCCCCATGCATGTCGTAAAAGGCGACTAAGGGATAAGGACAAGATGCCGTGCTAAAGGGCGACAGGCTCGCCACCTCTCACCTTGGCACGGTACTTCCACCGAGTCATACAGCAGGTGGGTCTTCGTGCCATACTTGCTGCTTGATCGATTTAATCTTGTTCGAATCCTTTGCGAAACGTGGTGGTCGGTGTTGTGCTGTAATTGACAAGAGTTCTTGCAGCACAACACCGATTACTCTGCTTACCCCGATTGTCGGGATTCAGCGTGTGTGATATATACATATCACACACGCTGAAAAAATATATTCGTATATATGTATGGAATGAGGCCTGATTTTATTTTATTTAGAAATTATTCCCAATTATAGGGTGCATGCAAGCAAATCCGAAAGCAATAGCTAACAATATATATATTTTTGAAATGTGCTAATTAAGCCCTTTCATTTGATACCCAACACGGCATCATAAAAAAAAATTTTTTTTTTTGATCATGACTTTTTGTCATCTAGAGGGCGCCATAGTCAATTTTGTGTGACGTCACATAGCCTATAACCAGCGGACGATCAAGACGCTTTCAACGATACCTCATTTGTCAAATTGTGATAAGTAGTTTAGAAGTTATGAGGGAACAGATGAACATACATACATACATACATACATACATACATACATACATACATACCGGTCAAACACATAACCCTCCTTTTTGCTTCGCCGTAGTCGGGTAAAAATATGTTTTAACTATGATTTTTTGCAAACCTAAGAATTAAAATGATTATCTATTACACAGTTCACTGTAGCCGGCGCGACCAAAGGACATGGCACCTAGTTCACCAAGATGTTATGGGCTGACGTCATGGACGCTGTTGGTAATGTGGGCAACAGTGTGAATAAAAAAAAAGGAAAATTTTGTTATTATACAGGCCAGTACATTAATTTCAATCCTCATGTTTTTCCAAGAGAAAAAAGTAAACAAAGTTCGGGAACGGTCGGGGTTTAAAAACTAAAACCGCGCCGCCGCCGCCGCCGCCGCGCCTCAGCGCATCTCCTCGCTCCGGGCACTCGTCCTTGCTCGCTCACTCACCGTGCGCCTTTCATTTCCACGTTCGTTTGGAACAATAGATCTCGACCGCGTTGTTGGTCCTGTGACGTTGGCCATATACGCTCATAATGCTAATAAAGTCGTCCTTTTGCCGATGGAGCGGCCGATATCGGCCGCTTTATACATTATTAATGTAAGATTGGTTATCGTTATTGAATGCTTGATTGTGCTTAGGGGAAAGAAAATCCCTAGATTTAACGTTCCCGATGACACAACTAGGTAGTTGTGTCATTGGGAATAGTTTTCGGGATTGCACTACTAGTTGTGCCACTCAGTTGGTCCATGGGGAACTCCACCCTTTTTACCCGACTACGGCGAAGCCAAAAAAGGAAGGGTTATTACACTAAATGAATCAATTAGTTGGTATGAAAACTGTAACTTTTTATTTAAAGGGAATAATTCAGAAAAAAGTTTTTTGACTTTTTTGTGACTATTGATCCCAATAATCATTTCCTAAATTTAATGTAGTGGCCATTACAACACGCTGTATATATTTTCCATTTCCGTCTAGGCTTTTTGGCAAAGCACAGCATATCCACAGAGCAAAGGAGCCACTATTATTAAACGTTGTGATGGACCATTTTTAAGCTAGTAACAGTAGTACTACAATATTGTAGATATGAAGACGTAGGTAATACCGACGGACGTACAGGCAAGTTAATCAGTGAAATTACCCGCACTTGAGTGCGTCTCCGCCGGGCCACTGTTACCCTAATTAGAAAATTAGCTGCGTGTATATTCAGTTAAATTAATTGACAACTGATATCAATTTCGACACCTACTCAGGTACAGTCAGTTTTAAAAAAGTATTACACCAGTGTAAAACCTCTCTGGCCCCTCTGACTCAGCCACCCAAACCGGATTAAAAAAAATTACGAAACACGGCAACATAATTTCTTTCTATTACGGATCATATTACGGACGACTGGTATAGTTTTCGAAAATAAAAATAAAACTCTTTTATTATTTTATTGTATTGAAAGCGCGACATGTGGCGCCAAGCCAACCATTAGGTGTCGAACGATGCCCATGGACATTCGGTCGTATGTGGGGGTTGCGAATGCCTTGCCGGCATGACGGGTGCCTATTCACGGCCTTTTTTTGTCCTTCAAAATACTGTACGGGGGGGGGGGGGGGGGGGGAGTTTACCGGTTCTGTAGAGGAAAGATATGCAGAAACGGTTGGTACGCAAGTCCAGCGTGTAGGAATGCAAACCCTGCGCGGTTCACGTGGTGCGGAGGTGGAAAGGGGACGGCGGGATTGCGTTTAACAGCTCCTCCGAGCACTCGCATGGAATAAGGCGATAGAACACACTTGGGAGCCGATATACCTGCGAAGTTCCAGTGGTTCTAGGTCGTGGGACACTTCGGGGTCATCCACGAGAGAGAGAGAGAGAGAGAGAGAGAGAGAGAGAGAGAGAGAGAGAGAGAGAGAGAGAGAGAGAGAGAGAGAGAGAGAGAGAGAGAGAGAGAGAGAGAGAGAGAGAGAGAGAGAGAGAGAGAGAGGCCGTAACTTAACTTACATTACTTACTCAAACATAGTACCTCGTCACATTGGCCTGTTGGTGTAGCATTACTGTGATATATACTTCGTGCGACCTGCATCCGTGGCTTAATGATTTGATTAGGTATTATACAAAGAAATAAATACCTAGACACAATACTTTTAATGCTACCCGACATGGTGGCTCATCGCCTACTATACCCGTGATGTTCGTCACGCCCTGGTGAACTAAGTGCCATATCAGTGGTTCTCTTTGCTCGCGTCGACTACACTGAAGTGGCTTGTAAGAAAATACGAACTATTCTCAACTTCGAACGAAATTCAGTGCGATGGTGGTATTAGTCTGGGTGGGTTAAATAAACTCTACCTACCACATCAATCAATCAATATCAATACTAATAATAAATCTGTAAGGGAAGGTCATGGAGTAAGTTACATTGTTTTATGAGATACTGCGTTTGTAGACTCTATGTATGATACTAAAACTAAATTGACGATTTTTAGAAATATTTTCTGTATGCATGTATGTATGTATGTTCCTCCATAACTCTTAAACCGATCATCCGAATTCTATGAAACTTAGTACAAGCACATTTAACTATACGGGACACAGGATAGTTTAAATAAAATTCAGTTCCGGTTGCGCTAAGATGTGGCTCTTATACAAACCGAATTGTTTCGCCCTCCGAAATAAAGGTACGGTAGCGGGCTGAGGTACTTACTTTCTTCTTTTTAAATACGAATTTGACGCGAGCGAAGCCGAGGGCAAAAGCTAGTATATTATAATAGTAAGGGAAGGGACCAAAATATTTGTGAAACTAATTGCCATGCATTGCCTTGTTTTAACTTTACCTTGTTTCAACATTTGATCGGTAATATTCGCGCAAGCATACGCTGTATCTCGACAAACGTCGTAAGCAGAGTAATCGGTGCTGTGCTACAAGTGCTCTGGTAAATTACAGCACAACACCGCGACCACCTCGTTTCGCAAAATTCGGACAAGATAACTATCAAGCTGCAAGTAAGGCACGAAGACTTACCTGCTGCATGACTCGGTGGAAGGACCGTGCCAAGGTGAGAGGTGGCTACCCTGTCGCCCTTCAACACGGCACCTTGTCCTCATCCCTTGGTCGCCTTATACGACATGCACGGGGTGAGATGCAGTGGGGTTATAATTTTTTAGTACCGGCAACACACAGTGCGTGAAGAAGAAGATACGTGAGTAAACAAGTGTGACGGAGATAGATATATATTTCATGTAGATATAATTATTTATATTTCAAATGTTTTCACTTTGTCATGAATTGCTCCATCAGTCATCCATCATAAATCAGCACATGCGTGTCCAGGCAGAGGCATAGCCCAGTCATTATATCCAAAAAACCGACCCTACCCGTTAATAATTAGTTCTTGGATTTTTGTTCGTAGGTCCCTCGGGGGGCTCACTGGGAGTGTAAATTCAAAAAGTAGACTGAATCAGGCTCCTGCGTATATTCGAAAAACGGTTTAAAAAAACGGTTTTCTTGAATAACTCGGCCATTTTTGATTTTACTGTAAAACCGTAAGGACAAAAATTGTAGGAAATTTGATTCTCTACAAGTTTGGTCCTCACAATTTTTCTTCTAGGATCGATATTTTGGAAATTAAATTTGAAAAAGCGACAAATTCAAAATATTATTATTATCTCCTATGTTCCACGTTTTACGGCATGAATGAAGAGAAACAAACTTGTAGAGAATCAAATTCTGAACAATTTTGGTTCCAACCCTGGAGACAGAGCGTAAACTCGTTTCAGGTTAGGTATATAAAGGACGCTACAGGTTGGGTATATAAAGGATCGCGCGTTTCAGGTTAGGTATATAAAGGGCGCTATGACCGCCACTCCTTTTGTTCGCACAGCTGCCTATACCCAGTGAACCCAGGTGAACAAGTACCTGAAATGGGTAATTAATGAAGTTGCAATTAATTAATGGGTAATTAATTAATTAAGTTTAATTTCCAAAATATTGATTTTGGGGGAAAAAAGGTGGGAGCCAAAAATGGCCGAGTTATTCAAGAAAAACAGTTTTTTTTTTTAAACCGTTTTTCGAATATACGCAGGAGCCTGATTCAGTCTACTTTTTGAATTTACACTCCCAGTGACCCCACCGAGGGACCTACGAAAAAAAAATCCAAGAACTAATTATTCACGGGTCAAAATCTATAATGACTGAACTACAAACATATTTGTAAAGTAGACTAAGTAAGTGCACATTGAAAAAAATTCCAGTGAAGTTTCTTGTCCGTTCTTCTTCGCTGTGATAATCTAACTGGCGGCGGAATGTCACAATGTAAATATGAGCGCAGTGTACTGCCAGCCAATAAAGGCTAAATAAACAATAAACAATAAACAAAAATTCGTGATTACGTCTTTGTGTGATTTCCCTTCACTCCTCGAGAACTCGGTGGTCCTTCTAGTGATTTATTTCCATTGTATTAACACAATCAACAATAACAACAGGCAAATGGATTGGGGCATAATCGCGGTCGCTAATGTAATTGACGTGGAAATGAGCGATCGGTTTCGTGTAATGCTGGATGTCCGTCAGTCAGCGTGTAAGCGTCCACTGCCACACTCCGTTTTCCTGTCCACGGCCGCCAGTGTAGGACACGGTTACTCCAACGGTCGTCGTCTCTTCAGGCTGATGTGCCCAGCCCATTGCCACTTGAGCTTAGCCACCCGGTATCCAATATCGACTACTTTGGTGCGTCGGCAGATTGCTTCGTTACGCACCACATCACGCTGGATATAATGCTGGATACTACAAAAACCGGCCAAGTGCGAGTCAGACTCGCGCACCGAGGTTTCCGCACCACAAAAAAAAACATTGAAAAAAACACGTTTCTTGTATGGGAACCCCCCTTAATTTTTTACTTTTCAATTTTTTATTATTTATTGTTATATCGGCCGTAATAACACATATTCTGTAGAAATTTCAACGGGCTACCTATGTGTAATACGGTTCACGAGATACAGCCCTCGAACAGACGAACGGACAGACAGACAGACAGACGGGCGTAGGCATAGTAATAGGCTTCCGTACGGGATATGGAAACCTAAAAACGTAGATAGATAACACTCCCGCACTCAGTCGCCGTCGTAATAATTTTTGTCCTTACGGTTTTACTGTAAAATCAAAAATGGCCGAGTTATTCAAGAAAAACAGTTTTTTTTTTAAAACCGTTTTTCGAATATACGCAGGAGCCTGACGTCGTCGACGTCGCCGCCATATAAAGATATCTTAAGATATTCCCCCAGTTAGTCCACGTTGAGTCAGTTCCAAATAGTCAGATCAACCCTACACCGCTGGTAGCGACAGAAGCGCGTGAAGGTAATCCAAGGGTGAATTTATGCTAAGATAAACATGAGTTAAATTCGCTCAGAGTAACCTCAATCCACTTCGCTTTAACTCTAGCTGAGTAGAGGAGAACTCGAATCTTATTTATGGCTTCGTCTTGTGATACCACTCTATATTGTAAGTGTACCTGAGGGATGAGTGAATAGGACGCAATCAACTTTTGAGTGGGGATTTTTTTTGTAATTTATTATAATATTTAGTTAGGAACATTTGGCTCCCCTAACCATTTTGTTTGTAAAAGAATACTCTGCACTTTGCACTAACGTAATCTAATGATCGACTCGAGGAACTATATTTTGTTCGTGCATTAAAACACCATGCAACAATATTCTCTGTGCCCACGTATAAGTACTATACCTGTTCCAGCCTTAACTGTAATACCTATAAACTGAAAATAATATAAAATTATGTGAAAAGTGTTACTCAGTAATAAAAAAAAAAATTACTTTAAAATAAATTAGTTATCGCATAATTTCATGACACTGCTTTTCATTGTAGGTGAATATTTGAGTTATTCGCTTTGTGTCAAAAGCCTTTGTTTCCAGTATGCCTATCGTTGCAGCCCGCAGGCCTCCCCCCCCCACCCCCCCCCCCCCCCACCCCTCCGGTGCGCCCCGCCCCGCGCCGCGGGCCACTTGTGACACTATCGAAATATTCCACCGATTTCGCGGACTGACACTAGCAAAACGATACCACGGTGTCGAAATAATTACAAACAAATTGTATGTATTGTGTATCACATAGGAGTTACATTTGCACACATAAGAAATGTTTACTACCATTGAACCGTTTTTAGGGTAGAAAAAATGGAACCCTTGTAGGATCACTCTTATGCCTGTCTGCCCGTCTGTCACAGCTTATTTTCTCCGAATCTACTGGACGAAAAATGTTGAAATTTCCTACATAAATAGAGTTAGCATAAATAACGTTTGATTAACTTAAAATACAATTTAAATATTAAAATATGATTTAATAATCAATTATAATTATTGAAATAACTAATTCAATATTAATTTGAAATTCGACATTTAATTTTTAATCACTGATCAAATTACCTAATTTATGAAAATATACAATAAGTCCATTAAATAAATGGTCACACTTTCATTCTAAGCTCTCAATAATGATAAATTTAAATTAATTTTAAATTAGTAGTAGAATTATATTTTCATAGCCTTTACGATCGACCTTCATTCATTCAACTGTTATAATGAAAGCAAACACAAAACATATTTCAAACAATGTAATGAAATGATATCAATCACTATAGTATAGTGCAGAGTGTAGCTACGTCACCGCATTTACATACGTCCGCATACAATTTAATTACGCAACATTAATTGCAAACCTCGGACCAAACATCGAAATATTTAATCAGGCACAAGTAAACATCAATATTACGAATAACTTTGACCCGTGCATTTTTAACGTCGCCCGTTCGCTTAATTGAACAGAAATTTGGGAAATAAAATTCACAAAAGCAAATAATAAGGTCATATTAAACTTTCAGAAATTGATTAACGACCGGTTGTAAATGTTCAAATATGTGTTTAATGAACAGCGACCGAGGCCGCGACTCGACGCACGACTGGATCGACCGACCTGAAGATTGCCCTTGTTAGATTCTACCTGAATAAAACATTTCTTCTTTCTACTTTTGTCCGTTCAGAAGGCGTTGCGAAAGAACGGATTGAATATAGACGGACAACCCAGAATTTTTTTTTAGGTAGCATTTAGGGTTTTTATTAGTAAATTGTTTAAACTTTTAAGTTTATTATTTTATATTATTAACTTTGTTTTTATACCAAATCAAAATAATTCGGGTTTTGCGGTTGGGGCTGCAACACCGTGTATAATGATAGCAAAATATTATGTGCTGTGCGTATCTGACTTGGAGATACAGAAAAAATTGCTTCAGCGATTCTCATGTCCCAATGAGTATAGTTTTCAAGCAAATTGAGCTGATGCAGCACGAAATGTTGGGCACACTACACCATTAATAGTTCGAAGTGATTCAAATGATATCGGCCCACGAACATTCACCAGCAACAACCGCAAGTAGAAGCATTCGTCATTCTTCGGATGAACTGTGTAAATGCCACCAAGTGCATCATTTTTTTATTACAGCGCCATTACATTTACTTAATAAATTATTGAACTAAACTATAGGTATTCAATTAAAATCGTCCTCGTCCAAAAATTCCCTCCTCATTTTCGCTTCCTTCGCTTTTCCTACTTCTTTCTCTGTATTTTATTCCTCATCATCCAAAGGTTGACTGGAAGAAATAACTTTCAGTGATAAGTCCGCCTTTGCGCACTAATGTATTTCTTGTTTCTTGTCATGTACTGTTCTTTTTTCAATTTTGTGCAATAAAGAGTATCTATTCTATTCTTTTCTCGTTCCATATTATGAGTTTAGCGCGAACAATCAATCCGAATATTGTTATTTTTATTTTTTTTATTTTATATGTATAAGCCTACAGCTGTATTCAGTGTCCGTTTGTTGTCTCATTGTCTTACTTGTTAATCTGAAATATTACATGGGCTCTGCTGGCATTTCGACTTATGCCCGTTTTCACCACTTACGATTAAGTCTAGTCCAACAGTTATGTGTCGGTTAAAGTGATATTTCTCTAAGTAAAATTTCCATAAAATATTATGTTTTTTTATTGAAACTTGCACGGTTGGCTACATCACCTACAACATTCGTGATGTCAGCCCATAACACCGGGTGAACTTGGTGCCACGTCAGTGCTTCCCATCGGTCGTGCCGCCTACACTGAACTCCGGACGGAAAACACAAACTATTTACATAGCCGTTTCGACCGACCTTACATTCAGTGCGGTGGTACCAACCCGGGCGGGTTGAACCCTACCACCTAGTAAATTGTTATGAAATTATCCATTGTTTTGAAATTCAAAGTTAAAAAGAGAAAATCGAAAGTCAACAAGTTGGCCGACTTATCGACCTGTACTCGCTGAAAGGCCAACTCATTGTAATAGTCAGCTTTTTAATTACCTTTTATTGCGACCACCTCCTCCGCCGCGACGCCGCCGCCGCACCGCGCCGCGCTCGCAGTCCCCGCAGCCGCCGCCGCCATGCCCGCCGCCGCCCCGCCATGCCGCCGCGGCGGAGAACGCAGGACGGCGGAGAACGCAGGACGGCGGAGTGCAAATATCCAAAGAATTCTAAAAACAGAATGGGCATCAACTATCCGAGCAAGTTAAAGCACATAGTGTGGCACAAAGATGAAATTACAACAATATTTAATCTGATTAGGTTTATTTTACTCTGAAAAAAGTTTTTTTTTTCTTTTTTACTCTCTAAAGACAAAATAAAATAAAATATTATACCATTATGGGATGAAAAAGAAATCCGGATGAAAAAAAATTCCGTTTCAAATATTGAATTAGTTTTATATGAAATAAAAAAAAATACATGAGAACGATACCCCCCGTAGACAAATTAGCCGCCCACAGCCGGCAGCGGAGGGCGGGCGGCGCGGAGACTGACTGACTGACGGTTCAATCCTCCAAGTTGCACATTTTGTTTTAAGAGATATTTTTAATTTAGGCCCCCGCTTATATTCGTTTCCGATGAGTTTTGTCACACTTTTTATGGCTATTTATAAATCAATATAAAACTTTTAATATAGGTGCACGTGTATTTAAACTGCCCACGGGGTCAGGCGCGGGGCAAATGTTGTCAATTTTGCTGCCTGGCAAGTCGGCGGTTAGGTTAGGTTAGGTTAGGTTAGGCTCTTACGGGGCCTGGTCAACTTAGTGACTAATTCGAGGTGTCTATAGTTGTCCGTTGTTTATACCTAACGGTCGGCGCGGCGGCACCTATAAACGTACATATAATAGGGTCCTTCTGCTCAAATAAATGGAGATGTTAAGCGCTAAATTTTTTAGGTTCAATTTTATTGTAAGTAATATTGGTGTGTTTTCACTCCCAGTGTCTAATCTCGTTGTATCGATGGAGGACGAGAACCTTACTTGAACCCGAAAATTTTTGTGACTTATATCTA
The DNA here is from genome assembly GCA_946902875.1 of Nematopogon swammerdamellus. NCBI lineage: Eukaryota > Metazoa > Arthropoda > Insecta > Lepidoptera > Adelidae > Nematopogon > Nematopogon swammerdamellus. The sequence continues at coordinate 7,673,129 of OX336337.1, forward strand.
ACTTGACTTATTAAATGTATATTCCGTACAAACGTAGCTATAATAATTGTAGCGAAATACACTTATTAACATTGCTAAATAATTTTCAACATTGCAAGTAACACTGTCATGGACTAATGATGTTGGTGATGATGAGAAAATAAAATTTTATTCCACCTCTCTCTAGCCGTGAGTGAGTAGGTGTACGGGGGCGAGGGCGGGCGGGTGTGTGATCGCCCCGGCGCCGGTCGCTGTCGGTGACGGCCGGCTAATTGGGCGGGACGAGGCGCCATGCGCCATCTGCCGGTCGTGGCGCGACGCACACGGACATTTTGGGTCCTACCTAGCATGGCCGGAGACACTGTACCCATTTTGGTGCTAATGTTGGTTCGGAAAGCAGTGGTTTCGTACCGCTGAAGGCCGGGAGGACTGGAGGAAAATTGGAGTGGCGTATGTCCGGCAGTGGACGCTTACACGCTGACTGACTGACTGTTGTTGGTTCACATCCGTATATTTAGAAAATGTGTATATTGTTTTTTTTTAACGAAATATGAACTTTGCCACAATATTAAAAAATTATATTACCACGGTAGATTTAATATTTTCTTAATTGAAAGCGCGACATGTGGCGACGAACCACCCATAAGGTCTCTAACGATGCCCATGGACATTCTTTCATAATATGCGGATCGTTATTGTAAAACAAAACAAAAAAATACATATTCATCAGTTTTTTATTGTTTATATATTACTTTACTAAGCATGTACTCGCTTTATATTTCTTCACTAGATAGATGCAAATCCGAAAATGAAGAGAAAAAATAGGTCCCGACAAGGATTCGAACCTAGAACTCTGGCTTGAGCCGCCAGCGCGTTACCAAATTCCGCCAATGGCTCGATGACGTATTCTCTCTAAATTATTGAACAGTTGCATCTTCTAATAATATAGTCGGTATGACGCAATTTAATTCGTTCAGTCAGTTCAGTGAAGAAAATTTTGTTGACAAAGTAAAAGATTACGTATAACACCAATCCTACTTATGAAATTGTTTCTATAGTATTTATATCGGCAAGCATATCGTATAGTACATCAACCAATAAACTGGTTTATCAACACAAAATGTGTGTAAATATTACTCGAAACAGTCACTTTCATGGTGTGTACAAAATGTACTTATGTAAATATTACTCGAAACTGTAAAGTCACTATGGTGTGTATCACATGTGTATTTTCATACACAGCTCCGTGTACCTACAGCTCAACACATAGCCTATCATAAAACACATCGCTTACACGTCGAGTAACGCTCCACTGACGAGGGTTATTTTTTACAGCGGAGGCCTAATTGACGCAAACGGTTGCGGTCGCGCATGTTCTATTTATGCGAATTTAAAAGCACCGAGCTCGCGCGCGGTTGAATCGAAATTAATCTGCCGGTTTTGCTGATCCCACCCGACGGATGTATGTGGTCAATAATTACAATACGTTTTGTTTGTTTTAAAAGTAGATTCAAGCACGTTTCGAACTGAAAAGGAAAAACAATAAGTTATTAGGTAGATAATTTTTTTAAAACGTGGGGTAAGATTATTTTTTAAATTCCTAATTAAAACTATTTCAAATTAAATTAGACTCTATATAAGGTATTTGATTAGTAGGTGACTTTACGCTAAGGGTTGTATGTGTATCAGTTACTGATCACGTTCCCATACCCATTTTTTTTACGGTATCAAATACCTACCCCTGCTATGAAATAATATTGTTCAATAAACTATTATTTTAGTAGGATGAGTAGGTATTTGATATCCGGAAAAAAAACGGGTTTGGGAACGTGATCAGTATCTGATACACATACACCCCTTAGCTTAAAGTTACCTACTAATGAAAGACGTTACATACAAATTAAAATTCAAGTAAAAAGATTTCTATTCATACACAAGATGTAATTGTTATAAGTAATTTAATACGCGAAATAAAACAATTATATAAATTATGAACTTTATAAATAACTTACGTTTAATGAATGCGTATCAGGCAGAGCTTAAGTCTCCCCGTAACTGACAAGACACTGTTTTTAAGTCAGACCCCTAAAGATATAAAAATATTACAGCAAACACTGTATTATACGAGTATACTAAAACAATAACAACACATTTAAGAAAAACAAAACAAACATTTAATTCTCAATAGATTAGGTAGAGTCTTGCAAGCGGGCGGCCTCGTGAATGCCATATTTATCGAAATGGTGTAGGTAAGTCGACGTCATAATGTCGGCGACGCTGTGTTGTAGGTTGCAGGTTAAATGTTGCAGGTGGCAGCCGCCACACCGCGCCTGCGATCCCATGCATTATTCATAGAGCTACTGATTCGCTAAGTCTGCTGTCGAGTGTGAAAAGCGGTCTCGTATTGCTTGAGCTGTCATTCAAATTATTACAACACTTACTCGATAAAGGCCGGCGTGGCATTCACAATTTCCGTACATCACAGAATGTCCATTGGCATCGTTAGACACCTCGAGATGTTACTTTGTATTAGAAAGTTACAGCTTTTGACACCCGTCATGTTAAAACATTCTTAATGAATTAAAACTAGCGGCGCGCAAAAGGCGCGTAATAAGTGGAGCGCGCGCTCCACTTGGGAGCCAAGGGTCGTCGGCGAAACCTGGAGCGCGCGCTCCACTTGGGACTAGAAGGGTTTAATGGAAACTACATTTTATTATTTAAAAAAGACAAAATTTTGAATAACATTTTCGCAGAAAAAACTTTTTTGTATTGCTTTACGGACGACCACTAGGCACTACATTATCTGCTACACACGTGATGTAGGTCCTTTGATCCTGTGTGATCAAGGTGCCGTGCCAGTGCTTCCCTCTGCACGTAGACATTTACATAAGTGAGCGTCAGGTTGCTGCCCGAAATTCTCCTCAGCTATTAGTTATCCTCTTCTAACTAATCTCTAATTCGTAAGACTAACTATGCGGCTGTGCGCGAAAGGGTCTACTCGGCTCGAGGGCACGAAGTTACGTACGCGAGCAAATAGGAGCCGACTAAAACTTCAATCTTATCGGCAAGTTGTGCGCGCACCAATAATAATCCCACTGAGCGCAGGTGGATTTACTTAGCGCGCGTTCCGCTTGGCGGGCGGGAGGTTGAAGTATTTGGTAGATATTTAACTTTAAAAAGGAGACGGATACGCTTTCATACAATCTTGGGCCCGATTGTAAAAAGATGAAAATGGTGTCAATTAATAGCCTAAATATTATTAAATTTTCACTGAAAATTCAGCATATTTTGCCAACCTGAGAGCAGAGTTTTTAGATATTTAGTAAAAGTTAGGTTAACTATTATAGACATAACATAGGCGCAGCAACCAGACCCACCGCTTATTACTCACTCAAAATTCACTTCTATAGATCTGCTCTTGATGTTTGCTTCAAAATAATAAAATAATGCAATATAATATACATTTTTTTTTAGAATTCTAGTTATTTATGTTTTGTAAATATTATGAAATGAAAATAGAACTGACAGCTATGATAGCTCTTCTTCTTTATAAATTATTTCCTTTTACCACAGACTATAAATGGATACTAGCGTCCTTTTATTATTGTGAATGTTGAATTTTTTTAAATAGTAAAATGTAATTGTAATGGATTTAATTACTTTAATTGAGTTATTCATTTGGTGCTAGCGTTTTTATTTTCAATGTTTAAAATCATGTATCTGCATTGATAGATATTTAGTTTATTCGTAATCGTTTTTTTAACACGTTTTTTTAAGATTTCTTCTTTTCTAGATTAAGAATTGGGTTGATATTTTACAGTTTGATAATGAAAAATATAACCATTTTTTCACTCACGCGTATCGCTCGTGAGTGATGCATGAACACGTGAACTTTACGTACATAAACCTGCTGTTTCACCATTCGGAACCGATGTAAAACTGTAGCTCCCTTCCCTTGCCCCTTACTAGGAGGTAGGCTCAAATTATAGCCGACTGGGTTGGTACCACCGTGCTGGGCATAAGATGGCCGCACATCAGCCTCGACTGTGTTCTCCTTTAGTCCAGTATAGCCAACAATCCAAAGGGAAGTCTCCGACATGGCACCTATCTTCTCGGAGTTGATATTGGCTGGTCGGAGCATGTGCTTTGGCCCCTCTGACTCAGCCCATACCCGGTTACTTAAAAAATAAACTTCGAGTCCCTTTACGTAGACTGTTTGCCTACTTCTGTTTTAGTAGTTAAAAAATGTTTTATGCAATTATTTCTAAGTCAAAATTATTGTGCAGTGTTAAAATTAGAAGGTGATTTATACGTAAAGGCAGGACATTTGAATGTTCCATGAAAGTAAATAATAGTTTGTTTAGTTTCAGCCACAGAATCGTTGTGTATGGGGATATACATATAGGGCGTTGTTAAATCAGATTTTTGTTTCCGGTATGGGTTGAACCAGAGATGCCGAAGAACATGCTTCGACCAGCCAATATCACCTCCGAGAAGATAGGTGCTATACCGGAGACTTCCCTTTGAATTGCTGGCTATACTGGACAAGAGGAGAACACAGCCGAGGCTGCTATGCGGCTATCTTACATCCAGTACGATATTATCCACCCAGTCGGCTACAATTTGAGCCTACCACCTAGTAAGAGGGAAGGGAAGGGGACCTCCAGTTTTACACATTTTATATAAACATTTGATATTTTCTACCATAAAGACCTATTTGTAGAATACTTTTTTTTTAATCAAGAAAGGCAAAAGGAAAGTCAAGTTGCGGCTGCAACTGACGATATCTTATTTTCAGTATTTTATAATTTAATGTTGTAGACCAGCCAAGATCAGTCAAGTTTCGTTCAAGTCCCCTCGAAGTTCCCCCACAAAAGCGGAACGTCACTTCTGCCTCGGAGCCCTCAGCGCAAGTTGCTAAACGTCTTAATAATCACGTCAACGTTGTCTCGACGTCGGCACAATGCTAACTAGCCCCAACTCCACCCCCCGCCTCCGCCCCCCGCCTCCGCCCCCGCCTCCGCCCCCGCTGTCACATTTGTTCGGCGGTCGGCGGCGCGGCAGTGGGAATTAACTTTGAACACGCAGAGTGTGCGATGTGTAACTTTATGATAAATAAACGCATGTATGTAAGTAATATTTATGGATGTATGTATGTACTGTACTGAAGGGAACATTTATGCATAAGTCATGTAAACTATAAACAATATCTACAATAGGTTCTAGGATACTTGTAAATCATCATTATGTTATATAGGTCTATTCACTTTATCAGAAAAAGGTTGAAAGGGGCACGCTCCTATAGCAAAAATGATGAGTTAGTTCCTTTTTTCTCCTTCAGGTTTCTTTCTTGTTATCGTTTTCTTGTTTTCGTTTTATATTTGTATAGAAGAAATAAATATTTTAATTTCATTTCATTTCATTTCATTTTTTTTTCATTTAATTTAATTTCATTATTTCTCATCTTGTAGGTCGAGACACCAATTAGTGGTCTTGTGTTCAGGGGGTCGCAATTGGTCAGAAAAAATACAACATTTGCTCGTTGGTACTCGTGGGGTAAATGAGCGATTTGCCACTTTATGAATGCCTGGTAAAGGGTGAAATACTTTTAGGTAATACATGTAGGTACCTATATAATACTATTTAAGATAGATTCCTATACAACCAAAACTAGCCATGGAGAGGCTCATGAAACGTTTTTTTCATAACATTGCCTAAATATAACTTACGTAAATAAATCGAGTAATTTTGCGCAACCGTCATGCAGAAACCATGAGAATGTACAAATTAATTGGATAACTTTTTTTAATTACCGCTATCAAAATTATTTTTCGTCCATAACCGATTTGAAATACCAAAGAGGAAATGGACGAGTTTGCGTGGGCTTTCAGTTTCTGAAATAAAAATGTTGCAATATTTAAGAAGTATTTCTGGCAATCAATATTTTGTTTTTATATTTTACAGATTCACGAACATTGAAAATTAAAATAATAAAATTATTAATCAAATATCAAATCAAATCAATTATTTCCTTTTTATAAGTTTTATAATTAAGTACATAGTAGTCCTCTGCACTAGGAACATTATGTATCTGTCCCGCCTAGGTGTCCCGCAGAGGAATTTAATAACCGCTACCTGTCTTACGTTCTGAACGTAGTTTTGCTGTACCAAATTTGTCGATATCAATTCCATCATAATTATTTATTAGATTTTTCAGCAAGAACTGTTACTCTATGCATCTACTTTTATGCGTATTAGAAGGAACATTATTTAACAAACTGCCACTTTTCCTATTGGTGTACATTTAAGAGGAATCGCGGGCGGTGTTTTGTCCATACAAGTATATTGGTATTCCCCTGAATTATGGCACAAGAATGTATTGATATATTATAGACTAACTTTTGCCTGCGGCTTCGCTCACGTGAAAGTCGAGTTTAAAAATAAGAAAGTACGTAAGGCCGCTACCGTAACTTTATTTCGGCTGGCGGAACAATTCGGTTTGTATGAGAGTCACATCTTAGCGTAACCGGAACTGAATTTTAATCAACCTATCCTGTGTCCCGTATAATTAAATGTGCTTGTACTAAGTTTCATCGAATTTGGATGATCGGTTTAAGAGTTATGGAGGAACATACATACATATATAAATACATACAGAAACGATTTCTAAAAATTGTAAATTTAGTTTTAGTATCATACATAAAATCTACAGAAGCAGTATCTCATAAAACAAGTAACTTACTCCATGACAATCCCTTACAGATTTATTATTAGTAATATTGATATCTGCTACTGGCATGTTCGTATATGCTTTACTTTTTGAAAAACAAAACGTGTAATATTTTCTTCCAATACTCTTGATGAAACTCATATTTTTCGCTACAAATACCTCAAACGCACTCTTTCAGCAGCTTTCAGGTATCCACTAATGCCTCTACGTATAACACTTTAACATCGGCGCGGGCCCTACGGCGTACATCGCGTTAAATCGAACGGCTCGGGGCCCTGAACATGTGTTAACAGGCCCATAACGCCACACGAGTAAGTTAACGGCGGAACTTACGACACTTTGTAAAATATGATAGCGTGAAACGTAGTTTATCGCCTTTAGCTTTTTATGTGCTCCTAGTACGATGGACTTTCGATATTGCCGTTGTTTGGGTTCGAAGCATTTTTTCAGGTAGCGTCTAGTTAGTGTGGATATGACAGAAATCATGAGGTTTTCTGTCGTATGGACGGAGACTTCTTTGTTCCAAAGAAAGAACATTTGGATTTTTTTTTTATTAAGCTCCGAACTTGTTATTCTCATTAATTATCATAAAATCAGTAGAGTCTTTACTGGATACTTCAATCGTGAGCGGTTTTTCTTCCATTTTACACAAGGGCGTGTTTTTTCACACATTGGTTATTTTTAAACTACATAAAAAACTGGTCAAGTGCAAGTCGAACTTGCGGAACGGGTTCCGTATCGCCATGTCATGGTCAGCGCCACTCATGCCATCTATGGCGTGTTTTATGAAATGCTTCATATTATTTAAGATTCATTATTAGTTAAAATGCTTCATACTGTTGTCGGTAGATGGCGCGCAAACACTTTTTAGTTTCTTGTATGGGGACCCCGTGATTTTTTTACTTTTTCTTATTTTTATTATTTGTTGTTATATCGGCCATAATAATACATAATATTCTGTGAAAATTTCAACGGGCTACCTATTGCGCTTCAAGAGATATACAGCCCTCGGACAGACAGACAGACAGACAGACGGAATAGGCTTAATAATAGGGTCCCGTACGACGGTTAGGGAACCCTAAAAAAGGAAGAGATTCTCTAATAAAAGAATTATTAAAAATCAAATGTTGACATTCTAAATGGGACATACAATTTTACAAAGTGTCGTATAATTTATACGTAAGATTGAAGAAGTAAACAAGTATATTTGCTTTTTTAGCACGGTAAAAAAGGTACATACCTATTTTAGAGGTATGTATATACATACATATATATTTAGAACCGTGCAACAGTCACAACGGCTTCCAGCGTAAGCGTCCGCCCGCAGGCCACACAAACAGACGTATATCACCCTCAACCTGTTTACGAACAGACGGCAAATCATGCCCAAACCAAGCCGGTATTAATTCTGCACCCACCGTCGACGCCGCTTAATGCCAAACCATTCTAAGCTATAGAACGGGCTTGGAACGGGCATTGTCATGCATTGTATTTGAGGCAGAAAGCATAATATTTATAAAAATACTAACATGTCAAAAATAACAAGAACTTTATACGAATAAAAACTCCTGACCTGGTCTACCGGAAAAACAAAACTCGCCGATTTCATACAACCGTGTTAGAGTGCATTGCTAACGCGTTCTGTAAGTCTTTCTGTTTGATTAAAATCGAGCGAGTTTTTGTATTACTGGAGTGATTCTCGTTATAGAACTCATTTGTTATTATCCTTGTAGACCTTCAAAAAAAGCCTCTTGTCCACAATACTCGTACAATTTACTTCGTTCGCAACATCCAGCGACCACCATTTTTATTAGGTTTCCGTATCCCGTACGGAAGCCTATTACTAAGCCTCCGCCGTCTGTCTGTCCGTCCGTCTGTCCGTCCGTCCGTCTGTCCGTCCGTCTGTCCGTCCGTCTGTCTGTCCGAGGGCTGTATCTCTAGAACCGTAATAGATAGCCCGTTGAAATTTTCACACAATATGTGTTTTATTATGGCGGATATAACAACAAATAATTAAAAATATAAAACGTAAAAAATTAAGGGGGTTACCATACAAGAAACGTGTTTTTTTTTTTCAATGTTTTTTTTGTGGTGCGGAAACCTCGGTTCCCGAGACCGAATCGCACTTGGCCGTTTTTATCATAAAAGGGGGACGTTATAAAACGCTAATCAACAAGTATTTTGTTTCCAATTTTGCATAGCCGATGGGCTGACATCACCGATGATGTAGCAAGGCATGAAAAAGCAAAATACTTTTACCAGTTCGTCCAGTTAAAGCCGATTCTATTATTTTCGAATTCTTAGTTTAATGCGCTATAACGGTCGGACCTCATGCGTATTTATGTGTTTGTACAGGCTACCGGTTGATACGGACGAACGGGACTCGCCCAAAAATGAGAAAAAAATCCCATGTTTTATCATCAGCTGGTATTAAATTGTAATGGATGGGCCGGCGAATCCGGTAACACCTCGCGGAAAAAATAGCGGTGAATAAGCGACGATCGCGCCCGGAGAGGGCGATATTGTTATGTGGAATAAGCGCTAAGTTAGCCAAAAAGACGGCCAAGTGCGAGCAGGAGTCGCGCCCTGAGGGTTCCGTGCCGGTATATCCACATATAATTTGAAATGTTTGAATGTATGAGATAGTCCTTACGCCCTTCCTTCGTGCATAATTTCAAAATCTATTTAATGCTGCGATATCAAAATAGATGATTGCTTTAAAGGTAGTATCTTTGCATTGCATTTGCATTGAGCGAAAAGCTTGAATAATTTACAGTACTAGGGGGTTCTATTTCTCATTTGATAATGTCAACTCGGTACCTGTATCTCTACGTGATATGGTGCGTAACGAGGCAATCCGCCGACGCACCAAAGTAGTAGGACATATTGGACACCGGGTGGCTAAGCTCAAGTGGCAGTGCACTGGGCACGTCAGCCGAAGAGACGACGACGAGATTGGAGTAACCGTGTCCTACACTGGCGGCCGTGGACAGGAAAACGGAGTGTGGTAAGACTTCTCGTCAGGTGGGACTGCATCAAGTACGTCGGCGGAAAGCAATGATTCCGTACCGCCAAAGGCCGGGAGGGTTGGAGGAAAACTGGAGAGGCGTATGTCCAGCAGAGGACTGACTGACCGACTGACCTGTAGCGGTTCCTGAGAAAGTGTCTTGACGAACAGACAGACACAAAAGTGATCTTATGACCGTGTATATACGGAACCCTAAAATGACCAACATTACATTTTTAGAGTCAGTAGTAGCAGATCAAAATAGAAGAAGTGGAGGGATGCTTAGTGGTTAAGTCACCTCTGTACGAAAGGTCTCAAGTTCGGATACTGCAGACGTGCACAATTTGTTTTGTAAAATTTAACTGGAAATATTGTTATACTTAGTGCCATAAGTCTGCTTTTCTATTCCGTCATGTAATCGACTTGAGAGGGAGATTAGGTAAGTGCGTTAGAAGAAAAGTAGACACAGAGAGAGAGAGAGAGAGAGAGAGAGAGAGAGAGAGAGAGAGAGAGAGACCAGTCTGAAAGAAGCTACTTTCATATCATAATACTATGCTGCCTGAAAATATGAAAAAGAAATTCTGAAGGAGATGCTAAAGTAAGTGGCTAGAAATTGTATCAAAGGCATTCTTATGTGACCCGCGCCTTATTGGAAACTGCCCAGGAGAAGTTTTCGTCATATACTTATATAGAGCACGTAAACCCCGACTGACATTTTTATTTTTTATTTCGTGTTTTCCATTCAATTCAATGTAGCCTGTAGTATTTTTGTACATGAGTAAATAAATGTAGATTATATTTGTAATTTTGTCTTTTGCCTATGCATTCTTCTTTTTAGGGTTCTGCATCCATACGGTAGCCTATTGCTAAGCATACGCCGTCTTCTCTATCTATCTTTCTGTTTGTATGTCTGCTCGTCGTACCGCTGTATCTTTTGAACCCTAATAGGTAGCCGGTTGAAATTTTAACACAATATGTGTTACTATGGCGGATATCCAAACAAATAATAAAAAAAGCAAAAAATATACAGGGGTCTCCCCATACAATAAAAAAAGTTTTTTTCTTTTTCAGCGCCATCTACCGAACGATTATTAAACGTTTTAACAAGAAAAGTATGAAGTGTAACCGATAGATGGCGTGAGGGAACACAATCATGTTATTAGGTTGCTATCTTACTTGTTTACTAGATACGAAGGACTCAATAAATGTCAATACATAAAAATAAACTGTGCCGAACGCGAAATAGTTGCGATTGCGATACTTTTTTCTTGAGTACGTGTCGACAAGTTCATGATATTAAATAAATAAAATAAAATAAAATGAAATGACATGTTTTTATTTATGTTCACAATATTTAGATCATAGTATGATTAGTATTTATTCTTTACTAGCTTTTGCCCGCGGCTTCGCTCGCGTGAAATTCGTATTTCAAAGGAAGAAAGTAAGTAACTAAGGCCGATCTGCGTTAAGGTAAACGATAAACCTTCTCAACTAAAGTAAGTAACTAACGGTGAGGCTTCAGGCTGAGCTGCATTCTGGAAGACAATAAACCTTCTCGAAGAAAATAAATAACTAAGGGCGAGGCCGAAGGCCGAGCTTCGTTCAGGAAGACGATAAACCTACTCAAAGAAAGTAAGCAATTGAGGGCGAGGCCGAAGGCCGAGCTGCGTTCAGGAAGACTATAAACCTTCTTGAAGAAAGTAAGTAACTGAGGGCGAGGCCGAAGGCCGAGCTGCGTTCAGGAAGACGATAACCTTTTCGAAGAAAGTAAGTAACAGAGGGCGAGGCCGAAGGCCGAGCTGCGTTCAGGAAGACCATAAACCTTCTCGAAGAAAGTAAGTAACTAAGGGCGAGGCCGAAGGCCGAGCTTCGTTCAGGAAGACTATAAACCGTCTTATAGAAAGTAAGTAACTATCGTCCATAGTTACTTACTGTCATCGAGAAGGTTTAGCGTCTTCCAGGATACAGCTCGGCCTTCGGCCACGCCCTTAGTTACTTACTTTCTTCGAGAAGGATTATACCCTACCTGAACGCAGCTCGACCTTAGGCCTCGCCCTCAGTTACTTACTTTCTTCGAGAAGATTGAAGGTCTTTCTGAACGCAGTTCGACCTTCGGCCTCACCCTTTGTTACTTAATTTCTTCGAAAAGGTTTATACTCTTCCTGAACGTAGCTCGGCCTTCGGCCTCGCCTTTTGTATGTTACTTTCTTTCTTTGAGTCTATTGTCTATTGTTTATCTGAATCCAGTTCTCCCTCCGGCCCCGGCCTAAGTTACTTACTTTCTTCTTTTGAAATACGAATTTCACGCGAGCGAATCCGCGGGAAAAAGCTATCGATAAGAAACTTAAGTTAAAATAAATCAAATACTTTGGATACCTAACTAAGTAAAATACTCCACATATTAGCGTAACCGGAACTGAATTTTATTTAGCCTATCCTGTATCTCGGATATCTAAATGTGCGTGCAATAATTTTAATCGAATTTAGACGATCGGCTTAAATTTTATGGAGGAAATTCATACATACATTTGCCCGCTGCATCGACTCGAACTTGACCACTTTAAAAAAAATATATGTTACCATGGGATATACACTTAATTTACGTGAAAACGTAAACGAAAATTCCAATCCTTTTAGCTCTCATAGAAAACGCGATGGTACGGAACCCTGTTTACGCGAGCTCGACTCGAACTTGACCACTTTAAAAAAATAATTATGTTACCATTTGATATACACTTAATTTGCAGGAAAACGTAAACGAAAATCCCAATGCTTCTAGTTCTCACAGAAAACGCCATGGTACGGAAGCCTGTTTACGCGAGGTCGACTCGAACTTGACCACTTTAAAAAAAAAAAATGTTACCACGGGATATACACTTAATTTACAGGAAAACGTAAACAAAAATCCCAATCCTTCCAGTTCTCACAGAAAACGCGATGGTACGGAACCCTCTTTACGCTACCTCGACTCGAACTTGACCACTTTAAAAAAATAATTATGTTACCATTTGATATACACTTAATTTGCAGGAAACGAAAACGAAAATCCCAATGCTTCTAGTTCTCACAGAAAACGCCATGGTACGGAACCCTGTTTACGCGTGCTCGACTCGAACTTGACCACTTTTAAAAAAAAATATGTTACCACAGGATATACACTTAATTTACAGGAAAACGTAAACAAAAATCCCAATCCTTCTAGTTCTCACAGAAAACGCGATGGTACGGAACCCTCTTTACGCGACCTCGACTCGAACTTGACCACTTTTTTGAAAAATTATGTTACTCCGGAATATACACTACCGCTATACGAAGTTTCGTCAAAATCCGTCCAGCCGTTCAGGCGTGAAAGAGGAACAAACAAACAAACAAACAAACAAACATACTTTCACATTTATGATATTAGTGAGATAGTGAGATGAGACTAGTGAGATGAGATTCTTTATTCATCATTCGTATGGTAGTACACTACGCTTGAATTTGTCCTGTACAATTTGTTATCTAATGTTTCTTATATTTTATTCACTTTCTAGTTCTCATTTGTTCGTTTCTAATTTATTTATCTTTATTCTAAATTTATTTTTTATACGGTTTTAGTCGATATGTTAAGTATAATATAAGATAAGCAAATAAAAAACTGTAATTAAATTAAAATAGAAACTAAAACTACCTATCAAATTAAAATTACCTAAACTAAAACAAAATAAACAAACTTTAAAAATAATTAGCCACACGAGAGACTACCACGATCCGGGTTGACCTACCGCCAGAGTCATAGAGCAATTCCCTCAACGGCCTCAGTTTGCTAGATAAAAAATTTCATCCAAAGAGGCCGACGAGGGGAAAGTTCCCATGACACTAGCGGCGTTACCGCGTTATCTTCTTCTATCTTATCAGGAGATTTAACCTACACCGCGTACCTACTACGCTACGCCGCCGTGTTCTCCGCATCATTTTGTATGGAGAAACGGAGCAGCGCCTCTAGTAATAGATTTGCGAACTTCGTTTCTCCATATAAAATGATGCGGAGAACACGTAGCGTAGTACGCGGTGTAGGTTAAATCTCGTGATAAGGGTAATGTTTAGTTTTTACAATCCGGTTCGATTACACCCACAAAGAAGAGCCGGCAAGAAACTCCGCAACTTTCCATGCGGCTCTGTATATTTCCATGTATTGGTTCCGGTAGAGAAGCTCGCTCGAGGCGCCTAGTCCGTGCGTCCTGCCTGCCTGTCTACCACTTATAACGCATTTACCGTCATCTATCTCTTCCGTATATGTTATAGGTAGGTATTACGAGGTCTTTAGAGGCTACGCTGGCGTTAAAATGTAAGCCATAATAAGGTTGATTTTGGATTTTTTTAGAACTGGTTAAAAAATAATCCTTGGCTTTTTCTCAAAGTGTCCATCGTTCGAGTATAGTGCCCCGATTTATGAAATTGTGACATTTGCTTGTAGTTTCGCAGATATGAGAGATACGTGGATGGGTCATACGTCAAAATGTGCGGAGGGCTTTAAAGTGAAATTTAAATTACAAAAATCGGTTTGTAACTTTTTGAAATTTTTCAAAATTTGCCAAAATTTCAAATTTTTTTCGACGACTTGGATCGAGAATTTCCCAATAACTCTTTTTTGAGCTCGCTATTCAAGAAACGGAAAAAATGGTATCTCGGGATTGCATTAACCTAAAGTTTGAGCCATCTTAGGAAGCGGTAGCGGGTCCCTTACGCGCGAGGTCAGTCTGCGCTCCGTTCACTTTATCGTCAGTACGATAAATAATGAATTCCTATTAACAAATTTGACAAATTTTATCATGTGCTATATTTCTAAATTACATTTTCAATGCCTTTGATAGTTGCGCTTAGTGTGAGATCTGTAGATTTTTTTTTCGGAAACCGACACCGTTGGCTACATCACCTACAACATCCATGATGCCAGCCGATAACACCGGGTGAACTAGGTGCCATGTCAGTGTTTCCCTTCGGTCGTGCCGGCTACACTGAACTGGATGGAAAACACAAACTATTTACATAGCCGTTTCGACCGACGTTTCATTCAGCCAACCCAGGCGGGATGAACCCTACCACCTAGTAAGGTAAGAAGGGAAGGGGCCTACAGCTTTACGTGGAATCCGAACCACGGTCAGCCACCATTTCTTATTATTTTTTTAACGATTAAATTTAAAATTAAATGTGTATAAAATATTATATGTTGTTTGAATGTAAATATTGTTTATTGCAAAAAATTAATATTATCATATTCAGGACATACGATTTTTCATGTACCATTCAACGTGTATCATTCAAACGAACTGATTTTTATTCATAAAATGTAAATACCTAGCGCATGTAAACCAAAATTACGCCCATAAGTAAGATTGAAAGATTAAACGAAAATTCATTTCTAGGAAAGAGTAAGTGATTCACACTCAGACTACTTTCATTTATATAATAGCACAAGAAGGAAATCTATGCACCATACTGAAATCCAAGTATATTCTATTGTAGAAAAGTTATATGTATAACGTGGACGACTAATATCGGACCCCTTTCGAAAGGTCCGCGTGCGCGGGCTCACTCGAGCGGACCAGCGACTATATCGTTCCACTCCTGCCCGAATAGAATGTCCGTTACATTTGTTTGGACTTGGAGTACCCACTATATTGTCGCATCCTTTTTGATGTTATGGGAGAAAATATTTGGGGAAATGTATTTTTATCTTGAAATAAAATCGAATTGGTGCTTACTACTTTCATACGATCACTTCTTATTTATTTATTAATTTTAGTATACACATTGTATGCATTTACAAGGAAACTAACAACACACTTACTTACGGCACGGCATCGATGCTCCTTTGAATTTATTCAATTAATATACTAAACCAATTTTATTTTTTGACATGTTTCAAAATATTCCCATCGCACTTTTACTTACGGGAAGAGCAAATCCTGACACTGACTTAGAATACAATTATGTAACTCCTAATAAATAAAAAAAAACTATTATTTGAATTTTTTTTATTGCAGTCCTACATTCGATATTATCACAGATCAGAGAAGTATTTGTTCTGTGGATATTATCCAAAATTTCCCAGCGTTTACATTCAACTCAAAATTGCCTTAGCAGTCGCCAGATATCCACCACATCAGAAAATCTACCATAGCTCATCGAATACGGCCATCCCTTCCGGAGTTGTAAATAAAATTATTAAAAAACCCGGACAGATGGACGCGGAGACATATGACAACTATTTCCGAAATGTGTTTATAATAAAAGTTGAAATCGCTCAGTGCGGACGTCTGCCGGTCACGGTCGGGGGTGAGGGGGTGGGGGAGGAAGGAAGGGTGAGGAGGGTGAGCTTTTTGTAGCGACGCGAAATATTTCCTCATTGCAAAGAAATATCTTGGACTCTATAAAGTATAATGTACACTGAAGAATAAAATCGATACCTGCTCTATATGTAGGTAACTAATTAAGTTTAATGCGCGTATTAGGTACTAATACGTCATTGTAGACATTTCATTCAAGCAGTTTTTTCGCTTCAATGTTTATCAAAAGTTGAACTGGAAAAAAAATAGTTGGCTACATAACTACACCCGCGATGTCAGCTCATAACGCCTTGGTTAGCTAGGTGCCATGCCAGTGTTTCCCTTTGGTCATGCTGGCTGCACTGGAGTTTCTCTACTGCTGACATTCTGAACTGTTTTCTACATGGGCGACTTTTGCGCATGGCATCCAAAAATAGCATTGCTTTGTTTTCCACTTCTATCTATTACAAGTGTACTGCACCCCTGCCTTCTCTAACTGCCATCCGCCCCACCCCCACCTTCGCCCCCTCCCGCTCCTCGGTCCGGCGGCGTCCGCTCACAATATAATAAAGTTATTTTCCTCTTTTCGATAAACTTTACTTTGTCCGGCTATAAATTATCCAGAGAACGTTCCCCCGCCCGTCCGGAGAAGAACGGACTTTTCCCGGTCACTATTTCCGACAGCGCTATGTTCACTTTTTATGATCTGATATGGTAAATTTCATTTTTATATTTCACGACCTTAATCCTGCTGGCAGTGTACTTATATGTTATTTATTTATTTATTTTATTTTAATTTGTAAAAAAAGGGAAAAATTGTCATTTTAATGATAATATTTAAATAGATGATTGTTAAACATAGATAGACCAGTTAAGTTTTCTACTTCTGGTTATCCATAGATTATCAATAATTGACCAAAACGAAGAATAATAAAAACTGAAAAAAACTGATAAACTACCGCTAATGCATGCTCAACAGACCATAATACATAATCCATAACCAATCAAAATTATAACTATTTTTCTAGTACAAGGTGGATAGTACATATTATAGGTAATTTTTTTAGATACTGTATTATAAGACGTGCGCTTATTCATATTACTGAAGCGAGAGTTTGCTGAAACTAGTCATCAGCTAATCGTCCACTGAAAAGAAACCATGAAAATAAAAGTGTACAAAATAGTAAATGAGATAAAATAAAATCGTGTAATTGAATTGATAGGCTAAAGACAGCGACAACAAAGGGCCACGCTCGCTGAATGCGGGTAGACTGGATATTGACAGTAAATTTCATTCATATCGCGTTAGTAACGGGCCATCAGTTGCAGAGCGGCGGGCGCGGGGAGCGGTCGTCTCGCGTTGTCGCTCGGCGAGTCCGCTTCGCGGCAGGCGTGGTATAGGCGCTCTACGCACCGAACTGCATGTTTAGCTCGATGGCTATAAGTGGTTAATGTGGACGACATTAAAGTGGTATATTTTAACTGAACAATATTTTTGTGAAATACCTATTTCACTTTTTGCGCTATTTATACTGTTTAAGGTTCCGTACCACAAAGAGGTGACTCGTGCGTCCATCCGTCTGTCACAGGGTCGTAATTTCTAAACGGTTGATCGTATGAAGTTGGAATTCGGTACGAAATTAGATAATATTATTTTGCATACAATCTAGAAGATATTTTAAAATGAATTTCCCCTGTGGCTGTGTGGCATGTGGCGACGTCCAGAGAAACAATGGATTCATTGCGAACCAAATTTCCAGGTCGAGAAGCAGTAAATAAAAGCCGTCTTTTATTTTTAAGCCGCCTAACGTTTTTATTTTATTTAACACCGTTTAATTATTTTTTGTGGGCTTTGTGAAAGATCAAATCTATGGGGATTACACGATAAATTACATTTACTCATATTATGGGGGTTTTTAAATTTAAAACAACGTTCCCTCTTTAATATTTTCCTCAAATTAAAATAATTATTGACTTATATTAAAGTATCTACTTATTTCACACAAACAATAACTTGCCTATTGCATACACGCATTTAATATCTGCAAATCATTAATATGAACGGGTTAAAATCGAATCGCTCATTTGCATAATATTGCACAGTAATACTAGACAGCCCCCGCTCCCCGCATCACAAAAGGCGAATCTTTCGTTCCGCAGCCACACAGAGCAATTAAGTCAGGATTAATGCCATAATGGGCGCCGTATTTAGCTACGATAATGCGTCGTAATTTCTCTTCTCTAAATCTGGGTGCGTTTGGAATGATAGCTGTGTGGCGCGGCTGTGCAGTTGTTACGTTTGCTGAAATATTGCGAGCTCTGTGTGCTTGGAAATAAAAGCTTATTCCGTTGGAATAGGGGCTAATTTAGTTCGATTTGATAGCCAACATGTTTAGAAATGGCTACTGAAAATTTAACTTTACTATTACAAAGTTCTTATGTTATCATGTTAACTGTTTGTCTGTTACTTCTATAAACGCCCCATTTAGGCCACTTTTACGTCAGACATGTTGCCTAGAGAAAGGAAACATTCTTAAGAGCAAATCTCTCGTACAGCACCCGGCAGTAAATAATGCACATCGAGCTTTAGAAAGAGACCATCCGGTTGTAGAGCTTCGTCCCAGTCGCACGTACTCGCACGTCTATGTGATGTGTTACAGAGGCGAAACAATACAACCGGATTGTCTCTTTCTAAAACTGGATGTTCAATATATACTATTATATTTTTATATGTTAGTACTAAGTGTTTACTCGATTTTTATATTTCTTCATTAGATAAATGAAAAGGCGAAAATGAAGAGAAAAAATACGTCCCGACCTGGATATCCTTACGTATTTCTTATCTTCATTTTCAGCTTTGCATTTATCTAATGAAGAAATTTTAATTTTTCTAATTACTTCATCCCCAACGTGCCTTTAATATTCATATCCATTGAAGATGCAACTGAAAAGTTTCTTGCTATAATTATTATCCAATTAAAATTTACTTTTTATTGAAGTATGACTCATGGGAAGAAAGGGGGATAATCTAAGAACAATATTCCTACCCCCCTTAGTGCGCCACTGGCTGCAACTACACAGAATGTGATACACGCCGACACGTCTGTTTGCACACGCGCCTAATTGAAACTCATTCCAATTTTGAAATACTCGACGTGCAAAATTCGCAATTTCCCGCGAGCGGGCCTCATTAGGTCCATCGCGATAGTTCCGAGAGGACCCTCCAACGGTCCTCGAGCGGGGTATCGGCTTCGGTGCACATTGTCGGCCCATTAATTAGTGCGCTGGGCACGCGGGCTAGGGGAGGGGGGGGAGGGGGGGAGTTAGGGAGAATCCGGGATTCGAACTTCCCCGAGAGCTGGGATTCACTGGCTAAGCCGCCGATCTGTGCGGGAGCGTATTTATAGAAGTACAGGCAGGTTTGGATCGTACAGAATTGATTATGATACTAATCAGGAATTATATCACATTGTTTGAAAATTTGGTAGGGATTTTTTGATTAACAAACACTTATTCCTGCAAGTCGAAGTATTCTGTACTAATTAAATATTTTGTCACTTTTAGTCTCACACGACAATGACAATGCACCATCAAATCAATTTGTTTATTTAAACAGAATAACTTTGCGTATTTCATCTAGAATATTTTGCTTCAGGAACATAATTGTATGTACTATGAATTCGAACCACCGAGAAGCGGAGAAAAGGCGAGGAATTAGTTCACTTAAAGTTTTTGCTTTGTATAGATTTAGTTAATAGGGAATAGACACGCCGTTCGACGATCATTGGGGTTTAGACTGGGGATAATTGCTGAAGACTTTGTGCTTTTGAGCGTAGTCTAGGCACGTCGCAAGCTTCCGTGTTGCATTTCCGATATATTGTTGGCTTAGTTGTAGTAATTGTTGTTTATTTAGACATAGGTACCTGTTTATTTAGTTATCAACACAATTAGGAACTATATATTATGTTATGGACCAAGTGATTAATGAGGGCATTATATATAATGCCCGGGCATTATGAATAATGACAAGTCAAATCGGGCCAAGTGATTAATAATTATTACTTAAACTTCATTATTTATCATAGTGTCTGGTCATTATGAATACTGCTACGATATCGTCGGGCAATTTGATAATTTAGGTACATTCGGCAAGGCGCGGGGATAGACCATGTCTATGTTTATTGGACCTAGTTCGTAGGTATGAGGTTGACAGGTAAGTGGTATGGGTGAATGTTTTGGTGGTTTCGCTTGTTCGTCGCTACGCGACGCATCTTCTATAAATTAACCCTAACCTAATGTTGAGGCGGCGGCGCAGGTTTTTAGATGAGGGCTATTCGTAGGTTTCATTGTCGGACATTAAAATAATCTTAAATAAAACACGTATTTTTATTATCCTGTGGGGTAGTACCGTGTGGGGTCGGTACTTAAAAAGAATAGCCCCACTGCATCTCTCCCCGTCGCATGTCGTAAAAGTCGACTAAGGGATAAGAAAATTCGTCAGCCTCGGTAGCTCAGTGGCGCGGTTGGTTAGTCAACTGTTATTAAGCAACGCTGAGCGCGGTCAGTGATTGGATGGGTGACCGCTCGACCGTTGGAGGCTGACCGTGGTTCGGATTCCACGTTAAACTGTAGGTCCCTTCCCTTCTTACCTTACTAGGTGGTAGGGTTTATCCCGGCCGGATTGGTACCACCGCACTGAACGAAACGTCGGTCGAAACGGCTATGTAAATAGTTCGTGTTTTCCGTCCAGTTTAGTGTAGCCGACATGAAATAAAGGGAAGCACTGACATGGCACCTAGTTCACCCTGTGTTATGGACTGACATCACGGATGTTGTAGGTGATGTGGCCAACCGTGTAAGGTTCCATAAAAAAAAAAAAAAATCCTGCCCAATACGAGATAGAAATTATTCATAATGCCCGGTCAATTTAATTATTTCAACAGTAATCATCATATTGCCCTCTCATATTGGGTATTTTTCAAAATGTCCGGGCATTATGCATAATGCCCTATTAATCACTTGGTCCATAACATATATATCTACACAAAGTCTCTAGAAATGAGCTGTTAACACCTTTACCATGCTATCAGATTTGATATTTTTGTTTAAAATTTTATTAATTTTAGACACTGATTTATCCATCGTAGTAGACAAATCCAAAAGGAGATCCTTTAAATGGGTGTTTATTTTTCTGAGACAGTGTTTTCCTATGAAGTTTACTTAATTGGCAATTACGTGTCAATTAAGTAACCCTTAAGGGTTTATGAGTAACTGATGGTACTTCCTTTCGGTATTCCAAACATCTAATACGATCTCGGAATTCCACCCTAACGTGCCTCACAGTCATGACACCAAGAATTCAAATGTCGATTAGCTCCTGCAAGTCGCAGGCACGTCAACTGGCCGCAAGTATCGCCCTGCCTCTACCGGCATGCAATATCAGGGCATTGCGGTTTGAATATGAGCCAATCCAATTTACTAACTGCAGTTATGATTCTATTGCGTCTACCCCCTGTCGCCTCTGGAGCCGCAAACTGCACGAGATTGAGGTTTCTGCAGCTGCTCTAGGAACACGGGGGTTTCTGCCGCCGCTGTAGGGACATAGAGGTTTCTGCTGCCTCTGTAGGGACATAGGGATTTCTACTGCCGCTGTAGGGATATAGGGGTTTCTGCTGCCCCTGTAGGGACATAGGGGTTTCTGCTGCTGCTGTAGGGACATAGGGGTTTCTTCTGCCGATGTAAGGACATAGGGGTTTCTGTAAGCGCTGGTAATAAGATAAGTATTTCTGCTGCCATTGTAGGGAAATAGGGGTTTTGGTGCCACTGTTGGCATACTGGGGGTTTCTGTAGTTGATGGTGTGAAGATGGGTGGTTTTTGCAGCCGCTGTAGAGACATAGGAGTTTCAGCTGCCACTGTACGGATAAAGGAGTTTCTGCTGCCGCTGTAGGGACATAGGGATGTTTGCTACCGCTGTATGGACATAGGGGTTTTTGCTGCCGCTGCTGATAGGATGCTGCGGGTTTCTGTAGGCGCTGGGAGGAAAATGGGGGGTTTCTGCTGCCGCTGACATGATGACGCTGGATGTTTTTGCAGCCGCATCAACTTTTATGTGATAGCATGGTTTTATAGACCTTTCCGAAAATCACCATCGATTAGCCTACACACGGTAAATGTAAAGCCAAACGCCGATGGTGCTGCATAACTTTCAAAATAAAGTGGTCGAGGGTTTCAAGACCTCAATTCTTCTTAGTTGAGTTTTAAATAAGTTTTGAAGGAGATTATTGAGATATTCGAAGTTAAAAAAACCGAAAAGATGCAAATGATATTTGAAGTATTCATTATGTACTTATACATTATTTTCTTTATTGAATACTGTATGTTAACGTCACAGAACAGCGATCGGCGGCCGCCTTCCACCGGGCGGCCGGCGTCTTCCTGAGTAAGGAAGTAGTATATTATGTATGTAGTATTCAAAGAGTGAAAGCTCTCCATATCTGATATGATGGTTACAAATAAATAGCCGGTCATGTAGGTCTGGGCGCTGACGTCGGCAAAGCATAATCGTCTCTGCCGCCGACGCGAGATCAAGTTCAATTAGATGCCTGAGCCAGAAACCCGCATTAGCGCCGCTTATACGCAAGCGTCGCAACAACTCCCTCCGAGTATCTATGAGGATGCGGAAGGAGCAATCCCCTTCCCCTTCCCCTCCTAATATTTACACCGACTCCCTACTTTCTTAAAATTTTGACATTTCAAATTCTTTATTTTAGTTATCTATAAGTTTTACACTATTCTATTAGGGATCGTTAGATCTGAACGTAGGATTTTAGAAAACTTATAAGTTCTTCTTCACATTGAAAAGGCGTAAATTTCCACGTAGGTATCCAATAGTGAAATAGTACCCAGATGAAATTATACAATAAACAATATGGTATATTAACTCGTGAAACTGGGGTTCCAACGATATGTCACTTACCGTATAAAATATTTATATTGTGTCTTTGTTAGCAATTTTTAATATAATTTAAAAATATCTTCTAGCGTTTATGCAATATTATATTATCTAATTTCTTACCAAGTTTCAACTTGATACGATCCGCTTTGTGATGAAGTGAAAATTAATTGTAATTAATTGTAATGTTTTAGAAAATTTATAATAAACTTTTATACTTTACGTTACTCTACTAGCTGTTTGGAAGTTATGCACCTGTGAAAGACGGACGAACTATTAGCTTCCGTTTTCTCCTCTTTGAAGTACGGAACCTAAAATAGTACTTAGCGCAAAATAAATTGTCAAAATGACTAAAATATCAACAACAGGCTTAAATCAAGGTCTATATTGTGGATTGTAAAAACTAAACAGGACAAATTCAAGCGTATTCACCATACGAATGATGAATAAAGAATAAAGAATATTACCCCCTCCCAAACAGAACCCTGAAGTTTAAACCCTAAGTCCGCCACTGAGCGACGCCTCCGTCGCGGCGCCGATCGACGTCGCCCGACGCGTCGACGTGGTCGTCCAGTTTGCATACAGATGCGACGATGAGGGCGTAGAGTAACTGCCTCTTATGAGCCATCGTGGTCGGTTTAGGGTTATTGGATGTCTCGTGTATTTGGGATTAACTCCGCCCCTGGCGTCTCGTGAATTTAATTCGGCTCACTACTAATCATAGAACATCGTACGAGTAATGCGATGCCTGTCTTCGATAGATCATGCATCGATAGTTGTTGCATCCACTGCTGGAAATGCACCACTCCAATCTTCATTCAGTCCTCCTGACCTTCACATGTACGAAACCACAGTTTGCCTACGATGAAGCATGAAAATCTCTAAATTGTTTCTGCACTTTAGGTAAAATAAGACCACGTAATATAGGTACTAATTTTAGTACTGTAATAGTATGGTTCCTTCTTTTACCTTAGGAACCCTAAGAACTGCCCGACTTTATTATTTCTTGATAAAAGTACATAGCGCTTTTTTTGTGTTCAATATTTAGAAAAATATTAATTGTTACACTATTATTAAGTCACACTGTTATTCTTTAGACTCATATTTAATTAATGGATTAACGATGGCTTCTGGTGCCCGTCCGTTGTACCACAGCATATATATGGCTAAATAATAATAAGCCATATATATGCTGTGGTTGTACGAAACGTCAAACTAGTTCCCATTGAAGCGCGTGACGTAGCGGGCGAAACGTCGACTTATGTAAGTCACAAACCCTCTGGTAATCCGTAAAATTAAATATTAATATTAATTATTTTTGCTTATGCAATTATAATTTATTAAAATTAATTTAAACCTGACTGTTTTTAAGCATGATTGTTGAATTGTTTTTTTTTTAATGAATTTATAAACATGAATTGAGTTTAATCTAGCCTACTATTTTTACCACGAATACGAATTCCTATAGGTTCTTTGTTTTAGTAATGCAAGATTCAAATAAAATTTCCCATTAATATCTTTAAATTAAACATTGCATTCTACACCTCGGGTGCGCAATATTAATCCAAAGTGACACCTCGAATGAGGGTAGAGCTAGCTTCCCTAATGAATTCATAATCTCTAAAACCCGTTCGATGAGGAACACATCCCCCACGGACCAACTAATTAAATTCTGGCCCATACATTAGTCATGTGAATCCTTTTCCGCTCTTAAGCATGTATGTATGTATGTATGCACCTATGTATAATATCTGGTTATAGTACAGGTATATATTTCAATGATGACTATGTGCTCAGTGACCGACGAAAATATTATTTATTTACAGGTATACATGTGATTCAGTAAGCCCTTTCTAAAACGTCTTTCCTAAATCAGATTCTGTAGCGTAAATAAACAACTTCGTCATTATAATTTTTTTCGAAATTTAAGAAAACGTCATGATGCCCATACATATTTATGATGGTAAATTGGAAAAAATTATGGAGATCGTGAAATTCTCTTTGAAATATTGTAAAAAATCTTCGTCAGTCTGGCGCAAGCCATACATCGTGCATCCCATAAAAAAATTACAAAGGCCTAAGTTAGTTTGAGCTCCAGAATCGCCCATTAATTTGTATTGTTTCGTATTGTTTATTGAGCAATATTGAGCATTCAAGGCAGTACATGTAAAAAAAAAATTATTATGTGTAATGAAATGTTTGGCGATTTTCAATATTTTAACTGGTTTTTGAGGTAAAGATAACAATGTAATAGGATATGACGGATATGAAGTAAGGATAAGGAGTACAGGTGAAAAATAAATCACTGTAGAAACTAAGGAAAACGAACTGATGTCTGCAGCAACAGAAGCAACGCCTTTAACGCTTTGCCACAAACTGGAAAATGTTTGTTAATCAACGTACCCTTACAACATCAGCCATTTGATATTAATTATCCCTGAAGGCACCGCCGCCGCCAGCTGCTGCGTCGGTTACGGAACCCTTCGTGACCGACAGTGTGCGCTCTTCCCTATTTAAATTAAATTAAAATATTCGGGGCTGACCGCTGGCGACGCTGGGTGACAAGTGTCCGCAACGGCTTCCAATTTGCATGCAAAAATAAAGTAACAATTCGGCGCCGCTGGCGCTGTTGAAAAGCAAAACCAACAACTGATATAGGTATCTATGTAATTCTGTGTTATTGTTGATTTAAATAGGTTTTTTTTTTTATGGAAACTGACACGGTTGGCTACATCACCTACAACGTCCGTGATGTCAGCCCATAACACCGGGTGAGCTAGGTGCCATATCAGTGCTTCCCCCTTTGACCGTGCCGGCTACACTGAACTGGTCGGAAAACACAAACTATTTACATAGCCGTTTAGACCGACGTTTCATTCGGTATACCAATATATATACATTTTTTTAAATTTTTTTTTTATGGAATCCGGTATGGGTGGCTGAGTCAGAGGCAGCGGATGCTCCGACCAGCCAATATCACCTCCGGGAAGGTAGGTGCCATACTGGAGACTTCCCTGATTGCTGGCTATACTGGACTAGAGGAGAACACAACCGAGGCTGCTATGCGGCCATCTTACATCCAGTACGGTGGTACCAACCCAGTCGGCTACAATTTGAGCCTACCACCTAGTAAGGGGCAAGGGAAGGGACCTACAGTTTCACACCGGTTCCGAACGATGAAGCAACAGGTGTAAGTATGTACTTAAATTTTTTCGTTAGAAAAAACTCATTGGTCCGCCGACCGGATTCGAAACGCGGACCTCTCGCATGAGAAGCCGATGCCCAAACCACTCGGCCACCCGCCGCTAAATGCATACAAGGCGAACGTGTGCAATGTGCATAAAACCGAATATTTTGATTAGCGAATCGATTGATAGATCATATTACTTTACACTGCCTAAAGAGTTTATACTTATGTACGAGTAACTACAGTAAAACAATTATTTATTTATATTTCAATTGTTTATTAACGTAAATAAATAATAATAACGTTAAGTTTTTCGCTCCTATTGAATTTGTTTCTACTTTCGGGTTTACATTTAATAAATTAAATTTGAATTAAGGTAGGGTTGTGATTCGTTTCCGCGGTGCACTGAAGTCAAATTGAGGAGGTGCACGGAGATGCGTGGAAACAAGCAAAAGCTACACGGGTTGATCCTAGCAGCGACGACAACAGCAGTGGTCGTCTAGTGCAGGCTCGCTGGCCACGTAGACCAACAATGTCAAGATAGGATATTGCATTTATTGGCAAGGTGACATCTCTGCTGCGTACTGCGCGCAGTCTCGAAGCTATGTGACGTCACATCTACCGCGCACCATTGACAGTAAGTAGGTCGGGTGATAATTGTTCAGTAATGGTCAGTGTGTGAAGTCCCCTACAATGAGATGTTCGTGTTTGTGATGTGTGTTTTTGTGGAAGCTAACATGGTTAGCTCCATCACATATTAGACTCGTGCAGTCAGCTCATAACACCTTGGCAAACTAGTTGCCATGTCAGTGGTTCCCTTTGGTTATGTGTGTGTATCGTATATATTTTATAGTAGTGATCGTCGGGATCAGCAGTTTTCAAACATCACCCGGCCCACAACAAACAATAACAATTTTTTTAAATCGAACAACTTTACTCACGGTTCAACTCCGAGCTATGTGGCTCGACGTTTTGGGTCAATCGTATGGTCCATCTTCATGAGCACTCTGCCTTGTGCGACGGTTGGCAGAGAACTGTCAAATCTCCGTCCGTCGTTGACGAAGTGGAACCGTGAGTAAAGCTGTTCGATTTAAAATAATGTCTAACAACCACGGCAATTTAAAAACACATATAAATAACAGGTTTACTTAACCGAATGAATTGAGTGCGAAAAGTTAATGTGTATATAGGAAGACGACGCGAACGGGTCTAATTTAGTTCTTCTCGGGGATCTATAAGAGCAAATGTCGGAACCAGTTTCATTTGCGGCTATCTAAATTATATTTCAGTCAGAAGTTCCCCGGAAAAAATACTATTCCAATGCTGACCTGAAAACTTCTAACAACAGGTCGACCCTAAGTGCTTATCCTAGCACACTTCGTGCATGGCTGGTCGCAAATGAGTGCGATCACGCGCCACCGCCGCACGTGGTACTAATGACCGGCCGTCTGCACCCAGCCTCTAATACACACAATATTTACATAGACACGTGCAGACAAATCATATACGTACAGAACGGGTTAAACCTTACATGTGTACACATCGGTCCACGACTGAACCTTGCTTACGTTGACTTATTTGGCTTCCATAAATATCAGCTTTCGACCAGTTTTATGTTTGTAAATGAAATGCATTGGGAAGAATTCTTTATCAGGACCACAGACTAGGGAAAAATATATTATTATATATAAATAGCTTATTTTTCCCTAGTCTGTGATCAGGACTTACTATTTAGGTCTCTCGCACACTGTGATCAAATTGACGGGCAGAGATAAAGTCGGGTTTACATTGCGGGACCACCATTTTTTTTTATGGAAACTGACACGGTTGGCTACTAACACCGGATGAACATTGTGCCACGTCAGTGCTTCCCTTCGGTCGTGCCGGCTACACTGAACTGGACGGAAAACACAAACTATTTACATAGCCGTTTCGACCGACCTTTCATTCGGTGCGGTGGTACCAACCCGGGTGGGTTGAACCCTACCACCTAGTAATATAAGAAGGGAGTCATATCCCTTAATCGCCTTTTACGACATACACGGGGAGAGATGCAGTGGGGCTATTCTTTTAAAGTACCGGCCCCACACGGTACGACTAAATATTAAAATCAATGATTTTATTGAAGTAATTAAATTGTCAATTTAATGACGTTATTATGCATGTTTTGGTATATATTTAAAAGAATAAACCATCGTTAAGGTTCGTATACATAACTGATAACGTGGAACAGAGTAACAAGGGAATGCAAATAATAATAATTATTATGTACTTACGTAGATAATTAAAGAAAATTCTAATATAATATTTAAACAAATGTTAGGTTACCAAAATTAGTATATAAGAAATGCAAAAGTTTATCGTCTTATCTGGAATAGCGAAAATAAAATGCGAGTTATGTATGGGCCAAAGTTGTGCGATAAATAATGGTTTCTCGAGACATAATTGCTGTAATTCCATGAATAATTACTGCCACAGAGCAATTAAATGAATTACAAACGAGGAACCAACTGCTCTGTTTCACTCAGTTGCGAGTACAGTTAACAAAAAATAAAAGCGTAGAAAATAACTATTGAGAAAATTAACTACTATAGTTTTAATTTTAGAAGAACTGGAGAGTATAAATCTTAATTAGGTTAATTTGAAATAACAAGAAACTTTAGTTTTAATTTATATTATTTTAGTTTTATGAAAATAAAGGTAGTATACTGAAGAATATAGCACCGAAGTTTAGTTTTAAATATTCAATTTACTTGGAAATAAAAAGGCCTCATAAATTACTCAGCAAATTAGACGGCCAATATAAATAAACGAAAAATATAATTAGAAGCAGGGAGATGTTCAATTATGTTTTTAAATGATTTTATAGTGTTAAAATAAATTGTAATATTTTCCTGTACTTACCTAACACATTTTTCTGGCAAAACTATTATTTTTTTCTTATACAAATTACATTACACGATGCAAAATAGGATGAGCACAATCTTGTAAAAAGCGTTTTTCCGCCCTGTGTTATGTATGTATGTACGAACGGCTCGGCAGCGCGGCGGCGGCGGCGGGCGGTGCCGCTAAAGGGGTGCTCGGTAGCTCCAAATGGTCGTTAGCAGAAATGATTCCAATTAAGGTTAGCGTTATTGCGTTTCGAGAAATTAAATTGGCTTCCGCCACCACATTACTGGGCCGGAATGGAAAATGCATTGTCTCGCCTTTGAAAAGCTCGCCCTTATTACTCGCCAAGAAAGTGTCACAATTAAAACGGAGACCTTAAATGGCTAATTCGTTTGCACGTGTTATGAAAAGGAGCGCAGATTTATTACTTCAGATAAAGTATTTATTTTAATGAAAGAAACTGTGAGAAATTATAATTGGAATTATTTTCCCTAACGTCTCTCTTTAAAATTCCATACCAAAACGTTCCTCCATAAATCACACAACACAAGCTCCTATCTGCTGCCGACTTTGAAAATAAACAAAAATTGTCGTCAGCACCGGACGTGACATGGCTCGCTTCCAACAGACCGGCGGCGGTGGCGGAGGGACGGCCCTGCTCTGCGGGGAGGGCGGGCGGCGGCGGCCCCGTATGGCCAGTTAGTTACGCCACGAATTATAGAGGCCATTACGATTCATTAGGGCCAGTTAGGCTTAAACCGGTGTTTACCCTACACACACAACCTGCCGCACACACTCACACACCGATTGAATTCTACGCTCATCGATTCGAAAGCGCCGGAGATGCGAGTGCGAGTGGGACGATAATAATTATCGCAGTTTTCACTAGATTATTATGCGACTCATGCGAGTGTGTGCGAGAAGGGTAGGTGTAATTAGTGGTGCACATTCTGCGGACGGAAGCTGCGAGACTTGGGCCCTGTGATTATTCAGATGTAAGCTTTTGTGCGAGAGGTTTTTTGGGGTTTCGCTCGCCCTCGTAATGAATGTCGCGTCTCCCGCTCCCGATCCGCTCTGACGTTTTCACGCGTGAATAGCGAAGCTGCGGACATTATTTCGGTTGAATATTTCCCGTTTTAATAGTAAAAAATTAATGCCCTCAATCTTGGAACATTCGTAACAGAAAACCATGAACAATGGTGATTTATGGTTTATGGAAATTGATACGGTTGGCTACATCAGCTACAATACCCGTGATGTCAGAACATAACACCTCGGTGAACTAGGTTCCATGTCAGTCCTTCCTCTTATTCGTGCCGGCTATACTGAACTGGACGAAAAACACAAACTATTTACTCGACAGACCTTTCATTCAGTGCGGTGCTGCCGACCCGGCAGAATAAACCCTACCACCTAGTAAGGTTAGAAGGGTAACATATTTTAAGAGCTTGGATAAGATCCAAATTAAGATTCAGATATTGGTTTCACCATAGAGAACACAGAACGTCAATAATATTTCATTGACATAAATTCATACTTATTTATATATGGTTCGTCATAATAATTTGTTTTGTCTCGTTTAGCAATGCGAACCGTAATTTATGGAAAAAATGGGCAAGCAACCTTATTGAGATATGATAATTAAATATTTACTTACACACTGTACTAAATGTATATTAATAACAGCCTACATCTAATAAAACAATACTTACTAAAATACAGAAGAACATAATATTGTTCAGGCTAAATTAAAAGATTCTTTTGAATATTAGAAGAAGTTAAAAGTAATAAATATTTACTTTTTACAATTACAAAAAAAATTATTTATAAAAGTGATTGTCAAGAAGAAACATACAAACAACAGACTCTAGAACACATTTATTTAACTAATAATATAATAACGTCAGGGTCTCTTCAGCCATTGTCGATTAGTGTGAAAAAGATTTTAGACGCTCTGAGTTACGTGTGCTAATAATTTGTGACTTGCGCCAATAGTCTGTGCCAATAGTCTCAAAAGTGTGAATATTCTTACATAAATATTACCAGTACTATATAAAAATGGCACACTATTAATATTCCGAAAGATTTGAAAAAGAGTAGGCTAGTTCGTTATCTGCTCTATATTTTTAACATTTTTGTGAACGTGTTAATATTTAAAATTTTCATTTATTGGTAATTTAACTTCACGCCTCACTCGTTCAGCCAAAAAGGCGAGTTTCCAGTAAGTGAGTGAAATAAAACCCGCCCGCTCACTAACTGCTGATGGGTAAAGGGAATGAGGGGACGGAAGGCAGCGCTTAAGGGGTGGAAGGGGTGCGTAAATATCAGACCACTTCAATATTTTTTATCTGAGTACACTGAAGCGTTGCATTTTCACATTTTATTAACAAATATGAACGTACGTCACCAATAGTTGGTATTTTCAACTATAGGTGACGTGAAATAATATTTCACGAAATTTCAATTTCAATACATACATACATATATATAACTTCTTTCTCAGTGAGGTAGGCAGAGACAACGGATCTCCAAGGATCACTATCCATACACCTTTGCCGCCTCTTGCACTCTCATAATCGTCGTCGTCACTCAATTGCAGTCGTCCTTGTTTTCACAACCCTCAAATTGCTTACCTATTCAAATTAATAAATAAAAACAAAAAAACAACATTTCATTATTATATATATAGAACCAGTGGCAACCCTAAATAAATCATACCAATAGTTAATTCCTTGAAATTGTTATTATAATTCATACTTATAAGGATTTAAATAAAATAAATTGTATAATGTAAAATGCACACCCGATCTGCAAGGCGGCGAACTTTTCCGACTTTCCTACTGATATTCACTTCATTAATATTTTTTATTTCTTTAAATTATAAGATATAATTTTCAATATTAAAAGGAAAATAAGTTAATTTGAAAATATTCGATCAGAGTTCGAGGATTGGTAAGTACCTAAGCTTTTTTAAATTTGTCAGTATGTCCAACATATTATGAAATATATCATTTTTATCTCGTTAATTATGAGTCTCCAGCGTTTTCCTAAAAGTATTCACACTTGTTTACGAAGATACTATTTTATCAAGTTTCGTTCAGCATTTAATGCAGCAGCACCAGCACTAGCAAACACTCGAGTAGCGGATGAATCGATTGGGAAGTACCCTGCGAGCCGCGCCGCTCCGCAGGGCTCAAAGGTAAATAATTGCCATAACTTGTTCACGATGGCACTTGGCAGCCTACTCGACACGAGTGCAGTGATGCAACGCGATGCAACGCACTGCGGACCGCTATGCGTCCATATTGGATTCAAAGTTCCTATAAACAGGGCAAACTCTTGAGTAATTTTTATCCAATTAAGAGAAAATAATGTATTTATATAGGTTGGATGGGACGAGATAACCATAGCATGTAAATTGTGAAAATACCTTGTCTCCGCCACCCCTATTTGAGAAATTTCGTTACTTTATGTATGAAAAAAGTCGCCAAGTGCGAGTTGGACCCGCGCAGCGAGGGTTCCGTATAATCACTCAATATATTTGTATTATGTATGTACAAAAACAATTGTATGGGTTTTTAAATTACCGTGGTAAAACAATTGTTTTAGAAAATTACGAACCGCCTAAATAACCACTACAGGAATGGTTTGACTGTGAGGCATTCGTGTAGTTGAAATATACAAAAATATATTTCTAATATGACTTAACGACATATTTACAATTTTCAGATTTTTCCTTTACTTGTGATGTTAGACCTTGCTTCTTGCCAAATTACTCTAGGTCAACAGTAAGTACCCTATAGATTTTGATTTAATTTGAGTGGGTTTGCAAGTATTAAAATTTGCCATAAATAGCCGCATCTTTTGATTATGTTGATTTAGAAGCTTTCATTTTGTATAACTCGAAGGGATCGCAGACGTTAGTACTTCATATTAACCTCAACCTGTTCCTGAGAAAAAAGGTCTAAATATGTTTTGTTGAATTTGGAATGCTAATTTAGAACGGAGGACTACACACACACTTACCACATTTTCCAGGATTTCTTTAGCTGCACTGCACGTACAGTTTTTTGCCTAAAACCACAACCAAAACGCTCCTGAAGGAACAAACGTGGAGCGAACAAAGCAAACATTTGTCCAGAAAATTCAAGATTAAATGAATCTCATTAAAGAATATGCGCTCAATTTATCACGGTTTGCCTCCCCGGGCCGACGCATTACTGAAGCCATCTGTCCACGAGTGTGTAGCTCTTATGGTTATAGTAATAAGGTTCGAAATCTTGCTTAGATGGAGCTTGCTAGCGGACTATGCACAAATACTATCTATTGCTGTCTGGCTAACTTTTTGTTGCACAACCCTAAAACATTGTTTTGATCCTATACACAAACCCAGGCATTATATAAACAATCGGTAACATAAAATTCAATACATAGGAGTCGAACTGAGAACCTCCTCCTTGTCTTTGAGTCGGTTAAATTTAAAAAAACTAAACACAAAAAAAAAGATGATGTCGTGGGACACCCGACAAAAGCGACGCTTCTTACGATTTGTATTTAAAATCTAATTATTAATTGAATTTCGATTGGGATATTTATGCGATCTTCCTTTCGACTTCAAAAGACTCTCATGGATGGCGCAGCCAACGCTTCTCATTGGCCGTGCAGCGCTAAGCACTTCGTTGCAACTTCGTTCGTACTTTCTTCGTGACGATTCTTTTATGAGTTAGGTCCCCATACCAAACGTGTATTAAAAAGATTCGCTTCAAAAATAATGAAATTACAAAAGAATTTTAAAAAATTGTTCAACCTTGCCAGGTTTAACGCGTCCATGGAACCCCAAAAAAGCCAAAATCCGCGCACTAAGCCCCGCGGCTATCTAATAACATTTATTACAGCTCCACTTCCGGTCCCCCGGGGTCCACTTCCGCTGCTGATAAACGGCGTCCATTTTTGCCGCCAAATTTATTTATTGGTGGCTATTTTGTGATAATTCCGATTGGTCGCGCGCCGAGTCGCGTTCATTTGGAAATCGTCCAGATTTTGGAGTAAGCTAGGTATATTTTCAAACATTTAAAAACATTTTCATATTCTATTACCTATTTACACTTTGTGTACATAATACAAAATATTTATTTATTGATATACATATATGAACAAATCACTCTCGGATAAGTTGGAATTCCGTCTATTTCACATGCATGGGACAATCGACAGGAAGGAGGGGATGTGAATAGGTCCCGTCAGGCCGACATGGCAATCGTAAGCCCCGCATGCGACCGAATGTTCATGGGCGTCGTTAAATACATTATGGGTAGCACGGCGTCGCACGTCGCTCTTTCTATAAAAAACACACAATTCTTCCAACATATATTTCGACTTCCGTCGTCATCAGTATTATACATTTAAAAAATATAGATAAATTTAACAATATTTAATTGGAGTTTGAGGTGTCAAATGATAATGACGAATGATAGATGGCGTTGTCATGGGTTTGTATTCGAAAAATATGTTAGAAGAAGTGTGTGTTTTGTAATATATATATAAAAAGTTGCCGTTGATCCCCATGATGGGTGAATATTTTTATGTAAGTAATTTGTTAATTTACTTTATATATTATATTTTGTTCTGTTCATGTTCTGAACTGTTCATGTGCAATAACGGTGTAATGTAATTGGCTGTATATATATATTTTTTTACATTTAACTAATTTCATTTAATAATTTGTGTTATTGTTTAAACGTTCCTAATATTATAAATATATATATAAAAATGTATATTAAAATGTAAAAAAACAAATATTGATAATAACAGAAAAATTTTTATTCATAATTTTTTTATCAAAAGAAAACTTGGTCTGAAAATTTGCTTTACGAGTATTTTACTTACTATCGGCTATTTATTGTCACACTAACTTGTTTTATGGCTACAACAACAGGATCTAAACAAGTTTCTAGAGCGGTCTAGTCACTTTTGAAAACTGCTAAAATCTACAGATGTTTTTCTGTAGATGTTTTTCTGCTAAAAATCTACAGAAAAACAAACAGCTTACTTTTTGCTTACCATTGTGTTGACTTACTAGAAACGTTTCCCAAACTGCGACAATCAATTAATAAAAATAATTTATCTCCTATTTTCCTCTGAAAATATCTCATAATTAATTTCACGAGAAAATGAAATATTCGCATCACTTACCCGTAACTCAGCCGCTCTCACACGCACTAATATACTCATTCACACCAAATATTCCGATATCCTATTAATATCTTCCACCTACTACGTACACTCATCCGCAGAAATCCCTTTCCAAATCACCATCGAATTCCCTTGAACTTGATGGTAAAGTACATTCCAAAATCATTGATAGAACAACGGTGAAAGCGACAAGCTATTCTCATCGAAGTGTTGTAATCGCGTCGTGCAGTAGGCTTAAGGCGGTGAAATAGTGGTTCGATTTATGACGTGAAGTTTTTCGCTATCGCACGCTATCCCGCCGTAACTAACAGGCGACACTCAACAAGCTTCTATTATAGTACTGTTGCGATGATTTACGTACGGTAATTACGGAAAAGCGTAGCATTGCTTTCTTGTATAACTGTTGAGAGTTATAAATAATTAATTATAGTGAAATATATGAGTATAGATTAGGACGTGGACTAATTGAGCTGAGTTGTTAGGCTCCTGCTTATAATGGCCAAATTCTAAACTCCTACCCATGTGGGGTCGGTACAGTACCGTGTAGGGTCCTCGGTAGGGTCGGTACTTATGGCCAAGAAGAAATAGCCCCACTGCATCTCTGCCCGTGCATGTCGTTGGGTGCCTAAGAGATACGGACAGTATGCCGTGCATAAGAGCGACAGGCTAACCACCTATCACTTTTGCACGGTCCTTCCACCGTGTCATGTAGCAGCAGGTGAATCTTCTTGCCTTACTTGCTGCTTGATAGTTTTGTGGTCCTAAAACTTTGCTAAATGTGGTGGTTGGTGTCGTGCTGTAATTAGAGTATGCTTGCAGCAAAACACCGACTACTCTACTTACCCCGATTGTCGGAATACAGCGTGTGGTATGTATGTATATCCAGTAGTGCACACAAAACTAATGAACGATTTATATACAGAGCAAACAGTAAAACAAAAAAACCGGCCAAGTGCGAGTCGAACTCGCGCACCGAGGGTTCTGTATCGCCATGTCATGGTCAGCGCCACTCACGCCATCTATGTATTACTTAAAATGCTTCATACTCTTTTCGGTAGATGGCGCCCATAGACTTTTGGTTTCTTGTATGGGAACCCCTGTGATTTTTTTACTTTTCTTATTTTTATTATTTGTTGTTATATCGGCCATAATAACACATAATATTCTGTAAAAATTTCAACGGGCTACCTATTACGGTTCAAGAGATATACAGTATACAGCCCTCGGACAGACGGACAGACAGACAGACAGAAAGACGGCGTAGGCTTAGTAATAGGGTCCCGTACCGGATACGGAACCCTTAAAAAGGCACTTACCTAATAGTACCTATGTATCTTCCTGCGATATGTTCGTCCCACTCACAACGTTCATAGAGCCGTTTCAGATAACGATCGCTTTCATGGTGAGTTTAACCATCATCACACAACTAAAGAGGCATGAAGTCATATATTCACTGGCGAGGATAATAGAGTAAAGGTGAAGTGGAGTTTATGTGCGACAGTGCGATGCGGTTCAACTGAAGGTTGGCCGATAGAGCCAGCGCTGTCCATCTGGGAGCAGGTAATCCGGAAATGGGCACAATTCAAACAGATAATAAACTAAGGCCCGCCACTCACGCGGCGATATGTTGTTGGAAGGTTTTTCATTTCCACACCACCAAAAGTTGAGAGGAAGAACTATAAAGTGATGCGCCGCCGCCGACTCGAATAGTCTTATTCCAATTATTAGAATTAGTGCAGAATCTCATTACACACGACGGCATTTTCGATGTGTTAGCGGCTCGTGGTTAGCGGTCCGAACGCGTGCGTAGTTAGTTGGCGACTAACTTCAGACAGGACTGTGGTCTTGTATTTAATGTGCCGCTTGGGAGCTCAGATAACCTATCTACCTCCTTTTAATTAACTTATAATATCATTGAATGAAAGAAATAAAAAATCGCTATCGGACTTTGAAGTGGAAAACCATTTTTACCTGAAGTAGCTAGGTTTAAATTTTTTTTATATGAGCCGACGACTCAACAAAATATTAGCCTCTTAATTGACCCACAGCGTCCAGTAGATGGCCAGCTCGGCAGCCCGCTGCAAACGGCTGAGTAAAAGCCGGAATCTGACCCTCGGGGCGCCGCTTATCCCGACCAACAAATCATTGGTCCCGCGTCACTCACAGATTTACCGCCCGACAACCAGGTGAATGGGCCCCTGGCGATTCGGAAAGAGACGCGATCTATTGCTGTTGTGTCCGCTGCGCGTAACTACTTTGATCTCGGGGAGACGGTGAAAGAGACGCGATCTATTGCTGTTGTGTCCGCTGCGCGTAACTACTTTGATCTCGGGGAGACGGTTGTCTTTTGTCTTTGAAAATTCGGTCAAGCGTGAGTTTTACTCACGCAAAGAGGGGTCCCTTGATGCGCTATACTATACCTGTCAAAAAATTATATCCGTATATCTTTTGTTTGTCTGCAGTGCAAACTACTTGTGGCGCCATCTATTATTCATCCCTTATATCATTGGAATGGTTGTATCAATAAATATTGATACAACCAATGGTAGTATCAATTATTAGTATTAGTATTAGTAGTACATCTAGTATGGTCTCAACCAATAAAATATATATTAAAACATCAAAAACATTCTAAACTTATTTTTATATTACCGTGGTTGTTAAACATTATTATGTTTGACGGCTTTACTCACGGAACTGACAGTTCTCTGGCAGCCGTAGCGCTGGCAGAATGCTCATGAGGATGGGGCCATACGTTTGGCCCAAAATGTCGCATAGCTCGGAGACGACCGTGAATAAAACCGTGAATTTTTATATGGTTCGATTTTATATGGACCCTTGCCAGTTGTGGCCAAGAACCCGACGTTTAAAAGATAATATAAGAAAATTGGGCAAACCTCTCTTATCTCCGAAACTACTGCGTCTAAAATTAAAAAAAACTGGGAATATAGGGCACCCCTTATAGTTTACAGGAAAACCTAAACTAAAATCCTAAATCTCAAAGTTCCCACGGAACACGGAATGGTACGGAACCCTCTCCACGCGAGTTCTACTCGCACTTGACCGCTTTTTGTAACAATGGTTACATAATATGTCAGCCTCGGTAGCTCATTGGTGCGGTCGTCGACTGCTGTTAAGCAACCCTGATCGTGGTCAGTACTTATCCAAGTGACCGCTCAACCGTTGAAGTCTGACCGTGGTTTGGTTTCCACGTAAAACTGTAGGTCCCTTGCCTTCTTACCTTAATGTGTGTAACTTACCTTACCGTAACGTGGTAGAGTTTATCCTGCCCGGGTTGATACCACCGCACTGAATGAAACGTCGGTCGAAAAGGCTATATAAATAGTGCATGTTTCCGTCCAGTTCAGTGTAGGTAGCCGACATGAAATGAAGGGAAGCACTGACATGGCACCTAGTTCACCCGGTGTTATGGGCTGGCATCACAGATGTTGTAGGTGATGTAGCCAACCGTGTCAGTTTCCATAAAAAAATGTGACAACCATACTTACCGGTGGTGGCGACGCGACAACAACGGCGCCATGTTTTCGTCGCTTTTGCGCTACCGTCCGTCCATCGCCCTTCGTCCGTCGCGTCGCTTCATAATTAATGATCATTTCCGGCTTAGTGAGATTTTTCACTCAGATCTGGAAAAAAATGATAACGTCACGTTGTATGGAAGATGCTTGCGCAATTTACGACAGAGATTAATAATGGTTTTTGAAAGCTCAAAAAATCTGTTCGATAACTTCTAATAAAAGGTGTTCGAGAATCATTCTTATACGTGATGTTCGAACGAGTGGTATTGAGTTATTTTCTAAAAAGCTAAAATACATTTATTTCAAGTTATTATGATTTTATACAAATAATTTTTTTTATTTTTTCAATTCAACGACCTAATTTCCTTGGGCGTCGTCGGTCGTTAGACACCTTATGGGTGGCTAAAGCGGAGGCTTAGTAATAGGCTTCCGTACGGGATACGGAAACCTAAAAACTAGGATAACGGTTTATCGATTTCCAATTCTGTAGTTAAAGTTCGTAGCGCGCTTTCATAAACTTTATATAAACTGACGGAAAATTTCGCTACTAAAAATTAATAGAACTTTCTCACACGTTTGCTGACTCGCCAAGTGCAGACGTCCCTTCTAGGAGTCGATTATGGCATTAAGCTCCAATAATATACATTAATACAAATTATGGTTACAATGTATTTTGTTTACTATTTTATGTTTTACAGTGACAGCATCCCTGTACTGACAGGGACCGTTATAAACCCAAGCAACCCTGGGCGTAGGAGACGTCGTCGGCGGTAGTTTTAAAAGAAGTCGTATATCAGTGATAAACCACGTTAACTATCATGAAGGCTACCTCGGTATGAATTTCGATACAATGTGTATCGTACTCGTCTCACAGAATACACAGATTACACAAATAACACAAATCCAATAAACTGTCCGTATTATCGAACAATTTTCACGTTGTTTACCCAGAACAACATCAGCTATCTCCGCTAAGCTCAACCGGAAATACGAATCGTGAAAAAAAGGAGTTGGCACGGGCGGAAGTTGCGAGCGGAAAGCGAGCGCGCGACAGCACCGCCCCGGCGCGGCGGCGCGCGGCGGTACCGGAGAGAATTAAAAATTAAAAACCGAGGTCTGCATCCGGCAACACCGTGACTATAGATAGAGCTTCTAAAGAATAAGACCTATAAGCTTTTGGCTTCATGGGGTCGATTTCTTGACTTGTATTCAGATTTTTGTTTTATTTCTTGCCATTTGTATGCTGCCCGTATCCCGGAGATCACGTGCCAGGTGAAATGACGAAATCAAGTATGTCGGCGGAAAGTAGCGGTTCCCTACCGCTGTAGGTCGGGAGGACTGGAAAAAATTGGAGAGGCATATGTCTAGCAGCTAATTCTTTTTTTGTATAATTTCATCCATAGGTAGCGTTCCGTGTGGGGCCGGTACTTTAAAAGAATAACCCCACTGCATCTCTCCCCGTGTATGTCGTAAAAGGCGACTAAGGGATACGACTCCCTTCTTATATTACTAGGTGCTAGGGTTTAACCCGCCCGGGTTGGTACCACCGCACTGAATGAAAGGTCGGTCGAAACGGCTATGTAAATAGTTTGTGTTTTCCGTCCAGTTCAGTGTGGCCGGCACGAACGAAGGGAAGCACTTACGTGGCATCAAGTTCATCCGGTGCTATGGGCTGACATCACGGATGTTGTAGGTTATGTAGACAACCGTGTCAGTTTCCATAAAAAAAAGTACCGTACGCTTGAATACATTGAATACATCGAAAATGTCGCCAATTATAATTCAATGCGAAAAAAAACTGGCATTAATGAAATTATCCAATAAAGAATATTTATTTATTTAAATGAAAAAGTACCACATAATTTGCTCTCAAATTGCAATAATAATATGCAAAAAGTAGGTGTCTAAGAAGGGTTCTAATTAATTATTATTAATCAAAGAAAAATATTGACTTCAGCCGAGTTACCTTGGCCGTTCTTTTTCGCTGTGCTATATATTCGCATGACGTTTTTTATTGACATACCCAAGTGTAACTTATTACTAATTGTATTAATAACTAATCTGTGACTGAAAATTAATATGCATATTGTTATAAAATGTCCATTATCTCTCATTAATTACACAATAAATCATTTCCCCTTTTTCTAGATATAATAACGTGTACTAATACAAAATTTAATCTTATTTCCAGACACTAAACACAAGTAGACAAAATTTGTAACTCTCACACCCAGTCGCCCCCAGACAAAGCTTCGCCGCAAACCTGAATTCTCTACCTACCTCTCATCTATACGATGGTGAAGATACTCCATTAAAGTTCTATGTAACGCAGGCACGGTCCGGCTATGTACGAGCTCCAACTTTCAAGTATATAAGGCGAGCGCCCACATAAGACTTAGCACCCAAGCTATATACACAGTGACTTCGGGCGGGTAGAAATCGTTAAATATCACTTGAAGAGTCCGATTTGCGATTTTGCACAGTTTGAGAATAAGGAGAGGATTGCCAAGATGAGTTTTGCGCAGTTGATTGTTGTGTGTATAACTGAAGAAAGTTCGTATGTCCCAGTTCGTCCTTTTTGCTCGGATGGGCGTCTTCCCGGGCGGGCGTGGCCTCGTCTGGGCGTGTTGGGGGCGGGCGAGATGTCTTACTCTCGCCTTTTTTTTTCAGTGTCGCCCGCCGCCGGAGATAAGGGCCGAACTTCAGCCGTTATCGTGAGAATAAAACTTTGCGAGACGTCTTTATTTTATGGGGTGTTTTTGCGCTGACTTTTATACAAGTTCCTCTATTCAGGTTGTTTTCACTCGTAATGCCATTTGGTTAAATATATAAATGATCTCTACCTGTAGTTTTATTACATGCGAAAAGATTATTTAAACTATTAGTTATTACGGTTTAAAAACCGTAATATCCTATAATACTTAATAAATAGAGCTAAAATATTCCATATAAAAACAATAATTTCATCCAAAAGTGGTAGAATGAATTAGTACCCTGGAGTATCTCTAAAAAAGCGTCCAAGTGCAAGTCGAACTCGCGCACCGAGGTTTCCGCACCACAAAAATAAACGTTGAAAAAAACCGCCAAAATAACAAAGAGGTAAATATAAAATCGCCAAAATAACAAAAATGTACTAGCGTACTAGAGTCATCGCTCCGAAGAAATATACAGAGAAACGGTGTCCCAGCGACTGAGGTATGGGGTAAGGTAGCGGGGAGGCGGACCGCTGAGCCGAGCGGAAGAGCGGGAAGCGTGTGGGAGACGGGCTGGCGGCCGGTGTGGGGGGCTCGCGCGTGCGGGAGAGGGGCAAGGGGTAAGAAGTAAGCCAGAGGGGCAGGGAGAACGATCGCAGTCGTGCGTCGGTGTGCATATTGTCTTTTTAACACTTCATCTCCAGATTCGCCATCACACCTTCGACTAGCTTATTTATTATTACTGGCGCTTGCGCGCGGCGCGAGGCGCGATCGCAGCAGGCAGGCGACGACTGCGGCCTCTCGCGCTCGACTAAGATACTTGAGGACCGTGAACCGCAACTCGTTAGAACATGCTAGTTGGCCGAGTGAGTTCGAGTGAGTACGTTAGCACATAATACCTCTTTGCAAAATAACACATATTCTGTGAAAATTTCAAACGACTAGCTATTACGTTTCCAAATATACAGCAGTAGGACGGACGGACGGACGGACGGACGGACGGACAGACAGCCAGACAGACGTTGTAGGCTTAGTAGGTAATAGGGGGTACGGAAACCTAAAAACGTACGAAAACGATAATAATATACCTAATTTAAAGGAAATTTAATGTAGCATTTAGTTAGTATAGAACT
This sequence comes from Nematopogon swammerdamellus, assembly GCA_946902875.1. Classification (NCBI taxonomy): domain Eukaryota; kingdom Metazoa; phylum Arthropoda; class Insecta; order Lepidoptera; family Adelidae; genus Nematopogon; species Nematopogon swammerdamellus. The sequence goes on from OX336337.1 coordinate 7,715,736, forward strand.
GACTAACATACTTAAGTCCTCGGTAGCACATGTCTAATAGCGTCGTTTAGTAACATTCACCTAAGCCTGGCAATGCCGCGAGCGCAGCTAAGAAAAGCTAGTATTTAATTTAATGTTTGTTTTGTTTCAACTGCTTATCACCCAAAATACACAAATATGTATCAGCTCAAAGGTATTAATTCCCCTATAGGCATATTTTTCCAATATTCATATATAATACATTTAATTATAGGTAATATAATTATATCATGTATTTAAGGACCCAACAAAAACACCAGCTTCACTTCTTGTGACAACATTTTTTTTGCGTTAAAACATACTAGTCCCAAAGATATATTATGTACTAGCATACTAGATAAATCACTCGGCCAACTAACATGTTCCTCCGAGTTGCGGTTCACGATCCTCAAGTCTCTTAGTCGAGTGCGAGAGGCCGCAGCGCGCAGTCGTCGCCTGCCTGCTGCGATCGCGCCTCGCCTAATTTAAACTAATATATTTACACATCTTCTTCGATGCGAAGGTGCGATGGCGAATCTGGAGATGAAGTGTTAGAATGAAAAGACAATATGCACACCGACGCACGAGTGCGATTGTTCTCCCTACCCCTACCTCAGCCGCTGGAACACCGCTTCTCTGTATATTTATTCGGAGCGATAACTCTATATAATATTTCCTCAAAGACTAGTCCGACAAAATATACCCCGTTTACTCATAGAACTACCACCCGCAGTCCTTTTACACACACCAAAAGGTCACCAGTATATCTTTCATCTAGTGGTTTCTGTTTCATCTGTATAAATGGTAAATACATATATGTATACTATTAGGCAGTGTGTGCATGTAACACATGTAACAACCTACCCGAGGTTGTTACATGTGAAAACTCTCTCGCCTCTGTGATGTCACCGCGCTGTGTTAAACGAAGCGGAATCCTGAGATAACATGCATACACTCGCACACTCGCACTCCCTTTCTACATTCACACAAACGTCCACGCACACATCCTCACCCTTATTCGCTTACAAGTATTATATTCACGCATCGTCACAGAAGCGTGTGTAAAGTGTTTAGTACCTACTTGCTTGAATGTTAACCCATATAGTCATCGTGGTAAATTACAAAAAAAATTGGCCAAGTGCGTGTCGGACCACGCACAATGAAGGGTTAGTCGGGAAGAACGTTCCTGGTTAAAATGCAAAGTTAATAATAAATTAGGTGTAGGCTCCAAAAACTAAAACACAAAGAAGCCACCAGAACCTAATTTTTCACCAGCAAGCTAGACATTTTGTGTCTATGACGAAATAAAAACAAAACACCATCTCCTCTCGCAGAACTTTCTTTCAATTCAATTAAACATTCTAAATTTGAATTATACAACGTACGTAGTTTTGCAACGTGGCAGCAACACTGTGAAAAATCAACTTTTTACGACTTTAGAACCGCATATCTCACCAAATAGTGGCTCAAACCAAAATAGTCCAGTCAAATTAAACATGAAAAGGGGGTCGTGCTTGCAAAAGGTCGTGTCGTTCTGAATTTTTTATATGTTGTTAGGACCTAAACCAATATTAAAAAACCAGATTTGCAATTTCCAAAGAGCTGTGCGAGCGGGGGTGTACCAAAAAAACCATGAAATTTTCGGACATTTTTCAGTTTTTGCTCAATATCTCAGTGAAGGAAGGGTCTGACCGGTATAGTCGCTATACATACTTTTAAAGTAGACTAAATTTGCCACAATTTGAGACCAAGGCGAGCTCTATACAGCCATTGGTTCCCAAGATACAGTTCTTTGAAAAAAGGCAATTTTTTTCAAAAAGTGTTTTTTTTTCTAAATGGTCACTTATTTTGTGAAATATCTTCTATAATACGTCTCCTACGTCAAATTTTATGTGAAATGAAGTTGTAGTAAATTTAATTGGCTTACATTTGAAATCAAACTCGTACCTGTCGGCTCAGCGGTTCTCTCAAAAACGGCAAATAACCAAAAACAGTCATAAGTGGATTGTGGGGGTAAATGCAAATAAACTGTTCTCACGTCTTTTTATGGTTTTATTTATCAAACAGTTACAATAATTTTACATGTTTTTTTCTTACAGAAACAATTGGGAACAGTTGCAGACAAATGAAGTACCCCGTGGCAATAACATTCTTTTTGGATCGTGAAGATCTGCTAATCTTGCAAGGAAGGCTATTTTAGGACGCCCGGCCCTTCCAGGGCAGCTCTTAGTGTGTTGCGAAATGTCTATCAAGCCGGGCGTGTGTTTCGTGTGTCGTGAGGACCTCGACACAGGTTCTGTTGTGATCATTAAAGAACGAGCACATTGGAAATAAATCTACCGAATTCAATTTTTTTTCAAAAAGGTTAGGCTACAGGGCAAACCCTTAACCCGATCGTCTTTGTTTAAGCTCAAATTGTAGCTGACTAAATTTTCCAGAGGAGTTTTTCTCAATTTTTTTATATCATTCTTCGTTTCCAAAATATCGAGCGCCAAAATCCAAATTCGGAAAAAATTTAATTTTTTTTTCACTATTTCGGCCATAACTTTTTTCGTTTTTTACTTTTTCGAATAATTCTTTTTGCACCTTACATCTCTCGTAAATACGCCTCTTTTGAGCTTTTTTTGAATATCATATCTTCACAACTGTCCGAGATATAAGGGGATCGCACATTTTCGTGAAATCGGTGCCTACACAGGAGCGATCGAAAAAACATTTCCAATATCGACACCGGCCATAAAATTTTGTATGATCATTGGTACAAGGAACAAAAAGGCGATGCGCAGTAAGAGCGGTTGAGAGTTGTGAAGGCAGCAGCAGAAATCATCGTGGAAGATATCCGCACACAAGTGTATGACACAAGTCAGTATCCCCCCTCGGACGATTTCTTCTACAATGTTGATTCTGTCATCCCTGAGTCACACGCCCGGATGGATAGACATTTCGCAACACACTGAGAGCTGCCCTGGAAGGGCCGGGCGTCCTAAAATTGCCTTCGTTGCAAGAATTGCAGATCTTTACGATCTAAAAGTATGATATTGCCACGTGGCCCTTCATTTGTCTGCAATTGTTCCCAATTGTTTCTGTAACAAAAAACATGTAAAATGATTGTAACTGTTTTATAAATAAAACCATAAAAAGACTGAGAACAGTTTATTTGCATTTACCCCCAAAACCCACTTCTGACTGTTTTTGGTTATTTGCATTTTTTGAGAGAACCGCTAAGCCGACAGGTAGGAATTTGGTTTCAAATGAAAGCTAATTAAATTTACTACAACTTCCTTTCACATAAAATTTGACGTGGGAGACGTATTTTAGAAGATATTTCACAAAAAAGTGACAATTTCGAAAAAAAAATCCTTTTTGAAAAAAATTGCCTATTTTCGAAGAACTCTATCTTGGGAACCAATGGCTGTATAGAGCTTGTCTTGTAGCAAATTTAGTCTACTTTAAAAGCATGTATAGTGACTATACCGCTCAGACCCTTGCTTCACAGAGATATTGAGCAAAAACTGAAAAAAGTCCAAAAATTTCATGGTTTTTTTGGTACACCCCCGCTCGCACAGCAATTTGGAAATTGCAAATCTGGTTTTTTAATATTGGTTTAAGTCCTAACAACATATAAAAAATTCAGAACGACACGACCTTTTGTAAGCACGAATGTATATCTTGACTGGACTAAAAAGTAATTTTAAAATTTATTTATAATGCTTAAGACCTGTTAAGACCTATCCACAACGATACTATAACGATACCCCACACGCTTAAGTACATAGATTTTTTTGTTTTTCATCCCTCAGTTACTTGTATGGTGTGCCACGCCTACTTTCTTTTTCCTAATTTCACCATTATATAGGTAGTGGTTCATAGAATACACCTTCCTTCCAAATTTCATTTATATAGTGCCAATAGTGTCTCATACACATCCGTATCACACATTTTATTATGTCATACGGTGTCTGTGACATACGGACGGACGGACAGACGGACACAGACGAAATATAATGGTTCCGTTTTTGCCATTTGGCTACGGAACCCTAAAGTTTCAATACCAACAATGAATACCTACGAAACAAACGTAGACATAACAAAGAAATCCCGTTTTAATTTTAACTTAATGTTCTAATAGTGTAGGAAAGTAAAGGCATACATCATCGGTAGGACAAAACGTTTAAAACTGCAATATTTTAAACATGTTAATATTGTTTATACATACCTCTTGTGATAGCTTGTTTCAAACTAACTAAATATATTTTATTCTCTAACGTCCTAACGTCAACGTCGGTGACGCTGACTAGTTATATTACTAGTCTCTGTCTAATTATATTACTAGTCAGCGTCACCGACGTTGACGGCAGGAAGTTAGAGAATACGGCCACTGCTCTAAATATATCAATCATGTCATGACTAAAAACTCGAATTAAATAAACCTATAGGCATTTAACAAACATTGATAATTGGTTTATATAAATGTCTATATACCTATCTATAAAGTCTATTTATCTACACTCGTTATGACACCGAAGTTTACCCGATACATCTTCATTGCCTCAGAATAAACGCTAAACATTTATAAAGCGCTCAGTATGCCACCTCCACATCGTATTGGCGACGTTATCCTAGCGTTTTCTTCGTGTTCCCTTGATGAAAATATATGAAAGGGTGCGTCAAGTGGAAGTGGGCGTTGTGCATTGGCGTGTACAGGGGCGCGGCACGGCACATTAGGCGCTTTCCCGCACAATTGCCCTTCAAAGGAAATGACGTCACACGGCCATTGGAGCTCCGCGCCGAGATAGCGCGTCTACATCCGGTCCGTCTTGTTGCCTCGCCCTTCGATTCTCTATGTTGCTAAATAAGTTATACTAAGGACTTGTAAAAAAAAAACAAAATAAAATAAAACATGTTCTGCGGTGCAAAAGGCTCTGCAATAAGAGACATTATTTTAGTACTACTATGGCTGGTGCTCTGACGAACTTGCTTCCCTTATCCCTCCTCCTCCCGTTCGCCTCCGCCAAACCCGCCATACTCTCGCGGAACACCCCTTTGTAATCGACAGAAGAGTTCTTCGAACTGCACGATTCTCTAAATCGTTCTTGTACCGCACTGCAAAGGTGTGGAACGGGCTCCCAGGGAATATCTTTCCCCACTCCTACAATCCACGGATTTTCAAATGACGGGTTAATAGCCTTTCCCCAGTAACATTAGTCCACCTCCAAGCCGGACTGGCACCTTCTCGGGGGTGAAATTGGTTGAGCCTGAGGCTTCGACCTCAGGCAGAGCCACACATTTCGGAAGCAATAAAAAAACTATACGCTACAACAGGTCACCTAACGCTGCCTATACTTTGTGTATTTCAGCCGTTGGTCAGCCGTCCATGCCTCTGCATAAGTAAATAATAACTAAGAGCACATTGCGCCAACACAGACTTTAATATCTTAAATGAACATTAACTAACGACAGCTTAAATCCGTAACTCTATAAGTTTTCTCTATCGAAGTGTCTTCTCTATCTTTCACACAGAGATGGCACTGCGTTGTATATAAATAACGTCTTAATAATCCTAAAACAAATTGTTTGACAAACAACTGACGCTTGATTCACTCTGCATGGCAGATGCCATTTTAACTTTACTGGTGTGCCTGTTAGAAAGTTAAATGGCCGAAAGAACGTCGAGACTTAAGCATAAGGCAGCTTAGGATTGTAATGACAGCGTTTAACCTCTGGTGCAAGTTGCACCGTGCAAATGACTTATATAGTGTCTCAAGATGAGCATAAGCGAACTTAAATGGTTACTTAATTACGTACTTGTTAAGTCAGTGTTGGCGCAGTGTGCCCTAAGGTATGTATAGTAATGCATATTTTCCAAGGGAGGCAATTTTTTTAGGTACTCTATAACCCTAACGATTGCTTACGGTAGCGATCGCTTCCGAATCATTGCCACACAAACCGATCGATACTTATCCGAATAACTTCAGAACGCTCTGAACGGTGAAAGCCTATAAAAGTTAAACCACTTTAAACTTCTGCCATTGCAAATTACACATTTCGTAATTTTCGCAAAATATTTTTTATCAGGTTTTCGTAATAATATTTCCGATATCATATTAAAAATAAATGTTTTATTTATGTGATATTTTTATGCATTGCCAAAAGATATATATATATATATATATATATAGGTAACAAGATGCATTTTATTAAAAATTTAACTGCTTTACTCGTCGTTGTTCTCCGAGCTGTATGACTCGTTTCAGTTCAAAAGTGCTCACGAGAATGGGCCATGCCTTTCGCCTAAAACGCCGAGGCACGTAAGTAGCTCGAAAAACTTTGAATTTGTAACAATGTTTATCAACTGCTTTGAATTGCTATCGCATTCTACCCCTCAAATACTGAGCGAAATTGGAAATATTAAATAAAATCGAATTAAAATTATGCTCAATCTAGTGAAATATTAACTGGATTCAGGATAGGCTGTGTCCAGTTTTTTCTTTCTTCTACTTTGTTGAAATGTGTATAGTTTACGAATATAATGATGAAGGAAAAAATAAATATTTCTCATTCGTTATTTATTATTTCTTAAATCGACAAAAAATGTGGTTCTGCATTCCCCTGCCCAGTTTCCTCCAATTAAGTATGATGTTTTAAAATATTTTCATTAACTATATCAGACTATATACGTATCAGCGAAAGCTGATAGTCCGTCGTTAAAAATAATATAATAAATTATTTCCTCCTAATGAAATATACACTTGAATGCGGGTAATAATTCTCAATATTCATCTCTACTAATATAATTCATTATAAGACCAATCCATCATTTATTACATTTTCCATAACGGTTGCCCGATAATGACGCCAAATATAACACTCATTCCTACTGGGAAAGCTCATCCGTCAAGATAACGCCTATTGAGGAAGCGATCGACCGACCGAACAATTACAATGGTCTGGTTCGTCGCTCTTGGATGATTTGGGCATAAGGCGATTATACAGGTTGATTTTGTTACCATGCCGGATATTTAAGGGGGATAAAAAAAACGGAAAAGTGCGAGTCGTTCTCGCGCACTGAGGATATCGCACCACAAAAAAATTTTAAAATGCGTATGGGGACCATCCAACATTTTTTATTTTTTCAATTTTGTTATGTCCGCCATATAACACATATTCCGTGAAAATTTGAACCGGTTAGCTATTACGGTTCCATAGATACAGCCATCGGATGGACGGACGGACGGAAAGACAGACCGACGACGGCGTAGATTTAGTAATAGGCTTCCTTACGGCGGCGTACGGAAACCTAAATATTTAGGATGTCGATTCCAAAAAAGAACGATGGCGTAATTTCGTGTAAAATAATAATTAAAATAATTATTCCTAAACCTTTGTAAAATAATTATTCCTGAATAATTTTATTCAAAATATTATTATCACTTTTTCATAAATAAAGTCGAGCACTAGAATCAGAAGTGGAGTCAGAAAAAAATCATGAAATACTGAGTGGGTACACTCCGCCACATGCTTACCCAAACTCTGACCGCTAAAATATTAATGGATTTTTTTCACCACTCCAGTTAATTATTGTCCCAACTGTATGAGAAATGTCACTATCACTGACAGATAAATGTTAACCGAGACTTAACCCGTGGTGGTGAAATTCAGGCAAATAGCACAAACATTGAACATTACACAAAATATGTTCGGTTTTCATGCCAGTAATACGAACCTAAAGTTTACTACAAACGTCTCACTAGCTACAACGCTGTCCGCGTAGTTGATATAAGCGACTGGAGTGACATTATCAGATAGATAGCGCCTGGAGGCTTCGACGGAGGAGCTTCTTTGTGAAGCCGCTTGTTTCTGAGGGCGGGCGGCGCGGCGGCGGTGCGGTGGTGGCGCGGAGGCGGTGGAACAACGATAAGGCATAAAATCAGAAATGTGGGACAAGAATATAACAGTTTCTGGGACAGGAAATTAAATACTTGTGTTCTATGTATTTGTTGTGTCTAATGTGCGAATTAATATTGTATTGATTAAGAAAAAGTCTGAAAATGTGAAGAAATTAAATGCTACAATCTTACTCTTACTTAAACAATCAATGTTTTAAAATTACTTCTAGTACTATAAATGAAGCGGAAAATCTATAACGACCTATGCGTGTCTTGTCATAAATACTATGTTCGCTTATAAGTTGGGAACTACTCAATCGGTTCACATGGAATTTTCACTTATACTTTAAGTATATAATGCATAAGTATGAAATTTAATTATAAAGATGAACTAAAATTTATTTAAAACTCCTTAATAAAAAATTTTTTGGACACAATAGTAATAGGTACACCAAGCACTTACCAACCTAATCAAATATAGAATAGAATTACCTTATATTATAATGCATGTGAAATTGAACGAATGTATAAAAAAGTTATATTTTTGCGAGACATAAACGTTTAAAAATAATATATTTAGGAAATGAACCGCTCGTGGTTATCTAAATGGCGACGTACGCGGTGTAATATTCCGCATCAAAGTAATAAATAACGAAATAAAAATTGTTCAAAGGGAAGTCATACCAGTAGCACAGAGTAAAACCAGTACACACTTTTATAGAAGCGAGTTAGGCAAAGGAGATCAAAAATGGTTTTGGCACCTACTAAGGAATCAAATGCTGAATTTTTAGAAGACTTGAAATTAAAACACAATACAATTTTAAAATGTGTTTTAACGTATATACCTAAAACGCTTTCAAAAATAAAATAAAATGGGAGAATATTTTAAATAATTTGGTCCATAATATTTTATGATTCAATACACTTACTGCTTACTGACATTTGACGTTGGAACATTTTGTATGGAATTTGGTTTCTAAACGATTAGAAATGTGACAGACAGGCGGACGAATATAGTTCCTTTGTAGCATTAGAATTGCTGAATCATTAAACATATATGTAATTATAGGTATATATTATATTGATTCACATCTAGGTTACATCTGTGTAGATTCATAAAATTTTCAGATTCGTTTCGCGGCGATCCTTAAAAGCGAAGATTCAGTACTCTTTTGACTAAGATACAAGGTCAAGAAAACGTTTCAGTAGTATGCATAGATATTTATAAAGAAGATATTCCACACTTTTAATAAAAAGAAAAGAAATTGGCTAAGAAAAAAACATGAAATAATAAATCAATTTTGCAAACGAGGCACCCACACAGAATGGCCTCGCGTATAAGTACATTTTTGTTAACACATCACATTACAGCAAGAAGGCGGCGGCGGCGCGGGGGTGGGAGCGCGGTGGGGGTGTGGGGAGTTTTTGCAACCTTTTCTCCTCCATAATGAAGCCGTAGCGCCGTTAATAGCCGAGATAAGGGCGGGGATGTTTGTGCACACGCCGGGTAATAAGTGAGTCGATCATTTGGGCGGAGGCTGCGCGGGGGAGGCGCAGAGCGACGGAAGGGGGTTGATTTCTTTTTGGCGTGTGAGTTGGTGGTTTTTGTGATGATTCCCGAAACGCTATCAATAGAATAGAATAAAAACTCTTCATTGCACACAATTGAAAGAAGAACAGTACACGACAAGAAACAAGAAATACAGGAGTGCGCAAAGGCGGCTCATCACTGCAAGTGATTTCTCCCAGTCAACCTTTCACTATCACTCAGTAGCCAGGAGCATGGGAGCAAATCTATTGTGTTGACCATCTGAATATTAAGAGATAAGAAAGTTGATTTTTGTAATTTACTTTTACACTCCTAATAATAAATTACAACAAATTACAAAAAAGGTGACTATTATACGCTCATTGTTTGTAACTACAATTACCACAATTTATAATATTTGAAATAAGCAGATTATTCTGCTTACCCCAATTGTCGGGATTCAGCGTGTGTGATTTGTATTATGTAAGTATATTTGAAATAAAAATAATGTATTTTAAAATTGTTTTTTTCGAACCCCAACATTTCTAAAGCTCACTGATAAAAAACACTCGGCGTACCTTCTAAACGCCACGGATATCTCCTACTAAACCTAACGCGGCTTTTAACGCGCTGTCGATACTGCCAACTGCCGCACCGAGGCGAACATCGCCACCTAACAACCCCCGCCTAACTGCCGCCGCTCCGCATCCCCGCCCGCCCGCCTTAGATAACGGCTAGATCGCTCGACTCGATGCCGATTACAAAGTAGCGATTTTTACGTTTATTCCCCTATAAAGAGTGCTAAGTAAAAACAACTTTACAACCGACTATTTTATGTCAGTTTTATGCGCGTTTCGGTTATTTTGACTGCCGCTGCAAAACGCCGATGCTATCGAGAATTTTGATCGTCAAATAGTAAGGAGTTTGCTATCGATTTTGTGATGTTTTTTTTTCCACTTTATGCATAACACTGTATGCATAGATATTATTTATATTATCTAATAAACGATGCCGAAGGTGCTGTATTTTGTAGTATGGGTATTTATTCAGAAAAAAAAACACCTCATTTAAATACAGAAAATATATCAAATCTCAATCTAAATTAAACAAAATAAAACATATAATTTTAAAAGGGAGGAGTGTTTTTATTTTTAGATATGTATCTTAAAATAATCGTCTGGGCGACGGGCATCGTCGTATCGATTATGGGAGCAGAGTTCTTACTCTGCGCTACTATGTATGTACATTACCCAGCGCAGGCAACAAAAGGTTGCATTAGCCCATCAGATCAACAAAGAGATTGGAACTAAAGTTCAGACTTTCTTGAGCGTATTTTCTACTGTACTGTAGTCGGTTTACAAACACACATTATTTGAGATAATAAACGAAGTAATAACATAAAAGTGTAGGACAATATAAAATTCTGTATTTATTAAACTATTAAAAACGTTCTTCCATCGGTTGCTCACTCAATTCAGCTTCTATATCATTTCCTCCGTATTATTTTAAACGAGCCGAGGTGGACACAAGTGGCTCGCTAGTCGGTCGTCAAGGGGAAGGACGGCTCAGGAAGGTATCACTTATAATTGTTATTTTATTCATAGAAACAACAGCGTTGGTCCAGCACCCGCGGGACTCAAGCGGCGCGGCAGCGGCGGCCGGGGGAATGTGTCACTAGTTCAGAGTATCAAATGTTGTGTGACATAACTTTCGAGGGACAGTGAATTAATCATCTCGCGTATTATGTATGTGTTCAAGATTTTAATACTAATTTAGATGTAAATACTGCCCTAGACGAACGTACCTTGACCAGATCGGGCATGTGCTCAAAATGGTCAAGTGCATAGTACCCGTAACCGACGAGCATGTATGAAGAACATTATGAGAGTGGAAGAGGCGGCCGAGGAGTGTCAGGATCGTGGCACGTGGCGATCCGTTGTCTCTGCCTACCCCACTGGGAAACAGCCGTGACATAGCGTATGTACGTATCTACTTGTACCGTGTGAGGCAGGTAATTAAAAATAATAGCCCTACTGCATCTCTCCCCATACATGTCGTAAAAGACGACTAAGGGATGAGGACGAGATGCCGCGCTAAGTAAAGGGCGACAGGGTAGCTACCTTGGTACGGTCTCACTTGCTGCTTGAGAGTATCTTCTCCTAACTATTTGCTAAACTGGTGGTCGGTGTTGTGATGTAATTTACCAGAGTTCTTGCAGCACAACACCGAGTACTCTGCTTATACCGACTGTCCGTATCTGTATCTGTCTGGTATGGATGTATTTTTTTAAATTTTTTTTTTAGGAAAATACTGACCACAAAATTAAACACTGTTTCGGTTTCTTATAAGTCATACATAACCTACATTAACAAATAAGTACTTTTTGAATATAATTAACACTATGCACAAAACAGATGTAACTCGCACATAACACTGGAGAATATATCGTAAACGATATTTATTACTACCGGTAGATGTTATAATTGATCTAATCAAGTTCATAAGTGGTCTTTACCCACGAGTAAACTCCAATTCGTGTCTCAGCAAAAATAGTAATCTTATGCATTAGTATGTTAATATCTTTATGCGAGGCGACGTAGGGTCGTGTCGCTGGCGGTGGTGGTGAGACGGAGGAGGGGGAGGGGATGAGGGTAAATGGACAATTAATCATGTTGACGTTTTGCGGCGGAACGTTGTGAGGACCGAGGGAATCGCATTTGGAGATTTATTTCAAGTAATAGCTTCTTTGGCAAGGGTAATAGGACGAACTGCATAGATCAGAGTAGCAGGATGACCGGAGCAAACGGAGAGATAATTTGAGAAATTCTCTGCTAAAACAATTTAATTGACACTTTATTTGTGATATATTTCATGCAATAGCGTCTTTGGCAAGGTAAATAGGACGAACTGCATAGATCAGAGTGGCAGAATGACCGCAGCAAGCGGAGAGATAATTTGAGAAATTATCTGCTAAAACAATTTAATTGACACTTTATTTGTGATATATTTCATGCAATATCGTCTTTGGCAAGTTAAATAGGACGAACTGCATAGATCAGAGTGGCAGAATGACCGCAGCAAGCGGAGAGATAATTTGAGAAATTATCTGCTAAAACAATTTAATTGACACTTTATTTGTGATATATTTCATGCAATAGCGTCTTTGGCAAGTTAAATAGGACGAACTGCATAGATCAGAGTGGCAGAATGACCGCAGCAAGCGGAGAGATAATTTGAGAAATTATCTGCTAAAACAATTTAATTGACACTTTATTTGTGATATATTTCATGCAATAGCGTCTTTGGCAAGGTAAATAGGACGAACTGCATAGATCAGAGTGGCAGAATGACCGCAGCAAGCGGAGAGATAATTTGAGAAATTATCTGCTAAAACAATTTAATTGACACTTTATTTGTGATATATTTCATGCAATAGCGTCTTTGGCAAGTTAAATAGGACGAACTGCATAGATCAGAGTGGCAGAATGACCGCAGCAAGCGGAGAGATAATTTGAGAAATTATCTGCTAAAACAATTTAATTGACACTTTATTTGTGATATATTTCATGCAATAGCGTCTTTGGCAAGGTAAATAGGACGAACTGCATAGATCAGAGTGGCAGAATGACCGCAGCAAGCGGAGAGATAATTTGAGAAATTATCTGCTAAAACAATTTAATTGACACTTTATTTGTGATATATTTCATGCAATAGCGTCTTTGGCAAGTTAAATAGGACGAACTGCATAGATCAGAGTGGCAGAATGACCGCAGCAAGCGGAGAGATAATTTGAGAAATTATCTGCTAAAACAATTTAATTGACACTTTATTTGTGATATATTTCATGCAATAGCGTCTTTGGCAAGGTAAATAGGACGAACTGCATAGATCAGAGTGGCAGAATGACCGCAGCAAGCGGAGAGATAATTTGAGAAATTATCTGCTAAAACAATTTAATTGACACTTTATTTGTGATATATTTCATGCAATAGCGTCTTTGGCAAGGTAAATAGGACGAACTGCATAGATCAGAGTGGCAGAATGACCGCAGCAAGCGGAGAGATAATTTGAGAAATTATCTGCTAAAACAATTTAATTGACACTTTATTTGTGATATATTTCATGCAATAGCGTCTTTGGCAAGTTAAATAGGACGAACTGCATAGATCAGAGTGGCAGAATGACCGCAGCAAGCGGAGAGATAATTTGAGAAAAATATCTGCTAAAACAATTTAATTGACATAATTTGATTTGTGATTTAGAAATCAAATTAGTTCATGAGTTTGAACTGGGAAACACTAACTATATTAGGTATCTCTTGCCCTCAAAGTATAAAGCTATTTGGTTGGTTTTGGGTGGGACAGGCATAATCCCATAACTACCAAATCTTAGACTTACTTCAAAGATTAGGTGAAAAAAATTTCCAATATTGTATCTGCTAACAATTCTAAATCATCCGAATCAAAATTCAAAAGATTTATTTCTCAGAAAACATAGAAGAAAACAAGCTAGCAGAACAAATTGAGCTAGATAATAGAAAATTAAATTCATAGTTGTTAAGTACATACAATGTTACTATGTTGCCGGAGCTAGGCACTAGACTTCAACCCGTATTGCCTTACTCCGCTACATTTTTGTGTAGCAACGCTTACTCACTATCTGTCTGTTAACCAAAGATACGAGACATACATATAGGAACCTATATATAAACATAATTACTCAATAAACAATTAATAAACATTGAAGATATATAGTAATCTCTTCTCTACTTATAAAAGGGAATGTCTGTCTGTATGTATGTATGAGGTAAACTCCGGAAACACTGAACATATTTTGATGCGGTTTGCACCAATATAAAGAGTAGTTATTGAGGCTCACTATAACATCATGCTAAATAGCAATATGGCTGAGTAGTATCAAAGAAAGTATAGTATGACCCACAGGTATGAACGGAATTTAGTGTCGAATAGTAGTGCCGGATGTAGAGGGAGAGAAGGACGGAGGGAAGGAGGATGTAGAGGGAGGGTGGGGGCGAGGAGGCGAGGGAGGGAAGGATAGTGAGAGAGGGAGGGGAAGGAAGGGGGAGGGGGGAGAAAATATAAGAGAAGCCATCGTTTATTATCATATTTGCTTTTAAATCGGATTTACCATTAAGCCGAGTCTACCGCGAGCGAAGCCGCGGGAAAAATCTAGTAATAAATAAGAATACGAATAATATTTCTACTTTAGGTATTTAATTGTAGGAATATAAAAGTCAGCTCCAGTGCCGCTCGAAAAATGAAACAAATATTTTACACAGATAAAAAATCTGCCCTGTTTAGGGTCTCTGCGTAGTTATTTTGTGTATTTAAAAAATAACCCCTAATCTCGTGTCCCGCGGGGGTGGCGCGGTCAAAAGCTGATATTTTTTCTCTTAATCCCAGCGAGATTATTTAAATTCCCACCTGCCATTTCCTGCGCGCTCCGGGCGCGGTCCGACCAAAATAAATAAAAAATATAATATTTTATTTGCTCCGGACAGACGGAATCCTTTAATTTTCGGCTCAGGACGCGTGACATTGCTCCATCCGTCCGCGCGCTCTCCTTTTGTGGGTCGCGCTTTTGAAAACTTTATTTAATTTGAAATTGTTTAATTGTAGTCGCGCGCTCGCTCGCGCGGAATGGCTCGCTGCACTTTTTTTTATTTTATAAAAAAAGGCTTTTACTCAATTCGGCCATTCCTGTATAATACATTAACGGAACACGCACAAACGCTTTGACGCATACCGTTACATACATTTTAGTAGGTACGCAATTATAAAATATATTATCTACACTAATATTATAAAGAGGTACTTAAAACTTTGTAAGTTTGGCTGTAGGAGGTAATCTCTGAATATACTCATCCGATTTAAAAATTCACAGATCTCATGCAATACATGACCTTCGTGTACATTGAAAATGACTTTTAGGGCGTATTCAAATACATATAAGATTTCGGTTCACGACTCTGCAGATCCTCGGGTGACTGCCGGGCCCGGGCGTACCTGCTGCAACGAATCAGCTTGGCGGTGCAGCGAGGTAACGCCGCTAGTGTCAT
The DNA here is from genome assembly GCA_946902875.1 of Nematopogon swammerdamellus. Lineage (NCBI taxonomy): Eukaryota > Metazoa > Arthropoda > Insecta > Lepidoptera > Adelidae > Nematopogon > Nematopogon swammerdamellus. Next base: position 7,731,226 of record OX336337.1, read on the forward strand.
GGGAACTTTCCCCTCGTCGGCCTCTTTGGATGAAATTTTTTTGAACTGAGGCCGTTGAGAGAATTGCTCTATGGCTCTGGCGGTAGGTCAACCCGGATCGTGGTTTCGAGTGGCTAATTATTTTTAAAGTTTGTTTGTTTTGTTTTAGTTTAGGTAATTTTAATTTGATAGGTCGTTTTAGTTTCTATTTTAATTTAATTGCAGTATTTTAGTTATAGAGATATTTAAGAAAAAATATGTCAATTTTGAAAAATTAAAAAATTAAACTTCTTAATTTTCAAGTATATGCATACACGAAAACCATTTTAACTACTCACACTGCAAGATAAAGACGACTCGTAACTCACATAACTGAAAAAAAATCATAACTTCCAAATTTTTAAATTTTTCAAGAAATAAAATTAACATCCTCAGATATTGAGTGGAAATAGGTTTAAATGTGCCCCCATAAAACGGGTAATTTAAGCGGTTTTTTGCGATTTTCTCAAAAACTCTCAAACTTTTTTGTTTTCAACATCTTGTAGCCCTCGTCGATACACGTCATTTGACACCCTAAATATTCACGTAATCTTAAGACATTTTCAATGTGAAAATTCTTTAACCAATATTTAGAATGTACCATCAGAATGGACATAGGCTATGCGAGCAAAGCCTCGGGCAAAAGCTAGAATTATATATATTCATAACAGCGGCACGGTCTTGGGGTCGGACTCTTCATCTCAAGATCCGGGGTTCGAATCTGGTCAACGTGCACCAATTAATTTCTACATATGTACGATGTAGTTCCGATACGGACCTGGTCGCTGCCGGCCTGATTCCGTCAGTTCTCCCACGGTATGCTATCTATCCATAACAGTCACAATGAAGGATGATGGAAGGAAAAAATTGCATTCTGCAATAATTTTGCCTTAATTGTCTTATATACTGGGTTAGACAGATTGCAAATCCTTAATCATCATCATCATCATCATCATCAGCCTGTATCGGTCCACTGCTGGACATAGGCCTCTCCCAAGGCACGCCACCACACGCGGTCTTCCGCTCTTCTCATCCATCCACTCCCGGCTACCTTTAACCGGCTAGGTGGACAGATGGCCTAAAATCCTTAATGTTCAACATTAAATTATTGTGCTGTTAAATTGTTCTCAAAGGACGAAAACAGTGAACAGTCATTTTTAACGCCAGAACGTGACAATATCGCTGGCTAGGCGTGACCGGAGCGCCGCTGCCGCCGCAGGCTGACTTTTCAGTTCCAGTGAGATTGCAGTCCAGTCGTAAGGGTGTTCGTGAACGTAGTGCCCAAATAATCAATTCTAATATAACATTTACAATACCGTGAGACATGAGTAAGTTACCTTTATTATATTGTAATGTTTTAAAGGTTGACTGGAAAAAGTCACTTCTAGTCATAAGTATGTCTTTCAACGTATTCAAGTATCTCTGTGTTTTTCTTTTCTTATGTGTGGTATTTAGTGTGCAATAAAGAATTTATACTTTTTCAACTAAAATTGAGCGCTTCACAGCAGAAATTTTTTTTGGGACGGATTTCGGAACTGGAAGAATTTCACGAACTCATCGCCTTGTGTGAATTGCCTGTCGTATTAATCATTCATCTTTAATTCGAACATACACTGTGTTAAAGTCCCCATAGTAGTCGAATGATTTAATTTTCGAATTGGATCTTACTTGGATATAAGCTTCAAGTAGGAAACATATTTGTCTAAAGCACAGATTAAGAACAGGTAATAATTTAAATAAATGAATAATTATAATAATAACAACTGAAATATAAAAAATTCGATGACCGACTTAGATTTAGATAGATATTGATGTAGAGACTTAGGTAGACTCTTCCGGCGAGTGTGCTCACTTTTTTTTCCGAATCCTTCAACCTGGTCCTTTAATGAAGTCTCTATCGTCGTATCAATAGGCTAGACAGCCCGGCGGTAGCCTGACAGACAACAGTCTGTCAAATCTGCTGGCATGGCATCTCCCTGAGCGTGATTTCGCGAGAATAATTTTTCTTTGCCGGCTCCATCTTTGGCACGGCCACACATACTGGTTCTCATAAGAAAAAAATCGTGGAAAACCCTTCCAGGATCTATCTCCAAAAGTGTGAATAGTCTAAGTGAGGACTCCCTTTAATAGAGCGACGGGGGCGGTGGCGCGGCGCGCGGGGGCGGCAACGGTGCGGTGGGCAGAGGCGGCGCTGTAACTCCAGCTGCCGCCAGATTCCCGGCTTTATCCGACGATTCTAAACGTTTTGTTTGCTGAACAGGACTTTAAATTCTTTTGTTGGAAAGTTTTATGTGTTTTCACGCCGACGTTCGTGTAAACAATGGACGCGGAATCGCTAAAACGGCCACTGCAAAATAATACCTGGTAATATTTCTAGGTCTTTGTCTGAATTCTTTTTGCGTCGTAAATTGCAATTTTCCAATTATGTAAATTCAGTTTACCTTCTACTGACAATCTGAAACACTTGTACCTGGAACTGAAAAAGTTTGAAGTCTTGGTTCATACAGAAAAACACAAATCTGAATTTACGGTTGCCTCGAACCGATAAATACTTGCCAGCAGTTTAACGGCACCGCGGCCGCGGGCCGATACGACGACAGCGCGATAACGGAAGACGAAACCGCACGAGGGCAACCGATAAATCAGCGCAGAACTTCAAACAGAAATGTCATATTATTTCCACAAAAGATTTAACTCGAAAATAAATTACGCCGTTCCCCTTCGCCCACAATGGCCGCCTTTGTTCGGGACGTGTGGATGCCGGGTGCCGTTTCCGATGATATTTAAAAAACCATTAACCGCACGCTTTTATATAGAAATTGTGCGGTAGTGGTACGCCGGCTTCGCTCGCTCTAGCTCGATCTGTGCATACAATCTGCACTCGAAGTGGAGATATATTCGTAGGTCTTTGTCAAACTCACCGTGCGGGACCGGCACTTAAAACGAATAGCCCCACTGCACCTATCCCCGTGCATCTCGTAAAAGGCGACTAAGGGATAAGGACAAGATGCCGTGCTAAAGAGCGATAGGATAGCCACCTCTCATCTTGGCTCAGTCCTTCCACCGAGTCAAGTTGCAGGTGATTTGTGCCTCACTTGCTGCTTGATATAGTTATCTTATCCGAATAATTTGCAGAACGTGAAATGAAATGAAGGGAAGCACTGACATGGCACCTAGTTCACCCGGTGTTATGGGTTGACATCACGGATGTTGTAGGTGATGTAGCCAACCGTGTCAGTTTCCATAAAAAAAACGTGGTGGGCTGTAATTTACAGAGTACTTACAGCACAACACCGATTACTGTGCTACCCCGATTGTCGGAATACAGCGTGTGGTATGTATGTAGGTATGGATTGTCAAACTCACTTACCACTGCGCGCTTTATCCTTCACTGCACGCGAAGTGAACATGTGTGAATGTGATATGGTTCTATTTACTCATACATTTAATGTATTGCCTGCTTGTGCACATACAGCGCAGCGGGGGCGCGTAGCGAGGGCGGAGGGCACACAGTGGAGGTGACCTAATAGCTCACTATCGAATTTGAACTCGCCAGTTTCAGATCAAATTGAAGCTTGATGGATACCGAAGTAAAGTATTTTTTTTTTGTGCAAATCTTGTAAAAATTTGGGACGAATATAATGACAGAATCTGACCGAGAATTACAATTGCTCAGAAAATTTCAAAAATACGAAGTTACCATTTGGTGTTTACGTTACTGTATTTTGAATTTTTTTAAGTACAATAACACATTTTGATTTGATTTGATCTGATTTGGCAGCAGAATAGAATTCTTTCGCATTGCGATGTTGTTTTATTGGTGTGAAGTTGGCAACATGGCTATTCGTGCAACCCCTCTCGCCATGTTGACCTAAAGTAGGAAATTTAAAAGTTAATAATGAAATATTTAATGCTGTTGAACTAAAATATGAGCTACTTATACCAAATCAGCATTTTGGTATTAACAGATATTAATCGGAATGTGTAAACTTTTCATAATCCGATCTGATTATTCTTGTAACGTAAACCTTTGCTCTGGTTACAAATAGTCCAGCAGTTATGTACTTTTACCTGGAAAATATTCCGAAGTTAATGAAACTTTTACAGGTTGTTTGGAGGTACACTAGAAATACTATGCTAAGTTTTCGACCTCGAGGACCCTGTGCTAAATTGGGGGTGGGCAAAAATCTCAAAAAATTTCTGACTTTTTTCAGCTTTTCGCCTATATCTCTTAAACTAAGGATATTTTGTTAACCACAATGCATGACAAAGTTGGGGAGCATTAAATTTCCTAAAATGTCGTTGTTGAACAAGCTTTTCAGACCCAACATTAACGGAGATACAGCCGATCAAAATTAGACAAAGTTTCTTAAAATATAAAAAATAGTAGAAAAACTAAGGTTTTGGCCCTATAACTATAGCCGGTACCATCATTTCCATGTTAATTATGTTGATCGCTCATCAATATCAACGTCTTGGAAACCTATTGGGCGGGGGAAGGGGGGGTCCCCTTCCCCCGCCCCCTCCCCCAAGAAGGTTTTTGATGGTTATCCTGGTGGGATATCCTGATCAGCGTTCTTTGCTTCACTCCTCAACAAAGTTTGTCTTTTCCAAGACAACTTCGATCAGCACGATTTCACAAGTGAAATTTCTTTCCAACGATACCAACAAGCAGAACTTCATAACTATGCTGACGAGTGAAATGGAAGCCAGGGGGATCCAAGTGAAGCAGACAGTAGAAGACGCCGATGTAATGATTATGGAGACTGCTGTCTCAGCTGCTGACAAGTATGATAGTGTCCTCATAACAGGGGAAGACATACATCCTCTGTTGCTTCTCACTGCTTTGGGTTCTTCCAAATAGAACGTTTATTTATAGAAGAGTGGAAAGGTTCACAGCCCAACTTGTATTCATCTCACTCGTTCAAGTTCGATCCACAGGATATTCTTTTCCTGCATGCGATAAGTGGATGTGACACCACCCCAGCACCATTTGGTATTGGAAAAATGAAGGTGATGCAGATGTATAGCAATAACTCTAGCCTTTCAGAGATGTTGGCGATTTTTAAAGACCCCAAGACAACTGATTTTTATAAACAAAAAATTAAAATCTAAAATTGATGTGAAACCACTGGCAGCGGGGCGCACCCAGGCTACCGATGGTCGGGTCCCAAAGAGTGAAACTACCGGACTATGCGCGCATCTGACCCTTGATCTGCCTTTCAGTCTGTCTTTCAGTCTTGGCTGGCTGGCTGGCTGGCTGGCTGGCTGGCTGGCTGGCTGGCTGGCTGTCTGGCTGGCTGGCTGGCTGGCTGGCTGGCTGGCTGGCTGGCTGGCTGGCTGGCTGGCTGGCTGGCTGGCTGGCTGGCTGGCTGGCTGGCTGGCTGGCTGGCTGGCTGGCTGGCTGGCTGGCTGGCTGGCTGGCTGGCTGACTGACTGACTGACTGAAATACTGACAGACTGACAGACAGTGAAAGACAGACTGAAAGTCAGACTGAAAGGAAGAAAAGCACAGGGTGCTCGAGGTCGAAAACTTAGGCTAGTATTCCTAGTGTACCCCCAAACAATCTGTATAAGTTTCATTAACTTCGGAATATTTTCCAGCTACCCCACCTTTTTTCGACATGTCGACTGGACTAAAAGCAGATAAAAAATACATATTTTATTTTTCATACAATACATACAATACATGCCTACATAGTAACTGGCGCAGAAGCTTCCGTGACTACGACGCGTAGTCAGGCGCTGTGCAAAGTGTGACGGCCAAAGACTAAAAAAAATAAATGGCGGCCCGCCTAGCGAACTGTTTACTTACATCACCTCGCTGCGATCAAGGCGTATTTTCTCTCTACGTAGGTTTCATACGAAATGCTGAAACGAAACCAGTCTTTGAAATGTTGCAGAAGTAGGCTGATTTTTTAGATTTTTAGTACACTTACAAGCCGCCTGAAAAAAACCTGCGTGCCGTGACATATTTATCTACACTAATCTCGTAATGTTTGTAAGTTTTGATGTAGGAGGTATAATCTCCGAAAATACTCATCCGATTTTAAAAATTATTTGACCAATATTTAGAATGGATCTTCAGGATGGACATAGGCTATGCGAGCGAACCACATATAAATTTTGTTCAGTGGTTCCGGAGTTTACCTCAAACATACATACTTATTTACATACATAGATACATACATACATACAAACAGACGTTCCCTTTTATAAGAAGTAGAGATAAATAATTTTGAACTTCATGAAAATTTCAGAATTTATTTAAGCTTAATGTGCGTACATGTCAAGCTGTATGATAATATCTATATTTTAAGAAATTGTACGTAATACCTGATTAAATGTCCGCAAAAATTCTCAACACCCACAACCCACATCGTTAACAAACAACGTCGACGCATGGTAGTGGGTGAGCGCGGGTTACATAAATTCAGCTACGTTCTGATTTATGTCTCGGCGCGCTAAATGTTTGATTTGTGTCCATAAATCGTGATATGAAGCATTTATCAGGCGCTTCGAGTTTGGGCACATCTGCGGCCCTGCAACCCCCCTGCCCGGCGCACCCCCGCCGCACCCCCGCAGGCCCGCCGGGCTTCAGCCGACCGACTATTTTGACTCAACATCCGCGTTTTGTTTTAATCCAGTTAGCTACGCTGTTAGTGGCGTTATTGCTTCACTGACAGTTAATTAAAAGCTGAATTTGGCAGATTTCAAAGGTTACAGCACTCAGTGGCAGCTGGTTAATGCTGTTACATGCGCATGTGCGTCGGACGCACGCCGCCGTTACAGCACGGCGCGTACTTTGTGTAAGAAAATATTTCTAAAATCTAAAGAATACATAAAATTTAAGTCTTTAGGAAGCTTGGACGGAATTAACTTTAAAAACTGTGAATTATAGTCTACTAGTAGCACGAATTCAAAAAACTTATAATTAACTTTGAATTTTGAAAGCTTGAATTTAAGCAAAAAAAAACCTAGTAGTATTAAGCTCTGTACGTTCACCGAAGCGGTGGAAAGTGCAAAACATTTAACTGTGCAAGCTGTGGTGTTCCAAATTCAAAATAAACAGCCGCAAAAATGTTTCAGCAAAAAACGTTGGCCATCGCGCGGTGCGGTAGGGTGGTCGTGCGTTTGATATGCTGTATGATATTTGTAGGAATTAAAAGACTGGCTAAAAATTATAATGTCATTTCTGATAAATCTATCATTATCAAAGAGGTAATTATTCGTTGATTTCCGAAGGATCCTAAGAATTCTTAACAATTTACTTACATATTGTAATGTATTATATACTTTATTTCAGCCAACTAGGGCCATACAGTGAACAAGAAACTATAAAAACATAATGAAAACTCAAACTAAACAATATTAAAATAGTTATCAAAAGAATCTAAGGTATTGGTATTATATTGTATGTATTTATTGCATAAAACATTTGTTTTAATGACCTTCAAGGCTCAACATTTCATGTGAGCAAAGCCGCATAGGCAGAACTTAATATGAAATAAAATAAAAACTTACGACTCATAAAATTCATAGAAACCATTCAACCCTTATTTCGCATTTAACAATTTTTATCCCGTGAAATATTATATGGAGCGTGAATAGTCCACACCGAGCCCCAATAGCGACTGCCGAACGCATTGGACCATCCATTCAGAACTATTAATGTGAAAAGCTTGATAAAGCACATACAAAGAGTTTGTCTACGATATCTTTACACGTGCTCCCACTAGATTAACAGAACTGGGCATAATGATATTATATAATGTATTTTGAACGGGTATGACGATGTGATTTTGTAGGGACGTACTAAAATAGCACTATTGTCGCTTGGTCGATTTCGCATGCAATAATAACGACATTTCTGAACAAGTGGGATTGGAAAATATTGGTAAAATTATATTCGTTTATTTTTAATCGATATTTTCACCGAATTAAAATTGTATTTTTTACAGACTTTTATAAAGTCACAAAGGAAGGTGGCATAGGGAACCGGCGCGTCCGTATTGGCCATCAGTCAGCCTCGGTAGTTCAGTGGTGCGGTCGGTCGATTGTCGTTCGTGACCATAAGCACACCTGGGCGCGCTCGGTGGGTGGGTGGCCGTTGTTCAGATTCCACGTAAAACTGTAGGTCCTTTCCCTTCGTACCTTACTAAGTGGTACGGTTTAACCCGCCCGGGTTGCTACCACCGTACTGAATGAAAGGTCGGTTGAAACGGCTATGTTAAATAGTTCGCGTTTTCCGTCCAGTTCAGTGTAGCATGAATGAAGAACATTATGGGAGTGGAAGAGGCGGCAGAGGTGTGTCAGGATCGTGGCACGTGGAGATCCTTTGTCTCTGCCTACCCCACCGGGAAACAGGAGTGACGCTATGAATGTATGTATGTTCAGTGTAGCCGGCACGACTGAAGGGAAGCACTGACATGGCACCTAGTTCACCCAGGTGTTATGGGCTGGCATCACGGATGTTTCAGGTGAACCTCCAGTAACCTTCTTTTTATATTCCCGATGATCGTATATCTTCGCTCTACCTAAGACATAAGTTGGTTAATAACGTGCAAGTTTAAATGGAAAGTCGATTCAACTAAACCTGGCGCCATTTACTTATTTTTATGTTCTTGTCTTGGCAGATGATCAAAAAGTACTGACAAACTTATTCAGAGCACTGTAGATTGAGGAAGTACAAAGATTTCATACGTGGATATGTTACTTCTGCCCCTCCTAGCCGGCGCATTAAAAATTAGAGGAAGCGTAATATCTTAATTTTAATTTATTTTTACCCGACTCCGGAGGGTTATGATTATGACGTTGGTTGTTATGAAGTATTACTGCATTCGTCTTGATAATCCGTACACGACAAACGGGGTAAGCAGAGTGGTCGATGTTGTGCTGCAAGTACTCTTATAAATTACAGCACAACACCGAGCACCATGTTTAGCTATGCATTAGGAGGACAAAGGTAACTATCAAGCAGCAAGTAAGGCACGAAGACCCACCTGCTGCATGACTCGGTGGAAAGACCGTGCCAAGGAGAGAGGTGGATTACGAAAAACGAAGGAAATAACAAGGGAAATGTATGAAAAAATGCTCGTATGTCGAGCATTTTTTCATACAGTCGGGCGTGTAGAAGAATTTAAATAAACAGGGAGCCCGACAACAGCATTCCAGTGCTATTGATCAACTTTATTTTTATTTTTATGGAAACTGACACGGTTGGCTACGTCACCTACAACATCCGTGATGTCAGCCCATAACACCGGGTGAACTAGGTGCCATGTCAGTGCTTCCCTTAATTTCGTGTCGGCTACACTGAACTGGACGGAAAACAAGAACTATTTACATAGCCGTTTCGACCGACGTTTCATTCAGTGCGGTGGTATCAATCCGGGCGGGTAGAACCCTACCACCTAGTAAGGTAAAAAGGGAAGGTTTTACGTGGAATCCGAACCACGGTCAGCCTCCAACGGTCGAGCGGTCACCCATCCAAATACTGACCGGCCCAGCGTTGCTTAACCATCAATAGCGACAGTTGACTGTCTGCACCACTGAGCTATCGAGGCTGACAAAATTGACAATTCTAGCTATTGATCAGATCAACTTCCTAGGTTTATCCTAGTCGGGTTTTCTTAAATTTATTTTTATTTTATCATTTATTTCTAATTAATGTTTGTTGTAACTAAAGACAGTTGACTATAAAATTAAGGTAGGTAACCAAACGACCGGGGTAGAAAAAAACCTTAGTTCTTCAAAATGAGTTCTAAAGAAAAAAGCGAGTTAATAAAAACATGTAACAAATTATGCACACGTTTTGGGATCCGTCAACATTTTCGGAGATATTCTAAAATAATTGAGTGTGTAACCAATCTAGTATAGCATGGAAGGCCTAACCTGAGGTGAACACACGTACGCACACAAATGCATTTCTCTAATGAAAATGCTTGAAATGCACCTATACATGGCCTGAATTACACTACACGGCACTACACTCGCCGAATTTTATGCTCACCGTCATGCGTGAATGTATTTGTACGCCTCAGGTTAGAACGAACGACCTATATAATCGACAATGTGCACCCATTAGTTAACGCATTTATAAGACGTGCGAATCTAGAGACGTAGACATTTATTTGTATTTATTGCTGTGTTGCATTTAGTTATATTTATTCTGTTGTCCTGTATATTATTTTTTTATTTTCTTTTTGTAATTATTCTGTTTTTGTTAGGTGTTATTATAAGGTATTGTTTTATGTAGTTATTTATAGTGTTAGTCTTTGTTTGTAGATAAAAAAAGTATCGTGTTTATGTTTCTTAGTGTTCTATATTTATTACTCTTGGCCTATCTGAAAAACAGCGCTATAGGTCGCCTTGTGCACCTATAGCACATGCTGAGATGGGTCCATATTGTCATTACTTGTGTTGTTAATTTAGGTTTTACGTGTATAAGTTCATGTTTTTGTAATGTTTTCTTTTCCTTTGTGTATACCTATGTATAATGACAATAAATAATATTTTTCTTTCTTTCTAGAAAAAAAAACAAATAGTTGCCTCTATGCGAATTATACCCCTCGCACAGAGCGCCCCCTCGTGCTAAAGATTGTTAGTTTTTGCGTTATTTATGTCTGCTGAGATATTGATATCACTCGGGGCGATATCATGAAATATTAACCGCATCACAAGTGGTGAGCGCGGGCAGATGAGGTAAAAAACCGCATTCGCTTTCATTCTCGAACGGAAATTGACTATTGGCAGTGTGGATATGACTTTTATTCGGGTTGGGAAGGTTTTTCTTTTTGTAAATTATAGCTTTTATAAAAAATTGCGCAATGTATAAAAAAGAGTTTGGGCAAGATCGGTTTGGTCTGTAGACTGTGATTGTTTGACATTTGATATGGGTTTCTTTTACATAGATAAATAGATAGAAATAATTTATAAAAAAAAAAACTTTTACTGATATGAGATTCAGATGATTACAGAGAACCTATGGAACCTTTTAATTAATTAATTTTAGGCTATAGGATTTGTTGCAGTCTTTTATTTATATTTTATTTTGCATAGTAAAATAATAACAAAAAAATAATTTTAATGTAAATAATAGAAAATGACCTGTGTGGTCCTGATTTTTTAAATTCAATTGAAAATTTATTGTTTTCTTGTAAGGACCGAACCATAGAGCAACAACAGTGTAGAGTTAATAAATTGATACAACAGGAATATCCACGAAACGATATCGGCACCCCTCCATCCGTTCAATGTGAATACTTTAATAGTTCTTTCATTCTATTCCACGCTCGATGGCTATCTCCGTGTTGGGAACCAAAAAGAACATTCGCTATTTTATCTCCAGTTTCCGTACGCGGTGGCGGCGCCTAGTCTGTTGAGTTATGGGACTTTTTTTATAAATATTTTAATTCCAGATAGATAACTTTGTTATCGAATATGTATAATATATATTAAACAAGGATGTAATATTGATCGCATTTCAATAGATGTATAGGATGATCCAATCCGACTTTCCTTTTATTGAAGGAAAAAGACACATTAATAACATTTAATTAAGTCGATACAAATCACGTATCAAAGTTTGACAAAGGCTTTTTCACCTGGTATTCTTAATTAATAAGTCTTTGTAGTCAGAACTCTCAGCTAAATGTTAATCTTGCTCTCAAGCTCTAGTTTTGATAGACTGTAGGCAATGTTGTTAGATGACTTTTTTTTTTTTTTATGGAAACTGACACGTTTGGCTACATCACCTACAACATCCGTGATGTCAGCCCATAACACCGGGTGAATTGGTGCCACGTCAGTGCTTCCCTTCGGTCGTGCCGGCTACACTGAACTGGACGGAAAACACAAACTATTTACATAGCCGTTTCGACCGACCTTTCATTCAGGGCGGTGGTACCAACCCGGGCGGGTTAAACCCTACCACCTAGTGATATAAGAAGGGAGTCATATCCCTTAGTCGCCTTTTACGACATACACGGGGAGAGATGCAGTGGGGCTATTCTTTTAGATGACTAATCAACAAAATAGTCTTAGTCTTTGTCTTTTAATTAAATTTGTTAGGTAGTTATAGTTTATTTAATAATTTTAATTTATAAATTTTAATGTTTGTTAGGTAGGGATAAAATAAAAAATAAAAAAATTCAATAAAATAGTTGTAATGATATGTATTAAAAAAATACCTTGCAATGTTTCTTCCCGGTCCTTCTTCATGGGTATTATATATTTGATATGATAATTTTATTGTTGATGCCCAAATCAAAAAAGTCAATAATATTACCGTTGAGTACAGATTTCTGTAGAGAACTGACGTACGTAAGTAGTTATTGCATATATTAATTTATTCCCGTAACACCTTGTTTGTACACAACAGCACTAATAGAACTGCTTTCAGATGTTTTTTTCCTCAGAGATGTGTTTTCCTGCAGCGAAGTAGCTTCACTTGGATCTTTAAGAACTTGAGAAGTACAATTTGATGAAACTATTATTTCAACCCTTCGCGGTACATCGGCGGTAAGTTTCTTGCTTTTATTGTTTTATTTATAAGTGTATGATTGATGATGTCTCGGCGCAGCGTTTGTTCGCAAGTTGCCTTCATAAATATTGTGATGGAGTGCGGGGGAGGGACCGCTCGCTGGGCTGAATGTGCTCAGTGAGTTTTTCCGCTTTAATGCTTCGTCTCTGAGCTGTGTAAGCGCTGAAAAATCTCGTAAGCGATTCAAATTTATTGATTTCAAGGTTATGGATATTTTAGCGGCAGATCTAGCACAAGTAAAAAATTCACAAAAAGGATTCAATTGTGCATCAACTCTAGAGGCCATCATTTTAAAAATATCGTCTACAAGTTCTAATGTTCAGTGATTCAAATAAATATATGGAAAAATAAAGAAAAAAATAAAGTTGTAGCTAGCTAAACGAAATTGATGTGCCACTACTTTTGTGCCACCTTACTACCCTAGGATATTAGGTAAACTTCTAAGGAATACTTCCTAAGAAATTTAAGATAGAAAACTTTTTTTAATGCACCTGTACTGTAAACACTGGCTGTGCTTGAAATGCAATGAATTCAAAAATCATTTATTGCAATTGTACGTGAAGATAACATAAGACAGTAAAAATAGGAATGAAAAAAAAAACACTACAATAAAAACTATTTATATAAAAACCTTTGTGCTACGAGAGTGATTTTATAAGAATTCCGTTTTTACCTTTTAAGGTACGGAACCCTAAAAATGGCAGAAGGCCTAGACACAACTTTTGCTAGTCTCACATTAAAACGCTTAGTACTGCTGATTTTAAGTCCAGACAACACTAATGAGGGAGACACTTATAGTAAAATCTGAATTTTAAAATGTAAACCTCAAAGAAGACACAAATACAAATTCAGAACATAATTATGTAGATAACAGAAATAATATCATGGATTCAGAGTATGTTAAGAGAAAAAAAAATACTGACCATTGCTAAAAACAATATACAATCTACAATAATAAAAACGAATGACTATTTAAAAAATTTGTAAAAACAAATATTTTAACATAAAAATATATATAAAAATTCAGTACTTTATTGCACAAGACCTGAGTTTGTAGCGTTTAATTTTCTTTTAAAAGTTGCTGAATATTTAGTCATCAGAATTGGAAGACATATGCCATTCCAGCACGTGGAAGCCGGATTCTCCAGTCCTCCCTCAGCGATACAGAAACACGTTTTTGTTATGTGTAATCCGGTATGGGTGGGTGAGTCGGAGGGGCCAAAGCACATGTCCGACCAGCCAATATCACCTCCGAGAAGGTACGTGACATACCGGAGACTTCCCTGGATTGCTGGCTATACTGGACTAGAGGAGAACACAACCGAGGCCGCTATACGGCCATCTTACATCCAGTAAAAGTACTAGTTGCACACTGATCGTGGAATCCGAACCACGGTCAATCTCAACGGTCGAACAGTCACCCATCCAAGTTCTGACCGCGCCCAGACGGTGACCGTTCGATCGCACCACCGAGTTTCCGAGGCTGACTACAATAATGTACTGGAGGGAAAACACGACTTATTATAAATCTAACTTATTGAATACGAAAGACTATTATTGTGGAGGAATATAATGTTTCCAGTTTCCATGTATCGCGCGTACATTTTGCCACCATTGTTGGTACAATTTTGCTATGCGCTGTACGCGACGCCGCCAATGCTGTCGCGTCGCTTGCATCGTGAAAATCGTCAATACTGCGTCGAGTGCATTCTAAACAGTGAGTGCAGTAGCCACCCGGTGCATCGCTACTGATTCTGCATCGCAAACGAATGAAGGTTTTCGTGGTCCTAACAAACGTTACATGAGCAAGATTTTCGTAGATACAAGACCACAGATGATATGGTCATACCACATAGCAAAATAGTCATAATAAGTTACAATATCGTACAACAATAAAATGACTAATAGCCCCACTGCATCTGTCCCCGTGCATGTCGTAAAAGTAAAGGATAAGGACGCGATACCGTGCTAAAGGGCCACAGGATATCCACCTCTCACCTTGTCACGGTCCTTCCACCGAGTTATGCAGCAGGTGGATCTTCGCATCTTACTTGCTGCTTGATATAGTTATGTTGTCCGAATACTTTGCTAAACGTGGTGGTCGGTGTAGTGCTGTAATTTACAAGAGTACTTGCAGCACAACGCCGATTACTCTGTTTACCCCGATTGACGGGATACAGCGTGTGGTATATATATGTATGTATGTATATGTAGGTATGTAACATAGTGACTGTAATGTGACCCATTTTTTTGTTTTAATTAGGTATGTATGTTAAAGACACAGAGCAGCGATCGGCAGACGTCCTCCCCCAGCCGGGCGACAAGATTTCATGCGCTCTGTATTTAAAGACCATCACAAAAAACTTTATAGCAAAAATTGGCGATTGAATTAATCTAAAATTATCATTTTCTAGAATACTTACCTATAGGAAAACAGCTATTGTCCCAAAAATATTTCACAGAAATAAGCAAAAAATAGTTTACATGAAGTGTAAAGGTGGATTTATCCATTCGATTTCTCATAGATTTCTCTCAATCAACCTTTGCGTGTTTGAAAGTAGCAATAGTAGTAGATAGTAGTAGATAATAAAACTTGAGTATGAGAATTCCAGTTCACATTTTTGTGTTTTGTATACCACCTAGTTGCAACAGGTATTCTTTATTGTACGTTTGCATTAATTATCGAAAAAAATTATATACCCACGGAAAGAAAATTTTATTGACGAAACTAAGGGGCGAATGTCTGAAACCACAAAAATACCATACTGATAGTTTCTGGAATGGCTACGTTTTGTTACTATGAACGTTTGTAAACGTACCAGCGGCTTCCTACCAAAGCGTAATTTATTATTTTCTGATTGTGAGCGCCATAGAAAAGTTTGTAGCGTTTTACTTAAAACATACTTATTCAACCTAAATGAGGATTAAATGTTATCGTCAACCTAAATATAGCTCAACACCTCGCCCTTTATAATCGTTGTTCACGAAGGTTATTCTTGTCAAATAAATTCCTCAATACGAATATCGCAGCCGACATCTACGATAGTGGCCATCATTGCCTCACGCGCCGCAGCTTGGCCTACCTGCGACTGAATTCTGTTTAGTTGTCACATTTCTAACCTAACGCAAGCTAGAACAGTAACGAAGCCGTGAAAAAACCTGCTGAAATGTTAAGACTCCTCTTTTGTTCGCTTCACAAAATATAATACATATCGAACTTCCAAGACAACGTTTTTGCTTTTAGTAACTCAGCTTTGGTCGCGTTTCTTTGTTATGTGTACGCGCATTGATGTTTTTTTTTTTCGTGTGTAAAATTTTTATACTACAGAAATATATCTCGATCTTTAAAACTGTAAAATAAGAGTCAACCAATTGGTAACCTATTGAAATGATTCAATAAAGTGCACTCTTCCGGTGTTTGACACATTTTTGGACGCTATTCCTGAGTAAATACTCATATCATTTTATTCAAACATTTTCAAATTTGACGGCGGGTTTCCTTTCAAAGTCACGTCATTTTTCTCTGCGTGCTCGTGTACATACATTTTGCAAAGAGCAATTTGAAATAAACCAGATTTATCATTGACTTCTTCGACTTATTTATTATGCCTGATGATGATATGTCTGGTATGACTCGCAATGAAACTGAATTTGACCGCAGTATTCGGACGATTCAATTTGCATAAGCTTTTATTCTGCCTTTACCGTTATTGTCCGGAACTTGCGGCCCCCTGGCCGAGGGAGGGAACTTTCTGCTTTTGTTTTTACTTTTTCATTACAAATCGCTTTTCGTACCGCAGCAGTCGGAGTGATTTTAATACAGCGGACCCGGCGCGTAACAGCAGCACGCAACATTTATTTTTCATTTAATATACGCACTTTAGTCGACTCTGCGGCGGACGTACCGGAGATATTATCGTATGCGGCTTTCAATTTTGAACTTTACGGCTGAGGGCTCCGTTTGTACGATACGCGAGCACGGTTAAGCTTGCATTTATAAATACCTTCTTAAAGTTAATATTGAATAAAGTATAAATACAACTATTGTGTGAACGTTAAAAATGTTACAGTAGTCTAGGCAGAAATTAATTAAATCAAATTTAAAATAGGTAAACGAAGACTTGTGTTAGACAATCGCGTCTACTACTAAACCAAGATGTATTGGAAGCATTGTTCGTTCAACCCTGGATGTATATTATATACAAAAATAAAGTTACGAAATACGTTACTCTGAATTCTGTACATAAAGCAATAACAGCCGTATGTAATTTTAAGCGAAGCGAACAGTTCGGTAACCGATGCACCTTTATTCGTAGCACAGTGCAAAAGGGTAACAATGGATCCGACCGCACCTGCTAAAGCCCATAAAGAGGAGTGAAAAGTTACATTCTCGATAAGGCAATTTAATGGCACGATAGGGCGGCCGTCCCCTGGATCGTCGGTGTCATAAAGCGGAGCTCACAAAGACACGTCCGCACGGCGCGACGGCCGCGCGCACAATGCCGGCAAACGAGCGCGGGCCGAACTTCCGTTTCCGGCGCGCGGCGGCGCCACCGTCGCGTCGCCTAGAAATTTATGCGCACCGCTTCCTCCCGCCGCCGCCATATGCGTGCCATTTCACCGTCTACCTCTCGGAGCCACTTATTTACACAATTGTAAACTTTTTCAATGGTATGTATTATACGACGAAAACGGCAAAACGGCTCGCATGCAGCGTGTAACTCGCATCGCTTCACCGCTGCAAACGTTTGAAGCCTTTTTACTCGCTCGGTAACGATCGACTAAGTTGTACTAGGGCTTTAGCGCGCTGAGCGTCTTTGTGCATAGATGAGTTTGAAAACTTTGAAACTTTCAGCAAAAACAATGAGTTTAAATTCCGTGACTCTTTCTATACCGATTTTATCGAACAATTATTATGTTTCAGTTTCGAATCAACGCTCGCATATTTTTATTAATCTACCTAATTACTTAGCATAGCAAATATAGGTACGTAGTGTCTCACTTTCATCTTTATTAGCATTCGGTAGGTAAAACCAACTTAAGGATTTACTTACCTATGATTACTTGCAAACACACCTCAATCTGATACAACCACATTGAGTATGCTATGCAGTACTATGCAGTTAGCCAATGATATTTAGTAAATCGCATAATGTGGTGCTGATTTCACGATTTCGTAATATAATATTTAATAATTATCTAAATATGCAAATGCATTATTACGTGTGATTAAGTTAAGTAGAAGCGTTTTACTGAAGGAATATCAATGAGGCCTAATACATAATATACCTTTATAGACCTTACCTACCGAAATATAATACGTACTCTAATGCGCCCCTACCAAAATATCCCAAAATGCATGTAATAAATGCATCATAATGTAAATTGGCTGTTAGTACAATAACTATTAGTACAATAGTACAATAACTAATAATCAGCTACAAATTCAGCTTTCAGAATGGCAGGCCGTAACATAATAACTTCAGAAGAATATATTTCAGACGCCTCGGCGTAATCCCGCTCTCGCTTACAATATATTCTCGCACGATCCTGTTAAAATATCAAGAGGCGTTAAATCAAACGCGCTTAAGTTAATAAAATATACCTGAAGCGAGCGAAAGTCTTAACCCTTCGCTGTCTAATCTTTTAGCGGCTTAGAGCCGGGAAGATTAGCCGTCCACGTCGTCGAAAATGGGGGGATAGGGGGCTGGGAGCGAGGTGAGAAGGAGTTAGGGGATAGGAGGACTGGGGGGACGGGGGACGATGGGAGTGGCATGGGGGGGAGGGGGACTGGAACGTCGAGCGCGGTGCGCTGTGTTAAAGTAGGGTTTAACGTTGCGCGTGCGATCACTGCTAAGCAAATGTCATCGAAAATATATATTGGTAATGTTTTGTCGAGCGTTGTGCACTAAGAAGGTGGATGTTTAATTATCTTAACTTAACAACATTAACGTGGTTAATACAAATTGTTAAAAACTCAGCGACCGTGAAATCTTGCGGTAAACGAAAAACGACTGTAATTAAAGTAGCAGAATATTTAACAATATAGGTATTTCATTCCTTTCCTTTTAAATAAATTTATATGCAATGCAACCACCTCTTGATTTTAATTTGTGTTAGTGAAAGATTTTCTGGTGAAAACTTTTATAGTTTAAAAAACAATCTATATTATGCTTTTTACTTACATAGGTACTTGGATTCTTCAGTAATTACCTTCACTAGATTTCTAAAAAACGTGTAAGTACCTACGTCAAATTTAATAGATCAATTTACGATTTATCTCGAAAATTTAACTCAGTCCACACGCTCCTAATATATCCAAATGGAATGAAAGCAAGTGTTTCACTCAAAACTACTCGTACCTACAGCAGACTTCCCGCCCACTTGACTACGAACTTCCGTTCAGGTGAGCTCAAGTTGTTGGAAAGCAATTCCTTTGTGTTGGCGAGGCATGTGCAATCAAACGACTCCGTGGGTACCTCTCGCATGCTCTAGATCGACTTTATAGATAGTTTGTATTCGCCCCTAAAAGTAAATAAATTTTTAAATCATTTAAATTTCTTAATTTCATAGATACCTTTCACATAATAATATGTCGGACAAGACCTACATACAGATGTAGGATATTTTCATAGCAAAAAAATACTTAACCTTCCAATTTGTCTGTACTTTTAGAGCCAAGTATTCTATGTGCTTAAAATATTCTCACTCGGATGTTAATACCTATGTATTCGTTTGCCCTTTTCACAAAAATTAAAACAATTAAAGCGGCGGGTGGCCGAGTGGTTTGGGCATCGGCTTCTCATGCGAGAGGACCGCGGTTCGAATCCCGTCGGCGTGTACCAATGAGTTTTTTCTGACGAAAAAATTTACGTGCATACCTACACCTGCTGCTTCACCGTTCGGAACCGGTGTAAAACTGTAGGTCCCTTCCCTTGCCCCTTACTAGGTGGTAGGCTCAAATTGTACTGGATGTAAGATTCTCCTCTAGTCCAGTATAGCCAGCAATCCAGGGAAGTCTCCGGTATGGCACCTACCTTCTCGGAGGTGATATTGGCTGGTCGGAGCATGCGCTTTAGCCCCTGCAACTCAGCCACATAAAAAAAAATTATATTTGAAAGCATTATGTACATATTATGTAATTAATATTACTTACTTTTAAATACTTCTAAAACACCCACACACTTCCACACACACATCGTACATTGAGTGAGTCGCAAAATAACCTGACTAATGCCCATAACGTCAAGAGAAAATCACCAAACCTTATTCTTAAAATTCTGAGCTCTGAGAGAGACATCAACTTGTTTCTCGAGCGTTTGCACCGTCGACCTATGTCTCCAGCTCCAAGTGATCGCTAAACAGATCCCACGAGGTCTACCTCTCCTGGAATCCGAGCGAACCTGCAATTCTTGGAGCAGCCGGGGCGAGTCCGGCGGGATCCGCTCAGTGGATCCGGATTATTCCGGATTGATCTGGGCGACTTCGTTATCTCTCTGCATACGTGTTTGCACACGTGGTATGCATCGTTAGTGCCATTCGGCTTGAGGAACGCACCCCCGAACGACTCCCTACCCTTGAAATACGCAAGGGAGTGTGAACTTACTATAATATTATCATTGTTATACCTACTATGCCTGATTGGCATCATCCGACGGACTATTGAACACCGCCACTGCTACCCATGCCAGTTCATAAAAAATGCTGCAAACATTGCAAACGTATGAAAACTTTATTTCCAAATATATAATTTATTTCAACTATGTTAGGATTACGTGTCGGTCTCAGTAAATGTATAAAGTAATGTGAAGTGATTTATTTATTCACGGTTTTGTAAGCAAACGTCTACTTTCCGAATTGTTGCGAACAAAACAGATCGATCACAACTCGGGAACGCTAATTGCACACACACACAAAGTACACCTCCACGCAGCCTCATACATGATTAAGAAAAATATACCAGATCCTATGATACGGTGCTGAGCATTTACAATAGACTAGCCTTCAAATACCAAAATTTAAGCTTTACTATCACGCCGATAGTATTGATAGTACCTCAACCTCGCTAGCTCAGTGGTGCGGTCAGTCAACTGTAGGTCTTTTTTTTTATGGAAACTGACACGGTTGGCTACATCACCTACAACGTCCGTGATGTCAGCCCATAACACCGGGTAAACTAGATTCCACGTCAGTGCTTGCCTTCAATTTCATCTCGGCTACACTGAATTGGACGGAAAACATGAACTATTTACATAGACCGTCGTGATCATAAGAACCCCTGGGCGCCGTCAGTTCTTGGATGGGTGACCGCTCGACAGTTGGCCCGTGGTTCGGATTCCACGTAAAACTGAATGAAAGGTCGGTTGAAACGGCTATGTAAATAGTTCGTGTTTTCCGTCCAGTTTAGTGTAGCAGGCACGACCGGAGGGAACCACTGACATGGCGCTTAGTTCACCAAGGTCTGACATCACGGATGTAGTAAGTGATGTAGCCTACCGTGTCAGTTTCCATAAAAAAAATTTCTTATGAAATTCAATGTAACGTTTTGAGGAAAATTCCTTTGTACGGTTACTTCCTAAGACTAAAATCGTCGTGCAAGAATTTTCTATTATATTGTTGTTCTAAACTTCCACATCAAAAGAGTACATTTTGAAAAAAGAATATCTTTGCCATATTATTACTTATTCCGTTCCGTGGTGTCATTTTGAAATTAGGATTGGCGTCATCTTGGTATTGTATTTGATATTGAAAATCTACACTTTTACACTAATATTACAAAGAGGTAAAGTTTGTAAGTTTGGATGTAGGACCTCCTACATCCATTTGACGAAAATTCCTTTGTACGGTTACTTCCTAAGACTAAAATCGTCGTGCAAGAATTTTCTATTATATTGTTGTTCTAAACTTCCACATCAAAAGAGTACATTTTGAAAAAAGAATATCTTTGCCATATTATTACTTATTCCGTTCCGTGGTGTCATTTTGAAATTAGGATTGGCGTCATCTTGGTATTGTATTTGATATTGAAAATCTACACTTTTACACTAATATTACAAAGAGGTAAAGTTTGTAAGTTTGGATGTAGGACCTCCTACATCCATTTGACGAAAATTCCTTTGTACGGTTACTTCCTAAGACTAAAATCGTCGTGCAAGAATTTTCTATTATATTGTTGTTCTAAACTTCCACATCAAAAGAGTACATTTTGAAAAAAGAATATCTTTGCCATATTATTACTTATTCCGTTCCGTGGTGTCATTTTGAAATTAGGATTGGCGTCATCTTGGTATTGTATTTGATATTGAAAATCTACACTTTTACACTAATATTACAAAGAGGTAAAGTTTGTAAGTTTGGATGTAGGACCTCCTACATCCATTTGACGAAAATTCCTTTGTACGGTTACTTCCTAAGACTGAAATCGTCGTGCATGAATTTTCTATGATATTGTTGTTCTATATACGTCCACATCAAAAGAGTACATTTTGAAAAAAGAATATCTTTGCCATATTATTACTTATCCCGTTCCGTGGTGTCATTTTGAAATTAGAATACTTTTATCTTGACATTGTATTTGATATTGAAAATCTACACTTCTACACTAATATTATAAAGAGGTAAAGTTTGTAAGTTTGGATGTAGGAGGTAATCTCCGAAATACTCATCCGATAAAAAAAAAATCACTAATATTTAGAAAGGACCTTCAGGATGGACAGAGGCTATGCGAGCGAAGCCGAGGGCAAAAGCTAGTGGTTTATAATTTTGATCGACCTCAGCAGCCCCAGCAGCATAATATTAAGTTTAATTAATACTACTCTATGTTGTATGTTCGGCTTATCTATTTCTTCAAGACACGACTGCCGAAAGTCGGCATACAGGTCCATACATAATGAAACAGCGGCTAAGGCGCGCCGTGTGGTAACTCCTGTCTAACTTCACTTGGAGGAAATCAGTGAAGCGAGATTTCCACCAGAATATCTTAACAGTTGAAAACTTCACTCGACCTGCGTCTGTCTTGATTCAAGCACCGGCTTATTACAGCGAATATTAAATTAATATACCATCCTGTAGCTTTAATTTTGAGAGAGTATTCATTAAAACATCACTGCATCATTCTGAGAAATTATTTCTTATTCTTTCTATTTTCTACTGAAAAAAATTTATTAGACAACATTCGTCGTAGAGAGTCGGTACTTCGTCGCAAAGTGATCGCTGGGGAAGTTTCCTATATAAATTTCATACAATAAACCTTAGTAGACATTAACTTGGGATCTGTGTTTGGTATTCACGTGTGCCGCTAGACAGGTGAGCCCACTCTCGCCTCCCACTCTCGGCTTCCTTCCTCTATCGCCTACCTCCCCCTGAGAGGGGGATATAAATTAGGAATGCGCTTTGTAAGTCAATCAAGGGGTTAAGGACGGCAGAGCAGTCTATAGCCGATTGACTGCTGTATCAAATACTGAACGGAATCTCAATTTATAGATTAGAGATATTTATAGGAATTTTTGACGCTTGAGTGGGACAACATGGGTATCAACGTGAATGGAGATCTTCTCAGTCATCTGCGCTTCGCCGATGACATTGTCCTTCTGTCAAATTCCCGAGATCAGCTTCAGACCATGCTGGAAGACCTCTATACAGCGTCGATGAAGGTGGGTCTGAAGATGAACCGGGACAAAACCAAGGTCATGGCGACCGATGTTATGACGGGAGGACAAATCGTTATTGACGGAGAAGTGATCGAACTGGTTGAAGAGTACGTATATCTCGGTCAAATTCTGCGGCTTGGTAGACAAGGTCTGCTAAAGGAGGTCGAGAGACGAATTCAACTGGGTTGGGCTGCCTTCGGAAAGTTAAAATTCGCCCTGAGGTCTGATCTTCCGCAAAATTTAAAAACCCGTATATATGACCAGTGTGTCCTCCCGGTTATGACGTACGGGTGTGAAACGTGGACGCTGACGGTCGGTGTTGTCCAAAGGTTGAAAGTTGCCCAGCGAGCAATGGAGCGAGCCATGCTGGGAATAACGCTACGTGATATGGTGCGTAACGAGGCAATCCGCCGACGCACCAAAGTAGTCGATATTGGATACCGGGTGGTTAAGCTCAAGTGGCAATGGGCTGGGCACGTCAGCCGAAGAGACGACGACCGTTGGAGTAACCGTGTCCTACACTGGCGGCCGTGGACAGAAAAAAGGACCACCCGCCAGGTGGGACGACGACATCAAGTACGTCGGCGGAAAGCAGTGGTTCCGTACCGCTAAAGGCCGGGAGGACTGGAGGAAAATTGGAGATATGAGAAACAAGAAACTGATTTTTTCTTCTGAATTTCAGTTAAATCATCATAATCTAATATTTCGACTTTTGTTGTCATAGTTATTTTTTTTTATTTTTTAGAATGTGTGTTTTGTAATATATATTTAAAATATATATAAAAATATGAAGACAAAAAAATTGGTAATAATAAAAAGAAATTTAATTCACAGTCAAATCATAAGAATTTTTTTGGTAATATCCTTTCTTCCTTATCCTTATCCTTCCTTACCTATAATAAAATCCAACGTCTGCTTTCTGTCTGTCTGTCTGTCTGTCCGTTTATAACTCGAGAACCACTGAACCGATTTTAATAAAACAAAATTCTACGGATAGCTTGATTCTTCCCAACAACTATAGGCTACTTACTATCACGCTAAATAGCTTATGAGGTTAGCAGTGAAGTGAAATATGAGAGCGGGCGGAGCCGCGGGCACAGCTTGTAATAACATACGATACGATAAGAGGCATCGTCGTCCATATACAGCCCACACAGCTAACTATTCTAATATCGAAGCTATCAAATCCCCCATGAAGCGTTAGTAACGCCGCTCCGCGCCGCCGGCGTGGCACCCGAGCGGGGGCGGTGCGGTCTAAGATAATTTCTAGGTAAGATTTGTCGGCAATCACGTTTCTTACATATTCATGGGCCAGTGCTGAGGAGCCGCAGGTAATGTATTCAAGGAGCAAACATGCAAATTGGGCGCAAAATGTTGATCAGATCTGGAGGGACCTGACTGAGATGGAGAAATGTATGGACATGGTTACTGATTTGAAGATTGTGAATTTTCTCTCATAGCTGAACTCACTGCCGATCAGCACCTCTGGCTACAATGTAGCTGCGAGTTAAGTCTTGTCAAATGTCAGGCTAGCTTGACGTAGCTGGAGGTGCGGTGAAAACAGACAGTAAAGTAAAGTATATTGTGCCAAGGTTAATAAGTTACACGGGAGTAGCTCGTATTCTGAGGTTTCAGGCACAAAATTCCGGGAGTGAATTTCACAATTTTATTGATTTAAATTTTACATAATTGTTTTAATCTTACATATATATTTAGTTATATAATTTTTTAGAAAGCATTGAGGACCCGAATATAAATGTTTGTTAGAAGATAACAAAATTTGACGACGAGCGCTTTTCCTTGAATATATTCTTCTTATTGCTTTGTTTCAGAGATTGTTTTTATGTAAATCATCACGGGTGGCTGTGCCGAGAGACAAATGGTAAAGTCTACAGAGCCAAAATCACCTTTCCTCGCGAAACCACGCTCAGTTAGGAGCCATGCCAGCAGATTTGCGGACAGTTGCTAAGCTGTCTAGCCTGTTAACACGTCGTTTGAAAACACCCAGGAACCCTGGTTAAAGGATTCGAAAAACAAACTCGCTTGAAGACAATAACGATCTTGAGAACCGATGGGTTCTCAAAAGCCCAATGCAAAAACAAAAGGGTGCTGAGTCTCTTTGCGACGAGTGCTGAGGAGATAGGAGACGGGTGGTACGGGATGCTAGTTCCTAGATATAAATGATTCTCATTCTGCTGCAATAATACAATAATGTTCCCTATAGATACCTATCTTGTGAAATATCTGTCCATAATAGTACATCAATGGTCTACTTGTAAGTCTTACCAGACAGCCGCCCCTATCATATTTCAACCGACCGACCGAGGTTTGGGTCGACCGCGACGCCCCTTCCATGTACCTTAGAAGGTACCTACCTGAAGCAGTCATAACTTCACTCAAGTGTCAGCCACTTTGTGTTTAATTGAAACAGCTTTATAAAGGAACAGTGATTGAAGATGTTCTGGGGTCTTGTGGACCATGGCGGTCGTAATGTACCGGTGAATGACAACACTAAAGCGTTGTCTATGCAGACAATATGGCTTAGCGACACCGCTTTTATATATATATATATTTTTTTTATGAAAATTGTCACGGTTTGCTACATCACCTACAACATCCGTGATGTCAGCCCATATCACCGGGTGAACTAGGTGCCATGTCAGTGCTTCCCTTCATTTCATGTTGGCTACACTGAACTGGACAAAAACACGAACTATTTATATAGCAGTTTCGACCGAAGTTTCGCTCAGTGCGGTGTTACCAACCCGGCCGGGATAAACCATACCATCTAGTAAGGTAAGAAGGAAAGGGATCTAAAGTTTAGCGTGGGATCTGAACCACGGTCAGCCTCCAACGGTCGAGCGGTCACGCCCATCCAAGTACTGACCGCGCTCAGCGTTGCTTAACAAAAGTCGATCGACCGCACCACTGAGCTACCGAGACTGACGAGATGGATAACGTTTTAGTGACGTCATTCATATAATTACGACCGCCATGTAGCGCGAACGCTTTCTTATGAAACCGTAACTTAATTTCTGCCGCTTCGCGCAAACATATGTACATTTCCCGGAAGCAAATAATGCTGGTGGAACTTTAGAAAGAGACCACCCGGTTGTACAGCGTCGTCTCTCAACTCGCACATCTCTGTGCGACAGGGACGACGCTCTACAACCGGATTGTCTCTTTCTAAAGCTCGACGCGCATTACTTGCTGTCGGGAACTGTACTTGGTTATACTGACTTAATTTTGAGCGCGATGATGCGCGGTACAAATTCGTATAAGCGCAATGTATGCGCGTAACGCGACACAGTTTATACAGCAGACATACATACATACATATCACACACGCTGAATCCCGATAATCGGGGTAAGCAGAGTAATCGGTGTTGTGCTGCAAGAACTCTGGTAAATTGCAGCACCAAAGCGACCACCACTTTTCGCAAAGTATTCGAACAAGATTCTATCGATCAAGCAGCAAGTAAGGCACGAAGACTCACCTGCTGCATGACTCGGTGGAAGTACCGTGCCAAGGTGAAAGGTGGCGGACCTGTCGCCCTTTAGCATGGCATCTTGTCCTTATCCCTTAGTCACCTTTTGCGACAGGCACAGTGAGAGATGCAGTGGGGCTATTTTTTTAAGTACCGGCTCCACACGGTACAGCAGCAGAATTACGCTCAATGTGGTGCTAGGACGCCGTGTCGTCATGCAGGCAGGTAACGGACTTATTCCTAAACAATGCAAAGTCTGCAAAGTTGTACAAACTCCTAATTAATTATTTTAATAAGGCAAAGAAATGAAGAAAGGAGTCGCGGACCTGCAGCCAACAGACTGTTAATTGGTTTGGTTAATGTTTCAATTTGTAACAAAACAGTTCAAGTCTCCAAGCCGCAAATGTTTTCAAAGCACCAGCCAACTGGCTGAAATAAAACGAGAACTTTACGTAAAGCGATCAGAGGGAATAAGAGGTTATTGGAAAAACGTTATCCAAAGAAGTTATTAACGTGCGAACGAAAATTTCACTCCAGTGCGTTAACCCAACAAACAGTTAAAATGTTGAACATGATTTCATAGACATTCTAAAATAACAATATGTATGCCTCCCTAATTTTTCTGATATTATTTCACGATTTCCTATTGCGGTCATTGGTTCGCATAGCCTAGTTTTTCCATGTTGGTTTATCATGATCACGTGATATTCATGGTCCTTAGTTCTATTCACAAAACAAAAAACACCGGCCAGCTGGAATACGGCCGCAATTCTGGAATTGGAATTATGTGGTTCTATTCGAATTTTAAATATCTCAAGCGAGATTCTGGAACTCAGTGTACGTTGGCTTTAATTTAAGATTTTAAATTAGAGTTCCGTACCTCAAAAGACGGAAAAAAGGAACCTTGTAGGATCAATCTCGTGTCTATCGTCGTTCCCGTCTATCGCAGCTTATTTTCTCCGAATCTACTGGACGAAAAAATTTAAATTTGGTACATGTATATAATTTACTGACGCGATGACTGACATATACCGTAAATTAACGAATTTCGATTTTGGGGGTCAATTTTGGGGGACAAATTAGAAAGTTATAAAAAAATATTTCAAGTTCATCACGTGACATATCAATGTAAAGGGTTCGTCATATGAAGTACTCGTACAAATAATTTTTTTATAATTAAATATGTAATAATATAAATAAAATGCAAAGTTTAAAATATATTAAAGACAATATACGAAAATTAAGCTTTCCTCCCCCCCTGTTATATCCGAAACTGCTGAGTCTAAAATCTCTAGATCTCTTGAGTCTAAAAAGGGAATAGTTTAGTAGTTGTCGTAGTCTTATAGTTTACAGAAAAACATAACCGAATATAATAGAGTCTTAAAGATCTCACGGAAAATGGAATGGTACGGAGCCCTCTCCACGCGATTTCGACTCGCACTTGACCGCTTTTTTTCTTTTAATTATTTCTGCCTAACAACAAAATACATTGGAATAGGGATTCTGTCGTAGTCTTCAAATACTGATGACAATTTTATTGCCACTCTTAACACACTATCGAACAACCACAATATTTGTGTCAATTCTATGTACAAATAAATCAGTTCCACACATGTAAGACACAAGTTCTATCACATCAAAATACTCTCATGATTATAGCGCCACGATACGATGCAACCCTCCAGTTGACGGCGCGTCTTTCCTAAACTACCCCCTTTCCCTCACCCACGACGTTACTCCCGACACACTATTGTTCCTCAAGCGATAGTTCATCAGAAGCGCTCGTGTTCATTTCCTAAACTTGAGGCCTTCAATAAAACAATGGATAATGGAGTTCTTGCCAGAGACCCATGCTAGGGTAGAGGGAGCGACATCAAATTGAGCTGAAAAATAAAACTATTTATTTATTTAATTTGTTATATATAATCTAAGAAAGATGCTTAACCTAGTGCGTTCCCTAGCAAACATCTAATCTACGAGTAAATAAAATTATTCCTTATTTAAGTATACAACTATAGAATAACTCCTATATTTATATAAACATTGCTAAATACGCCAAACTCTGGCTCTCTCGATTTAATTGTACTTAATATATTTATTTATAGCTCTATTCCACAGACTAGGGAAAAATAAGCTCGTTTTTCCCTAGTCTGTGCTCTATTCAGAGGTGAGCACAACACAACTGCAAATTGGTCTTCAAGGGAAAAGGTTGCATAAGGTCGTGTGTTCTGGCCCTAAAGTAATTGTCTGGTGCGAAAAATTTAATCTCCCTTTCACTTCTCTGACTTCTATTAAAACTTATTGCATTGGCTCAAAGGTTCAAAGTTTTGATATCCCAAACGACCCGAGAATTTTTTGGGGCCGAAGTGAATGGAGATTTTGTCGCGTGTCAAAATCGCGAGTTGAGTGAGTTTAGTTACACAATTATACATCAACGCCGTAAGTCCCGACACTCAAGACTTGTTTTATGACAACTAGTACGATTGGCTGTGCTGAGGGTCCAGGGGTATCCGAAATATCCAAATTCAACTGACCACGCGATACCACACTCAGTGAGACATTATAAAATCAGATCTGTGGACTATAGAAGCGCTATCTACCTTGGTAATACGACGACGTATGAAGACTGAATGTATTGGGAAACACATTCGGCAGTAGACAATTCCAAACCCTGGCAGTGGGACAGAGGAACGATTTTGTGAAACCATGTGCCCTCAAAAGCCCAATTCCAACAACAAAAGGGTGTTCAGTTTATCTGCGACGAGTGCTGCTGTAGAGATATGTATAGATGGAATGGCGAGGAATGATGGATGCAAGTTCCTCCGAGAAGGGTCCTTTTTAGGGTTCCGTATCCATCGTACGGACCCTATTACTAAACCTACGCCGTCTGTCTGTATGTCTGTATGTTTGTCTGTCTGTCCGCCTGTCTCTCCGAGGGCTGTATCTCTTGAACCGTAATAGGTATCCCGATGAAATTTTCATTTACTCTTACTGCTCTAATCTTTCAAAGTCCTTATCAATTTGTCCTTCTCCTCCTTATCATTTTTGTCGTCGCAAGTAGGTACGTATTGATAGAAACAGTTGGCAAGTCCATCTAGAACAGGTCCAGTCGCATGATCATACATGATCGTTTCAACTTTATATCGCGATATTGTGACGGCAACAAACATAATTTCACACTGAATTGTCTGTTCTATATCGTCTCAGTCCTGGTAAATGTTGTCTGGTAGTTCTTGCAGACGGAGCGGGGTGGGGTGTGATGCGAGGAGTGCGAGGAAGGGGCGGATGTCGGCGGCGAGATAGCGAGATGTCACAAAACGTCTGACGTCACGGCGGCGTGTCCGAAAATGGCGCCGGGAAGGGATTTCCGCGTTGGCGATAGGTCAAATACATTTTAAAACGATAAAATAAAATAAATCAAGCAATATGTACTTAAGAGCAAGGCGTGAGATACACATATTATGACTTTTATGACCCAACTCAGCGAGGAGCAGCGAATATTGAGGAATGCGGCTTGCGAAGGAGCGAAACTGTCAAACTTTTCGTACAGTTGCTAACGATAGGTCAGGTTGAAGGCACTGAATGGCGATCGAGAAGGCTATGACGAAATGATGGTGCGTTACCAGTACGAGAGGGCGAGAGCGGCGATTAAGCATAGCATCTAGTTAGTTTTGAAAAGAACTTGATTTAATTGCTATAACAATAAATTTACATTATATTAATTTTGTGTATTTTTATTACTTTTTGTAAAATTTATGTAAAATTAATGTAATATATTATAAGAACGTGAATAAAGAGATATAACATAATTTAACAATAAACAAAATAAATGGAGATGTAGAAATATTCAGGGCCAAAGCAATATTTCGATCTAACATGTTGCATGCGCACTCTATAAGGGGACAACTTCAATGGCGGCTAATCAACTTGTTTGCTGATGTGTTTATTTTTTGTTTTTGAAGCTCGGCAGCAAATAAGGGTGGACACCGCAGCGCTTCTATGTGGGGCTGGCTACTTATTGGGAAGTGGCTAAGTACTGGATCAATAAATTGGGGGGAGCTAGATGCTTGTGCAAATATGATGAGTGATTTTTCTTTATAATTTGATAATTTTCGTTGTATTTTCAAGAATTTAAGAAAGAAAGACCTTTGGAAAGTACAGTTCGTTTAACGCCATAACCAACGTTTCGAACGTCGAACAACTTGCGAGCTGTTAAAATACGTGAAGGCAGTCGCTCGCTACAATTTTCTGTAATAGCCCTCTGATTAAATTTGCGTCGAAGATCACCGTCGGTCTACCGGAAGTTTTACGGCGGCATCGACACCGGCGGCTAGAGTCGTGTCCGGTCGAGGTGTACTCCCGGCGTGGGGGCGGCGGCGGCGGTGGAAGTGAACCGCCGGACGGGGCAGAGGAGTCACTGCTGGCGCCGCCGTGTCCTTGCAAAACTGTTAGGTGGAATAAAATGTAAGAGAGTCAAACCACAAATTCGTTTGGAAGGATATTATATTAGTTTATATTTTTAGTTGAATTAGACCTAGTTAACCACACCATTGTGTTACAAAAAATGGAACACTATGGGGTTAAAGGAATTTTGGAATGTTTCAAATCCTAAGTAGAAGAACTTTCAATACTAGCATTCAATTCAATACTATCATTTCAAGTGGAATATGGAGTGTCACAGGGGTCTATATTAGCTCCACTACTATTTATGATATTTTATTAATGATTTCCCCAAACACAATACACTAGTAGCATTGAGTGCGCTTATAGCATCTACTTTACGCCGACGATGCTGACGTCATTGTCGCAGATACAGGATTTATTAACGAAAATGACAAACATTGTAGAAGAGATAGGACAATGGTTTTCAGCCAATGGTCTAATCCTAATAGTTTTAAGTTAAGTTTAAGTTTCTACGGGCCACCGGCGACACACCGTGTAACGTTCGTCAATATTTGAGTATCCTGATAACTCGAGAACTACTTTATCGACTTATATACAGTTTTTAACTGTTACATTTTGTCACTTCTCAAGTTTAGGCTATACAGAATCATGCTACGTGATCGGCGGCTTGAGCTGTGATCGAAAAGTTACGCGAAACGAAGCCGCGGGCAAAAACTAGTATTAAATAAATCAAAGACGCACATAAAGAGACCGAATTGTCGGAAATACAAAGATTAAATTATTGAATTCGCATCATCTACCTACAGTGTTTCGCGGGTGGATATCAGACTCTAATCTACCCTGGGGGGAACATATAGAAAAAGTATGAAATAAACTAAATAAAGCTTGCCACTGTTTAAATACCTATCAAGAACCTGGGATCTGGGCAACCTGACAAGAGCATACTTTCAGTACTTTTACTCCATAATGATTTATGGAATAGAGTTTTGGGGTGCCTCAGGGGAAGCGGTCAGGGTGTTCACCCTGATCCGAATATTTACTTACTCCAAATAGGATGCACACTGCACACAGCTATTTAAAACTCTTAAATTTCTGGCAATGCACGATATATATGTGGAAAAAGCTTTGTCAGAAGATAGAGAAATAAAAAAAAAATTGGGTGTTGGAAATAAGATTAAGACTGTTTAAATTCTGAAATCAAGGTTAGTAGAAAATTTTATTGCTACAAAACGGCACTCCAGAATTAACATTATAAAATATAAATAAATTCTAATTTATGACGAATCAAGCGAAGCCTGACATTGCACCTAGTTCACCAAGGTTCGATTAGCCAAAATCACGGGCGCTGTAGGTGATGGAGCCAACCATGCTAATTTAAAAAAAGTTTTTTTTTTCCTTAATCTCTGAAGCATTATATGCACTTCTTATCTCCGAGAAAGCTTTCTTCTGTTTTTTTTATACTCCTTGTTTATACTTTATACTTCAGTAGTTTTCACAATTCTCATGCCACATAAATCTTTTCTCCGATGCACTCTCTGCGCTGAGAGTGCATCGAGGCTGCTCGGAGGTGAGGTCCAGCCGGGCGTGGAGGCTGCAGCGTCATAATCTCGTCTAATCGCTATCAATTTGCGGCCGTCCGGCGCCCGCCCGCTCCACCCCGCTGCCGCCCGCTCCACCCCGCTGCCGCCCGCTCCACCCCGCTGCCGCCCGCCCACGAAGCCGCAATCATATCCGCACGCGCCCCCGGTGCGGTTAACTCGTTTATAGGCTCAGGTAAAAACAAACTGTTTGGTGCATATATCCGAAATTTTATTATTTTTGAAATTGGTATGAATTTAGTTACAATTTTTCGAAATATATATATTTTTTCAATTTTGGTGATTACACAAATTCATAGCTTTTAATAACCTGCTTATTCTTTACAATACTAAAATATCGAGTCGCAATAGTAAATTTATTTAATGCAAAAATATTGATAGACAAATATTGATTCATTAACCAATTTCTTTTAATGTCTAAGTAGTGTTTCCGAAGGCTCAATATGTATCTTTTCGTATTTCTAGAGTAATCATCCAATGTTTAAAAAAAATAACCTTAATATAAAGAAGAAGCCATAAACGTAGGTGAGATCACGGAAATTAAATTATGGACCGATAACGAAGTTAAGCTGACCATCAGCCGGAATTACTGGATGCGACGCCGCCGCCGCGCCGGCACCGCCGCCGCCGGGTGGCGCCGCGCCGGCGTCGGTCACTCTGCAACCAAGTCGGTAAATCGGTAAATGATCTCCTAAACTCACATGTAGTCATAGAATAATGATGAAATGATAAAATAATGAAATCATAAGAATATAGGCGAAAAATATAAAAAATATTATCAGAATAGAATATTTTTCCCAATATCCATTTTTTGGACAATTGGGGGTAAGTAGAGTAATCGGAATTGTGCTGAAGGAAATCTACTCTACGCACGTACTCTTGTAAATTACAGCACAACAATACCGACTACCGCCTTTAGCAAAGTATTCGGACAAGATAACTATCAAGCAGCAAGTAAGGTACGAAGACCCACCCGCTGCATGACTCGGTGGAAGGAACATTCAAGGTGCGAGGTAGCTAGCCTTTCGCCCTTTAGCACGGCATCTTGTCCTAATCCCTTGGTCGCCTATGTATTGTAAACAACTTATTTTAAAGAACAAATAACTGACAATGATTCTTTAATTCAAACAAACAAAACGTTTCAAATTCCACACACCATCCAAGCCGAACTGGCACCTCCTTGGGGGTGAAAATGGCTGCGCCTGAGGCTTTGCCCTCGGGCACAGCCACCCAGTTCGGAAGCAATAAAAAAATACTCAATCCAAACAAAATATGAACTAGCACTATTTAAAAATTAAGCGGCAAATGAAAAATCCCATATGAAACAATATTTATATATCACAATTTTAATTTAAATAAGAAATTCGCCACACCAAAATACTTGATTACTACTAGACGTCCAAATTAATGAATTCTGGTCACTGCACCACTGTAACCGAATATTAGCAAGCAACTAAATGAAGACAACCCAAACGAATTTATTATTAACTACGTTTTCAGATCGGCGCCTTCGTCTAGGGTTTAGCTTTAGTCTTAACTTGAGCCGGAACTGAGCCTGATTTAATTTCCAACTTATCTCTCCCGGACGGTCCGACCGTTCGTCCGTCTGCGGATACGCCGACCGGGCACAGAGTACGTTCATACAGTAAGTTCGTACGAACTTGACAACTAGTAATTAGTTGGAAGCGGTGTAACTTTATGTTGTACGAGTCGTTTGTTATATCTGCTACTACTAGAAGTGTCGGCAAAGAAAGGTAATAATCGGTGCGAGTTTTACTCGCGCACGGAGGGTTCCCTGGATCCGCTATACGGTATACCATACCTGTTAAAAAACCATATTCGCCTATATTTTGTCTTTCTATAATGCAAAATATAAATACCTGTGGCGCCATCTATTATTCAGTAGCGTGAATGTGTACTAATCGATTCTTAGCACGTTTCATGTGGTATTTTACTGTTTGCTTTTTTTTTATTATTTTTTAACACATTCGCCATCATACATAAACATAACACATATTCAGTGAAAATCTCGGTGAAAATTTCAACCTATTACGTTCAAACGATACAGCCCTATGACGTACGGACAGACCTACAGACGGCTTAGGCTTAGTAATAGGTTTCCGAATGAATACGGAGACATAAAAATCTAATTTGAATTAAATGTGACAAGTAAAAACAGTACTCAAAATGTTAAACTAAATTATGCACACGTTTTACTGGAAAAAAATTACATTTATTAAAACTGTAACACACTGTTAAATATATAAAATATGCGTATAAATTTGTAATTTTGGCATTGTCTATATACGTTAAAGATGCCGTTGTTTCTTCGTTACATCTGGAGCAGGCAAATGTAAACCTAATATGAACAAAGTTATTTTCACATCATCTAAAAATTACCAAATGCTCTTGCAAGAAATTCTACTTGCAGCAAGTGAATGAGTGAACTATGTTTTGTTATGCTTACTACGAATCCACTGGGCACAACTGTGGCATAAGCGCGGTCTCTAAAGGCTGCAGTTTGCTTTTGCTACGATTCACTTAATAAATCTGTTCGCTTAGGCAAACGTCTCGGGTACGATTCCCGATGGATCCGAGAAGGATGCCGTATAGACTTGAGATATTAGTTGATGTTTACTCTGTGATGCTACGTACTGTCACCAACTATTAATATTTATACACTGCTCTCGAAAAACGCATTTTAATTATTCAATAGTTGGTTAAGTACTCATTAAATCGTAGAGTTTAATTACAATTTCTACTCATTTAAAATGTGTAAAATAAAAAAAATCGAACCCTAGAGTTGAAGGCGGTGTAAAGAAGGCTACACAAATCACAAAGGATATCATCTACTCATGTTTTCTTTCATGCATTATTTTTGCTTGCTTTAGCACCGCCTTCAACTCTAGGGTTCGATTTTTTTTTATTTCACACATTTTTGAAGGCGGTTTTTATATTTTTTTAAATATGTTTTATTTCACAGTTTTTTTTATTAATTTTTTGCTATTAATGTACTCAGCGGAATTCCGCCTCGCTTTCCAATCCGATCTTGACCAAATTGAAATGGGACCACACGGGAAGCACCAGCTTTCAAATAAAAAAAGAATCATCAAAATCGAATCATCATCATCAGTCGAAATTCTGAGGTAACAAACATAAAAAAATAATACAGTCGAATTGAGAACCTCCTCCTTTTTTTGAAGTCGGTTAAAAAGCAGACAAATTGATGAAGTTAACTTAACGCGCGCGCATACTTACAAAACAAGCTTACAATGAGTAGCTTACGCACATGAAAATAGTAAAAGAACTTATAGTCCAGCAGTTATGTACTTACCTGGAAAGTATTCCGAAGTTAATGAAACTTTTACGGGTTGTTTGGGGTTCACTAGGAATACTATCCTAAGTTTTCGACCTCGAGGACCCTGTGCTAACTTAGGGGTGGGCAAAAACCTCAAAATTTTTCTGACTTTTTTCAGCTTTTCGCCTATATCTCTTAAACTAACCAAATTTTGTTGACCACATTTCATAACAAAACTAAAATTTCTTGGTTTAACCAGGTTTTCAGGCCCAATATTAACGGAGATACAGTCGATCGAAGTTAGACAAAGTTTCTTAAAATGTAAAAATAGCAGAAAAACTAAGGTTTTGACCCTATAACTATTTATTATCATCATTTTCATGTGAATTATGTTGAACACTAATCAATATCAACGTGTTGGATAACCTATTTTAAACCTACCAACTTTGATCGACTGTATCTCCGTTAATATTGAGCCTGAAAATCTGGTTCAACAACGAAATTTTAGGAAATTTAATGTTCTCCAACTTTGTCATGAAATATTGTCAACAAAATATTCTGTTTTTTTTAATTATATGTCTTTATTTAAATTAAACAAAATAACCTAATACAATAAAATTAAACTAAAATTAAGAAATATGATAAAACTAAACTAAAATAACTTATAAACTAAACCTAAAAAATAAAAAAAATTAAAATTAAAACAACCTATAAATAATAATATATTTCATTTAAATTTGACAGAGTCGCTGCACCGGTGCAAGTGCCAAGTACGCACGCCGCGTTACACCTCTGAATCTCAATGGCGATTCGCCGAACAAAATATTCTTAGTTTAAGAGATATAAGCGAAAAGCTAAAAGAAGTCAGAAAATTTTTCATGTTTTTGCCCACCCCCAAGTTAGCACAGGGTCCTCGAGGTCGAAACCTTAAGATAGTATTCCTAGTGTACCCTCGAACAACGTGTAAAAGTTTCATTATCTTCGGAATACTTTCCAGCTACCCCCACCTTTTTTTGACATGTCGACTGGACTATTATTATAACTTTACTATACACAATATTAACTAAGAAAAAATTATATACATTATTCATCATCATTCCCATTTACAATTTTCTATTGTTATCGGCAATGATGTATCATGTATGTTATCGGTAATCAATTTAGCTATTAATTTCAAAATTTTAAGATTATTAATCAACAGTAAGCAATTAATGCTAGTGGGGAGAATGTACGAACACGAGCGGAAAATTGGTTAACCAATCAACAATCGTTCACATTCTTTCACGCCACAGAGAATGTTAGTGATTAATATATTCTCATGATTTCATTCACGCAAAGTTCACGAGATCGAGAGCAACGCAACACATGCATCGGTGCGCCACCTGAAAGTCTTCCTGGCTCTTTCCTGGCTCCTTTAGCTCCTTTCGGCAGACTTCGGCTCGAAGGAAAGTGTGGTACCTATGAGTGATGTTTTGGTGGTTTAAAATAATAACCAGGGTTAATATAAAGAAGATGCGTCCCTACGCGACGCATCTTCTCTATATTAACCCTAACCTAATGTTGAGGCGATGCATGTCGTTTTTGTTAGGTTTCGTTTCGAGCCGAGTGTTCACGAAAGGAGCCAAAGGAGCCAGGAAGGAGCCAGGAAGTCTTTCAGGTGTCAAACCCTGAATGTTGTGGCTGGCTCGGCGCGGCTCGCGGGTTGCCAATTGCGATGCGAATGCGATCATCTTGCCGTTGCTTTGGCATATTATGTTCTTTCGTGGTATACTCTCTTTCTTTGGGGGTGGGAAGAAGTATTGCATGCATCGATGATTGCATGCCTCAGTAAACTGCTGGATTGTTTTTTTATATTTGAAGGAGATCTCGTGTAAAACTATAAGAATTTTCTGTAAATAAATACTCAGTCATTGTTAAATAGTCATTGTTTCATGAAGATGGACAAGCTGACGGCCATCATTATGACTCTGAACAATCTCAACGGCGCAGCCTCTTTACCAAACTGCAAGAGAGCGAGGCGACGCCGCCGTTCGGGGCGCCTAGCAAAGCGCCCGTCATACTCGACCTGTACCTGCTTACAAAGATATTTGAGCCGGACGAAATGGTGGGCTCGCTGCATCAATCGAACGGCTATAAAGAGACCGAACGCGCCAATCGCGCCCTCGACTACTAGCTCGAGCGGCTCGAGCAGCAACCGCACGCTTCGTCTGCGGCTACTACGACGACGCTCACGAATCGTGCAATGCAACGATCAAGAGCGGCGCTCCAAGGGACTTTAGAGAGGAAAGGATGGAAAAAAGGCACAAATAAAAATAAAAATTAATCATGTTTAATATTAATAATCTGTCAAGTACAATAATAGTATTTATATTATATTATCCGTTATGTGTAAATGTGCAATTTTATTTATTCCTCTCCTTTACACTTTGGGTGTTTTTTCTATTTTAGGTGGGTTTTCTACTTTTGCCGCAGCGGTCGTCTTGATGGGCTTAAATGTGGGCATGGGCGCCTCCGCTCTTCTGATCAAATAGGGCAAC
The DNA here is from genome assembly GCA_946902875.1 of Nematopogon swammerdamellus. Classification (NCBI taxonomy): domain Eukaryota; kingdom Metazoa; phylum Arthropoda; class Insecta; order Lepidoptera; family Adelidae; genus Nematopogon; species Nematopogon swammerdamellus. The sequence continues at coordinate 7,769,762 of OX336337.1, forward strand.
TTTGCATTGGCGTTGAGGCCCAGATGGTCGGACAAGTAAACGGTACTGGTGGTGACGTTGCTCAGAGGCAAGTCGGTCAAGATGTGATCGGGAGATGCGCCGTCTTCGAGGGACGTGGCCAGCGGTAGGAACGACTCTAGTCGCGTATCGGGCATGATGGTGCGCCACGTCGGTAGCTGGGCGAGCATGGTGGCGTGGTCGAGGTTGAAATCGCCGGCCAGAATAAAGTTACGATAAAAACTGCCGCCCGCGTGGTTCTTTTGCTCAGCCTTGATCGCGGTGAGGGCGCGGGTGACGGCGTCAATGTTGTGCCGGTTGGAGTAGCCTGCTCTTTCCGACCATTCACCATGTATATTGGCCAATACCAACATTTGCTTCATCAGACGTCCATTCATGATGAGGATACCCTTTAATTGGATGGGGTCGTCGATGGGAATGAACAGTGTACGGACCAATTGAAAGGGAATTCTGTTGAGGATGAAGCCGGCGCTCAGGTAATTGTCGCCATCGTGCGGGTTTATAGCGATCGAATGCATCACAGCGATCGCGCGGTTGGGTAACGCGAACGGCTGAATACTGCCCAATCCCACCGTCCACAAGTTTTTAGGCACGTTCAATTCTTGCACCATCATAACGTCCCAAAAAGTGATCTCGCAGGTCGAAAACTCGAGTTGGCTGCTCAGCTCGCTATGTCTAAAGTTACGAGTGGTGATGTGCAGTTCGTGGCCGTTTTCGATGGGGCTGAGACACTGCACCGCCGCGTCCTTCGAGCTGAGCTCCGAAAAGGGAGATTCGGGTTGCACCGGACGAAGCCACGGTACCCATGTCGGGGCTACTAACATAAAAAGTAAACCCGAAATGAAAATTTTACGTATATTCTTCATTGAGACTAAGAATGGTCCCTTATTTTATTTCAAATAACTCAAAAGGTCACTGGTTCAACACTGGACAATCGGGCGACTGTCGATCGACTAGATATTTTTTAACTTTATTTATAACGATCCAATTTGGTTTTAACTAGATATTGTTGCGGAGCGGTAGATGCGACCGCCAACACACCGCGCGGCACCTCGTATTAGTGCAGAGAACCTTCGTGACTCAATCCGATCGCGACCTATATCTGAAATGATCGAGTCTTACCGACTCGATCCCAGGATCGAATCACTACGCGAGCGGGTGCGAGATAGACGACCTTGTAGATAGATAGACTCGCAAGCGCGAGCGGTTAGGTAGGATCGGGTCTCGCTCTTTCGGATTTACGGAATGGTTCGTCGGTTCGTTCGTCAGTCACTTCGTGTGGCGAAAACCAACAGTTTGATGAAATGTTTACAAACAAAACTAAACCTTATTACAATGGCTAATGGCTTATTTTATAAACTTTGGGTCTGATTGTTTTACCAAATTATTGTTTTGATAATGGGAGACGGCGAATTATGCGCAGGAGAGGTGAAGTGAAGGGCTTCGGGTCGGAATAAATTATTTCTCCACCACAGTATTAGACCGTGTATTCGCTTCAAATAATAAAACCCACCTTTAACTCCTACATCGGATAAAACGCCATCGATCGATAGATTAGATAGATAGGTACCTAGTTAGTAGTACATAATTTTTTTTAATACATAATGATAATTCACCGTTGGGATCTAGCGCGCGCGATGCACGTCCGCGCCGCTCTGTAGCGCAAATTAATTTCTATCTCACTCCTTCTCAATTACATAACAGCAACGAAAGTGTGACTAAATAAACATAAACTCTAACCACTAAATCATACAGTGAAATTTTGTAATTCCATTTTGTTCAACGCCGCCTTGCTTACGCTTAACTGCAACCGTTAAACCTAAACTCTCTTCTGGCAAACGAATCTAGCCCCTGTGCCACCTACCGAAGTGATCAAGTCAGCTGCACATCAAGATTCAGTGTACGTGGACTGTGACAAACCGCTTGTACTCACACCGCGCCGCCACAGGTTAGCTATCTACCGGCATATTATACTAAAATACACAATGAACCGAGTGGCACGCTCTCCTCCTCACCTGGGTCCAACCCAGAACTCTCAACAGCTACGGCAACTATGGATAACATAACGATGAGGAAGAGACAACACTCGGACGATGGGTTATTATCAGCTCTAATAAACTGCCTCAAAAGTGACATTGCCGAAATGAGGATCGGACAGGAACAAAAATGGGACCACCTCAGGGTTATCCCCTTTTAATTGCTATCTACCGGCATATTATACTACATTACACAATGAACAGAGTGGCACGCTCTCCTCCTCACCTGGGGCCCAACCCAGAACTCTCAACAGCTACGGTAACTATGGATAACATAACGATGTGGAAGAGAAAACACTCGGACGATGGGTTATCAGCTCTAATAAACTGCCTCAAAAGTGACATTGCCGAAATGAGGATCGGACAGGAACAAAAATGGGACCACCTCAGGGTTATCCCCTTTCAAACAAAAAAAGAATTTTCAAAATCGGCTCACAATTGACGGAGTAATCGCGTAACAAACATCCAAAAAAAGAAAACATACCGTCGAATTGAGAATCTGCTAGGTGTAAAGTATGTAAATTGCTCGTGAAGACAAATGCAACGAGCACAAACACGATAGGTGTAGTTTAGGAGTTCCTATGGCCACCTTCCGTCTCCATCATCAGACCAGCTCGATGGTACTCGTACCATAATATATTATGCGCATCTGGCCGGTCGGTTAATAAAAATATTTCAAATTTAGAATATTCATGAAACAAGGGTCCGAATATGTATCACAAGTATCGATTCATGTAATTTCAATACAATGACAATACAATACAAAATATTAGGTATTTAATACTTTTTAGTTCTAGTTTTTTTTTTAAGTGGTTTTATATTTTTTAAATAGTTTTTATTTCATTATTTTTAGTAATATTATATAAAAAAGAATAATCGAAATCGAATAATCGAAATCGGTTGAAGTCAGAGGTGGTAACCGTGTCGATATTGAGCACGAAATACGACACGCACAAAGCGTGTTGGACTCGAGCCCGGTGGACCGCGCTCTAGGCGACCGTGCTACCGGACTTTGCCGGGCTAGCACGAGCACGGGCCGACACGGAAAGGTCCGGTTTGTGTCCGGCGACAGACGGACGTATTTATGCAAGCAGGTAGAACAAATAAAATTCAATTGACGAAATAAATGAAAACAGGATTATTTTATGCATTCTCACCACCAAAGGTTATCCAAAGGTATCTTATTCCACACAGTGCACAAATAGAAAATTTTGCTCACGTATTATTCATTCTTTATTTATGGTCGTTATATGATAATAGCATAATTTAGTGGCATAATAACATCCTAGCGGACCCCGCCGTGCCGAGCCGTGCTAGCAACAAACACGAAACACGGTTCAGGTCCGAAAACACAGCCAGCACGGAGCGGGTCCGGTTTGGTGGGGGGAGCACGCACCGCGACCGGTAGCTTGACTTTGCGTGTTCGTGCTGAAGGCCGTGTTCTGGGCTAGGTCCGGTACCACCTCTGGTTGAAGTGGTACAGAATTTATTCGCCATGTGTCAAACTGCAAATTGCTGAAAAAGTCCTCATCACAAGTTTTGCTGAAGGTAACCACACACTATATTAAATTATGAAACTGCAAATTGCTGAAAAAGACCACATCACAAGTTTTTCTGAAGATAACCACACACCATAGTATTTGTTGATTTTTCAAAAACCGCTGAATCAATTCCGATAAAATTTATATGGGACCACCTCTGAAATATGACCTACCAAACAAAAAAAAATTTTAAAATCAGCCCACAATTGACTGAGTAATCGCGTAACAAACATACAAAAAAAAATACAGTCGAATTGAAAACCTCCTTTTGGGAAGTCGGTTAATTATTAAGTCTTTTGTTAATGTAATCTGCTATGGGCGGCTGAGTCTAAGGGACCAAAGCATATGTTCCGACCAGTCAATATCACTTCCAAGAAGGTAGGTGCCATAACGAAGGCTTCCCTTTGGATTGCTGGCTATACTGGACTAGAGGAGAACACAGCCGAGGCTGCTATGCGGTCATCTTACATCTAGTACGGTGGTATCAACCCATTCGGCTACAATTAGAGCCTACCACCTAGTATGAGGCAAGGGAAGGGACCTTCAGTTTTACACAGGTTCCGAACGGTGAAGCAGCAGGTGTAGGTGTGCACGTAAATTTTTTCATCAGAAAAAACTCATTGGTTCATACCGACCGGCTTCGAACCCCGGACCTCTCGCAAGAGAAGCCGACGCCCAGACCACTCGGCCATCCGCCACTTTAAGTATGTTTATTGTTTTATTTTGCCACAGAGGGTGGGGTGCTGTGACGAGATAGATTCTCATTGTGTAAATGTAGCATTAAAATCTTTATACACTACTCATGACTGTTTTCCCTACTTCCCGTTAAGTCTCGTCTAACAGTTATTTGTTAGCTAAAGTGATGTACCTGGACCAGATCGGGGATGTGCTCAAAATTGGTTGTCTGTAAAGTCGATTTACGGACGATAGTTTTACGTGATGACGTGGAATAATAGTAGTACATAGAGCAAATATCAGTCATTCTATTTCCAGTAGAAAGATTAATCATCTTGTGACTGGCCATCAATAAACTTCTGTTGTCTGATCTTGTCAGTTTTACTTCTGAGGACGTTTCCATTGTAACTTTGACTATACCGATTGTGCCTCTCTATCGCTTGTTACGCGCTCTCGCTTGAACACACAGGCTCAGATGGAACGTGACACTTTTTCGTGTGTGCAGCCGGTCTTCATCAATTTATAAGACGTGACGTCATCACGTCAAAAGGGTCAAGTGCGTAGTACCCGTAACCGACGAGCATGCATGAAGAACATTATGAGAGTGGAAGAGGCAGCAGAGGTGCGTCAGGATCGTGGCACGTTGAGATCCGTTGTCTCTTTGTCTCTGCCTACCCCACCGGGAAACAGGCGTGACGCTATGTATGTATGTATGTATGTATTTATGTATGTATGTATGTATTTATGTATGTATGTATATATGTATGTATGTATGTATGTATGTATGTATGTATGTATGTATGTATGTATGTATGTATGTATGTATGTATGTATTTAAGTATGTATTTCTCACACATTTTACAGGAATTAACTGGCAGCTTCATTTAATCATAAGGCTGTGCAATCGGACCTAAAGGTATCGCACAATATTAATATTTCTTAAAGTTCCGTCATTGAAATCATGCCTATAACGTTTTTTTTTATGTAAAGCAAGTTTTTTATGTAACCCAGGTGGCTGTGTCGAGGGACCAAATGGTACAGTTGAGTCAGAGTCAAAAACCGCTTGGTTGTACAATCGTCAGGTTGTACACTCTATTATTTGTAAGTAGTATAATAATTAATTATTGATACCTATGCAAATTATTTGTGAGCACGTCCATCCCGCGCACCTACAAACTTTTCCTATTACTAGATAACAATCTCCGCCGAACCCGCACGCTCCGATTTCACTAACCTCAACCGAATCCATGCGGAAAACCTTCATTTAATATTCGCATAAAGTTATCACATTTGCTTTTATCCCGTGTAAGGATTAAATTAATTTTAAATTATATTCAATTTTGCTACAGATTTAGCTGCGATATGTTTAAAGTTATCTTAGTCTCTCTCTACTCGTTGAAATAGAGTGAAATAGAGTGTATTTTGCGTCTGATGAAATTTATATGACCTTGTGAATGCAGTATTAGTATTTTTAGTATATTTTTTTTTTATTGTAATCGCGACATGTGGCGCCGTGCCACCTATAAGGTGTCTAACAACGCCCATGGACATTCGGTCGTATGCGGGGGTGGCGAATGCCATGCCGGCCTGACAGGTGCCAATTCACACTCCTCTTGAAGGACCCGATACTGTACTTGGGGGGAAATACATGGGGAGGGAGAGCGTTCCAGAGTTTACCGGTTCTGTAGAGGTAAATTATTACATAAGATGATTTATTGGTAACTTTTAATCACTACCGATTCAACAGAAAACAATGTTATTGCTACATCGGCTGAAGTGCTCGTGGAAACAAAGTTCCAGTGTCGCAAACAGACCCTTACTTGCGTCAGCTCTGTTTGCCGACGCAAAATTGATTTATGTAAGGAACCCCGAACAAACTACCTGCCCGTTTGCCTACTCACCTCCGACTAGCCAATATTGATTTCACTTAGAGCCAACAGAATAATCAGCATTAATTTGTCAAAACTTCGGGTTATTACACAATTTATATGGAAGCCTAAGGTCGAAATAATTCTCTTAGTTTTGAGTCCCCTGACAGCATGCAAGCTCTGCAGTCGATGTTAGTTCTAACCTGGTGTTTATTTTTCGTTTGATTTTGAGCGTTATGATGTGGGCTGAAGGTTCAAGTTGCGTCGGCACCGTGTAGGATGAAGTGAACCTTGTCACACGAGTGAAGTGTGTGGGTCAACAGATGTTAAGGCGAGGGTGTGAGGGTGTCCAGCCCCGGCTAGCTGGCGCCCGCCCCCCGCGTCCGAGCGAAACTCCTTGTTTGTAAACTGTAAAGCTAGCCGACTAGCCACAGGAGCGAGTTTGAAGTTTTTGATAGTTTGAGGGGCTTCGATATTTACCGACTAAGTTTTTGGCTCGGGTCGGCAGAACTTCATCGCTGGGGACACCGAGATGGATATTTATGTCTCGTGGGTTATCTTGCGTATTCCTTTAATGCATTTAATTGGACCCACTATAGCCATTAATTATTAAGACAGCCATATAGCTCTGTACCTCCTTTAAAATTGTATATTAACTTATTTCCCACTTAACCAGATGATGATGTTGAAAAGTTCTAACAAATATTATTCTAAAATTTACAAGCACACATTATATCCAGTATACAAACAAAGCCCGGGTGGCCAGCGAGAAACATAGAAAAAACAATATAATATTTTCCCCAAATTGTTTAGATTAGGATCGCCCCGAATAACGGCTTAATTTTGCATTAAAATGTTATGTTAACTTAGTTCCCAATTTATTGTATAAAATAATATGCTCGCGGGCGGGGCCGTTCATATTTTGCGGCGGGTGCAAGTTGGCGGACTGTTTGCTTTATTCGATACGCGTTTGGGAGCGTTCGGTGCTCGAGTTTTACGCGCATGTTGTTTTAGGTTGTAATTTAATAAGCGTTCAGTGTGTACTGTGGAGTGTGTGTTGGCCGGCAGGCGGGGGCGTCGTCGGCGGCGGTCAGATAGGTGCGTGCGGGGGACATTTGGCCGCTAATGTGTGTTTGTTTAGGTGCGGGTCCGGTTTATGACTGGCCGTGGCCGCACCGACCGCGCCTCGCGCCCGACGCGCCGCCGTGTGATCTGCTCTGCGCTCGCCTGACCGCGCCGTTGATACGGACTTGTTGGCTCCAGTAATATCGGACATCACAATATGCATGGGAATTGACCTAATTGAATGTTGAATTGTTCTTGTGCGGCATCAGAGCAAATTTATTTACATCGCCTAAATATTTTAGTAGGTAGATAAGCAGATATTCATTTCCTGCCATTTTAAATTTGATGCGGCCCCGTGGGCTGGGCTAGCGAACTTTCTAGGCGGGCGGATAACAAGTAAATTTAAATAAGTAAATATAATTTCTGAATTTTAAGTGTTAAATAATGATTTCACCAATTATGATTATCTAAATACAACCTAAATAAGCCACAAAAAATAAACATTCCAGTATATTTTCACGATAAAAATTCAAATTGGAAAATAAATATAGTCAGGTATCACCCGATGATTAAAAAAATTAATACATAGGTATTATGACATAATAATAAGGTAAGTTTTAACTATTTCTAATATGAACACAGCGCGTTTGCGTAAATCCAGTTTTGCAGCTAATCCTACCGCCACGAACCCCCAGCAGCCTGTGGACGGAGACTGCTGACGCGACGGCGCGGCGGCGGGGGAGGTGAGCGGTGGCTCATTCAACATGTTTGCTGCGAGATAATATGCTAAATACGGCGACGAGCTCGCGAGCACGCGCCGCGCCTGTGCCATAGTGAACCGATAGAACAGTAAATCGTTGGTGTGGCACTTTCTGAGCCTGGCTTCGCGAGGTAAGGTGGATTCGACTCGTCTGTGTCGACTGCACCCGTCCTTTGTGCAACCACTTATTCCGGTTCAGAGTGATAGACATTATTAAAACTAAAATAAAAAGAAATATATATATGACAGCACTATAACGTAAAACAGACGTTTGAAAAAAAACGAGCCAAAAAACACATTAAAAGAAATAATAATTTTAAAAATTACATAAAAATCTGTTAAGTGCGAGTTTTACTCGCGCACGGAGGTTTCCGTATCTAAAAAAAATTGTTACCAAGGAAATAACAACGGTAACCAAGGAAGTATTAACGGTAACCAAGGAAGTAACCGTAACCCTGGAAACAATCAGAACCGTGGTAACAATTATGTCCACAAATGCAACATAAACAAAGATGTCGTATTTGAAAATCAAATACGTCAATGTGAAAATTTTCATGAAAAAATAAAAAACCAAAATGAAATTGATCTCGAAAAAGTAAATATTCAAAAATATCTATCCGCTATTATTTGCCTATCTTTTGTCTTTCAACATGCAATGTATAAAAGCCTGTGGCGCCATCCATTATTCAATAGTGTAACTAATCTATTGTATTATACGTTTCTTGTATGGGGGCCCCCCTTAATTTTCATTTTCTTATTTTTCTTATTTGTTGTTATAACCACCATAGTAACGCATATTCTGTGAAAATTTCAACGGGCTAACTATTACGGTTCAAGAGATACAGCCCTCGGACAGACGGACGGACGGACGGACGGACGGACAGACGGCGGAGGCTTCCGTACGGGATACGGAAACCTAAAAATGGAAAAATCTAATGTTTTATTTCTCACAAAAAATCTAATAATTTAAAACACATATTTTAATTTAAAACACAAGCATAAAAGCCACATTTTATACCAAACATGCCACAATGACTGGTTATAAATTGGCAATTTTACGCATACTATAACGTGCATATAGCGCTCAGAAATGTGCGAATGGGTCCAGGGCCCCCGGAATAACTATTATTTATTCTGTCTGTGCCTCCGGCCTTGTCGCTAGAAGGCGTGACTTCCTAATTCGCCAGAACTGTGACTCGGCATCGACTGGCCTCGTATGAGCACAGCAGCGTACACGCTCGACCGTGATGATGATAGATGCACGCCGCCTGCGATCGAGGAATAGCTTCAACGTGTGTGATTTCATTACTTACCATATCATGGAGGTAGAAAGACGGCGGCGCGGCGGCGGGTGACAGAGCGGCCTGGACGTGTCGGCTTCTCTTGCGAGAGGTCCGAGGTTCGAATTCGATCGGCGTGTATGTACCATTGATGTTTTCTGATTTGAAAAAAATTACGTGCATTCCTTCACCAGCTACTAAAGAAAGTCTGCTAAATGGTTCGGATCACATGTAAAACTGTAGGTCTACCAGTTTGACTGAAAAAAATTGCATGAGGCAATTAGTCCGTCCTTGCCACACATTTAGTGGCATTAAGTGTGATTATTTATTAGAAAGTACACTTGGCCAAGCGGGCATGTCATAGCTCGATGTTACCTACCAATCATATTTCCTCAGATTCGCGTAGAAGATGTAGGGCCGTAAGTATGGCTGGGATCTACAATTACTAATTAAGCCCTGTGTTATCGCATATATCACATCGGTATTGCCACCGAATGTCCATGGACGTCGTTAGATACCTTATGGATGGCACGGCGCTACATGTAGCACTTTCTGTAAAAACAATCCGAACTGGATGACTGTGCTCGTGGATCCCGGTCACGGTCAACCTCCAACGGTCGAGTGATCACCCCTCACCACATCATCCATCCACTGACCGTGTCCACTGTGCTTATGATTCGACCGACAGTCAACCGACCGCGACATTATGAACCAATGCGTACGAGCGGGTTACGCGCATCGCTCGTATGTTGATCATTCCAAAGCACAGAGCATCAAATACCTAGCGCGCATTTCATGCTCTGTGTTCCAAAGTATGCGCCCGCATTGTTTCCAAGGACCAGATAGCGTGTCGAGTATCCCCCCCCCCCCCCCTGATTCCGCCCGCCCGCCTGGTGACCCCCCGCACTCGAGGGTATCGGTAATGGAAGCCGCGTGCGTCCGTTCCACCGGCCGAGTGAATTATTGAGTTATCCACGAACGGCGTCGGATCGTCCACAGGTCGCTAAACGTATTATCGGTGGATGCAGATTTTTCCTGACTCCAGCGGCTCCATATTTAGTAGAGCCAGTGAACCAGGGCGCCTTTTTGCATGCGATCCTTATGGTTGCTAGCGTTACTGTGAGCACTATAAACTGTTTCCTTTTTCAGTGAAAATTCTTCTTTTGTTATTGAAAGCTCGACATGTGGCGCCGAGTCAGCAATAAGGTGTCTAACGACGCCCCTGGACGTATGCGGGGGTCGCGAATGCCGTGCCGGCCTGATAGGTGCCTATTCACGCCCCTTTAGAGGAAGGCCCCTATTGAGAATTTCCCATAAGTGAACAAATAAAAATATGTGTGATATTGGTGAGAAATGGACATCAGCAACGGGTAAATAAAATGAGGTAAAACTCATTGTCCTCCTTTGCGTTCGCAGTCGGGTAATAACAGAGTAAAAAAATTATTGCGTGAGTATCGATAAATATTTCTTCTAAACAAATCGAATTGTATAAAAAAACCTATCATACAAAAACATCGCCTCAAATGCAATATCATACTTCACCTCGTAAAAGACCCTTCACCCCTCCGCGGGCTTCGATATCACATCCTTTATTATCAAAACGTTTCAAATACAGCGCCCCACTCCTCCGCCGCGCCGACCGCGCCGCGCGCGCCTCGCCCCGGCGAGGCAATCAAATATTCCATACATCAGTCGTACCGAGGTTCATATGAAATGTTTTCGCCTTTAAAAATTGCGATCACGTTTCTAATATAGTGAAAACAATATCAAGTGACCGGGATGATTTCTCTACAAGCTGTTCGCCTGTTCGGCGGCGGCGCGGCGTTCCATTCTCGCCCTATTCCTTACCCTACCTATCTATACTTACTTACCGGAGGACGCGGCGCTCTCGCCCACTCACTAAAATGTGTATTTTTGTATGTATGAGCTTATAAGCCGGTGTAAAGTACTCTTCGATATTGGAAATGCAATTTTCTTTATTGTCACTACTTTATATATGAACCGAATATTTTAGTTTAAATATTTGTTTTTCTTTCTCCTGCTATCTCTCACTGACTTCGAGTCGTTCTGAAATCGATATGAAATAATTCTAGATGTTCTATCACCACATACTTAGGTACCAACACCTATCGTTATAAAAACATTGTTCATATACCTACCTGAAAAGATTTTAATATGAAATGCCAAGCATATAAATATATATGCATATATGTATAATACACTCGTGTCTCCCTTCCAAACGAGAAAAAATATTTAGTCACCTTATCGTAATTTCAAATCGCATACATCGGTGATATCGTAATGGGGTTCTGGTTTTAATGGCGAATCAAACGCCGGAGGGGTGTCAGCTACCATTACCCGCGGCACGAGAGCATGGAGCCACTTCTTTTATCCCAAATATTTATATTCTATGACGCCACATTCGTTCTGATCGGTTTTGGCGAGGTATTTTTTCGTAGCGCTACTTTTCCTTTCTGCTAGAGCCAATTTTTTTTTATGTAATCCGGTATGAGTGACTGAGTCGGAGGGGCCAAAGCACATGCTCTGACCAGCAAATATCACCTCCAAGAAGGTAGGTGCCATACCGGAGACTTCCCTGGATCGCTGGCTATACTGGACTAGAGGAGAACACAGCCGAGGCTGCTCTGCGGCCATCTTACATCCAGTACGGTGGTACCATCCCTATACGAGATTAACAGTGGTGGGTAGTGCAGAGGATTCATCGCTGTGATGTTTTCCTAGACCGGAGCGATTAATATTAATCAAATTATTTTTTATATACCTATAGGAGAATTTAGCATAACGAAAACCTAAATACGTCCAAAATACATAAATGTGCGTAATTTTGATATTATTCGAATATTTTTTCCTAAAATCCGAATGGGTTCCAAACATCCAACAACTCGCACGAGAGCCTATACCATTTAACCCGTAGACTACCCGCCATATTTTACTGTCCCTTCAGCGATTCAGACATTTACCAATGTGCATTATCTATTTGCAGAGTCCAACAAAGAGGAATATCATAGGAAGCGGCGCGGAACACGGCGGCGCTGCCCCCTACAGGCGGGCGAACGGTCGCTGGATTCAACTCCGCATTTTTCATGTAACCGCACTACTGGCTTATATGGACGGAGTTATACCAACTGTGACTCAATTGCCAAGGAAATATTTTGCTAAATAAACATTTCTATACCGTGACCTGGAGGACTTTTGTATTCTGAATATGTTTCAAATATTATGGCAATTAATTACTTTTTGAAATTTTCACGAAACTGTGGATCAACCGGCAAACATTAGGCAGGCATTTCACTTATTTCAGACACAAATACTGTGTAATTTGCTAACACCACGGATAAAGCACGTGATAGTCAATCACCAAATTATATTATGTTGAAAAATATATGATAAAAAATGCAATACGCATTCTGAAATAAAATTTATTTTATTATTTTTCTAATAAATATAGACTACATGGCACATAGACTACAAGGTGCATTACGATCTCAAAAATCATCTTTGCTAACAATTGCTTATTACAACCGGTTATCTTGCATAATCTCGTCCTCCAGCCACAAGGAATGCAAAATAAAAGGTTAGTGTAGTAAAATAAGTTTATTGTATTTATGTTGGTGGGTCGCCGGAGCCGGAGTCCCGGACAAACATATATTGTCTGAAACTCCTTTGTGCTCCGTGTTATAGCTGAAATATTTTTTACAAACCAAAATACAATAAACAGCAAAAAAATATTACATTTCAAGGGGTTATTTTTCCTAAACATACACAAGCTCGGTACATAATTTACATGAGGAGCAAAGGCGGTCATATGCCTTACAGGGATTTCTCCCAGTCAACCTTTGAATGTTTGAGAGTTCCATGTTGTGAAATAAAAGTAGTTAAGTAGTAATAGACTTCAGTGTGGGAATGTAAAATAAGATATAATGAATATAAATATATGTATAATAAATAACATGGGCATTACACTTATAGTAAGAGTATGCTTTTTCAGTTCTAGTCCTGCATAGTTTTACTTTTATTGCGTTTAATTTGTTGTAGTTGTTTTATTTTTTTGGTTAAGTTTAATTCGTTTTAATTAATTTTAATAATAATATGTATTTACATTAGACTATAATAAATGTAAAATAAATTATATTTTCCTACTTAATCGTAATAATTTTGTAAACCACACAGTGTTCACCTCGAGATTTTATTAAAAGGCACTCTAAAAATATTTCATTTCTTCACCTGTCAAGGACCCTCTGTGATAATGAATTTTCCAATCATTCGATTCTTTTTCCTCGACATTTTCCTCTAACAAGGGCCATCACCTGCGATTCATTCAACCAATGCCCACTCTATTGTGAACGAGCATTATGTCAACAGCAGCGCTGTCTATTGGCTGTAGGGTTGCCACTCGACGTTTAGCGCGTCCCGGTAAGGTTATGGGAGAATTAAAAATAAATCTACCTTGATCCTGAACACTGCTGTATAAAAATAATGGAAGATAAATACACAAACATATCACACACGCTGAATCCCGACAATCGGGGTAAGCAGAGTAATGGGTGTTGTGCTGCAAGAACTCTGGTAAATTTACAGCATAACACCGACCACCACGTTTCGCAAAGTATTCGAACAAGATTAAATCGATCAAGCAGCAAGTAAAGCACGAAGACCCACCTGCTGCATGACTCGGTGGAAGTACCGTGCCATCGTGAGAGGTGGCGAGCCTGTCGCCCTTTAGCACGGCATCTTGCCCTTATCCCTTAGTCGCTTTTTACGACATGCATGGGGAGAGATGCAGTGGGGATATTCTTTTTAAGTAACTGCCCCACACGGTAAGATTTGCTAATGAAATCGTGGGCATTCATGGAAAAGTTTGTTAATTAAAGCTGTTAATTTTGTCTGAGTCAGAGGAGCCAGAGTACATGCTCCGGCCAGCCAATATAACGTCCGAGATGGTACCATAGCAATTACTATAGAATCTATATCTGATAATGTTTAAGACTGTACTTTTAATGTGGTATCATAAGAATGTTGTGTTAAGCGAATGTGGTCTTATAAGATTATGATGTTTTGAGAATATGGTATTCAGCGCGCCTGAGGGCAGCTTTGAATTGCTGTTTATACAGGACTAGAGGAGAACACAGTCGAGACCGCTCCGAGGCCATCTTTTCATATTTTTTTTTTTTTTTTATACTAAGCGCGACATGTGGCGCCGAGTCACCCATAAGGTGTCTAGCGACGCCCATGGACATTCGGACGCAGGCGGGGGCTGCGAATGCCATGCCGGCCTGACAGGTGCCTATTCACGCCTCTCTTGAAGGACCCGAGACTATACTTGGGGGGAAATATGTGGGCAGGTAGAGCGTTCCAGAGTTTGCCGGTTCTGTGGAGAAAGGATCTGCAGAACCGATTTGTACGCATCCGCGGTAAATCCAGCGTATAGGGATGCAATCCCTGCCCAGTGCGCGTTGTACGGAGGTGGAAAGGGGACGCCGGAATCGCGTTAAACAGCTCCTCCGAGCACTCCCCGTGGAATAAGCGATAGAACACGCTTAGGGCGCCGGTACTTCTATGGTACTACAGATACTAACCCAGGCCGCTACACTTTGAGCCTACTACCTACTTAGTAAGGGACAAGGGAATATGAAAATGTACATTAAAAATGCAACACACTCAAATCAAATCAAAATCAAATTGCAGAGTGGTGGTGCGGTCGGTCGACTGTTGTTAAGCAACTCAGAGCGCGGTCAGTACTTGGATGGGTGACCGCTCGACCGCTGGAGGCTGACGTATTCTACGTAATTCGGATTCTACGTAAAACTGTAGGTCCCTTCCATCCCTACCTTACTAGGTGGTAGGGTTTATCCCGCCCGGGTTGGTATCACCGCACTGAATGAAACGTCCGTCGAAACGGCTATGTAAATAGTTCGTCTTTTCCGTCCAGTTCAGTGTAGCCGACATGAAATGAAGGGAAGCACTGACATGGCACCTAGTTCAACCAGTTTTATGGGCTGACATCACGGATGTAGTAGGTGATGTAGCCAACCGAGTAAGTTTCCATAAAAAAAATATAAATAATTAAAAATAACAAATTATTTGTTGGGTATCTGTACCATTTTTATAGTTCCATCTTTGGTATAATCAGCGGTATAGCTAATAAAATTGCCTCGGTATGCATGCAATACCTGTGCAAGTCTCTGACTTATGCCAACTTCTTGTGTAAGACTCTAATTTGTATAAACAATGTTGTCATTTTTAAACCTTATCTTTTAATTGTTTTCTACCTTTATCCTGAATGTTTAAAATTATACATGCCAACCCTAATCGGACCTAATGTCGCGTATAGGGGGTGGGCTCTCGAAATATTAAAAAATCATTAGAAATGGAATCGGACCCTCTCTCACCGCCCGCGCTGCTAGGCTAGGTATGATGGATGGGATTGGATATTGAGACTGATTGGTCCAGCCGATCAGTCTCAATATCAAGCGACGAGTTCATATTTATTCACATACAATACAAAGATATTTGTTTTTTTTATGGAAACTGACACGGTTGGCTACATCACCTACCACATCCGTGATGTCAGCCCATAGCACCCGGTGAACTTGGTGCCACGTCAGTGCTTCCCTTCGGTCGTGCCGGCTACACTGAACTGGACGGAAAACACAAACTATTTAAATAGCCGTTTCGACCGACCTTTCATTCAGTGCGGTGGTGCCAACCCGGGCGGGTTAAACCGTACCACCTAGTAACATAAGAAGGCAGTCACATCCCTTAGTCGCCTTTCACGACACACACGGGGAGAGATGCAGTGGGGCTATTCTTTTAAAGTACCGGCACCACACGGTACGTTCATATTAAACGTTCACTGAAAAATATCACTCAGCAAACCACATGTAATTGAATATGAAGAAGCCAAAATTATTTGGGAATTACCTACCCGTTATCACCGACTACACACTGCCTCACAATAGACCTGACATAATATATACATATAAAATCACCAACAAAACATACCTCATTGATGTCAGTGTCAGTCCTTTCGACAACAATATTACAAAAAAGAAACTGAACAATTGACTAAATATTGTGCACCTAAAATCAAAATCCAAAGGTTGTGGAAAACAATGCCAAAATCACACATATAATCGTTGGTACTTCAGGAATTATAGCAAAAACCTAGAAGTCTACCACAACACGAAATGATTGATAACAGCCCATACACCTTGGTGAACTAGGTGCCATGTCAGTGCCTCGCTTCGTCCGTGCCGGCTACACTGGAATGGTCGGAAAAATTCGAACTACTTACATAGGTACTTCGACCGACTTTTCATTCATTGCGGCGGTACCAACCAGGTTTTATTGCTCTTCATCAACTTTCCTTAGTTTTTCGTAGTCATGCTTTTTATAATTCAGACAATGACATAAAATAGTTTGACATAAAAGTAAACCAATAAGATTGGCCATCTTTGATTGCTTCAATGTTGCCAATCATCATGAACACTTTATTGCCATTAACACGAGTAACACCATCAAAATGTTGCGCGAAACAACTTTATAAGCATGACACGCCCACAAAACAAAGGAACACAATATCGTATAAATATCACTCAGTGTAACTAAGAATGATGCGACCGATATATCTTATCTGCGCGTTCCTCAGCCATCTCGGCGATTTATTTCCTTCATAAAGCACACACGCGTATCGCAGTTGGAGTTATAAATAAAAATCGCAAGTTAGGCGGCGATAAAAACGACTACTTGTGGGCGGGCTTGCGGGAGCGAGGGAAAAATGTGCTGAGTTAATTTTAAAAATACTGTCCGATTTCCCTTATTCGCCCGTTGAGTACAATTTATACAATAATTGTATATAACAAATCTCATATATAATACACGTGTTTGTGTGAACGTTCCAGTACTAGATGTTAATAAAAAATATATTAATTTAAGACTATATAGCTGAAGTGTAAAAATAGTCGTTTAGTACATGGATTTTAAGAAAGATTTATTCAACATTTGTTGGTACATAACTGTATGATTTAGTTTATTTTGAACAGATTAAACACTAATGTGTGAAAATTGTTTTGAAGCAAATTCAAGTTATTTACAATTTATTTTAGATTTAAAACCATATTTTTAAATACCGTATTGAACAAAATATAACAGAGAATTTATACCATACGCTTTATCTGTGTAGCTTGTGAAAATGTTTATTTTGTAATATTGTAATAAAAATAAACGTCAGAGTTTCTCGTCGTAGCCCCCTCTACGTGCGTAGCTGTCTACGTCTCGTGTAGAGGGTCTACGCCGCCGTAGCGCCAAGGAAAGAAATTCGCAGCAGCGAACAGGCACACTCGCGAGCAAAGCAATGCATATTCGGAAAAGGGATTGTCATACATACATTGCACAAATTTTACTTTGTTCCTTACCAATGTTTGGTCAACATGCATTGATTTTCATCAGACATAAAATGCGTGACAATAAGTTTTGCGACAAATTGACATCACAGAACATAATAAAAAACCGGCCTAGTTCGAGTCGGACTCGCGCACCGAATGCTCTGTATTGCCACGTAATTGGTTTTTATTGTTTGGTGTTTTACTTTAAAGTTTGTACTATAACAGCACCAATTTTAACGCTTGTATGTATTACCGTTTATACGATAGAGCACAAACAAAAATTTCAAAGTGACCGCAGGTCTAGTGCGGTTTACCGCGCAAAAAAGACCGGTTGCGGTATGATAGTCTTCCGACAATACCTTTTTTTTCTTTGCAGATTCCAGATTCCAGGCGAGTAGTATACGTAGGGGGCTCCTAGCGCACCCTCGTGATTTTTCTAAGTCCGAGAATCAGGGGGCGTGGCCTAATTTGGGGTGTACGTAGGGCTTCGAAGTCAGGGTTCAGCTCCAGGGTGTCAGGTCAGGGTGCTGCGCCCCATCAATTTGGATGGTGTACGTAGGCCTTCGGATTCAGGCTTCAGACTTTCGAACTCACCTCTCGATTTTTCTAAGTCCGAGAATCGGGGGGCGTGGCCTAATTTGGGGTGTACGTAGGGCTTCGGAGTCAGGGTTCAGCTCCAGGGTGCCAGGTCAGGGTGCTGCGCCCCATCAATTTGGTGTGTACGTAGGCCTTCGGAGTCAGGGTTCAGACCTTCGGATTCAGGATTCAGGCCTTAGGATTCAGGATTCAGGGTTCCAGATTCAGGGTTCAGGTCTAGGGTGCTAGGTCAGGGTGCTGCGCCCCATCCATTTGAGGCGTACGTAGGCCTTCGGAGTCATGGTTCAGCTCCAGGGTGCTGCACCCCACCAGCATGGTTCCACATGCACCGAGGCTTCGCCCCTGCCCCCTACCCCGCCCCGCCCTTGCCACACCCTTCGCCCCAGCCTTCACCCCTCCACAGTACCCCTGCCGACCGAGCGCAGGTAAATAGAGGTAGATAAACTAAGAGTGGTGCGTATTGTCTACCTGATAAGGGGTAGTTGATTCACCTCTATTGTCGGGAGGCAGGTTTAAACCTGTAGCAACCTGTAGGAACGACTGACTCCGCTTACGCATTGAATAGAAATATAACATTAACAATTGTTCTGTGAAATGTATTCATACTCAGCATGACTAAGGCATCGTCAGTCAGGTAGGTTGGAGCCTAATGGTGTAGGAATGCAGACATGGCGCCGTCGCCGTCGGGCTTTGGCGGCGGGGAAGTTTGGCTGGTGCATTTAAAAATTCCGACACGCTCACTGTGACCGCAGTCGACAACGATGAACAGTCAGCCGCCAACATTACGCCGAGCTGCACGCCTGCGCCCACCGCTACAATGTCGCTAACGACACGCACACGTGCACGACGTGCACACCTCGGGGCCGAGGCACGAGCGCTATTCGTCCGAGTCGGCACGTCTTCAAACATTCAACGATTAGCCACGCGCCCTCCGGCAGAAGCCTGAAGAAATGGTTAAGGCTGGGTTTTTCTACACTGGTTTTGGTGACAAAGTGGCGTGCTTTTACTGCGGAGGAACACTCAACCAGTGGCGACCGGAAGACACACCGTGGGAGGAGCACACGAGGCTAGACCGCTGCGCTTTCGTCTACATAATGAAGGGAGCTGACTTCGCCACAGTCAAAGCAAAAGGATTGGACGAGATCGACATTCCGAGCTATTCGCCATACTTGTATGCGCCATCAGACGATGGAGCCTTTAACTTGAAATGATTAATTTTCAATAAATATTTTTACATTTAAACAGTGAATACATTTATTTCAACCCACCCACACCCATAAATGAAACAAAAGTTAGCAGAAATGTTTATTTATTTTCACAAATCTTAATGCTAAAGTGTACATGATATATGTTTTAGAAAAGTCACTTAAACCCATTATTTACATAAATGGGGCAACCTAAGTTTCGTCAGCCAATATTTATTTCTTGGTCAGGTCTATGATGGTTGTTTTAAAGATGATGATGATGGCGTGGTAGATAGGTTAGAAATCAGCTTGCTGTCGCGCTGGTTAATGGTGATATGTATGATGGCCCATTACCTCTGAGAAAAAATTGTATTGGATGTTGTCAGAATATTTTAATTTTTCATGACATATTTTATTATTTAATTTACGTACAAAGTGGAAATCTTATACTCTTAATCTATTTGTATAACATTTTGCTGCGCATCTAAAATTTGCGTAACGATATTGGCTATAGCGGAGATTATCCTTCGCTCATATTGGTTTAGCTCTGGGGTCTGCTGCACAATGCCTAACGTTGGCGATTGATGCTGCTGAGTGATCCAATCTGAAGATTGCAATGTGCACACGTTTGATGTTGGATCTTGCTTGTGCGATGTCAGCGGTGATGGCGGCTGCTGTTGATGTGTAGGCGAATAGTATGCAGATGAGTGTCGCGGTGGAGATGTCGCTGGTAGAGGTGGCGATGGTGAATAATTCATCAGGGTATACGTAGGTGAGCCGTAGGTGGGTGAGTATCGCGTTGGATATATCGTTGGTAGGTAGGTGGTGAATTAAGCAGCGGTGAGTCTTGCGCAAGCGAACCCACCCAACTTATGAGTGGTGGTGCGGAAATGTATTAGGACAGTGTTTTTCAAACTGTGGATAGCGAAGCCAGTGCTAGGTCAGGGTGCTGCGCCCCACCAGCGTGGTTCCACTGGCACCGAGGCTTCGCCCCTTCCCCCTACCCCGCCCCGCCCCTGCCACCCCCCTCCGCCAGTCAGGTAGGTTGGAGCCTAATGGTGTAGGAATGCAGACATGGTTGACTCAATATCTTTGGAATTTTACCTGTAGAGACGTGACGTAATGAAGTACCACTCCAACCTATCGTCCTGTGAGTTACACCGAGTCGAGATCGAGGAGGTGAAAGCTCATGCCACTCGGTGTGCGAGTTGGACTCGCACTTAGTCGGGAAACTGGCTCGGTTGACTATATCAACTACAACCTACAGTTATACGTTTATCCTACAGTTGGTGAAAGCTGCAAGTTGAAATCAAACTTATTACAATGGCTCAAGGTACATTATTTATGTTTGATTCCTGCCTACGTGCCGGAGTACCTAGCGTGTTAATACTTGCTTACAGTGTGACTCATTTAGGGATGAACAATTAGAAATTGTGGTGTGAAGGGTGGTTGGTGAAAGCTGCAAGTTGAAATCAAACTTATTACAATGGCTCAAGGTACATTATTTATGTTTGATTCCTGCCTACGTGCCGGAGTACCTAGCGTGTTAATACTTGCTTACAGTGTGACTCATTTAGGGATGAACAATTAGAAATTGTGAACTGGGGTTGACAAAAGAGCTCATTAGTGGTATATACCAAGGGATCGCTCACAGGCAACGCAGATTGAGACTTGTTGAAATATACCAATTGTTGTGGAGATATTTTTAAATGTAAAATTTTCTTAGTGCAACTATTGTGAAAGATAACTGATGTCTGGGGTTGAACAAAAGAGCTCATTACTGGAAGGTATCAGCGGGTCGCTCACAGGTGACGCAGCGCAGGTTGAGACTTGCAGAAACATGAAAATGTTTGGTGAAATTATTTAAAAGTAATATCGCGCTGTGATAAAGTGTAGGTAAGTCGACCCTTCCCACAACAGCCATTATTAAAGATAATAGACGTCTTTGGGGGTTGAACAAAAGAGCTCTGTACTGTAAAAACCAACGGGTCCATCTCGTTCGACGCAGATTGAGACTTGTAGAAACATGAAAATGTTTGACAAATTTTTAAAGTAAAATATTTTTTAGTATATACTTTTTCCACATCATCATGTGAGGGGGTGGGGGTTATTTATCTATATAGCTCATGTTTATAAGACTGAGCGCACAATTTTAGTAAAACAGTTCGATCGCAGCAGCACGCCGACTTGTATCTCTACACACCACGGTGAGCTGATTTCTAAATATCGACCACACCAGCATCATCTTCACACCAACCATCATGGACCTAACCAAGATCAACGAAGCGGGCAAGCGAGCCTTCCTGGAGACGCGGAAACTCGCCATCTTGGAGATTGGAAAACTCTACCGAGTGACCGACTTGCGCAAAGTTGCAACCAAATACGGAGATCGCATTGTAGCTGACATCGATGAGACTTTCTGCGTCTTCCTACCCAAGCGGATGATCGACGCCTTCAACAAGGATGGGAAGATGTTCGAAGATATGGTTGAAGCTAGCAGAGAAAACATGCTTGGGCTGAAATACCTTGGTGGGACGTATAATGCTATCGAGTTCGATAGTATGTAAGAAGAGGGCGTGGAAATGTATGTGGAATACCAACGTTTTAGCTGTACGATTTTACAGAAATAAAATTTTTTGTCTAATATATGTACTGTGTATTAAGGAAAATAACCTTATGTAATAAAGCTTATAATTGAACAATATTTTTTAATTTTCATACCCAACCGCACTAGATAATACCAAGGTATATAGTTATTAGTTTCTTAGTAAGAAACTCTAACAATTTTGTGAATCATCAAAATATATTTCACTACGGTTGGAAACAAAAGATTAAAAATTGTGCGAATTCTTTTCATAGCTTCAGCCCACAACTTTACCTGCGCACATGTAGGTACTTCTGGCATGAGGGGGCTGCTTCTAGATTAGGAAAGGTGGGTTGACGCTTGAGTTTAAATAATATTATTTCGAGGCATCATTTAAAATTGAAACGTCGTGCAAGCAAGTTCTCAAAGAAATCAACATCATGGGAGTGACCGCTAAATGGCGAATTAACAGCACCGCGCAAGTGCAGGGGGCCATCGTGCGGCACAACAGTGGAAAATTCAATGATGGCGAGCTGTATCGCTGTATTCAGCTAACCTATTCTTCAGGTGAGATATATTTGTCATTATAATATATATTTTATACATACCACTTTTTTTACAGAATCACAATGTTTACTCGATGTGAGCCTATTATACCTTATCACTATTTGATCATTGTCAGCCTCGGTAGCTCAGTGGTGTGTCAACAGCTGTAAAGCAACCCTGGGTGCGGATAGTGCTGAGATGGGTGATTGATCACTCATCCGTTGGAGGCTGACCGTGGTTCGGATCCTACGTTAAACTGTAGGATAAACGTATAACTGTAGGTTGTAGTTGATATAGTCAACCGAGCCAGTTTCCCGACCAAGTGCGAATCCAACTCGCACACCGAGGGTTCCGTATCACCATATCATGGTCAGCACCACTCACGCCATTAGTTATAATGCTTCATACACTACTATTTTGGCACCTATATTTATTATTAAGACCTATACTCAGGGCATTGAGGTGTACCAATGGGTTAAAAAAAAAGCTGAAATCGGCACTCTTGTTAGCACAAAAGGGCCATTGACGATTTAAAAAAAATTTATGTTTTGTCGTTTTATGTATCTCTTTTCTAATTTTATTTATTGCTGCGTTGTATTTAGTTATATTATTTTATTGTGTTGTTACTTTTTGTATTATTCTGTTTTTGCTATCCATTGTGTTATTATAAGGTATTATTTTAAAGTTGTTATTTATAGTGTTAGTCATTTGTTTGTTTATTGATAGAAAAAGGTTCTGTGCTTATGTTAGGTTAGCACCATTGTTACATTATCATATCTACCTAAGGGTAGACCGGGCAGGATCTACCTGAGATGGGGCCTGGCGGCGAAGCTTTACAAGCGCAATTGTTCAGCCGGAAGCCGGAGCCGGTGGGGTAGCACGTTAAATTTATTAACATTTTATTAGGTAATAATTACTCCAATTAACTACTCTATTAAACTGATATGAAACTTAGGCGGTAATATTTCTAAAAATTATTTTGATTGCTCCAATTAAAACAAGAATTACATTTATTGAAGTTTTATTAGGTACCTATTAATTATCCCCATTAACCTGATAAGACCCTTAGCCTACAGAAAACGTTCAACGAGCCAACATTTCCGAGAGTTGGTGGATGACTCAAGATTCGGGAAGCATGATACCGGATTCGGGAATCATGAATTGGAGCCCAGGAGGTGGCGAGGGTGGCGGAGCGGGGGTAGCGGGGGTGGGGTGGCACGCTAAATTAATAATTTTTTTATTAGGTATTAATTACCCCAATTAACTACTCTATTAAACTGATATGAAGCTTAGGCGGTAACATTTCTAAAAAATTTTTTAATTACTCCAATTAAAACGATAATTACATTTATTGACGTTTTATTAGGTATTAATTACCCCAATTAACAGACAAATTGATGGGGCGCAGCACCTTGACCTGGCACCCTGGAGCTGAACCCTGACTCCGATCGGGCGGCAGGGATACTGCGGAGGGGTGAAGGCTGGGGCGGAGGGGGGGGGGGGGGGGTGGCAGGGGCGGGGCGGGGTAGGGGGAAGGGGCGAAGCCTCGGTGCCAGTGGAACCACGCTGGTGGTGGGGCGCAGCACCCTGACCTAGCACCCTGGACCTGAACCCTGCGGAAATGTTGGCTCGTTGAACGTTTTCTGTAGGCTAAGGGTCTTATCAGGTTAATGGGGATAATTAATAGGTACCTAATAAAACTTCAATAAATGTAATTCTTGTTTTAATTGGAGCAATCAAAATAATTTTTAGAAATATTACCGCCTAAGTTTCATATCAGTTTAATAGAGTAGTTAATTGGAGTAATTATTACCTAATAAAATGTTATCAGGTGGAAGCGAAGAGGAACTTTAGAGGCCGCCGTGCAAGTCGGGAGCACAAATCCTCGATGGGGTTTTATGATAATGTACCTTGAGCCATTGTAATCAGTTTGATTTCAACTTGCAGCTTTCACCAACTGTAGGATAAACGTATAACTGTAGGTTGTAGTTGATATAGTCAACCGAGCCAGTTTCCCGACTAAGTGCGAGTCCAACTCGCACACCGAGTGGCATGAGCTTTCACCTCCTCGATCTCGACTCGGTGTAACTCACAGGACGATAGGTTGGAGTGGTACTTCATTACGTCACGTCTCTACAGGTACAATTCCAAAGATATTGAGTCAGCCATGTCTGCATTCCTACACCATTAGGCTCCAACCTACCTGACTGGCGGAGGGGGGTGGCAGGGGCGGGGCGGGGTAGGGGGAAGGGGCGAAGCCTCGGTGCCAGTGGAACCACGCTGGTGGGGCGCAGCACCCTGACCTAGCACTGGCTTCGCTATCCACAGTTTGAAAAACACTGTCCTAATACATTTCCGCACCACCACTCATAAGTTGGGTGGGTTCGCTTGCGCAAGACTCACCGCTGCTTAATTCACCACCTACATCTCCACCAACGATATATCCAACGCGATACTCACCCACCTACGGCTCACCTACGTATACCCTGATGAATTATTCACCATCGCCACCTCTACCAGCGACATCTCCACCGCGACACTCATCTGCATACTATTCGCCTACACATCAACAGCAGCCGCCATCACCGCTGACATCGCACAAGCAAGATCCAACATCAAACGTGTGCACATTGCAATCTTCAGATTGGATCACTCAGCAGCATCAATCGCCAGTTAATTGGGGTAATTAATACCTAATAAAACGTCAATAAATGTAATTATCGTTTTAATTGGAGTAATTAAAAAATTTTTTAGAAATGTTACCGCCTAAGCTTCATATCAGTTTAATAGAGTAGTTAATTGGGGTAATTAATACCTAATAAAAAAATTATTAATTTAGCGTGCCACCCCACCCCCGCTACCCCCGCTCCGCCACCCTCGCCACCTCCTGGGCTCCAATTCATGATTCCCGAATCCGGTATCATGCTTCCCGAATCTTGAGTCATCCACCAACTCTCGGAAATGTTGGCTCGTTGAACGTTTTCTGTAGGCTAAGGGTCTTATCAGGTTAATGGGGATAATTAATAGGTACCTAATAAAACTTCAATAAATGTAATTCTTGTTTTAATTGGAGCAATCAAAATAATTTTTAGAAATATTACCGCCTAAGTTTCATATCAGTTTAATAGAGTAGTTAATTGGAGTAATTATTACCTAATAAAATGTTAATAAATTTAACGTGCTACCCCACCGGCTCCGGCTTCCGGCTGAACAATTGCGCTTGTAAAGCTTCGCCGCCAGGCCCCATCTCAGGTAGATCCTGCCCGGTCTACCCTTAGGTAGATATGATAATGTAACAATGGTGCTAACCTAACATAAGCACAGAACCTTTTTCTATCAATAAACAAACAAATGACTAACACTATAAATAACAACTTTAAAATAATACCTTATAATAACACAATGGATAGCAAAAACAGAATAATACAAAAAGTAACAACACAATAAAATAATATAACTAAATACAACGCAGCAATAAATAAAATTAGAAAAGAGATACATAAAACGACAAAACATAAATTTTTTTTAAATCGTCAATGGCCCTTTTGTGCTAACAAGAGTGCCGATTTCAGCTTTTTTTTTAACCCATTGGTACACCTCAATGCCCTGAGTATAGGTCTTAATAATAAATATAGGTGCCAAAATAGTAGTGTATGAAGCATTATAACTAATGGCGTGAGTGGTGCTGACCATGATATGGTGATACGGAACCCTCGGTGTGCGAGTTGGATTCGCACTTGGTCGGGAAACTGGCTCGGTTGACTATATCAACTACAACCTACAGTTATACGTTTATCCTACAGTTTAACGTAGGATCCGAACCACGGTCAGCCTCCAACGGATGAGTGATCAATCACCCATCTCAGCACTATCCGCACCCAGGGTTGCTTTACAGCTGTTGACACACCACTGAGCTACCGAGGCTGACAATGATCAAATAGTGATAAGGTATAATAGGCTCACATCGAGTAAACATTGTGATTCTGTAAAAAAAGTGGTATGTATAAAATATATATTATAATGACAAATATATCTCACCTGAAGAATAGGTTAGCTGAATACAGCGATACAGCTCGCCATCATTGAATTTTCCACTGTTGTGCCGCACGATGGCCCCCTGCACTTGCGCGGTGCTGTTAATTCGCCATTTAGCGGTCACTCCCATGATGTTGATTTCTTTGAGAACTTGCTTGCACGACGTTTCAATTTTAAATGATGCCTCGAAATAATATTATTTAAACTCAAGCGTCAACCCACCTTTCCTAATCTAGAAGCAGCCCCCTCATGCCAGAAGTACCTACATGTGCGCAGGTAAAGTTGTGGGCTGAAGCTATGAAAAGAATTCGCACAATTTTTAATCTTTTGTTTCCAACCGTAGTGAAATATATTTTGATGATTCACAAAATTGTTAGAGTTTCTTACTAAGAAACTAATAACTATATACCTTGGTATTATCTAGTGCGGTTGGGTATGAAAATTAAAAAATATTGTTCAATTATAAGCTTTATTACATAAGGTTATTTTCCTTAATACACAGTACATATATTAGACAAAAAATTTTATTTCTGTAAAATCGTACAGCTAAAACGTTGGTATTCCACATACATTTCCACGCCCTCTTCTTACATACTATCGAACTCGATAGCATTATACGTCCCACCAAGGTATTTCAGCCCAAGCATGTTTTCTCTGCTAGCTTCAACCATATCTTCGAACATCTTCCCATCCTTGTTGAAGGCGTCGATCATCCGCTTGGGTAGGAAGACGCAGAAAGTCTCATCGATGTCAGCTACAATGCGATCTCCGTATTTGGTTGCAACTTTGCGCAAGTCGGTCACTCGGTAGAGTTTTCCAATCTCCAAGATGGCGAGTTTCCGCGTCTCCAGGAAGGCTCGCTTGCCCGCTTCGTTGATCTTGGTTAGGTCCATGATGGTTGGTGTGAAGATGATGCTGGTGTGGTCGATATTTAGAAATCAGCTCACCGTGGTGTGTAGAGATACAAGTCGGCGTGCTGCTGCGATCGAACTGTTTTACTAAAATTGTGCGCTCAGTCTTATAAACATGAGCTATATAGATAAATAACCCCCACCCCCTCACATGATGATGTGGAAAAAGTATATACTAAAAAATATTTTACTTTAAAAATTTGTCAAACATTTTCATGTTTCTACAAGTCTCAATCTGCGTCGAACGAGATGGACCCGTTGGTTTTTACAGTACAGAGCTCTTTTGTTCAACCCCCAAAGACGTCTATTATCTTTAATAATGGCTGTTGTGGGAAGGGTCGACTTACCTACACTTTATCACAGCGCGATATTACTTTTAAATAATTTCACCAAACATTTTCATGTTTCTGCAAGTCTCAACCTGCGCTGCGTCACCTGTGAGCGACCCGCTGATACCTTCCAGTAATGAGCTCTTTTGTTCAACCCCAGACATCAGTTATCTTTCACAATAGTTGCACTAAGAAAATTTTACATTTAAAAATATCTCCACAACAATTGGTATATTTCAACAAGTCTCAATCTGCGTTGCCTGTGAGCGATCCCTTGGTATATACCACTAATGAGCTCTTTTGTCAACCCCAGTTCACAATTTCTAATTGTTCATCCCTAAATGAGTCACACTGTAAGCAAGTATTAACACGCTAGGTACTCCGGCACGTAGGCAGGAATCAAACATAAATAATGTACCTTGAGCCATTGTAATAAGTTTGATTTCAACTTGCAGCTTTCACCAACCACCCTTCACACCACAATTTCTAATTGTTCATCCCTAAATGAGTCACACTGTAAGCAAGTATTAACACGCTAGGTACTCCGGCACGTAGGCAGGAATCAAACATAAATAATGTACCTTGAGCCATTGTAATAAGTTTGATTTCAACTTGCAGCTTTCACCAACTGTAGGATAAACGTATAACTGTAGGTTGTAGTTGATATAGTCAACCGAGCCAGTTTCCCGACTAAGTGCGAGTCCAACTCGCACACCGAGTGGCATGAGCTTTCACCTCCTCGATCTCGACTCGGTGTAACTCACAGGACGATAGGTTGGAGTGGTACTTCATTACGTCACGTCTCTACAGGTAAAATTCCAAAGATATTGAGTCAACCATGTCTGCATTCCTACACCATTAGGCTCCAACCTACCTGACTGGCGGAGGGGGGTGGCAGGGGCGGGGCGGGGTAGGGGGAAGGGGCGAAGCCTCGGTGCCAGTGGAACCACGCTGGTGGGGCGCAGCACCCTGACCTAGCACTGGCTTCGCTATCCACAGTTTGAAAAACACTGTCCTAATACATTTCCGCACCACCACTCATAAGTTGGGTGGGTTCGCTTGCGCAAGACTCACCGCTGCTTAATTCACCACCTACCTACCAACGATATATCCAACGCGATACTCACCCACCTACGGCTCACCTACGTATACCCTGATGAATTATTCACCATCGCCACCTCTACCAGCGACATCTCCACCGCGACACTCATCTGCATACTATTCGCCTACACATCAACAGCAGCCGCCATCACCGCTGACATCGCACAAGCAAGATCCAACATCAAACGTGTGCACATTGCAATCTTCAGATTGGATCACTCAGCAGCATCAATCGCCAACGTTAGGCATTGTGCAGCAGACCCCAGAGCTAAACCAATATGAGCGAAGGATAATCTCCGCTATAGCCAATATCGTTACGCAAATTTTAGATGCGCAGCAAAATGTTATACAAATAGATTAAGAGTATAAGATTTCCACTTTGTACGTAAATTAAATAATAAAATATGTCATGAAAAATTAAAATATTCTGACAACATCCAATACAATTTTTTCTCAGAGGTAATGGGCCATCATACATATCACCATTAACCAGCGCGACAGCAAGCTGATTTCTAACCTATCTACCACGCCATCATCATCATCTTTAAAACAACCATCATAGACCTGACCAAGAAATAAATATTGGCTGACGAAACTTAGGTTGCCCCATTTATGTAAATAATGGGTTTAAGTGACTTTTCTAAAACATATATCATGTACACTTTAGCATTAAGATTTGTGAAAATAAATAAACATTTCTGCTAACTTTTGTTTCATTTATGGGTGTGGGTGGGTTGAAATAAATGTATTCACTGTTTAAATGTAAAAATATTTATTGAAAATTAATCATTTCAAGTTAAAGGCTCCATCGTCTGATGGCGCATACAAGTATGGCGAATAGCTCGGAATGTCGATCTCGTCCAATCCTTTTGCTTTGACTGTGGCGAAGTCAGCTCCCTTCATTATGTAGACGAAAGCGCAGCGGTCTAGCCTCGTGTGCTCCTCCCACGGTGTGTCTTCCGGTCGCCACTGGTTGAGTGTTCCTCCGCAGTAAAAGCACGCCACTTTGTCACCAAAACCAGTGTAGAAAAACCCAGCCTTAACCATTTCTTCAGGCTTCTGCCGGAGGGCGCGTGGCTAATCGTTGAATGTTTGAAGACGTGCCGACTCGGACGAATAGCGCTCGTGCCTCGGCCCCGAGGTGTGCACGTCGTGCACGTGTGCGTGTCGTTAGCGACATTGTAGCGGTGGGCGCAGGCGTGCAGCTCGGCGTAATGTTGGCGGCTGACTGTTCATCGTTGTCGACTGCGGTCACAGTGAGCGTGTCGGAATTTTTAAATGCACCAGCCAAACTTCCCCGCCGCCAAAGCCCGACGGCGACGGCGCCATGTCTGCATTCCTACACCATTAGGCTCCAACCTACCTGACTGACGATGCCTTAGTCATGCTGAGTATGAATACATTTCACAGAACAATTGTTAATGTTATATTTCTATTCAATGCGTAAGCGGAGTCAGTCGTTCCTACAGGTTGCTACAGGTTTAAACCTGCCTCCCGACAATAGAGGTGAATCAACTACCCCTTATCAGGTAGACAATACGCACCACTCTTAGTTTATCTACCTCTATTTACCTGCGCTCGGTCGGCAGGGGTACTGTGGAGGGGTGAAGGCTGGGGCGAAGGGTGTGGCAAGGGCGGGGCGGGGTAGGGGGCAGGGGCGAAGCCTCGGTGCATGTGGAACCATGCTGGTGGGGTGCAGCACCCTGGAGCTGAACCATGACTCCGAAGGCCTACGTACGCCTCAAATGGATGGGGCGCAGCACCCTGACCTAGCACCCTAGACCTGAACCCTGAATCTGGAACCCTGAATCCTGAATCCTAAGGCCTGAATCCTGAATCCGAAGGTCTGAACCCTGACTCCGAAGGCCTACGTACACACCAAATTGATGGGGCGCAGCACCCTGACCTGGCACCCTGGAGCTGAACCCTGACTCCGAAGCCCTACGTACACCCCAAATTAGGCCACGCCCCCCGATTCTCGGACTTAGAAAAATCGAGAGGTGAGTTCGAAAGTCTGAAGCCTGAATCCGAAGGCCTACGTACACCATCCAAATTGATGGGGCGCAGCACCCTGACCTGACACCCTGGAGCTGAACCCTGACTTCGAAGCCCTACGTACACCCCAAATTAGGCCACGCCCCCTGATTCTCGGACTTAGAAAAATCACGAGGGTGCGCTAGGAGCCCCCTACGTATACTACTCAGGCGGTATGGAATCCTAAAACGAATAGAAGTAACGTTATGACTGTTTATTAGTATCAAAATCAGTGCAACAAAGTCCCTATATAAACAATTTGTCAGTTTTGGTACCCTTAAGTTGTAATCTAGGTAGGTACTCTTTTCGAAGAATTATTTGTGTTGTTATAGTTCTTGCACTGTAAAATACCATAAGTTTTTTTATTATGATGGTTTCCGTGACACTAATGAGTAATGAATGAATGACACAGCGACGGATTTGAGAGAGGATCACGTGTGCGGAGCTACGCCTACTTGTGGCACGCACAACGAGTCTACTAATTTTTTTTTGTGCGATATACCTACATGTATTTATAATTGCGTCTGTGTACACTTTTTTTTCACCTTGTCAACAAGTTTGTACCTTGTCTAAGTGTATATTTTTTTCGCTCGTGAGCTTCTACGTCGCTTAACGCTCGCTTATAGCCGTTAACTCTTCGGCTAGTGTATAAAATTCCCATCTGGGAAATGCCGCGACTTAAGACCGCCGTCTTTGTGAGGAAAACTGACTGCTCCTTATCCCCCCTTACGATATGTTTACGTACTTTGGGATTTTATACGGACGCTCGGCGTTTTTATGGAGTTTATAGAATTTTACGAGCTGTTATTGAATGGTCACCGCTGCGCGCGATGGCGAGTTGATTCCTTTATGGGGATTATAAACGTTGGGCGAGTGAAATATACTTTCAATTGAAAAACAATACCGCGTTGTTGTAGAAATTAATAGCCTTCAGACCACTTCCTATTGGGTCGCCATACAATTTTAAACCACACATAAATTGTGAAAATTTTCGAAATCAAAATAAAAATCTTACAGCATTTTTATTTATTCAGAATCACCCCATTCAGCATCTTAACATCATATATGAGAAGTTACTTATGAATGCGACATTAATATTAGTTAATTAAGTCAAAATAATATTATGATAAGTCGGAAATTTTTATTGAAATAATTTAATTTAAAGTATTGATTTGTGGCTTCCAAAATGTAATTTTTCCTTTTATATTATCTCATTTGGCAAATATAAATAAGTAGGTATTTAATACACTTATTTATATTTGCAAAATGAGATTTTTTTATATGATTAAATTTTTTGGTTATAATTTGTTTAATTAGATGCATTTTTATTTTACATATTAATTTAGGTTTTTTTTTCTTGCTTGAAAGTTACTTCCGACAAGAACATTGGCAAAGAGCCAACATCATTATTCTATCCCCTGTGATGTAGCCAAACATTTTGTATTATAAAAAACAAATGTCGATATTATTGACCAGCATGCACCGAGTATATACTAGCAGTCAGCGTTACCTTGGCCAGCGTCCAGGCTTCACGGCGACAGCGGGGGCGCGGAGCGGCCGCTGGTGGAGCGGGGCAAGTTACAGTTTAACGACGGGGTTAATGTATTTACAGCGGACAGGGCGCCATCTGCAGCTAATGACACCGCCTGGACCGGCCACTGTATCTATTGTAACATGACATGCAACTCCAATCATTATAAGGCTTATGTACATGTGTGTAGGAATTAATTATTAACTATGTAACTATATACATATAAAATGCCTATATAAACATATAGATTAATATTATATACTTGAACTTTCATGCTTTACAAAAGACGGAATTATTTCTAAATTCAATTTCATCCGGTCAGCCTTCAGCAACAATATGTTACCAATTTAAGAATAGGTTTTTTCGCGGCGCATATGTCTGGTATGAACAAAAATATAAAAATAAGTTTCATGTACCTATGTGCAGTTTGCCAAGGTAAATTTGTTGTAGTCTAGCTATACTGTCCTTCCCCTTCTTCCGCCTCGTCTATTCCATCCAGCATTATGCATCGCTATTCTGGTCTGCTTACGACATTACACGAGGCGGGGATATAACCGAGAAAAATTGCTTAAATGTTTGTGTTTCTTCTTACTTCGAAATACGGAATAACAAAAATTCGTCACCTTATAAGTATTTTAACCTGGATTGATTTAGGATGGTATTCAGGGAGGATTTTAACTTAATCGGCACACCAAGTGAGATTTTAGAAGCTATCAAAATCTTAGAAAATCTTTAGAGTACCTATTATTCCCGTTTTGACACGAGTGAAGCCGCGGGCACAACTAATTCCATTATTTTTCATCTACAGTCTCCAAATACGACGATACCACTAAGCATAGATTCGTATTCCAGAATAGTGGCGCCAGTCATTAGTTAAGCACGCATCGCATACGCCCGCATGTCGCAAGTTTATCTCCAGCTCCTAAACGCCCGGTTTAACTGTAGTTAGGCGTGTGGGCTCGATCGTTCGCCCTTTGATCAAATAGTCGGACAATGTACCGACAGGGCGCCGCGCCGCTCGACTGGAGAGCAACTAATGAACGCATTGTTCGAGCCGATTCTCGTTCACGGTGGTTCAGGAAGTTTTTGGAATAGGTAAGTTACACTAGACTATTGTCTTTCTATAAATATGTTATTTGTCTTCTTACTACATAACTTATAAAGTAACACACTTCACTTAGACTCGTTAAATTCTGATCTCGACAGCGAATTCGACACAAACTAAATGTCAAGATATTCCAATTTAAGATTTAAGGGCACTATGGGGCTGGTGTAGCAGCGCTTGCTCTTGCCCTAAAAATAAATTCAATAAAAAAATTTTACATAAAAAACCTTTTAAGAACAAGCTGTTATAAAAAATTTACTAAAATAAAAAAAATTGTTTACCTACGTTTTCGATTTGTTTTCAAAAGCTTATCACGTAAACTGTAAATAAAATACATACTTCGGCAAGTACGTGCTCATCAAACAATCACTATCCAATGAAATTAATGTTATAAAAATGTATTATAACTACTTGTAAATATTTTTTTTTTTTACAATTCTGAATATACTAGATTGTATTGTCATCAAATCAAATATAAATAATAAAAGGACTGTGCAAAATTTTAGTTCATTCGGTTGGGTGAAACTGGTCTAAAATTCAGTTGGAAGATTTGACCGATACTAACAAGTGAAGTAAAATAAAAGCTTGCATTTTTTTATTTAGAGCACACTTTTGAGTAAAGTGATTGTATTGCTACTAGAACCAAACGACATGCCATGTACTTGAAAAAAAATATAGTTTTTCCTTCCTAATTTGTTCCCCAAAATCGAAATTCGTTCATTGGGTCATCAAACTCTGTACGAGTATGTACCAAATTTCAACTTTTTTCTTCCAATAGATTCTGAGAAAATAAGCTGTTAGACAGATAGACATAAGACGAGAGATATGACATTCACATGTGTGATCCCATAAGTTCGTTTCCGTTTTTTCCACTTTGAGGTACGAAACCCTAAAGATTAATAAAAGCCTGTGCACCTCGGCTAGCGAACGATTACTTCAAAACTGACCCAGGGTAAAATGTTTACTTTTTATCGACTAAAATAATTTTATTAAATTAACTATTAAAAATCGTTCTTAAGGTGACATGAAATATCTATAAAATGTTTACCCCATGCCAAATTGTGCTGCTTAAGTGATCGTTCGATTGTATAAGTATGGGAAAGCGAGGCTTACCGTATACTCGAACAATTATATATATTTGTCACTGCGATACCTAAAAATGTATGTGGAAAATATTGTGAGGAGATGCACACTTTAACAATTCTAATTTCGACTGTTTGTAAACTGTGGACTGGTAAAGATTGACTGGAAAAAATTGCATTGTTCAATAAGTCATCGTAGAAAAGATACGATTATAAATTTGCATAAATACAAAAACGAACCTGCCCACATACCGAGCCAATATCCTGCAGCCTGGTACGGAGGGAGGTGTATGGGGTGAGTTGCACGCGCTCGGATTAATCGGCCCCGGAAGCCGAGATTAACGTCCGTTTTAATCGAGTGAGCGGTCGAGTGACCGTCGGCATTAGTTAGGTGACCGCCAATTAAACTTTACGGACAGTATATCTGCGGAGACACCTGTGACTAACGGTCTTGCAGAGGAACCCTACGGGGCGGGGCGGGCGGCGGCGGTCAGCGGCGCTAGTCCGGTGCTGTCTCTTGTGTGGATACATTTTTGGATGTATCGGAAGAAGTTGGATGTAGAGCGGGTTGAATGAAGTGTGATTGTTTTCGTACATACATACATACCGTCACGCCTGTTTCCCGGTGGGGTAGGCAGAGACAACGGATCTCCACGTGCCACGATCCTGACACGCCTCTGCCGCCTCTTCCACTCCCATAATGTTCTTCATGCATGCTCGTTTTCGTTTTCTCATTTAACCAATTTGAACTAAAAATGAAGGTTCTCTGATGAATTTCAACGTCAACACTTTAGCAATGAAAATAAGAAAGTTATTTTATTGCTAACTTTACCTTAAATAACTAAGTTCGATTAGGTATTTTAGTTGCAACTAGATTTCAAAAATAATTCAGCCGTAGGCAAGCCTATGTTCTTATAAGCTGTGTAGGGAAATCAATGTTGTATGTTAAAATGTTTTAAATAAATCTGACAAATTGATACTGCATGCGTATAGCACATAACGCTATACTATGTTAGTTTTCATTGGAACTTATATCAACCATAGATGTTTGTGATGGCTATTGGCCGTCTCCGTGAAACTACCTTCCACGTCAGTGTTGGTGAAAACTATCCATTCATACATATTATAATAAATAAATTATCCATACTGTAATTTTTTCCCACTTTTCAATTGCATAATTTGGATTCGTCTAGTCGACCCGGTTCCAACAATGTGTCACTTACCATATAAACAAAATTGTATCATATCAATGTCCAATGGCCAATTGTCATTCATTTTGAAAATTTCTTCCAGCGTTTATGCAAAATAATATTCTCTAATTTCCTACCAAATTTCTACTTAGCCCCTCACCCGTCGGTCTATACTTCGCCAATATGGCTGGACTGTGGCTGGACTGTAGGGGCAACGGAACCTAAAAGGGTCCAAAACTAAAGTTCAATATTAACAAAATTTCCCTAACAAAATAATTTTCTAATCGTGCTCTAAACCATGCGGTCGGGATACCTTAATTTGAATATAACACCGTAAACTTATCAAAATCGCATTCGCGATGGAGGCACGTCGCCGAACTAATCCATCGTCAATTTGTAACGGACGGAGTGACCCGCCATCTGCGACAGTTCTATCATTCCCTCCTTATTGCCTTTGCGGCGACGCATCCTGTGGGGTTGAAAGTGGTGGTGGGTGAGTGGTTTTGGTAAAATTTTATGAATTTGATATTATTGTCCTGCAATTACTAATTTTTTTCTTATTTTTAACGTAATCATATCTCAATAATAATTATAATCAATGAAGCAGAGAAGATTTTACAATATCTGGATCTGCAGCACGAGGTTACCAAAATGTGGCCATAGTCGTATCGGCGCATGGGCTGATAGCGAACAGCCTCGAAGATCACCTTAGTGTAACAGCTTACATTAAGCGTTCTAGATAATTATGTGTTACATTTTCAGGGTAATTTATTAAATATCACACAGTACAGCAACCCACTGGTTTTAAATTACCTGGATATGAATTTCTGATGCTCGGACATAGGATCGCTTCATTATTAAATATGTAATAAATAAAGTGAAAACCTGTAACGGCGGACAGAACGACGCGCCGACGCGCGGTCGTCGATTATTTGTTCACTTACATATAAGGCGAAAACTACTCAATCAATTTTTGTCAATCAATTTCAAACATGGAGTTTGCAATGACCTTTTCTGGTACATCTGAGGATAGTTAGAATATTTTACGGCACAGTGAAGCTGCGGGAACAGCTAGTGTTCATAATCTTAACAAAATTTTTATTTCAAGTGCACATTTAAGTCACTCAATAACTATAAAAATGCATGCCTAAATCGACAAATAAATTAAAGCAATCTCGAAAAATGTTTCCTACATCTGATTAACCAAAACAAGAGCATTTCCAACTGCTCTCCTAAACAGTCTTGTCTGCCAACACAGCCTACAACGTAAACATTGTCAGCAAACAGCGGGGCAGTCTTCCTGACGTAGAGAGGTGCCGTCCAGAATTAATGCGCGGTCGAGGCTCATTTTTGGCCGGCGGTGGCGGTCACGATCTGGTTTTGCTGTCAGGGGTGCATCTATGAAAGGGGAAAGGGGCGATCAAAACAGACAGGCATTTTTGCGTCCACTGCTTAACATACGCCTCTCCAGGAAATTCGGCGTTCAGAAATCAACATGGTATCAGTTTATTCTAATCAATATTATCGTACTTGAAACACCTGGACTTTTTAAACGTCGTCGTGGATGCTATAATGTCAGTTAGTCATCGTCTACTTATTTAAGTCAATTTCGAACAGGGAAACAGAAACTTAAATAGTTTATATTTTAATCCAAGTAGGATAATTTTGTTGAGATATGGGGTACAAGGGCTAAGGGATGGGCAGTGCTAGGTCCTCCGATCTCCCTCGTATACCTACAAGCGATCTATCCAAATATATTTTCATACTTGGATGTCGCGTCATAAACGATCCTTCACTATATCGCCGTTATGTTTCAATTTGTTTCATTATCATCACCCGTATCGGTCCACTGCTGGACATGGGCCTCTCCCAAGGCACGCCACCACACGCGGTCTTCCGCTCTTCTCATCCATCCACTCCCGGCTACCTTTTTTGGGTCGCCTGTCCACCTAAAAATGGTAAAATTTGTTTATTCGTAAATAATTCTATGAAATAAAAATATATATATATTATATAGCCCAGGTTGGTACCACAGCAGTGAATGAAACGTCTGTCGAAACGGCTTTGTAAATAGTTCGTGTTTTCCATCCACTTCGGTGTAGCCGACATGAAATGAAGGGAAGCACTGACATAGCACCTAGTTCACCCGGTGTTACGTGCTGACATTACGGGTTTTATAGGTGATGAAGCCAATCCCGTTAGTTTCCATAAAAAAAGTTTATTTATTCCCCTCCATCCAAACAAGCCAAAGTTCTAAGTCCGCCAGTGCAAGTGGCATGGCGGGGAGTTACGGGGGGGTTGCGGGACGGGAGCGGGTACGTCCGGCGCAGCTGCGGAGCTCGTCATCTGCACGGCTCGGTCAGGGTGTTCGGACGAATTACTATGCGGCGGGGCACAGCCGCCAGGGGAATGTTAAGTGACTAATTGCTGTTTGAAAATGTATACGAAGGGTTTCTTTTTATTTTAGGTAGGTACTGTGAAATAGAAACAGGCATACAAAACGTTCGACTTGCATGCATCTAAATGACATTAATATTACTTACTTAGGCCCACTTGCACCAACACAAATTTAATATATAAACCAGTTTAACTCGCTAAACCAGTTTAAGCTAGCACCCTTTGACTGTGGGAACCGCGTTTAAATCCATAACTCGCTACTTAACTTTAAACTCGCGTTGGTGCAAGTGGGCCTTACTTGGTTACTTACTAAACACTAGAGCAGTCGCAAGTGACAACCCTTAACTGAAAGTTTTTGATTTAATTTGATTTCATAGTAACTGATCTACGATATCGTAGCCGACGTGAAATTAAGGGAAGCACTGACATGACACCTAGTTCACGCGGTGTTATGGGCTGACATCACGGATGTTGTAGGTGATGTAGCCAACCGTGTCAGTTTCCATAAAAAGACGACAGACTAAAATTACCGGATTGTTACCTAAATATTTATTATTGCTATTAGTTTGAGTGGAAGAAATGCAATTTTACAACAAGTCCGTCTTTACATCTAATGTGACAATAAAATCTCCATTCGTTATTTGTGTAGGTCGGATTTCCCGAAACCATTTTCATCATTTCCAATTTTTCCGCGACTGTCGAGTCCTTTCGCCTGTTCACGGTACATTAGCTCCTATTAGCTGCATTTCCAACTTTGCTTCCCAAACTTTAGTACCTCTTCATTTGTGCGACGCGGAGACGGGGCGGCGCGGCGGAGGCGGTGGCGGCGGCGCCCTGAGGATATAAATTAATACACTAATATGATTAGTAGTTGTTTGGTGAGCGGTTCCCGTGTTGAGGAACTTTGAACAAATATTTGAAACGTAGTCTGGGTGCTGGCTGGGAAATTTTGACCTATTGTGGAATGTGAAAGAGACGTCTGGAGCCGCCATGTTAGAGCACTTCATAGCGTCACGTCTTCGTTATGTTTCGAGTGTGTGTTACATTTTCTGTCGCTTGTTTTGAGGGAAGAGTATTGTGCAATCTTATTCTTCGCTGTGATAATCGATCTGCCCGTAAAACCACTCAATACTCTTTCTTATAGCTTCGCCGTAGTTTCGGATAAAAATAAAAAAAAAAATCAAGATTCTAAGTGACGAATAAAGAATACACGCAAAAAAAATTTTTTAACCCCAATTTATTTGGCGGTCCCCCGACGCGGATCGGGGTGTCAATACCTACAATGCAAAAAAACCTATGTAGTAAATAATTCACATCTTATATTCTCTACTTCGCATTATGACTATATCACATAATGACATAGTCGCTAGTCTATTAATGCATTATCTATATTAGACTAAATTTTAGTCTATTAATGCATCCCTTGTCCACATCAAATATGGTGATATAGAGCATAAAATTATTCAGTTTATGGGAGAACATGTGCATCACTCTCCGTACAAATGTTCTACATTTCGATTTACTATTTCAGAGACGACTGTACCTATGGCTTGTTCAGAGTAGAGTGTCTGCACCTCACAGGGTCCCGTAGGTCCAGCTATCGCTCAATTATTTTAGGTTCCGTCACTGACGCGAGCGGTGCGCGGAGGCGTCCCACCCAGCCCGCGGCCGTACCCCTGGGGTGGTCCTAGTCTAGCAGACGCACGTACTTTTTTACTTCAGTGTAGGAGAGGGCGACGTGCCTACCGAAAGCCTCAAATAAGTTTTGTTTTGTCAAGTTACGCTGATATATTAAGTTGTTTTAAATTTTGTGTTCTTGACTATTCATACTGGGTATCATGGTACTTCGTACTAAGTTTTCCTAGTATGCGAGAGCCAAGGTTAGATTTCTGTGGGTTCCCACTCATCTGAGTAAAGAAAGTGATTTTTTTATGGAAACTGATACGGTTTGCTACATCACCTATTACATCCGTGATGTCAGTCCATATCACCTTGGCGAACTAGATGCCATGTCAGTGCTTCCCTTCGGTCGTGAACTTAGTATGGGTTATAATAAAGGTACTAACAATCCTACCTATGGATTAAATTATAATTATTATAAACAATAAGAATACTATTCCTGGGAGAATCACACAATAACAGTTTAGGTCTGTTACTGTACAGGTTACCTCGTGGTGTTTTCCTTCACCAGAGCGAACGATATATTACAGTTTAACCGCATTGTGTGGAATTAAAACATAGTAAATTCGCAACAGGACATATCAACATATCCAACAAACACTTTAGCCAGAGAGGAGTTTCAACGCGCGACACCCGTTGCAAATGTCACCCAACTAACTCGGCCAAATTCGAGACTAAATTCTAATTTGTGTAAAATTAAATGGCAGTAAATAGCGAGGAACGTGTGGGGGTGGTTGGGGGATATTCCGGGGGTGGCTAGGGATGCTTCAGGGATATCGGGGAGAGTTGGGTCACCTCGGGGAGGTTGCGGCTCGTGCTGGTAATTTATCAATTATTTGCACCGCGGCTCAGAGCAACGGACTTCAAACAGTTCGGTAGACAGATCGCTAGATCAGTCGCAAGATTAGTTGGTAAATATTATTTGGCGAAAATTATTTACGACTGCATCATTTCTGAAAAGTACTTGGCCAGTTTAGTGTGTCCATTTACAGTCGGAATACTTAATGAACAAAGTGATTTTGATTGATAAACCTGTGAGGCCTGAAGGATTTTTAATCGTCGTCGTCGAATTATTTATTCAAAATATTCGTAAAACCATGCATTTACTGCACTTTGCAGTTCGATAAATATTTATATTTATTTACATGAGTGAACGGGAGGTAAGTGGGCATGCGCACGATACGTTGAATGAATAAACACGAAATATATTGATAGACAGAAAATACTTTATTTTTCCAATGAAATTTTACAAAACAAGCCCTAATTTATATAAGTAATTTACTTGAGGTGCAAACGCGGACTTATACCTTACATATATTTGTTTATACAATATTTTAGAGTGGAATATCTAGTGAAACGTAAGTAGATAGTAGCAAAATATGATATTGGATTTAAAACTTAAAAATATTCCTCATTGCGTTTAAATGTTACAAAATTTCCAAGATGCGAACTTATTGCAATCTCAGCCACACAACCTCATACATAAGACAATGCAAAGGTACCAACAATAGAACCAGGAAGAAAAAAAAACAAATTTACTTCACTACTATGTACTGAATTCATGTTAAAAATGTTATATTTGGAACAAACGAAAAAGTTAAACGTTCGTATTAACTACAATATCACAGAGGATATAGTTAGACATCTATACTAATCTGTAGTTTTTTTTTAGTAAATCGCAAAAATAAATTTGCGGAAAGACAGACACCACATTTTTATTTCTCTTAAGTTTCTAAGCAAAATTTTCTTTTTCTGATTACATAGTCTGCCACAGATCATCTGCATCTTGTCCTTATCCCTTAGCCGCATTTTACGACATGCGCGGGGAGAGATGCAGTGGGGCTATTATTTTTAAGTACCGGCCCTACACCGTACAATAATAAGTAAAATAAACCAATAAAATTCATTTTACGAATCAAATAGTATTTCAAATCCAACAACAAGTCGTCCGACTCAACAGTGCATCCTATTTCCGTAGCTCCCTGTCCCCAAGTGTCCTGGAGGGTACCGGCGACACACGCCGCCTCCGCGGAGCAGATGTGTCGCGACCGACGACCACCCTGAATGACTTATGACTCCTGCCCACTTATTTGCCCTGAGGAGTGCCAGGATAAATGCGGCCGACAAGGATCGATGGGCGGCAAATTGAGAGATGGATCTGTGGCAGGCTTGTGGTGGGGTATCTTTGAATACTACTTAGGGTTTTGCTTCAAATAATTTCACTGAAAATGGTTTCCTAGGCTGTAATAAAACAGATGATAAATGAAAATTAATTTAGAAGCATTAGGTATGTATTACCTTTACTATCAACATTGCGAAAGCTTTTTTTTATAAATTATAATAAAATTTATGTATGTT
Organism: Nematopogon swammerdamellus; assembly: GCA_946902875.1. Taxonomy (NCBI): domain Eukaryota; kingdom Metazoa; phylum Arthropoda; class Insecta; order Lepidoptera; family Adelidae; genus Nematopogon; species Nematopogon swammerdamellus. Next base: position 7,812,074 of record OX336337.1, read on the forward strand.
TTGTACAAATTTTCGGCGTGCCATAACATAACACAGTATTTTATCTATATTTTTACTTTATGAAATTTTATAGGCTACTACTATATACTTATAGGCTACATGATTGTACACAATTTATCGTACCTTCCAGTCAGAAGACCAACAATTCAACAGTGTAACAATACGCAATAATTTTCTCAAAATACTAATTTCACGCATATCAACTGCTAAATCCACACTCCAGACTCGGCAAAAGCATGATGCATCCTTTATTTAGGGCGAAGACGGAGCCCAATAAATCAGTGGTCTAGCTGCGGTTGGGACCCTTATCTCAGACGCGGCTGAGTCGGGCCTCGGGCCCGAGCCGACTTGGAGGTAAACACTAAACATGTAACCGACATCTTGATCCCAGTCTTGGGTTTGTAGCATTATAATCCGAGAGAGCCGAGGAATTCATGAGTGTAGACAGGACACCAAAACGTCGAGCAGATGAAACGTTATAATAGCATGAAGACGAAATTGACAATCTCTGTCGCACGCACCTTACGGCCTTGCGCACAGAACAGAGATCTGTGGCTGTCTCCCGCAGGCGCGGTTTCTTGCTTGCTCTTACGTATAACATCTGTCAGATTTGAATTATGCACCAAGTAAAATAAATTGTGGTGGGAAATGCACCAAGCAGCAAGTAAGGCACGAAGACCCACCTACTGCATGACTCGGTGGAAGGACCGTGCCAAGGTGAGAGGTGGTTAGCCTGTCGCCGTTCAACACGGCATCTTGTCCCTATCTCTTGATCGCCATTTACGACATGCACGGGGAGAGACGACATGTAGGGCTATTATTTTTAAGTACCGGCCCCCACACGGTACTATACTATTCTAATATTTTTATATATAACTACCTATGTTTATAATAACAGTGATTATTTCGAGTCATTAACTCTTTCTAACCTGGATTAACTTTTGTAATATCTTACCAAGTTTTCACAAGACAAGTTTTCTCTGACTACCATCACTGCCTACTTACTTCTCTCTCTAGTTGCTTTGGCGAGTGTGCAACAGAATTTACTGTGTCCATTTATAATAGCGGCGTGCTTTATGGCAACATCTGTCTCTATAACGCGGCAACATTACGACAACGTGTTGCCATCGTGCGCCCAATTAATGCTTTAAGTTCGTGATCAAGATGTTGTTTTATTAATGTGGAAAGTGGATGCCTGTGAACAAACTTAATATTGTCTAGGAATGCTTAATGCTTACCTAACCTACCTACTTTACAAATACGAGTAATTATTTTTGTATTTATATTTTTAACTGGAAACATTGTGTTAACATAGGTATTGCAACACCAACGACAGTCAAGTGGCGCCAGCTAAAAGTTTTTAGGTAAATCGGACAATGCAGTTTCTTCAGGTAAATGTTGTCCACGCAATAACTTCCAGCATGTTCGCTTTGAAACACTAATAAGTATTAATGTTTCAATAAAAAAAAACTACTTATATAAAAACAAAAGTTACGATAATATGAAACTTTTTAGGTTTAAGCTCTTAGACCAGCCAAATGCGTGTTTTTTGCAAAATTCGAAGTCCTAATACGCAAATAGATAGTGCGAAATATTGCATTATTTTCCAAACCCCCTTATTTGTTTTAAGCCCCTTAACGGGGACTGAAGATGTGTGTCTTGTCTACGAAATAAATCATAACTACAACTTAATGCTAGTGCAAACATAATACTCAATCCTAAGGGAAGACCACTACCGGCCCTTTGTTACAACAAAAACCAACGTCTACACATACCCACTGATACCATTTATTAACTCTCCTTGACAAGAAGGCAGTATGTAACATTTTCAAAAACATAATATCTATAAAATATATTTATTTTAAGTACCTAGGTAAGTATTTGATTTTCCCATAATAAAGTGCATTTTAAGAAAATAAAATAAATTCGTTATGCTCCCCTACTACGACACAACGCGGCACTATTGTGTACTGTCCATACATAAGCGGCACGACGACGACGTGTCGACGAACCTATGTATGTCATCACTGCCTCTACATGCACGGCCCGGCAGCCGTGCCGTGCTTTCTCGGGGCTACTTCTATGTGAATTTTTATTTCTGTCTGAGCCATGCATAGCGAGAAGGCTATGAAGGCCGAGGTCCGCGCATTTTTATTAACGTATTCTCTTGAAGTGAGTCAATTAGCGTAAGGACGAAGGCCGAAGAGAAAGTGGTTGATAAGCTGTTTTGATATGAAATCCTCTGCGCGAACCCAGCTGGCACTTGACTTGATTTTTGTATTTTTTTAATAAATTTATTATGGTTTGCACGAAGTTTTTCTTTTTTTTCAAATTCTGATTTTTTATTTCGCCATGAAAAACAGGAAGTGTTAATAAAGTTTTATTGACGCAAATGCATATCCAGTATAGTTTTTGTTTCAATATTCCAACCGACGATACCGTCCTCTATCCAAAGGGCGGGCAGCAGGGAGTTCCCCCTAGCAGCGGTAGAGTGAAACTAAAACTTCCGCTTCCGGTCAGGACTCCTTCCGGTCTCCTTCTTAGCCTTCCTTCTCTACGGCAGCGGTCGGGGAAACCTTGCTGGTACTTCGTGATGAATTTATGACGTAAATTGTTAAGCTTTTGAGCGCAAGGACGAATCCTTAGAGAGCTTTTGTGTATTAATTTCATGCAGTACAATTATATGTGGGTATCGTGAACATGGATACAATTTTACCGTAGAACTGTATGAAATATTTAGTTATACCGCAAGTGTTAATAGCCTTGTCGTTGTTTTTTTAATTTAATCCGGTATGGGCGGCTAAGTCGAAGGGGCCAAAGCACATGCTCCGATCAGCCAATATCACCTCCGAGAAGGTAGGTGCCATACCGGAGACTTCCCTGGATTGCTGGCTATACTGGACTAGAGGAGAACACAACCGAGGCTGCTTTGCGGCCGGGTTACATTAAGTACGATGGTACCAACCCAGTCGGCTACAATTTGAGCCTACCACCTAGTAAGGGGCAAGGGTGTCAAATTAAAACACTCTACAAGTGTATTTGTATTTATAGAGTCAACGGTTCACGTGCTACTTGATTACTAGTCGACTCTACAATACAAACGAAACTCCAGCTATAACAAGTAAATAAAACTGTAATTTCGGTACTCACTGCAATCTACTAAATACCCGTTCCTACCAATGTAGCTGATCCTAAGCCGCGCATTCTACTAATACCTGCGTATTAATAGCGCGCCATCTGGTGCTCGGCGACCGAACGTTTGAATTCAATATTTGAGTCCGAACCGAACCGGAATTGCCTTAATGCGGCTTCGAGGACCATTAATGTAGGCGGGCCGCGGAGCGCTCTGTAAATTGTGAATTTGGCGCGTAAATCGTGAGAGCGCGTCCCGATATTGTTTACAAATAATTAATCGGCGAGTGCGACTGTGGCGGCCGCTATTGGCATAATAAATGCGCGATACCGCGCTGCATCGCGCGAGAAAACACACACCGCCATTTCCGCTCTGCTTCAGTCCGGTAGTAGAGTTGAAATTCCGTACAGATTTCATGTGAACGAAGCTCCAACTTCGCGTCTTGCTCGTTACCATAAAAACGTATCTACACGTTCTGTAGATTCTAAAAAGGATTGTATTAGATGTGATTAGAGTTGATTATTGAACTTGGGTAGTTGTGCAGGGCGCGTCGCGCGTGTTGGTGAATAATTCGTCGCGAACGGTCGATTACGGTCCGATGTCCGGCCACCGATCAGCCGCTTTAGTTTGTGTTTATTTGAACAGTTGAAGCTCAATGCAAGCCCCGCGGTCGCTATAATTCACATATTGTGTTCTGCTGAAGTAATGTGTTGCGCATACGTGCTAGTTAGGGCCTGTCCAGAATAGTCATACCGTACCGTGTGGGGCCGGTTCTAAAAAATAATAGCCCCACTGCATCTCTCCCCGTGTATGCCGTAAAAGGCGACTAAGGGACATGACTCCCTTCTTATATTACTAGGTGGTATGGTACCAACCCGCCCTGGTTGGTACCAGCGCACTGAATGAAAGGTCGGTCGAAACGGCTATGTAAATACTTTGTGTTTTTTTACCAGTTCAGTGTAGCCGGCACGATCGAAGGGAAACACAGACGTGGCACCAAGTTCACCCGGTGTTATGGGCTGACATCACGGATGTTGTAGGTGATGTAGCAAACCGTGTCAGTTTCCATAAAAAAAATTAAAAAAAGACCTGATAGATAGACATTACCTAAATAAATAAAATATGAAATGAATCGTTGCTATCAGAAAGTTTCAATGAATTTGATTCAGATTGTCATGTGTCATTGTCAGCCTCGGTAGCTCAGTGGTGCGGTCGGTCGACTGGATGGGCGACCGCACGACCGTTGTTGGAGGCTGGCCGTGGTTCGGATTCCACGTAAAACTGTAGGTCCCTTCCCTTCTTATATTACTAGGTGGTAGGGTTTATCCCGGGCAGGTTAGTACCACCGTACTGAGCGAAATGTCGGTCGAAACGGCTATGTCAATAGTTCGTGTTTTCAAATGAAGGGAAGCACTGATATGGCACCTAGTTCACCCGGTGTTATGGGCTGAAATCACGGATGTTGTAGGTGATGTAGCCAACCGTTTCACTTTCCATAAAAAAAAAGATTTATGACCATTGAGTCCTGGTTATCAGCGTGCTCGCTAGTTTTCTTTGAATGCTCTTTCGATGTGGCACGTCACCCAAAAATCTCACTGTGGAAATGCTTTTGAGATTAAACAACCAACTCGAAAAGTTGACGACTTTGACGAGCGAAAATCAAAACGCCACAACTGTGATCCCATCATACATATCCGTCGCGTCTGGTACAACCTGCAGTACAAAAGGCGCATCGGTAGCTGATCGAATCTCCGTCGCTATCGCTCTGCTTTGTTGGTGATCACTTTTGCGAATAACAATCACTAACTGTACACAAAATGTGGCTACAACAAGTCATTCGGTCATGCGGCGGGTGGCCGAGTGGTTTGGGCAACGGCTTCTCATGCTGGAGGTCCGAGGTTCGAATCCGGTCGCCGTGTACCAATGAGTTTTTTTCTGACGAAAAAATTTACGTGCATAGCTATACCCTGCTGCTTCACCGTTCGGAACCGGTGTAAAACTGTAGGTCCCTTCCCTTGCCCCTTACTAGGTGGTAGGCTTCAAATTGTAGCCGACTGGGTTGATACCACCGTACTGGATTTAAGATGGCCGCATAACAGCATCGGTTGTGTTCTCTTCTAGTCCAGTATAGCCAGCAATCCAGGGAAGTCTCGATATTAGCTAGTCAGAGCATGTGATTTGGACCCTCTGATACCGGATTACATAAAAAAAAAATCTCACGAAAGCTTATGGCGGCCAGTATGTTTGCCAACACGTCGCGTCGGTGGGTACACATCTTCGAGCATACATACATACATACTTATCAAATGCTGTATCCCGACGTCAGACCATAGAACGTGGTCAATATCGAAATGTTCTGTTCGATTCGAAACAATTTGCATTCAATCTGTTCGATTCGAAACAACCTGCATTCAATGACATAATTCCATTATGATCGCTCGTGAATGAGATGTTTACGCATTCACTCTATTCTAACATTCGTTATGTCACGTCGATATTCGCTATCGCACGCGAATGTGCTTACCTCCGTACATAATACGGCCAAACACACGATCGAATTAGCGACATAATAGTCTGATAGGGTTTCATACAGGCGCGGACTGACACTCGATGGTGCAATGAAAAATATACCTACCTGTTAATGTTTACTAGTTATATGTCGCTTGATTTATTCGTAATATGTGAATGGGTTAATGCTAAATTTCCTAGGGCTTATAATAATAAAACACTTTATGCCACTTGGCAAGGGCGGTCTTATTGCCTCAGGCAATTTCCTCCAGTCAACCTGGTGGACCTACATTTTTACATGAAATTTGAACCATGGAGCAGTGCACGTAATTTTCTTCAAATCAGAAAAAACTCATTGGTACACGCCGCCGCCGGTTGGATTCGAACCTCGGAGCTCTCGCAAGGGAAGACGACGACGCACCGACCACTCGGTCACACGCCGGGCTTAGAAGCCTAATCCTTCTAACAACATTTCGTAAAATAAAGTGTCTAGTGATATTACTAGGTGGTAGGGTTTAACCCGCCCGGGCTGATACCACCGCACTGAGTGAAAGGTCGGTCAAAACGGCTATGTAAATAGTTTGTGTTTTCCGTCCAGTTCAGTGTAGCCGGCACGACCGAAGGGAAGCACTGACGTGGCACCAAGTTCACCCGGTGTTATGGGCTGACATTACGGATGTTGTAGGTGATGTAGCCAACCGTGTCAGTTTCCATAAAAAAAAATTGTATATTCATACAAACTAGCTTTTGCCCGCGTCTTCGCTTAGTGTAACTTTTTGCTTACAGCTCAGGCCGCAGATGCCGTGGTGTTATGATTTATAGCCTAAAACTATCTTGAAAAGTGACAGAATGTTACAGTGAAACCCGTATATAAATTGATAAAGTGGTACTCGAGATACATATAAGGAAATTCATATATTGACGTGTTACACGGCCGTAGAAACTTCACTTTTATTTATTAGGATGTGCAAATTCCGACAAACACCAATCCCGATTTGGTTTTCACCACAGTTTCAAAACACTGTTTGATCTTCCAATATAGCATCCTCACTATTCCATAGTCACACTTACACAACAGTTCGCAGCATACTTATAGTTTGAGCTATATCCGACGTAATATTGATAGGGGCTCTGTGAAGCGAGCTGTCACTTCCACTCAATGAAGCGTGAAGATACGATGCGAGCCCGTCGCAGCCTCCTACCGCCCGCCCGCCCACAGCCGTAGGCTAGGTTGCTGTGCCTTGCGAGTGCAAATAATGCGGCTATTTCGGTAACCTCATTTTTTTACGATTTGTTTTTTAGGTTTCCGTATCCCGAGGGGCCGTTCACTGCTGGAATCAATTATTTCCACACTTTGAATCGATTCAGAATCTTGGGAATCAGCTTGAAATCTTTAAATCAGGGAGAAATCTTAGATATCGTTTCTGAAAGTTCAAGAACCGCGTTACTCAGTAAGATTCAGAAGAAACAATTGGAAATCCTTAGAAACTCTGTGAAACACTAATATTTCGGTGTGCGCTGAGGCGAAACAGACGGAATCAGTCGGAAACAGTAGGAAACAGATTGGGATCAACAACGTTAAAACTTTGAAAAACAAGTGCAAAAATCGTCCCAACCACACTAAGAAGAAGAGCTATTACCCTATGTACTACACCACTATGGCTATGGTGCAATGTCGTGTGAATATGTGTGTGTATCCATGTGTTGCGTATTCCGTGACAGGAACAGCAAGCGCGATCCTTTTCTAGCATACGCGATTTTTCTATTTACGTCAATCTCGCTCTCGCGTGGCTAAATCCCCAATATCCATACGCATAGTTTGATTGAAATCATAGTACCTACCCAACACTTGTGATAAGAGGTATAAATATTGTTTTGTGTGATGTATGTTAGATATTATTAGATAGTAATTTAATTATGACTACGTAAATTTAATAAAGGTATTATTTTTGTATTTTTAATGCGTTCTAGGGACACAAAATTATGTCAACTTTTTAATGTGTGCTAGATATTATCAGAACGTAATTTGACTGTATCTTAGTAAATTTTATAGAATGTTTCATTTTATTTAGAAAATAATTAGCGTGAATTTTAAAATAAACTAAATTAGGTTCTTAGGATTTGTAGTGAACTATATACTCGATAGCTGGCCTCAGGGATCAAGTGAAACGTAAGGAACAGCTATTTGTCTCTTTCGCACCTGCTTAGTCTTAGCTGTGTATAACAGAGAGGCACATTTATACATTCGCGTCAGTGTCGCAAATGTTGTGTTCTTCTGTATTCTATTACATGGAATAGAATAGGTTAGCACTATAATATTTGCGACACTGCCGCGAATGTTACACTGCGCTCCGTGCACGCCCCGCCGCGCCGCTTCGGCGCGGCCGCCGCGAGATTCACTACAATCGATCCGGAACAACGATGAAACAGCGGGGATCAGCCGGGAACAGCCGGGAACAGGCGGAAACAACAGAATCAGCTTGTACTCGTGCAGCTCAGTGCGCGCAACAGTCAGGAACGTTCCCCGTGCGTTCTTTTGAGTTAGAATTTTATTTATTGTTTCCTTACCGTCGGAATCAAACCGAATCATGCTTTCATGTGTAGAATCACAAGAATCATGAGAAAATCGACGAAATAATTTATGCTCACATAGAATCGATTCTCAGTGAACGACCCCTCGCCGTATCCCGTACGGAAGCCTATGACTAAGCCTCCGCCGTCTGTCCGTCCGTCCGTCCGTCTGTCCGAGGGCTGTATCTTTTGAACCGTAATAGGTAGCCCGTTGTAATTTTAACAGAATATACCTATGTTATTATGGCCGATATAACAACAAATCATAAAAACTTCACTGCTGGACGTAGCCTCTCAAATGTTTCTCCAGTCATCCCGGCCTTCAGCTGTACTGAACCACTGATTATCTCCTACGTACTTATTTTCGTTGTCCCGTCTGGCGGGTGGTCTTCCCACACTCCGTTTCCCTATCCACGGCCGTCAGTGTAGGAATCGTTTATTTCAACGGTTGTCGTCTCGTCAACTGATGTACCCAGCCCACTGCCATTTGAGCTTAGCCATCCAATGTCCAATATCAACTACTTTGGTGTGTCGGCGCTTTTCTGCGGAAAATGTTAATAAATATATATATATATATTTTTTTATGGAACCTGACACGGTTTGCTACATCACCTACAACATCCGTGATGTCAGTCCATAACACAGGGTGAACTAGGTGCCATGTCAGTGCTTCCCTTCATTTCATGTCGGCTACACTAAACTGGACGGAAAACACGAACTATTTACATAGCCGTTTCGACCGACGTTTCGTTCAGTGCGGTGGTACCAACCCGGCCGGGATAAACCCTACCACCTAGTAAGGTAAGAAGGGAAGGGACCTACAGTTTAACGTGGAATCCGAACCACGGTCAGCCTCCAACGGTCGAGCGGTCACCCATCCAATCACTGACCGCGCTCAGCGTTGCTTAATAACAGTTGACTAATCAACCGCGCCACTGAGCTACCGAGGCTGACGAATTTTCTTATCCCTTAGTCGACTTTTACGACATGCGACGGGGAGAGATGCAGTGGGGCTATTCTTTTTAAGTACCGACCCCACACGGTACAAAATATAGGGTGTTTTTTTAATGTAATCCGGTATGGGTGGCTGAGTCAGAGAGGTCAAAGCACATGCTACGATCAGCCAATATCACCTCCGAGAATGTAGGTGCCATATCGGAGTCTTTCCTTTGTATTTCTGCTTATCTAGACTAGAGGAGAACACAACCGAGGCTGCTATGCGGCCATCTTACATCCAGTACGGTAGTACCAACCCAGTCGGCTAAAATTTGAGCCTACCATCTAAAGCGGTAAGGAAAAGGACCTATAGTTTTACTTTACACCGGTATTCGGTATCATATTTACAGTACGCCGTTAATCTAACCTGCAACATATCACGCAAAAATATCTTCCATCAGTACAGCTCATCTTGAGTGTCGGCTCACTGACATGAGCTAAATGAGTGAATTAATAAGCGCAAACTGGGAGGCAGGAGTGTGAGGCTCGGGTATCAAACGCGGCTCGTGTACGCATCGCGAGCCTGCATTCCGTGAGGGTGACTCACAGCATAGGTCGACACTGCACAACAGATTTGCCAGGTCACCACTAGTGAAGGTGTGGAACGGGTTTTCGGCAAACATCTTTCCCTCCACAGCACTCGCATTCTCCTATGTGGGACGATCTTCTCCAACTAATAAGTCAGTTTGGAATTTCCTGGCGGATGAAATCGGCCGGCGGAAATCTTGAGTATTCAAATTCTAAAATACCACATTTTACAATTTGGACTTCTACAATAGTATATAACCATCATTTGTTGCGTTTGCGGTTGAAACCCTCTGTCAGTGGAGTAGTGAAGCCAAAAGCTTCTTGAAGAAGCTTGGCCCTCTGCTGGCGTATACAAATGGCGTCCCTCAGTCAAAGTCCTACTTCATTCAAAGGGTAAACCTTGCCATCCAGCGGGGTAATGCCGCAAGTGTTCTGGGAATTTTAACATTGAAAATGGTTTTTCGATCGCTTCAGTATAGCCCCCCATTTTCGCTGAGAGTGTGAAATCGTCCTGGTGTCGCGAGTTTTGGGACTACGCGAGTGGTTGAGGGCTCAAAAGACACGTTAGAAGATGCGTCGCGTAGCGACACATCTTCTAACCTAACCTATATTCTATTTTTATATTTGATATTTATTAATTTGTTACTTTAGTTAGACATAATGTCAAGCTTATCTCTTTTTCTGTCTAAATTTTAGTTGTGTTCATTTTCAATGTACGTCGAAGGTCGTGCAATGCACGAGATCTGTGAATTTTTTAAAACGCCAATTTAAATAGTTATTCTAATGTTTTTAGGTAGGTTTAAATTGTTTTAGTTATTTGTAAAAAAAGTAATATTTTCTTGTTTATTAAAAAACAAATTCAAATCCTTAAGTATAAAACGAGTATATCGTCTATCTGTTTGAATTATAAGCATTAGACAAACCAGTAGATTTTATTTATGATATGTTTGTTGCAATAACGTCCGCTCAGCACTGGAGGCGCTTGAAGCGTGCGGTATTTCCCCAACAACGGATTGCGTACCGATCGCTAATTAGGTCGTATTACTGAAACCGGTGAATATGAGCAGGACCATCGCTATTTCAGCTTCACTTTGACGGGAAACTGCGTAAACCAATTGACAGCCTTCTAAACCGGATTAAATTTTCCGGCATTTTCATATTTTAGTTTTTCGTTGAATTCGAAAAATATATTTTTCAGTATTATCAATGGAGAAAGAAAATGGCTGAGTGCATTTATTTTTGACTAGCTGTGTCTGTGGATTCCCTCGCGGTAAAGTCTGTGAAAACTCTATGTAAATCGGTTGATTAGTGTTCGAGTAATCAGTGTTGTGCTGCAAGTACTCTTGTTAAATTACAGCACAACACTCACCACCATTTCGCAAAGTAACTATATCAAGCAGCAAGTAAGGCACGAAAACCCACCTGCTGCATGACTCGGTGGAAGGACCGTGCCATAGTGAGAGGTGGCTAACCTTTCGCCGTTTAGCACGGCATCGTCTCCTTATCCCTTAGTCTCCTTTTATGACATGCACGGGGAGAAATGCAGTGGCGCTATTCTTTTGAAGTACCGGCCCCACGCGGTACTAAAATTATTCATGTTTCGTCTACTGCTAGCTTACAGTGTTGCCACTTGCCATGTAAAGTAAAACCAGTGATTTCGGATCGGCAGAAACTCTCGGAATGCCGGCAACCTGTGCCTCTCTTGCATTCCCCTATACATGCCGCTACGCTTATGATGTTCTACCCGACATCATCTCGTCTACGGTCTACACCTGATCACAGATCTTATTAAAAACGTGAGGGTTATTTTTAGGGTTCCGTATCCGGTACGGGACCCTAAAAATAACTATTATTAAGCCTAAGCCGTCTGTCTATCTGTCCGTCCGTCCGTCTATCTGTCTCTCCGAGGGCTGTATTTCACAGAATATGTGCTATTATGGCCGATATACCAACAAATAATAAAAATAACAAAAAGTAAAAAAATCACGCGGGTTCCCATAGAAGAAACCAAAAAGTGTATGCGCGCGCGCCATCTACCGAATAGATTGTGAAGCATTTTAAATAATCATGACATTTAACTAACATGAAGCATTTCATAACACGCCATAGATGGCGTGAGTAGCGCTAACCATGACATGGCGATAAGGAACCCTCGGTGCGCGAGTTCGACTCGCACTTGGCCGGTTTTTCAATACTTCATGTTTACATACATACATACATAGCGTCACGCCTGTTTCCCGGTGGGGTAGGCAGAGACAACGGATCTCCACGTGCCACGATCCTGACACACCTCTGCCGCCTCTTCCACTCCCATAATGTTCTTCATGCATGCTCGTCGGTTACGGGTACTACGCACTTGCCCTTTTTTGAGCACATGCCCGATCTGGTCCAGGTACGTGCGTCTAGGGCGACCCTTCCCGACTCTTCCACTCACATTTGCTTCATAAATTTCTTTCGTTAGTCTCCTATCATCCATTCTTCCAACATGACCGAACCACCGAAGCATCCCTTTCTCAATCCTTGTCACTATATCTTCTTTCAACCCACAGCGCTCTCGCACTACACTATTTCTCAATCTATCTTTCATTGTAACTCCGCACATACTCCTCAACGCGCGCATTTCCACAGCATTAATCCTGCTTTCATGCTTCGTCTGCCATGCCCAACTTTCACTCCCGTACATAAGTGTAGGGGCCAGCACTCCACCATGGACAGCCAAACGTGCCCTAGTTGACATGCTTTGGCTGCTCATAATAGCGTGCAACGCCCCATTCACTTGGTTGCCGGCTTTCACTCTCTTTTCTACATCTCCTTCACATTTTCCATCACGCGTGAACATATTCCCCAGATATACGAATTCGTTCACTTGCTCCAGTCTCTCATTCCCAATCCTGACATCGCATTCGGACACTATTTCATTCCTCTCCAGTACCATAACTTTCGTCTTGTATTCGTTCACTTTCATTCCCTTCCTTTTAAATGCTTCAACCATAACAGTTACCATGTCCTGCAACTCGCCCACCGACGATGCAAGTATCACTTGATCGTCGGCGTACAAGAGGCATTTCACAACTAACTCATCCATTCTTAATCCACAATCATATTCTTTCAGATCAGCCAAGCAGCTGTCCATGAATAGATTGAACAGCCAGGTTGACGCCACACACCCCTGTCTGACCCCTCTAGAGATGTCAAACCAGTCGGTGTATGCCCCGTTTATCCTGACGCAAGCCCTAGAACCCTCATAGAGAGATTTCAGCGCTTGCACCAAGTGACTGTCCACTCCATACTCGGACAACACTGCCCACAACTTATTCCTCATCACTTTGTCATAGGCCTTCTCCAGATCTACGAACGCGCAAAAGACCTTCTGGTTTTTCGCCAGATATTTTTCGGCTATGCACCGTAGGGAAAAGACCTGATCCGTGCATCCCATACCCTTCCTAAATCCCGCTTGTACATCCCAGATCTTTTCTTCCGTAATTTTCAACACCCTTTCAATCAGTACTTTTGCGTACAGTTTGCCGACAATGCTGAGAAGGCTTATGCCCCGGTAGTTTTTGCATTCCTGCTGCGAACCTTTTCCTTTATACAGCGGGACGATCACAGCTTTGCACCAATCATCTGGTACTCGGCCGTGTCGCCAGCACATATTAAAGAGCCGGTGCAACAGGTCTGCAACCACCCAACCACCGCCTCTCAGCATTTCGACCGACACTCTATCATATCCCGCTGCTTTACCTAATTTCATGCCTTTCAATGCTTTCTGTATCTCATCCACACTAATCTCGCTATCATCATCCATACTAGGCGTGTCGCTCACAGCTCCAGCTTCAGGCTGTGTCTCCACACCTTCGGGTTCAAAAAGTCTTTCAAAATAATCCTTCCATCGTTCTAAAATTTTCTTTTCATCCTTTAATACACATCCCTCATTGTCCCTGATATCCGTCATTTTACATGTCTCTGATTTCTTCCGGACTGTTTTTAGCATTTTCCAAAACAGTTTTATATTACTCCGGAAGTTGTCAGAGAATCTCCTGTCATTCTTTTCTTTCTCTTAGCTTTTACTTCTTTCAACACATTCTTTCACTTTCATTTTAGCCTCAACATACCTTTGTTTTCGTACCTCTACTACATTATTTCCTGCGTTCACTCTTCTGTCAGCCTTACTTGCTAACAGATCAAGCCATGCTTTCTTTTTCTCATCCACTACACGTTTTACATCATCATTCCACCAAGATTTATTGGATTTCCTTCCATTCTTTCTCTTTGCGACGCCACATATCTCAGTAGCTGTCTCGATCATTCCACTTTTCATTTTCTCCCATACATATTCCATTTCATACTCAACGTTTCTACAGAAATCTTCACTCAACCTTTCGCTCAATTTTTTGTGATATTCACCTTCAACATCCGCATCCTGTAATCTTTCTACTTTTATTCTTTCTAGCGCCGTTGTTTCCACATGGTTTCGGTGTCGCCAACGCTTGAACAAACCCCTGATTCGGCATACCACCAGGAAGTGGTCTATGCCAACATTGGCTCCACGATGAACCCTTGTGTCTACAACATTGCCTCTTAATCTTTCGTCAACTATCACAAAATCTATCATACTTCTTTCTTCCTGTCTCTGCCAAGTATACATATGAATCTTTTTGTGGTCAAACATAGTGTTTGTCACAAAAAGATCCTTTTCCAGGCACACCTCGAGCAAACTAACACCATTCTCGTTTTTTCTTTCGTCACCAAACTTTCCAAGTACATACTCATAGCCATCCCTTTTCACGCCAACCCATCCATTAAAGTCTCCCATCAATAACACTCTCTCATTCCCCTCACATGCATTAAGTATTTCTCTCACACTCTCCCAGAACTCCTCGCGGTCCTTGATGGGCTTGGACATGTCCGGGGCATACACCACCAATACGTACAAGCGGACCAAACCCACCTTCAGTCGGACCCATAGGAGTCTTGGGCTCACACACTCGTAATCAATCATGCATTGAGCCATTCGTTCAGAGAGGACAACTCCTACACCTTGGCAAGCCCTTTCATTCTGTGGTACAACAGACCACAGGACTGTAAAAGTATCGTGCGTGGACCTGTCCACCCCCTTCCTCTTGGTCTCGCTCACAGCCAGCACATCAATCTGCCTCGCATTCATCATCTCATACACTTCATCCTCCTTATCTTTCATTCCTCCACAAACATTCAATGTGGCAAAGCGGCTTTCCGTTGCCCACTTTCCGCCCCCTCGTGAAACGCGACGTGACGAGTGGCGAGCTGCATCGCCGTCATTTTTTGGATTTAAGATGTTTACTTCCATGTTTACACCTTTCGAATTATGGATTAGGTTTTATTCTGTGTAAAATACAAACGTTAGTTTTTTATATATAATTATATAATCCGGTATGGTTTGCACAGGGGCCAAAGCACATGCTCTGACAAGCCAATATCACCTCCGGGAAGGCGCTAGACCCGAGAAGTGCCTTCGATTGCTGGCTATACTGGACCAGAGGAGAACACAGCCGATCTTACATCCAATACGGTGGTACGAACTCAGTTGGCTACAATTTGAGCCTACCACCTAGTAAGGGGCAAGGGGCCTGTTTTACATGTACGTAATTTTTTCCGTTCGAAAAAAAACTAATTGGTACACGTCGACCGGATTCGAACCTCGAACCTCTCGTAAAAGAAACCGACGCCCAGACCACAAGGCCACCCGCAGATATTTTTGTTTACCGCTCTAATCGCCGTTTTATCGCCGTCGCCTCGCACGTATCCGCCCCCAATCCAAGTATGTAGGTGCACAGTAGTAACAGAATAAATTAAAAGAGTAAATCTCGGAAGAGTACAATTTTATTCTTCAATTTAAACCTAACTCAGATACACCGTATTTCACAATCAAAATACCGAAATGATCCATAGCCGCACCCCGTTTGTATAAACCCGTACGGTTGGCAGGAAAATTAACACAGCCAGTATCATTTCCGCATTTGCAATCTGTCCCCTAAATACAATTATGATTTTAATGGCGGCACCGCGCTAAGCCGACTGGAGAATGATTCACGACTAGGAAAACAGGTATTCTAGTATTGTATTGTTTTTGTATTGTTTATTGATCATTCATATGGCAATTAGACTGCGCTCGAACTTGTCACAATTTGTTCTATCCGGTTCGATTACACCCGACAAAAAACTTCGCAGGGTACGAAGTACGCAGTACGATCAAACTTTCTTTGAACAAAATTAAAACGTACATTGCGATTTCGTTGCGATCTGCATACATAAAAAAACACTATTTCTAGGGACCAATACCAATCACTAGAAATAGCACAAGAAAAGAATAGACTCAACCAAAGGACAGCATTGGCAGATTTTTTTTTATGTAAACCAGCATGGGTGGTTGTGCCGAGGGACCAATGGTGCAGTCGACAGAGCCAAAATCACCTCTCCTCGCGAAACCACGCTCAGTTAGGTGCCATGCCAGCAGATTTGCGGACTGTTGCTAGGCTGTCTAGCCCGTTAATACGACGCTTGAAGACACCCAGGTTAAAGGATTCAGGAAATACACTCGACGGAAGACAGTTCCACACTCTAGCGGTGCGACAAAGAAACGATTTAGAGAAACGATGGGTTCTCAGAAGCCCAATGTCAACAACAAAAGGGTGCTGAGCAGTGGCGGCTTTGACCTATAAATCTTAGTGAGGCGACTAAAAAATCCACCTACATTGCTATTACTTTATGATAAATTGAAAAACCTAAACCTAATTTTTTTTGGCCCTAACAATACTTAACCAAAAACTACTATCGAATCGCGCACCGAGGGTACCGTATCGCGTCACCATACCGTACCGGGTACCATGTCACGGCTAGCGCCACTAGATGAATTTCATAACACGCCACGCCATCTAGATGGCGTGTTATGAAATACTTCATATTAGTTAGTCACGATTAGAAAATGATTCATCATCTATTTGGTAGATGGCGCGCGCGCATACACTTTTTGAAACCAAAAAGTGTATGCGCGCGCGCCATCTATGGGAACCCCCGTGAGTTTTTTACTTTTTCTTATTTTCATTATTTTTTGTTATATCGGCCATAATAACACATTTTCTGTGAACATTTCAACGGGCTACCAAATTATGGCAGACGGACGGACAGACAAGCGGCGGGTGGCCGAGTGGTTTGGGCATTGGCTTCAAATGCGAGAGTTGCGAGGTTCGAATCCGGTCGGCGTGTAACAATGAGTTTTTTTCTGACGAAAAAATTTACGTGTATGCATACCTACACCTGCTGCTGCCGCATAGCAGCCTCGGCTGTGTTCTCCTCTAGTCTAGTATAGCCAGCAATCCAGGGAAGTCTCCGGTATGGCACCTACCTTCTCGGAGGTGATATTGGCTGGTCGGAGCATGCGCTTTGGCCCCTCCGGCTCAGCCACCCATACCGGATTACATAAAAAAAAAAGACAGACGGACGGACGGACAGACAGACAGACGGCGTAGGCTTAGTAATAGGGTCCCGTAAAGGAACCCTAAAAACAAAAAAAAAAGAATTCGCAAAAGTGAGATTCGAACCAACGTCACTAGATTGAAAAGCGAAGCATATACCATTGAGCTATGAAACTTACCGTAACTAGTGCGAATTTCGCCATCTTGTTAATCACGGAGGTAAAACAAACCGACTTATAGAAAACGTGAATCGCCCCATCTCGCTCTGCATTCTTTTAATTGGATATAGATGTCTCGTCCGGCGCCATTTATCAGAGCCTCAGCTGCTCCCTACATCCAAAGCCTCCAAGGTCAACCTGTTGTCTTTACGCTTGGTGAAGCGATATCAAAATAAGCGATTCGTCGCCGCACCGGACCGGGGTGAGTCACCATATGCCATGCCGTACGTGACACGTCACACGTCACGTCTGTGTGTGTGTGCGTGCTGTGTCTGGTGGTGTTGATGCACTAACACATCTTTAACGTATTTCGTCGCGCGCGTCGCACCAGCCGCCTCCGCCTCCTCCGCGCCGCCGCGCTAATATTGTGATCAGTTCGGATTGGATATACTTGACTTTTTTAAGTTTTCTTTCTTGATATTTTGAAATGTTTTTTTTTTCTTTACTTTCAAGATAATTAAGTGAGGCGGTGCTTCACTTGCTTCACCTGGGGAACCGCCACTGGTGCTGAGTCTCTCTGCGACGAGTCATGCGGAGATAAGACGGGTGGCAGGGAATAAGGGATGCTAGTTCCGCAGAGCAGCGTCCGTGATAGTATCTGTAAAACAGACTAAGCGAACCCACAAATCGTCTGTGACTCAGGGACTCCAAACCATCTGTAAGTTTCAGGTCACCAACAAGACGGATGGCTCGGCGCTGTATCGAGTCCAAGGAAGCTAGCAGATAAAGGGGACTACCCTCCCAGATGTGACTGCAGTACTCCATCACCGGCCTAATCTGTGTTTTGTACAACAGGAATAGTTGTGCCGGTGAGAAAAACCGCCAATTGCGGAAAAGTATTCCCAATTTTCTGGATGCAGTTTTTGCCGTAAACTCGATTAGTTGGCGGAAACCTACGTCTTTGGAAATAGTGGTGCCCAGGAGGTCCAGGTGTTCCGAGACAGGTACGACACTGCCTTGGAAACTAGCTTGGAAATGCGCAGCACTGAGTCTTGCTAACGTTGAAGGCGACAAGGTTCTACTGGCCCCATGTAGCTACTTTTCCGAGAACGTTATCGACCTTATGAACAACTGAGCGTTGAGCCTCCCTGTGCCGCAAATCTCTACTCTTCCAGTCCTTAACATAGCCCTCGTGCTCCGTGCTGTCGTCTGCATAGCTGTGTATCATGCCCAAGGACAGTAGATCGTTTATAAAGATTAAGAAAAGCGTAGGCGACAGCACAGAGCCCTGCGGAACACCAGCGTTAATTGGAAAGTCGTCCGATTTCGAGCCATCGATGGTAACGAAGATGGAACGACCCTATTGTCTATTTATTAGTCGCAATGGACTGGCGTCAGGTTTCATAAATAAAAAACCGGCCAAGTGCGAGTTGGACACGCGCACCGAGGCTTCCGTACCACTAGACGCTTGTATGTATAAGCGTTTTTACGGTAGAGTAAAAACGAAAAAAAACTTTGAAAAAACACGGTTCTTGTACGGGGACCAATTTTAATTGTTTATTTATTATTTGTATATCCGCCATTATAATACATATTCTGTGAAAATTTCTACCGGCTACCTATTCGGTTTAAAAGATACAGCGCTATTATATCGGTTTAAAAGATACAGCGCTTTAAAGGTAGCACAGATAGACAGACGGACAGACAGACGGACGGCGTAGGCTTAGTAATAGGCTTCTGTACTGATATGGAAACCTAAAATTGTATAGCGTACCGACCGTCACGGTTAAGATGTGTAAACATCATCTATATCTCACTAGCGAGCGTGAGTATTATTATTTTATTTATTATCACATTCACATATTTACATTAATTTTAAATATACAGATTATAAAAATACACCACATATACTCAAAATTAATATAAAAATAATAAACGGAATACCGCCGGCGGCGGGAGGCAAGCCTCCAAGCACGCCGGCGGGTGCAGGCCGTGGCTACGGAGCTCTCCGAGACGACGCGAGGCAAGCTACGAGCGATAGGTGGTGGTATTACTGTTAATTTTACCAAATTGCAATCCTCCCCAGCGTCAAAAATGTATCGGTAACATTAGAGAGAAAACACAACGCTCTTTCTCATTTATTTCCTCGTTTATTTCTCATCTACCTACATAAGTGTATTAATTTAATTCAATGTAATTAAAAATTCGCTCAATTCAAATATCGCTACGGAATGGCTTTGTATAAATTTCACTGGCAATATCGGACTGGATTCTCGATTTCCCCACCAGTGAATGGATCTCCAGTTCGGTCGGATGAGTGATCGTGAAAGTGACACAATAAATCCAGCGTTTGTAAGGATCCTCGCGACTGGATTCAGAGTGTCTGCTCGCTTTAAAACAATAGATTGTTATCAATCATACTTAGAGATGAGCATTGTCTTGTGGTAGGAGTTTTGGGGAGTTGAGATCGCAGCGATGCAAGCGCTTGTTTTGAAAGATCATCTTTGTAGTAGAGAATCACCGATAATTCGACGAAAGTGATGTATTGAACCAGCTCTACCCACATATTGTATATAATATTTAAATTAAACCGTCCTGAGCCTTCTAGCTATAAATCATTCCTACCAGTTCCCATTGAAGACAATGGGGCTAAGCCATAAAACTAGTTCTCTGCTGTAGTGACGTTTATTGCGGTAAGGGCCAGGAAGAAATAATTTTACTTTAGTATGCATGTACTTACCTTACAATATACATACATACTTACCTTTATTTTTGTCATTTTATGCTTATTCCTTAATCACCTTTTACGACATGCGCGGGGAGAGATGCAGTGGGACTATTCTTTTTAACTACTGACCCCACACAAAATCTGTATACGATTTTGAGCATCAGTATTTTTTTTTTTTTAAGAAAATAAATACTTTAACCTTGTACGCACATTGAACTGGCTTAATGTTAATCTAAAATATATTAAATAAAAACTCTTAAATGAAAGAAATAAAAGGAAAAGAGCACAAATAAACAGATTGCGGTAGAACTGAAAGCGCAGCTGTAAGGTCTAAGCAAATATTTACAAAAGAGAGAGACCGAGGCCCCGCCTTCTGTTGCCCTCGCACTCTAAAGGAGGTGTCGGTTGCCGAGTAATCCTTCTGTTCATTAATTTCTTCAGACGTGTTAAGGCGTCAAAAAGCTCTCCTTTGTAAAGCAGACATTGTTTTGACATCCATTCAAGGGAAGTTGAGATGAAGTAGGAGCTTCCTAACGACTGTGTTTTGCATAAGGAAATCTCTAGGGGTTCTTTCTCTGCACATATACGTTACTTAGCAGTAGGATAAATCAAAATTAAAATTTACTTGAGCAATCATCATAAGTAGATACATATGTAATTGTAAAAGTAATAATAGGTCATCATAGGTACCTAATTAGGTATATTCTTTATTCTTTAGTCATCATTCGTATGGTGGTCACACTACGCTTGAATTTGTCCTGTTTAGTTTTTACAATCCGGTTCGATTACACCAAAGAAGAGCCGGCAAGAAACTTCGCAGGGTTTTTTAACGTCTTCGATTACATTACAATGTGACTAGCTACACAATATACACAATAACACTTACAGTGTTAAGATACAGTTTGAGATAATGCTGACCACAAAAAAGTAAAAATATAAATAAAACCAGGTGTATAGAGCCTTTGTCAGAAATTGTTGATTCATATCGTATCAAGCGTATAGGCGTTTGTTTATTTCAAAAACATTCAGGTTAAACACATTAACCTCCTTTTGGCTTCCCCGTAGTCGGGTAAAAATAATTGTAATGAGAGTCAGTCGACATTTAATCCTAACCAAAAGTTATTATAATACATTTAATATTCGAGGTTTTCCTCAATGCGACAACACGGCGACAATGTGAAATATTGTCATCGAAACTCTGAAAACGTATCACGCGGACGGCGACAGTTAAAAATGATGCTCATCATTTTATTCCGTTTTTACTGCCACAATTTCTTTCGCATCAAATAAAAATCGGCGCGTCCTTATAAAAACATCTCTGCATTGTCATTCATGACATCAAAGCGCGTATTTGTCACAGCGAAACCGACGCGACGTCGACGCGCCGCCGCCGCCGCCGCCGCCATGTCGCCGCGGGATCGCGTTCCAAATATAAAAATGCAATTTTAAACCAAATCCGGGGTGGCGTTGAATGCGAGGCCCTGACAATAAAAAAGAATGCACGGCAATCGCGGAAATACAAGTGAGTGTACGCGCGAGCGTGGCTCCATATAAACACGAGCCTCTCGGCATTATTCTCGTCACATACCGCGAAAGTCGCTGGGGTTACATTCGAGGCATAATAAAAGTAAATCAGAGAAACATGCTTCTTGCATGCTTCGAACGCACGAGCATAAAGTTTGTCAACCGATTGAGCTACGAGTCGCTATAAAAGTCACCACAGTGTTGTCTATTTATGCACAGATTTTCATTTCAGCGACATAACTTTGCCACTGTATCATTAATCTAACATTTTCGTAGGATGTAATATTTGTATTGGTTGAACCCTTCCGGATTGTGCAATTGACTAGCGTGCTTCATGGGTTGACAAAGTAATGTGGCGCCCATGTAAATCATGTAATACTTTTAACCCTTGTAGATATTTTTGGAAAGACGAATGGCAGTAAAATTTGCCGCTAACATTTCTACTGTGTGAAAATTATATAAAATTTAGATTTAGATAAATTAATTTGCGTAATTTAAACATGGAATCACATTTAATGTAGCAACTCATTGTGAGATGTGACCTACATAACTTTACGCCAACTTTCCTGGGGACAACGTCGTAAATTGTTCCATCGCGCCGTATCGGGCGGATATTGGAGGGCGGCCAATATAAATTTAGTATTCAATGCGTCGTCAAGAAGACATCAGTAGACAAAGTAGGAAAATATTATAATAGCGTAATGGTGTCAGGTGGCGGCGTTTTATTGGAGCTCAGCTATGTTTACCCGGCACGCCTCCCCCGCTCTGCTACCGCTGGGCAGCAAGCAGGGAGAATCGAAAATTCCATATCGATAAAAAAAAACTTTTTAAAATAGCGAAGTCAAAATTCAATGAATGTAGATAAAAAACTTATGTGAGGTGTGAAACCCATTTTAGCCACAAGCTGCGCCTAATCGCAAATTCTTGTCTCATATTCTTTCAAATGTGATTTCTTACTCAATAATTTATTTTCATGATGTGTGGCCATGGTTGCTGCAAAATGAAACTATGGCCTCTCTGTACTTCACACACAATAATGACGTCCGACGACGTGATGAGTACACTCTCACACTGAATACACTCAACACTGCTGAGTCAACAGGTACTTAATAATGACGTGTATGTATGTTATAGACACCAAGCAATGTCCCATTTTGCCACAGCCCTTTTTTTCTTTAACGCAACAATATGATAAAAACTATATTCACCTCGCTATCATATTATATGTCATGAAGTAGATCATTTTGGCTCTTCCTCCAAATTTAAAAGTAGCTGTCCGAATTGTTCCCACATTCTCGCCTTACATTCTTAATTTTATCGACTATCGATAACGACGAGAGCATCGACTATTACCATCACTACAAAATGTCAACGGGCATCACGGCACGGTGTAGGTGGGAGCCTCGCAAGCCGGCTTAAAGCTTCGTGATACGAAAGTGAAGTGTAAACCTGGATTTTTAACGTTTACTGATTTTGGTTTACAACCCGTTTTTGTATCGTTTTGCACCGATGCTGTTTTAACTTGTTTTATATATTGCAGTGTTACATTTCAAGCCGAACCTTTACAATAGTCAAACATTTTAGTTGCAATGCAATGAAAGGTTGATAACTAAATTGGTTGCCTTATTTGGCCGTTGTATGAATAAGGCTCTATTTATTGCTTTATGGCCGTATCGTCGATAAATGAATATTCGTTCAAGCTTTAATTTTATTTAAATATCTACGAGTATACGCGAGTATGGGCTATCTAGCCTGGACTTGAACTTACCTAGTTCAAGTCCAGGCTAGATAGCCCAGCCAAAGTCCGCAAATCTGCAATGCTGGCATGGCACCTTACTGAGTGTGCAACTGTGCAACCGTGGGGAGGTTAATTTCGTTACGGTCACTGCACCATTGGTCCCCCGGCACAGCTACCCATGCTGGTTTTCATAAATAAAGTAAATAATATTTAAAGTTTTGTAACTGGAAGTAATTTTTTTTAGTAAAACATGAATGAAATAGCGTTAAATTAAGTCCCTACTAGGTATACTTATTTATCACATATGAAATTAAAATTTACGAATTACAGTTAACTTTCAAAGTGCACATAAAACATACATACATTACACACGCTATATCCCGACAATCGGGATAAGCAGTGTAATCGGTGTTGTGCTGCAAACTACTGGTAAATTTCAGCACAACACCGAACGCCACGTTTCGCACAGTATTTATGTCAGGCGCGAAGACCCATCTGCTGCATGAAGTTGAACTCGGTGGAAGGTATGCGCCAAAGTACATTGAACGTGCCGAGGTGAGAGGTGGCAATGCTGGCTGTCGCCTTTAGCACAGTATCTTGGCATTATAACTTAGTCGACTTTTACGACATGCACGGGGAGAGATGCAGTGGGGCTATTCATTTTAAGTACCGGCTCCACACGGTACTAAAGTTACCACTATTTCATCATAAATATTTTATTCGTTTCAAGAAGGAAAGTTTCAATTATATTTCTGTAAATGTTATTGAACTTTAGACAAATTGAAATATAAGTACTTTTGGAGGATATATAGTTTAGTATTTTGCACTGACTGTAGATCTATGTTGAATTTATATTACTCACTGCTGCACATCAATTCTAGGAAACCTACTAAAATAAATAAATACTTAGAGTAGGCATAGCTTGTCGACGATGTGGAAAAAGTGCACAAAAGCGAAATTACAAAAATGTCTCCGTCGTCCAATACATTTTGTCTCATTTGTTTACTAACGTACAAGTGTATTATGTCCTGATGTAAAGGGACTGCCGAACATGTTGATAGCGTGGTAAATGTGTACGTACAGACGGACGCGGCGCACAGTGGCTAATAAGCCCATTCTAGGAGGAATTAAATAATTTATCTAACCACTGTTCTTTGGAATACCTTCTAGCGTTTTGGATAAAGGTATATATCTATCACCCTAAACTGTCAATCAAACATGTGTTGCGCGCGGCACTAGTGTGCAGTGACGCGACGAAGCGGGCGAACGAAATTTCCCCGTTAGACGCGCGTGCGCTTTCAGCCGCGATGCACGTGTTGTGAGAGGAGCACGGTGTTTTTGTTTCATGTTCATAGAAATACATCGTACTCACCATGGAAAACCAAAGTCGAGGTATGTTTATTTGTTTTTGATGCACTCGTACACATGCTTTAAAACATGTATTACAAATTTAGTTTTAAAACGAGTAAACTTAAAAGTTTCACAAAGTTTCATCCAAATGTTTGCTTTAAACGATAGTGCAATGTTTCTACTTATACGTAAAATATGTCATTCCATCGGCTCTCACCGGCACTCATACAAGTGTGTCGAAATTACAGGATTCGGGTGCGCTCCGACTCGCCACGAGGCTTTCGTCTTTCTGCATTCTGAAGATATACTAAAATCAGGGATCACAAATGATAATGTAAACAGACTTATAACATTCTACAACATACATACGAATGCTCAAAACAACGCACCAGCGAGAGATGACAGAACCTTCACACACTTTAAAACTTTTCTGTGCAACATTGTTCAGAGGTGGAAAAAGTGCGGATGTCACAAAAGAGTCTTTCTAGCGAAGCACCGTGAATGGCTTAGCAAGGTTTTGACTACTCATACGTCAAGAAAATACTGAAAAATACAAAGTGAAACGTCGCGCACCGTCATCAGTAGGTATAACATTAATTCAGAAAAATTTAGAAAATATGCAATGGATTCAGCAAAGCTTTATTTTGTACAACTGGGTTATCCTATGCCAGTCACAGTGCATAATATTCTTATACATGGAGCAGACGTGATGGAGAGCATGATGTGCCTTATAGGGCAATTGTCAGAAGATGCTTTAGATGCTCGCCGCAAAGAATATAGAAAATATAGTGAAAACAACACAAGAAAAATTTCTGAAGATTTATTTCGTGTGCTTTTAGTGTCTTCTGACCCCATAATTAGCTCGTTAAGACAAATTACAGAAAAGAAAACTGAGTACTTTGTCTAGTAATGTTCTAAATCTTCTCGAAATACCGAAAATAAATTAATTTAAAATAATAAAAATTTTTTTTTTTTGTTTTAAACCTAAAGTTCATATATTTAAAAGATTTTCTCTGCAGTATGAATCATTAAATCATACATTTTTAATACAAAGCTAGCAAAGTAGCACCAAGCTAATTTACAATGAGATTTCATGAAATATTTCGCAAATCTAATAAATTCCTCCTAAATTGGGCTTATTAGCCACTGTGCGGCGGTAAATAATGCGCGTCGGGCTGTAGAGAGAGACAGTCCGGTTGTAGGCGTTCGACACCTGAAAGACATTTCGGCTCCTTTTCGGCTCCTTTCGTGAACACTCGCCTCGAAACGAAACGTAACAAAAACGACATGCACCGCCTCAACATTAGGTTAGGTTTAATATAGAGAAGATGCGTCGCTACGCGACACATCTTCTTTATATTAACCCTGGTTATTTTTTTTAACCACCAAAACATCACTCATACCACACTTTCCTTCGAGCCGAAGTCTGCCGAAAGGAGCCAAAGGAGCCAGGAAGTCTTTCAGGAGGCGCACCGCCGGTTGTAGAGCATCTTCACTGTCGCGATAGACCTGCGAGTGCGAGTCAGTGCGACATACATACATACATAGCGTCACGCCTGTTTCCCGGTGGGGTAGGCAGAAACAACGTGCCAGAACCTGATACACCTCTGCCGCCTCTTCCACTCTCTTAATGTTCTTCATGCATGCTCGTTGGTTACGGGTACTACGCACTTGACCCTTTTTGAGCACATGCCCGACCTGTACCCTAATCACGAGATTTAACCTACACCGCGTACTACGCTACGCCGCCGCCGTGTTCCCGCATCATTTTGTATCGAGAAACGGAGGAGCGCCTCTAGTGATAGATTTGCGAACTTCGTTTCTCCATACAAAATGATGCAGAGGACACGGCGTAGCGTGGTACGCGGTGTAGGTTAAATCTCGTGATAAGGGTACTGTACCCTTATTACGAGATTTAACCTACACCGCGTACTACGCTACGCCCGCCGTGTTCTCCGCATCATTTTGTATCGAGAAACGGAGGAGCGCCTCTAGTGATAAATTTGCGAACTTCGTTTCTCCATATAAAATGATGCAGAGAACACGGCGTAGCGTGGTACGCGGTGTAAGTTAAATCTCGTGATAAGGGTACTGGTCCAGGTACGTGTGTCTAAGGCGACCCTTCCGACAACAGAGACGAGACGCTGTACAATCGGACTGTCTCTCTCCAAAGTCCGACGCGCATTATTTACACCGCGTACTGTACAAAGAAAGAACCGACTTCCCTAAAAAGTATTAAATAATATTTTGATCTTGAGTAGACGGCGGTACAAAAGCACAAAAGGGTCTACGAGTTAGTCTGAGGATACAGAGGGGCAACGCGGCCGCCATCCTGGGAACCATCCCGGGGACGACGCCCCTTGAGGAAATATATAATTTAAAAGTTAGTTTTTAGTTCATGTTTTTTAATTATTTATATTTGTAGGTAAATTTTATTTCATATGTAGTTATAGTTTATTTAATAATTTTAATTTATAAATTGTTTAAATGTTTGTGAATAACCTGTTAAGTTTCTTAATAAAATTAAAATGGACTCAACAATGTAAAGAATGGTAATGCCCCTTCGGTGTATTCATCTCTTAGCCCACAAAACGATGACGTACTCACGTCACCCCAGACCAGGAGTGGGTTTTTGAAATATTAATTAGAAATGACAAACGAGTGCTGTCACTGAGTGAATACGATGGAATTAAATTGTCCCGTTCGACAAAGCAATATGCCAGAGTGAAACTGTTATTAGCAATTTCCAACTAACACGCAACTACGATACATTTCTAATGCCATCGCCAATGCCATGCCAAATGTTCACCTATATGATAGATAGCTGAAGTTATTTAGTGAGTAAGTAAAATACATGTTTCACAACATTTGGAATGAAAATGGCAAAAAATTACTTATGTTAAATAAATATTGCTTCATTCTTTTTTAGGATTCCGCATCCGGTACGGGATCCTATTACTCGTACTAAGCCTACGCCGTCTGTCTGTCTGTCTGTCCGAGGGCTGTATCTCTTGAACCTTATAGGTAGCTCGTTGAAATTTTCACAGAATATGTGTTATTTATTATGGCCGATATAACAAAAAATAATAAAATAAGAAAAAGTACAAAATTCACGGAGGTGCCCATAGAAGAAACTAAAAAGTGTATGCGCGCCATCTACCGAAAAGAGTATTAACCATTTTAACTAATAATGAATTTTAACTAATATGAAGCATTTTATAAACACGCCATGGATGGCGTGAGCAAAGAGTTTGTATTGGGTCGCTGCGCCGTAATACAAACTCTTTGGGCGTGAGTGACGCTGACCATGACATGGCGATACGGAACCCTCGGTGCGCGACTTCGACACGCACTTAGCCGGTATTTTGCAAGTATTTTTTTTTATTGATAATTGCAATATTTTCATATATTTTGTGATGACACAATAATGTGTGATGACTTTGCAAGCCCTCTTCCAATACTCTACATGTTTACATGTTTTCCCTAGCGTCAGCCGGTTGACAACACAGGCAACAAAAAGGCGGTTAAGCGCAGCAAGTGAGCCGAGTAAGCGAAATGTCGACGAATAATCTGGGTAATTAAGTGAATGTCACGTTGGCTTTACTCAAATGTCATGTTTGCTAACACGGGGTGCGACTACATTGCTTTGTCACGCACTAACTAGTACGAAATATGATAAATAACGAGTAGGTAACTAACAATAATTTATGCTAGTATACGGTAAGTAGTAGTTTTTCTCAAAATAGTGTAGGTAGACTAGATAATAATTTATGCTAGTATACGGTAAGTAGAAGTTTTTGTCAAAATAGTGTAGGTAGACTAGATAACAATTTATGCTAGTATACGGTAAGTAGAAGTTTTTGTCAAAATAGTGTAGGTAGACTAGATAATAATTTATGCTAGTATACGGTAAGTAGAAGTTTTTGTCAAAATAGTGTAGGTAGACTAGATAATAATTTATGCTAGTATACGGTAAGTAGAAGTTTTTGTCAAAATAGTGTAGGTAGACTAGATAATAATTTATGCTAGTATACGGTAAGTAGAAGTTTTTGTCAAAATAGTGTAGGTAGACTAGATAATAATTTATGCTAGTATACGGTAAGTAGAAGTTTTTGACAAAATAGTGTACATAGGTAGACTAGACAATAATTTATGCTAGTATACGGTAGATAAGTAGAAGTTTATGTCAAAATAATGTAGATAGACTAGACAATAATTTATGCTAGTATACGGTAAGTAGAAGTTTTTGTCAAAATAGTGTAGGTAGACCATTTGTTGTGTGTATACCCGTAGCTATACTTATGAAATTAAATGTATCTACTGTACTGTACAATCTTCTGTATTACCACATATTACGGAACGTACAGCCGATCGTTTTTATGAAGTAACTCGTTGATAATTTTTAGGTTCCGTATCCATACGGAAGCCTATTACTAAGCCTATTACTAACCCTCTGTTTGTCTGTCTGTCTGCCCGTCCGTCCTAGGGCTGTATCGTTTGAATTCGAATAATAAATAAAAAAAAGAAAAAAATTAAGGTGTACAAGAAACGTGCTAATCGATTAGTACATATTTACGCTACTTAATAATAGATGGCGCCACAGGTATTTAAATTTTGCATTATATAAAGACAAAATATAAACGAATATAGTTTTTTACAGATATAGTATATCGGATCTACGGAACCCTCCGTGCGCGAGTAAATCTCGCACTTTGCCGATTTTTTTTTTTATTTATCGAATCCGTTTTTGCCCATCCGGCATACGCTTGCACGCGGCTAGGGAGACGAACAGTCATTTTGATTTGAATTCTAATTTTGAAATCGTATCTGCATTTGTAATCTTTCTAGCGAGTTCACGAAATGTAATCTGATAATTATATAAATGTTGGGGGCCAAGTTCCTTTATCTAGCTAGATCATTTACCAAATCGTACCTCGACTATGACAGTGACGATTGTGCACGTGAAACTAACCTACAGGACCTACGCTCAGTTCATCAAGTTAACACTAGCTTTGATCCGGTTAGTCTCAGGAAAATGTAGATTTTGAGCCAATCCCTCGCGACGACGCGTCGTCGTCGGCGCCGGGGCGCGGCGTTGCGGCGGCGGCGGCGGCGTCGCGACGCGTGCACTCTATTAGCATATTAATTGAATATTCCGATTTGAAGTTATAATTCGGCTCTTCGTCTTCGTATACGGAGTGCACGACTGCTGGCATCGGTGGGAGGTAAATCTCCCGCTTTTCGAAGAATTAGGTGCACTCAGTACCGTGTGGGGCCGGTACTTAAAAAGAATAGCCCCACTGCATCTCTCCCAATGCATGTATAAAAAGGTAACTAAGGTATAAGGAAAAGATGCCGTGCTAAAGGGCGACACGATCGCCACCTCTCACCTTGGCACGGTACTTCCACCGAGTCATGCAGCAGGTTGGTCTTCGTGCCTTACTTGCTGCTTGATCGATTGAATCTTGTTCGAATACTTTGCGAAACGTGGTGGTCGGTGTTGTGCTGTAATTTACCAGAGTTCTTGCAGCACAACGCCGATTACTCTGCTTATCCCGATTGTCGGGATTCAGCGTGTGTGATATGTATATGTATGTATGTATCAGAAATTCAGAATTCAAACCA
Organism: Nematopogon swammerdamellus; assembly: GCA_946902875.1. Taxonomy (NCBI): domain Eukaryota; kingdom Metazoa; phylum Arthropoda; class Insecta; order Lepidoptera; family Adelidae; genus Nematopogon; species Nematopogon swammerdamellus. The sequence goes on from OX336337.1 coordinate 7,842,384, forward strand.
TTTTAAACCAACGTTATATCGATAAGTATTTTGTTAAACTTTTCGAGGAGGCATTTGTGATACCTGCTTTTAGATTTGGAAATATTTTCTCCATATTATCGTGAGGCCACCCATTCTTCTGCGGTCTATATTTATATATATCAAACATAAATTTATAAATAGAATCATATATTTTGGTCAAATGATCTTTATTATCTCTGCTCGTATCAGGGTTACGTTCGAACGTAACCTTACCGTACGTTCGATAACGTAATATCACGTGTAGTAATGTTACTTTCACCGCGCCGCCGCCGCCGCCGCCGCCCCGCCGGCCGATGCGAAGATTGTTGGAAGCAAAATGAACTTGGCGAAGTGAACGGAGAATCAGCAAGTGAACGCATGCCTTCGATAGCTCAGTTGGTAGAGCGGTGGACTGTAGCTGGTGTAACTGTTATCCATAGGTCGCTGGTTCAAATCCGGCTCGAAGGATCAATTTTTTTTTTAGTTTGGTTTAAGTTTAATTTATATTGGTGTTATTTATTTTTAACATTAAATATGTACATGAATTTTTTACGTATTAGGTTTCCGTACGGGTACTAAGCCTACGCCGTCTGTCCATCGGTCTGTCTGTCCTACCTTTAAAGGGCTGTATCTTTTGGACCGTAATAGGTAGCCAGTAGAAATTTTCACAGAATATGTGATAATTAAAATTAAAAAAATAAAAGTGAAAAATTAATGGGGTCCCCATACAATAAATGCGTTTTTAATTTCTTTGCTCTATCGTAAAAACGGTTATGTATACATACAAGCATAAAACTTGGTGTGGTTGTAGTGCAAACTCTAAAGTAAAGCAACAATTTAATAATAAAAACCGACCAATTGCGCGGTTTTACGCGAGGTTTTGCGGAAACTTCGGTGCGCAGTTGCACTTGGCCGGTTTTTAAAATACGTAACTTAACTTATCCATCACTGTTTACCTACTTTAAGGCGCCTAGTAAAGCCAACAAAGGCGCGTAGTAAGTTTTTTCATAAATTGCGTTCCTTCGTATTAGAACTTTGAAAAGCATCTGATCGATAGATTTAATCAAATAGGCGTCATTTCTTTTGCTATAAAAATTCCATCAAGTCTTCCAATTTCACGCCGAAGAAAAAATCCACATTTGGTTACCGTACTATACAAACTAGTATAGAAAATGATATTTTACAACCAAACGTGTGATCGATAGACGAAAAATTGTTCTATATCTTGCAGTAGTTTTTAGCCTTTAGATTGGTCTAGTTATCACGGGCTACTTCTTAAAAAATCCACATGTGCCGTTACTACGCGCCTTAACTTAGTCAACATCTTCGTAAAGTTAAAAAGAACGTAATACAAATTGTGGGCACTATTCTTGATCCGCTTATCGGACGGTTAGGTCTAAACTCTAGGTACACCTTGTGCAACGTCCTAGGGGCTCAGTTAAGAACAGCCATACAAGTTAACCAACTATTTGCAGCTCTGCGACAGTCGCGGAGCAGCGGAGTAGTGCTCGTGTAGTCTGTTAACAATATTTTGTCCAGGCCCTCCCTACCCGACTCACGTCGGTCGTCGACTCACGTGTACCAGAATGGCTGCTTGAATCTACAGAATGGCTAACTGCTTTGTGTCAGTTAGTGAGGCGTCGGCGTTTAGGCGTCGTCACTAAAATGATTGTGTGAAGATAACTACGCAACTGTTATCCATGGATCGTTCGTTGAAATCGGGCTAAGCAATGTAATTTCTGGTCTGGCTGTGTATATGATCTGACATGGGTATTTGTCCCCATCGGATTCAAGATCAAGATGAGTATTTATTATTTATGATATCAGTATTTATGATTTATGATATCAGTATTTATGATTTATGACATCAGCTTTTTGCTCACAGCTCAAACTTACAAAAAAACCTTATTGGGACTATTACATTAAAAAAATCTCCAAATCGGGATAATAATAATAATATTCTTGTGTTCTTATTCGGTTAACCTGATCGAAAAATATGACGAAGTAATCGAACATTTCGTCAGCCTCGATAGCTCAGTGGTGCAGGCAGGTGACCGCTGACCGTTGGAGGCTTACCGAGGTTCGGATTCCTCGTAAAACTGTAGGTCCCTTCCTTCCTAATCTACTCGGTGGTGGTAGGGTTTAACCCGCCCGGGTTGGTACCACGGCACTGAATGAAACGTCGCCGGTCGAAACGGCTATGTAAATAGTTTGTGTTTTCCGACCAGTTCAGTGTAGCCGGCATGATCAAAGAGGGAAGCACTGACATGGCACCTAGTTCACCCGGTGGTGTGGGCTGACATCACGGACGTTGTAAGTGATGTAGCCACCGTGTCAGTTTCCATAAAAAAAATTAAAAAAAACATGGAGATCGCAACCTAACAGCACGCCAGCACACAAAAGACCACCACCGTTGTCATAACCTTTGTCCACAAGCTGCTGATAAAACAAAAGTGATGTGAAAGGCTGGAGCATGATTTCATAGAGGGATTGTAGGAGCCGGTGACGTGTCCTACGCCGCTTCATTTAAATACAAACGGTGTCGAGCTCCGCTGATAATCCTCTAGACTTCCGCTTGTCCCAGCCCTGGCTCCGGAGGGCGCGCCGCGGTATAATACCACCCACCGCTGAGCTGCAACGTTACACCGACCGAGGGCAACTTGGCTAGAAATACAACAAAATATGCGTTCGCTTGGAGGTAGGTGTCCTATTTGTATTTCTGTAAAAAGTTTTCTGTTGAACATGTTTTTTTTATAGAAACTGAAACGGTAGCAAACATCACCTACTGAAGCCGCGATGTCAGTCCATAACCCCTGGTGAAGTAGGTGCCATGTCAGTGCTTCCCTTCGGTCGTGCCGGCTACACTGAACTGGATCGAAAACACGAACTATTTACATAGCCGTTTCAACCGACCTTTCATTCAATGCGGTGGTGCCAATCCAGGCGGGTTAAACCCTACCACCTAGTAAGCTAAGACGGAAAGGGACCTAAAGTTTTACGTGGAATTCGAACCACGGTCTGCCTTCAACGGTCGAGCGGTTACCCATCTAAGTACTGACCGCTCCCAGGTCTGCTTATGATCACGACCGACAGTCGACCAAACGCACCACTGAGCTACCGAAGCTGACAATTACATGTTGTCTTCTATGTTGAAGACTTTGCGTCTTGCGTCCTATTTTAAACATTTTGTTTTTCAGTGTCAAACCTCTTGACTTCAAGTTGATCAAAATAATTTACTGGGGTGTCTTTGGTGATGATAAAGCACCGACATTGTAGAATCTACTTAGAATGTGAGGCGTCTGAGAAGCTGATGGCGCGACGCGGGTGGTGTACGTTTCCATCACTAAGTTTTCGTATGGGTTCTTTGAAATGTTGAAGACTGCAGTGATAATCAAGTGTTAAAAATATAAGAAAACAATAAATAGGTAGACACTTGATAACAATAGGCAGGTAATTTAAATTGGTAAAAAGGTTAGAATAAAAAAAAAATGATCCTTCGAGCCGGATTTGAACCAGCGACCTATGGATAACAGTTACACCAGCTACAGTCCACCGCTCTACCAACTGAGCTATCGAAGGCACAATCACCAGCATCGAAATATGCAACCATACGCTCGTCACAATACAACAGATATAGAGATGAATATATATATTTCTCAATATTATAAAGATATGTGGGAAAATGTTGAACGCACTGCCTGCCCATATCTATTTCCTCCCAAGTACAGCCTGGGGTTTTTCAAAAGGGGCGTGAAAAGGCGCCTGTCAGACCGGCATGGCAGTCGCGATCCCCGTGCATCACATAATGTCTATGGGCATCGTTAGACAGCTACTTGTAGGTGAACCGATGCCACATGTCGCGCTATCCATAAAAAAATATGTTTCCTTATATTACTCGCTACTATCACGGTGATTAGGCAAAATATGTAGGTACATACATAAAACACACGCTGTATTCCGACAATCCATTAACCGGTGTCATGATGCAAGGACTCAGTAAAATTAGCGAACAAAAAATTCATACCGGCCACCGTTTGGTAAAGCATCAGCTTAAAAGATAACTGGAGCAAGTAAGTCACAAAGACTTTCCTAATGCGTGACCCGGTAGAAAGTCCGTGCCAATGTGAAATGCTGACTAGCCTGTCGCCATTTTTTATTATTATTTTTTTTTATGGAAACTAACACGGTTGGCTACATCACCTAGAACGCCCGTGATGTCAGCCCATAACACCGGGTGAACTAGGTGCCATGTCAGTGCTTCCCCCTTTGATCGTGCCGGCTACACAGAACTGGTCGGAAAACACAAACTATTTACATAGCCGTTTCGACCGACGTTTCATTCAGTGCGGTGGTACCAACCCGGGCGGGTTAAACCCTACCACCAAGTAAGATTAGGAGGGAAGGGACCTACAGTTTTACGAGGAATCCGAACCTCGGTCAGCCTCCAACGGTCAGCGGTCACCCATCCAATAACTGACCGCACCCAGCGTTGCTTAACATTCAATAGCGACAGTTGACTGTCTGCACCACTGAGCTATCGAGGCTGACAATTTTGGCCCTTGACGGCATCTTGGCCTTATCCCTTAGCAAATATAAATTCTGTTAATAAAACACCAGTTATATTTAGCAATGCGTATCTGTATACGGGGAAGCTAATATTATAAACGAATTAACGCACAATATTAATAATGAATACCTAGGTAACTCCGAATTAAGTATCTAACTAAGCGTTAATATTTTATTTCTAATATCTCAACCGATCGAAAGTGCGTTCATAAAATATGCATACCCAATTATGACCAGTGCCACAAAATGGCATGCATCACCTCCAAGCGGCTGAAGGGCCCGCCCTTTGTAGATCAAGTTGATGGCGCGAATTATTCAGGAGTTGCTCGCTCCGCACTTAACATAAGGTCAAACTGACATTTCATACAACATTTATACCCTGTCAGGAGTATTATAGCCACGCCGAGACGGGGGTCACGCGATACTGGAGCGCGCTGAGGGATGAGGGAATAGTCGATAAAATATAATTGTTTGTGATATTTTATATTAGACAATAAATAAAACACGAAATTAACATTATTATATTGATGTACATGAATGCACAGAAAGTTCACCAATGAAATGCGAAATTGGTAAAACACTTCATATTTTTTAGTATTGTTTTAAGGTTATGCCGATATCTGTGGTAAAACGATGAAGTGGTACGTTGCAGTGCATTATACACAGGACTACCTCGATTTATATTTCATGCATAAAAAAAAAACAAAAAACTATTCCTTCGAGCCGGATTTGAACCAGCGACCTATGGATAACAGTTACACCAGCTACAGTCCACCGCTCTACCAACTGAGCTATCGAAGGCACATACGCGCTGTCGAAATTTCGCAGTCAACTCAGATGAGTAATATGTTTTAAATGATTGCAAGACGTTAATTAATAACTATGTCATTCGCTTAATGACCATGCACATTCTGATAATTGTAGCCGAATTTTTTTGTGTTTTATGTTGACCATGAAAATTTTAAGTTAATCGGTTAATTTATCTTATATTCAAAACGTATAGTGTGTGGGTCAATTATTTTACATTAGCTTTTGCCCGCGGCTCCGCTTCGGGTAACTTTTTGCTCACAGCTCAGGCCGCCGATAACGTAGCGTTATGATTAAAAGCATAAAACCATCTTGAAAAGTGACAGAATCTAAAAGTGAAAACCGTATGTAAATTGATAAACTGGTTCTCGAGTTATAAAAATATTCATATATTAACGTACAGACGACAGCACTCATTTCTCACGCTTCAGGAACCCTGTCAAAATAAAATATTTGATTATTTGTATAATTTTGTAGGGGTATGAGTGAATGTTAATTTGAAAAGGTTCCTAAAGTGTCAGAAATGAGAGCAGTCATGTGTACGTTACATGGTATCCCATATTTCATAGGACAAAATATAGTTTAGGGACTCCACTATTACCTTAGATATGCCATCTATTTGAAAGAAGTTTGATTGAACTGTAAATATATCGAATGTCGACAACAACGCGAAACTCTATCCCCTCCCTACACGAAGGTTAAGAATGAGTGTCGAAGGGGCGCACAAGTACCTGTAACTGAATCAAAGCCGTCAGAGGGTCCGCTTAGAAATCTTTACGGCGACATTCGCAGAAAGAATGCCTGATTAAATTATTAAGCGTATTTCTTATTGTCCCCCGACATGAAAGCGCTCGTTTGCTCTGGAAATTGTTTTATAAAGGTCGGCCTTTCGGTTAGGCTTAATTGTCTTTTCGTTATTCTGCTTCAAACATTAATGTTGTTTTTGAAACTGCGGAAAAGAGCTTTTGTTCAGGAATGAGCGATGGAAACTCTGTGGACTTGGATCTGTTGATATTATACAGTTGCTAACAGTACAGAATCGTTTAAATGTATGTCGTTTTATTTGAAAGTAAAACTGTATTTTTAATAAAGAAATAAAAAACTGCATGTTTAGTATACACGGGAAAAGCAATTTTACAAATTGCATGATACATTTTCTATAATAATAATAGATTAATTTGAAAAGGAAGTTCTAGCTACAACGAGAGAAAGAGTAAAACTAACCCAAGAATGAATGATATATTATATATACAATTTGATCATTTTGGTAACGCCAGCGTATTGGACACTGGCGGAGTCAGCTGAGTTGAACGAAATATTTTACTTGCAGTAGGTGGGCAAACGGTAAGTAAAATATTTAAAGAATTATTGTAGATTTTGTATAATCTAAGTTTATTTAGGTAATAATTAATGTTAAGTTTTATTAAATGCGTGATTCGTCTCATCATTTTATCGCTATATTTTAATAATTATATCTGATTTGCGCAGACCTGATAATATGATCAAGTTGCTTACAGTCTCATACGGATGCCGCGCACGTCACACACAAAATGATAGCACAGCAAATTGGAGGTGACTAAGTAAACGTCACCCGTCCCACCTCCTGCACGAGAAGCAGATAACGCAGTCTCCGAGACGACTGATTATGAATATTAATAACCGGGCGCGCGAAGACGTCAGTTAGAGTTAAACCGACCTCGAGGCGCTAACCGGGACAGACATCCCCCCGGTGACGCCGAGACGAGGGATAAGGGCGTTAGGTCGACATTTGTGAGATAACACAACGAAAGAGACTGTACAAACACACTGTTAACACTTAACACTGTGTAATGTGTTGACATTACGGTTGTAGCATGCGACATAGCCAATCATATCAGGTTTCATAACCAATAACCATTTTAATCTACATTCGTTACGAAAAGCAATACGGTCTAATTGGGTATTTTTGTGTGAAACCTTTCCGAATTCGTGTTCTACATTATTCAATTTTGTATTAAATGTTTTTACATACTTTGGCCATATTTGTTGTATAGTATATGTATGTATACCTAATTTTGTCTTAAAATACCCTGACCCACACGTATCCTCCGCCACAATATAATCATTAATAATTTTATGGAAGACCATAATAATCACAATTCTTCACTAGATGAATTTGGTTGGTACCACCGCACTGAATGAAACGTCGGTCGAAACGGCTATGTAAATAGTTTGTGTTTTCCGACCAGTTCAGTGTAGCCGGCACGATCAAAGGGGGAAGCACTTACATGGCACCTAGTTCACCCGGTGTTATGGGCTGACATCACGGACGTTGTAGGTGATGTCGCCAACCGTGTCAGTTTCCATAAAAATAAAAAAAAGATAGATGCAAAGTCGAAAAATACGTCCCGATCAAGGTGTTTTATCTTCATTTTTGGCTTTGCATCTATATATAAAGCGAATGCATGCTTAGTACTTACATATAAATAATAAAATACCATAATCACAATTTAAAGACATTCACACGATGGTCGACCTAAACAAAATCGATCTAAACTCATTCGCCTCTTTGTTCCTAATTAAAAAGCTTCTCAATCGATTAAGTTAAGCTAAGTTTAAGGGAAGTTAACTCGGCTCGATGGGTCGACTCTACCGTGAAATGGCATTAGGTTTTCGCACATTTTATGCTTCTTAAGTAGACGGAGTCGCTGAGGGGACGAGTTAACGGGATTTCAACAAATTACGTTCATAAATTAGGGTGAACTCGGTGATCGATAGGAAGTTAACTCGGTTTTCTAAAATTTGAAATTACAAATCTATAAGTAATTTTATAACAATACGGTAGACGATATTTTGAGTATTTTCGAAAATATTTTGATTTTCACTTTATTTCGTGATAAATGACTACATTCCGCAGCTTGACTCGGGTGCACTTTCATCTACACTAGTTTGTAAGTTTGGATGTAGGAGGTAATCTCCGAAAATACTCATCCGATTTAAAAAAAATTGGAGATAATACGTAACGGCCCGGTGGTGTAGTTGGTTATCGCGATGGCGGCTCAAGCCAGAGACCTCGGTTCGAATCCTGGTCGAAGTGCATTTATAACAATGATTTTCGATTTGCATTTTTCTAATTAAAAATATATATAAAGCGAGTACGTGCTTAGTACTAACATATAAACATAAAAATATTATTTGACCTAATATTTAGAATGGGCCTTCAGGATAGACATAGACTATGCGAGCGAAGCTGCGGGCAAAAGCTGGTACAAAATATTTTCTTCTTATCTAATGGTAACATTAACTTTCACATAAGCAAAATTTCGTGACTAAGAAAGAAAGCTTAAGAGCGTCTTATTTCTTAAATTTTGATTTACTAACCCTCTCACCTTCTTGCGAAAGAGCGTCGCGCCGCGCCGCCCCGGTTCGCGGCGTGGCGGCGCGGCGGTGCGGGCTGGTCTGTGGGACCCCGGGGGCGAAGGCTGGGTACCGCAGACCCGGAGGGACTACAAACCGTAATTATGCGTGAAACAATGAGAGGTTTATTTTTACAGGCTTTTGTCTGCGCTCACTCAATCATAATTACCTGGCTTTTTCTGCAGATTCACGCCGCCGCCGCCGCCGCCGCCGCTGAGAGGGTTGCGCTTTTATTTTCGTGGCTTTTGTGGCGAGATTTGATTAGAATGTTTACTGTTACTGTGGCAACGGCTGTGCGTTGTGTGGAATCAAAATACTTAATTACTGTTTGGGAACAGCATTATTATGTTAATATATACGTATGTATAAAGCTAGTTTTATGTAATAGTCGCTCCTATAATATGTCAGGGTGCGCCTACGGGACTTTTCACATATGCAAAAAAAAATAGTAACAATAATTATTTTCTCAAACTAAAATGCAATGCAAAAGGTCAAAAATACGATTACATTTTGCATTTTAACGATGTATTATTTTATAATTTAAAAAAATTACCTAGCACGACTTTTGTCACATATTATGACATTATTATTAAGACCCTATATAGTACAAGATCCATTTCTGAAAAGCCTTCAAATAACGGTTTCCGTGGGACATAGCTCGGCCATACCGACAACTGGTATGTACGTGTTCGGGCTGTTCTCCTGAAAACCATAAGTGCGGTAGTCACTTTCTAAAATAGTGGAGGGGGTAGTTATGACGTCATAAAGATGGCGGCCGGGCCTGTCATTCTAGGCGGTATATCTCGATAGTTACTCGATTGATTTCCTTCATTAAGGTGTCAAAAAAAAGCTAATAGAATGAGGATTATTCGATCTCTTACAATAGTTTATGTTGAACTAATACGAAACTAAATATTTACAAAAAACTGACAATTCGAAAAAAAATATTTTTTAATTTTTTAAATAGCTCGGTAACCATCAGGATTTTGGAAATTTAGGTTATAATAAAGCGCATAGCTGTATTCAAGAGGATCATAGTGAACTTTAAATCATAACGATAGAGTAATAAACAACGGAGCTACAGTCATTTAAGTGAGCGTTGGTAGCGTCAAGCTCAGCGCGGTAACGTAAGTACCTACTGTTGACGACTCGGCCGACCGCAAATATACCAATACCGAAGATCACCATCCATCCATCCATTGAGATTTTCATATAATTTTTTTGTTTCTGAATTAGGACATATCTTTAAATATGTTAAGATACCTAGGTTTGTAAGTTTTGAGTACCTAAGGTATGTAAAGACTTTCTGTACTAAATTTTATAATTTTTTTCGACAATTCTGTCTTTTTACCCGACGACGGCGACGTTAGGAGGAGTGTAATGTGTTAAGGTCTAAAGTGTGAATCTGTGTGTTTCTGTACATACATATATTACAGTTCGGAACTCTGCCCCAATTACTTCATAATGACTGGAAACGTGGCCATGTCTGTGCTATACTACATTGGTCGCGGTCCGGTCCCGCTCGCCGCGCCGTCGTCGCACTATTGGCCAAAGTGCCACTTTTCGGTCATACATCTGTATCTTCTAAACTAGAATACCTTCCTTGACAATTTTTTTTATGGTATTACTTGAATAGTTAATCTTCAAAAAACAGTAACATTTGATTGCAAATAATATTTATTATTAATAAAAAAAAAATCCTAAAATATAAAATAATGTATTTCTAAACTATGAAAATAAGATAAAAAATTATTATGTTCATTTACCAATAAAGTATCAACTTTTATATAATATAATAATAAAAACATTTTCGTACCTATAATTGTGATAAATAAAAAATTAAACATTAAATATTAAACGCATTAAATGCGCTTACAGGATAGCACCTGTTTTTTGCTTCCTGAATTTTATTATAAGAAGGGAAGACGATGGAGTACCTTTCCAATAAACAGCTTCACAAATATTTTTATTGCACTTTAGTCAGATCTAAAGACACTAAAGCTTCATCGTCGTTGAATTGAAAAAAATTTGCAGAATTTCCTTTGATAATTTCATTGCAGTTTTTCTTGTTTTATTGAGTTGCGTACGACACGTATTATTTTAACATTGGAGGCTTCATCTTTTTCGCCAATTGAATTCACTCCTTTAATGTACTCGTATGAATGATAGACGTTGTCCAAACCAGATTCCCCAAAAAGTTTCACAGCTTTACGATTTTGTATACTCTCTGATGAAATTGCGTAGTCCTTGTACAAAATGTAATGCTCCTTTATATATTTTTTTGCACTTGAGATAATATGGTTCCATTTTTCAAGAATCACAGTGGATAGCTCACCTTTAGAATACTTGAAAGACGCCATATAGTTTCAGAAACACTACACTGCACTCATCTGGCACGAATATTCAGGTAGTACAGTGTGTAAATGTACCGCCCCTCACAGAATGGCTTATATTCGTACGAAAAAAATGTGGCGTGTGTAATATCTCCTTACACTCTGTGGTTCAGAAATGGTGTGCAAAACATAAATAACACAAAACACACCTGGTGTAAGTACATATATAATCATATCATAGTTTTAACCGCAATTGTTTCCGTTACGAAGTAGCTATACCTACCGTGAGAATGCTGAGGTTGTAGTGTATTTTCTTTGCATAATTTATACATTCAGTCTCTTAAATCAGTACTCTTAAGTTAACTTTTCAAATAAAATCATTTAAAATCAGCCTGGGTAGCTCAGTGGTGCGGTCGGTGTTAAGACGAGACGGAAGTTACCTTTCTCCATACTCCATACAAAATCGTCTTTCGGCATTTATGTTATCTCGCCCCCTAAACCTTATCCGATTATAAAATTTTTTTTATTAGGTAGGGCTTATCCCGTCCGAGTTGGTACCACCGCACTGAATGAAACGTCGGTCGAAACCGCTATGTAAATAGTTCGTGTTTTCCGTCCAGTTCAGTGTAGCCGACATGAAATGAAGGGAAGAATTGACATGGCACCTAGTTCACACGGTGTTATGGGCTGACATCACGGATGTTGTAGGAGGTGTAGCCAACCGTGTCAGTTTCCATAAAAAAATAATAAAATAAAATTTAAAAAAAATCATTCACGCGAACGCTCCGAGCGTGCGAACAGCGCGCATATTTTTTTAATTTTCGTGCCAATTTGCAGAGTTTTGCAGAAAGTTGTTTATTGATTCTTAATAAACAGTGTACTGGCTATATAAAAACATTATAATATTCACCCGGACAGACCCTGATACCATTTGAAAGCTTAGATGAAATTATATAGTTTAAGATTTAATTATAAATTATATAGTTAACTAGCTGTTGCCCGCGGCTTCGCTCGCGTGAAATTCGTATTCCAGAGAAGAATGTAAGTAACTAAGGGCGAGGCCGAAGGCCAAGCTGCATTCAGGTAATCGATAAACCTCCTCAAAGAAAGTAACTAACTAAGGGCGAGGCCGAAGGCCGAGCTGCTTTCAGGTAAACGATAAACCTTTCTCAAATAAAAGAAGTAAGTAAGGGCGAGGCCGAAGGCCGAGCTGCGTTCAGGAAGACGATAAACCTTCCGGAAGAAAGGAAGGAGCTAAGTGCGAGACCGAGGGCCGAGCTGCGTTCAGGTAAACCAAAAACCCTCTTCCGCCTTCGGCCCTCGCCCTTAAAGACTTCCTTTCTTCTATAGAATATAATAACGTTTACTCAATCTATTTATTTCATAAAAATAAAAAAGTAATATTAATAATTAAAGAATTAAAACCTACCTAACAAACATTAAAATAACTACCAAAACGGGCATTTTCAAATGTTCTTAGAGCACTTGCGGCATTACCCCGCTGGATGGCAAGGCTTACCCTTTGAATGAAGTACATAGGCCCTTGATGGCGGGACACCGGTTGCGTCAACCAGCAGAGGCCCAAGCCTCTTTTGGCTTCACTGCTCCACGGACCGAGGGTTTCAACCGCAAACGCAACAAATTCGAAATCTTGAATTATATTTCTATATTTGTTGCGTTTGAGGCTCCCCGCCCCAGCCTCGGCCGCGCCAGCCTCTCTTGAAGATGTCCTAACGTGACTTGGAGCCAATGTGAGAACACAAGTGGCGTCCCACATCAAAGAACTACCCTTAGTCCATGGCACTAAGGTGATAGCATCGGGCCTCTTGCCATCCAGCCGGGAATAACCGCGAGGTTCTAGGATGCACGGTATATTTGCCGTCAGAAGCGTGGACTTTATAATAAAATTAAAATTAAATTAACTCAATCTTAATGTTAATTAACTTTATTCGAGATGGTTTAGCTTCTTCCTGAACGCAGCTCGGCCTTCGGCCTCGCCCTTAGTTACTTGCTTTCTTCGAGATGGTTTATAATTTGTCAGAACGTAGCTCGGCCTTCGGCCTCGAATTAGTTACTTACTTTCTTCAAAAATGTTTACCTTCTTCCTCAACGCAGCTCGGCCTACGGCCTCGCCCTTAGTTACTTGCTTTCTTCAAGATGTTTTATGGTCTTCCCGAATAGAGCACGGCCTTCGGCCTCGCCCTTAGTTACTTACTTTCTTCAAGATGGTTTAGCTTCTTCCTGAACGCAGCTCGGCCTTCGGCCTCGCCCTTAGTTAATTGCTTTCTTCGAGATGGTTTTTCAATTATCAGAACGTAGCTCGGCCTTCGGCCTCGCCTTAGTTACTTACTTTCTTCTAGATGGTTTAGCTTCTTTCTGAACGCAGCTCGGCCTTCGGCTTCGCCCTTAGTTGCTTGCTTTCTTCGAGATGGTTTTTCAATTATTCGAACGTAGCTCGGCCTTCGGCCTCGCCTTAGTTACTTACTTTCTTCAAGATGGTTTAGCTTCTTCCTGAACGCAGCTCGGCCTGCGGCCTCGCCCATAGTTACTTACTTTCTTCGAGAATGTTTATGGTCTTCCAGAATAGAGCTCGGCCTTCGGCCTCGCCCTTAGTTACTTACTTTCTTCAAGAATGTTTTTCTTCTTCCTGAACTCAGCTCCGCCTTCCGCCTCGCCCTTAGTTACTATCATCGAGAAAGAATATCGTTCACGTGAGCGCAGATCCGCCTTCGGGCCCCCCTTTAGTTACTTACTTTCTTTTTTTGAAATACGAATTTCACGCGAGCGAAGCCGCGGGCAACAGATATAAAAATTTGTATTGCACCAATGACAACGACATAACTTCGACTTTCAATAATTTTTTTTTTATCAAACAATTTGTCACCGGCCAGCTCACGTCGAGATGACAGTTCTCCGTTGTCAACATGACATTTAAAATTGTTTTTTACCATTACTTTGGATTGCGTGATTATTATTATATTTTTTTATTATTATGTTAATCCGGGATATACACTGTCACTATAAAAAGTTTCGTCAAATTCCGTTCAGTGGTTTTTGCGAGATGCGCGTACAAATAGACATTTTTGCATTTACGATTTTATTATATGTATAGAAAGAATAGATATGTTATAGACTATTGTGTTCAAGTTATAAAAAAGAAGAACTTGTCATTTTCGTTGTATCTACTTATTTTTAAATTTCGAATGAATATTTTATTCAAATTGCAAATAGCTGACAGTTCTCAAGATATAATTATGTACTTTGGACTACGTGATTTTAAACGCGCAATAATGTTTATAATTGTTTAATTTTTTTTTATTTTTGTTCTAACTGCCACTATACAAAGTTTCGTCTAATTCCGTTCAGTGGTTTTTGCGTGATGCGCGTACAGACAAACAAACAAACAAACAAAAATTTTTAAAACTGTTCTAAAATGTTCAGTATCTCATTTTAAGCCAACCTGGTTAGTTTTTTTCCGAATACATTCAATGTACAGACTTTCTTACCTTTACGATTTTATTATATGTATAGATATGTATAGATTATAGTTTTAGATAAATTTCGCGTTTTCGTTAGTGCTTTAAATAAGGAATGATATCTTTAAAAAACCCAACACAGTTACCTAAAATGCTTTTCGAATATGTATGGGTTTCTATATGTTTACTTAAGTATTTTTGAGGAAAATATACATAAAATATATGCGCTCCCTTAATATGCGGATGTTTGCGCAAAGAATTTGTTCAACTTTCAAGCGTCATATAACTGAGGAAATTCAACTAAAATCTAAAATATGTACGTATTAAACAAGTACATTTCATGGCCTATCGAACCAACTCATTAACCCAGGTGGTATGTTGCCAAAACCATTTTTGTCAGTTGCTTGTATGGGGGCTGTCCATAGTGCGTCGCCGCGCGCCCGACCGCTACAGCCAGCTTGACGCTACCAACGATCACTTAAATGACTGTAGCTCCGTTGTTTATATCTCAATCGTTATGATTTAAAGATCATTATAATCGTCTTGAATATAGCTATGCGTTTTATTATAACCAAAATTTCCAAAATCCTGATGGTTACCGAGCTATTTTAAAAATAAAAAATAATTTTTTTCCGAAATGTCGGTTTTTTGTAAATATTTAGTTTCGTATTAGTTTAACATAAACAATAGTAAGAGATCGAATAATCCTCATTCTATTAGCTTTTTTTTGACACCTTAATGAAGGAAATCGGTCGAGTAACTATCGAGATATACCGCCTAGAATGACAGGCCCGGCCGCCATCTTTATGACGTCATAACTATCCCCTCCACTATTTTAGAAAGTGACTACCGCACTTATGGTGTTCAGGAGAACAGCCCGAACACGTACATACCAGTAGTTGGTATGGCCGAGGTATGTCCCACGGAAATTACCTAAATTTCACTTGGATCCCGCACTAATACAACAAGTTACGGAATGAGCCCTGGCATAAAGTCCTACACCACTTTAGAGCTGACCTCACCTACCGCTACTTTCTCATTTTCTTCAGTTATTTAATTCACTGGACCTTTCGGTATGTGCGAGTAAAACTCGCGTGGAGAGGATTCCGCACCATTCCGTTTTCCGTGAGAACTTTAAGACTTTTTACAAATTTATTAAAAATTTTACACTTAGTAGTTTATGAGATACCGAAGATACTCGTATATTCTCGATGATTTTCGTATATTTACTTTAATATATTTATTATGCATTTTAAAATTATAAAAAATATATCTTTGTATTTCTGATAACCAGCACTTTACATTGAAATGTCACGTGATGCACTTGAAATATTTTTTTTTTACTTTCTAATTTGTCCCTCGTCATTGACCACCAAAATTGAAATTCGTTCATTTACACTATACGTCCATAATTGGGTCATCAAACTCTGTATAGGTATGAACCAAATTCTAACTTCTTTGTCCAGTAGATTTGGAGAAAATAATCTGTGACAGACGGACAGACAGGGACATATACAAGACTGATCCTACAAAGGTTCTGTTTTTTGCTCTTTTGAGATACGGAACCCTAAAAACAGACCAAAAGTAAAATCAGAAATGTCACTCGTATTTCAGTCTGCGCGAAGCCGCTTCGTTTGACAATGCTCGCATTGCGAAAGCAAGCGAAATGGCCAGATATTTGTCTTTCCTAAACAATGTGAACTCTTTGTCATGCCCGGACAATAGAAGCACGGGATGGGGGGAGGGGGGTAACTCTGTCGGGGAAGGCTTATAATTTTTTAATTAATATCGTCGAAAATATCAAAGTCATTCGCTCTACCTTGGCAGTAGTAGGGGAGGGAGGAAGCAAATGAGAAATTCTATTAATGTTGAAAGTTTTTTCATTAAATGTTGAAATTAAAGGGCTTTGATGTAGACGCGGCGGGAGCGTACTGTTCCGCCGCCAGCGCTCGTGCGAGTTGTTTGATTGCATTTTAAAAAATAAATAGAGCAATTTGTTCCGTTTTCAATGCAGCGACCACAGAGCATCAAATACCTACCGCGCATTTCATGCTCTGTGGCAGCGACCTTTACTAATTTTCGCGTCAGACACAGATCAGCGATCGCGGTCTTGTTCCTCCAGCCGGGGTCGTCGCCCGGTGCTTCTTGCTCTGTGGCACAGAGTCCGTGGTTTCATATAAGTAATGCTATCTAATGAATATTGTCTCATATTATGTATATAGACAGATAGATAGAAAATACTTTATTGCTCCAGTAAACATTAAACAGAAACAAGTACATTAGAAAATTTACTTAAGGTGCAAAGGCGGACTTATCCCTTAGAGCGACTTCTTACAGTGAACCTTTGGATGTTTGAGATTCGATAATATAGTGGAATGTAAGTAGGTAGTAGCAAAAGAGTTGAGCGTGAGAATTGAAGATAAAATAATAATAAGAATACTTATTAATTATGTATTTTGTGTTTCAAGTATACCTATTACTCGACGTTGAGGACTTAATTTACCGAACGTTGTTCACAGTGTGAACGTTGTACACAGAAGGTGCCTGTTAGCTGGCTATTTCCTACCCCCGCGTCTCACCTCGCGCCCCGCGTCTCACCTCGCGCCCCGCGTCTCACCTCGCGCCCCGCGTCTCACTTCGCGCCCCGCACCCGTGCTTTTACGCTCAGAAGAATGATATTTTCTCTATAACCGTTTAAGATACAAACTTCGAAATAGTTTTCATTGTTTTTCAAGTATTACTTATTTAGGTGCGTTATGAAAATGGGGGAGTAAAATGAGAAAAACCGTTAAATAACATATGTTACCGTTAATCACCGTTACATTTATCCAATGTAGTTATTGTGCGGTGCTGCCCCATAGATAAGCGGTACTTAATTCGTCCAGTCATTTATAGGTCGCGGCAGCCTTTTCGTTTAGGCGAACGATTTACGTAGCCACTTCGACCGACCTTATTCATTGCGGAGGTATCAACCCGGGCGGGTTAAAACCTACAACCTAGTAAGGGTAAGGAAGGGACATGAAGGTTTACGTGGATGTACAATGATCGCACCACTAAGCTACCGAGGCTGACATGCCGGGAGCACTAAATCCACAAATTTTATATATATATCTTTTTTTATTTATTGCGCTTTTTTTTTTATTGTTGCCTCGGACGGAGCAAATTCTTTATGTTTTAACGTATAACTATTTATAGAAATAAAACATGTTTTTAAAAAAATCTGTCAATCTATTTTTTTTTTATTAAAAGCGCGACATAATGTGACGCCGCCGATCCACTCATAAGGTGTCTAATAACGCCCATGGACAAGCCATTTAAAGTATTTTCAACGATATACAACTGGACCTATTATTTATTATTTAATATAATTGAGAACCTGACCTTGCTTGCCTTTTGTTGCCTACCGGATCAAAGTTCCGAGAAGATCGCAGGAGTAGTTTATGAGCTTACAGGCTGTAACCACAGAATTCCGATTTCTGTAGCTGTAACAGACAGGCGGGGCGGACGGACGGACAGACAGATGGACACTTGACTGATTTTATAAAGGTCCCTTCCGGCGCCGTTGGCTACGGAACTCTAAAAATGTATCACGTGGATCGATCGATCGTCGCCTTTCTTTTCGCTTGAAAAAAGTTTCCTCAAAGTTTCAAAAACACTTTAAAATCAAAATGGTCAAACCTAACAAAAAAACCTTCGATAGAGTCAGTCAACAGAGTCAGAAGAGCTTACATGTTAAATGATCAACAGAACTGAAGCAACACTTGGCTAATTAGGTACACGAAATGTTCTAACAATGACCAAGTATCTACTTATTCTGACTATTGTTAAGTTCTTTCAGAAGGTATAGACTGAACATTTTTTGGTTTACTTTGGTGATGTTTGCATTATTACTTTGTATGTGCACTACAATCTTTAACTGTACTTGAGCAAACATTTCCAGACATTTCAACCTATAGGTATTTAGCTAATACTGACATTTTGACGTACCTCATCGTATTATGATCCTGCACAGTGTACACCAGGGTTCTAAGGTGGCATAGGAGTGAAACTGTACTGGAATAAAAAGATGTGTAGGTGGGTAGGACAGACGTTTTCCGGACGGGTGAATGTTCACTCTAGCAGAATGAGGCTCGCTGCCTCTTCACACTCCGCCCCGCGACCCGCGCGCGCCCCCACCCTACCCGCTTCACGCCAGCCTCACGGTTGGCAACACCTCGCGATGAATATTTTCTGTAAGAAATGTGTTACCTTACTGCTGTCGCGACAGGTCAGATTTTGTAGAATATAATATTTATATTCTATAAAATATCTCGTCTAAAAAGTCAATATAAACATAAAGACTGTATTCTATAAAGTCTCTTTTATTCTATAAAGTCTCTTTTATTCTGTAAAGTCGCTTTTATTCTATAAAGTCGCTTTTATTCTATAAAGTCGCTTTTATTCTGTAAAGTCGCTTTTATTCTATAAAGTCGCTTTTGCCCGTGGCTTCGCTTCGCGTGAATTTTTGCTCACAGCTCAGGCCACCGATGACGTAGAGTTATGATTTATAGTCTAAAGCCATATTGAGAAGTGTCAGAATGCACCAGTGAAAATAGTATATAAATCGATAGAGTGGTTCTCGTGTTATAAAGATATTCATATATTGCCGCCGTCCCCTTTCCACCTTCGCACCACGCGCACTGGGCAGGGATTGCATCCCTACACGCTGGACTTACCGCGGATGCGTACCAATCGATTCTGCAGATCTTTCCTCTACAGAACCGGTAAACTCTGGAACGCTCTCCCTGCCCATATATTTCCCCCCAAGTATAGTCTCGGGTCCTTCAACAGGGGCGTGAATGGGCACCTGTCAGGCCGGCATGGCATTAGCAACCCCCGCATACGACCCAATGTCCATGGGCGTCGTTAGACACCTTATGGGTGGCTCGGAGCCATATGTCGCGATGTCAATAAAAAAAAATTTACGCACGTTACACGTCCGCCGCCGCGCCGCCGATCCCCGGGCGCCCGTACAAATTTCGCTTTATTTATTGAAGGAAGAACAGTACATGAAAACAAATAAGAAAAATACAGGAGTGCGCAAAGGTGAAATTACCATAAGTGATTACTTCCAGTCAACCTTTATAGTTTTTATTTTATACTTGTAACAATCTACTTATTCTATAATTAATTTTAATTTGTAAGTAGTTCAACATTGTATTTCAAAACTGACTTTTGCCCGCGACTTACATAAGTCGGCACTTCAAATTCCAAATTCGAAATTAGGATTAGAGATTGACTCTGACCTGAACGCTTCCTATTTCATTTAATTAATAGGTATTTTATTAAACTGACATAGTCCTAGTTTCCAGTTCAAGTTGAAAATTCCATTTCAGTCTTCATTCTTTAGCAATGACGTTCCCGTACGTGTACTCACACTATTGACGCACGAGGAAACTTGTTAACGTGTTAACCCTTTGAAATGTGTCAGTAACTTGCTTACCTTTTAACGAATCTCCATTATTCATTGAGTCGTTGTGGGCACAGAGCGTGAGCTGATTGTGTTCACTTCAAATGTTTGCTTTAATCACGTTAAGTTTTCCAGGTGAATAGGCAGTTTTCTGTGAGACAAATTAATTTTATTATCTAAATGACATAGTACCAGAATTGATTTAGGAAATGGACATAGAGCTGGCGCCTGTATTTATCATGTTCCTATTATGTATGTTTACAATTACATAGGTACCTACATGTAATTTTACTGATATTAAAAAAAATAGGAGGAAGAGTTTACTTATTTTTAACCGACTTCAAAAAAGGAGGAGGTTCTATGTTCGGCTGTATGTATTTTTTTTTTATTTATGTTCAGCAATATCTTCCCCAAATTGTGAACCGATTTCGATTATTCTTTTTGTGTTCGGTTCAGTCTAGCTCCAAGGTGGTCCCATTTTTTTTTTGGTCAAGATCGGATTGGAAAGCGAGGCCGCCGAGTACATTAATAGCAAATAAAAATTACTAAAAAAACTGTGAAATAAAAAACTATTTAAAAAAATATAAAAACCGCCTTCAAAAATGTATGAAATAAAAAATAAAAAATCGAACCCTAGAGTTGAAGGCGGTGGTGCTAAAGCAAGCAAAAATAACCGACCGCCTTCAACTCTAGGGTTCGATTTTTTATTTTATATTTCATACATTTTTGAAGGCGGTTTTTATATTTTTTTAAATAGTTTTTTTCACATCCTAAAACGTCTCCCAAAATGAGAACAAATACCTGTACCATTACTTACCACAAGAGTGCAGGTGTTTGGCTTGGATCTCATACATACACGGTGTTGCAACCACAACCGTAAAACCCGAAAGGGGGTGATTCTGTACATGAAATGAATGAACTTTTGTGGTACGACTTTTTAATTTGAAGAAAAAAAAATTTTTTTTTCTCCATACATTTTGAGAATAGGCATTTAAAATTTGTATGGAAAAATATTTATTTTGTTTCAAAAAAAATGTTTTCGCCACAGAAGTTGTTTAGTTTCACATATAGAATAACCCCCTTATGCCAGTTAAAAATATTACGGGGGCAACTGCAACACCAACGGTGTTATATTAATATATGATATTATATTAATATGTAAGATCGGCATTAAATTAACATTATGGTCAGTCAGCCTGTATGCGTCCACTGCTGGACATACGCCTCTCCAATTTTCCTCCAATCCAATCTCAGCCTTCATCGGTATGGAACCACTTGCGACTTTCCGCCGACATACTTGATGTTGTCGCCCCAACTGGCGGGTGGTCTTCTTTCACTCCGTTTTTCTGTCCATGGCCTCCAGTGTAGGACACGGTTACTCAGCCTGCCACTTGAGCTTAGCCACCTGGTGTCCAATATCGACAACCACCCGGGTGCCCACCCGCCCCCCCCCCCCCCCCCCCCCCCCTCTGTATACGCCAATGACCATATCGCGTAGCGATATTCCCAGCATGGTTCGCTTCATTGCTCGCTGGGCAACTTTCAACCTTTGGACAACAGCGACCGTCATATACTTGAATTAAACTAAGCAACTTTTGTTGTACAAAAGAAGTCCAAAATCAAAAGAAAACCTATTTTGTTGACCAAACCAAAACTGTTCCAGTATGAAAATCACCCCACTCGCAACTTACTCAGGCGAATCACTCGTACAAGGCAGAATCCTTTGAAATGGCTTTCCGAACACTAACCATTTGCAATTAGCACAGAATATGGAGAGAACAATGGAGCCAACTCGCTTGAGCTCGCTCGCGAAAATTATCCGTTATTAGCCAGCTACGAGCCGAAAGTATAATAAATTATTAACCGCTCTTGTTTTCGGTTTAATTGATTTAATTATTAGAATTATTGTGTCGGATTCTGTATCAGAGCGGCCAGATTAATTTGACATTGATGCGGGTTGTTAAGCGGAGGCGGAGGCGGGGCGGAGCGGGGCGGGATGGGGCGGGGCGGGGCGGAGTGGGGTGGGGCGGGCGGGGAGGATTGCTGCTACAATGAAACCTATATTTGTAGCATTTTAAATTGAGCATTCATTAAATTTATTGTTTACTAGCTGTTGCCCGCGACTTCGCTCGCGTGAAATTCGTATTTCAAAGAAGAATGTATATAACTAAGGGCTAGGCCGAAGGCAGAGCTGCGTTCAGGTAAACGACAAACTTTCTCAAATAAAGTAAGTAACAAACGGCGAGGTCAAAGGCCCAGCTGCATCCTGGAAGACAATAAACCTTCTCGATGAAAGTAAGTAACTAAGGGCGAGGCCGAAGGCAGAGCTGCGTCCCGGAAGAAGATAAACCTTCTTGAAGAAGTAAGTAACTAAGGGCGAGGCCGAAGGCCGAGCTTCGTTCAGGAGGACGATAAACCTTCTCGAAGAAAGTCAGTAACTATGGGCGAGGCCGAAGGCCGAGCTGCGTTCAGGAAGAAGATAAACCTTCTTGAAGAAGTAAGTGACTAAAGGCGAGGTCGAAGGCCGAGCTGTGTTCTGTAAGACGATAAACGTTCTCAAAGAAAGTCAGTAACTATGGGCGAGGTCGAAGACCGAGCTACGTTCAGGTCGTTTACCTTTTTTAATTTGCCTTTTTAAGTTTAGCAAACTTTCTAAAATAAAGTAAGTAACAAACGGCGAGGTCGAAGGCCCAGCTGCATCCTGGAAGACAATAAACCTTCTCGATGAATGTAAGTAACTAAGGGCGAGGCCGAAGGCCGAGCTACGGCCCGGAAGAAGATAAACCTTCTTGAAGAAGTAAGTAGCTAAGTGCGAGGCCGAAGGCCGAGCTGCGTTCAGGAAGACGATGAACCTTCTCGAAGAAAGTCAGTAACTTTGGGCGAGGCCCAAGGTCGAGCTGCGTTCAGGTAAACAATTAATCCTCTTCCGCCCTCGGGTCTCGCCCTTAATCGGCCTTTAGCCTCGCTCTTAGTCACTTAATTTTTTTCGAGAAGGTTTATTGTTTACTTTAACGTAGTTCGGCCTTCGACATCGCTCTTAGTTACTTTGTTTGAGAAAGTATATGGTTTAGCTATACGCAGCTCCTCCATCGGCGTCGTCATTAAGTAAATTTCTTCGTGAAGAATATCGTTTACGTGATCAGAGCTCGGCCTTCGG
Source organism: Nematopogon swammerdamellus (assembly GCA_946902875.1). Lineage (NCBI taxonomy): Eukaryota > Metazoa > Arthropoda > Insecta > Lepidoptera > Adelidae > Nematopogon > Nematopogon swammerdamellus. Next base: position 7,865,568 of record OX336337.1, read on the forward strand.
CCTCGCCTTAATTACTTACTTTCTTCAGGAATGTTTGACTTCTTTCTGAACGCAGCTCGGCCTGGACGGCTTTGCCGTCTTTCAGGATAGATACAGCTCGGCCTTCGGCCTCGCCCTTAGTTACTTACTTTCTTCGAGATGGTTTATTATTTATCAGAATGAAGCTCGGCCTTCGGCCTCGCTTTAGTTACTTCGTTCTTCAAGAATGTTTTTCTTCTTTCTGAAAGCAGCCCGGCCTTCGTCCCGGCCTTCAGTTACATACTTTCTTCTTTTGAAATTCGAATTTCACGCGAGCGAAGTCGCAGGCAACAGAAGTATAAATTGCACCAATGACATCGACAAAACGTGAACTTTCAATAATTTTTTTTCCATTAATAAAATATTTTTTCACCGGCCAGCTCTAAGACGTCGATATGACAGTTCTCCGTTGTCAACTTGATATTTTAAATTTTTTTGCATTTCATGAATCAAATAATTCGTCACCGGCCAGCTGTCGCCAATGTAACTGTCAAGAAACCTGTACTTTGGCTGACGTGATTCTAAATGTTAATGATAATAATATTTTTTTTTTTATTTTTTGATATTTTTTTTGTGTATTATGTTATTCCGGCATATAAACTGCCACTATACAAAGTTTCGTCTAATTCCGTTCAGTGGTTTTTGCGTGATGCGCATACAGACAAACAAACAAACAAAAATTTTAAAAACTGTTACAGTTCATGTATCATGTTCAGTATCTCATTTTAAGCCACCCTGGTTAGTTTTTTTCCGAATACATTCAATGTACAGACTTTCTTACCTTTACGATTTTATTATATGTATAGACTAGCTTTTGCCCGCGGCTTCGCTCGCATGAAATTCGTATTTCAAAGGAAGAAAGTAAGTAACTAAGGCCAATCTGCGTTAAGGTAAACAATAAACCTTCTCAACTAAAGTAAGTAACTAACGGCGAGGCTTCAGGCTGAGCTTTATTCTGGAAGACAATAAACCTTCTCGAAGAAAGTAAGTAACTGAGGGCGAGGCCGAAGGCCGAGCTGCGTTCAGGAAGACTATAAACCTTCTTGATGAAAGTAAGTAACTGAGGGCGAGGCCGAAGGCCGAGCTACGTTCAGGAAGACGATAACCTTTTCGAAGAAAGTAAGTAACAGAGGGCGAGGCCGAAGGCTGAGCTGCGTTCAGGAAGACTATAAACCTTCTCGAAGAAAGTAAGTAAATAAGGGCGAGGCCGAAGGCCGAGCTACGTTCAGGTAGACTATAAACCTTTTCGAAGAAATCAAGTAATTGAGGGCGAGACCGAAGGCCGAGCTGCGTTCAGGAAGACTATAAACCGTCTTGAAGAAAGTAAGTAAATATCGCGCATAGTTACTTACTGTCAGCATCTTCCAGGATACAGCTCGGCCTTCGGCCAGGCCCTTAGTTACTCTCCCTCTCCCTCTCCCTCTCCCTCTCCCTCTCCCTCTCCCTCTCCCTCTCCCTCTCCCTCTCCCTCTCCCTCTCCCTCTCCCTCTCCCTCTCCCTCTCCCTCTCCCTCTCCCTCTCCCTCTCCCTCTCCCTCTCCCTCTCCCTCTCCCTCTCCCTCTCCCTCTCCCTCTCCCTCTCCCTCTCCCTCTCCCTCTCCCTCTCCCTCTCCCTCTCCCTCTCCCTCTCCCTCTCCCTCTCCCTCTCCCTCTCCCTCTCCCTCTCCCTCTCCCTCTCCCTCTCCCTCTCCCTCTCCCTCTCCCTCTCCCTCTCCCTCTCCCTCTCCCTCTCCCTCTCCCTCTCCTTCTCCCCCACCTTCCTTCCCCTTCCTTCATCTTCCTACCTTCGCTCCTCTCCCGACCCTTCCTCCCTCCGCTCCCCCTCCTCTGCCGACCCCTCCACCCTCCATTCCATCTCTCTACGTCCACCTCCCCTCTCGCCCCTCCCTCACCTCTCTCTATGCCACTATTTACCCCCACCCCCTTCCCCCCTTCGTTCACCGTTCATAGCTCACACTCGCTCCTCTCTCCCTAATCGAAAATCCTAAGTCTTCTAGTTCTCACAGAAAACGGGACGGGATGGTACGGAACCCTCTTTACGCGAGCTCGACTCGAATTTGAATACTTTCTTTTTAAATTATGTTACCATGGGATATACACTTCATTTACAGGAAAACCTAAACGAAAATCCTAAGCCTTCAAGTTCTCACAGAAAACAGGATGGTACTGAACCCTCTTTAAGCAAGGTCGACTCGAACTTGACAACTTTTTTTATTATGTTACCATAGGATATACACCTAATTTACAGGAAAACCTAAACGAAAATCCTAAGCCTCCTAGTTCTCACACAAAACGGAATGTTACGGAACCCTCTTTATGCGAGGTTGACTCGAACTTGACCACTTTTTTCAAAATTATGTTACCATGGGATATACACTTAATTTACAGGATAACCTAAACGAAAATCCTAAGTCTTTTAGTTCTCACAGAAATCGGGATCGTACGGAACCCTCTTTACGCGAGCTCGTCTCGAACTTGACAAATTTTTTAACAACGTTACTCCGGGATATACACTACCACTATACAAAGTTTCGTCAAAATCCGTCCAGCCGTTCAGGCGTGAAAGAGGAACAAACAAACAAACAAACAAACAAATATACTTTCACATTTATGATATTAGTGAGATGAGATTAAGTATTGAATTAAGTAATCAGATTTAAACAATAAATTTAATTTTTTATGGGCATTTTCTTCATTTTCATTTTTTTTTGGGCAAAAGTGTTAATTTGTAAATTACTATAAAAAATATGTTATATAATGTGTCCTTCCATACCGAGTCATGCAGAACGTGGGTCTATATGCCTTATTTCCTGCTTGATAGTTATATTGTCCTAATACATTGCTAAACGTGGTGGTCGGTGTTGTGCTATAATTTACAAGAGTAATTGCAACACAACACCGATTACTCTGCTAACCCCGATTGTTTATTGTTTATTGTTGTTTATTGTATAATTTCATCCATAGGTAGGTAACCTACGCTTGGACATGTCGAAAATTCCGCCAGTTCTAAATTCAATGCGAAGAAGAACTGACAAACAAACTCGCAAGTCACAATGTTTTGTTAGTACCTTATATATAAGTATTATAATTCAAGTAATTTACAATAATTAACGCATACTACCGCTCACAAGAACATTAATATTTACAGCATAAGCATGAACACTCAAGAATCTGATTGTCGGAGCATAGCGTGTGGTATGATGATGATGTTATAATAACAATGTCATATTGATAAATAACGAGACATTTATAAAAAAGATTAAGAAAACATTAAACAAATTTGTTAAAATAATAAAATTAAAACAACGTTTAAAATTAATGGAGCGACAACGTTTTCCCGGCACACTTGCGGCTAAAAAAAAATTAAATGTATTTAAATTTTCACGTAATTACAAGCAACTGCAATAACCGTTGATCGCTTCTAAGATTTTATAAAATTTTGAAAGCAAATAATTACAACTCAACATAATAGGTGGTTTCGCAGAGGCTACAATAGTGTGGGCGTGACTTGTTGACGGTGCTGCCGCCGCGGACGCCGGTGTAACGGTGGCAAAAAAACTTTTAAACGGAATGCTTACATGCAATTAAAATATTCCACTTAAAAATAAGGACCGGCCTAACAATGGTGAAGACACTATTTCACAGACCGCTCTTAATCTAAGGTTACCTACCACACTCATGTATGATCATGTATGTCATTACTACACTAGGATCGTACAGTTCCCGACAGCAAATAATGCGTGTCGAGCTTTAGAAAGAGACAATCTCGGAGAGACAAACTCCGGTTGTAGAGCGTCGTCCCTGTCGCACGTGCGAGTTTGTGCGACAGGGACGAGACGCTCTATAGCTGTTTTTTCTAAAACTCGACACGCATTAGGTATTTGCTGCCGGGAATGTTGTGCCGGGCTGCCGTAATTGTATGATAACATGTATCTAACAGGTGATGCAGAAACCATGTAGGTAGGTAGGTAGGTACAGAAATCATACCAAATTACACATAAACATACTAAACATATTTTAAAAATTTACGTTTTACCATCGATGCAGTTATAATAACAATGAGCTGTGATTTTTAGGGTTCCGTATGCGGTACGGTACCCTATTACTAAACCTACGCCGTCTATCTGTAATAGGTAGCCCGTTGAAATTTTCAGAGAATGTGTGTTATTATGGCCGATATAACAAGAAATAATAAAAATAAGAAAAAGTAAAAAAAATCACGGGGTTCCCATAGAAGAAAACAAAAAGTGTATGCGCGGGCGCCATCTACCGAATAGATTATGAAGCATTTTAACTAATCATGACATTTAACTAATATGAAGCATATCATAACACGCCATCTAGATGGCGTGAGTGGCGCTAGCCATGACATGGCGATACGGAACCCTCGGTGCGCGAGTTCGACTCGCACTTGGCCGGTTTTTCAACATGAAGTTGAGGGAATCAAATTACATTCTCGAATTTTGTTCAATGTTCAATAGGGAAGCAACTCAAAGGAAAAACTAGAGTTTGAATTAAACTTAAAGACAACTTCGTGAAACAGTGCCTAAATCAGTAGCCATTTGGTAAACTAAACCATGCGACAACGACACGCAATTGTACTTAATACACCACGACGTCATCTTTGTAGAAACCTAACTGGCTCGCCTCGGCACGAGCGATTCTCGACTTTCTTCCGTTTGTTGGAACTGGAGGGATGCGAGGGTGAAGGACGAATGATTATAAGGTTGAGATTTACATGGAGGAGTAAGTATTTGAGATAAATAGGGAGTGATAAGGGAGTCGGTTGCAAGTTAATGAAGTAGCGTGGATATAATGGTTAGCGGCACGCTCCAGGGGCGGGGGGCAGGAAAGGGCGGCAGGCGCCTAAGTGTACAATGTCTCTCTGTCCGTCTGTAAACTTCAGAACGACTGAATCTGTTTAACTAATTAAATTTGACCTATCTAGGAATGGTTATGCTATATCTATATCATCCATCACGATATATTTTAAATACCGTGTGGAGCCCGTTACTTCAAAAGAAGGCCCCACAGCATCACTCCCCGTGCATATTGTAAAAGACGACTAGGGAATAAGGACAAGATTCCGTGCTAAAAGGCGGCGGGATAGCCACTCACTTTGGCACGGTCCATCGACCAAGTCATGCTTCGTGCCTTACTTGCTGCTTGATAGTTATCTTTTTCTAATACTTTGCTAAACGTGGTGGTCGGTGTTGTGCTGTAATTTATATTAGTATTTGCAGCACAACACCGATTACTCTACTTACCCCGACTGTGGCGTGTATATATGTATGTATGATATTTAAATGTTGATGTTTAATATCTCCTTACATCATATAATATGTATGTATATTTATTTGTATATAATATTTTATATATTTATTAATTTATATGTATTAAACATGTATGGCTTATATTTTACTAGCGTGCACTTATATGTATTGTTAATAAGTTTTCTTATTATTATTTTATCTTCAATTGTCACGCTCAACTCTTTTGCTACTACCTACTTACATTCCACTATATTATCGAATCTCAAACATCCAAAGGTTGACTGTAAGAAATCTCTTTAAGGGATAAGTCCGCCTTTGCACCTTATGTAAATTTTCCAATGTATTTGTTACTGTTTAATGTTTACTGGAGCAATATAGAATTTTCTATCTATCTATCTATTATAACTTTATAACCGAGTACTATATTTAGATTAAAGTAACTGGCTTAGCTCTTAGTTACGTCTGAAAAAATCATGTCATTTAACTAAAGTTCACTCTAGTCCTTAGCACAGATAATCTGATTTATCTGGGTTCGCTGACTACGTTATTAGAACGCTTTTTTAATTAGTGAGTTTGATACAGTCTATAAAATATAACTTTTGAGACGACCTTATTCACAATATTCTTGAATCCGTCCACAAATGACAATACTCTATTTTTCAGCGTTCGTTGAAGCTCATGAATATCTTACTAATGACTGGAAAAAAAATGCTTTCTACACCGTAGACTTCATTCCTACGTCGTAGATACTCGCCCTTCGTAGCAGTGCTACGAACTATTTTATCTTGACGTATCATACAGCCGTAGCATAATCAAATAAGAGTAGGGGTTTTTTTTTCATTTACATTTTATATAATTAAAATTTATATAACGCTATAATATTGAATAATATTATTATATTCCCTTTTTTAGCTCCCGACGCAAAAAGAGGGGTGTTATAAGTTTAACATATGTGTGTATGTGTGTGTCTGCTGTGATGTGACATCGTAGCTTCCAAACGGATGGACCGATTTGGATGCTTTTTTTTTATTAGAAAGCTGGTTTAATCGGGATGGTTCTCAGTTATGTTTCTAATCAAGTAATTGTGTAATGAAGTAATCAAAAAATTATTATCTTAAAAAGTGGACCGATTTGCATGCGGTAATTTTTAAAAGCTTGAAATAAATAAAATAGAAAACTCAGAGCTGCGCGGGAATTAACTTAGCATTCCCCTGACTCCTTTAAGTAAGTATAAGGAAATTATTTTTGACTTTTTAATGGACGGGGTTTCCTAAATTTGTATTTTTTTTTCCTATTATTGGTACAATCGTTGAGTCGTCTACTGCTGTACTGCTTATGTAAATAATTTTTGTTGACCTAGGAAAGTTACGTTTCTATAGTATAACTTCGTGATTCTGCAAAGATTTCTCTCCTGGGTCTTCACCTAAGGTCTTCTTCTGGACCCATACAGTAAGGAGTGTGTCAATATACTCCGTGAATTATTTTATTATATTTGGCTAGCCTTTCGCCCTTTAGCACGGCCTTGTTCTTATCCCTGTAGTCACCTTTTACGACATACACTGGGAGAATATAGTGGGATATTTTTTTAAATACCGCAAATAAAAAAGCAGTTGCTTGTACGTGTATGCGCGTTAGAAATTATAGGTACTTCTGTCTTTCTCTACTATCTCTACCTTTACCTCTACCTCTACCTCTTTCTCTCCGCTTATCTATCGGGCAGCAGCGCACAATACTTTTTTGAGTTTTTTGAGGACCCCGAACCCCTCAGACCTCTCCGGGCCCCTCTAGGCCCGTCCGGGCCCCTCTAGGCCCCTCAGAGCACCTCAGGGCCCCTCAGGGTTCCTCGGGCCCCTCCGGTATGTAGGTATGTATGTATATTTATTTGTATGTAGGTACTTGACAGGTCGCCCGGTCTACCTGTCGAATACCTATATAAAAATTATTTGTATGCTGCGCCGGTGACGGTGACGCTCATAGGCACAGCATACAAATTCCGGTGACGAAATTCCTGAGTTTACGTCCCATTTTCTCATTTTTTTACGTCAACGTTCACAGATATCTGTATAACATCCATAAAGAAGCAACATTTCAAAATCGTTTTAATATTATTAAGTTTAAGTACCTTTACTATATAATTTTACTATAATTTTTACTATTATATATTATTATATAAAATAATAAATTACATTAGTATTTCACTATTATTAAAAATTTCAGGAATCCATAACACACCAGTATAAATACACCAAGACGAAAAGCGTGATCACAAATTGAACTGTAACCCTTTCCCCAGAAAATCTTACAGAAATAACCGCTCCAGTAACCAGGAGCCAAACATTGAAAACATCTAGAAGGATCATCAGTTTGACGATTTCAAATCAAATGTTTATTTGTGTAAAAAAAGAGGTACAGATTATTTCATACGAGTTACAATAAAACCCATAAAAACAACCACTGACTTTCAATACAGTCCCTATCACCTGAACTGGCATAACAATAACGTAGGTACACATCTATCATACCTTGGGGAATCACGTTTCTTTATCAACACTCGTGCTACGAGCCGACTGATGCAAATTGTGTATATTTATATTAAATTAAATAAACTGTTACTTTTGATAAAAAATCCTCACTTCAAAACATCCTTTTTTTTTTTTTTTTATGGAACCTGACACGGTTGGCTACATCACCTACAACATCCGTGATGTCAGCCCATAACACAGGGTGAACTAGGTGCCATGTCAGTGCTTCCCTTCATTTCATGTCGGCTACACTAAACTGGACGGAAAACACGAACTATTTACATAGCCGTTTCGACCGACGTTTCGTTCAGTGCGGTGGTACCAACCCGGCCGGGATAAACCCTACCACCTAGTAAGGTAAGAAGGGAAGGGACCTACAGTTTAACGTGGAATCCGAACCACGGTCAGCCTCCAACGGTCGAGCGGTCACCCATCGAATCACTGACCGCGCTCAGCGTTGCTTAATAACAGTTGACTAACCAACCGCGCCACTGAGCTACCGAGGCTGACGAATTTTCTTATCCCTTAGTCGACTTTTATCCTTACTTAAATCTTTTTTTTTATGGAAACTGAGACGTTTTGCTACATCACCTACAACATCCGTGATGTCAGCCCATTACGCCGGGTGAACTAGGTGCCATGTCAGTGCTTCCCTTCGATCAAAGATAGAAAATCAATAACCCTTTTGAGCACATTCCCGATCTGGTCCAGGTACGTGCGTCTCTAGGGCGACCCTTTCCGACTCTTCCACTCACATTTGCTCCATTTGCAAATAATATAATGTAATATAATGAAAATGGAGATTTTGGCGACGAGTAAGTCATATAACCTCTCTATCCTTTAGAATTGCTCGAAGACAGCGAATTTCTACTTTGAACACACCTTTTGTTGCCGCGAGTTATGAACCGGGAGTTTTGCGAATTATCTCGCTGTAATTGCTCCCGTCTTCCGCTGCGATATTATCTTTATTCCTCCCACTTGCGCGTCTTGAGTCAGACGAGGATAGTAAAACCGAGATAGCTGTAATTATATTTCGCGGAAGACGGAGGATAATCCTTGACTGTGAAGGATGATTTGTGTATACATTGTAAGTGGCGTGGAGTCAAATGTAGAATAGAATATGTATACTGGTAGTTTTATACATATAGTATAGTTTAGATTCGTTTTTTTTTTTTCGTTTTAGTCATTATTTTTTATCAAATAGATTTGATCAAGGGAAATTGTAATACTGGAACGAGTCTACAAAATCTTCTATGTTGTGGAACCATTGCTGTTAGTGTTCAAAAAATAAATAATGAATATTTAGTTAAATAATATGTACTGTGTGAAGCCGGTACTTAAAAAGAATAGCCCCACTGCGTCTCTCCCCGTGCACGTCGTAAAAGGCGACTAACGGATAAGGACGACATGCCGTGCCAAAGGGCGACAGTCTTGCCACCTCTCACCTTGGCGCGGTCCTTCCACCGATTCGTGCAGCAGATGGGCATTCGTGCCTTACTTGCTGCTTCATAGTTATCTTGTCCCAATACTTTACTAAACGTGGTGGTCGATGTTGTATTTAAAATTTTCAGAATTCTTGCTGCACAACACCGATTACTCTGCTTACATATACTGATAGATACAGCGTGTGTGATATGTATGTATGTATGTATAATAATATACACGGTGTTGCAACCTCAACCGTAAAACCCGAAAGGGGGTGATTCTGTACGTGAAATAGAACAACTTTTGTTCTACGACTTTTTAATTTGAAGAAAAAACATTTTTTTTCTCCATACATTTTGAGAATAGGTATTTAAAATAATTTGTATGGAAAAAATTATAATTTTTTTGTTTAAAAAAATTGTTTTCGCCACAGAAGTTGTTTAGTTTCATATACAGGGTGTAAAAACGGCGAGTACATTAAATTTAGGAAATGATTATTGGGATCAAGAGTAACAAAAAAGTTAAATAACTTTTTTCTGAATTCCCTTTAAATAAAAAGTTACACTTTTCATACAAACTAATTGATTATTTTAGTGTAAAAATGATCTAATGACAACAGGGCGGCGCGGAGGGGGAAAAAGCGGGTGAGACGTGAGCACCTCGGACGGAGGTGTTGGCGGGAGGGGCGGGGGTTAGCTTTGTGAGTGGAGGACTGGAGGTCGGCAGCCGGAGGGTGCGGAGCGGCAACAACGCGTTAAATTAGACTAGACGAAAACATACATTTCAAAAATTCATATCTCGAAAACTAGACACTTTAGAGAAAAACTTTCTTTACTTTTTTGTCTAGGAAAAACATGAGGATTGCGCTGGCGAAATTAATGTACTCGCCGTTTTAACACCCTGTATAGAATAAGCCCCTTATGTCAGTTAAAAATATTACGGGGGCAACTGCAACACCGTGTATAGCTAAAAATAAATTACACTTACCAAGCAATGTTTTTTTTTTGGGGGGAGGAGGGGGTTGAACCCCCAAAACTCACCCTCAGCATGCCTATTGACTATATACTTACTTGTCGGAGGTTGAAAAAAACTTGGTGAAAAGTACGCAAAGACGAAATCAAAAATGAAATTTCTATCTCCGCCATACTTGTTACTCGTGTCAGGCCTCACGCACTCTATGTACTTGCGCGCGCTAAACTACCTACCGCCCGACGGGCCGCCGGCGGTCTATTTCAGTGGTAATTCGTCAGCCGCGCGAAGTATACATAGACGCTCCCCCACGCAACTGCGCGCAGCTGCAAAGCAATAACCACTTTACACTCGATCGTTAAGGTACATTTCCGCACGCAGCGATTGGCGACGTGAAGCAGTAGGCTATTAAAGCCCGAAGGTAGGAACATTTTCTATGGAGTGATTTATCTGTTACGAAGTAACTATTGAGTAATCTGTGCTCGTGTGTCTTCTGTCTGAGATTGCATTTCGACCAAACCTTATGTCGAATGAACGCAATGTGTGACAAAACATTGCTAGGGTATGAATGCATTCGAGAGTGTGTGATAAGGTCCTACAAATGTGTTTCCGCTTTATTCTGTGAGCGTACATCGTACCGAGCAAGCAGCGAGTTACCTGAAATATCATATTACCTGACAAGGCCGCAGAACTAAACACCACGCAGCAAGGCGCTCTGTTATTCTGTCTGTTCCCGTCGATTTGGAAAGTTGGACGGTGTTTCTGACGCAGCGGCACGGTAGTGGGCGATAGTGAGCCTGCTATTTGAGGCCATAGGCACATGCACGCTCGTGAAAATGTGGAGCGCACTCCCTGCCCATCTATTTCCTCACAAGTACAGCCTGGGTTTTTTCCAAAGAGGCGTGAAAAGGCTCCTGTCAGGCCGGCATGGCATTCGCGATCCCCGTGCATCACAGAATGTCCATGGGTATCGTTAGACACCTACTTGTAGGTGAAAAGATGCCACTAGATAGACTAAGTACCTACCTGCATAAGACGAGTCATGCCAATATTATTATATTCTTTACTTCTTATCTTCTCTCGTCTAGATATAAATAGTTTAAAAAAAAATTCAAATTAAAAAAAAAACCCGACACACCAACAACCCTTAAAAAGTAAAAAATAATTTCCGCGTTAATTAAAGGCGTCGGGGAATCGCTAAGTAAAACTTACCCCGACTTCCCGAATCCCAGTGGTCGACTATAATTCGTGATCAGAAGCACACCTGGGAGCGGTCAAAACCTGGATGGGTGACCGTTCGACAGTTGGAGGCTGATGGAGCTGGTGGTTCGGATCCCACGTAAAACTGTAGGTACCATTCTTAGGTGGTATAGTATTTAAGCCGTGCGGGTTCTTACCACCGCACTGAATGAAAGTTCGGTCGGGAATGAATGAAAGGGAAATGAATGAAGGGAAGCACTGACATGGCACCTAGTTCACCAAGGTGTTATGGGTTGACGTCGCGGATATTCTAGGTGACATAGCCAACCGTGTCAGGCTCCATAAAAAAAAAATCTGACAAAATTATTTTGGTCGTTTAAGATCAAAGACGAATGGTCCATATGCCCATCATGCAACTTTACAATTCTAGTTCAAAACTGTGTCTAAATAAAATATATTTATGTAGGTACATAGCAGCGCACGAATGACTTTCGCGAATAAAATAACAAACAAAGCAATATTTACATTCGAACTCACCCTTTTAGGCAGTTCATTATTAATGCATCGGGCCGCGACTCTGCGCACGAGATACTTTAAATAAACGATACTGATGTTTGATGTGTGATCTCTACGTGACCACATAGAGACCAGGCATTTTTCTATATACAAGTATGCATATAATTCGATATAATAAGTAATAAACTTCGAAAAATAAAATTATTTATCACGATTTCTGGATACATAAAAAAATTTTTATTTTTTTTCGTATGTATAATTTTCAGTTTTAATTAAGTAATTTTCTTATATAGGTACCGAACTATAAAGCAATACATGGAGGAATATATTACTGCATTTTTCATTACACAAAGACAAAATATAGACGAATATGGTTTTTGACAGGTATGGTATAGCACATCTACGGAACCCTCCGTACGCGAGTAAAACTCGCACTTGACCGACTTATTTTCTTTCTAGTCCTTTTCACATGATAATATCGAAAGGGTTAAAAACTTACAAGGTCGGCATAATATATATCGCGAATCTAGTTTTATCAAAAATTATTGAGACAGCGTCTGTCTATTCATAACTGCATTAATTTCATGTTGTCTCTTTTGTATGCAATCGTATTCTTAATTTAAATTTAAAAATAATACATCAATGAAATTGTGTGTAAACTCCTCCATGTAACACATGTGTCATTTATTTCTAATTAATTATGAATATAACCTTCCTACAATGCGAATAAAGTCTTTTCAGCTTCAAAAGACTCCTCGTTGAGTATTCGAAGCGCGTGCTCTGCTTTTGAGCGTGCCAGGCGCGCTGTGTTGCACTAGTGGTCGATAAAATATAGTCGATCGACTTAAGTTTGTAGTCGATAAATCACATGGTCAATTTAATTTTCGTTATAGATATCTCACAGTAAATTTTTTTTTTTAAAGTTAGAAGAATTGGCCTCGCGTAAGTATGAGATGAAATATTCATAAAAATAAAACCGTTTAACAATTATATCGTTACTACTTTCAATTAGATATTCCGTTAATATACTGTCCTACAAGCGTTCGGAGAAATGGGATTTCCGACTGAAGAAACTTGACAATTGGATACACTTTGTATCTTTAGATTTTTAATATGACTTATTACACTTCTTTGTAATAAACTTTTACTAATTGTTGTTGATTTGACTAGATATATTTACGTATCAAAATTGATGATGGCTCTATACACCATAATATAGATCACTAGCTGTGCCCGCGGCTCCGCCCGCTCTCATATTTCACTTCACTGCTAACCTCATAAGCCATTTAGCGTGATAGTAAGTAGCCTATAGTTGATGGGAAGAATCAAGCTATCCGTAGATTTTTTTATTAAAATCGGTTCAGTGGTTCTCGAGTTATAAGCGGTCAGACAGACATACATACATACACTCAGACAGAAAGCAAACGTTGGATTTTATTATAGGTAAGGATGTAAATAGGCAGAGTGGTCAGATTATTCATTATTCATGTTTATGCTGTAAATATTAAAGTTCTTGTGAGTATGAGTATGTGTTAATTATTTGTAAGATACTATAATATAATACTTATAAGGTACTAACAAAACATTGGGACTTGCGAAGTTTGTTTGTCAATTCTTCTTCTAATTGAATTTAGAACTGGCCGAATGTCCAAGGGTAGTTTACCTACATATGAATGAAATTATACAATAAAAAACAATAAACAGTATAAAATCGTAATAAATAAAGCGAAAAACCTGTAACGACCGACCTATGTGCCGCGCTCGGTCGCGATTGCATGTTCGCTCATAAGTCGAGAACCACCACTCAGTCAATCACGTGGGGTTGTCACTGACGTATTCAGGCGCATCTAAGAAGGGGGCATAGGATATTTTTCTGCAAAGCCATATTTCCCCCCAAGTACAATCTCGAGTCCTTCAAAAGGGGCGTGAATAGGCACCTGTCACGTGTCGGCGTCGTTAGACACCATATGGGTAGATCGGCGCCACATGTCGCGCCTTAAAAAAAAGAAGCTACGTGAACCGCTAGTCTTCTATTATATTAACACTTAAAACAAAAACAACGGTGTTTATGCTTCAGGTGTTTTCATAACATTTCAAAGAATTTGAAAATGGAACAACTCACTTTATTCAGGACGATATCCATTGTTCGGATAGAAACATTTATTCCAATTTCTCATTATAAATTGAGATTTGTAATAAATAATAAATAACTGAAGGTCTTCATAAATACAGTTACAATAAAAAGATCTCCAAAATCATATCGACAGTGTCACAAGTAACACCACATAATGTTTGCAAGCAAAAATACCGCAAATACGGCAATAGTACGGGCGAGCAACACCGGCGTGTCACGCTCAGTGTTGCCACTATTTGTGCCCAACAAATATCGCGCTCCGAAGCGGATTGGCAAATAGGCGCGTTTGTGCCCTGATCCGGCTATGTGAAAAAAATCTACCTGCAATGACCTTTTCATGGCATTTTCACGCTTGACAAAAGGCAGTAGTCGTGACATCTATGTAGGCAGTAAACAGTAGGTGCTTAGTAATTATGCTACACGGGTCTTCTATGTTTTTAATATAAAACCTATTAATTTATATAATCAATTATAGTAACGTTAAACCGTTCTGAGCCTTCTAGTCATAAATCATTCCGACCGGTTCCAATTTAATACAATGGGTCTAAGCCATAAAACTAGTTGTCTGTCGCAGTGACGTTTGTAGCGGCAAGGACCAAGAAAAACTATTTTACTTCAGTGGCGTGTATTCGAACAAAATAGAGTAATTACTCTAGTGAAATATTTGAAAAGGAAATTCCAAACTGTTGGTATGTAGAAGATTTAATTTAAGTAATTGCATTCTGCAACAAGTCTGCCTTTTGTAACGCAGAACCGTATCTCCTCCCATGCATGTCGCAAAAGGCGACTAAGGGATAAGGACAAGATGCCGTGATAGAGGGCGACAGGCTCGCCACCTCTCACCTTGGCACGGTACTTCCACCGAGTCATGCAGCAGGTGGGTCTTCGTGCCTTACTTGCTCCTTGATCGATTGAATCTTGTGCGAATACTTTGCGAAACGTGGTGGTCGGTGTTGGGCTTGAATTTACCAGAGTTCTTGCAGCACAACATCGATTACTCTGCTTACCCCGATTGTCGGGATTCAGCGTGTGTGATATGTATGTATGTAAATGTGTAATAAGTACAATCATTCTTCCTGCCCTATTAACTTATTAACACTTTTTAACCCCCTCAAAAAGTGAACTGTCTCAATTCGATCTGTGTGTATTTTTTTGTATATATATTTCTGTGTAGTTCCGTTTCATTTCATTCATTTCTCTGAGCGCGGTTTCGCGAAGAATGGTGTTATTGGCTGTGTCTAATCTTCCGTTGAAGTATTGGGTACAGACACCCGCGCCGGCTGTCTATAAAAAAACATTAAAAAGTCATCTTGAAAAAGTCAGTTGGTTTCAAAACAAATCGTTTCGTTTCCTCGCCCGCCTATTTATCCACGACACGGCCGTCTTTCTCAATCTTCAACAAATCTTCGAGGGTTGTTATCACTTAAGTATCTCTCTTTCGCCCCCACAGCCCACCCTCCTCGGTTCGGCGTGAAGTTAGGGAATAGCTCGTTAGTATTAGCATGGAGGGTAATCCGGCACATTTTTCTTGTGGGCCCGATGACACGGCCACGCGAAGCTTGATCTATTGTTGGTGATTTGAATGTGGAAAGTACAGATGAGTGCTTTTACATACAACTCTACTTATTTCGTGACCCTCGCTGTATCTCTGTAAAATTTCCGATTTTTTTTTATTTATTTATTTTTAATTTAATTTTAAATAATAAATACAATAGGTGTCTGCGCAACTCGGACCAGCCATATGGGATTACAAAATTTAGGAATAATTTTATGATGTGGTATTGTGCATCGAGCAAAAAATAGCCTTCGTCCAATACAGAAATTGATAAAAAAGTTTAAATATTGTGGTTGGAAGCGAACAAATGTATTGTTGTTGAGCGACTCATAGAATCTTGGCACAGGCAATCACAATTTCATTCACCCATAGTCTCATTAATAAGGCGTTCATCATAAACAATTTAGGGATTCTAAAAGCCAAGAGCATCTAACTAAATTCTCATTCAATCACTCGCCATTATTTAGTCACTTATCTGAACTGTGGCAGCCACTTACCGGAATCGCTATTCAAGCAAGGGGAGTATTCTCGCTACTCACTTTTGTTTTTCTTTACCAGACATCGTTAATGAGTGGGTCGCGCGCGCACCTCGCGTAAGCTGCGTAATCCCACGCCCCCCCGCGCCCCACCTGCGCCGCGCCCCGCCCACGCACCACCACGGCTTAGATTACAATCGTGAAGAGAATTGATCGAAGAGCATTCCGAATGCGACTTATTGCTGGACCTACATAATATCTATATTATTCACTACTCTACGCTCTCTACATTATTAGCTGTTCTGTATTTTGAAACACCGACGTAATAAGGGATGTTATAAGTTTGACACCTCCGTCTGTCTGTGTGTTGAGTCGTAGCTCTCAAATGGGTGGACCGATTTAGACTTGGTTTTTTAATAGAAAGCTAGTTTAACCGGGATGGTTTTTAACTATGTTTGTGATCAAGCAAAAATTACGTCTCTTAAAAGCTTGAAGTTAAAGTTAAATAAAAAAAAATTAAAAACCCCGACACCTTAAAAAGTCAAAATAATTTCCGTTTTGTTACTTAAAGGCGCCGGGGGACCGCTAAGTAAATCAAATATAAAAACGCAGAGCTGCGCGGTTATTTACTTAGCGTTCCCCCGGCGCCTTTAAGTAACCAAACAGACATCATTTTTGACTTTTTAAGCTGTCGGGGCTTTCTAAATTTGTAATTAATCATTATATAATAGAGTTTATGAAAATATGTAATTTATGTTACCTAAAATTGTTGAGGTACATCGGATAACTACAGCTGGTCATTTTACTGTTCTTTGAAACACAATTACAATTTTGAAAATGCATCAGTAGGTAGGTATGTTCTGCCAACCGCAATTAAAAATAACATGCAGCAGGTATTTAATAACTACGTGCATTAAAACTGCAACATCGGCAACAACATAATGTATTCGCTTTATATTTAACGCACGTAATTAAAATATTAATTTTGTTTTCGTATGAGAGGAGATTGTCAGAATAGCATTAACGCGCTCTAATCGCCTGTATAAAATCAAACTGCGGTTTTGTGCCGCGGTAATTATTCGCCATAATGGTAATGAAAGTGCACTCATTATTTTATTTACGCATAGCGTTGATTTAAAATTTGAATACTGCGCTCATTAATTATTTTGTTCGGGATCAAATAATTCACAAGTTCAACAAATGAATTACATACCAACTCTATACTCATACAAAGGAGCTGAAGGGAGTAACATTTCATCTTCTACACCCTCGATCAATTTTTCTGTGAGTTTATAGGCGACTGCGAGGCGACTGCACCATTTTACAGCTCGAAAATAAATTTATAAATCTTATTAATATTTCTGAAATTCTTAACACTGACTGACAGACAACGCACAACCTAACCCGGTTGATCTAGAAGCATATATATAAATTTTGCATAGGAGTTCCTTATATATCGTAGGTTAGCACTAAGAATTTTTTTTTATTTTTTTTATGGAAACTGACACGGTTGGCTACACCACCTACAACATCCGTGATGTCAACCCATAACACCAGATGTGCTTGGTGCCACGTCAGTGCTTCCCTTCGGTCGTGCAGGCTACACTGAACTGGACGGAAAACACAACCTATTTGCATAGACGTTTCGACCGACCTTTCATTCAGTGCGGTGGTACCAACCCGGGTGGGTTAAACCCTACCACCTAGTAATATAAGAAGGGAGTCATATCCATATAATGTTTGAAGTTCAAGGGTTAAATTAATAAGGGACGAAAGTTGGTATAGGAAGTACGCAATTTTTTAAGTTAGAAATATGGAAATTGGTGTTTAGGCTTCTGTTTATAATTTGTATCAAGGAAATTCATCCCATAAGGGGGAGAGAGGGAGAGAGGAAGGAAGGGAGAGAAAGAGAAAGAGAGAGAGAGAATATATTGCGTCGAATCAAATTAAGTATAACGTACATTGCCGCCAGCGGAGCCGCGGGCAAAAAGCCAGTTCTTTAATAATTTTTTGGAGGGACTTATTTTGCCGGACCTAAAGATAAGATAAATTATCAGATTTCGTTTAGCGCACTATTCCTTCCATGACATTTATGTTTTTGCACTAACCTTTAACTAATGAAACTACTAAACCGTACTTTACTTCGAAATATTTTTTTTCGCATGCCATTTCTACGCCTTCATTGCACAATGAGACATTAAAATAGGTACTAACTAACTACTTCAACTAATAAAATTTAGTTAGCAACATCTTTAGCATTGATAAATAACGTAAGGAATTCACCAGCTTTCATAAAATAACCAAGGACGCACAAACTTCAAACATTAACAACCCCTGTATTTATTCTCACAACATGTACAAAACATCCTTTCTCATCCAACTGCAGGCGTACCTGAAAACGAAACAAATGTCTATCATTAGGACATCACCCACCAGCTTCCATATATTTCATCCTCAGAAGAAGACGTCAGCGCAAGACGGCGTTAAATCTATTGCAAATGGCGGATAACCATTGCAAATGGCGAACAACCGTCGCGTTCCCACGCCGAGGAATTCATGACAAATTATCGACTCTCACGGAAGAGGAATCCTTGCGTTTGTCTTTGAGATGTGGGGTCGGAGATTCCGGAGAATAACGGGAGAAAACAAATGCGGTAATTACTTAAAAGGTGTGTTGCGGCTGGTAACTGTTCACACGTAAATTCCTGCTTGCTGACTGCTCTCTTGCAGGGCTGATACGGTTAGAGAAACGTGTTGTTAGAAATATGGTCCGGGATTACATGAATAATTAATAAATTTGTTGTTACATATTTTAATGCGTATTTTGGCATTCTTTGTGCAAGAAAAATGACCATATCACGAACACATTAGGTATATACGTAAATGTTAATTTCACTATTTCATTTTATAAAATACTTATATAATGAAGGACGTATTCGATTAAAACTGTATAGTTTTTTTACACCTCAATTTAAGAAGTTTGTGAATAATAAATGTATGTGCCTAACAGGGGTACCGTGGCGAAAAATATTTCTTATACATATAATTAAAATAATTAGATAGGGCTAACTAAAAAGTATAAATTCACAAGTCTAATATTTTAAAGATACATTGTCATAGTCGATCACACCCTGTATTCCAGTTGCCCTTATTTACTGGACCCTTCTGGCAATGTTAGTTTTCAAACTACCCCGTGATTAAGATTACACAAGCACGTTTGCGATGTATCGAGCGCCCCGAGCTGGGTAGGCGGGCGGGCGGGCGGCGCACGCCGCGACATCTTACGCGCTGCTTGCCGAGCCCGCAGGCTGTGCGGCGCGGCTGAGGCGCGGGTCCGAGTTGTGTGGACTTAGCCTAGCTCTCGGCGCTGAGGCCTCAAGTCTCGATGGCACTATGTCAACTTCTTTGAGACAACCGCACGACAACCGCCCAGTTGGAATCTGTATCTATTATTTGATGAGTTTTAGGGAAAAATAAGAAACATTAATTTTCATTAATACCCACACATACATAAAGTCACTCCTGTTTCTCACTGTTTCGCATGACACCTTTGTCGCATTTTCCCCTCAATGATCGCATGCTCGTCGGTTACGAGTACTACGCACTTGACCGTTTATGAGCACATATCTGGTCTAGGTAAGTGCGTTCAGAAAGCTATATAAAATATTTGAAAGAAAAATATAGTATGAGATGGTGCATATTTATTTATTTATTTATCTCTTTATTTCAGCCAACTAGGGCCATATTAAAAATACATATTAAATGTCTTAACCTAAGAACTAAAATTACTTTTTCTCCACTTGTGTCTGTACGGGTCCCAATAGAGACCCGTATGCGTCATATTAGTCTGCTGACGCGGTGGATCAGGTGCGCGTAGAGTGGGCGCAGATTGCGTCCGCGGCACGGGCGTCGGCAGCGGCGCGGGCGTCGGCAGCGGCGCGGGCGTCGTCGGCGGCGGCGCGGGTTGCGTATCCTGAATGTGCAGGACGGCAGTTGTAGACAGCTCCGGCGCGGGCTCAGCATACTTATGGCGCGCGACCTCACGATGAAGGTCGCGATTGTAGCGCCGGAACACCACACCGGAGGGCCAAAACTCACTGTGAAGGAATGTCTTCACCTTCTCGGCAGGAATGCACAGCTTGAAAGCGCAAAGTTCGTGTCAGCCCAGTGAGAAGGAAGAGCCTCGACACTCTCAACTCGCTCACCCTTATCCTGGACGTGGCGGATGAGGTCCTCGATCTTCATGTCCTTTCGCAGGCGAGACACGTAGATGAGAGCCGTGCGGGGAGCTGCCTTCAAACAGCTCTTTTCAGGGGGCGCAGATCCGCGCTTATTGCACCTCTTCCTTCTCTTCTTCCTGCTCTCGACGAGTACGAACCCGTCTTTGTCACGTGCAGCCTCCTGCCGACAGTCGGGACGCGGTTCCACGCGCGGGGATACCATTGTTGTTTTCTCCACCGTTTTACTGATGCGCTTCGTCATAGATCCGCGTCGCCTTTTCGGACGAGTGGCAACGAGGCGGGCGGAGGAGCGGGAGGGGTGCGCAGTGTAGAAGTCGAGGCATCAACAGCACCGTCAGCGCTTACGTAGCATACCGGCGTCGATGTGCAATCGCTGGGTGAGCATAGCTGGATGCCACACTCACACCTTTATAATGAATTTTTTTTTATGGAAACTGACACGACCTTCAACATCCGTGATGTCAGTCCATAACACCGGGTGAACTTGGTGCCACGTCGTGCTTCCCTTCGGTCGTGCCGGCTACACTGAACTGGACGGAAAACACAAACTATTTACATAGCCGTTTCGACCGACCTTTCATTCAGTGCGGTGGTACCAACCCGGCCGTGTTAAACCCTACCACCTAGTAATATAAGAAGGGAGTCATATCCCTTAGTCGCCTTTTACGACATACACGGGGAGAGATGCAGTGGTGATTCTTGCAGATGCAGATTCTTTTAAAGTACCGGCCCCACTCGGTACAATAATGTTTGCTCTCATGTTTAATACGTTAGGTACTAAACACATTATAATGAGAACTCATTCCCCTGACCAGAAAACTCACCAAGTCACTAAATTACAAAGAAACTTCAAAACTTTCCAAACAGAGGGAATGTAAAGCGCCGCCGCGCCGCGCTGGGAGCGGCATGCGCCCTTCACTCTACTGAAGTTCGGGAGCTAATATTTTCACAGTAAGCCCCTCGAGTGTGTTCCTCGGAACGGAATTAACAAATTTCCAAGTTTACAAAGATAACAGCCTGCGCGGCTAAGCCTGCCGCGCCCGCCCGCCCCCGCACCGCCCCCGCGCCGCCCACGTCCCTTCAACCCGGTAAGCCTTCATTTGCAAGCCTGTATAATAGGCAGGCGTCAGATACACGCCGTATGTAGCTGAATAAAATTAGTGTGTGACTTTTCACCCCGCGTCTATTTTCACATTGGCTACGTATCGAGAGGGAAGTATCACGCATGGTATCACCATCATATAGGTACATAATTTCAAACATCTAACTAAAGGAAAGGTTGTTTTCTCCTACTAAATTATTGGATTGATTTTTGGACCGGGACTTTTTTTTTTCTTTGAGAAATCAGTAAAGTCAATATGTAGAGCTATCTGAACATAATAATAAGAATATTAAACTTTATTCCACTTGATGTCTGGCCCTTGCCACTTAATTTCAGTCAAGTCAGACAGCGTGTGTGCGTCAGCTGCTGGGCATACACCTCTCCAATTTTCCTCCAGTCCTTCAGCGGTGTAGCACCACTGCTTTCTGTCGACGACTTCGATCTTCCCACAGTCATTTTTCCTATCCACGGCCGCCATTGGACAGTTGGACTTACATCACAATAATTTTAATTTATTTTTTTTAATCGGCTCCTATCCTTCTACTTCACATAACTGAGAAGGCAGCTCACTATTTGATATTTAATATAATAACCAGTTTACAATATAGGTACACGGTGTTGCAGTTGCCCCCGTAATATTTTTAACTGACATAAGGGGGTTATTCTGTGAAACTAAACAACTTCTGTGGCGAACAAAAATTTTTTTTGTACAAAAAAAAATATTTTTTCCATACAAATTTGAAATACGTATTCTCAAAATGTATGGAGAGAAAAAAATTTTTCTTCAAATTAAAAGTCGTAGAACAAAAGTTGTTCTATTTCACGTAAAGAATCACCCCTTTCGGGTTTTACGGTTGGGGTTGCAACACCGTGTATAATATAATATAAGCAGAGTGTACGCACAGTGGGCACAGGCGCCAGGAATACTCGTCATAGTCGCAGTGAAGCAACTATGTGGAGAAGTCCGAGAATGTTGCTTGCATGCACATCTTACCTGAGACAGCTAGCCCGGCGGGCAAGCAGTATGCTCTACTATGTTATTACAGTATTATTATAATATTAAATTATAAAATAAAAACCTGTAACGAATTGGAAAATATGTTGTGAAATGTGCTTAGTTAAACAATAACTAATACAAGGGATCCCTCCCTTGAAAGAGATAGAATATAAGAGAAGCGATCGTTTATTATCATATTATCGTTTAAAGCAGATTTGCTAATCGAGTCTACACCGAGCGAAGCTGCGGGAAAAAGTTAGTGATATAAAGAGGTAAAATTTGTAAGTTGTGTATTTATCTTTCATACTACTGTCCACTCTTTAGTACTGCATTGTCCGCCCCTACGTGTTTTCCACATCCCAAAGGTTAGCTCGTAAAGAGTGCAGCAAGGCATTAAACTCGACCTTTGCGTCCCTTTTATTTAATGGTGTACAATAAAGTATATTTTGCATGCAGGAAGATGCTCCTGAATCTGCAGAGAGATGGCAAATTTTAAAGAAAAGAAATATTTACCAGGTAGACACACTGAAAAGGACCCTCTCGCAAACACACACACACACACACTCGCACACGCACCCTAACACACACACCCTCACACACATACACACACACACACATGGCAACGGCTGAAAAACAGCGCCAGGAAAGGACTGTCCTGCCCTGGCACACGCTGAGCCGATTGGCCAATTTTGCATAAATTAAGAATTGTATATAAAATGTAAATAGGTTTAGTTATTATGCAAAATAAACGTTTATCTTATCTTATCTTATCTTATCTTATCTTATCTTATCTTATCTTATTTTCATTCATTTAATTTAATTTCATTCATTCAATATAGAAATTATTAGAAATGTAACCCGAGCCCCTTTCTCGTCGTGCCTTCACAACCCGCAGAGCCGCAAGTCTAAGCTAGGAAATGCGCCACGCTCGCCCGCGGGCACGGCTCGCCAAGACAAACCGAAATCTTACCCGCAGCCATGTTGGTGTCGTTAATAAGCAAAACTGTACACACAGCCGCCGCCACCCCCGCTCCCCGCTCCCCGCACCCCGCACCCGGCGCCTCGGGCGAATACCAATTATTCACCTGGAGTTAGAGGATTATTTGAACAACAACCGCCGAGCCATGAGCTCGCGTCTTGTGAACTCACGTCATGTGAAAGGCTTACTTGAAATAGTTTAGAGAATTTGTCGATGTTTTATAAGCACGGGTCACCGAGATAACTGAAAAAGTGTGCCTCTATGAGATAGAAGTTGTTTTTTTTTTTGTCAGGTGAAATTCAATTATTATAAAATATATTTTCGAATTAAGATGAAAGACGAAGCAAGCATAAGCGAAGTTTAAAAATGAAAAGGCAACTGCTGAACTGCCGAGCGACTTGTGGCTTGGAGACAGATAGCTCACTATAAAGTCAGATTTGTAGAAGGGATAGGCGTTTACGAATGTCGAAGGTCGTGTTTCTGAGAAGTGATCATAACAAAATTCCGCGATTTCGTGTCAATCAATTAGCGTGTATGAGTGCTCTGCTGGACATACGCCTCTTCAATTTTCCTCCAGTCCTCCCGGCTTTAAATTTATTGAAAAATATTTATATAACATTTTTTATTAATGTTATTAAAATGTTATCGTCTAGTGGCGATGCTATTTTTCAGGGCCAGCCTTTCCAAAATAACATGCACGATTAAGACATTTCAATATTAAATATATAACCCTAGATAACTGAACTAAATTCACAGTTACATGATAACTAAACATTCGCCGAGCGGACTATGCAATGAAAAACGTATATATATATATATATTAGCAATATCATTAATAATTATAGGAACTTGTAACAAGCATTGTTGTATATGTACTAAATTAGAACAAAATATAAGAGAAAACATTATTCCGCACATTTACTATACATGTCAATATTATGAGGACTACAACTATCTTTTCTGCATTTTATACAACGATATTTCGTAATTTTTCGAACTTTCGTAGAACATAGGTAACAAATTTTGAGCGCGCTTTACGCGGAACGAGCAGGAGCTTCAATGTTGAACTATTTTGGGCAGCTAAACAAAAATAAATTAAAAATATAGTATTATACATCCCTTTGCAAAAAAGTTATACGTAGTTACTAAACTTTCGGCTAGCGGACGACGAGATGGCCGTAGGATACTACTTATTTAGCGTGTGGTCGCAATCGCATCACGCGCTTTATTTACAACAATTAGGAAGGTATAGACAAAGCACCGTGGGCGGGGATGCTTGAACTCATCTTTCGAAGGAAGCTGCGTGTCGTCGCACGGACGAATTTTTATTAGTTACCTACGGTTAAATAAATAAAAAAGTGATTTCTTGAATTGGTGGCATTTATTTTATAAACCCTAGTCGGTGTGCGGCTTTTAACTTGTGTTTTTTATTGATCGTGTTTTTATTTGATGACCATTTTAATAAACTGTTATTTTTTATTTCAATATATTCTAAAACTGTTACTTACATAAATAGTGAAGTGCAAATTGTATGTAAACTTTATTGAGAAGCTTATAATTTGTTTATTTTTTAGACTAAATAGAGTATATTAATTATTATAATTGTGTAAGGAATCAAAGTCGAAAACTAAACAAGAAATATATTAATATTCCCTAGGGGAAAATGATAATACAATAAGGTATATATTTCTCTCTAATTGAAGTTCCACGAATGAAACAAAATAATGACGCTTACGTAGGTACGCGTAATCATATTGCCCGCACTACGAATTACTTAACAATCCGCTAATTAGTACTAATGAGCTCTCACAAGACAACAAGCATACAGTTACACAACACGTGCAAATAAGCGAAAACGTTGAAGAAAAAAAAACCATAGAAATATTTCAGTATTTCGCAATAATAGCCATGGAAAAGAATCTCGATTTCTCGTTCAATTTCCCTCAAACAAACAATGCCGGACTCACAACAAGA
Source organism: Nematopogon swammerdamellus (assembly GCA_946902875.1). Taxonomy (NCBI): domain Eukaryota; kingdom Metazoa; phylum Arthropoda; class Insecta; order Lepidoptera; family Adelidae; genus Nematopogon; species Nematopogon swammerdamellus. Next base: position 7,890,948 of record OX336337.1, read on the forward strand.
GGAAACCGGATAGCGACGAGCGAAGCCGTACACAATTTGTGAACACTTTTCTCTTGTATTTTTCACTCTCTTTTTATAAAAAAATATTTCGACGCAATTAATTGATGTCGAAGCGGTTGCCGACGACGGTGGAATAAAAAATTAATGAAATAAAACACCTTTGGGAATTTCTTAAGACATTAGATAGGCTTCTCCTAAACACGGGCTAATTATTTTTTTGCGTGAAAATTTTTGGATGAACTTTGAATAAGTACCTACTTATATTTCTTAAATACTTTAATTAAATCAGAAGTATTTGTTTTCCTCTTATTGCCAGGCACCATCCAGGCACTTACATTGAAGTATTTTTGTATTTGGAATAGGGCTTCAGCCGATTTGTGACTATGAAAGGTTTCATCTTTTCATAAAAACAATTTGTTGAATGTTTAATGGAGCAATAAAGCATTTTCTATTATATTTATCTATCTAATATTATATTTGGTACTCAAGTGTAAGTATTATTATCTCTGTACAATTAAAATAGCTGAAACTTGAAGCTTGATGAATCGATCGAGTCTCGCAATTTAAAATTATTAAAAAGAAATGGACATTACGATATAACAGTGGGCGAGACGTGTGTAATGCCTCTGTTTTAATTTCACCTTGAGTCCATAAACAAAAGTCCAAACGACTTCCGATTAAACAAAATCAGTTTTAACCCTTCTCGTCCCGAGGGAACCCTTCCTTTCCTAACAATTAATTCCAGCGTGGAATTTGAACGCAGAGCCATCGGCGGCGGCGGCGGGGCGGCGCGGAGGTGGCGGCGGCGGATCGGCGGGCGTGTCTCTTGCTTGATAAACGAACTTTCACGTCGTGAGCGACTGGAGAGATTACGTGCGTTTGTGGTTATTTTTGTCGAAATAGTTCGTGGGTTCTGCAAATTAAAGAAGATAGTTACCTACTTGAAAATTAGTTTTACAGAGATATGCTAAAAAGCTTCTACGTACAATTAAATATAAAAAAAAATTAAAGCGAATCACTGATGATGAATGAAGCTGAAATAATTAATGTTAATAATTAACCATACCACACACGCTCAATCCCGATAATTCCGGGTAAGCAGAGTAATCGGTGTTGTGCTGCAGAAACTCGAGTAAATGACAGCACAAAACCGACTACCACGTTCAGAGAGACGAAATAGAAATAGAAATTATTTATATAACATACAGAAGAACAGTAGAAATAAACAATATTTACAGAGAGTAACAAAAGTACAACAGCATGCAAAGGCGGACTTATCAAGTGATTTATTCCTGTCAAACTTTGGGTGATGGATGAGAGTAAGTGAAGAAGAATAAAGGGAAGGGTAATGCAGACATTAAGACAAGAAACTAATAAATAACACACAATATAATAATGTATATACCATACATATACTTACCTTAGAAAATATACGTATACAAATACACGTGAGTACATAAATACGAATAATATATAATATGTGGCACCGTGCCACTCATAAGGTGTCTAACGACGCCCATGGACATTCGGTTGTACGCGGGAGTTGGGAATGCCATACCGGCCAACAGGTGCCTATTCACACCTCTCTTGATCGACCCGAAACTTTATACTTAGGGGGAAATATGTGGGCAGGGAGAGCGATCCAGAGTTTACCAGTTCTGTGGAGGAAAGACCTGCAGAACCGATTGGTACGCATCCGTGGTAGGTCCAGCGTATAGAGATGCAATTCCTGCCCAGTGCGCGTTGTGCAAGGGGACGGCGGGATCGCGTTAAACAGCTCCTCCGAGCATCCCCATGGAATAAGCGATAGAACACACTTAGGGCGCCGACATCCCTACCAAGTTGCAGTTGTGGATCTAGATCGCGGGACACGTCGGGATAACCCACTAGTCACACGGCTGGACACTGGATCGAGTCCAAAGGAGCAAGCTGGTATTTAGCTGAGGCATCCCACAAGTGCGAGCAGTATTCCAAGCAAGTCCTAATCTGCGATTTATACAAAAGCTGCCTTTGGCCCGGCGTGAAGTACTGTCGCACCTTATTGTGTACGCGTAGCTTTTTAGAAACCAGCTTAACCTTGCCCTCGAGTCATATTGTGAAAGAGAAGAAATTAAAGCAACATTCAACATTTGATATAGGTATCTAATAAATTATATGTGAAACCATTATTTTGTACTTTTGAATTACACATTTTTCATAACTTTTTTTACAGTTATTTTTATGTTTGGTATTTAGTTTTTATTCATTTGATTTTTTTTTATATTTAATAAGTATCTTATTATTAATTATTTTATCTTAAATTCTTACATTTAATTCTTAGTTTAATTTCAAATATAAAAAAACAAGCGTTGAAGAAAATCAAGAACACACTACTCTTCATTACAAAACATTATTTTCCAGTTGCGTTTTATCGTCTCACGCATACAACGTGAAAGGAGCCGCGTTATCTAAAGCTCATCGGAAGGCACTCAGCGAAGTATTGAGACAAAACGAGTGAGTCGCAGTTGGGGTGAGGGAGGATGCGACATTGGGGGGGGGGGGGGGGGGGGGGGGGGGGGGCTAATTCAATACTAATGAACACTTGAAGAGATACAACTTTCCTGTTTTCTTCTTCGAAGTGGGGGTGTGCCGAGTGAGTGACAACTTTGTGATTTGTCCCTCTGTCGCCTTCCTGACTGCTCAATGTCTTCATTTTCTTTGCGAAATTCTTTTAGTCGCTTACATACGCAGGTACAGACTAAAAAAAATAATCCTTGAATATAGGAAGTGAAAGGACTGTTTTCATGTCTGTGGGTATGTCACACAATAATGCTTAGATCATTATTTTTCCGTCTACGCACTTACGTGATTTACGTAGGTAAATCGGCTGCACTTACGTTTGAACTTTTGTTTGATCGTATGTTATATAGTGGACATACCTACCGTTTAAAAGCGTTCGCTCTTTGTTACTTTGTGGTTGCAACTTGCATTGTGGGCAATATTATCAAAATTATATCTACGCAATATTATCAAAATATAGTAAATCATTGACTTACCTGTAGAAAATACATAAATGTGATATGTTTACGCAGAACTTTACAATCACTACTTATATAATAATATAATTTAATCTAAAACCTGGCACTTCGATGTCAGTACGGTATAATAATAGATTACATCTACCCAAATAAAGCACTCTTCGAAAGCTTAGCCTCCTCTTACTCACCATGAAAAATTACCTTCATTGACTATCGAAAGTTCGCTAACAAATGTCGTGGTAAACTCTTCCCTTCCCTTAGAAAGAGAAAGACATACCATAGTAGACGAGAAAGAAAGTGATGGCTATAAGCCTGGGCTAATTCCGTATAATCACACTTTTGTTTTCCAATCGCTGCAAACGATTATTGGCGTGTTATTCCGAGTGGCATTTTGTGGGTTCACTACGTTAAGTCAACTGTGAAGTAAATTCTGTAGTAATTATTATTTTTTCAATATTATTATGAACCGTTAGCCGGCAGCTCCGCTCGCGCCATTGTCGAATTTGGGCCAAACGTCTCGAAACTATGCTGAGAAGTTATACAGGCACGATCGTTTTAAAGATCTAACTAACATATCCGTGTCGTAAAGCTTCACATTGAAAACCCTGCCAAAGCATTGGCCAACATATTCGCCAACGTGTAGTGGGACCTACCAGAACATTGGCAAGCGCTTTGGCAAAAGAATTGACTAACGTGCAAAGGAGGCCTAAGATATACCTAAACCTAGGGTATTAGGGTAGGTTAGTCGCACACTATTTTTCACTTTTTAGCCAATTGTGGAACTATTATGACAATATAATCGTTAGATACCTACGCCAGATTATTCTAGTAAAATTGTGCCTTAAATCGGTTTAGCTTTCGAGTTTTCCGGTTACAGATAGAAAGACATATTTTTTTAGGTTTCCTTACCGCACACGTACGGAAGCCTATGACTAAGTCTACACCGTCCGTCTGGCCGTATGTCCGTCTGACCGTCCTACCTTTAAAGCGCTGTATCTTTTAAAACCGTAATAGGTAGCCGGTTGAAATATTCACAGAGTGTTACTATGGCGATACAAATGAGAAGCACGATTTCCCATAACGTGTGCAACCAGTTGGGCGATACAGGTCATCGGATTCAGAGTGGACAGCGAGCAAGTTGACCTAATCGTAGTCGATCTCTCGCGAGGAGCGGTCGCGCCGTTTTCGAATAGCTTTATTGCCCTCTTGGAGATAAGTCGTTAGAAGTGCAATAAAAAGCGAGCGAGTGCACTGAAGTTTGTAATGACGTCTCGAGCACCGCCGCCTCCGCCTCTCGGCATCTTCACCGCTGCAGGGCGTGATTAAAGCAAGTCAAAAACAGACGTAATGTTTTAATTTATTTTACTTAAAACTGAAAAAGTTTTTTTTTTTATAAAAACATCATCTCTTTCCTACAATTAGGTATAAAGTTCTGTAGCCGTTGTCTGTTTGTAAGGTCACGTTTTAGACTTAAATTTCACATAGCACCCTTAGGTGAAATTTAAGTCTAAGACAGATAGAGAGAGATAGAGAGTCTGATAGATAATTATAAAACGTTTTATTGAGAGGAAGGAAGGACGAACAAGGCACCTAGTTCCGGAAGGTATAAAGTGTAATGCGCTGATATGCTGGTGTATAGCAGATGCCGTAGCAAACATTTTAAAATAAAACTACACCAATCATTGAACTGTCGTCACGGGTGTGGCCGCGAAGCGTGGTGTCAGATGTAGCCAACCGCAGAAAGTCAACTTATAAGACCTAGATACTAAATTGGGCGCACAGTACACTGTTGATATCTAAACAGATGGGAAATCGACCCGGTATACTTTCTACATTCAGTTTTCAGCAACGGCAGAACAAATTTGCAAATTGAAATTATATTCCGTAAACGACCATGTACTTTGCGGGTATATTGTCTATTTATTACATTATGTATAGGTATTGGCAATTGCCTCATGTTCTGTTTCACTCATACTCACACAGTTGCGATTATCGCTCTAATTGCCAAATAAATAAAATATAGAGAGATACCTACTTGTCATCCAGTTATAAGCATTTCTACTACGCTTTGTTTTGAAAATAGAACTTAAACGGTTTTAAATTAAAATATTCAGACAATGAAATCTGCATTTGAATTTTTTGATGACTAATTTACAAAATAAATTTTATATTCCGAATGCCACTAGAATTGTTATTCCATGTCAATTAAGTACAAAATAAATTCCTTCGAAAGCTTTATCGCGATAATTTATTTGACTGTTTCATCGCTTTCTCTTGTGAAGAGACTCTACAGTTTGCATAGTTTACGATTAAGGTGAACGTGAAGGTGAATGTTCTGTCGAAGTTAAGGGATAAAATTTAGTAATAAATCCTGAAATTAAAAACGTTTTCTGTGTGTTACCTATATCGCGACTCCGCGAAGTTTTCAGGGCTGGAGTGAAATGAGATATGGTAGGAGGACTAACAATGACGCTCGCGAAGTAGCACGTAGCAGCAGTTAGAGCATAGCTCTAGTGGCAGTGACCCAGTGACTATAGCACGCAGTCAGTGAGATGGTAACTCCCTGCTCGGGACTTCCTTTGTAGGGTTCCGTAGACAAATGGGTAAAACGGAATCCTTATAATTTCGCCCTGTCCGTCCAGCCGTATGTCAAGAAAGAAATTTGGAAGGAAAATGTGTTATATGAACCGCTATACAATGGTGACGTGAGATTAAGAAAAAACTATTTAGGGGTGGCACTTCATAGATGTAACTGAGGGATGAAAAAAAATTCAGTGCACATAAGTGTGCGGGGTATCGTTAGATAGGTCTTAAAAATCGTAAAGAAGTTTCATAATGATGATTTTTTGATTAAGTTGGTGAGATATATGCGGTTAGAATAAGAGATGTCGTGTAGTTTTTGAGCTATGGGATATTTTCGGTTACACCGTGAACGTTCTTCCCGACTACGGAACCCTCAGTGTGCGTAGTTCAGGCGATGTATATTATAACGTCAGGAATAACTATAATATGGAAGCAATAGATTTTTTTTTTCATTCTTAATGTTCATAAAACATGCGTGCATTGACTATTATGAAAAACGATCAACCATCGCTTTCTTCATCTAAGTATGTACCATGAAACTATAGACTAAAACCACTATGTTAAGTCCTGAAAATTAAATAACTATAGGCACCTTAAGGCCGCAGGTTGTGAAGACCACTAATTGCTAATTTTAGTGGCTCCAAGTGAAGGGCAGGGGCGGCCTGTAGCTACCCTCACCCCCCCCCCCCCCCCGCCCCCTTCCCCTCTCCCCAACGCCCAAGTCCTCTACGCAGCGCGGAGGCACTAGCAAGGGCTTTGAAGTCCGCGCTAGTCTACTGAGAGCGTGGGCGGGGGCGCACGGCCAAACGAAATGCGATGGGTGATGCTCTGTTGATATGATATATAGATGTTAAAATAAACTGCGGTAGGAGAGTTGAGTTTTATGATGGTGTAGATTTTGATAACCATTGCTTAAATTAACCGTGCTAGGTATTTGGTGATTTTTTAAATTTCAATGTCTATAAATTTATTGATATACTAATTCTGAACCGATGAGCGAACGAACCTAACCTAACATAACTAACTCACTATACGGCATGATAATTTTCATTAAAATAAATAGCAAGCTAACGATAAAATTGCAATTTATTACTTACTCCAAACATGATTCAACATTGGAATGGCTATTTTCATTAAAACGCTGAATCCATGCATCTCACAAAAACTTAACTTTCGCCAAAAAATTACAAAAATTGTGCACAGTTAATTCCACCACACGCGCGCGGGCTCCCGTAACGGAACGAGTGCGGTCGGCTCGGTTAAAGCCGTTTAAAATTAGTTTATCCCTATAAAATATATGTCTGCCGCGAAGGGTTCTAATTTACATCGCAAATAAAAAGTAGGAGCGAAAAATTGCGAGCGCGGGTAGTGCAGGGGGGGAGGTCCCTCATCACCCCTTCACCCGACCAGGGGGACGTACGGGAGGGGGAGGGGGGAGGGGGGGGGGGGGGGGGGAACAACGATGGGGGGAACAATTAAAAGAATTAAAGCGGGAAAGGGGTAATAAAGTGACTTTATTCGGAAAACTTCATTAGAATTATCACGAAGATCCGGGGAGCAGCTCTCGACATTTTGTAAATTTAAAACGCTTTCGAAAATTTATTGTCGACTGTTTGTTGTTTTGCTCTGATTTTATTTGCTTCACTTTGGTCTACACGTGTACTGTACGCAGAGCTCGCACGTACCAGCACAGACCACAGACGTCTGAATATCTGTGAAAATTATGAAATCGTTAATTAATGGAGGTAACAAATAAAAAGCACGTTATCGTTATTTGGTAGTTTCAAATTGTATTTACAGTTTTACTTAAAAAACTATTATTATTAAACTTATGTTACTTATATAACTTACTACTCTTAACTACCTACTCTTAATATTATTATCTATCTAGCTACTTAAACAGTGATACCCTTCACCATTCCCAAAAGCCGGCTTTATCTATAACTAGGGAAATATCGTCGATTTGTTTTTAATAAATAGATTTATAAACCGTAATTAAAAATAACTCTATAAACTACTACGACTAAATGAGTATCTCAGTGAAGGCACTAATTCGTCCAAGTCGAATTACCTCATTTTATTTTCAACTAACAAATTTCACAATACAAAACTTTTCCGATACTTCCATATCACTCAAATTAGATGGCGAGCTGAACCGCGCACTGCAGCTCGCTTCGACCAGGCCGCTCCGTCCGCGTACGAGGTGTGGGTGTCCCGCTCCGGTCACTCTCTCCTGTAGTACACGAGCCTGTTGATCTTGCTGCTCTGCACGGTGCCTCCGCCGCTGTCGCGCCGCGACGCAGGCGCGTAGTACTCGTCATCGTAGCGCGCGTACCGCTGGCTGCTCGGCCGCACCTCCAGCTGCACGCCGTCCCCCTCGCGCCGCAGCTGGCCCGTGCTCGGGTCATCGTAGCGCGGGTCCTCGTATATCGTGATCGTCTGCCGTCGGTGAGCCACCACGCCGCTCTTGTCGGTCGCGAGCGGCGGCGTGCGCGACTCCTCCAGATGCCCGGCCCGATCCTGCCCGTACCCGTACCCGTGGCCCGGCCCGTATCCGTACCCGCCCTCGTGCCGGAACCCATCGTTCCCGTAATACCCGGGCCCGCCCCAATCGTCTTCGCCGTGGCCGCCGCCGTAGCCCTCGAAGCCGCCCTTGAAGTGCGGCGAGTACCCGCCTCCTTGATCGAAGCCGGGCCGGTCGAAACCGTGTCCGCCGCCTTGGTCGAAGCCGTGACCGCCACCGTGGTCGAAGCTCGCTCCGTCGAAACCGTGCCCGCCGCCGTGGTCGAAATCGGCTCCGTCGAACCCGTGCCCGCCACCGTATCCTCCGAACCCGTGGCCGCCTCCGTGCCCGTATCCGTGGTCGTTCTCGCGCTCGTAGTGCCGTCCCTTGTCGTAGGCGTTGTGACCCTTGTGATGCTTGTTGTAGTTGAGCCTGTCGTTGAGGTACTTGTTGCGGTCGTAGTGGTTGCGGCCGACGTGCTTATTGCCGGAGCCGCCGTGCCGGTTGTAGGTGCCGCCGTGTTGGTTATTCCTCACGTACTCGTTACCGTCACGTGTGGAACCGTGGTAACTGCGGCCGCCCTTGTCGTCGTGACTGTTGTGGCGGCTGTTGAAGCGCGCTTGGTCGCCCTCGTCGTTTAAGTCGTCGAAGAAGGTGCTCTTGTTGGATGACTCGTCCTTGTGGTAGGAGTTGTGGAAACCTTGGTTGTGGTGTCCCTTCTTGTGGCCTTTCTTGTAGCCGCTCTGCTCGCTGTCCTCTGCCTTGTCCGCCTTGAAGTTCTGACCCTTGTACGCATCGCTCGCGTCGTGCGCCTTTGTCTCGACGTCCTTCTTCTCGTAGGTGCCGGTGTCCTTCGCGTCCGAGTACTCGGTCTTTGTCTTGTCGTCGATGTTGCTCTCCTCATGCTTCACGGTCTCGCCCTTCTGCTTCTCTTGCTGGAGGTTTTCTCCTCCGTCCTTTTGCGACACATCCTTGAAGTGCTCGCCGACCGCGTGTACGGGCACGGAGGGCTTCGCGTCCGTGCAGAACAGCAATAGTCCCACCAGCACGAGGCACGTCCGCAGGGTTCTGCCCCTAGGGGTCATCTCAGTCGGCGCCACCGGAACGAATTGTGTAACCGCTGTCGACCGATCGCGACCCCAACTGGACGAGCAATGAGTCGTTGTCCTCTTGCACAAGCTATTTTATATTGACCAAAATGGTCATTCATTTCACGGCGCGTTACGCAACAATGACAGGAATCACAGTGTCCGGTGGAACAATAAGTTTCCCGAAAATAAAATTAATACAAGAGCACGGCGGAGGCCGTGGCATTAATTGCACACTGAATTACATAGACCTGTAGCGCTAGGATTTTTGGTTTCAAAAATATTAAAGTTGTTTATTTGTCGCATATAGTTTCCGAACCATTTGCCCAACCTAATATATTAGTTTGTGTCATCCTAGGAATTTGCATACGTAGAAATTTAGGTATTTGTCTTTTAGATCAGTATTGGACGAAAAGAAAATTAGAAAAGAAAATTTTACTTTCATGATAATATTGAAGTAGTAACCGATGTGCAAAAACATTTTGTGTCATCTCTGTCCACGGAAATCCTTAAATTTAACCAGTACCTAATACATCGCGCAAATAGCTCTAAAAGAATATTAGAAAAGGTTAAATAGGTGTTACGCGTTTTAGAATACTGATATCTGTTGTTCAAAATATTTTGTGTCGAATTCATCCACGACATTTATAGATATTTAATATTTTTATTACAACAACCTCTAAAAGCCACAAAAGAAAATACGGGCTGTTAGAGTTTACGTCTTTTTGATTATTATGGTGTAACAAAACACTATTCATAATTTGTGTCGTTTTTATCCACGGAATTTTATTATTTGTAAAAAAAACACTAACTTCGCATGAAGTGCGAGCGCGGGGAATAGCGCGGTCGCGGGCGGCGGGGCGGCGGGCGAGGCGAGCGAGCGATCGAGGCACGCGCACGCCGCCTCCTCCGCGGGTCGTTCAGCCAGCCATACGCGGGGCGCGCGTTGCGTTGCGTGGCGCGGTGCGAGTTGCGACGTGCGTGCGTTATCATATCAATTATCAATTATTATTACTAATAATAAATCTGTAAGGGATGGTCATGGAGTAAGTTACTTTATTTTAGGAAATATTGAGTTTGTAGCCTCTATGTATGATACTAAAGCTAAATTGACGATTTTGAGAAATCTTTTCTGTATGTATGTATGTATGTATGTATGTATGTTCCGCCATAACTCTTAAGCCGATTATCCGAATTCGATGAAACTTTGTACAAGCACACTTAACTGTTACGCTAAGATGTGGCTCTCATACAAATCGAATTGTTCCGCGCGCAAAATAAAGGTATGCAGCGGCGGACGGCTGGCGGAGGTGCGGGGCGCGGCGCTGCGGGAGGGCGAGTGGTTCTAATAGCGCACCAGGCTGCCACGCGGTGTGTGTATGCATTGTCTCGAGCAGTTTCTTATTTAATTCCATTTCATAATATTATGTAGATTTACTTCGTTGGGTATCTATTTGATTAATTTTAGGTGCAAACCTATGTAAAAAAATGTGTTGTTGCGAGTCGATGTTAGCGGATATTTACTTAACTGAAGTTCCTATTTGATTTAAGTTAATTGATCGTGTGTTTATTATATTGTACGTAGTGTAGTATGCGCGCAATATTAGCGAACAGATTCTTATTTTTACCCGACTACGGCGAAGCGAGAAGGAAGGTTATGTGTTTGACCGGTATGTATGTATGTATGTATGTATGTATGTATGTATGTATGTATGTATGTATGTATGTATGTATGTATGTATGTATGTATGTATGTATGTATGTATGTATGTATGTATGTATGTATGTATGTATGTATGTATGTATGTATGTATGTATGCATGTTCATCTGTTCCCTCATACATAACTTCGAAACTACCTACTTATCATAATTTGACAAATCGAAGGTATCGTTGGATGCGTCTTGCTCTTGACCGTCTGCTGGTTGACTATGGTTGGCTGGTTGGCTATGTGACGTCCCATAAAAATGGGATATGGCGCCCTCTAGAGGACATAAAGTGATGACCTAAAAAAAATATTTTTAGTGTGGGGTATCAAATGAAAGGGCTTAATTAGCACATTTCAAAAATTTATATATTGTTAGCTGTTGCTTTCGGATTTGCTTGCATGCATCCGATAATTGCGAATAATTTCTAAAATCTATCTATCTGTCACGTGAACCTTTGTTTTGGTCATAACTCGAGAACCACTGGTGCTAGACCCATCGTGTTGGTACTCAAACTTCATGTCTCGGTGAGATCTATCCATCTGTCACGTGAACTTTTGTTTTGGTCATAACTCGAGAACCATTGGTGCTAGACCCATCGTGTTGGTACTCAAACTTCAGGTCTCGGTGAGATCTATCCATCTGTCACGTGAACTTTTGTTTTGGTCATAACTCGAAAACCACTGGTGCTAGACCCATCGTGTTGCTACTCAAACTTCAGGTCTCGGTGAGATCTATCCATCTGTCACGTGAACTTTTGTTTTGGTCATAACTCGAGAACCACTGGTGCTAGACCCATCATGTTGCTACTCAAACTTCAGGTCTCGGTGAGATCTATCCATCTGTCACGTGAACTTTTGTTTTGATCATAACTCGAGAACCACTGGTGCTAGACCCATTGTGTTGGTACTCAAAATTTAGGTCTCGGTGAGATCTATCCACCTGTCACGTGAACTTTTGTTTTGGTCATAACTCGAGAACCACTGGTGCTAGACCCATCGTGTTGGTACTCACACAGATGAATAGATCTCACCTGAAGTTTGAGTACCAACACGTTGTGTCTAGCACCAGTGATTCTAGAGTTATGATGAAAACAAAAGTTCACGTGACAGATGGATAGATTTCAGCGAGACATGAAGTTTGAGTACCAACACGATGGGTCTAGCACCAGTGGTTCTCGAGTTATGACCAAAACAAAAGTTCACGTGACAGATGGATAGATCTCACCGAGACCTGAAGTTTGACTAGCAACGCGATAGGTCTAGCACCAGTGGTTCTCGAGTTATGACCAAAACAAAAGTTCACGTGACAGATGGATAGATTTCAGCGAGACATGAAGTTTGAGTACCAACACGATGGGTCTAGCACCAGTGGTTCTCGAGTTATGACCAAAACAAAAGTTCACGTGACAGATGGATAGATCTCACCGAGACCTGAAGTTTGAGTACCAACACGATGGGTCTAGCACCAGTGGTTCTCGAGTTATGACCAAAACAAAAGTTCACGTGACAGATGGATAGATCTCAGCGAGACATGAAGTGTGAGTACCAACACGATGGGTCTAGCACCAGTGGTTCTCGAGTTATGACCAAAACAAAAGTTCACGTGACAGATGGATAGATTTCATCGAGACATGAAGTTTGAGTACCAACACGATGGGTCTAGCACCAGTGGTTCTCGAGTTATGACCAAAACAAAGGTGCCTTGACAGATGGATAGATCTCAGCGAGACATGAAGTTTGAGTACCAACATGATGGGTCTAGCACCAGTGGTTCTCGAGTTATGACCAAAACAAAAGTTCACGTGACAGATGGATAGATCTCACCGAGACTTGAAGTTTGAGTACCAACACGATGGGTCTAGCACCAGTGGTTCTCGAGTTATGACCAAAACAAAAGTTCACTTGACAGATAGATCTCACCGAGACCTGAAGTTTGAGTAGCAACATGATGGGTCTAGCACCAGTGGTTCTCGAGTTATGACCAAAACAAAAGTTCACGTGAGAGATGGATAGATCTCACCGAGACTTGAAGTTTGAGTACCAACACGATGGGTCTAGCACCAGTGGTTCTCGAGTTATGACCAAAACAAAAGTTCATGACGAAGTTTCTAGTTCTCACAGAAAACGGGATATTAGTTCAGCACGATTGTGTTAGGGTCATGAAAGGTGGGTCAGTTTGAACTTATGCAAATTTTAAGCGAATCGAAGCGTCAATCTAAAATAATATTGACCACATTGACCATTGACATTCGTAGGTATTGAGATTGCAGACGCGGGCTTTGTACAAAATTCGCACTGCATTATTTATTATCTCTATAGGAGATACCAAACTTCTTTGCACGAAGTGCGAGCGCGGGCGCGGGCGGCGCGGCGGGCGAGGCGAGCGAGCGAGGCACGCGGGGCACGCCAGCCAGCCACCGGCCGCCGCTTCGCATAGAAGAAATCGTAGGTACCGAACGAACGTGTGTGCGTGCGTATGCCCCCGCCCGCCGCCACCTGCCCGCGTCCGTCCGCTTTGACCGCAACAACTGTTTTTGTGTTTTATTCATTTATTTCGAGCATGAAAATGACACAAATTTACAATGTACATTTTTGATGCATTTATGAAATTGAATATGTAAACTCTAATCATTCTAATATTTTTTTGAAGCTTTTGTAGCTTGGAAAAATAACATAATTGAAAATCTTAAAATTGCGTGCCCTAATTTGGCACAAATTCATTTAATGGGCATATGTAAGTGATCTGAGATAGGAAATAACAATTTTGTCAATTCTAATTTTGTTTTAGGCACTGTTTTTACATACTGACCATAGGTCAGTTTGCACTGGACGAAGATGACACAAACTGGGTTTGCACACTCCGCAGGCTATCCTAGATATGATACCATAATTATTTTAAAGTTTAGATTAATTTTGCCAGTTTTGAATGGAATTAAAAAAAACAACCACAAATCTTCGAATTGCTGAAAATGCAAGTGACAGATGTGACACAAAACGCAATATTATGCTTCTTATGTACGACTGTATCCACAGGCAAGAAATAAGCAAGTTTAGAATTTTTTTAACTTATGTCCTCAAAATAGCCCAGCGCTATCGGTCTATACAAAAAGTCGTGCCAATAAACTGTATCCGCGAGGTCGAAGGAACTCTTTGAATTAAATGCAAGGCGGTAATAAGATGGGAGCTCGACTTCATTACGTTTTTGTGAGTTTTTTCCAAAGTTTATTGATCGCGTTACAGGGAGGTATCTAAAGTAAGTAAATAAATACGTAAGTAAATAAGATTTTGTAGATTGGAAGGAACACAATGTAAAATGACGGGTAGTTTTTTGATTAGCAAATGTGATGTTGTGTATTGTTATTGTTTATTTGTCATCTCTTGGCAGTAGTTGCACTGCGCTCAGATTTTTCATATTTACATTGTAACATTTCCGCCAGTTTGATTATCAAAGCAAAGAACTAACAAAAAACTTAAGTGGAATTTATTTCAATGTGCATTTAGTCTACTTTACAAAAATGTTTGCCACTAGCTAAACACGCTGTGTGTGTAAATGTGCTGATTTATGGCAGATGCAGCAATTAATAAAAAACTGAATTTTTTTTATATGAAATTATATACCCACCACACTGCCACTCTGTGCATAGTATATTAAATTTTGGTGGTGCATACTTGCAAAGGTGTGTAACTAATGCCAACTGCTCTGGTGAAAGAAAAACATTCATTATGATACACAATACGAAATAGATTTTTTGCAAAGTCGGTTGGCCACATTGCATACGAGGAAGGCCCATTCTCAGCAAAAGGTAAAAGTAACTAAAAAAACATCTCTAATCGTAGCCAATGTAATGTACATAGTGACCTACCCAAGTATTGACGGATCGATTCGTTAGATATGGTTATTGTTATTGGGAAGGAAGGCCGATGGATAACACTTCCTGGCATTGTGGAGGCGAGGCGAAATCACCTCGTTTATGGTTGGAAGGTCATTATGAAGGACCATACCATAGGCATAATTCAGTGTAGCATAATATCGGCTGACCTCCATAGAATATTTCAGTAAATTCCTGAGTTGATACAGAACTTTGAGATATTCCAGTCTAGATAATATAGAGAGGTGTTTCTTGTTTACCCAGCTTAAGGGGGGGGGGGGGGGGGGGGGGGGGGGGTACTAGGCAAATCATCACATAATATTATCCTAACTCTATAGCCATATTTCAATAGATATAACTATAATTTATATGCTAAAGATTCAAGGTATAATGATAAGATTATTGTAATATAATCTTGTTAATTCTCTGAAAAATAAGTGCGTTAAAAGTGGTAAAAACGTTCGAAAATGCGCTACTAGTGCTACCCTCGTTACAAATACGTCCATACAAAAAAGGCACGCCAATAATTTAGAATGTTCAAAGATAGTTCAGTGAAAAACTATTTATTCTGTAAGCGTTTGAATTTATTTAGAGGATTCCAAAGAGTTTGTATTATATTATAGAAATTATAGTTTGTATACAAACTCTTTGGAGGATTCTTAGGCCCGTATACATAAAGAGTTCTCAGTCTTAGCTCGGCAAAAACTCGGTCTCAAGTCGTCATTTGGCATTCATAGACAATGCTTGAGACTAGACTCACAACTTCTACTCACAATAATCTCAGCTGAGCCGAGACGAACCCAAGTCTCGAAATATCACGACTTAGCAAAATCCTACGGCTCGAGACAGTCTTGGCGTTCCAAGTTCGCATCATTTGCATTATTAATCAATGCGAATGATTGAAAAATGGAACGCAGGCTGTCGGTTTGTTTGTATCGGGGTTTCTTTAAAATTACATAAAATCTACATAGTATAGCATCACTGTCTTATTCATGTGAGCTGAGCAATGAGATCGGAAGTGCACGAAATCGGAGAAGAATATTATTTTTTGTAATGCACCTATTGATTTATGTTCTGTAGATATAAAGGTGCATAAAAAACTACCTAGGTACCGTGCAATAAATTGTTGACTATTATATTGACTATTATTTGTAGGAATCTTCCAAATCCAGTCGAAGGCCATACATTAATATAGTATCATTTTTAGGGTTCCATATCCGGTACGGGACCCTATTACTAAGCCTACGCCGTATGTCTGTCTGTCTGTCTGTCTGTCTGTCTGTCTGTCTGTCTGTCTCTCTGTCTGTCTGTCTGTCTGTCTGTCTGTCTGTCTGTCTGACTGCCTGCCTGCCTGCCTGCCTGCCTGTCTGTCTGTCTGTCTGTCTGTCTGTCTGACTGCCTGCCTGCCTGCCTGCCTGCCTGTCTGTCCGGGTAGCCTGTTGAAATATTCACAGAATATGCGTTATTATGGCCGATATAACAACAAATAATAAAAATAAGAAAAAGTCAAAAATCCATGGGGTTCCCATAAAAGAAACCAAAAAGTGTATGCGCGCGCGCCATCTACCGAATAGAGTGTGAAGCATTTTAACTAATCATGACATTTAACTAATATGAAGCATTTCATAACACGCCATAGATGGCGTGACTGACGCTAACTATGACATGGCGATACGGAACCCTCGGTGCGCGAGTTCGACTCGCACTTGGCCGGTTTTTTCTCTGTGGTATTTTTCATTTGCAAGGGACTATTTTGTATTATGCTAAATTGAACTTTACTGTAGTAGACATAAAGGCAAATATCACATCATATGGCTAATCTTACCGGTAACGATGAGTTAATTTGTTTATGGCCGTTCGCTAGATTTCGTAGATTTCAGCCATAAAGTCAAGACAAAGATGAGAAATTCATTGTAATATACTTATTTTTGAAAAAAAAAAAACAAAAGAATAGTAACTAAATAAGGATTAAAGGATAGCTGTGCTGCCGGTCTGACCATCTGTTTTACAACCTTTCCTGCATTCATTTTTATAGTAATTTTTCGACCTTCAACCGCCTTTATATTATTTTATCGCCTCGTAACTGTCGAAAAAAATTCAGATATTTTGCTATCGCCTAAGTACCTTCATAAAAAGATCAGTTCATTGTTTTTTTTTTATGGAAACTGACACGGTTGGCTTCATCACCTACAACATCCGTGATGTCAGCCCATAACACCGGGAGAACTTGGTGCCACGTCAGTGCTTCCCTTCGGTCGTGCCGGCTACACTGAACTGGACGGAAACACAAACTATTTACATAGCCTTTTCGACCGACCTTTCATTCAGTGCGGTGGTATCAACCCGGGCGGGTTAAACCCTACCACCTAGTAATATAAGAAGGGAATCATATCCCTTAGTCGCCTTTTACGACATACACGGGGAGAGATGCACTGGGGCTATTCTTCTGTTTGTCTGCAGAATGTGTTTCTGTTCACACAAAAACAAAGTTAATATATATACGCATCGTTTTTGAACGATCTAACATTGCTCGTCATTATTTGTTGATTTCAAATAGGGGTAGGTATGATGTTATACCTACTTTATCTCAATTAATTAAATATTACTTCTAAAAAAATATTACTTCAAATAATTTACTGTTTATAGGTTCAGAAATCAAATATTTTGGGGTAATTTCATATTATGGCAACTCAATTTTTTCTATGGTACAAACGACGGCGAACCACCAACAAAAAGAAACGACTGCACTACGCAGTAATCGCGCAATATTATGGTTATACCCTTAGCGTCCACAGCAAAAAAAAAAAGTTGACTTGAGATTTACTCAGGATTTTCTTGAGTAGTCTCGGCGGAGACGTTGACGAGATTTAAACTATGAATACGATTGAGTGCGCTCGGCCGAGTAAGATTTGAGAACGACTTGACTGAGCTGAGCGTAAGAAGCGATTTGAGCACGCTCTATGTATACGGGCCTTAGTCTTATTGACTCTAAGCTCAATAAAGCATTTTTCGTATTAGATGTATTTGTAAAAAAATGCACGTACGACCACCGCTAAAAGTTCAAAATACTCCCGTACAACTTTGTCAAACTCACAAATTTACCCAACTGAAAACTGAAGACGAGGTGAGTAATCGCGACAAAGGTGAGCAGCGTGACAGCGGTCTACACGGGTTTTTTTTACACTTCGCCGTGTTCCAGTATTGTGCTCAAGTACCTAATGGTGAAGAAAATAATGTATTGCTTCAAAAATTGTTTTTTTTTTTTTTTTTTTATTGATGCTGACACGGTTGGCTTCATCACCTACAACATCCGTGATGTCAGCCCATAACACCGGATGAACTTGGTGCCACGTCAGTGATTCCCTTCGGTCGTGCCGGCTACACTGAACTGGACGGAAAACACAAACTATTTACATAGCCGTTTCGACCGACCTTTCATTCAGTGCGGTGGTACCAATCCGGGCGGGTTGAACCCTACCACCTAGTAATATGAGAGAAACCAGTTTATAGAAACAAGCACAATATAATATTTACATGAGGTGCAAAGGCGAACTTATCCCTTACAGAGATTTCTTCCAATCAACCTTAGCCTGTATGAGAATCGATTAATATAGTGATGATTGAAAATAAAATTATTAATTATACAAATGTATAATATTTAAGTAGCTACAGATTTCATTTTATGTATAACTAGCAGGACCTATTTATTATTTCATAATTATAATAAATAGGTCCTGCTAGTTATACATAATATGAAATCTGTAGCTACTTAAATATTATACATTTGTACATGCAAACGCCTCCAGCGAAACATTTTTATATTAAAACTGTCAATAAAAAATTTACTTGAGCATCACACTTGAACACGGCAAATGTAAAAAAATGTATATTACGAGATTATTATTATGTAAGTTTTATTTGGGTCGAAGTGATCAGTTTTCATGTCCATCGAACTAACACTTCGATTCATTTTTGTAAACAAATCGCCCGCTAGAGGCGATCCATTTTTCTCCCGTACATTCTCTCATTCGGGAGAAACAGCCTATCAATTAGTTACACTTCTCATTGAAGACTCTACAATGTTTGAGAGGCAGTTCGTGCAATCGAGGCAGTCTTGCCTAAATTCTTTCTGCCACGGTGGTTTGAGTACTACCAATCAGATCTTTACACCAAGAATAAGAATTTTCAATTTTGTTTTATAGATTCTAGATGGGGTGGCTGAACTCAATGTTAGAAACGAGGGTGAAATTGGCTTTGCCTGAGTCGTCAACCTCGAGCCCAGTCACCAAATCGCTGATGTGTCCGGCACACGGCACGGCACATGTGGAGGACAGTGGAGTCGTTGCCGTGCCGTTATCGTATAATGCACAAGCGACCAATACTGCTGCTAAGAAAAAGAAAAAATCTCGTATAACTTCTTCTGTTTGATGGCAACAAATAGCGTGCGACCGGGCGTCGTTAGACACCTTATGGGTGGCTCGGCGCCACATGTCGCACTTTCAGCAACAGTCCGCAAATCTGCTGGCATGGCGCCTCACTTAGTGGTTTCGCTAGGAGAGTGGTTTTTGGCTCTGTCGACTGTACCATTGGTCTCTCGACACATCCACCCATGTTGGTTTACATAAAATAAAAACAAAAACAAAAAACAAAAAACGATCTCCACTGACACTCCTGCCAGTTGCACAGTAGAGATTAACGCTGTTGTAGTAATCACGATGAACAATATATGGAGAGCCTGGTAACATGTAACATGTATTCTTATTACTACATCCAAGGAATATTATGAGTGTCCTAAAATAGATTTTAATCAAATCTCTTGACTTAATCCCAGCGCTTTTGCTTGGTGAATTTGTCGATCAGTCAGTCAGCATTAATGTGTACTGCTTGAATTTTTTTTGGTGCCTCCAATTTTTCTCCAGTCCTACTGCGAGTTAGATTCGTTCATTATTCCTTATAGATTCTCCTCAAGCTTTTTTTTACTATCTATCGGTCCCTATTATTGTGACTTGAAATCGGGTATGGCATTTGGATTTACACCTTGGCCAGCATTTGATACATGCGTATTTGATATTCACCCAACACATACATACATATTATCTACTGAGTTACTTTTATGCGTGTGCGCGTGGATTGAATAATGCACTGTTCAAACTACCTATATAGACACAAAATCCTCAACTCTATCAATACTTAGACCGTACGTATAGTATGTATGTACGTAGCTACAACTGACAAGAACTGCCGCTTCTAAGACTGTTGATAAGGCATTATCTCATGTTCTGGGTAATTTTATGAATCCATTAATATTATCTACATAAACATACATAGTAACTGTGTCGTGCATGCATCGGTGCTATAGCCACTGACCCTGATACACCAGCGCTGACCCTAAACTGTCGCTTATCTGTGCGACATTCACCCAGTAACACATATCGAACAAGAAAAAAACATATTCATGGATATAAATTTTATTATACCACTTAACTAACACACAATGATAATAACACTAAATGGGATATGAATTACTAAATATGCACAAAATAAACTTTGAACTCGAAATAATACCAGGCTGAGACCGCGTGTAGCCGATTTGCTATGAAAATGGTATAAGTCGGCCTCGGCAACCACCTCTATGTTACTATAAACTAAAATTGATTTATGTTATCATTGCAAGCGTGTTCCAGTGTCCACACTCGCGTGGCGAAGTTGCATTGGATGTCGTTGCTATTACAGTAATCCCTCTGCCTATTAATATCATAGAATACAAGAAAATGTTAAGAAATAGCGCGGTGACTCGGACGTACCACAAGTAAGCGTTGCTCACATTACTCTGGTTAGCCTTTGACAATAGCCGCACCAAGAATTTATCTACAGATGGTAAATTATAACTAAGCAGGTATCACAGGCATGCCCAGGATTTCGGTTCGAGGGAGATTTTCAGATTTTATCAAAGGAAATTCTAATACTGCCACGAGGCCAGAATGTTTTCTCTGTGTTCGAACCATTTAATCCCTAGTTAATAGGCAAAAAAATGGGGGGGGGGGGGGGGTACCACGCCTATGGCTGGTATTACAACTCACTAATTATTTGTGTGGGAATTTGGTTACATCGTCTTGATACCGCGCTACTTCCCGCATAATTTTTTTTTTTTTCATTTAATATCAGGGTTACTTTTCTTACAATAATATGCAAGTAACAAAACTATAGATAAATGGAGCTTTAGTCTCATAAAATAATTAATTTGGTTATTTATTGACAACGAAACCAATGTAAATAAAGATCACTGCATACTAATTAATAATTTATATACTTAGTATCTTTCATTGGTATCGTACTTTGATACAACATCAATATGAAACATTTCACTAAATGCAAGCTTGATTGGAACATAAAAACTATTTACTATAATTTAGTCAATCTTAGTGTTGAATATCATGGGATACTGCTTATCGTAATGTTTGACAAAATATCTACATCTACGCATTGATATTAGAGTGAATAGACTAAAGAACACACTATTTTGTCTGAATGAATAATCAAAAATTCAGATTAAAAACCAAATAGGAACATACTTAATTTACTTCCTCAAGCATTTCACTCAGCACACAGAAGACAAGAAATGCAATAAATAGACGATGGATTTCACATAAAAGAAACACTCATACTTTATATTATTTTATAACTACGCTAAGCCAAATGATGTATGCATCTATCAAACAATTTCGAAACAAAAATGTCTGATAACTGTGATAACAATGAAAATTTTAAAGCTTTTGATTAAAACATAGAACATGTTATAAATAATATATTGTCATTGATTGAAACGCACAACCATACATACAAATGAAATTTCAACTGGAAAAAACATCAGAGCAATCAAAAACCTATTTCGTTTGAATTTTTGGACACGGATTTGCATCCACTATTTCATTTCCTAGTTGTTCCAAAAGCACAGATTATGTGAAACCAGCTGTTCCCGTAGCTTCGTTTCACTGAAAATATCCTTGAAACACCCTCAGTTGTGGCAGGCAACGTCGGTGAAAACCCCACATGAATTGGTTGAGTAGTTCTCGACTTATAAGCAAACATGTAATCGACGACGGCGCGCCTTTACAGATTTTCAGCTTTAATTTCTTAGGATAGCTTTACCAGTAATTGTGTCCAGTTTAACTCGAAATTGTTTGCCAAACATACAATTTGTTTGAGTTACTTTGTCATTATGAAGAGTGTCACAGGTATGAGAACTTACTATTCATTCACCAAAGAACGATACGTGTGCTGCATCTCTACATAAACTTTATTCTAGCGGCCTCCAATTCTCCCTCCCCATCCCGCGCCCCTCTTGAACGTTACGAAGCACTAGTGAATACCCATCTCTGTATATCAACGTGAAATATACAAAGACTTGCTGTCTATTCATAGGATTCACTCGTTTTCATTTCGCGTGAAGTTATTTTTGCTATCTCGTTCTCTCTGGCTTCACTACCACGCCTGCTCTCCCGCTCTCACGCTCCGTTTCACGTGAGTTCACCATTCCCTAGGAATAGACCGCAAGTCTTCAAGGCTAAGACAGGCATGCAGCCTTGGAGCGTGCTAGAACTTAAACTGTAAACCCCTTGCTCTCACTCGGATCAAATCTGGGTGAATAAAGTAGGTCCAAATTTTAATCCTGCAACCTAACACACTCAACATTTTCATCATCAGTACATTCTTGCTATTCAATATCAATATTTACCTACGTAAATATTGATTGTGTGTATCGTCTATTGACATACGTATGTGACATTGGGCTTTTGAGAATCTTTCGGTTCTCAAAATTGTTTCTATGTCGCACCGTTAAGGTGTAGAACTGTCTTACGGCGAGTGTGTTTCCCAAATGCTTTAACCTGGGTGTCTTCAAACGTCGAATTAACAAGTTAGACAGCCTAGCAACAGTCGGCAAATCTGCTGGCATGGCGCTTAACTGAGCGTGGTTTCACGAGGAGAGGTGATTTTGGCACGAGTCGACTGCACAATTGGTCTCTCGGCAAAGCCACCCATGTTTGTTTACATTTAAAAAAAATACTGATTACATACAACTGAAAATCATTTGTATATGTATTGTTTATTGTTTACGTTGTGCCAGCAACAAGGCAGACAAAAACGTTGTCGTCTCATTTTATTGATGCGCCTTTCGAAGACATTCAGGTTATAGGAATTAGAGAATTCACCGGAGGTTAGTTCCATGTTTCTGCAGTACGCCACAGTGACACGTAGTACTGACAATAACAGACATATTACAAAATGTTGAATGTGTGAAGTGTACGGTGCAGGTATATTGGAATTATTTCTTGCCATTAGTCAAGCCGACGAGACTTTGCAGCTTCGCTGTGATCTCCGACACAATGTCGTCTCGCGGGATCTCAGTTTCGTTACGCGATACGACATCCCGCAACTTGACCACCCCCCGCTGGAGTTCAGACTCGCCGAGGACGAGCGCTAGAGGGATGCCAGACTCCTCGCAGTATTGTAGCTGATTCAGCATTTTCGGGTTCTTCTTGTACGATTGCTCCGTCTGGAAATGATAGCAGATTGGTTTAAGTATTGGAGTGGATGAAATCTTTATTGGGCTTTCAAAATTCCAGAGGTACAAAAAAATTTATTATTGAATTTATATAATGCAAAGGTGAAATAATATTATATATGAACTGATTCAGGTTAATGAGTTAAATAAACTCTAGCATGCATGTACAAACACATGTATTACACTATTGTGTGAATTATTGCCGAAAAAAAATCTCTTCCAGTTGTCAGGGTCACTCATTCTGTCCTACAGGCACTATCATGACGGTGCTCGGAGAAACTTGCATCCCTTACTCCTAGCCATCCAGCCTCTTGCCGCAGCACTCGTCGCAGAGAAACTGAACAGCATTTTGTTGTTGAAATTAGGCTGTTGAGGACCCATCGTTTCTCAAAATCATTCCTCTGTTGCACCGCTATCGTGTGGAATTGTCTATCGCGGCGGGTGTGTTGTTTTTTTTTTTTTTTTTTTTTATTGAAACTGACACGGTTGGCTACATCACCTACAACATCCGTGATGTCAGCCCATAACACCGGGTGAACTTGGTGCCACGTCAGTGCTTCCCTTCGGTCGTGCCGGCTACACTGAACTGGACGGAAAACACAAACTATTTACATAGCCGTTTCGACCGACCTTTCATTCAGTGCAGTGGTACCAACCCGGGTGGGTTTAACCCTACCACCTAGTAATATAAGAAGGGAGTCATATCCCTTAGTCGCTCTAAAGTGTTTCTCAATACTTTCAACCTTGGAGTCTTCAAACACAAAGCTGGATAGCACTTCCATAGTCTGCAAATCTGCTGATATTGGTGTCACTCTGAGCGTTATTTCGTGAGATGAGTTTGGCTGTTTCAGGTCCCTGACCCACCTCAGGCGGTCCTGCTATTACAGGACCGTCCGGCCTGTTTATATTGTCTAGTACTTTATTCCAAAGAAACTTACCTTGATGCCGGCGTCCCAGAGCTCCCTGCAGATCTTCATGCGCTCCTCGAGGAAGTTCTTCTGCGCGGAAGCAACGTAGACCTGAACGTCGGTGGTGCGCGCGCTGAGCTGGCCGGCCGCTAGTCGCGCCTCCAGCACCGAGAACACTCGCTCCACGCCGATACTGACGCCGACGCACGGAACCTGCAACAAACCACACTATATTGAGAGCCATTGCTTTCGCTTTTTACTTACTTCATAGATAACGTTCAGAGGATAGATAGATCTGTGTTTTGCGTCCAGTTCAGCCTAGTCATCATGACCAAAGGGAAGCACTGACATAGCACCTAGTTATGGGCTGACATCACAGGTGTTGAAGGTGATTTAACCAAACATGTCAGTTTCCATAAAAAAAAAGTAGAAAATAATTAATTGCTCTACAAACATTTTAAAGCAACAAGCACAATATTTAGGGCAGGGCTATTCGCAGGTACGCCACACATAGATTATTAATAAAAACTCGTAGGTTTGCCAAACAGAGATTATTAAATAAGAACTGGGAGTGTCCTATTTGATTTCCTGCGAATAGATCTACCAGGCGGGACAGTGCTATTCGCAGGTATGAGGTATTCGTAGGTACGAACTGCACTATGCAAGTTGGTTTTAAAAAAAATAACCAGGGTTAAATTATAGAAGATGCGTCGCGACGCATCTTCTATAATTTAACCCTAATCTAATGTTGAGGCGGTGCATGCCGTTTTTGTTACGATTCGTTGAAAACTCCCATAGTGCAGTTTGCATACCTGCATGCAAGTTTACCTGCGAATAGACATGCCCGATCGGACAGGGCTATTCGCAGGTATACCTGCGAATAGACATGCCCGATCGGGCAGGGCTATTCGCAGGTATACCTGCGAATAGACACTTCCCAGTATTTACATAAGGTGCAAAGGCAGACTTATACTATACAGGAATTCCTGGCAGTCAACCTTCGATCACCAGTCGATCCAATCAATGATACATTACACTTGGACAAGAACAAATTAGTTTAGCACAGTTTCATGTCATAAAAGTTTGTCAAAAAACAACAGAGAAAAGTCAAGAATTTCAATAAAAAATTCTACTGTGAAAATAGAGTATTATTGAAGTGTTTCCGCCGACTGACCTGTTTGTTCCTAGGGTCGAACATGCCGACGAGGTTGTCATAGCGCCCGCCGCCCGCCACCGACCCCACCGTCTGCTCCTCGTTGCCTATTCTGATTGGGCCTGCAACATGACATCATAAAACTTTATACATCATTCTAACTAATTCTACCTATAAAAGTAACATTAAGGTTACGTTAAGGTTTTTAAGATAATTGTAACATTAAAACTGGTTACCTTGGTAGGTAGGTTGAACTAACTATTATATTATCCCGTGCAAAACCAATGGCTGCATACAAGACAGTAACGACACAGTGGCATGTACTCGTATGAAAAACATAACGATAACGATAATGCTGCCACAGTTGTTGTTGTTGTTGATTTGGGGTTGGCTCTAGGCCTGCAAACTAATCCCGCTTGGTTGGGGACCTTCGTGCAAAACCCCTATCCCTTAGTCGACTTTTACGACATGCGACGGGGAGAGATGCAGTGGGGCTATTCTTTTTAAGTACCGACCCCACACGGTACATGCTGCCACAGTATTTCATACAATTTTGTCTCACTGCTGCTGCGCCGTGGTTGCGATGTTACCGTTCCCATGCCGTTACCGAGCCGATATCATCTAGTGCGCAAGCAGCCAATCCATCATTATCTACCGAGAACTGGCTTAAAATATTCCTCGGTAAACAAGGCAAAAACCAATTCCTTCCACAAGACACGCATCAAAACTATAGCATTGTACATAATAAGCATAAATATGTTTTCCTTTTATCAGAAGTTGTAATCTGCAACCTCATTATATCCACTTATACAATAGAGGAGATTCGTATATTATTTTTATTACTTAGCTGATTAAATGTTATAAATTGATATGAGGATTATTATAAAAAAAATATAATGGCTAACCAGCTTGTGAGCGCTACCCACAGCAGCGCTTTCTTATTATTAGTAAACAGTATAATTCAAAACTCACTTGTTAGAACAGCCTCATATATCACTCCGGTATAGTAATCCAGGCCTCGCGCTAAGCTCAAATCGAACACAATCTTGTCCTTTATTCCATACAAGTCGCAGTACTTCAGCAGTAGTTTGATTCCCTCTAAGCCTTCAAGGGCAGCCTTGGACTTGGAGAGTTTCTCGTCGAGCATGAGACTGTCGGCCAATTCCGTGCCGCCGTTGAGTCGGACGTAGGCGCCGATACGATCGGCCGCCTCTTCGCTTATTCCCTTTTCATTTATCATTTCCGCTCGCACTTCCGACCATGGCGACTGAAATGTAAAAGGTGAAATTATTGATAGCGTGATAGGGCAACATGGTTAATCTCGCCAGAGGGTCAAATTCGACCCAAAGCTGCGCCTAAAATTAGCCAAATAATAAATGTTGATGAATGTTGATCCATCCGAGTGATAGAAGAAACACTGGACGATAAAAACAGTATTTCATTTATGAAGTTTAAACGCAGACCTAGGTGTGACGTATATATTTTTTTTATAGTAAGCGCGACATGTGGCACCGAGCCACCCAAAGTGACGCCCATGGACATTCGGTCGCATGCGGGAGTTGCGAATGCCACGCCGACCTGACAGGTGCCTATTCACGCACGCCTCTCTTGAAGGACCCGAGACTATACTTGGGGGAAATATGTGGGCAGGGCTAACCTCCTCAGCAAACTAGCTGAAGGGTAGTTGCAGGTTCCCTCTCAGGTTCCAAGCTTCGATCCCTCTGTACAGTGTGTGTGGTTTCAGTAAATGAAGCTCTTCATACTATGCCATACAATATGAGTACTGTTAACAATACGAGCTAGCAAGAGAAGGGGAAGGTGTGCAACTAAGCTTGCGATGGCTTCACCGAACATATCCGGGCCCATCGGCAGTAGAGGAGGGTGTTAATCCTGGTCGGGCCTAGCGAGTGGCCACTCTAGATTTCCCACGCATGCTTCACGTTTCGGCTCGCATCAAGCCCTCGTCAGCTAGTCTGCGTTGACTAGGACGCGGGGAAACACCAGTCCCGCTCTCGACCTCCCTCTCTCTACCTATCTATATTCTGTAGGATGCTTCCAGTGACGTTTTCGAAGCTCTCTCCATGTATGAGCTTAGCGTCGATCTTGGTAGCCCTAGATTCTTGAAGAAACTGTAGAGTGACTTCGCTGGTAGTCCTCTATTTTCTAGCTATCCCGCTATATTCTCCGTGGTCGACGTGTGACAACTCACTTTGTCGAGTTTGTCGACGGTGGAGCAGGCGGAGCGGAACTTGTCGGCGGGCACTCCGCAGGTCTCGAACATGCCGTCGAGCAGCCGCCGGTGGTTCACCTTCACGGCGTACTTGCCAATGTCCAGCGCGTCCATGATCTCTGTCACCACGCGCAGGCACTCCGCGTCGGGGATCATGGCGTCGTACGTGCCTGCTATGTCGAAATCCTGCAAACGTCCAAACTGCTGTTATAAAATATTTTTGAGATTTATTTGTTGATATCAATAAATTTTTCTTTTTTTTTTTTCTTTTTGCAAGCACGTCAATTTAAAATCTTTTAAAAATAAAAAATAAAAATAAAAAGTGGCTCATGTCACCTCACAGTGAACCCTTAGGTTTTTCAGAAAGATTATTTTATGCATAAAATCTGAACAGATTCCAATTAACTTCAACGGCAGACTTCATGTAGCACTTCCCTATTGTGTTGTGGTGGTCGAATGGAATGTGTCTCGGAATTATGTAGCTCATTAAATGCACCCAGCTATTAAACACTGTAATAATGTTTATAAACCTTCAATTTGAAGTTCCGTTAGGCAATGCCAGTTGCATCATGCTAACAAACTGCGCTGCTTTGAGTGAGTGATTAAATCATAGAGGTTATGAGTAGTTTGTGTTCATCACACTTCTAAGATGTTCGAGTACTGGTGTTTCTAGTTTCAGTGTTTTCTAGTAAAATTACGGAAATTACCTAGTTTGAAATGGAATGCGAATGGGCAGCGTGACCCAGGGGACAATTTTTTCCCCAGTTTTGTATAGAAAAGGGGTTGTCCTCAGGGTAAACAAATATATTTTTTTAATTACTCAAAGTTCTTTGAGCAGCTTCCTTCTTATTAATCAATTACTTATCTGAGAGTTGCTGTGTTGTTAAAATAAGGTGAATAATATCAGTCAATATCAATCAATAATTCAGACAGATACCAAAAACAAGAAAAAGTTGATTCACCCAAATAAATAAACTTACACACTGGTAGAACTCCCTATACCTCCCCCTGGTCATGGCCGGATTGTCTCGCCGGTACACCTTGGCTATGTGGTAACGCTTGAGCGTGTTAATCTTGCTCATGGCGAGGTAGCGAGCAAACGGTACGGTCAGGTCATAACGGAGCGAGAGGATCTCGCCGCCTTGATCCTTCAGGTCATAAATGAGTTTGGAGTCTTCCCCGTATTTGCCGGTGAGCACGTCCTGGAATTTCATCTATTTTTAGTTCTTTATATTCCAAAGGTTAGTCTTTGCCCCTCATGTAAATTACTTATCGTTTGTTTCTGTAAAATGTTTTTGGAGCAATAAAGTATTTCTAACTATGTATCTATAGATCCAAGGTTGCATATAATAATCTGTAAAGAATGGTGCACGACATTGAACTAGCTTTTAGTGTATCCCTTGTGTTTTTTATGTAAACTGACAAGGTTGGCTACATCACCTACAAAATTCATGCCAGCCCATAATACCTTGGTGACCTAGGTGCCATGCCACTCTTTCAATACCAAAAATATGGTAACACATCAAAATGTTGACTGTTTTTATGCATTTACCTTGTTCGAATATTGATACAAAATTTAAAAAGAAAGGTTTGGCAGCAGCAGAATGTGTCAATAAAGAATGTGGCAAGAAAGAAATACATAATATGATGAATCTTGTTTCATTATCTAAACTTACCTAATTATTATTAGTCTGTGAGGTTATGTAGAACTATTCACACAGTAAAAGTTATGAATGAAATAAAAATAACATGAAGTAGATAAAAGTTATTATTGTAACTTGCATTCTAATCTCTACTCATAGATAGAAACTCAGTAGCGAAATTCGTACTGTGTAATAAATCTAGGTCATTGGCAAACAATGCTACCTTGAATCACTTGCAAGTTCTGCCTTTCTGATCTATAATGTTGACATTGAAAAGTCATATACACTGTACTGTAGGTACTAATAATATGATGGGGAAGTTGTTTTGTTTGAATGTGTACACATTAGGTTCAAATTTCATCATAACTTCGAATTTAGATTTTGGAAAAATACTTATGTCAAAAGAACTCCACACACATTATAAAATTGGACATCGGTCGTCTATATGTATGTTATTTAAACTGAAGAATGGTTAAACGGCTTTAGAAAGAGTTTTCCGCAATGAAATCAAACATATTCAGAGGAAAATTGTTTATCCATTGTTTGTTTAGCAGAGCTAGGAACTATTTGTTCCTTAAAGTGCTTGAATATGTTAGGAAGATCTTAGCTTAGGTTTTCCGAGAGTCAGTTTCACGAGCTGCCAATGGCTAAGCTCTGGTTATCAGTATAGTGTGGTTACGTATCTGTAAGCCTCCGGAGATGTTCGGTTGCATTGCTGAATACAGTTTCTAAAGCCGTAGAGCCATTCTCGAGTTATAAATTAACATACATACACACGACATAATCTATGTTTCCAAAATGAATTATTGCCACAACAGTTAAAAATGTGCGTCACCCAAAATAAAGTACAATACACTACGAAATGTGAATTTACACATTTACGTCAATACATATGCACATTGATGTAAATAATGTGAATATTTTAAATGAATGAGTGACGAATTTACTGGGGTATGTAAACATGAAAACACAGAATAAATACCTTCAGTTCAAAGACAGGTGTGTCGATACACTCGGCGCCGTGGCGTTTGAACACCTGTATGATAGTATCGAGTACGCCCGCGCGTATCGTCATCTGCTGGGGTGTATAGTCTCGCGTGCCCTTCGCAGTCTTCAGAATGAACTTCTGCGGTGCAACTTCATCCTGTGCGAGGGACGCCTTGAGCTCCAACAACTTCTTGACTTCTACGCCGATCTACGTAATACAACATCGCTTCATTATGTGGGAATTTTATTTAGTAAGAAGAGTATTTTGCTCATTACAATTTTATAGGGATCATTAAACATATTATTTTGTTAAACTATACTTTGATTTTTTATACTTTATAGCGTCTAGTGTACAATTTCCCAAAATAGAATTATATGAGGGATGTTATTGAAATTGGTGATTACCTACAAATATAAAAAAATATTTTAAGATAGTTTAATTTTCACAGATACATTTTTTTTTAAGTAATTTTATGTAAATGATAACAAATAGAAATGATGAAATACATCTTTGTACAAAC
This sequence comes from Nematopogon swammerdamellus, assembly GCA_946902875.1. Taxonomy (NCBI): domain Eukaryota; kingdom Metazoa; phylum Arthropoda; class Insecta; order Lepidoptera; family Adelidae; genus Nematopogon; species Nematopogon swammerdamellus. Next base: position 7,921,720 of record OX336337.1, read on the forward strand.
TATAGCAAATTATAATATTAACGTCATATGATTAACTGGATCAATCTTGTTTGTTCAATTGATGAAATATTATGTTAATGTGACCTTGTGCAGCAAGATAATACTAATATCATATGCATATATTTTGTAGTACGTCATTTAAAGATGAATATTTCTAATTGGATTTCAATGTCTAATTAGATAGATTATCATGTGACATGATTGACTAAAATAGTCAATAACCAAGTAATATGGTATTGTGAATTGAGATGGCGGAAGAAATGAAACCTAGATTGAGACATTGCAATACCTGTGGCTCTGAAGTTGTCGCAATGTTCTTTACGAGAGGACTATGTCGTAACCTCCCGACAACCGTAGCGGTGTTTACACACCGTGAAATTAACAAAGACATTCTGTTCAGTCTCTAGCTCTCACTACCCGCCTCGGCGACCCGTCACCACTGCGGCCCAAATTATAGGATTACCGGAAAACATTTAAAGAAAAACTAACATCAGATTTATACTCAGCAGGACTTTGCACGAGATGAGAAATGCCTGCTGAGCAGTCAACACTTCCAAATATAGTCATCGGTCAGATCATTATCTGTTAGTTTTAATGCATACAACATTTAATAGATAGCTACACTTAAACTAATAAAAAAAGGCTCGTCTCTGCTAAACCTGTGAGTAAAAATTGTTATGGCACTTTTTAATAATAAATTATTATCACATTGTGGGAAATCCGAAAAACTATGAGAAATTTGCATTGAAAAGAAAGAAACAATGTTCGGCCGACGTAGTTGGAAGTTCGGTCGGACCCACCTGGAGGTCTAACTCGTAAGCGGTGGGCGTCTTGAACTTAACCGTGACCTTCGGAGGCGGTTTCATCGGAAACTGAGATATTTCAGCAGCGTCGAAGCTCTTCATGTGGTTCCACCACCTCCGCAAGTGCGGATACGCGGTCAGATCTAGCCGGCCGCCTATGCTGTTCATCACGCTGACGTCGGCGCTACTGGGCACGTAGCCACCGATGTAGCTGTACAGAGCGAGGTAGCTCTCTATCTCCTTCAGGCACTCGTCGCTGACGTGAGCCGCCTACAAACGACAACGGCGTTAGTACCTCCACCCGCCAGCCTGTAACTAACCTACCACTACTAAGCGACCATGCGGAATGCTTGCAACTACGGTGAAGGTGTACCTAACAAACTACAAAGAGAAATATCAATTGGATTAACTCACCCTTTCTGGCGATTCCTTCGCACCTTTCAATTTTCGCACGATTTCCCCTTGCTCCTTAATTTTATCGAGTAATACTTCGCGACTCATGGTAATGAAGCACTCGGAGTTCAAACACACCTGCCAAACTAACGGAGCACTAGACACGTTGTAATTACACGTTGATTCGCTATAAATAATTACACTGCAGCGCACTCCGACTCCACGCTTTCATCATCCACATGCCTTTCAATTTTTTGCGCAACGTCAGTGGATATTCTCTTTGCAACGTTTGACTGTCTGACGTCTGACTGAATGACTGACGTTTACATTTCCGTTTCTTTCCCTTGACATACAGAATAATGTCGCAATAAAATTGTCAGTAGGTCAAAATAAATAGTTCGTTCACACGCTTCCAGTAAAGTTTGACATAAATATAATGAATGACCATGCAGTCCCGCTCGGAAAATGGGCGAATGAGAGAGAGAAAAATACGGATTATTTATAATAATAATACTGCACGGTAGGTACTTCCGGTCTCTCACGGGACCGGATGTAGACCAACTTGCTTCCGTGCACTGGCTACGCTTCGGGGACCTGTTCGGGGAAACCGAAGGGTTTGTCTTTGCAATACAAGATGAGGTTGTCAAGACGAACAACTATAGGAAACACATAATGAAGGACGGGACCATTGACATCTGCCGCGCCTGCCACCAACCTGGCGAGTCCCTCAGACATGTGATTTCCGGTTGTTCGCAGCTTGCCAACACCGAGTATTTGCAATAGACACAACCTAGTAGCCAGGATTATCCACCAGCAACTTGCCTTAAAGTTCAACCTTGTAGGTACCGAAGTGCCTTACTATAAGTACAATCCGCCGCCAGTTCTCGAGAACGGTCATGTCACACTCTACTGGGACCGGTCCATTATTACAGATAGGACTATTCTCGCGAATAGACCTGATATTGTGATAGTGGACCGGGAGGCGAGGCGCGCAACGCTCGTCGATATCGCCGTGCCGCACGATGGTAACCTCGTCAGTAAGGAAGCAGAGAAGATGCTGAAGTATCTAGATCTGCAGCACGAGGTTACCAAAATGTGGCCCGTCGACTCGACGATCGTTGTGCCCATAGTCGTTTCGGCGCATGGGCTGATAGCGAAGAGCCTCGACGACCACCTTGAGAGGCTCTCGCTGAGTGGTTGGGTCAAGGGCCAGATCCAGAAGGCAGCCCTGCTCGACACTGCACGCATCGTCCGGAGGTTCCTCTCTTTGGGACCCGATCATCGGTAGCTTGGGCTCGCCCCGCCGCCGGTGGTGGAAACTCCATTTTTTTTTAAGGTTAATTTTGTATATGTTTTTAATGTTAGGTTTTGAATATGTACAAAATTAGTTTTAAGAATATGTATTAATAAAGGAATAATAATAATAAAACTTTATTTCAGGTAATACATTTTACCTATAGTTAATTAAATTATAATTAAATATGATTAAAATTGTAATTAAATTAAAATTAAACATAGTTGAAACTAAATTAAATAAACTAAAATCAACTAAAATATTATAAAATCGGTATAGTATATTCGCCTATATACATTTTTAATTATGGCATTGTTGCATTTTGCCAGTCGCTCCATGAAGGCTGCTCTTGTTTTCCGTATTACGGCAAAGAAATCATCAACCCTGTTCTCAGCAAACATACCAGACGCACTACATCGCCATTTCAAACCCAGCATACACCGGAAGCCATTATTGTACACGCAACGAATTTATTGCTCGCTGCGTGTAATTACTCCATAGTTGACTGGTGTAGAACGCCTGGCAGTATGCCTTGAACAGAGTTATTTGAACCAGACGAGAGCACCGCCTGAATCTCTTTCCCAGCATGTTGCTCCGCATTGCAATAGACCGTCGTTGTCTCTCGATATCTTCATCATCACGCAGATTTTCAGTGAGTACGTGCCCTAAGTACTTAAACTTTGTGGCAATGTTCACTGGAAAACCACGTAAAGTTACAGGTGGAACATTATCTGGTCCTGCACCAGATTTGAACACAACGAGTTCCGTTTTTTTAACATTATAGGTTAGACCATGCAGGGCCGCATACTGCTCGCAGTTTGCCAGCAACCGTCGGAGTCCCTTCACAGAGGGACTCAGCAGGACCATGTCATCCGCGTAACTTATGTTGTTAACGCATGTGTCACCGAGGTGACATCCTATACCCGTGCTGCTCAACTGCTCTATGAGCCCATTTACATAGATGTTGAAAAGGACCGGAGATGTAACTCCACCCTGTCTTACTCCACAACTCAACTGGTATTCATCAGAGAAGTCTTCACCCCATCGCACTGTGTTTATTTGATTGCCATACCAGTACGCCAGCAGACTTATAATCTCTTCCGGTACACCAGTTTCCCTTAGTTTATTCCAAAGAACATCATACAGTATTGTGTCAAATGCTTTACTTAGGTCAAGGAAACATGCGTAAACGGTAGTATTTCTGTTTGTGTAATATTTCACTGTTTGCTTAAGAGCAAGTATTGCCATGTCTGTCGATAGACCGGGCCGAAAGCCAAACTGAGCCGGGTGTAGGTTGAGGTGTTCACATAGGTGCGGCTGAAGAAGCCTTTCGAAGACTTTGGAAAATACCGTCGCCAGTGATATAGGTCTATAATTAGACTGACTCGATATATCTCCGATCCTGTTCTTCACCAGTGGAACGACTACCGTCTTCATGAACTCCGATGGCAGGTAACTATGTGCAATACATTGGTTGAACAAATCAGACATCGCTACCCACAGCGATGGTCCAGCGTACATTAAGTGATCGACACTAAGAGCATCGTGGCCTGGTGACTTACCTCGTTTCATTTTTCGCACCTCTGTCTCCACCTGCAAAGGCGTGAATTTTACCCAAGTGTGCTGGCCATTTATCACTTCGTAGCAACGATGACAGGTGTCGGTTGCGGCCACCACCGACCCTTCGCTCTCACTTTCATGACAGTCGATTCTGAAATGCTTTGTAAACATGTTGGCTATTTCTTTTCCGCCTTTTCTATCATTTACTATTAACGGTAAGTCCGTTTTTATATTTGATTTTGTCGCCTTCCAAAATTTTTGAAAATCTTTTTGAGCCCTGTGTTGTGCAACAATGTCCATTTTTAATCTTTCCTCATTTCGTTGACACCATTTTATTTTATTTCTAAACTTATTTCTACTATTACGCATGTCATCAAATGTCTTCCCTTGTGTTGTTTTCTTTTCTTTTCTACAATAGTCCACTCGCCGTTTTCAACCTCCTTCTTAGATGACTTGGTTGCAGCTGCATATGAAGTAGGGGAGGTGCTGGACGCCACGGCTGAGGCGGAGTATGCGTCACAGGCTACAGTGCAAGATGAACTGTCATTTTGGGCTGATGTATGGCTGTTAGGGGCCATTAAGTCTTGTCCTTTTTCTCCATTCACCTTTACAACGTCAGCTAACGTACGTTTACATCTTGGTGTTACAGATATATTTTCTTTTGAATTGTTTACCTGTCGTGATGGAACCTGGGGTGGTGGGATTGGCTCATTTAGCGACGGCAATATTGGTAACTGGGAGACACTTCCTGATGTATGTGAAGGTGGCGCTGGCGACGAAGGCTGGGGCTGTAAATCGGTTTGAGCAGGACTAGATACGATTGCAATCCTGTGGTTCGCCCGCACAGCCCGCTCTTCGGTTCTAGTGCATTCTACACCACGCGCGGTAGGTAGTTTGCTCTTGGATGCCACCTCTGGGTAAGTTTCTGCAGCTAGTGTTACCCCGTTCATTGTTAGTGTTGCAAGATCGCGTATAGATTGTTTCAGTTCAGCGATCTCTTTTCTAACCTCATGTAGGTTATCATCATGCGTCTGCTCCTTGAGAGAAGAGACATCCCTCTTTAATAGCGTCATGTCCTTTAGGAACGCCGTGACGTCAACGTGATCGAACGTCACCGGCGGTAATTTATTAAGGTCGCGCGCCACGAACATGGGCAGCGCATCCGGCTCGTGTTCCTTCATCATCTTGATGATGTCCTGGACGCTCTTCTTCTCCCGACCCTCGGCCTTGCGCAGCGTGCGCTTGCCAAGCCTCACGGCTAGGAGTTGCCGCGCCGTCTCAATGTCGTTGTCGCTGTACGCACTCGCACATATCTTAATTATATCTGGCTCAGGTAGCGTGTCTATTTTACAACATATGAACGTCAATAGTTCGTTGATAACAATTTTCTCACAATTTTCACATGTTTGTGAATCATTTGTCTGATCCTCGCTGTTTGTAGTATCTATTGATCTGCGTAGCGTGGGAACCATCTTACCGCGCGCGCGAGACAGCATATTTATTGCACTCATACATTTGTTACACTTCCAGTTATTAGCTGTCATTATTTGGAACAGTGAAAATGAGACCCCGGCGCAATCTATATCATATTTCGCTGTGCATGCTGTGCATGTGAGGTATTGACTGTTTTTTATTTCTTTTTTACATTTCTCGCAAGAACCGACGGGAATACGCCGTACAGAAGACATTTTTCTGAACTGCCATATTGAGTTGATAAATATCAAACGCCGGTATGTCCACCCCAGACCACATTTTGACATTTTTTCTATGAAATATAGAAAAGCTAATTCTGACCATTCCCGTACTATTCAAATTCAAATACGTCCTCATTATTGCTATGAAAACGTTGTCAAAAAACTCTGTTTCAATTCAGAAGCCAGTAGGTCCACATATACATTCATATCAAAATCCCATACGTCCAAACCAGCCAATCAACATCGAGCAGTCGGCCATTATGGCGGCCATTACTGTTAGAAGCGGAGGCGTGTTTGGTGTCAGTCTATGACAGTTCTGTATCAAAATCAAGTAAGTCCCGCTTTACGTCCACTGGTGTATTTCAAAACCTTGTATGTCCACACCCGATTTAAAGGTTTCAACGAGTTTTTCTATGATCACCTATTATTATATTTTGACAGAGACGTTATAATAACTAAACAACGTAAAATAAATCTAAACATTTAGGTTATACGGTCTATATTACACAAAACATGAAAATGCCTATTATCTCCTTTACACTTATCAAGGACATACTGGCGTTTGATATTTATCAACTCAATATGATGTTGGTATATCGCGCTAGTTCAGCATCCAGAAATCTTCACCTGATATAGAGATTTTTCTCAATGTACACATAAGCAGCACTAGTCGTGACGTATCGGCGATGCAGTTCTAGGTAACCAAGCAGCGTTGCTCGTGCAAATAAACATTGTTTAGAACATATAACTGGTCAGGATTCAGAAAACCACTTTTGAATATCACAGAATATCATGAAAACTATCTTATTACAATTTTATAAATTTCAGATAAAAAATTTCACTTTGGCAGATTTGACAGCTACAATACATATAGCGCGAACTTTATCAGCGAGAAGAGAACCGAGAAAATGGCATACCCTTTGTCAAATTTGAGTGTGCGTGTGTGTGTGTGTGTGCGTTGTTCATTTACACGGATAAACTTATTTTAAAAATGTTTTTGCGATGAAAAACTTACATAGAAAAAAAAACCGGCCAAGTGCGAGTCGAACTCGCGCACCGGGGGTTCCGTATCGCCATGTCAAGGTTAGCGCCACTCACGCCATCTATGGCGTCATATGAAATGCTTCATATTAGTTAAAATTCATGATTAGTTAAAATGCTTCATATTCTATTCGGTAGATGGCGCGTGCACATACAACTTTTTGGTTCTTCTATGGTTACCCCCATGAATTTTTAACTTTTCATTATTTTTATTATTTGTTGTTATATCGGCCATAAATTTTGTGAAAATTTCAACGGGCTACCTATTACGGTTCAAGATATACAGCCCTCGGACAGACATACAGACAGATAGACGGACGGACGGACAGACAGACGGCGTAGGCTTAGTAAATAGGGTCCCGTACCGGATACGGAAACCTAAAAAACATATTTCTAGGTGATTAAATTATTTTTTATTATTGAACTAAAATATTTATAATTAAATTTATTTAATAAAACTAATTAGAATTAAATTAACCTAATGAAGAACATAATTAATATACTAAAACTAAGTAAGGTGGAAAGAAGGATGAAACGGGATGTGTGTTTCTACACTGTACCGTTGGCGTGTCAGTCACCAGAATTATCGAGGTTTTCCTAGATCGTTTCCGAACGTCCTTGCGTCGGGTGACCACCGTGAAGTTGAAAGAACTGTCTGCATTCCTAAGAAGGGACGTGAACTTTCGATTGAAAGTTTTTCGATAAATTGTATGACTATATTATCTAAATGACTATATAACCTAAATTATCGACAAACTTTCGATTGAAAGTTCACGTCCCTTCTTAGGAATGCAGACCATTTCGCATATTTCCCACGCATCATACATAACTTCCTGGTGTCTATTTAATAAACGTGACAATGACAGGTGACAGGCGACAAGTGACAATCCGACAATTCGACAAGAACATCGCGTAGCGACGCATCTTCTTTATATTAACCCTGGTTTTTTTTAAACCACCAAAACATCACTCTTCCTTCGAGCCGAAGTCTGCCGAAGTGTGCACGAAAGGAGCTGGAATGTCGTTCATGTGGCCCACCGCTAAGGTAGCTCGTTAAGGTAGCCTCCTGGGGCCGCGAGAACCTTGTTGATTTCAATGTCAGCAAAACTCAGGCATGCGCCTTCTCTACCAAGGCCGACCGGTTTCCCTTCCAAGCTACGTTCCAGGGTACGGCCATACCTAATAATGACAAATTGGACCTCCTGGGCGTGGAATTGACCAAGGATGTGGGTTTTAGGGGTTTCATAGAGTCCAAAGCGACACTTGCCTCTAGGCAATTAGGCGTCCTCTACCGCAGCAGACGGTTTTTCTCACCGGCGCAGCTCCTTATGCTATATAAAGCGCAAGTTCGCCCGGTGATGGAGTACTGTAGTCATCTCTGGGGTGGATGCCCTCTTTACTTATTGGCGTCCTTGGACTCTATCCAGCGCCGCGCTATCCGTCTAATTGGTGATCCCAAGCTCACGGAGGGACTTGAATCATTGGGCCACAGGCGAACAATCGGTTCTCTTAGCCTGTTCTATAGGTACTACCATGGACGTTGCTCTGACCAATTGGCTTCCCTCATCCCTCCAGCCCCCATCCGTATCCGCCACACCCACCGGACTCGCTCGGAACATCCATATGTTGTTGACACCCAACTACTAAGAACACATCGTTTTTCGAAATCGTTCCTGTGTCGAACAGCGAAAATATGGAACGGTCTTCCGGTGAGTGTGTTCCCCACCACCTATAACCTGGGAATCTTCAAAAGGCGTGTCAATAAATTAGATGACAACCTCTTTGTCCGCCTCATAGCCGGCATGGCGCCTCTGTGAGCGTGGTTTCGCGAGGAATGGTGTTATTGGCTGTGTCTGATCTTCCGTTGAAGTATTGGGCACAGACACCCGCGCCGGCTGTCTATAAAAAAAAAATTCTTTGATAAAACCACAAACTAGGTATAAAACCAAAATTCTACACTGGCGCCTGTCTCCAAATTTGGACACAGCGAGTTTGTGTCTGTGAACGAATCACTAATCCAATGAATAAAAGTCTTGTTTGATTCTAAGATAAACAACTTTCGTATGAAAAATATTATACACTTTAGCGCTATGTTTCTTTTGCCCTAGGGACAAATATTTACTTCTTGCTCTTTGGGCGCCAGTCACTCACTCACCACAGCGAACTAGCGGAGAAAATGTTCAACACAGCTGCCAAGTGACCTTGGCGGGAAATATAAAATGTAGTTTTTTTTACATTGATTTCGTCGTTGTGAATAACACAAAAACATTTTCTTGAGTAATTAATTAATGAATGAGTGAATATTTTTTTTATCAAATTCTTGGTTTATATTTTAGAAGTAAGCCATTAAACAACCTACAAGATTTTTTTTAAAATATACAAAACCCCTACTGCGTAACAAAACCTAACTAAAAAGAAGAAAAACATGCTTACAAATTATATTTTATGAAATCCCCCCCATTGTTAGCCGCAGCAGTCGGGGACCTTCATTGCTACATTTCAAATACTTCTTCTCCCTCTTGAAGAACCCAAGACTGTACTTTGGGGGAAATATATGAGCAGAGAGAGCGTTCCAGAGTTTACCGGGTCTGTAGAGTAGAGGAAAGATCTGCAGAATCGATTGGTACGCATCCGCGGTAAGTCCAGCGTGTAGGGATGCAAACCCTGCCCAGTGCGCGTGGTGCGGAGGTGGAAAGGGGACGGCGGGATCGCGTTAAACAGTTCAACAACCAAGCACTCCCTATGGAATAAGCCATAGATAGAATAGAACACACTTAGGGAGCCGTCATCCCTACGATGTTGCAGTGGTTCTAGATCGCGGGACACTTCGGGGTCACCTGTAATCAGTTAATGTTTTTTTTATTTTTTTACATAGTATAAGTTCGTATCAATGTAATATAATTTGCAACCATTTCTTACAATAAAGTAAATAATAACAAATAAATATTTCAGTTTGTATATTCATTTTGTTATGTTATTTTGAAAGAGTTGTTTTGTCAAGCATATTGTATTAATTTATTTTATGTAGTACGCGTGAGTAAATCTTAATTTGTTTTATCAATATTTCATTGGTTGGTAATTGGCTACGGAACCCTCTGCGGGTGAACAAGTTCGCACAAGCTTTTTTATCTATGACCTACGAGACCGATCATCCTTGATATAGTCCCACCAGGAAGTTATGATGCGTTGTAAATATGCGAAACTGTCTACATTCCTAAGAAGGGGCGTGAACTTTCGATCGAAAGTTTGTCGATAATTTAGGTTATTAAGTCATACAATTTATCGACAAACTTTCGAATGAAAGTTCACATCCCTTCTTAGGAATGCAGACAGTTTCGCATTTTCCCACGCATCATATTATGTAACTTCCCGGTGGTATCATACTCCACATAATAAGCCCTATATTCTTGTTATCCACAAATTATTAACTGGACAACGGCTAAATAACGGAAGGCTAAAATATCTCCCTGCAGTTTCCCATCTCAGTGCGACGACCTGACATTAAAGTCCCGCACATTTCAAACTTATCGCCAAAGAGTTTGTATTACGTCGCTGCGCTCCTTTAAAGGAGCGCAGCGACGTAATACAAACTCTTTGCTTATCGCTAGGGCAATCGTCATACACTATAAATATGTTTTTTTTTTCATGGAGATTGAAACGCTTGGGTACATCACCTACTACATCCGTGATATCAGCCCATAACATCTTGGTGAACTAGGTGCCATGTCAGTGTTTCTCTTCGATCGTACCGGCTACACTGAACTGGACGGAAAACACGAACTATTCACATAGCCGTTTAAACGACCTTTCATTCAGTGCGGTGGGAGCAACCCGGGCGGGTTGAACCCTACCACCTACACCTAATAAGGTAAGAAGGGAAGGGACCTACAGTTTTACGTGGACTCCGAACCACGGTCAGCCTCCAACGGTCGAACGGTCACCCATCCATACACTGACCGCGCCCAGGTGTGCTTATGATCCGACCGACAGTCAACCGACACCGCACCACATGGCACCACTGAGCTACCGAGGCTGACACGTCTGAGGAGATATATGTATCTAGAATTTAGAAACATGTTATACAAATCATAATCTACGTGGATCGAGCAAACACGTCTGTGATATTATCTTGGCTTTGAATTGGCCCACATCACTCATTATTGGAGACCATCCTCGTAATTAAATACCATAAACATTACAATCGGTCTCACTATCTGAATCCAATAAACATAATGTTCTTGCCAATAAAATTAGTACCGTAAAGTGGGTAATTTTCACCCAAGGTCTTTGTAAATCCGCTAATTTATATTGTCAGACTGAACGATACGTGAAATAAAAGTCGTTATTTTTTTCACTAAATTAGGAAGCACAGAACACAGCAAGTAGGTACTTATAGTTGCACGTGGTGGTTATTGCTTTCTTGCAGGAGCATTCCATGAACAGCTGTTTTTAAGAATAAAAAAAAAATTAACAGTGAATGTACTAGACTAGATACTAATATTTGTATTCTATCTTATTATTGTAATGATATTCTTTTTTAAATACGTCTTTACCTAAACTACGTCGTTTTTGAACGTATTTTATTGAAAAAAATCTTTGGCAGTGATGAAATCTGGCCCATCCATGAAAAATAGCCTAGCTCAAAAATGAACAACTTTACAGGAGAGCCAAAACCTTGTCTCGGGTTCAGTTTTAATTTTCTTGTGCGTGCGTACTTTTATACATAATTTTTGCGTACATTCAAATTATTGTTTTCGACATTTTTTGACGTGATAACGTCTTATAAATTGATGAACACCGGCTGCACGCACGAAAAAGTTTCACGTTCCATCTGAGCCTGTGTGTGCAAGCGAGAGCGCGTAACAAGCGATAGAGATGCACAATCGGCCCAAGCGGCAGTGTTGCCAAACGTACGGTAATTGCCGTATCGTACGGTAATCGAGGCTAGAAATCGACAAATGTACGGCGTACGGCAGTACAAGGGTGCCGTACGAAAAAATACGGTAATTCTTATAGCTGTGTTTCTTTATGACGTTATCACGTAAAACTATCGTCCGTAAACCGACTTTACAGACAACAATTTTTTTTTAATACAATATAAGTGTTCGTGTGGCAAACAGTTTTAGAGATAATGTGAGTTAGGCCTTATTGACCGTAAAAATCGGTTTACGTGGTAAAATATATTTTTTTATGGAAACGACACGGTTGGCTACGTCACCACAACATCCGTGATGTCAGCCCATAACACCGGGTGACCTTGGTGCTACGTCAGTGCTTCCCTTCGGTCGTTCCCTTTTTAAAATTTGGACCTAGGTCTGTTTAAGAAATATTTTTTTAAGAAATGAAATCTGTGGAGAAACGCCTGCATACATATTGTAAAAAATACTACACATATTGAAAGAGATAACAAGTAATTTATTTTTTGTGAAAAAAATAAAATTTCTATTTAGTTTTTCACTAACACATTTTTACTTTTTTGCTTTCTTATAACACATTTCATCTGGTAAAAAATAAATATTATTTCTAACTAAAGTTGTCATTATTATAGTCCGCGCGCGAACTCCGAGGAATCTGTGGCTGTTTTAATTAATTTTAATTAATTTATTACAGAATTTTTACATTATAAATGAGTATAATATAACTCTTTGTATAGTATAATCATCATGAAATATGAATTTATATAAACATTCTATAAAAATTCTATAATAAATTAATTTCCACAGCCACCGATTCCTCGGAGCTCGCGCGCCGACTGTATGTATGAACAAAAGTCGATAAATTGTGATATTTTTAGCAAATTTTCAACTACTGCTACGTGGCATTTGGTACGTGGTCGGAGGAGGACAAGGAAACCAGTGTTGCCTCTCATATCTCCGGCAAAGAGTCTGGGGATACAGAGGGGCAACGCGGCCGCCACCGCACGTTAAGCTGAATTTCGAGTTTCATAGACATTTAACTAATTTTTTTTACGTCCTGTTTTTTTATTGAAAATGTTTTGAAAGACCTACAGTGTGCCTAAATATGTATAGCGAGACCATATAAAAGGTCTACTGCAAAGTTATGATTTTTTGTCGAAAAATTTGTATGGAAATTACATAAAAAAATTCAATATCTCCTAAATCGCTCGGTTGCGCGTTATTTCTTCGCACAGTGTGATTCCGCTATTATTTTTACTTATTTTGGCATACTTATAATTTCGCGCACAACTGCGTTTTTTTTTTAATAATTCAAGAAAATTTTTTTTATTCCGCATTTCAACCGCTTGCTAAGAAATTGAATATTTTGATAACTATACTGTGCGTGAGTGTGGCAAGCATGCAGTTTACAGTTCAGTAGGTATTTGCTATTTGTGTACCTATAGGTGTAGTGTAGCTCGCACGCGTTCACGCTCACGCTAAACTCATGCGCCCGGCGCACACTGGATCGAAAAACAGCTCTAGTGGACTTTGCACCGTGCGAAACTCAATTTGATTTTTTTTTAGTTTTAATGATGCCAATGTGTTCTCCTTAACATTGCCATAACTTTTTGTTCTTAGGTTCTTTTTCCCTAGATGCATATTTTAAGAGATATTTTACATTATTCGTTCACAATGTATGGAGCGAAACATAAAAATATATTTATTTCAAAAGTCTCATATTATATCATTGTATTGTTTATAGATTATTAATAAGAACCCATTCCCCTATTTCTATACGAATGCACAATGCTCGAAATTGTGCGCTAAAATTATTATCAATTAAATAAAATTCATTAATAAAGCTTACTTTATTCCACACCAGCCACTAGGTTGAGAACAAGGCGTGCTTTTGTTAAAGTGGTTTTTCGAAGAATCTCCGTATTGTCTATTAATCACCTATGAGGAGAGGATTAGAGCGACATTTCTTAGAATCTTCAAGAACCGCATTGTCTGCGTAAACAAATTGTTTATAAGTAATTGTACATTGTGAAATATTAGTATTACTTCTAACACTGGCGGCTGGTTCTAAAGTGCGCTCGTGCGCCGCACTACCATACCACGAGAAGTCTTCACTTCACTCAAAATAAATAATACCTTACAAGTTACAACATACTACATTAAAACCATAAAGATCGTACTCCAAATAAATACGAATGTGAATTCGACCTTATTTTATAGATCACAAGGCACGTTTTTGCGAGTAAACGCGCGCGCCGTGCGGAATATAAATCACACGCGGATCTCCCATACTGAATGTATGGGGATCGGCAAAACACCGCTGGCGCGTGAGACAGATACTTCATAGCAACAGTATGGGCCGAAACGAGTTCTGCGTGCGGCGCACGAGCGCCAAACAAAGACGCTATATCGTGAATACCCGCGCGTGCGACACGTCGCGTCGCGAGCGATTCGTTGTGCACGAGTCCGTCTTACAAACTCTTTGCCGTCTACCTAGAGTCAGCGCGCTGTCATGTGATGCTGATGGTGATGTCACATACCCGTTAGCGCCCGTATATTTAAAATGGGATATGGTTAGGTTTTGTGCTTTCTGTCACGTGATACTGTGAATTAAGTGGTGCCGATATTTGCCTAAGCGTTGGTTAAAGGTAAGGCTTTACAATCAGGTGATCCCGGGTTCAATTCCTACTTTTCAAATGCTTTTATTTTTATATATTTTTTTGAAGTATTTTTGGACTGTTTTCTTTTTGAAAGCTGCAGTAGTGTTGTGGTCTATGGGGTGTATTCATAAAGGTAGTAAAAATAAGTAAAAAAACTTGTTTGGATTTTTTTTTTTATTTTTTGCAACTGATTGAGTGTCTTGAGAATATTCATACTAGGTACGTACATATTAAAACGCAGGCGTTTAAGAAATTCGGAAGTCCCGATTTTAAAATAACATGACGGGAATGTGTTGGGAAATTTTGTATTTAAGTAGGTAGGTACTTAGCGCACTACCGGTCACTGAAGTCACCAGCCGCCACTGACTTCTAATGATAATTTACTATATATTACCCATTAATCCAGCATGCGAGAGAAAAGGACAGCAACAAAGACAGCTAATAGCACGTCATTGTCTTTAGTCCCATTTACATGCGTATACAGAACGCGCTTAGGTAACAGTCAGTCACTCCTTACTCGTGATATCGTGTAGACAGTCCGCTTGATCGCGTTGACGGAAAGGTAATATTTTCGCTGTGGTTAAATTATTGCAGTGAGCTTGAACTTTTTGACTGAACGATTAGTTCTGTACAGTAATTATGTGTTTGTGCTAACTAGAGTAATAATGATGGAAAGTCTGTGTACTAATTTAGATTTATACTTGATACTCAAAGACCATGGCTTGAAAAACAACGAACTTTTGTATGAAACAATAAGTAACGCGTTTTCTGTGAATTTGACACTCGAAAATCAATCGTATCTTCGCAATTACTCCAAAACATACTGCCACAATCTACATCAAGTCGGAAAGCGGAACAATTCTTCAACAAGAACATGAAATGACTACAATCGTCAATTCTATGGCCTAAGTGTGTGGAAAATATTATCAAAGGAACTCAGGTTAGTGATCAGATATCTACACAAATTGATTCCAAAGATAATGCTCCGTGTACTAGGAAATCTTCATGCGGGACCTCAACACAAATTGAATCTGAAGGAGTCGACCGGAATACGCCCATTGTGTTGCCTTCTACTTGCCAAATACCAAAACACATTAGCCCTAGAAAACCTTTCAGTGAAATAGGTCCTAAGGAAAAGAAACGAAGAACCGAACAAGTACGGCAAGACTATACATCCCCAGAGTTGGCTCTTGCTACTTCAATGCGGTTAAAAAGGGATATGACTCCCTTATTATATACCAACCCGGGTTAGTACCACCGCACTGAATGAAAGGTCGGTCGAAACGGCTAGGTAAATAGTTTGTGTTTTCCGTCTAGTTCAGTGTAGCCGGCACGACCGATAGGAAGCACTGACGTGGCACCAAGTTCACCCGGTGTTATGGGCTGACATCATGGATGTTGTAGGTGATGTAGCAAACCGTGACACGGTTTGCTACATTCAAGTCAAGTTTTTCAGCCACGTCCTGGTTTCCATTCGCTTTTAATTCTGGTTTCCAATTCTGGGGATGTATAGTCTTGCCTTACTTGTTCGGTTCTTCGTTTCTTTTCCTTAGGACCTATTTCACTGAATGGTTTTCTAGGGCTAATGTGTTTTGGTATTTGGCAAGTAGAAGGCAACACATTGGGCGTATTCAGGTCGACTCCTTCAGATTCAATTTATGTTGAGGTCCCGCATGAAGATTTACTAGTACCCGGACCATTATCTTTGGAATCAATTTGTGTAGATATCTGATCACTAACCTGAGGTCCTTTGATAACATTTTCCACACACTTAGGCCATAGAATTAACGATTGTAGTCATTTCATGTTCTTGTTGAAGAATTGTTCCCGCTTTCCGACTTGACTGCAGCCATCTTCTATGTAGATTATGGCAGTATGTTTTGCAGTAATTGCAAAGATCCGATTGATTTTCGAGTGTCAAATTCACAGAAAACGCGTTACTTATTGTTTCGTACAAAAGTTCGTTGTTTTTCAAACCATGATCATTGAGTATCAAGTATAAATCTAAATTAGTACACAGACTTTCCATCATTATTACTCTAGTTAGCACAAACACATAATTACTGTACAGAACTAATCGTTCAGTCAAAAAGTTCAAGCTCACTGCAATAATTTAACCACAGCGAAAATATTACCTTTCCGTCAACGCGATCAAGCGGACTGTCTACACGATATCACGAGTAAGGAGTGACTGACTGTTACCTAAGCGCGTTCTGTATACGCATGTAAATGGGACTAAAGACAATGACGTGCTATTAGCTGTCTTTGTTGCTGTCCTTTTCTCTCGCACCATGTATTAATGGGTAATATATAATAAATTCTCATTAGAAGTAATATTAATAATTCACAATGTACAATTACATATAAACAATTTGTTTACGCAGACAATGTGGTTCTTGAAGATTCTAAGAAATGTCGCTCTAATCCTCTCCTCATAGGTGATTCTTCGGACAATACGGAGATTCTTCGAAAAACCACTTTAAAAAAAGCACGCCTTGTTCTCAACCTGTGTAAAGCGGAGGGTGGCCGAATGGTTTGGGCATCGGCTTCTCATGCGAGAGGTCCGCGGTTCGAATCCGGTCGGCGTGTACCAATGAGTTTTTTCTGACGAAAAAATTTACGTGCATACCTACATCTGCTGCTTCACCGTTCGGGACCGGTGTAAAACTGTAGGCCCCTTCCCTTGCCCCTTACTAGGTGGTAGGCTCAAATTGTAGCCGGCTGGGTTGGTACCACCGTACTGGATGTAAGATGGCCGCATAGCAGCCTCGGTTGTGTTCTCCTCTAGTCCAGTATAGCCAGCAATCCAGGGAAGTCTCCGGTATGGCACCTACCTTCTCGGAGGTGATATTGGCTGGTCGGAGCATGCGCTTTGGCCCCTCTGACTCAGCCACCAATACCGGATTACATAAAAAAAAAAAATCTAGTGTCTGGTGTGGAATAAAGTAAGCTTTATTAATGAATTTTATTTAATTGATAATAATTTTAGCGCACAATTTCGAGCATTGTGCATTCGTATAGAAATAGGGGAATGGGTTCTTATTAATAATCTATAAACAATACAATGATATATTATGAGACTTTTGCAATAAATATATTTTTATGTTTCGCTCCATACATTGTAAACGAATAATGTAAAATATCTCCTAAAATATGCATCTAGGGAAAAAGAACCTAAGAACAAAAAGTTATGGCAATGGTAAGGAGAACACATTGGCATCATTAAAACTATAAAAAAATCAAATTGAGTTTCGCTTGGTGCAAAGTCCACTAGAGCTGTTTTTCGATCCAGTGTGCGGCGGCGGCCGCACGCGGGCGCCGGGCGCATGAGTATTTATGAGAGTTTACCTATCTATGATATACATCTTCCTGAAGATGTATATCATATTTTGACCGAATGTGCAAGGGGAAATTTAGTTAGGAAACATTTGAATTATGGGCGATTCTGTTTAGGTCCATATATAGATAATTTGGCTCATCCAGCATCCGAGGGTGCTGCGAAGTTGTATAAAATGTATAATGTTATTATGAAAGAAAGAGCTGCTCGCTCGAATTAGTTTGGTTAGTTTTTAAGTTGTTGCTGTCTATTATTTTATTGTGTTATGTTTGTTGTTGTATGAAGACGGTTGGCATTTTCATTTAATGAAACAAACCCTTTAAATAAATGAAAAAAAAATGGTTTGCATGTGATGTCATTTTCAGCAATAATTGTGCCTATAAGCTCTTTGCCTATAACAACCTGTGACAACAATGATGCCAACACAATTGCCAACAGAAAATTTTACAACAAGCCAGACATACAATCTTAATTCCCATAATTACTGCACTGTACCTACCTATCTATAAGACAAAAGGATATAAAGGCTTGAATTTTGAACTTCTTACAGAGACGTTCTAGATTCAGGATGAGGGAGTTGCTGGCCATATTTGTGAGTCAATCTTGTCTTGAATAAATTTATTGTTTCATTAAAAACTAAAAAAGTAATACGCTAAAATCTTGTCTTGTAATAGATACTGGGACATTATTACAAAAGTACACTTCGATAATGCGGAAAAAATCTAAAGAACCAAAGACGGAAAAAATAATAGGTGCATTATTGGTTATGCTTTCAGATTGTGATAGCGGTGGCGTGGCGAGCACAGGCCGCCGTCAACTGCACATCTGCCGGCCGCTTCGCCGAGACCAGCGACACCACCTGTCAGAACTACACTCTCTGCGTCCTCAACACCACCAGCGGCACCTACCTCGCCTACAACTACGTCTGTCCGACCACCTCCGTCTTCAACCCGAGCACCTCCCAGTGCACCGCCTCTGGCAACTACGTCTGCAACAACACCGATACCGACTCCAACAACTCCTCATCCGTCTGCACCGCCGACGGATACGTCGCCAATCCCAACTCTACCAACTGCACAGACTATATAGAATGCGTCGAAATCAACGGGAACTACACGGAGACAGATTACACCTGTCCAGATGGCACATACTTCAATCCGAACACAACTTTATGTGAGGCCGACTACAACTGCACCACAACTGATTCCTTCCCCTGCACCGCGGCCGGAAGGTTCGCCGATACGAGTGTGTCGGGCTGTCAGAACTACTTTCTGTGCGTGCTCACATCGAGCGACACCTACGTTCAGTACAACTACACCTGTCCGACATCGTCAGTCTTCAATCCGAACACTGCCGTCTGCACAACGAGTTACACCTGCACCACTTAGCGCTGGGGGAATCTCGTGTTATATTGTGGCAGGCGATTTATTTTGAATAGTGACTGTTAAAGTGTTGGTATTTTATTTGAATATTATATGTAGGTATATATGCAATTAAAATTAGCGTTAGAAATCAAGTGTAAGAATATAAATATGTCAAAAGCTCATCAATCGGTCACAAATAATATATTAAAAATTAAAATGTATTTAATTCATTTGTTATAAATCATAATAGGTACTTACATAAGTACTACTAGTAGTACTTACTATAGCTATAGAAAATAATCAAGAAGCAGTATTAGAAAAGTTCACTGAAAAAATATTCAGAATTACAGGCACAAGGTGCCTTTAAGAATAGGTTTAAATCTACACATAGTTTTTCAAGCAGGTATGTTTCCTATAGCGAGTTTTGTCCTTGGCGTCAATGAATTTGTCCTTCGCCTTGGGTCCCTCGCGATTTTGGGTCTCACTGAGCAGCATCCACGCAAGTCTCCTTGCCAGAAGCAGGCGATTGTTGCATTTACTGCCTTCAGTAACAGATTCAAGATAATTGAAATCATTCACAAATGGTACTATTTCCTCATTTTCTGACGATTTGTTTTTAATCGCCTTATTTGTGGGATAAAAGGTTCGAAAGTAGTTTTCCCTTGCTTTTGCTATTAGCGATGTTGGTGCTTTGTTCTTTGGTTTGTAAGCCGACTTTTCAAATTTCAAAATCTTTGGATCTCTGTATTCATCAACAGAATCTTTGTTGTCAAATTGATTATCACTCCTCTGAATGTCTCTGTCGTTGAATCGCTCTGGGAAGCTGGTGACGAAGAATGTGGTCTCGTTCAGGCGACGAACTTCGTATGACTTTTCAGCAAATGTATTTGAGACCTTATGGAGAAAAACAAGTGTAATGATAAACTCGGTCAAAAGCGTAAAGATAAAATGCATTACGGATGTAAATAAAATTTATGACATTTTGTGTCAATGTGACAGCTTTATTTTTAAAAAATTTCATGATTTATTTTTCATTCATAAAACACCTGACATAGATTACATGTTAAGAAATCACGTGGGAGGTAGGTAGGTGGAGGAGGTGGAAGGGATTTAGGGCAGGGGGAGGTAGTAGAGGCGGGGGAGGGGTGTAAGATGGGCGGGAGAGGGGGAGGGGAGGTTACGAGAGGGGCGAAGAAGGTGGGGAAGGGGTGAGGGAGGGAGGGGGAAGCGGCGTGGAAGAGATGGTTAAACGAGGGCTGAGGGAGGGTGGGATAGAATTGGCGGAGGGAGGGAGGTGAGTGAGGGGGAGGGAAGGGAGAGGGGAGATAGGAAGGTAGGAGCGAGGAAGGCGAAGGAGGAGGAAGGGAGGGAAGAGAGGCGGGATAGGGGAGGGGGGAGGGGGAAGGGTAGTAAGTAGGGTGGAGGTGAGAGGGAGAAGGGAGCGCGGAGGAGGGAGGGAGTGGGGGCGGGGAAAGAGGGAGACAGCGAAGCGTGAGGGGCAGGGGAGGGAGGGGAAGCATAGGAGGAAGGGAGAGAGGGATTGATAGAAGGTTCAGGGAGAGAGAGAGAGAGAGAGAATACAGGAGAAGCGATAGTTTATTTATAATATTTGCGTGTAAATCGGATTT
This sequence comes from Nematopogon swammerdamellus, assembly GCA_946902875.1. NCBI lineage: Eukaryota > Metazoa > Arthropoda > Insecta > Lepidoptera > Adelidae > Nematopogon > Nematopogon swammerdamellus. Next base: position 7,942,410 of record OX336337.1, read on the forward strand.
GCTATTAAACCGAGTTTACCGCGGACGAAGCCGCGGGTAAAAGCTAGCGCAATATAAATTATATTTAAGTATATAGTATAAATTATAGTAAAGTATTTACTTAAGGAAAAGACACTTCAAATTTTATCTTAAAAAATTCACAGATTTCGTGCCTCACACCCTCACACGACTATCGAGCACATTGAAAATGAATGTACGGAATTCGAAAAAATATTGTCGCTGAGCGACAAGAGAAAGTCGGGATAAGGAAAAGGTTAGTTGGGGTCTGATGATGGAGCCGGAAGGAAGCCATAGGAACTCCTAAACTACACATGATAAGCCCATCTTGTTTGGGCTCGTTGGATTTGTCTTCGCAAGTACTCTAGTCATATGTTATTTCCAGGGTCCTGATGATGTAGCCGGAAGGAAGCCATAGGAACTCCTAAACTACACATGATAAATCCACCATATTTGGGCTCGTTGGTTATACTTAGGAATATAGGAATATAGGTTAGGTTAGAAGATGCGTCGCGTATTTTATTCTTATACATATTCTTATCTTCTATATCCTTATATTATATTTTTATATTAGATATTTATTAATTTGTTACTTTAGTTAGACACTAGCTTTTGCCCGCGGCTTCGCTCGCGTGAAATTCGTATTCCAAAGAAGAATGTAAGTAACTGAGGGCGAGGCCGAAGGCCGAGCTGCTTTCAGGTAAACGTTAAACCTTTCTCAAATAAAGGAAGTAAGTAAGGGCGAGGCCGAAGGCCGAGCTGCGTTCAGGAAGACGATAAACCTTCTGGAAGAAAGGAAGGAACTAAGTGCGAGGCCGAAGGCCGAGCTGCGTTCAGGTAAACCAAAAACACTCTTCCGCCTTCGGGCCTCGCCCTTAAAGACTTCCTTTCTTCGATAGAATATAATATCGTTTACTCAATCTATTTATTTCATAAAAATAAAAAAGTAATATTAATAACTAAAGAATTAAAACCTACCTAACAAACATTAAAATAACTATCAAAACGGGCATTTTCAAATGTTCTTAGAGCACTTGCGGCATTACCCCGCTGGATGGCAAGGCTTACCCTTTGAATGAAGTACATAAGCCCTTGTTGGCGGGACACCAGTTGCGTCAACCAGCAGAGGCCCAAGCCTCTTTTGGCTTCACTGCTCCACGGACCGAGGGTTTCCACCGCAAACGCAACAAATTCGAAATCCTTAATTATATTTCTATATTTGTTGCGTTTGAGGCTTTCCGCCCCAGCCTCGGCCGCGCCAGCCGTTCTTGAAGATGTCCTAACGTGACTTGGAGCCAATGTGAGAACACAAGTGACGTCCCACACCATAGAACTACCCTTAGTTCATGGCACTAAGGTGATAGCATCGGGCCTCTTGCCATCTAGCCGGGAATAATCGCGAGGTTCTAGGATGCACGGTATATTTGCCGTCAGAAGCGTGGACTTTATAATAAAATTTAAATTAAATTAACTCAATCTTAATATTAATTAACTGTATTCGAGGTGGTTTAGCTTCTTCGTGAACGCAGCTCGGCCTTCGGCCTCGCCCTTAGTTACTTGCTTTCTTTGAGATGGTTTATCATTTGTCAGAACATAGCTCGGCCTTCGGCCTCGTCTTAGTTACTTACTTTCTTCAAAAATGTTTATCTTCTTCCTGAACGCAGCTCGGCCTACGGCCTCGCCCTTAGTTACTTGCTTTCTTCGAGATGGTTTATGGTCTTCCCGAATAGAGCACGGCCTTCGGCCTCGCCCTTAGTTACTTACTTTCTTCAAGATGGTTTAGCTTCTTCCTGAACGCAGCTCGGCCTTCGGCCTCGCCCTTAGTTACTTGCTTTCTTCGAGATGGTTTTTCAATTATCAGAACGTAGCTCGGCCTTCGGCCTCGCCTTAGTTACTTACTTTCTTCAAAATGGTTTAGCTTCTTCCTGAACGCAGCTCGGCCTTCGGTCTCGCCCTTAGTTACTTGCTTTCTTCGAGATGGTTTTTCAATTATCCGAACGTAGCTCGGCCTTCGGGCTCGCCTTAGTTACTTACTTTCTTCAAGATGGTTTAGCTTCTTCCTGAACGCAGCTCGGCCTGCGGCCTCGCCCATAGTTACTTACTTTCTTCGAGAAGGTTTATGGTCTTCCAGAATAGAGCTCGGCCTTCGGCCTCGCCCTTAGTTACTTACTTTCTTCAAGAATGTTTTTCTTCTTCCTGAACTCAGCTCCGCCTTCCGCCTCGTCCTTAGTTACTTTCATCGAGAAAGAATATCGTTTACGTGAGCGCAGAACCGCCTTCGGGCCCGCCTTTAGTTACTTACTTTCTTTTTTTGAAATACGAATTTCACGTGAGCGAAGCCGCTGGCAACAGATATATAAATTTTATTGCACCAATGACAGCGACATAACTTCGACTTTCAATAATTTTTTTTATTTATCAAACAATTTATCCCCGGCCAGCTCACGTCGAGATGACAGTTCTCCGTTGTCAACATGACATTTAAAATTGTTTTTACCATTACTTTGGATTACGTGATTTTTATTATATTTTTTAATTTTTAATTATTATGTTAATCCGGGATATACACTGTCACTATGAAAAGTTTCGTCAAATTCCGTTCAGTGGTTTTTGCGAGATGCGCGTACTAATAGACATTTTTGCATTTAAGATTTTATTATATGTATAGAAAGAATAGATATGTATAGACTATTGTGTTCAAGTTATAAAAAAGAAGAACTGTCATTTTCGTTTTATCTACTTATTTTTAAATTTCGAATGAATATTTTATTGAAATTGTATTTGCTGCCAGTTCTCAAGATATAATTATGTACTTTGGACTACGTGATTTTAAACGCGCAATAATGTTTATAATTTGTTTAATTATTTTTTATTTTTTGATATTTTTTTTACGTATTATCCTAACCCGGCATATAAACTGCTACTATACAAAGTTTCGTCTAATTCCGTTCAGTGGTTTTTGCGTGATGCGCGTATAGACAAACAAACAAACAAACAAACAAAAATTTTAAAAACGTTCTAACATGTTCAGTATCTCATTTTAAGCTTATCTTATATATATATTTTTATATATAATTTATCTATATATTTATATATTTTACCTATATATTTTATCTCGTAAAGGGAAGAAAGTCTGTACATTGAATGTATTCAGAAAAAAACTAACCAGGGTGGGTTAGTTTTTTTCTGAATACATTCAATGTACAGACTTTCTTACCTTTACGATTTTATTATATGTATAGATAATGTCAAGCTTATTTCTTTTTCTGTCTAAATTTTAGTTTACATTTTATAAACTGCTTCTGTCTTTGAAAAATAATAAAAAATATATAAATGTAATATTTTATTTTTATTTTGTTGAATTCATTTTCAATGCGACGCATCTTCTAACCTAACCTATATTCCTATATTCCTATATCCAACGAGCCCAAATATGGTGGATTTATCATGTGTAGTTTAGGAGTTCCTATGGCTTCCTTCCGGCTCCATCATCAGAACCCTGGAAATAACATATGACTAGAGTACTTGCGAAGACAAATCCAACGAGCCCAAACAAGATGGGCTTATCATGTGTAGTTTAGGAGTTCCTATGGCTTCATTCCGGCTCCATCATCAGGACCCTGGACATCATATATGACAAGAGTACTTGCGAAGACAAATCCAACGAGCCCAAACACGATGGGCTTATCATGTGTAGTTTAGGAGTTCCTATGGCTTCCTTCCGGCTCCATCATCAGACCCCAACTAACCTTTTCCTTATCCCGACTTTCTCGTGTCGCTCAGCGACAATATTTTTTCGAATTCCGTAGATTCATTTCCAATGTGCTCGATAGTCGTGTGGGGCACGAAATCTGTGAATTTATTTTTTCAAAAAGGTTGAGCTACAGGGCAAACCACAGAGCATCAAATACCGCGCGCGCCTCCTAGAGGCGAAAGTAATAATAATATTTGAAACCCAATAACCGTACGCAGAGCTGTTAGCGCTTCGTATGTGTGTGTTAGTATTGACACTACACACAAAGAGGAGGAAGTAAGCCACACGCACAAAACAAATGCACACGCACAACACACATATGTAAGTCATAGGCCACGCCCACAGGCTTCAACGGCGTTGTAGGGAAATCGCGCTCAGGGCGGCGTCTCTAGGTGGGGGCGCGCGCGGTATTCGATGTTCTGTGGGGCAAACCCTTAACCCTATCGTCTTTGTTTTAGGGTCAAATTGTAGCTGACTAAATTGTCCAGAGCATTTTTTCTCAAATTTTTGATATCATTCTTCGTTTCTAAAATATTGAGCGCCAAAATAAAAAAATCGGAAAGAATTGAATAATTTTTTCACTATTTCGGCCATAACTTTTTTCGTTTTTTACTTTCTCGAATAATTCTTTTTGCACCTTACAGCTCTCATGAATACGCGTCTTTTGACCCTTTCTTGAATATCATATCTTCACAACTCACCGAGATATAAGGCGATCGCACTTTTTCGTGAAATCGGGGCCTATACTGGAACGAACCAAAAGACATTTTCAATGTCAAAATACATTCATAGACGTAGTGGAGCGTAAATTCACGGGGAGATTATTCCAGAGCTGAGCTGTTTGTACTGTGAATACCGGACTACTATCGAATATCGTACTAAAAGGACTCTCCGTTAAGTACGAACTTGAGTGAGCCGATATTCTATGATAATGTTATGGAATAACAATAAATCCACCAAATTCAGCGGGTTACTCTACAAATTAAGCTTTATAACTGACAACTGTCAAATTAGTATTTAAAAATCCTTCACTCCCCAATTATTTTTTCCGTCCGCGCCATTTTCTAGCCCGACGGAAACGCAGAAAAGGGCGTCAGCAGTTCCGCTCTTATTAAGGCCCAATTACACTAAAATCAATCGGACTCACGCAGCCGCAAGCTGTCGAGATCTTAATCGAATATCATAGTAAAAAGTGAGTGAAGCCGGTGCGCGCACAGACAATGGCGCTCGAGATCTCCCATCTCGTGGTATCAAGGCCAAAGTCTCTTCGATTACCTCCCACGAAGTAACAAACTTGCAGTTCTAGGCAATACTGGACTTAACGTCATTATAATAAAGCTGATTGTTTAAAAGTAATAGAGGTGGAGTTGCGTCGGCCTGTCGACGTAGACGCGACGGTCTGGGAATGACCCAGATCTCGCCATATTGTCTCACCCCCTCAACTTGTAGAGGCGACGACGATGGTGGCGGCGGCGCCTGTGCACAGCGCAATGTACACACAGCTAATTACTACTTCCGCAAGCGATCGCAGTGAGAGCACGCAAGCCTTTTGCATTAGAAAATAACCCAATTTATCACTATAAACTTTTCCTTTAGCGCTTACTCGGCTGTAACATACAAATCAGGAATCGGTTTACAATAATTTCTCTGTAAGATATCTAATAAGAATCTATGAGTGCGTGGTGTCGACACACACACACAAATGAATCGTTTTGAAATGCATACACACATACATACGTACCATCAAGCTTTATCCCGATAATTGTGGTAATCAGAGTAATCGGTATTTTGCTGCACGAACAGCACAAGGAACACCGACCATCACGTTTAGTAAAATATTAGGACAATATAATTATCTATAATAAATTATCGCCGCATTTTGAACTTTTAATTACAATTTTCGAGATTTGTTGAATGAAAATCCGGCAACTGAAAGAAATGGCAAACGAAAATTTATACATGTTAAGTATATTATATAATATGATCGAAACATGAATTTCGTAAAAAAATTTAATCAATTACAACAGTACACATTTTACATAGTAGGTATCTCATAAGCAGACCCGTGAGCTGTAACCTGACTCGTAAACCAAAATAGAATTATCACATTCAACTGACAACTTCGGTCTAGAAAACCCGCGTGTTGAAGAACCGTTTCACTACTCATGGCTCTACCAAGCCATTCAGACTACCGCACGGTAATGAGTGGCGGTCCTGAGCGAATACGCCTAACATTTAATGCGAGCGAAGCCTATTTGCTAAGACAAAATCTTCGTTCAGATTAGATTCCTACCATATCAGTGATGATAGGTTACCATGTGGTAGTTTGAACGGCCGGTATTAGGGCGACGGATAGTGAAACGGTTCTAACACGTGTGTGTTCTAAACCAGGTTTTCCTAAATTGGGGGCCAATGACATGAGTGCAGGTGCGGATTGTCAGAGTGCAATTTGAGCCTACCACCTAGTAAGGGGCAACTTACAATTTTACACCGGTTCCGAACGGTGAAGCAGCAGGTGTAGGTATGCATGTAAATTTTTCCGCCAGAAAAAACGCATTGATACACGCCGGCCGGATTCGAACCTCGGACTCTCGCAAGAGAAGCCGACGTCCAGACCATAGAGTACAACCGAAGGTACCACGTTTGGTACGATGTCAGAGAGGCTCATTCCGAGCTCAGAAGGCTTTCATACTTTACTCTACTTTCGATTGGCCGGCGGCGGCGTGGCGGCGAGATGTGTGCACAGGCTTCAAATGTCTCCGGTACTCTTGTGTCACCGGCGGCGCACGCGCAAGTCAGCATGCAAATGTAGAAATTATTCACACGCAATCTACAGTCTCGCTATCAACATTATTCGAGATGCACGACATGCTATAGCTGTAGCAGCACAGCCAACTCCGGCTTTGAGCTCACAAATGCTTGAGTTTAGAAGTGAAACTGTAAGGATTGGAAATCGTTTATGTAATAGACGTAATCTGGTGTTATCAATAGTCATACTAGGCACTCATTAATTTGATTTACATATAAAAATTTAAATTAAAAAAAATAGCTTCTCTTATATGAGAATTTATATAAGAGAAGAGGTGGGAAGAGAGAGGAGCGAGGGAGAGAATATTCTCTCCCTCGCTCCTCTCTCTTCCCCTCCCTTCCCTCCACCCCTCCAACCCCCTTCCATGCGTGCTTCTCTCCCCTCTCCATCACTCTCTACTCCTTGGTCCCCTCCCCCTTTCCTCCCTCCCCACTTTTCCCCTCCTTCACCTCTACCTTCTCCTTATCCTTCCTTATTTATCCCTTCCCCCTCCCGCCCCTTACCCTCTCCACTCTGCTCACCCCCCGCCCTACCGCCCCTCTCCCTCTCCGAACCTTCCCTCCCCTCCCACGCTCCTCATTTCCCTCCCATGATTTCTCCTCTCCTCTATTTCCCCTCCCGCCCTTTTTTACCTCTCCTCTCCTTCTCCTTCACAACCACATGTTAGCGTAATCGGAACTGCATTTTATCTGAATAGCCTATGCTATGTCACGTACACGTATAGCTAAATGACACACTACTACTAAGTTTCGTCAAATTCGGAAGTTTGTTTTAAGAGTTCTGGAGGAATATACATACACGCATACATACATACACACAGAAAAGATTAGCTATACCTACTCTTTATTCTATGTATATAACATCGCTTCTACCAAACTAATACTCCAATGCAACTCAACAGAACTGCTAACGCCATCTATTATTACCATTCGACACTACATTCCGTTCATACTATACTTTATTTGATACTTCTCAGCCCTAAGGTTATATAGCGTGATGGTATAAAGCCTATAGTGAGCCTCAAAAACTACTCTTTACATTGGTGGAAACAGCATCAAAATCTGTTAAGTTGTTCCGGAGTTTACCTGAAACATACATACATACATACAGACAGACGTTCCCTTTTATAATAAGTAGAGATAGAGAAGAGATAGAGATAGAGAAGAAGAAGAGAAGAAGAGATAGAGAAGATAGAGATAGAGATACAGAAGAAGATAGAAAAAATAGAAGAAGATGAGATAGAGAAGAGATAGAGATAGAGTTAGAGAGTAGAGATAGAGATTATAAAAATATATCATTTTTAGGTTTCGCCTGTCTGTTCGTCCGTCCGTCTGTATCTTTGAAAACGTAATATCTAGCCGGTTTAAATTTTCACAGAATATGTGTTATTTTGGCGGATATAAGAACTATTGATAAAGAAATTCAAATGTGAAAAATTTTCATAACACGTACAAGAAACGTGTTTTTTGAACGTTTTTTTTTTGTTCTGTGGAAACCTCGGTCTGCGAGTCCAACTCGCACTTTTTTACATTAGCGGTCCGATGTGATCCAAAACTGGCATCATATAAACTAAAATATGTCGATCATGTAGAAATATTTACATTGAATATGTGCCAAGGAATGCATTTATGTATGCAGTTCAAGTATCAGCATGCAACACGGCTCTATTATGCGTGGTCTGGCAGCTAACTCTACAAATGACCACTTGCATATAAAACGAAGGGCAGAAACTATTTCCCAACTTACTACAAAAGGCTTTTATTGATGGCGCCCATACGCTGCACTGTCGTGCAATAATATAAAATGCAAAGAGTTCAAAACAATAGCACTGACATGGTACAGCATGATGTCAGTCAGTCAATCAGTCAGTCAGCGTGTAAGCGTCCACTGCTGGACATACGCCTCTCCAATTTTCCTCCAGTCCTCCCGGCCTTCAGCGGTACGGAACCACTGCTTTCCGCCGACGTACTTGATGTCGTCGTCCCACCTGGCGGGTGGTCTTCCCACACTCCGTTTTCCTGTCCACGGCCGCCAGTGTAGGACGCGGTTACTCCAACGGTCGTCGTCTCTTCGGCTGAAGTGCCCAGCCCATTGCCACTTGAGCTTAGCCACCCGGTATCCAATATCGACTACTTTGGTGCGTCGGCGGATTGCCTCGTTACGCACCATATCACGTAGCGTTATTCCCAGCATGGCTCGCTCCATTGCTCGCTGGGCAACTTTCAACCTTTGGGCAACACCGACCGTCAGCGTCCACGTTTCACACCCGTACGTCATAACCGGCATGATGTAATGGGTAGAAATTACAGGTGAAGCAGGTGAACTTCGGCGGTGAATAAATCGAAGGATAACCTTCTCGGAGGTGATATTCGCTGGTCGGAGCATGTTACTTGGCCCCCCGGGTTAACCCATCCATACCGGTTTACATAAAAAATTTCAAACTCCATTAAAAACGGATGGTAGTAGTTTTTTTGTGTGTGGTTTAGTGTACTGTAACTGTAAGAATTCTTCTTCTCCCTTTTTGTCTGGTTTTTGTGTGTATGTTTAAGTTAGGGTATATGTTTAGAATATTGCTTGTGTTGTGTACTTGGGCCTGACTTAAAATCGGCGTCCCTCGCACCAGCTTCCGGGCTTTGTGGTGAGGGACTAAGGCTGTGTCACGTCCAATTTGTCTTGTCTGTTGTGTTTTATTTTCCTTTGTATCTATTGTATGTATTATATTGTATTGAACGAGACAAATAAAAATACATTTCATTTCATTTCATCCAGTGCTTACAATTTACTTTGTCCCAAACCCAACGTTATCCGCATGTGCACACAATTATCATCGGACGGCTCGTAACACGCGTACGTAACGTTTAAGCTAAAATGAATTCGCATGCGTACTCATTGTACTCATGCGAAATCACAAGTGAGACACGTGACAGGGACAGACATATATTTGCACCGTGTGCCAAATAAGATTCCGAATACTAAAAGGGGTAATTCTGTATATGAAACTGAAGAACGTTTGTTCTACGAATTTTTGGGACTAACATCTTTCGATCTATCCATACATTTGGTAGTCAGGTCAAAATTCCAAATGTATGGAGACATCAAACAATTTTATACCAAAATAATTTTTTTATAATAAAAAAAGTGTTCAGTATCACGTAGACTGATCAGTATCACGTACACTGATCAGTATCACGTACACCGTCACGTACCTTATTTTTATCACGATTTATGTCGTCTTCGTTTACACTATTTGTGTGCACTTTTCATGTGCCCGACGAGTTGATCCTATACTTTTGAATTCTTTGATTGTGAGAGTGGCCAAGACGCGGTCAGCATATCCAGCGCTGGAGCTTGCGAAAGCGAAGCTGCTTTACATGTGGACTCAGTATATTGCAGAAAACCGTCAGTTTCACCAAATAAACGAAGCGGATACCGCTTGAATGATAAACAATGAGAATGCAACATGAAATCTACAAATAAAAGGATCGGAGAAAGCTTCAAAATGAAATTCAGCATAAAATGTAGCCATAACATCAAGTAACAACCATTGAAAATTCTATTTGAATCTGAATATCTTTCCAACCAAAAGTTATGAGCAAATATAGCTTGTGATAAATTTAAGAAACTAAACTTTTTTGTGCGTTTATTTTTTTTTATAAAGTTTCGTCAATTATTTTTAAAAACAATGTCAACATAACTATATACATAGATATATGGGAGAATCACATTCTCAATTCAGTAATATACCTATGTAATATATAGTAATATACCTATGTAATGTAATATAAAATAAAACATTTATTGCCATTACCATACGTACATTAGAAAATAATAATATGCAAAATAAAAAAAAAACAATAGCAAAATGGCTAGACACAACTTGTTGCTAGTCTGACGTACATTTAAATCGCTACAGTTGATTTTAAGTCTAGCCTTAATACAGGTGACATATAAACAAAACAGTATACAAATCACGTAACAAACAATAATATTATAAACAACCAAAAAACAAGTAGCAAACCATATTAATACAATAACACAAGAACAAAACAAACAATTAAATACAAATCACTAAGAAAACCAAGACATAATGACGTACCCGAATAATTTGACGCACACAGATCGTTATAGTTAAAAACACTGAATTGGGAATAGGCCTATTCCCAATTCAGTGTTTAAAAATTATTTAGTTTTGTAATGTAAACTTGGGAGCATACAATGTCTTTGGGAGCATATTATATTTGATATATTTGCTAACCATACTGATCTGTCAAAATCTTTGATAAATCGATCCTTGTCGTGATTCAACAAATTAATCATGCGAGAGAGAGCGCTCGTTATGTAGTTTTGTATTACCTGAATGTAGTAACTGATGTTCATAATGTAACCGAAGCTATGATGTTGCAGTTCTGAAAGAATGCACCTGACAATTTTGTAACATAAAAAGCTAGGCAGACAAAATAATGCAAAATATTAAAATAATTCTAAAGACTGAGTTCGTAACGTTTTCTTGGAGGACCATGATTTTTTAGTAAAAAGCGTGACCGCCACCCATGTGTCTAACGACGCTCATGAAAATTCTGTCGTATGTTGCTGAGAAGTTTGCAAAATTATTGGAATATTCGCTGAACAATGAACGAGCAACGTTCATAGGATTCTTTCAAACAGAGTCTGTCCATTCCCGTTCTGTTTTGTTTGGGTAGCATCGTGTCTTTTCCGATTTTGTTTAGTTTCCGTACTTACATTTATTAGGACAGGATTGTGGTGACCGAACGATGGCTAAATCTCCAATTTCAATAGATTTAAATAAAACCGGTCAAGTGCGAGTCGGACTCGCGCACCGAGGTTTCAGTACCGCCACGTAATTGGATATTAGTACTAAAAATGTACTCGCTTTTTAATTTCTTCATTAGAAATATAAAAAGCCTAATAAATAAATGTTTTCTCTTCATTTTCGGCTTTGCTTTTATCTAATGAAGAAATATTAATGAACACATACGTGTGACGAAAAGAGAGCCCTCTCAGCTGACTGACTAGGTGAGACAGCGAAGCTGAGTTTCAATGGCTCCCCTTTCCAACCAAGGACAAAACTAAAAACAAGCAAATTTACAAACATGATATTAACAGATACAAATAATAATTATAACTAACTAACAGCCCACAATTTTGTGTGAGGGTGACTGTGTGTGAGTGAATGTAGGATGTGTGAGGGATAGGATGTTTGCGTTATGTGTCCGAGAGAGTAGTACCTACCTACAATTTACTTTTGCACAGAGGAAGATAATTTTTATAGCACTTGAGAATTATATCTACCTTCGATTCTATCTGTATTACTTCGCTATGTGCTATATATATATTCTATGGACCTACGTACATAGTTTCTTGAAAAATAGTGTGAAAAATGTAAACGTATACCTACACCCACCTACATGCATGAATATGCGTGACATTTTATGTATTTGATAGAGTAAATGTCGATTGCGTGACTGCTGTCTCGCGGATTGGTTTCACCTCATCGTACAAGTGGAAGCGATGAGTCGGCTAATTTAACAAACGCTTTGAAGTGCGTTTACCTCACACTCGACCGACCGTGCAAGCGCCATAACAGTCAAGCGAACACGACCACATTAATGACAATAAGATAATTTATTTATTATACTAGTTCGATTTTTAAATGTCAAGTTGGAAAATTTTGGAAAAATTGTTTTTATCTAGCGTTCGCTCTCTTGAAATATGAAGAGTAGGTAATACTTAGTCGTAATGGCAAATTTTAGATTGGATAGTAACGACCAGAAGATTAGACTGGCATCAAACAGTTTTTAATGTGCAATATAAAAAAAACGTATATATAGTATGTTTTAATATGTGGGTTTGTGTTTGGATACATTAGTTTTTAAAACGTTTTTTATTTTATGTAACATTAAAATAGATTTTCAGTATTTTTATTCTAATGTCTAATCTGTTCTGTGCTTTTAGTTCTAATATTTTAATATTTTATTTCTTTATTAACACATTATCTTAAAACTAATTTTGTACATAATAAAAACCTAACATTAAAAACATATACAAAATTAACCTTATTTTAATATTTATTATTATTATTGCTTTTAATGTTTGAAATGTATGAAATAGTGCTTAATACATTGTTTCTTTTTTTAGTGTTTTATTTTAGTTTCATTAACGTTTTATTGTTTTCAATGTGTTGTTGAGTGTTTTTTAACACGTTGAATATTAAATATGTTGAGCTTTTTCAATCTGTATATTATGTTCATAATGTTAATGTTTTGTATTGTTTTGTATACTTAGTTGTATTTTTATTTTCTAACATTGTAATATTAGGTAATATTTATTTTTGTAAAACTTGAGCCGCTGAAATATGGTCGGTCGAAATACGCTCGGTTTAATAACAGTGTCTCAAATGAGCTGTTTCCATTTCAACGTCCTCGTGTGTAATGATGTAAAATTATTGTGTTGTACGGTCAATTACTGATGGTGAACAAATAAATTTCTTTCTTTCTAAATAATTCATACTGGCAGAATTAAATGCCTGCATAACAATGAGTTACCGACAAGTTGTTAATAAAGCGATGATTGATAAATGTACAATGTACTGTATGACTGCACTCGAGGAAGGAGCGGTGTCCGCGTGCGTAGCGTATGTGCATTCATTTGAATTGCAATTAGTGCAGTTGAAGTATGCAAAAGTAATTAATTAAAAGTGTTACGTGTTTACTTCCAGTCAAATGTTACAATATCGTATCGACTTCCGCAAAATTCTGAAACGACGATTAACGTAATATGCATAATGTTCCTTGTGTCCAGTAGTTAACGTAAGGCGACCACTTGATGTATCCGCTGAGTATTGAGAAGCGCCGGAACTAAAAGTTATTGCCAATTATTCGCTTATTTTATACTCGCGGTAGAGTCGGTTTAATAGCAAATCCGATTTAAACGCAACATGACAATAAACGATCGCTTCTCTTATATTCTCTCTCTCTCTCTCTCCCGTCCATACTATACTTTCTTTGATACTGCTCAACCCTAAGGCTATTTAGCGTGATGGTATATAGCCTATAGTATGATGGTATAGATAGAGCTTCAAAAACTACTTTTCCGTTGGTGCGAACCGCATTAAAATATGTTAAGTGGTTCCAGAGTTTACCTGAAACATACATACATACATACAGACAGGCGTTCCCTTTTATAAGAATTAGAGATAGAGATCGAGAATAGAGATAGAGATAGAGGTAAGCATTATTTAGAAAAACACTGTATAGAGTGACCAAAATAGGTTTACATAAAAAAAGATACTCGTAATAAAATACAAAGAACATAACCATGTTCTTTGTGTTCAAGTTATCAGTCAAGTTATTAATAAAATTTGAGTTTATGCACATAAACAATTTGAATCATCAAAGTCAGCAGAATTTTTATTTACAGTAAGAACAAAATTCACTTATGTAACATATAAAATGGATTGTCTAAGAGAAATATTTTCAGCTGACCCTGGAAAACATTGTCACTATTTATAGATTTAATTTTATCAGGAACATTTTCGTACAATTTTGGTCCAATGACGTCAGGGTCTTTTTCAGTCATCACCGATTTATGCGCAACAGATTTTTCTCTCTATGTGTCTGTATATGTGAATTAAATGTACGTAACCCCAGACATTTTCTGAATGTTTCCAGAGATGACTCACAGAAGGCGCGATGAGCCTAGACATTCCTTACATTCAGTCAGACCATTACATTGTAATCGATGGGCGAGCGTAACGAACGACTATTAAAAAAAAACTCTACATCCTTATACCCGCATTGCGCAAGGGGCGGGTGGCCGAGTGGTTTGGGCATCGGCTTCTCATGCGAAAGGTCCACGGTTCGAATCCGGTCGGCGCGGCGTGTACCAATGAGTTTTTTTCTAAGGAAAAAATTTACGTGCATACCTACACAGTACACCTGGTGCTTCACGATTCGGAACCGGTGTAAACTGTAGGTCTCTTCCCTCGCCCCTTACTAGGTGGTAGGCTCAAATTATAGCCGACTGGGTTGGTATCACCGTACTGGATGTAAGATGGCCGCATAGAAGCCTCGGTTGTGTTCTCCTCTAGTCCAGTATAGCCAGCAATCCAGGAAAGTCTCCGGTATGGCACATACCTTCTCGGAGGTGATATTGGCTGATCGGAGCATGCGCTTTGGCCCCTCCGACTCAACCACCTATACCGGATTACATACAATAAAACATCATACCCGGGTAGAAAAATTAAAACAAAATACTTCGTACAAAACTTTGTATTGACAAAAAGTTACAAATTATTTGTAAGTACCTAAATGCGAAATAATTAAACATATTTGCTCGTGGATTTCTGGCAATTATGTATATTAGATTTTTTTCATATTGTATTGCAAATTAAATTGCAGTTTTAATTTTATTTAAAAAGGTCTGCAATCTCAAAAATGTATGCATTGGCACTCAAAAAAGTTGAAGTTCGGTTTAAAGCCCGTTCTAAAGTTACCAAGATTACACACGTCAACAACAATTGTTGCCAGCTTGGATTACCTACCTTACCTACATCCAACCCTAAAAATATACTATATTTATATAAAGGTAAAATTAAGCTAGTTTCGAGTTCCAAATGAACAGACAAACAAACAGACGTTTACTTTAAAACCATGCGATAGATACAGCCAGATAACTGCCGTGCGGGTACAGTCCGGCTTGGGTGCGTCCCATCATCTCACTTTCGTCGATCGAATGCCGCATCCTCCCCGGTGTAAATGGGTTAGCAGGTATAAGATGTGTTGTCGGGGGAGGCGACGAGGCTCCGTCCGCCTGCGCCGGCGCTGTCTCGGCGCGATCATTCGCTTTTTGCCCACCTTTCTACCCGCGCGCGGGCTCCGCGTATTGTCTCTCAGCATTTCTCTAGTCGTGGGAACGCGAGGTGCTTTTTCGACGTCGAAGCGCTGCAGTG
The DNA here is from genome assembly GCA_946902875.1 of Nematopogon swammerdamellus. Classification (NCBI taxonomy): domain Eukaryota; kingdom Metazoa; phylum Arthropoda; class Insecta; order Lepidoptera; family Adelidae; genus Nematopogon; species Nematopogon swammerdamellus. The sequence continues at coordinate 7,957,938 of OX336337.1, forward strand.
GAGTCAGACAGACAGACACATGGCGCATGCACAGTAGCACTCTGGGAGAGTCGATGGTGGTGATATATGGTGTTTTTGTGGTAAAATAATAATGGTGATTTTGAACTGAATTCTGTGAATTTGTTTGTGTTATCAACTGGAAAGAGAGAAATGTATATACGACAATAATATTGAAAGTGAACAAGGATGTAACGGTGGAACTCTCTGGATAGTCTCAGTGAGTGACAATATGGTTTGAATAGGACCATATAGAATAGTGTGTGAAAGATCTTTGCTGATCACCGAGTGACCATGGATCTCATGATGGTGAGTTTAAATCTTATTGACAAGCAAGTGTAGTGTCCTTAACACTAGAGGAAATATGAATGGAGAAGCAAAGATAACGATGTAAATAGACTGACAAAATGTAGACCAAAATATATAGATAGTAATTACAGTATCGACTGCCGTTCCTGATCTTAAGCACACCTGGGCGCTGTCAGAACTTGGATTGGTGACCGTTTGACCATTGGAGACTGACCGTCGTTCGGATTCCACGTAAAACTGTAGTTCCCTTCCCTTCTCACCTTACTAGGTGGTATGGTTCAACCCGCCCGGCTGATACCACGGCACTGAATGGAAGTTCGATCGAAGGCGCTGTGTAAATAGTTCGTGTTTTCTGTTCAGTTCAGTTAGCCGGCACGACCAAAGGGAAGCATTGACGTGGCACCTAGTTCATCAAGGTGTTATGGGCTGACATCCGGATGTTGAAAGTGATGTAGTCAACCGGGTCAGTTTTGTTAAAGAAACTTTAGCCCTGTAATAAGGTGCATAGGCGGAGTCATCCCTTGTAGACATTTCATTCAGGCCAACTGGTATAGACGTAAGATGCAAACGGTTACTTATATATTACGTTATTAAAATGTGTATTTCACGCTTAGTGCCTATATTATAATTTCACTTAAAATAAAATAAACCTAAACCTGAACTTATAAATAAAAAATATCTTCCAGTTCAGCCATGGTAGCCATGGTCCCTGGGATGCTTATAGCGTTCCCTCTTTGAATTTCCAGGCTTATGCGGCGTATGAAGAAAGCCTTGGTATACACGTCCACGCCTCCTCTTTGCAGTTGGTTTCAGCAAAAGCTAGTGTGCCCGGTGACCACGCACCGAGGATTTGAACCGCACAACGTAGAAACTCAAAGAGGGTGTATTGATTCAAAAGATTATTTTTCTTTCACATAAGTGTTTTATAATACTTACAGCATTCAACATACCCGCTAGGAAGAAATGTGTTAATTGCCTTATTGACTCACGATTTACACGTGAAGCCTCTGCGTTACACGAAATGTGATTAATTCACGTTAACGCCGCTGCATGCCATCAATCAAGTCTTTCTTTGCAAAACCGAAGAGTCCGCGCGCTCGTCTCTCGGCCAAACAAAAGAAAGTAAACGGATTGTTGCTACGCGTGAGAATACGTCGTCGTTTACAACGCGAAATTTCCGGTATAAATATTCTGAATTACAGCTCAATTGTAAAAAGTACCATAAAGATGCTGTACTCTACAGACTGCCGATTCAAAATGGCGCGCGTGGACGCAAAATTATAATTAATTAATGGTCGCGTCACATTGAAATTGAATGTATGCGTAATGAGTAATGAAAGATGTTGTGATTAGATATTCAAACCGTTTTTTTTTATTTCACAATAATTAAACCGTATGATTTAATAGATAGATGCAAATCAAAAAAAATTCAACCGTAACAACTTAAAAAAATTATTAACCGTCAAAAAAAAAGGGGAGGTTTGTAATTCGTCGGAATCCTTTTTTTTCAGCGATTATTCTTTAGCATGCAAATTATTTAGATTATTCTTTTTTTATTTTTTAGATATATGGGACCACCCCTAAGGTACCTCCTACCTTAGGGGTGGGCCCATATAAATTTGGTTAAAGTTCTGATGATAGGATCTATGAGAAAATCATAAATGTTTTAAATTGTCATAAGCATGTGCATGACAAATGGGCGAATAATTCTATGCCACGATGATTATTTGTTTTTAAACTAAAAAGAGTTTAATGGTATAAATAGTATTCTATAATGCATTTATGCTGTGTCCAACTATTGAGGTACTAACTCGCAAGTCGCAGCCGACGTCATAAGTTAGATTAATTCTCATATTTTCTTGTCGCAACTAGTTAGCTGGAGGTTGTTAGATTAACTTTTAGATTACTCTATCTTATTTCTTGGCTTGATGGTATCATTATGCAATAGAATGAAATATTGAGACTTTTATGGTTACCCATGGAGCCAGCATTTTATCTTAATTAATTTCAAGTCCCATTAACAGATAGAATATTTTATGAGTAGGTGCTAAGACGGTAAATCTCTTCATGCGATGGAGAAGCCATACCGGTTTGGTTATACTTAACACAGTTTGATAGGATTGGTCGTTCGGTTGTTCGGGTGTCAGTAATATCAATAGTAATCCGTTGTTATTTACAGCGTTTACTAAAAGAGATTGCATTCTGCAATAAGGCATCGGGCGGATTTGTGCTGTTTTGTTATAGGAAATGAAATGGTGAGGTTCTCTTTTTAACCGACTTCAAAAAAAGGAGGAGGTTCTCAATTCGACTGCATTTTTTTTATGTTTGTTACCTCAGAACTTTCGACTGGGTGAACCGATTTTGATGATTCTTTTTTTATTTGAAAGCTGGTGATTCACGAAGCAAAGCTTCTATACCTAGCGTCATTGCTCACTCGGTCGCCAGGGAGTGAACCGAGAAAAAAATTCCCTGGTAGTCGTGGGACTACCGGTAGACATTGACATGGAATCATGGGCAGCCATAGGTGGAAGGGGGCCGAGTGCCTCTATCACCAAAAAGCAAAAACAAAAACTAAAAAAAAAAAACCAAAAAAAACTAAAAAAATCAAAAAAATAAATAAACGGAAAGAAACAAATTCCAAGTCGATCCGACCAGTAGTTTAGGAGTTATAGGCATTTATTGACATCGAAATGCCTTTTCTTTAAAGGTTATGACGTCATCAATTGTTCATAATAAATTCATTGACGTTTGACGTTTGACGTGGTGTATTTTAGGGCACTAAAATACACCACAATGTGGCATGTCATGCAAGGGCTTTATACTCTGTACATCCGAAGTCAACGTTATTGTACTGATGATAGTGAGAGATCAAATATTTATTGTTATACTTAAAGGGCGCCCGATGACTTCCCGTCAGGGCATTTTAAAAGGCTTGACACGTTAACAATGTTAACGCTGTGATCGTTGAGAAGAGGAATTTATTACTCGCCATGTTTATGTTTATGTGAAAAGTTTTTATTGGATCCTTTATAAATAAATGACTGAGCATATACCTTATGACGTATTTCTCAAAATAAATAAAATAAAGAAGACACTAAGAAAATACTTAGCTAAATGGCAGCTATGAATCAATTTAATCGTGTTTTTTTTATTTTAAATAGTGTTTATTAGACTATAGCAGTTAAACACTAATCATGAATAATTAATTATTATACATAAAGCATCTATAAAATGTCGAAAAGTTTTGTGTGCAAAATTGTATTAGATCGTATAATAAAATACCAGAAGAAGTAAACATTCTAATGATACTTTGTTTAGGAAACACATAAAATCATCCCTTGTAAATATTCAGATTCAGTTATTTATTTCGCCTTATAGAAATAAATAAAGCATACTTCTCTGTAAATTATATGTTGACGTTCTGACTGCATAATGCGTTAGCACGTTGACTTACATATACCGCAATTTATTAATGCATTGACAACTCGATACTTCAAGAATTACAATATTTTTATTTTATATTTTTTGACAATAATTATAGGTACTATATTATGGTATGCGCGTAATATACCTACTTACAACATTATTAAGTTGACAGAAATTATCCTTAAAAATTGTACAAAGGATTTTCACCCCTATACTATTAATTAGTAAGTCTTTTGTAGTCAGAACTCTCAGTAAAATTCTTAAGCTTGCTCTCAAGTTGTATTTTAGATATACTGTAACGATTTATATTATGGGAATTGTCAATAATAAATATATAAAATAATATATACAAATAATAAAATTAACCCGGATCTTGGCAGTCTCTCGAGGGCTCCATTGTTTTTAGGAGGTTTGTTGTAGGAAATTTAATTAGTTCATTTTAGTGTATAGTTTAAGTCAAATTTTTATCTAGACAATGTGTTACCTTAGTACTACAAAATTAAAAAATACCTACTCGTAATAATATTTATAAAAAATAAAACATCCTGCGAACTTTCTTGTCACCATTTCATCTTGCGTAAAACAAATTGTAATAACTAGTTCAAGAGTAGTTTTACTACCTTAAGAACGCTCAGTAAACAACAACAATAAACAATTAATTTATTATCAAGAAAAAATCTTTCGATAATTATCTCTCCTATTAGTCAGACTGATTCACTCGGACTAAGTATGTCTTCTACAATATTATTAGTACGTTAGCCGGCCGTCGTCGCGTCGCTGCTCCCAGAAATATGTTCGACAAAATCGCCTGGTTTTTTTTTTTAACTCAAGACTTCCCGCAAGAGTCGCTAGCGTCTTAGACGACCCGCCACTTCGCCCTCAGGCCTACGAAGATAAGGTTTATTGACTCCGCAGGCTTTTGTTTCGACCTCTTCGCACGGAGATAACATCGAATATTTTCACTTATCTCAAGCTCGGTGTAAAGTGTTGTATTTCGAGAGTGGTAAATGAAAGAGAAACTTTACGCCGGTATTTCTTATCTGGATGAAACATTTGTTGGGTTTTTAGATAAGGGCCTTACCGGAATGTCACTTCGTGTTTGTCATATATTCTCTTCTTTTCTTTTCTTTTTTTATACAAAGCGCGATGGTGCCGAGTCATCCATAAGGTGTCCAGCGACGCCCATGGACATTCAGTCATACGCGAGGGGTGTAAATGCCATGCCGACCTGACATCCTCTCACCTCTCTTGAAGGTCCCGATTATACGTACATATTAAAGTTTGTTATATACTTAATACTTATCCCTGTGTGAATGCATCTCGAAAAGTACACATCACATTTTTTGGTTTTTCCTAAAAGTATTAACTAATCTAAATGAACATAAGAAACAAACTTTTCGTCCTCGTTTTAAAATGCTCAACTTATTTTTTCGGAGCCGGTACTTGAAAAGAATAGCCCAATACATCTCTCCCCGTGCATGTTGTAAAAGGCGACTAAGGGATAAGGAAAAGATGCCATGCTAAAGGGCGACAGACTAGCCACCTTGGTACGGTCCTTCCTCCGAGTAATTGAACGGGTATTCGTGCCTTACTGACTGCTTGATAGTTATACAGTCCGAAAACTTTGCTAAACTTGGTGGTTGGTGTGGTACTGTACTTTACATGAGTCCTCGCAGCACACCTCCGATTACTTTGCTCACTCCGATTGCCGAGATACAGCGTGTGGTATGTATGTACTTATTTCGTAGACGTAGATGTAGACAAACATATTTACATGTGATCTATTTTCTATGCAACCGACGTTAACGCGGGTAGAGCAAGAGTCAGCGTAGAATACTACTGATTATATTGGCTAAATACTGTTTGGAATTTAAGGTTATAATTTTGACTAACTATATAGTCAACAAATATATATACTACCTAATAAAGCGTTAAGCAGAACCTATATTAACACCTTTCAAACAAAAGACATCAACACCAAAGGAAACCCTAAGAAATCGCCCCAGTGCGTTTCGCGCGAATATTTTCTAAGATAGTACGTACATTTTCAATTTAATTCTTCTAATAGCAAGAGATGTGGATACAAGTTTGCAGTGAAGAGTTATATATGGAAATAACTTACATTTCATTAAATTAATAGTTCAATTAATTTATTTAATTTAAATAAAATTAATTAATGTAATTCTTCTTTTTTTAAGGTAGGTACACAATTTTATTATGGAGAGAGACTGACACGATTGGCTACATCACCTACAACACCCGTGACGTCAGCCCATAACACCTTGGTGAACTAGGTGCTATGTCAGTGCTTTCATTTCTTCGTGCCGGCTTCACTGAACTGGACCGGAAAACATTAACTATTTCCTTAGTGCGGTGGTAACAAGCCGAGCGGGTTTAACGCCACCATCTAAAGTAAGAAAGAAAGAGACCTACATTCTTACTTGGAATCGGAGCCACGGTCAGCCTCCACGGTCGAACGGTCACCGATCCAAGTTCTGACAGCGCCCAGGTGTGCGATACAATAACCCAAGTGTAATCTTTAAAACATAGACTGAGGAGGTTTACGTGCATACGTACATACATACCACACGTTAAATCCCGACAATCCGGCTAAGCAGAGTAATTGGTGTTGTGCTGCAAGTACTCTTGTAAATTACAGCACAACACCGACCAAAACTACGAAGGTGTCTACAAACTATAATGATCCGAACACAATGTTATTAAACCATTAGAATCACACATAGGTACGTAATAGCTGACACCTACTGGGACCTCATGCTGTGAGAATAACTTTCTTCTGAATAGAGCAACTCATACGGAACGAATCGATGATGCCGGGCAGAACCGCCGAAATTAAAATTATGTATGGTGTTGATGTGTTGTATAATCTTCATATCGTGCCGCGGGCTACTACGGGGTAACGCACGGGTGCTACGGCGTGGCGGTATGATGAGGCGAAAACGTGAAATTGAAGATCAAACAAATAAATTTTAGAAAGCACTTGCTGTGCGCGCGGTTCGGCTCACTAATAAATAACATACTTATTGCAAATCAGCATATTAAGCTGCTAGTTCATTACCAAATAATAATAATAATAATAATAAATCGCTTCCCTTGTTCAAAAAACACCTAAAACTGTATTATTTCCGACAGTGTGAAGTGAACACCTACTTCCGGCCGCGTAAGTAACTGAGTTTCGTAAACCTTCTTTTTCATACCTTCCTGAATGGACACTTATGTATGTATATGTATTTGTATATTATATTTTGTAATATATGTGTTGAAAATAATTTTTATTGTTATTTTATTTTCAGTTATCACGTTCAACTATTTTGCCTACTTATCTACTTACTAACTTATTATTAACATATTAACCTACTTACATTCCACTATACTAATCGAATCTCAACCATCCAAAGGTTGACTGTAAGAAATATATGTAAGGGATAAGTCCGTCTTTGCACGTTATGTAAATTTTATAGTGTGATAATTGCTGTTGAATGTTCCTTGGAGCATAAAAGCATTTTATATCTATCTACCTTTCTATCTAACGGATATGGGTCTGCTAACCTAACACATTTCCCGCAATTTATCTTCAACTTCCATAACTTCGGAACTTATTCTTCAGAAGACTATGTAGAGAAGAACATATATAGGATAGAATATAGATGACACAGTATTTTAAATAGCGATTTCAATGCTAGTATAATTTAAGCTGTCAACGATGAGAATAATATAATTAATAATTCAGACTGTAGAGCTGCCTAAATTACGGACTAAGCGCTCCAGTATTTCTTTTATCTTCCGCACTGCGTAACTCTGGAATGCACTTCCTCCCGATGTGTTTCCTTCAGTGTATGACTTAGGATCTTTCAAGAGAAGCGTAAAAAGGCATCTGTCACGCCGGCACGGCATTCGCAGCCCCCGTTCTAAATCGAATGCTTTTGGGCGTCGTCGTCGGCTCAACAAAATAACATTATTTCCAATATTAAATATCGATAAAGCATACTTGTTGAATGAATGAGATTTTATGTCAATACGATAGCTACAAATATATTGTTATCTTTGTAATTGTATTAAACCAGAAGAATGTTATCTGTGTGTGTACTAAACCGACGACCAGGTGCATTGAGCCGGTTTAACCACCTCTAGCACCGCGCATGCGGTGTTCTCTGAAGATGGTCATTTATTATAATAATACTCAATAAATGCATTTGTGGGGAATTGAGAAATAATGACGCTTAATTTTACTTTTACCAGTACCTATTAAGTATTCTCTGCTTTTACACAAGGCCGAATCCTAATAATGTTTTTTGAACTTTATTATAATTTATAAAATATATGATTAAACATTATGGAAGTGTCAGAAAGAGTTGTGTGTCCGAATCGTGGCACGTGGAGATGCGTGATCTCTGCCTACCCCGTTGAGAAACAGTCGGGCCGTTATGTGTGTATTTAATATCTGATTCTGAATCTATATTTCAAAGATATTTTAATAATAAGGAGCCCGTACAGCCCCCGCTTATACCGGTGTGGCGGTACAGTGTGCAACGGCGACGCACGCACGCATGAGCAAAGTCTATAAAAGGGCTGCGTGACGTTCGCCCCGCAGACCGGCGGATACGTAGCTCTCCGAGATGGGGGTGGTGGTGGCCTACGAGTCTAGTACCACCACCTATCGCTCGTAGCTTGCCTCGCGTCGTCTCGAAGAGCTCCGTAGCCACGGCCTGCACCCGCCGGCGTGCTTGGAGGCCTGCCTTCCGCCGTCGGCGGAAATTACCGTTTTTATTTAGATTTTGTATTAATTTTATGTATTTTTATTACTTTTTGTAAAATGTGTGAAAAATTAATATAAAAATATTGTAAAAACGTGAAATAAAGGAGAAATATAGAAATATACGTAACCGCAATATTGTTGTAGCCTGTACTGAAAAATAAAACAAAATTAAAAATTTACTTAAAATAAGCTAAAATATTAATGTTTTTAAGTTTACCATGTTATTCATTATACTCATTTTAAAAGGTTTACGAATTAACAGTGGTCAAAATTACTAACATAAGTCGACTTTTCGCCCGCTATGTCACGGGCTTCATCATGAAACGCGGGAATTTCTGACGTCTGATGTCCGTTTTCCAAATGTGAAACTGCTCTTTTTCGAAGATTGCACATGTAGGTAGGTTGCACAATATTCGGCGGCGGTGTCAGATCACATTCCAACATCGTTCAAAGTCCCGGCTGCACACAACACTCACTTTGTCTTCACTCGTTGGATTTGCAGAAGTTCTTGAAGGTTTGTGCTGGGACGTAGCGGTCGAAACGTCGACTTGTGTAAGTTGACGTTTTCACCACTGTTAATCCGTAAAATGTTTAAAATGAGTATAAGTAAAATATTACATTATACAGGATGTTCGGCACATGAACCGACAATTTTTTTTTGTAGGTAAGTGGGGTCATTTGCAACGTTTTGACCCATGATACCTTTTGTCAGATGTTACGTGGTATCGAGATACGATTTTTTTTCTTTATTTTTGAAAATTACCAAAATCCCAGCTATAAACCCTTGTAACTTTTTTCTTTATGACTGTTTGAGCACGAAATAAAATTTATTGAATTTTACGATGTATCCTTGTTCTAGAAAAAATATTATTTGATAAAGTTAAAACCATGAAATGGTTTTATGACCTCCCAGAGTCCCGAGAACGAGTAAAAATGTGACAGAATCTTAATTTCTTAATTCATTAAAAAAAACTTACAGTAATTGAGTGCTTCATTTTCTTTTTAAAAGTTCGCTAGTTTACGCCCTTTCCAACGGTATACCACATGTCATACAAATAATTCACTATGTGGTCAAAATTAGGCACAGAGACAGAACAGAACGACAACACGGGCACTAGTCGGTGGTCGCTTCCCGTATTGAGAGCGTTTTCAAGAGCATTTTCAAATTTAGAACATGTACCGGTCGCGCAGGCACTCTTGCAAATTATCCCTAATTTTGTCGTTCTGTTCTGTCTCTGCGCCTAATCTTGGCCACATAGTGAATTATTTGTGTGATATATGGTATACCGTTAGAAAGGGCGTAAACTAGCGAACTTATTAAAAGAAAATAAAGCTATCAATTGTTGTCAGTTTTTTTTTTAAATTAATTAAGAAATTAACATTTTGTCATATTTTTACTCGTTCTCGGGACTTTGGGAGGTCATAAGACCTTTTTGTGGTATTAACTTCATCAAATAATATTTTTTGTAGAACAAGGATACATCGTAAAAATCAATAAATTTTATTTCGTGCTGATAAAATCATAAAAAAAAAAGTTACAAGGGTTTAAAGCTGGGATTTTGGTAATTTTTAAAAATAAAGAAAAAAAAATCGTATCTCGATACCACGTGACATCTGACAAAAGGTATCATAGGTCAAAACGTTGCAAATGACCCCACTTACCTACAAAAAAATTTTGTCGGTCGTTGTGCCGAACACCCTGTATAAAAAAAATATATACAAAAATGTATTAAACTTACGAGTACTATGTACATAACAACCGAGAGATATAGAGATTACTTACTCTTTGGTTAAATCTACATAGGTACGTTCATAAAATGAATTTTGATTAGTTTATTTTATATTTTTAATTATAAAAAAAAATTCAATAAAAAAAGCACGTGGCTCCCATTACATTGCAAATAATTATGCATAGTTATGTAAATTGCATTCAGCGACCGACAACCGCTCTAGTGACAACTCTCTTCGCACTTAGAGGAAAAAGTTGTTAACTAAACACGATGCTAGTAAAAGTGAGACGCTTCGAGCGAGGGGCATTTCGCGTGGTCATACTAATATTAAGACTTACGGTAAACGGCGAGGTAATTGGAATGACTAATCGCTATCGTAATTTATACTTTTAGGATTCCGTTAGCACCAACAAATAATACAAATTATACCCTCACGATTTCTCTTCGTTTCCCTGTCTGACACAGCATCTGCTAGCCTCTAATATGTTAAAATTGATTAGAAATATTTTCGAACGTTATAGATAATTTTGGAGACAAATTTAGTGTTAGTACAATCGCACTGAATGTAACGGCGGTCGAAATGGCTATGTAAATAGTTCGTGTTTTCAGTCCAGATAAGTCAGTGTAGCCGACAAGAAATGAAGGTAAGCACTGACATGGCACCTAGTTCACCCGGTGTTATGGGCTGACATCAAGGATGTTGTAGATGGAGCCAACAGTGTCAGTTTCTATAAAAAAAATTTACACATTTATTAAATTTTATTTTGTTATTAAATAATGCGTTCAATGCTACACTTTGAACATTAGTAAACAACAAATTACCTATTCTAAGATTAAAATTGTATCTCAATTATTTACATTTTTAATTTAATTCAATTACTGATATATTAAAATCGAAAACCACTCTATGACCATCGTCGTAACGTGTGATACTTGATACGTTGCCGCATGTTCTCTATTTGAATGCTCGTAGGTACTCTGGTGAATGGAATTTTGTCCTTATCCGAGCCAATAAAATAAAAAACCGGCCAAGTGCGAGTCGGACTCGCGGTTCCGTATCACCGCGTAATTGGTCTGTGTTTATTATTTGTTGCTTTACTTGAGAGTGTGCACTATAATCACACCAACCAAGTTTGACGCTTGTATGTATTGCCGTATTTACAATTGAGCAAAAATAAAATAGGTTATACGTTAAAAATACTTTTTTTTCTGCAACTATTACATTGTCGAAAATATACATGCAGTTTTCCTGTAAGCTATCCTCTAACTATTAAAATCAAAATTTTACCTTTAGAAACCTAGGGGAACGGGACGGTAATGTTTTGCACATTTATAGCTACCACATTAAGACTTCAAATTATAAAAGTTTTATAGAATCCTTACAGTTAGCTTTTTCAAGTGATACCTCACACGATATGTTCATTTAAAGTAATTTTATTGGTACCAAACTGGGTATTTTTGTATGAGGATAATTCTAAAATAATTGGTTATCTAGTTATTGATTACGACTACGACTAGCGATATACTCGTATGTGCGCGTCATCAAGATCTATCAATATACAAAATTTCTAGTTTCTAAGCCACTTAGTTGTCAAAATCCTCTGTGACAGACGAACGGACGGACACGGGAGTGATCTTATAAGGGTTCGGTTTTTTTTTTCATTTTGAAGTAGGTAGGAACCCTAAAAAACCCCATCATAATTTTATCCGTGACCGAATTAATTTCCAATAATAGACAAAATGTGACATTTCCAAAGCTCGGCTCCACACTTTCATACCTGTACAAAACTTTTGGTTGAATTTCTGCGCCTCAAGAGGTATTCCAAGACGCATTCAATTCAGAAATTTGTCAGCATTTTCGATGCGACTTTGGGTTCCACCATTCTCGAAAATTGCCATACACAGTACTCTTATTGACTAGGGTCTCGTCGTGAAGGAGTTCGCAGAGGTTGCAATAGTCGTTGGTCTCCACGCTCTGCATTCTCCGGTAGAAGCTGTAGTGGTTCTTGTATCTGAAGTATCGATAGTATTGTTCAGGGTCGAGGATAGCTTCATTCATTTTTTGCGCCAACTTCGCAGGACTGAGCTCCCGCGCGTTCAAGTAGATGCCGTCAGGCATGAACCTGAAAATAATATTTGTAGTTGTACTAGTGAGCAATTGTAATACTATTATGAAATCAACGTCTGTATGTCTGTCTGTAATGGGTTGAAGTCGAAAAATACGAATCGATTTACGTGCAGTTTTCGTAAAAGCGATTTGGCATATCTCGGGAGCACGGAGGCGAAGAAAACATGTTCGGGACGGAAAAAATGTCACCGTACATAGAATAACGTAAGCCTAATGTGTAGACATTATGTATGGAGGAAATCTAGTTCTAAAACATGTTGCATGTACCCAAAGCCATAGAGAGAACCCGCCAGACAATACCACAAGCGAGCTGGGGGTAAAAACCAGTGAACAAGAAGAGAGAAAAGTTTAAATAACAATAATGAAACATTAAGGTTTAGCATTTCGTAACACAATTTTGTAAACGAAATCCTGTTCCGAGGACAATCATTTTAGTTAGATACGAATGATAACCGATAGAAGCGAAGGAAACAAGAGTTTGTTATCGACTGTTCGATCACGTTGAAGATAAGATAAAGTAGGTTATAACATTTAATAATAGGTCTACACGTACTTTCGTGTAGAACTATTACAAATACTGTTCAAACGAACATGAAGATGTCTTACCTCTATATGTGTATTTATTGGGAAACGAGTATATAGGTACATTAGAATAACTTAAAAATAAATATTAGTAAGTTAGTTGTTAGTAGGTACATAGTTAGTACCTACTAACAAGTAATTTACTAATTACTAAGGTATGTTGAACCTTAGTTTAAAATACACTAGTATTTTTCATGCGAATTGTAAAATAATTTTAGAACATAAAAAGATTATCTCCATAATTATGGTTGTATTTTGTATTGCAACCATAGAACTATTGTATACTATAGATCTAAGCTGAAATCGTGCGATGTGTGAATGTCTATCGAATACCACTTACTAAATTGAGTATGTAATTAGTTCAGCACGGTGCGAGTATGCAAATTCAGGATTGTAACAGTACTTTACGTGAGATTATTCAGACTTCAACGCCAGCAATCTTGCCTTTACACTTCGAGTGTTTGTTTGTACCTGGTATAATTGGCTCCTCCATACACTACTGGAACTGTGTTGTACTGCAGCGCATGTATCAGCTTCTCTGTCACATAGTCTTCACTGATAGAGTTCTCAAACGATAAGTAAAAGTAGTATTCGTCCTCCAATTTCCGAAGACACGCGTCCATATCATCCCTGGAGCACTTCAGCGGACCGCAGCTGCCGTACACGTCCACCGCCAGACCGAACTTCTTCAATTCACCCTGCACCTCTTTCACATACTTCTCCCGGCCACTCTTCGAATGACAATTAGATACGAACCATGCCGCCGCTTTCGTCTTCGATTTCAGCTTCTCCTTTAAGTCGTCGTCGATGGGGTCCATATCTGCGATCCAGTGCATTTCGGTCTTAGGACCTATGACGACACCTTCGGCGTCTCGAACCACTATATAGCCCCATCGCGCGTCCGAGTCCAACTTGTAAGTCCACGTCCAGTTAAAGAAGCCGTCGAGGATCGGGTCGCACGCGGGGTAGTAGTCCGAGGACTCGAATGTGCCGAATATGTACTTCTGGCGAGGTGAGCGCCGCTGAGGTAGAGACGCCCGAGGCATGTGACGCACTTGAGGTCCGAAGAACACTATCGCGTCAAAGTCGGTGTAATCTTTTCCGAGCAGTTTCTTGTCACTAGTCACGAAGCAGTTGCTCATCGGGCACTCGTTGTCTATGAATCCCTGGCGGCCGCGGCCCATGTAGTCCAGCGCCGAGTTGAAGCCGGTCCATGCCAGGATGTACTTGGTGTCCGACGGAGGTTCGTTGTCGATGTCATGACCGGCAGCGGCGAGGCGGTATCTATTCTGGACGTTATCTCCTTGTGGATAGTCAATGAAATCCTTTCTGGCATCGCGAATAAGGGTGATCATAAAAATTAAAAAGGACAGTGCAGTGCAATAGAAGAAGATCTTCACGAACCGAGATACCCTAGGCATGTTTTTGATATAAATATTTATTGCTTCCGCGTGTTTAGATATTGGGCTCGTTTACGATGTTTGCCAAATTGAATCATGATCGAAAACGTGGCCGATAAGGTCTTGCGTCTGAGTTAGTGTGAGGACGCACGCGCGACTCGTCGCTACATAACACTTGCACTGTGAATCCACACGTTGTTGATTGGGCTTGGGAAAGATAATCTTATCACAGGAACGTTTTCATTTTCGACCTATCTGCCTAACGGCTGAATCCACTGTAAAAAGAATCTCCCGACTGCATCACTCCCCGTGCATGTAGTAAAAGCCGACTAAGGGATAAGGGCAAGATTCCGTGCTAAAGGACGACAGGTTACCCACCTTAGCATGGTCGTTCCACCGAGTCATGCAGCAGCCGGGACTTCTTGATAGTTATCTTACTGGCTGTTTAATAGTTCTTGTCCGAATACTTTGCTAAACGTTGTGGTCGGTGTTGTGCTATAATTTACAAGACTCCTTGTAGCACAACACCGATTACTCTGCTCACTATCATTGTCTGGATACAGCGTGTGATATGTGTGAAGATAATGTTGGTAAATTTTGTATAAACAGAGGAACAGATGTTGGGGAATCTTTGCTGAAATAGCAGTCAAAAAAATCTTATATTTTTAAATTATTATACTGATTTATTTATAACGATTCTATACAGGATGTTCGGCACATCGAACGACAATTTTTTTTTGTAGGTAAGTGGGGTCATTTCCAACGTTATGACCGTGACGTCCCTAATTTTGACCACATAGTGAATTATTTGTATGATTTAACTAGCGAACTTCTTAAAATAAAATGAAGCTATCAATTGCTGTCAATATTTTTTTAATGAATTAAGAAATTAAGATTCTGTCATATTTTTACTCGTTCTCGGGACTTTGGGAGGTCATAAGACCTTTTCATGGTCTCCATCGTCATCATGGTAACTTCATCAAATAATATTTTTCCTAGAACAAGGATACATCGTAAAATTCAAGAAATTTTATTTCGTGCTGATACAATCATAAACAAAAAAGTTACAAGGTTTTAAAGCTGAGATTTTGGAAATTTTCAAAAATAAAGAAAAAAAATCGTATCTCGATACCACGCGACATCTGACAAAAGGTATCATCGATCAAAACGTTGCAAATGACCCCACTTACCTACAAAAAAATTTTGTCGGTCGAGTGCCGAACAGCCTGTACATATATGTATATGTATTTAATCTTTTATTTTTTTACGGGCCGAAATCATATCTTATAGTTAGGTAATGGCGATGATAAAAATAAACAAAAAATATCACAGAAAAGTAAAGTACCTAATTAGAATTGTAAAAAGGCTAGAATGACGTTGACATAAACACATTGAACTTGACTCACAAGGGCAATCGAAACAAAGAACGGAAATCTAGTTCAGAATAGTGAACTAGAAAGGCACGTGTACTTGCTCGGTACCTGTCCTGTAAAGTTTTCCAAGAAATGTTGGTATCCTCACACATATTTTAATTGTTAAAACAACTAGTCACCAGAACAGAACCAACCAGAACACATAATTCATATAATATGACTATAAACTTGTCTCCAAAATGGCTGCATGACTCGGTGGAAGGACAAACTTTCTTTTCTATCATTTTGTTTTGATTTACGTATTTGTTTATAGACGTCCAGAGATACCAGCCTTTCGGCTACAAAATCCAGACGTCTACTACCTGCACTCTTGCGAGTACAGTGATCATGTATGCCAGATCGAGGCCCCATAGCTGCTCTATCGAACATCCGTTCTTCCGAAATAATCCCATGGGAAACACAGGCTGCGACCTTTCCCCAGCCGATCCGAGCCACCACCCGTCCACCCGAAGGAACCCCCGACCGAAGTCGAGAGCCGGGGGTGAAGCCTTCACTGCCACTGGGGTCAGCACCCTATCCAACCGCAACCTGTGCCCAGGGCCTCAGCGTTTTGTACTAGCCCAAAGGCGTTTGTTTTCACCAGCTATGTATATGCGTGGAAGTGCATATGACCACCACCTAATGTGTACCGGGGATCCACCGGTCTCGAATGACAGACTTACGTCAGCGTCATTAGCTCGTGAGAAGTCCATCCCACATCCACATATAAGTGTGTGTAGCACCGACATACCGATCTACATTATTCGCATGTCTACCAATTCTCCACATTGGTTACGGAGCTCTAAGTGGCTCACCACTCGCAGCTTTCGCTACTTATTCCCGTGTTAGGTGCTTTAACTACACAAGTACGGAAGCACCAGGGAATCAACGCTAAACCACAACCCCTGCGAGACCAACTCCAGTGTTCCGTGCAGAAGCACGAAGCATTCTGGGGCTTTTAACGGAACCCCGCAGTACTCAACCCAGCGTTTAGGGTGGTATCTCATTTGACCCACCGACCTGAGTGGAGTCAGCAGCGTGAGCTAAGAGGAGGCCGAAACCCCCAACTTAGTACTCATGTTAGACTAGCAACGTTTGATGAGGTGGAAGGACAGTTCCAAGGCGAGAGGTGGCTACCCTGTCGCCCTTTAGCACGGTAGCTTGTACTCAGTATTCTTTTACGATATGAATAAATACTGGCTCCACGATAATAGAATTGTTTTCTGTGTGTTATTAATTAAATACTTTTTACTGAAATTCTTCCAATTTAAAAAATTTCAAGTGTTCGTTGAGTTCACAAACACTGCTTATATTTAAATATGCTTTAATTTATGTTTAAATTATCTTAATATTCTTATTAAATAATTTATGTAAAATATAACATACATACATACTTACGTACGTAGGTACATACTGTATCCCGGCTATCGGGGTAAGCAGAGTAATCGGTGCTGCGGTACAAGAACTCAAGTAAATTACAACACAACACCGACCATCACGTTTAGCAAAGTATTCGGACAAGATATGTGAATTATTCATTGCTATATCCTGTTTGTTTCTGCAAAATGTTTTTTTGGATAAATACGGTATGAGAAATACAGTATTTATGCGAGTATCTGTCAATCTAACACAGACAATTCAATTCAGCGTAAACGGAACTAAATTCCAACATTGTAGAATAACGCTCAGCTCATTTCTTAGCTAACATTATCATCAGTGAGTGACAGAAAGAGCGCACAGTGTGCACGCAACAATTTAAACTTGCCCATAAAAATGTGAAATGCTACTTTCTATGGTGCGCAAAAACGCGTACATATATGATCCGAGACTCCCACAGTCCCGCATACGTAACAAACAATGGATGAGCTTCTTGACTTCAGTCAGGTGCTGTGTGGAATATAGCACTGCAGGCAGGCTGACAAACGAGACCATCTGAGTGGGTAACGCGGCATTCATATCGATCTGTCTGCTTATAACTCGAGAACAAATAGACCAATTTATATGTGGTTTAAACCAGTGCAATTGTACTTTTTTTTTAAGGAAACTGGAAACACGGTTGACTACATCAACTACAACATCCGTGATGTCAGCCCATAACACCGGGTAAACTAGGTGCCACGTCAGTGCTTCCCTTTGGTCGTGCCGGCTACACTGAACTGGACGGAAAACACAAAATATTTACATTTCTTTTAAAGTACCGGCCCCAAACCGTGCGATAGTCTTACATGGTACAAGTATAGTTATGGTGTCTTCTTGCGGAGAGCGAATAAAATCGCTATTATACATGGTTTGTATCAATGGAAAGGAACAAGCAGACAACAAACAAGATAACAAAGATAAATAAGTAAACAAAGTGACTAGCAAAAAAAAAACTAAAACTCCGGGTATGCACCTATGTCAGCGAATATTATAAAATATTAGCCATATTTTTGTTATGTAATCCGGTATGAATGGCTGAGTCAGAGGGGACAAAGCACATGCTCTGACCAGCCAATATCACTTCCGAGAAGGTAGGTGCCATACCGGAGATTTACATTTTTATTCCTGTCTATTATGTAACCCCCACTGAAAGATTTTTCGTTCTACGACTTCAGTTCACATGAAAAATTATTCACCTCCTTAATTTCTTTAAAAGGTACATACCTACTTTTATACTACGAATTTTCGAAGTTTCAAATTAAATGTCATATGTGGATAGTTATTAAATATAAATTATTATATTATAAAATGTACAAAGCCGAGGCTGATATGCGGCCATCTCACAATAATTATTAGTCGGCTATAATTTAAGCATACCACCAAGTAGGGGCAAGGGTAGAAATAAAGATCATGCTCAAATTCACAAGAACAATAATATAAAATTAACACAAAACAATGAGCTCAACGTTAACAGCATTCTACGCACCAACAGATCAAAGATAAATGGCTGTGAGCGTCCATAAACAGGCACGACCGCACGACGCCTCCGCCGCACCAAATTTCCCTTTCGTCCATCACCCATTCTTTTAAGTGCAGTTGAGTATAAAACTTTAGGTACAACTTTTAGTACCTTGAAAAACTCACTAACTTGATATAATTTAATGATAGAAATAGTTTCTTATAGAACATTGTCGGTTGACTATCTCTACCTCCCTCAGTCCATCTCACTTACGATATCAGCTCGTTAGTACACCTTGTCCTTTACTGATCTGAGGTTGTATCCAAAGATTTTCCTCCATCCAAAATCTGCTTCCTTTCGGTCAGGACGACTAAGATTGAACTAAATAGAAAACACGAACTATTTTGACTGTCCCTCGTTCACTGCTCCCTCGAGGATAGTATGGTACCAAGAATGCATAATGACCCTACCAGGTGGTAGGGTCAGATTATCACCGGAAGACCTACTAGGCACTAGGCCTAGGTCTTCCCTTCCGGTGATTATGTTTCCTACTTACCTAATACATATAACCTGAGGTCTTTAAAAATATATGTAAATAAATTAGACGACATCGCCCTTGTTTGTACGCCTTATAGCTGACATGTCGCCTCTTTGAGCGCGGTTTAGCCAGGAGTGGTGTTACTGGCTAAGTCTGATCTTCCGTCAGACTTTTGGGCACAACCAAGTGTGCCGGGTGGTTATAAAAGACATCACAGAGAAGGGACCTACAGTCTTAAATGGAATCTGAATCATGAAGCGACCTAAATGCAACTTTCAAACCGACTGCTTCTCGTAAATCAGAAAAGGTCTTTACCGCTGAGTCACGAGCCCTCAAATGTCCAATCACTCCAATAACACTGCACGTAACGAGCGAGCGCTCGTTTTACAATATTCTTCCGGTGTATCTTCACGTTTAAAGCTGATGGTACAGTCGGATCTCATGGAACTTCATCGTGAGTACACTGAACAATACTAATAACGCCGGCCGTTGACCTTTGCTCTGCGCCCAGTTTGAGTTCCCACTCGCAGCATGAGCCAGCGAGTAAGAAAGTTTCGGTTGGAAACCTGCCTATTACTCGTGCATTTAGGTACTCAACGCTCTGTAGAAATTGCACGCCCATTGTCCTTCGTTTTCGCATGACCATCGAGTAAGATGCCCGTGATGGTTTGGTAATGAACTGGTAACAAAGTACGCTAGATTTTTCTTTTGCGCCCAAATTTCACTTTTCAAAACCTTGCCGTTGACCGAACAAAATGAGGTAAATGAAGGTAAGGCCGAATGCCGAGCTGTCTTAAGAGCTGACTTAAGAGGCCGTAAGCTGATTTATGATTTACGAACTAAAGAAATAAAAGTACATTGTCCACTTGCCATTGCCCTCTAATCCTTCTCGAGTCTATCGACTGACTCAGACTGACTCACACAAATTATATTGTTTTATATGAAAAAAAAAAACATATTAACCTGTCATGACATTCGGTAACCGGATAGTAAAGGAAAACGAAAGTTTTCTAGTGTGCAGCGCGTCCGAGTTGATAGGTTAGGTTAGTAAAAAAAAATTATATAATTATAATTCTCAGCTGCGCGATTATTTCCTTAGCGGTCCCCCGATGCCTTTAAGTAAGTAAACGGCTTTTTTACTATTTGAAGGGTTGGGGGTTTTAAATTGGCAATTTAACTTTTATACTTGCATGGATAGAGTAAAAATGAGGAAATTCTGCAGCCGCATAGCCGCAAAGACGCATAGCGATTAACTTTTCCCACGTGCACATAATTGGCACGACCACCGCTGCCGCAGCTTATGCCGCGGTCGCGGTGATGGCCAAGGTGATACCTGGGCAGTAGTTCCCTAGATATTATTAAATATTAAGTGTATACATAGATACATAACGTTACGCCTGTCTATCAGTGAGGCAGGCAGAGACAATGCATTTCTACATGGCAATGTTCTGGTAAATCTCTGAATCCTTCTTCACACTCTGGACTTCTGCACACTCTGGACTTCTTCACACTCTGGACTTCTTCACACTCTGGACATCTTCACACTCTGAACTTCTTCACACTCTGAACTTCTTCACACTCTGGACTTCTTCACACTCTGAACTTCTTCAAACTATGGACTTCTTCACACTCTGGACTTCTTCACATTCTGGACTTCTTCACACTCTGGACATCTTCACACTCTGAAATTCTTCACACTCTGGACATCTTCACATTCTGAACTTCTTCAAACTCTGGACTTCGGCATTCTTCACACTATGGACTTCTTCACACAATGGAATCTGACATCTAAGATACACTGTTGTACACCTGTGATGTATCATACATACATCATGTATGTGCAACAATATAACAGCGCATGGCCCTATGCGGTGTTGAGGTAGCTTATTTCTCTGTGTCTGTTAAGCTAAATCACTGGTATTTATTGTACTGCAGACACTGCAGTATAATTGATTTGAGGTTTACGTCCGTATAAGCCTTAGTAATATAACCCACTCTGTTCTAAGTGACAAAGTTCTAGCGGGCGTCTTATATACTATAAGGCTCATGTTGTATTAAAAGACACTATAGGAAACGTGCTCGACCGAGCCTAGGCGCGCACGCACCCATCGACTCTTCCACGTTCCGAGCGCGCCTGTCCCATCCATCCAACTCTTGCGCACCATGCGGCGGCGGCCGCGCGGCGGTGCAGACACGCGCACCAAGCCGGGCACTCAACTACACGACACCGCAATTCACCGCATTACTTCAGTCTGTGTTTTGTTTACATCGTGTTTGTCACGGAATGCATTATCTACTTACATAGGTATACTGCATGCGCGCATGCGTTAAACTTCTCTCACACGACTCTCTCAGTTGTTGTTCAAAGCTGCAGCTTAGCATTTTAGGATTTCGTATAAAAGCACGTCCGGTCAGCCGACGAGACGACGAGCGTTGGAGTACGGTTACACCGTGTTTTGCACCACGGAAGACCACCCGCCAGATAGAACGTCGATATCCAAGTGCGTGGGCGGAATCAATGGTTTCGTACTTCTGAGGATTGAAGGAAAATTATTGCAGAAGTGCATTTCAGCAGTGGACGCATCACGGGCATGCCTAGGCTTTTGGTTCAGGTTTCAGATTTGATCAAAGGAAGAAATTCTAATACTGTAACGAGCCTAGAACATTTTATAGGTGGTCGAGCGAGCCATTGCATCCCTATCCTTATTGTGCAAAAATTAATAATGTATATTGTAGTTAAAAAAAAAAAAACTTACCAAGCAGTTTTTTTTTTGTTTCTTGGGGAGATTTTTAACCTAAAAAGCATACCTATCGACAGTTGTACGGTATTGGTTGGAAATATCTGTAACGTTTCATCGGAACATAATTAGGAAGTAAGTAATGAAAGTGATTACGAAGCGTGCGGTCACACATGATGAAGTTATTGCGTGCGTTACTGGTTGCGTTCTCGAATGTAAACTTAAATTAACACTGACATTGGCAGTTGTTTTTATCTTCATTAACATATTTGTTATCTTTGTTACAGTATGCTATAGATAGGTAATGCGCGAGATAATATACGGAATTAACATTATTAAAGTGGCCGGTGTTAATTTATTCGGTCTGTTGAACACAATAGAGCGGAGTCATGTATGGGCGAGTGGTAGGTAGGTACTGATAATGTGATCTGGAAAATTCTATACATCTACTGTAAACGTTGCAAAATGTTTTAAAGATATAAATGAATTTAATATCTTTATTTAGACAATTACATTATTAATATTAGATAACAAATATAAACTAATTATGAATTTAATTGGGTAGTTTTTTTTTTTCTTTTTTAATTAGTTATATTTGTCTATTTAATTTGATAGGTAGTTATAGTTTGTGTATTGTGTATATTTTCCTGTTCATGTATAAATATAATTGAAATAAAACATCACATACGTACCCATGTCTAAAAAAAAAAAATAATAATTGGGTAGTCATTCAAATTCAATCAATAATACAATATGCGCATATTTCTTTCATATATCTATAACAGAATATGTTAACTGTTATCCAAATTGTCACAATGTCAGCACAAATGTCAAATATACAAAAAACGGCTAAGTGCGAGTCGGACTCGCGCACTGAGGTTTCCGCGTTCCACAAAAAAATCTTGTATGGGAACCCCATGCTTTGTCACTTTTTAATTTTTTTATTATGTTGTTATATCCGCAAAAATAACACATATTCTATGAAAATTTTAACCGACTAGCTATTACGAATCCAAAGATACAGCCATCGAACGGACGCACGGAAGGACAAACAGACAGACAGACGTTGAAGCTTCCATACATGGTACGGAAACCTAAAAACGCAAAAAAAAATACGAAATTCGTGACGAACCGTACTATTCCAAATTATCTCAATTAAATTAAGCCTTTATCATATCATACCCCAAAATGATACTGGAAGAAATGTCTTGGGTATCAAGTATAACTATTCGCCCATTTATTCAAGTCCAATACAGATATTATACAAAATATAATACATTTGTGTCAATTTAATATTGTTAATATTGTATCTTTATTGTGAAATAAACTACTGAAACATGCAAAGACACAGTCCTTGAAAAGTACCAGCAAACACACTTGCGGCATCATTAGTGACATGCGTGTTCTCTTTTGTCGGTGCCGTGTTTGAACACTTTCCATTTTGTTTGAACGAGTTCTATAATATTTAAATGCCTCGTCTATTTACGTTATTTGACCAAATGGGGCCGGGTCCAAGTTTGCTTACAATTAGTTTGGGCCTGTATTATCGGTTCCACACCTCGACAACTTTCTCGAGACCATCTGTCACCGTGTAAACAATGCAGTCCGGTTCTTGGCGCAACGGGTTATTTGACTTTTACATAGGGCTAAACGCTCATCCTGTTGGGCTGCGGTCGACGAACCTGTGTAATTCTTCACGTAATTTGGTGTGAAAGTTGGTGAAAAAAATCTTCATTGAAAATCATTAAAATTAATTCAAATATAATGCAAGTCTTTTTGCAGTATCATAAAGATCTATGCTATGCTCAACATGTGTAAATATAGTGGAAACTTTTAATCTTTTCTGGAATTTTCAATATCGTCCACGTTCATGTTACCTATGAATCACCCAGCCACTTTAGAATGGTACCTAATAGTACCTACAACCCTACTTACAACTGCCAAAATTACCTCTTAAGTGGCAGAAACCATAGTCCCAGATCGTAAACAAAAAGAGGTTATGTCATGTACACGACTGCCACTTCATCGAGCCGAGGCCTTGCTGTCACATTTCAAAACAAACGAACATGTCATCCCGCATCCGCGATCATCAGCGGCATCTATAATGCCATAATTATTTATGTTTGTCGAATCTCGAATGACATCATAAATGTGGAACGCACTCCCTGCCCATCTATTTCCTCCTAAGCACAGCCTGGAATTTTTCAAAAGGTGCTTTAAAAGACTCCTGTCAGATCGCCATGGCATTTGCAATCCCCGTGTATCACCTGATGTCTATGGACATCATTAGACACCTACTTGTTGTAGGTGTAACCATACCACATGTCGCCCTTTCCATAAAAAGAAATACTTAAAGCATAATGAGAAAATTCTTCAAATATGTACCTACACCATTTTCTTACTTTAGGCGAAATTACACTCAATATTGTGAACAATTTTAAACGATCTTGAAAATAAAGTGTACCACTAGTTGGAGGTCAAGTCCTTGTAAGCAATCGGAATATTAACTTCCTCCGTCGCAGTGAAAGTGACGAAATCCGCGATTCACGACGCGGACACGACATCTCGTGTGCCCGACGACAGTTTGCTTTGAATAGTTTCCAATCCAGTTCGTGGTATTTGTCTCACGTTCGTGGTTCGTAAAAGCGGTACTGAGTGACCACTTGACCGGCGGGTTTTAGAGCTGAGCATAGTAATCTAGGTATATATATCTAATAATTACACCAATGAGTGACATTTTTCACAGCAACCAACATTGGTTAGACACTATTGCTCCAAAATATTTTTTTACGGAAACAAGCACGATAATGCGGATCATTCTCTAATTACTGGCCCAAAGGTTTACTGGAAGAAATCCCAATTCTTGATCTTCTGTTTGAGTATTATTCAGGGAGGTATATATTTTTAAAAATTCCACATTTGTGTTTATTTCAATTATTATTAAGACTTGAGTGAAAAAATAATGGCGGCGGATGGCTGAGTAGTCTGTACGTTGGCTTCTCTTACGAGAGGTCCGCGGTTCGAATTCAACCGGCGAGTAGCAATGAATTTTAACGCCTACGGCGCGTTAAGTTTTACCTTTTGCAATATTTTAAAAGGCAATAAACATATTTTGATTTGATTTTGATAATTTTTTTTCTGATATGAACAGATTTACGTGCATACCATCACCCACTGCTCTATGCTAGAACGATAAAGCTCTATGGTTCGGAGTCCACGTAAAAATTTTGGTCCATCTGGGCCAGACTGGAGGAAATCGCTTAAGGCAATAAGCCCGCCCTTGCCACACATTAAGTGGCATAAAGTGTATTATTATAAGGTAGACTAGTTTAGATGTACATATGATAATATCGATTTTGCTGAGTGGGAGCTCCCCCAGTTCTCGTCAAGACCCTCAGCTTAGTTTCAGTGCGTGTTTCACTACTTCAATGCTCGCCCGTAATATGTATAGAAAATAGTAGGACCTACGAAAGGAAAACCTGGGAAAGATTTACTGGAAGAAATAATTTGCGCTGATAAGTCCGCATTTGCGCACTCCTGTATTCCTTGTTTATTTTGGTATAGTGTTCTGTTTTCAAATGAGTGCAATAAAGAGTTTCTATTCTATTCTATTCTACCTACTAGAAATCTTGCGAAAATGTATTCAATCTTTAGGAAAGGCCACTGAATTGGGAGTGGAATTCAGTGGGAGAGGCTTACAGGAAACCATACAAAATTCGCTGTAGCTACCTAAATTAATAACAATAGATACAATTATGAACCTAGAAAGGATAAATTCTGTGCATCGCAACAAGAGGCGCGTTCGGCACAGGTCTTGCGATGCGCGGTAGATGCGCGGCGCGCCTCGAGACACAAAACTTCGGGCTCCGGCGGCGGCGTGGTCGTGGCTGGAATGTGGCCTTATTCGGTCGCTGACTGCAGAGAGATGGCCGGGTCACGCCGAGCGAGACAGGGGTGAAGGGGGGGGGGGGGGGGGGGATGGGGGGGATGGGCGTTAGTTTAGTTTAAGGGTGGGTTGCACCATCTAACTTTTACCATAACCAATCAGTCAAATCTCCGGTTAAGCGAAAATTGGGTTGCACCAGTTAACGGCAGTTAAATTTACGTCATAACTTAACCTTAAACCTAAGCGCTCGAGTAGTGACCAGTTAAAGTAATAGTTACTGTCAATTTACGCATATTATAACCTCAAATGCCAAACTATGTCTCTTCTCCTCCGTGAAATACTTTTTGAAAGTAGTTCTTCCGAAGATGAAATGGATTTGGAGTATGCAGTAAATGTGCGTGCTAGAAAACCCAGTAAATGTGCGTGCTAGAAAAGCAAAGGTGTATATTCCCAGAACGGACAGGTTCACAGGGTGGGATGATAAGTCCTTCTTGGCTAGATTTCGAGTACCTATCGAAAAATCTGGCGAAGGCATTGGACGAATACCTGGAGGAGTAATTACTCGCATATAACTGTTTGTGACCTCACATGGCACCATTGCAATAAAGCAGTCGAGTCAATTATTAGGTTAGTATGATAGTGAGTGACCGACTCGTATACCTAGGTACCTATTTTTAACCGACTTCCAAAAAAGGAGGAGGTTCTCAATTCGAGTGTATGTTTTTTTCGTATATAAAATGCACCATAGCATATAATTTGATCATAGAACCATAGGCTTTTATTTTACTATGTTAACAATTTATTCATTGTTTTGAATGCAAAAAATTTCCTGCACGTTCTGCATCATACCTATGTAAATCTGCGAGGAACAGTCAAACTAATTAAAGTATACAGCCTTTTCTGTTGTACTTCTGATGTCTGTTGCTTTTCTTTTCGTATTGCAAGAATCTCAAAAATATATACTTTTTATTTGCGACGACGCGGTAAACAAACTTATTCGGTCAGCCGCCATCGGCCAACCGGTTCAACCGTGCCATAGATATGAGTAATATATGCTTATATTATATGCAACAGACAATGACGTTAGTTTGGATTGTTGCCATTGAAAAAAACGTTTCCCTCAATAACTTTGGGTCAAATTATGCTTCATTAGGCTAGCAACACTATTAACTTTAACTATAACCAGTAGTTTCGTGGTGCAACCCATACTAAAGAATAGTCAAAGTTAACCATCTGGTCATGGTTATAGTTAATTTTAGCTATTACTTTAACCAGGCTATTTGGTGCAACCCGCCCTAAGTCTCTAGCTAGCAATAGCAGTCGAGCTAGTTTAGGAATGTGCAGCTTTATAATGTGTTCGTCTTCATTGTAAATGCATGTATTCATGAAATCATGACATAATATAATAACTTCCCACATCCCAAGGTTTTCTGGGATAGAATTTTGTCAATAAAGTTCATTCATTCATCCAAAAATAAGAAATTCAAAAATAAAGAGGATGTGACACCAAGTCACCCTTATGGAGCCTACGACGTTCATGTACGTTCGTCCCCGCGCTGGGGTTGAGAATGATATGCCGGCCTCACATGTCTCTCTTGAAGGACCCGAGACTGTACTTGGGGGAAAATAAGTAAGCAGGAACAGCGTTCCAGAGTTTACTAGTTCTGTGAAGGAAGGATCTGCAGGACCCATTGGTACGCATCCGCGGTAAATCGAACGTGTAGGGATGCAATCCCTGCCCAGTGCGCATTGTGTAGAGGTGGAAATGGGAAGGCGGTATCCCGTCGAACAGCTCCTCCGAGCACTCCACATGGAATAAGCTATAGAACACACTAAGGGCGCCGACATCCCTCCGAAGTTGCAGTGGATTCATTCATTCAGTGCATTAATTCAAGTTATTAATAACATCTGTCTATATCACAGATCATATACTTACATATATGATCTGTTCACCCTCTAAATCCACTGGCTGCGGAACCAACTGCATAATCCCGAACCACCGTAAATCCACTGGCTGCGGAACCAACTGCATAATCCCGAACCACCGTAAATCCACTGGCTGCGGAACCAACTGCATAATCCCGAACCACCGTTGCTACTTCAAATTGTTTCACTGCGGTGATTGTAGTCGCACTTCAGGTGGCATAGTTGTTGTGTCAACAAGACAATCTAGAAGGTCCGCAGACTTCAGAGCAATCTGTTTAGAAGCGAGCCGACTAGCGAGCGTGTGAACCGGGCGAGCTCCCGAGAAAGTATCATCGTGACTACGACGCCATTCATTATACTGTTAAGTCGAGACACCGGTGCACCAGTACTACAGTACTACAGTACCTGGTATGATGCTGGTGACGAAGAAGGTAATAAGATGACAGTATGACAGATGAAGAGTACAGTCAATGCCAATCGATCGGAGTTACAGGGCGATAGGTTTTTTATGAATGAAGTATGAGTTGGTGGGTAGAGTTATAGGGCGGGTAGGTTTATGAATGAAGTATGAGTCGGTGAGTAGAGTTATAGGGCGGGTAGGTTTATGAATGAAGTATGAGTTGATGGGTAGAGTTATAGGGCGGGTAGGTTTATGAATGAAGTATGAGTTGATGGGTAGAGTTAAAGGGCGGGTAGTTTTATGAATGAAGTATGAGTTGATGGGTAGAGTTCTAGGGTGGGTAGGCTTATGAATGAGGTATGAAGTATGAGTTGATGGGTAGAGTTATATGACGGGTAGGCTTATGAATGAAGTATGAAGTATGAGTTGATGAGTATAATTAGAGAGTAGGTAGGATTATGAATGAAGTATGATAATGGATAGAGTTATAGGGGGCGTAGGCATTTGAATGAAGTATGAAGTATGAGTTGATGGGTATAATTATAGGTAGAGTAGAGTGTCATGTTGCGTTGGAGTATTAGTTTGGTAAGAGCGATGTTAGATAGATAATATAATAAAGATATATAGAGAGTCGCCCGCACGGACGTTACTGACCGCACGGTTGAGTCTAATTTTATATAAGTATCTAACTCGGCGATTTGTTAAGTTTTATCAAATCGCTTTACCTACTAATTCTACGTAAACTATGTGGGAGTGAAGGATAGGGGCAAGTAAGGAGAGGGAAGGGGAGGAAGTGAGGGGGAGGGATAGATAAGGAAGAAGGTAGAGATGAGGACGGGGGAACAGAGGAGGGAGGGGAGCGGGAGGGGAGGGAGAGGTTGAAGGGGTGGAGTGGAGGAGGAGGGAGGGAGGGGGAGAGAGAGAGAGAGAGAGAGAGAGAGAGAGAGAGAGAGAGAGAGAGAGAGAGAGAGAGAGAGAGAGAGAGAGAGAGAGGCAGAGAGAGAGAGAATATAAGAGAAGCGATCGTTTATTATTATATTCGCTCTTAAGTCGAATTTACTATTAAACCGAGTTTAGCGCGTGCGAAGCTGCGGACATACTCTAGTTTCATATAATCGGTCCTCCTGTGAACATTTCTACAGCCGCGCTGGCTCATCCGATATCAATTTAGAAGAAGACAGCTTTCCCTTTCCGCCGAGTCACGCACACAATGAGTTCGTGTCCATATTGTTCGGTTCTACCACAGGACGCGGCTCTACGGACAGTGCTTGGAAATAAATACCTAGAAAGAACATCAACTTGTGAAAAACGTTTCGTACAACATTTTACATTTTACAGTACAGGTACTAAGACTACAAATTTGCAAATATAATTGTTTTTTTTTATTGGTAGCCTAAATAACTCTGCTATTGATCAGTAGGTATCCCAAATAAAACCAAAAATAATAAAAAACAAATGACTCCGATTTTTTTTTCTTATTTTTCCCTGGGTAGTCATAAACTGGCCTACTCCCTGGTTCCCACTTGACGTTGAGTTTTGGGACACCCTGTATAGTGTGTGATTTGCAAAATACCTATTTATTGTATCATAATAGTAATAAATAATGTTTTTGGTGAACATTATATGTAAATCTTGCTTGAGTCATGCATGATTTCTCAATTTTCTACCTTTACAATAAATAAAATCCCAATTAAAATAATATCTATACAACATATTAAACAAACAAACATTTAAAAAAACCGTATTAAAAAACATTTAACCGACTTCACACCCTAAAAAGTATTAAATAATATTTTTATCTTGAGTAGAAGGCGGTACAAAAGCTCAATTATAAGGGTTCATCTATAAATTGTCAGGTGTGCTTTTGTACCGGCTTCAACTCAAGATAAAAATATTATCTTTTTAGGTTTTGAAGTCGGTTCAATGTTTTTTAAAACAGTTTTTTTATTTAACTCTTTTTAGTAATATCACATAATATTAAAATCGGTTGACGGGAAGTGGGTGATTAAAAAAAAACCTTAGTGTGAAAGTGTTCATTCCTTAATTTCTCAATTTTAGGGGTAGTAGGGGGAGTACATTAATAGCAAAAAATTACTGAAAAAAACTGTGAAATAAAAAACTAATTAAAAAAATATAAAAACCGCCTTCAAAAATGCATGAAATAAAAAAAATCGAACCCTAGATTTGAAGGCGGTGCTAAAGCAAGCAAAAATTATGCATGAAAGAAAACATGAGTGGATGATATCCTTTGTGATTTGTGTAGCCTTCTTTAGCACCCCCCTTCAACTCTAGGGTTCGATTTTTTTATTTCATACATTTTTGAATGCGGTTTTTATATTTTTTTTATCTTCTTTATCCTTCAAAGATATTATTTTAAACCTCAAAACAGTATTCATGCAGTAATGACTAAATTGACTACTTTATTTATTTCTTTATTGAGCTTTGCATTCATGAGTCACCTTGGACAGCGCTTGTGACAGACAGACGGATCGATCGATAGACAGACCGATTATATAAGAGTTCCTGTAGATATACGCCGCAAATTATTAACAATTATGAACCAAATTATTCTTGAAGCTTCGAAAGCTACGCTTTGTACCTGTCAATAGAAACCACGGACTAATAGACATAGCTCTAAAGGTAGCTGCTACAGGATCCTACAATATCACTACAATTTTCGTCATTCGCAAATTGAAGATATGTTAACACAAAACAGAAGTCTTATAATTTCCTCTAATCGCTTTGTTGAAAACCGCATTGACCTTGTTTTCACTTTTTTTTCCGAGGTGAACAAAGGTAGTACCGTGCGTGCGACCTCTAATCTAGCTAGTATCATATCCATGGAAATAAATACTTATCCAGAGACGGTATTAAACATTAATAGAATAGAATAGAAATAGAATATAAACCACATATAGCACACAATTGAAAGAAGAAAAGTACACGACAAGAAACAAGAAAAACGCGGACTCATTATTTACGCGACAAGCGATTTCTTCTAGTCAACTTTTGGGTGATGAGATGAGGGATAAAATACACAGAAAGAATATGGGTAGTGCAAGCGAAACGGAGGAGGAAACATTTCATAAATATTACCAATATTTTGTTGCGATGAATGAGAAATAAGTACTACATGAAAAAAAAATGTATCTTAACCGTTAACAATAAAAGTCGTCAAAGGTAACTAACGAATAAGGACAAGATGTCGTGCGAATGGGAGACAGGCGAGCCACCTCTCACCTTGGCACGGTCCTTCCACTCACTGGGTAACTTTACTTGCTGCTTGATAGTTGCATTGTCATAATATACCTGCTAAACGCGTTGTTGTGCTGGAATTAACACGAGTTCACACGCAACACAGATTGCTCTGGTTACCCCGATTGTTGGGAGACATCGTGATGGTATTTATATACTTACATACATACCATCACTATATGTCTCCCTCTAGACGTTAACAATAATTACATCAATAAAACATATTATTACATAAATGGAAGCAGCACCCAGTCTTAACTTAGCTCAGCAAGACTAACACCCAGTCTTAGCTCATTGCTTCGGCAATAGACAAGCTCGCTGCGGCAACAGGCGAACTCTTACTGCGGCAACAGGCAAGCTCTTGCTGCGGCAACGGGAAAGCTCTTGCTGCGGCAACGGGCAAGCTCTTGCTGCGGCAACGGGCAAGCTCTTGCTACGGCAACGGGCAAGCTCTTGCTGCGGCAACGGGCAAGCTCTTACTGCGGCAACAGGCAAGCTCTTTCTGCGGCAAGAGGCAAGCTCTTGCTGCGTCAACAGGTAATCTCTTGCTGCGGCAACGGGCAAGCTCTTGCTGCGGCAACGGGCAAGCTCTTGCTGCGGCAACGGGCAAGCTCTTGCTGCGGTAAGAGGCAAGCTCTTGCTGCGTCAACAGGTAATCTCTTGCTGCGGCAACAGGCAAGCTCTTGCTGCGGCAACGGGCAAGCTCTTACTGCGGCAACAGGCAAGCTCTTGCTGCGGCAACAGGCAAGCTCTTGCTGCGGCAACATGCAAGCTCTTACTGCGGCAACAGGCAACACTTTCATGATGTTCTTCGTACATGCTCGTCGGTATAGAAAAGTGTGTGACAGAGATAGTATGTAATAATATATATTTTGTAATTTTGTTTTTGTGCATTTTGTTTCGTCTTGTCGATACGTCAATGCGCCTTCTAGGTGTTTATTGGCATGATCATATCATACAACGTACAATAAAGCATGGTAGGAAAGTGTTGGCATTTTGAACTCAGCATAAAAGCGATGAGCGTGTGAAAAGTAACAAAACGTACCTACTTACTGCTATAAGTATGCTATGCGTAGCTCTTGCCCAGTTAGTACCTACGTAGGTTGCATCGAAGGTATGTAGTATTGTGGTAGTATTTGCTATACTACAATTATTTCTTTCTGGCCCATGCCGCAATAAACGTTACTACAACAGACAACAAGTTTTATGGCTCAGAGCCATTGTCTCCAATGAGAACTGGTCGGAATTATCTATGGCTAGAAGGCTCAGGACTTTTTAACTTTACTATTAGCAAGGTATGAATGGATAAAAATCTTCTTATCATTAAGTTCTTCTTATAGTTTTCTGATAATGCAATCAAGTATATTATTTCATAAATGAATTCAAACGCGAATGGATTTATGAAAGAATTTTACATAATAAATATTATTTCAATTACATACCATATGAATACATTTATGATTGGTTCATCATCATCATCAGCCTGTATCGGTCCACTGCTGGACATAGGCCTCTCCCAAGGCCTTGGTTCCCAATGATTGGTTAGTTTTTACATATTATTAATTAGCTACACCAAATATTACATATTTTTAATTTTAAATCATATACAATTAATATAAATAAGTAATTACTGGAAAAACGCCATAATTATATAATGAAATATAATTTTTTAATTTCAGCTAGTACTATGGTCACTTTTACCAACCTCTTGCCAAGCAAAATGTCTCAGGCATTTATTAATACCCTAGCTGGTGCCCGAGATTGTGTTTTGATTTACAAATTCAGCTATTTTGAATTTTAAAGCATACATTTTCTTTAGCTGGCAGTAGAATTTATAGCAGGCGGAACCGAGGGCATACCTAGTTTCTACATACATACATACATAACACACGCTGTATCCCGACAATCAGGGTAAGCAGAGTAATCGGTGTTGAGCTATATAATTTACCTAGTTTCTTATATATAACACATTTTTTATGGAGACTGACACGGTTGGCTACATCAGTTACTAAATCCGTGATGTCAGTCCATAACACCTTGGTGAACTTGGTGCCATGTTAGCGCATCCCTTCGCTCGTGCCGGCTACACTGAACAGCAAAACACGAAATATTTACATAGCCGCTTCAACCAAACTTTCATTCAGTAAGGAAAGAAGGTAAAGGACTGTACAGTTTTACGTGATATCTGAACCACGGTCAGCCTCCAACGGTCGAGCGGTCACCCATCCAAGTACTGGCCGCGCCCAGGGGTGCTCATGATCAAGACTGACAGTCGATCCACCGCACCACTGAGCTAC
This sequence comes from Nematopogon swammerdamellus, assembly GCA_946902875.1. Lineage (NCBI taxonomy): Eukaryota > Metazoa > Arthropoda > Insecta > Lepidoptera > Adelidae > Nematopogon > Nematopogon swammerdamellus. The sequence continues at coordinate 7,991,617 of OX336337.1, forward strand.
CGTGGCTGACAGACAAATCTTCAGCATCATGGTACGTAGAGTTTCTCGTAGAGATTCCATGGGTTTTATAGGGTTTTATAGACAACCGATTACGATTATTTCATGTGAAATTGAAAGAAGAACTCTATCAACAAAGAAACGACCAAAGCGTCTTGTTGAAAGCCCGAGGGCTTTTGAAATGTTGTTAAAGTTACAACATTCCGGTAATTTACATTGAACGTCGTCGCCGTGAAGCGAGACATGCATCTCTACCTATGCATCTCTCCATGCTCAACTATTTGTTAGTAATGGCCTGTCACCCTGGCTTGACTATTCATATTTAGAGCTGCTGTCCATTAAAAAAAATATGTTTTCCACTATAATGAGAACTGGTGCGATATTAAAAAAAAATCATTGATTACAAAATTCCCCGTAAATTTACTTCCTCCGAATTACATAATATGTAAAACAGAGTAGATAATAAAAAGAGATACATTTTCCAAGTATTGCTTTTTTTCTAATTATTTTTAGGGCTTTTAACAATGATTTGTTAATATCAGCGCCATAGTACTCATCTTCCTATCACTTATGGCCCAGAGTCCCTTAGGGATAGATAACTGCGTATTGTTGGTACTAAACAGTGGCTCCGTAATTCAAGAATGTTCTTGCTCCTGCTTTCTGGGTAAACTAAGGAAAGGCTGATGAAAAATCCTCCACTCGTGTTACCAATTCGATCAAAAAAAATATCGATACTCATTTCTATTAATACCTAGCAAAATATTGTTGAAAATATGCATTAAAATTGTAATAAATTAAAATTCCAAATACATTACACAGGTTATTGCTAGCCTCCAAATTTACGAGGGCTAGAAAAAAATATGTCTTATAATAAAAAGTCGTCATAATAAAAAATGCAAACCATGCAAAGAAAAAGACGAAACGATTGCACATAACTGCACATTTTGGTTGCAAGACATAATTATGCTCTTAAAATCGAAATTGTGGAAGACAAATGCCATAATTATATATATAATAGTTGGAACTATAGGAATTACAGCAAAACCTTACAAGTATACACAAATTGTCTGGAAGCAGATATACAAATTCTAGTTTTGCAACACCAGGCTGCAAGACAAACTGCAAAAATTGTAACAAAAATGATGACTGGATATTTTGATGAAACAATGAATTAATTCTCTTCTCTCTCCCAAGGTGATCTTGGGCGGGGATGATGAAGATTTTCCAGCCAAAACCCAACGATGGCTGCCGTTCCAAAAAACTTGGACGAGGATTTATAAGATATATCTATAAAATCCATCACACATTATCTATCCACTCTCCTGAGATGAACTTGGGTGGGGACTGGTGTCATTCCAGTACAAGATGCTGAGAGTCTAAAACGACCAGAAGAAGAATGTATGTCTTTATTTTATATATAGATAGCTGACCCAGCTGATGTATAGTACCTACGTAGGTAAGTAGCTTTCCCTTTCCAGTCAGGCACGTTAAGTTAAGGTCCCTATACGTTTCTCTACGTTACTGTGTAATAGTTGCTCATTAAACGAGTGCCTTAGCATTCACGAGCCATTTATTATTATAGTATGTTAGTATTTATTATAGTATTTAAATGTGCACGATGAACGTAGCCTTAGGCTCTGGAGAAACATGTAACCGACTTAGTACAACACACATAAATAATGGCTACGTATGTATAACATTTGATATATTCTGTAATTATCAAAGCAATTTATCAAATAAATAATACATTATATTTATTAATTTATTATTGGAATCACGCGCGCGTTGAGGAGTTACAATGAAAGTTTAATTGAGAAATAGTGTAGTGCGAGAGCGCTGTGGTCTGACAGATAATAATATAGTGACCAAAGAGTTTGTATTACGTCGCTGCGCCCCTTTAAAGGAAATACAAACTCTTTGATAGTGGCAAGGATTGAGAAAGGAATGCTTCGGTGGTTCGGTCATGTTGGAAAAACGAAAGACATTTATGGGGCGAATGTGAGTGGAAGAGTTGGGAAGGGTAGCGTAGCGGGTACGTACCTAGACCAGATCGGGCATGTGCGCAAAAAAGGATCAAGTGCGGTGCGTGCGTAGTACTCGTAACCGGCGAGCATGTATGAAGAACATTATGAGAGTGGAAAAGGCGGCCGAGGTGTGTCAGGATCGTGGCACGTGGAGATCCGTTGTCTCTGCCTACCCCACTAGGAAAACTGGGCAATGGGCGTGACGCTATGTATGTATGTATTGGGATCACAACGCTGCCCCTCCGCGTCGCGCCGCCGCCACCCAGTCGTCTTTCAACTTCAACGATAAGGCTCTTTAAGAATGAAAATCTTTTCAACCGATCTTCAGCGTTGGTAAGTATAAATTCGAGCGAGCTTTATAGTCCCTCCTACATTAGCATAAATAAAGTGCACTTCCGGACACCGGCACCATAGTATGAATGACGATGTCGTGACTCCAGAACAGCCGGGAGACTTATATCAGCAGTTATGACGTCATCAAGATGACCATTATCCGTACTTGAATCTACAAGTCAATGCTTGAAGTAGAGAAATATTTAATTGAATTGTTTACTTTATATATCAAAAGAAATGAAATTTAAAAAATCTAAACTTTTTTTTTTATTGCTACCGAACTGGGTGGCTCTGTCCGAGGTCGCAACCTCAGGCGCAGCCAATTTCACCCCCGAGGAGGTGCCAGTCGGCTTGGAGGTGGACTAATGTTACTGGGAAAAGGCTATTAACCCGCGATTTGAAGATCCGTGGATTGTAGGAGTGGGGGAAGATATTTCCTGGGAGCCCGTTCCACACCTTTGCAGTGCGGCACAAGAACGATTTAGAGAATCGTGCAGTTCGAAGAACTCTTCTGTCGACTACAAACGGGTGTTCCGCGAGAGTATGGCGGATAATTAATCTATACATATAATAAAATCGTAGAGGTAAGAAAGTCTGTACATTGAATGTATTCGGAAAAAAACTGACCAGGGTGGCTTAAAATGAGATACTGAACATGTTAGAACAGTTTTTAAAATTTTTGTTTGTTTGTTTGTTTGTCTGTACGCGCATCACGCAAAAACCACTGAACGGAATTAGATGAAACTTTGTATAGTGGCAGTTTATATGCCGGGTTAACATAATACGTAAAAAAAAATAACAAAAATAAAAAAAAATTAACAATTATAAACATTATTGCGCGTTTAAAATGACGTAGTCCAAAGTGCATAATTATATCTTGAGAACTGTCAGCAAATACAATTTGAATAAAATATTCATTCGAAATTTAAAAATAAGTAGATACAACGAAAATGACAGTTCTTCTTTTTTATAACTTGAACACAATAGTCTATACATATCTATTCTTTCTATACATATCATAAAATCGTAAATGCAAAAATGTCTATTTGTACGCGCATCTCGCAAAAACCACTGAACGGAATTTGACGAAACTTTTTATAGTGACAGTGTATATCCCGGATGAACATAATAATTAAAAAATATAATAAAAATCACGTAATCCAAAGTAAAGGTAAAAAACTATTTTAAATGTCATGTTGACAACGGAGAACTGTCATCTCGACGTGAGCTGGCCGGTGACAAATTGTTTGATAAATAAAAATAATAATTGAAAGTCGAAGTTATATCGCTGTCATTGGTGCAACAAAATTTATATATCTGTTGCCCGCGGCTTCGCTCGCGTGAAATTCGTATTTAAAAAAAAGAAAGTAAGTAACTAAAGGCGGGCCCGAAGGCTGATCTGCGCTCACGTAAACGATATTCTTTCTCGATGAAAGTAACTAAGGGCGAGGCGGAAGGCGGAGCTGAGTTCAGGAAGAAGAAAAACATTCTTGAAGAAAGTAAGTAACTAAGGGCGAGGCCGAAGGCCGAGCTCTATTCTGGAAGACCATAAACCTTCTCGAAGAAAGTAAGTAACTATGGGCGAGGCCGCAGGCCGAACTGCGTTCAGGTAGAAGCTAAACCATCTTGAAGAAAGTAAGTAACTAAGGCGAGGCCGAAGGCCGAGCTACGTTCGGATAATTGAAAAACCATCTCGAAGAAAGCAAGTAACTAAGGGCGAGGCCGAAGGCCGAGCTGCGTTCAGGAAGAAGCTAAACCAGCTTGAAGAAAGTAAGCAACTAAGGCGAGGCCGAAGGCCGAGCTACGTTCTGACAAATGATAAACCATCTCGAAGAAAGCAAGTAACTAAGGGCGAGGCCGAAGGCCGAGCTGCGTTCAGGAAGAAGCTAAACTATCTCGAATAAAGTTAATTAATATTAAGATTGAGTTAATTTAATTTAAATTTTATTATAAAGTCCACGCTTCTAACGGCAAATATACCGTGCATCCTAATTCCTAGAACCTCGCGGTTATTCCCGGCTGGATGGAAAGAGGCCCGATGCTATCACCTTAGTGCCATGGACTAAGGGTAGTTCTTTGATGTGGGACGCCACTTTTATTCTCACATTGGCTCCAAGTCACGTTAGGACATCTTCAAGAGCGGCTGGCGCGGCCGAGGCTGGGGCGGAGAGCCTCAAACGCAGCAAATATAGAAATATAATTCAAGATTTCGAATTTGTTGCGTTTGCGGTTGAAACCCTCGGTCCGTGGAGCAGTGAAGCCAAAAGAGGCTTGAGCTGGTTGACGCAACTGGTGTCCCGTCATTAAGGGCTTATGTACTTCAATTCATATGCCTTGCCATCCAGCGGGGTAATGCCGCAAGTGCTCTAAGAACATTTTAAAATGCCCGTTTTGATAGTTATTTTAATGTTTGTTAGGTAGGTTTAATTCTTTAGTTATTAATATTACTTTTTTATTTTTATGAAATAAATAGATTGAGTAAACGATATTATATTCTATCGAAGAAAGGAAGTCTTTAAGGGCGAGGCCCGAAGGCGGAAGAGGGTTTTTGGTTTACCTGAACGCAGCTCGGCCTTCGGCCTCGCACTGAGTTCCTTCCTTTCTTCCAGAAGGTTTATCGTCTTCCTGAACGCAGCTCGGCCTTCGGCATCGCCCTTAGTTAGTTACTTTCTTTAAGAAGGTTTATCAATTACCTTAACGCAGCTCGGCCTTCGGCCTCGCCCTTAGTTACTTACATTCTTCTTTGGAATACGAATTTCACGCGAGCGGAGCCGCGGGCTCAGCTAGTAAATTAATAAACATAAAATTAATATTCATGATTTCTTATGGCATGTAAAATATATATATTTTTTTTATATATTTGATATGATAAAACATTTCTTTTTAGGGTTCCGTACCTCAAAGGAGGAAAAAACGGAACCCTTATAGGATCACTTTGTTGTCCGTCTGTCTGTCTGTATGTCAAGACCTTTTTTCTCAGGAACAGGTAGACGTATCAAGTTGAAAATAATATCAAATACTAAGGTCTACGAAACCTTTGAGGTGTAGAAAATGCAAGCTTCTAGGTCAACGGAATCACTAGATACGCCCATTTAAGTCACATATTTTGCTACCGGCAAATCAAATCAAAACCTATAGAGTACTTCCCGTTAACCTAGAATCATGAAATTTGGTAAGAAGCAAGGTCTCACAGCACAAGTAAAGGAAAAAATCTAAAATTGTAAATTTATAGTTATGTGACAGTAAAAAATTTTTTTGTTTGTTTTCTATGTCAAGGTCCCTTTTTCTCAGGAACGGATCAAGATAACAAATTGAAATTAATACAAAATACTAAGATCTACGGTCTCTTTACGGTATACCAAAGCTTCTAAATCAACGCAATCAAAAGATACGGCCATCTATGTCATATTTCATACTCGCAAACTCACTCAAAACAAATCAAAACCTATAGGGTATTTCCCGTTAACATAGAATCATAAAATTTGGTAAGAAGCAAGGTCTTACAGCACAAGTAAAGGAAAAAAAACCGAAAATTGTAAAATTGTAGTTATTGACATTAAAAAAAAATATTGTTTTGTATGTCAAGGACCCCCTTTCTCAGGAACGGACCAAGATAACAAATTGAAATTAATACGAAATACTAAGAGCTACGATCTCTTTACGGTATAGAAAATGCAAGCTTCTAAATCAACGCAATCAAAAGATACGGCCATCTATGTCAGATTTCATACTCGCAAACTCACTCCAAACAAATCAAAACCTATAGGGTATTTCCCGTCAACCTAGAATCATAAAATTTGGTAATAAGCAAGGTCTCATAGCACACGTAAAGGAAAAAATCCTAAAATTGTAAACTTGTAGTTATGATATTAAAAAAAATTTGATTGTTTTGTGTGGCAAGTCAAGACCCTTTTTCTCAGTAACGAGTCAAGATATCAAATTGAAATTAATATGGAATACTAACGTCTGCGATCCCTTCGAGTTATATAAAATGAAAGCTTCTAAATCAATATAATCAAAACATACGGCTATTTATGGCAAATTTTAATACTTGCAAACTCATTCAAATGAAATCAAAACCTATAGGGTACTTACGTTGACCTGGAGTAATGAAATTTGGCAAGAAGCACGGTCTCACATCACAAGTAAAGAAAAAATCCGAAAATTTTAGATATTATGTCGTTATGTCATAGTCATAATATAAGAAATATATTTTTGTATAACTTCACGAATGCCGCACAGTCAAACCATTGCTGTAGTGTTTATTTAGGCCTTCGTGATTTTCCAAAACAATTGTTTTTGTACATACCTACATAATACAAATATATTGAGTGATGCTGATGATACGGAACCCTCGGTGCGCGAGCCCAACTCGCACTTGCCGACTTTTTTTTTTTATTCAATGAACACAGGCATAATATTTATAAACTATTCGTTACAAACTAGTCATTACAAGGCATTTTATTAAAATACTGGCTTTTTGCCCGCGGCTTCGTTCTCGGCATCTCTTTCTGGTCGAGGGAGAGCCCTCGTAGGGAATGAATTTGCAAATACGCTGATACAACTGATTTTTATTTATAACAGAAGCCTAAACAAACCGTAGCAAATAATAATGATCGAAGAAATAAACACAAATTTCCATTAATCTCTGTTCTGAACTGACAAACAGCATTGCAGAATACCTTAATTCGGTACACAACAAAACTTCCAAAAATAACACACATAACATTACAAACTACCTTATTTTACCCCCATAGTGGTTGAATTTTCAAAAATCCTTTGTGCGCACAACATTTCGCGTTACTAGACCCACCGGTTTAGGCTGTGCGTTGTCTGACAGTCAGTCAGTGTTAGAGTTTTATTATAATACTAGCTGAGCCCGCGGCTCCGCTCGCGTGAAATTCGTATTCCAAAGAAGAATGTAAGTAACTAAGGGCGAGGCCGAAGGCCGAGCTGCGTTAAGGTAATTGATAAACCTTCTTAAAGAAAGTAACTAACTAAGGGCGATGCCGAAGGCCGAGCTGCGTTCAGGAAGACGATAAACCTTCTGGAAGAAAGGAAGGAACTCAGTGCGAGGCCGAAGGCCGAGCTGCGTTCAGGTAAACCAAAAACCCTCTTCCGCCTTCGGGCCTCGCCCTTAAAGACTTCCTTTCTTCGATAGAATATAATATCGTTTACTCAATCTATTTATTTCATAAAAATAAAAAAGTAATATTAATAACTAAAGAATTAAACCTACCTAACAAACATTAAAATAACTATCAAAACGGGCATTTTAAAATGTTCTTAGAGCACTTGCGGCATTACCCCGCTGGATGGCAAGGCATATGAATTGAAGTACATAAGCCCTTAATGACGGGACACCAGTTGCGTCAACCAGCTCAAGCCTCTTTTGGCTTCACTGCTCCACGGACCGAGGGTTTCAACCGCAAACGCAACAAATTCGAAATCTTGAATTATATTTCTATATTTGCTGCGTTTGAGGCTCTCCGCCCCAGCCTCGGCCGCGCCAGCCGCTCTTGAAGATGTCCTAACGTGACTTGGAGCCAATGTGAGAATAAAAGTGGCGTCCCACATCAAAGAACTACCCTTAGTCCATGGCACTAAGGTGATAGCATCGGGCCTCTTTCCATCCAGCCGGGAATAACCGCGAGGTTCTAGGAATTAGGATGCACGGTATATTTGCCGTTAGAAGCGTGGACTTTATAATAAAATTTAAATTAAATTAACTCAATCTTAATATTAATTAACTTTATTCGAGATAGTTTAGCTTCTTCCTGAACGCAGCTCGGCCTTCGGCCTCGCCCTTAGTTACTTGCTTTCTTCGAGATGGTTTATCATTTGTCAGAACGTAGCTCGGCCTTCGGCCTCGCCTTAGTTGCTTACTTTCTTCAAGCTGGTTTAGCTTCTTCCTGAACGCAGCTCGGCCTTCGGCCTCGCCCTTAGTTACTTGCTTTCTTCGAGATGGTTTTTCAATTATCCGAACGTAGCTCGGCCTTCGGCCTCGCCTTAGTTACTTACTTTCTTCAAGATGGTTTAGCTTCTACCTGAACGCAGTTCGGCCTGCGGCCTCGCCCATAGTTACTTACTTTCTTCGAGAAGGTTTATGGTCTTCCAGAATAGAGCTCGGCCTTCGGCCTCGCCCTTAGTTACTTACTTTCTTCAAGAATGTTTTTCTTCTTCCTGAACTCAGCTCCGCCTTCCGCCTCGCCCTTAGTTACTTTCATCGAGAAAGAATATCGTTTACGTGAGCGCAGATCAGCCTTCGGGCCCGCCTTTAGTTACTTACTTTCTTTTTTTTAAATACGAATTTCACGCGAGCGAAGCCGCGGGCAACAGATATATAAATTTTGTTGCACCAATGACAGCGATATAACTTCGACTTTCAATTATTATTTTTATTTATCAAACAATTTGTCACCGGCCAGCTCACGTCGAGATGACAGTTCTCCGTTGTCAACATGACATTTAAAATAGTTTTTTACCTTTACTTTGGATTACGTGATTTTTATTATATTTTTTAATTATTATGTTCATCCGGGATATACACTGTCACTATAAAAAGTTTCGTCAAATTCCGTTCAGTGGTTTTTGCGAGATGCGCGTACAAATAGACATTTTTGCATTTACGATTTTATGATATGTATAGAAAGAATAGATATGTATAGACTATTGTGTTCAAGTTATAAAAAAGAAGAACTGTCATTTTCGTTGTATCTACTTATTTTTAAATTTCGAATGAATATTTTATTCAAATTGTATTTGCTGACAGTTCTCAAGATATAATTATGCACTTTGGACTACGTCATTTTAAACGCGCAATAATGTTTATAATTGTTAATTTTTTTTTATTTTTGTTATTTTTTTTTACGTATTATGTTAACCCGGCATATAAACTGCCACTATACAAAGTTTCATCTAATTCCGTTCAGTGGTTTTTGCGTGATGCGCGTACAGACAAACAAACAAACAAACAAAAATTTTAAAAACTGTTCTAACATGTTCAGTATCTCATTTTAAGCCACCCTGGTCAGTTTTTTTCCGAATACATTCAATGTACAGACTTTCTTACCTCTACGATTTTATTATATGTATAGATATATAAATATTGTAAGCTAAAAGTTGCATTACCTAATTAAAGTGAAAGAATTATCTCAATATCTTGTCGTGTATCATACAATATATACCACACTCTGTATCCCAACAATCTTGGTAAGCAGAGTAATCGGTGTTGTGCTGCAAGAATTCTGGCAAATCACTGCACAACACCGACCACCACGTTTAGCAAAGTATTAGCACAAGACACTTACCAAGCAGCAAGTAAGGCAGGAAGATCCACCTGTTACAGAGTTTGGATAACCCCCGCTCCCCGCGTCGCGCGGCGCGGCGGGTTACGATCTCTGTGACCTGTTGCATGACTCAGTGGAAGGACCGCTTCAAGGTGTGAGGTAGCTAGCCTAATCTAATGCCTCTTAACTTTTAAATTTTAATCATTTATAAAAAAAAACAATTTTGGTGCTAGTATCCAGTAGTTCACTATTCGGCCCTTTTTGCTCGAGAAGGCTATTACAACCTTACAAAGTACAATGAAGAAATGTTTCTATCCTGTATGATATAAATTTAAAATTAACATGTTAGTAATATTGATGCTATTCTAATGCGCTTCCGTGTGAAAAGAACGACAAAAGTAAACAGCGATCGACGGGCGTTATTAAGCGGCATTGATTATGAGAAAAGAGAAAAGCTGAAAGAATAGAGCATGTGCGCAGACAATACGAGTCACTTGATGGGAACGCCGAGACGACAATGGCGGACCGATATGTCACGAGGCGATCTTTCACCGACGTTTGCATGTCCCGCTCCAAGCGGAGCCAGTTTCTAAGCAATTACACAGGCAAAGAACTTAATCATAGAGCAAGCAATGAGCCGACAATAATATACATGATGACTGTAGTTACTTCGGGATATTGTTATTGAGACTATATTTCCCCCCAAGTGCAGACTCGGGTCTTTCAAGAGGGGCGTCAATATAGGCACATGTCAGACCGGCATGGCATTCTCAACGCCCGCGCACGACGGTATGTTCATGGGCGTCGTTAGACACGTCATGGGTGGCGCGACGCAACGTGTCACGCTTTCAATAAAAAACACTAAACCGGAAAAACATATTTCCTTATCAATTTCAATTTCAATTTATCTTTCACTTTCTTCAAATTATAATCAACGGAACACTCATTTAATAAGACGTATTTTTTGTTTTTGTTTTGGAAGAGGGAGAGTTGGGACTTCCTCTATATAGGAAGGTATTATGCCGAAGTGGTATGATTACAAATGCAAAAACAAATTACCTACGTGCATACTAATACAGTACAGGAAATGTTTAACTTTCAGAAACACTCTAGTAGATAACAATTTTTTAATTTTTTTAATTAGGTAATTATGATGATGAATGAATTTAATTGTTTTCAGATGTGGCTGGTACTCATCATCGTCGGCGCCATATCGACATGCGGTGAGCCGGGGCGCGACTTCCGCCACAAGGAGGCGAAGAGTAAATCCGCCTATGGAGACATTTTGAAGCCGCCTCCTCCTCCGCCGCCTCTGCCGGTCCGGCCGCCCGCGCCGCCCTCACCTTTCTACGGTGGCTCCGGACCGCGCATCCAGCGACAAAACCACGACGTCGGCTACCAATATCCGCCGCCACCGCCACCTCCGCCTCTTCCTCCCATCGCCAACTTCAGACCGCCCTCCCCCTTCTACAAGCCCTATAGCTACAATTTCGTTCCTCCTCCGCAGCCGTTTCTCACGACGCCCTCACCGTCTGTGTTCAACAAACTGCAGAACTGGCTGTTTCCGCAGTCCTCGCCGAATCCTTCGCAATTAACGGGACCGTCGGCTGTAGCCGATTTAGCCCCAGTTAAAAAGGGCTGCAACCCGTGTAACCTCGTACCGTGGATTCCAGTCATCCGTTACAGCGCTCCTGAGAACTTAAACTTCAAGGAATCTGTCGAGCCGACGTACGGTGCCCCGGCTGGCACGTATGGCCCTCCGTCCCCCACGATGACTCCCTCTTACAGAGCGCCTCAGCCCTTCTATGGTCCGCCGAAACAACAGAGCTCTACGTACAGCGCTCCTAGTACACACTACGGTCCACCGGCCACGACTTATGGCACTCCGATCTTGAACTACGGGCTTCCAGCACCCACTTTCGCTAATTCGTACAGCACGCCTAGCTCTACATACGGGCCCCCTCAGTCGGCCGACGTCGATATTCCACAAACGCAGCTCAACAGTCCCAGTGAGGAATATCGCTTACCGAAGGTGTCCTACCCAACCGGATTTAAAAATTCGTACGGAGAGCCGCTTGCCGTGAACTTGTACAACGAATTGTATCCTGTTTCAGCGACGGCAGCAGAGTCTTCCAAAATCAGAACTGAAGTAGTTCCGGCCGAAGGGATGCCTAGGCCTACGAACATAACATATTCAAAGCCTTCCCCTTTTACTAGACAACAAGGGAGAGGAATACATACCCTGCAACCCGTAGCTCTCCCGAACCTCAGTGTCTCACCGCTCCCGCCGATATTTAACGCTCGCCCCTTCCGAACTAATATTCCAAGTGCGTTCGTGAGTCACGTGGAACATTCAAACAAAGATATAAAAGTTGTTCCAAGTATACCTGTGGCGGAATTCACGTCATCGATAGAATATCCAGTTAAATTTATACAATCACCCATCGTAGACATCGACGTAGAAAAGAGAAGGAACCAAACTAAGGCGTACCGCGTAATACCGTACTCTGATACCGATAGTGGCCCACAGGACGCCTCGTCTCAGGCTTCGGAGGCTCACACAGCCTCGGCTAACAACGATATTCAGGAGAGCAGTTTTGAGAGCACAGGAACTGCTACCGGTAATGACCTCTACGATGGATTTTCAACAATATACAACAGACACAATGAAGGCCCCTTGGTACCGCCACCGAATCCAACGCAGGCTTCGTTTCCTCCTAATCATAGGCCAGATTTTGAAAATTTAAGAGGAATGTCGGAGGCGACCGATGAAAATGGGCTTAGGTCAGAGCAGCATCTACAGTCGATCGATTCGCCCATTCTATACTTGCGACCGAGTGCCCCGCACAAAGATTTTACATCATTATTCAGCGTTCCGACCCCTACATCTACTACCTCATTTCCTTCAGTAAGTGAATACGAAATATACGACGATGTCTCAACACCCGCGGCACCAACGCTCTCGACAGCGTCCGAAGTGTGGAACACTAACCAAATTTTCGTAACACCCGAGCCAACACAGTCTCCAGATCTAAATAATAGGCCTAAAGTGGTGCAGATAATAATACCCTATACGACAGGTAATGATCCAAATGCAGATTCAGGACAAGAAAGCGAGTGGGAAGCGACGCAAGAGGGCTACGAGAACCAAGGTAGAAAGGTTCCGCTAGAAACAGAGAGTTTCACCAGCTCAAACTCTTACAACGACTTTATGTACACAACTCCTACGACACCCACAGTTCGACCGACCGAAGCCGACAACGAATATCGTGAGCGGCCTAGGCTCACAGCCTCCTCGATCCTTAACGATCTGTACGATGTGAAGGAACCACCGTTCGACATAGTCGAGTTACAACACAACATAGACATCTGGACGGAACAGAAATTCAAGGACAACCAAGACAATTACAAGGGTAATTACGCTAAGAAAATACCGGACGAATATTTTACAACGTCTCAGCCTTACTACACGACCCCCGGAAGCGCTTTCCGGGCATCCTTCTACGACCACGAAGGAGCGAGTAGCGTGCAGCATACGATGAAGGACGAATTCTATGAAAGCGCCACTCAGCGCACAGCTAAGGAGTATAACCATATTGAGAGATATAACGACAACAAAAGCCAGAAGAATAGGGACTCGCAAGATTCTAAGCTGAGGCCGCACATCTACACGGCAGCGTCGAGTTTTCGAAGTACGCCAACAACGTCTCCGCCTTGGGGCAAGATCGAAACGTCGATATCTCCTTTGACGAAGGAGAAGGTGTACGTGGTGACGGCACAGCCGTGGCGGGGGGACGGCAACCGGTCGCAGGATTGGTCCGAGGGTGCTTCGTTCGAGTCGAAGCGAACGAGCGGGCTGGGCGGCGACACGTCCGCCTCGGCTTCCGACAACCTGCCCTTCAAGTCTCCGCGGTTTTCAAACAGACCGTCTGTTCCACCTTCCGGCGGCGGAAGGTCGGAGTCGCTGAAGACGGAGTCATCGTTTAGCCTCGGGAAGAGTTGGCACCATAGCAGTGAGTATATGCGTTCAATATTTTCAGGAAGCTCTAAATTTCTTATTGAATTTACTTAAGCACACACAATTTTGATCACACACATTTTGAACATTTAAGATATTTGCAAAAAGAATTAATTGGGGGGATGGAGATAAATAATATAATGCATTGAGATCATTTGTTGTCTGTGCGTTTGTGAGCTTGCGTGCTTGAGTGCTTGTTTGAGCACACATCACGTAAAAACTACTGAACTAATACGAATGGAGCTTTCAGATATAGGGCGCACCTCGGTGTAACATATAGGATAATACGTGGGCTGTTCCGAAAATTGTTAGCCACAGAATAAATACAATTTTATTTTTCCTGAAACTATTTTGATTTGACGGCTAATTTAAATACAAATCTCCTTGATGAAAATTATTGGCCACCTATGTGTAGTTCTTTTTTTAAATATTTTTAACGGTTATCCGTCACTCATATTTTATTTGCAACAATGGACGTCTCGCGAGAAGCTTTTCGTGTTATGATTTTCTATGCTTGTAAACTAGGGTTAACCTTCAAGGAATGTCACGAAAATTTGCAAGCTGCTTTTGGGCAGTCTGCTCCTGCGTTACCAACAGTTACTTATTGATTTCGTGAGTTTAAACGTGGTCGAGAGAACCTAAACGATGACCCCAGACCCGGCCGACCATCAACTGCAGTCACTCATGAAAACGTCATCAGGGTAGAGTGGCTATTGCGGGAGAATAGACACATTACACATCGGGAGATTCAGGCTGAACTGAAGATTGGTATTGCGAAGTTTGTCTGCCTCAAGCTTTCGGGGAGTTGAATAGCGAGCGCCCAAGGAGCGGCGTCCGTGGCATGCTTTTTCACCAAGATAACGCGCCCGCTCACACACCGGTAGAAACATGGACTATTTGACAACTTCGAGGGTACAAAGGTTATCCCATCCTCCGTACAGCCCAGATTTAGCTCCATGCGATTTTTTTTATTTCCCACGGTAAAAAAAATGCTTCGCGGGCGAAAATTCAACACTGCAGACGAGGCCGTCGAAGAATTTCGGCGGTTATTTTTCGACCTCCCGCAAGATACGTTTTTTAAATGTTTTGAAACCTGGTTCACCCGAATGCATAAGTGCATAGGGATTGGAGGGAAATATTTTGAAAAGCTGTAAATAATTTTTTTTCATATTCTAACTATTTTTCATTTCACTAAAAATTTTCGGAACAGCCTATGTATATAGCATCATGCCATTATTCATATGAGCTGAGTAGTGGGGCCGGAAGTGAACATAGTCGGAGGAAAATCGTAACTTCTGTTTCCGTTTATGTTATTTACTATGTATATCATTTTATCATTTACGTGAACAAATTTTTCGGTGACTTCATATTTGCGCTACTTTTTTTTTATGGAAACTGACACGTTTGGCTACATCACCTACAACATCCATGATGTCAGCCCATAACACCGGGTGAATTAGGTGCCATGTCAGTGCGTCCCTTCGGTCGTGCCGGCTACACTGAACTGGACGGAAAACACAAACTATTTACATAGCCGTTTCGACCGACGCGACGTTTCATTCAGTGCGGTGGTACCAACCCTGGCGGGTTGAACCCTACCACCTAGTAAGGTAAGAAGGGAAGGGACCTACAGTTATACGTGGAATCCGAACCACGGTCAGCCCCCAACGGTCGAGCGGTCACCCATCCAAGTACTGACCGGCCCAGCGTTGCTTAACCATCAATAGCGACAGTCGACTGTCTGCACCACTGAGCTATCGAGGCTGACAAATCTGATCTATTCAATCAGATTTGCCATTAAACCGACTTTCCGCGAAGCCGCGGGCAATAACTAGTTATCTATAAATGTTATAGGGTGAAGGATAGCACCTGTCGCTGAGCGCGTTGTAACTACTTGTAGCGTTGTTGTGCGTTGTCGGCAGTCAACGCGCTTGAGTGGAGCGGCGGCGGCGGTGGCGGGGCGCTAGAGGAGCAGCGGAACAGCACAGGCGCGGCGAGCTCGGAAGGTGACGCCATCTACCGGCTGCGGCCAACAACACATTCTAACGTGGACGAGGTTCTTTACTAATATTTAAATTTTACTTTTTCCATTTCCTCGTAACAACCTTCTCAGCAATCTTTACATCTAGTTTTTATTGCGAAATTCGATTTTGAATTGTGCCTTCAGAAATAAGTATCTTATTACATCGCCTGAGTGCATAGTTACTGTCAAAATCTTCGTGTTTTACTGTTTACTTAATATTGCAGAATACACAGACAAAAAAAACCTTAGGTATGCAAAAAGGAAAATACTATATTTTTCTGGTACTTTTAGTGAGAATGATATTAGAACCTTTACAATAAAATTATTAATGAAATTCATCAGTAGTAAGTAAATATTTTATCATTGGTGTTTGTTTTGTAATTATTAATCCCTACTATCCCAGCGGCAACATGACATTACGACTCGTGTGCACAGCCATTTTAAAATTATAAACATTGTTTTCACATTCACGTATTTTCGACTATGTACCTGTATTGCACCTTTACGTCTATTTCTATTTCTATTAGTGTACGCACTACTACGCACTCACTTGCACAAAAATGCACGCATACAATTATGCACCAAAATCTGCTGCACATTTTCCAAACATTGAAAGATTTACATACATCATGTTGATATTCAAAAACACCAAAGAATGTTTTAGTTTTGATTTCAATATTGATATTAGGTACCATTAATTGTAAATATTTTGTAAATATATCTTCCTTGAATAAATGCCTAGTAATCTACGACGTACTCATGAAATCAAAAACTTTTTACGAGCACTTTGACTTTCTTAATGCACCTCCCCCTTTTTTTTAGACTTTTGAAATTTAATTTGAATTTCGTAAGGAAATTTCATTTATCACATCTATGTTGTGTTGTATGTATGTATTTAAAAGTAGCAGAATAATAACTTATACGTAATTTTTAGGGTTCCAAATCCATACGGAAGCCTATTATTAAGCCTACGCCGCCGTCTGTCTGTCCATCCGTCCGAAGGCTGTATCTTTTGAACAGTACATAATAGCTAGCCGGTTGAATTTTCACAGAATAGGTGTTATTATGGCGGATATACCGATAGCAAAAAAAGCTAAAATTAAAAAATTAAGAGTATCCCATAAAATTATTATAATGTTGAAGAGCGCCACCTACCGAATGATCATTTAACTAACATTTTAACTGCAAAAGTTTGAACGGCCAACGATAGATGGCGTGAGGGATAGGAAGGACTTAATATATGAATACTAAATTAAATGTCCCAAACACAAGATACGTGCGAGTACGTGCGAGACCGCGTGATTGCTGCGCACACTCGCTATTCGTGCAACAAGAAGGAACATATGCCTACGGAACCCTCTGTGTGTGAACAACGTTCTCACTTAACAGGTTTTTAGGACATCTTCCTCAGCAATCATATTATTTAAACTATTTAAAAACATTGCACCGACGTCAAAAAACAACTAGAACTGAAAAGTGTTAAATAATATTTTGATTCATATTCGGACCCTTGAGTTGAAGGCGGTACAAAAGCACAAAAGAGGTCCATCTATAAATTTTCAGGTTGTGCTTTTGTACCGACTTCAACTCAAGGGTCCGAACATGAATCAAAATATTATTGAACACTTTTCAGTTCTAGTTGTTTTTTGAGGTCGGTGCAATGTTTTTAAAAACTTTTTTTTATTTCACTCTTTTTAGTTATATTACATAACAAGTTCTGCGTAGAATTGAACCGACCCGACGACGACGTGTTTTTCCAGTGATTGGTACACACTTAAAAGTCCATATCTTGAAAACTACTGATCCGATTTTGATGAAACTAGCACTGTTCCCTTATGTTGAAGTAAATTTAAGCATGGTTACAATCCGATTACTAGTTTCGGAGGAATGCGTGGACAAACATACATACATACATACAAATATACATACACTTATGAAATTTGGCACACCTGTTTAGAAGCCCACATAGATTAACTTATAGGAATATTTCAGCAATTCCAACGATATTACATACATACGTGTCGAATTGATAACCTCCTTTTTTGAAGTCGGTAAAAATACCACCTAGTAAATCCAATAACTACTTCATTTCAGATCACCGGAACAACTGCAGACACCTATGAAGACACCACCACCGAGTCATACTGAGAAACTGAGAAACAACAGTTTAAAATATTTGATGTGACTTTGTTGAATTGTGAACTAAATGGACACAGTGATAGTGGTAAAGAAATGTGAACTTTGAACTCAGCGCGGTCAAGTGTGAGGATATTACTCTACAGTCCAAAAATTATGTTTAGAGGAGTTCTGAATATGCTAATAACGTGTAAATAATTTCCTAATTTTAATCTATAAGGCTGTATTAATTAGTTAAACTAATATTAGCAATAGATACATGAACGATGTAGTTTCTTAGGTGCATAGCTTAAGTTATCCATAAAGTTTATCAACAAATTGTAAATACCTACATGAATATTTAGTAAATACTCTTATTTACAGCTGACTCAAAATACTTTTTGTTTTCGGGTATTCCATTGAATATTGTCGATATGTTCGTATATGAGTCTCTATGGATGTTCGAGTAACAATGTGCATTCTACATAAATGTCTTGTTCCATTTGTTGTTTACTTTATTCTAGAATTCGGTTGAAACATTCGAAATAGAGAAGCAATCATTCGATCTGATGATTTTTGTTTTCTGCCTTTAGCACACAGGAACCGATACAATGACGGCGCGGCGGTGGTGCGGGCAGCCGCAAATAGCCTAAAATCGTTAGGAATCTTCGCTAACGATTTTATTTTCACATAAAAAATAAACAATGTAACATAACTATAGGCGACTTCCGACACCGACTCCCTTCTTATATTACTAGGTGGTAGGGTTTAACCCGCCAGGGTTGGTACCACCGCACTGAATGAAAGGTAGGTCGAAACGGCTATGTAAATAGTTTGCGTTTTCCGTCCAGTTCAGTGTAGCCGGCACGAACAAAGGGAAGCACTGACATGGCTCCTAGTTCACCCGGTGTTATGGGCTGACATCACGGATGTTGTAGGTGATGTAGCCAACCGTGTCAGTTTCCATAAAAAAAATAGTTTATTAAGACGAGACAGTAGATGTATTTTTAAGCCTAAAGCGTGATACTCACTATCAGACTGTCTGGCTGTCCTAGGGCTGTACCGTTTGAACCGTAATAATTATACATACATACACCACACGCTTTATCCCGACATTCGGGGTAAGCAGAGTAATCGGAGTTGTGCTGCAGGTACTCTTGTAAATTGCAGCACAACACCGACCACCACGTTTAGCAAAGTATTCGGACAAGATAAGCAGCAAGTAAGGCACGAAGACCCACCCGCTGCATGACTCGGTGGGAGGACCGTTCAAAGGTCCTTATTCATTAGTCGCCTTTTACGACGTGCACGGGGAGAGAGAGGTACTCATGTATAGTCAGTGTATAGTATGAAATACTATATAAGTACGAGTACGTATATGCCGTAGGTATATCTATTGTTATTTGCAAATGATACAATAACAACCAATCTAACGTCTGAGATATCTATGTGCAAAAGAGTTTGAACTCAGAAGTGTTTTGAATAGAAATTATACTAGCCACCAACGCTCCTGGCACGCGCAATCATAAAACGGGATAGGGGCAATGCCAATGTCGCACGCTCGCTCGCACTTACGGGCCTTATTGGAGGAAATAATCACGCGCCGTGTTACTGTCGATTATTTAAAACTTCTGTTTTTTTAGGTTTCCGTGCCCCGTACGGAAGCTTATTACTAAGCCTATAACGTCTGTCTGTCCGTCCGTCCGTCCGATGGCTATATCTTTGGAACCGTAATAGCTAGCCGGTTGAAATTTTCACTAAATATGTGTTATTTTGGCGCACAACAAAGGGAGACCCCCATACAAGAAATGTGTTTTTTAAATATTTTTTTTTTTGTGGTCAGAAAGCCTCGGTGCGCGAGTTCCACTCAAACTTAACTGCAATACTCAAAGTATCTACAATACGCGCGGAACATGCACAACCCTAGCACTTAATTCTTTTATGGCCCCGTGTGTCACTTGCCAGGAGCGTTGGCGGCCAGTATAGCATTGTAAAATGTTAATTCTTTACAACGCCCATTTTCATGAATAAATAATGCATGTTCAACGTGGTGCAAGGGATTTCTTCAATAACAGGACAGATAATGTCGAGTGTGGACGTGCCGGTGTGGGTGCCGGTGCCGGTGTCGGAGGAGAAGGAGAGATGCGGAGGTGAGCGGGAGGGGAGCTCTGTGCGAGAGTTCTACAGGAACCGCAACGTGCTGGTGACCGGCGGCACCGGTTTCTTGGGTAAAGTTCTCATAGAGAAGTTGCTCAGATCCTGTGATGACATCGGCACCATCTACCTCATCATCCGGCCTAAGAAGGGCAGCACGCCTGAAGAACGCTTGCAGCACCTTCTCTCACTCGAAGTAAGTCGAACTAAGTTTAATTCTACATAAGTTATTCTTTACGAATACGATACGGGCCAAATAATGACATTTTGCATGGTGTAGGTACTTGTAGGTATGTACTATTTGAAAAATCATGTTTTATTTACGTTAAAATTTTTCGCCTCCTTTGGTTGGTCAAAATAGATCATTTTAGCAAATGTGGCAAACTAGTTTTTGCTAACTAGCAAACAGGTACAGATTTCCAGAATTCTGAAGAAATTTGGGGTCAGCAAAAACTGTTGTTCGACACTTTGAACATAAAAAAATGTCAAATTTAAATTAAACATGCTTTATTTAATACCAACATTTTACACAAAAATTTGACAAAAAAGGCGAGCTTAATGCTATAAGGTATTTCATTATATCTAACCTTAGGCATGTGGGAGTGGTACATGTAGGCCAGCCATACTCATAGTGTGCTCCACGGAGCCCTAGGGCTCCGCGGAGCCTCTGTGGGGGCTCCGCGTGAATACGAGAAAAAAATCAAAAATACATCTCTCCTCTCTGGCTCGATTCAGCTCGGCTGCGCAGACGAACTCAACTCAACTCTCTTCTATCAAACCTGATATCAACCAATGATGAAAAATGAGAAACAGTTTCATACCTCTCATTAGATATTTAATTATTGTTTTTCTCTATTATTATAATATTATGTAAGTAACTGTTACATTGTTACAATATGATTATTAATAAAGAATGCACAAAAACTAATTTTTGTTTATTTTAGGGCTCCGTCAAATATTTCGCTTTCCAAAAGTGTTCCGTCACCAAATAAGTTTGAGAACCGCTGATGTAGACGAATACGAGGTATATGAGAAATTAGCATTACCTGTAGTATTTTTCGTTACAGGTGTTCGATAGATTGCACGCTGAAAGACCAACGGCTAGGAATAAAGTTGTAGCGATCGATGGTGACTTGTCTGAAGAGAAGTTTATTCTCAACGAAAGGGATAAGACAATTATAGAAAATGTCGTTTCTGTTATATTCCATTCAGCGGCTAACATCAAATTTGATTCGACGATGAAAGAGGCAATCAACATCAATGTAAGAGGTACCAAAAACATGATCGATCTTGCAAAAGGGATTAAAAATCTAAAGGTACGTACAAAAATCATTTCGGCAACTTAACAAATCGATAAAATTAAAACGGCACGAAACTCTTAACACGCATTAAGTAAATTCAGACTCATCTCTATTCTTCCCAACATTGCAGGCATTTATTCACATTTCCACTGCGTATAGCAACAGTGACAGACTGGTGATCGAAGAAAAATATTATCCGCCTAAAGCACCGAAACATTACTGGAAGGATCTTCTAATAGCTGCAGAAAAAATGGACGAAAAGGAATTGAATGCATTGACCCCCGGGTATGCTAATCGAATTAATAAATTATTCTATCGGTAGCAGTGCAAGAATAATGAATTTTTCATAGTATGATAATCATTATGTTATTTCAGGTTAATCGGCAATCTTCCAAACACTTATACATTTACAAAGCAAATAGGTGAAAGCGTTGTCTACGATCACAAAGATGAGATTCCTATTGTGATTTATCGCCCGTCTATTGGTGAGTGTACGATCGATATCTTATCCTCAGAGTATGCTCTAAGATTAATTGAGGAGGTTAAGAACAAAAGGGCACAAATCCACTTTAGGATTTTTTTCAGAAAACACAAAAAACTAAATGGTCCCTAAGCCATTGCAGAAATATTTATTTTAATTTCATATAAAAATACTACTAGTAGAGATCATTCGTATCATATAAAGATTTTAAAAAATTGTGCAGTAGAACAAGGAATACAAGGATTTGAATTTTGGACTGGAGTAATAATTTGTATATGGATTTGTTACTTTTTGTTCCACAAGTATACGGATATGTGCCCCACAAAGTTACAAATAATTGAAAATGTTACTTTTAGTACCACAGGGCGGCATTATGCACCGAAATTGGTTTGGATTTGTTGCCCTTTTGATGTAAAGTAATCGAAGAGGAATAATTAAGTGCAGATTTTTTTCGGATTTGTTACCTTTTGAACCAAATGTCACTTTTTGGTAACTAAAATCCACCGGATTTGAGTAAATTTTGATAATTACAAGATGTGCAATCGATGCAATTCAGCATTTTAAGTAAAAAAAAAATAAAAATTAAAACTATCTAAAGTGGATTTGTGCCCTTTTATTCTTAACCTCCTAAATTCTGATTGAACAAACACAATAATGTTGCCTATTTTTCAGTGATGTGTGCATTACGCGAGCCATACCCGGGCTGGGTGGGAAGTTTCAACCCGGCAGTTAGTTTGGTCACGGGTTTCTACACCGGCTTCATGCATATGCTCTTAGCAACGGAAGATTCCGTACAGGACTACATATTTGTGGACTTTGTTGTGAACGGAGCTATAGCGGCCGCGTGGCAGAGAAGCCACGAACCACTTGGAAACTGGTAATATACAGGGTGTCCCCGGACTGGTGTAGTTCCTCTAGGGAGGTTATTCTACGCCTTGAAACCAAAGGACTGGCGAAATAATTTTTTAAATATGTGCTCTCATTAAAATTTTAGGATTTCCTAACAAACTAAATGCGTACTACAATGTGTAGGCGCCTTTAGCGGCGCGGTGGTACGCGGGCGGAGCAGCCGGCGACGGCGGCGGCGCGGCGGGGCGCGGGCGGGGCAAGCTATCTGTTTGCCCGCCCCTCTGATCACTCGCGTCGCGTCCGTCCGTATTCCCGCTGACCGGTGTCCCATGTCTACTCTACTACCCTAAGCCCGTGCCCGGCTTAGGGTAGTCGCTGGGGAGCGATCGCAGTGGTAGACTTCGGTCTACCCAATGTGTCGGGCCCGGCCACCAGGATCCATAGACCCGTATTAGCGACCTTTGTACGGGGTCGCAGAGGCGTTCAGTCGTCCAAGGTGTCGGAGTTGGGTACTAGTATCCGTGACGTTTCCCTATGCAGACCACACGGTGGCTACCCTTAAAACTAGCAGTTGGCTACCCTATCCCGCAACTGGGCGGTGTAACGGGCGTCACTGTTAAAAATAATGTGTGGTAGAGAACTTGTTCTCGACGATTACTCATTAAACGTTGCTAGTCTAACATGAGTACTAAGTTGGGGGTTTCGGCCTCCTCTTAGCTCACGCTGCTGACTCCACTCAGGTCGGTGGGTCAAATGAGATACTACCCTAAACGCTGGGTTGAGTACTGCGGGGTTCCGTTAAAAGCCCCAGAATGCTTCGTACTTCTGCACGGAACACTGGAGTTGGTCTCGCAGGGGTTGTGGTTTAGCGTTGATTCCCTGGTGCTTCCATACTTGTGTAGTTAAAGCACCTAACACGGGAACAAGTAGCGAAAGCTGCGAGTGGTGAGCCACTTAGAGCTCCGTAACCAATGTGGAGAATTAGTAGACATGCGAATAATGTAGATCGGTATGTCGGTGCAACACACACTTATATGTGGATGTGAGATGGATTACTCACGAGCTAATGACGCTGACGTAAGTCTGTCATTCGAGACCGGTGGATCCCCGGTACACATTAGGTGGTGGTCATATGCACTTCCACGCATATACATAGCTGGTGAAAACAAAAGCCTTTAGGCTAGTACAAAACGCTGAGGCCCTGGGCACAGGTTGTGGTTGGATAGGGTGCTGACCCCAGTGGCAGTGAAGGCTTCACCCCCGGCTCTCGACTTCGGTCGGGGGTTCCTTCGGGTGGACGGGTGGTGGCTCGGATCGGCTGGGGAAAGGTCGCAGCCTGTGTTTCCCATGGGATTTTTTCGGAAGAACGGATGTTCGACAGAGCAGCTATGGGGCCTCGATCTGGCATACATGATCACTGTACTCGCAAGAGTGCAGGTTGTAGACGTCTGAATTTTGCAGCCGGAAGGCTGGTATCTCTGGACATCTATAAACAAAACGTAAATCAATAAAATGATAGTTAAAGGTGCCCGGTGTCCCAAGTCTAACATGAGTACTAAGTTGGGGGTGTAGGCCTCCTGTTAGCTCACGCTGCTGACTCCACTCAGGTCGGTGGGTCAAAATGAGATACTACCCTAAACGCTCGGTTGAGTACTGCGGGTTTTTTTTTATTTTTATGGAAACTGACACGTTTGGCTGCATCACCTACAACGTCCGTTAAAAGCCCCAGAATGCTTCGTGCTTCTGCACGGAGCACTGGAGTTGGTCTCGCAGGGGTTGTAGTTTAGCTTTGATTCCCTGAAATAAACTATTATAGTTTTGATGTGTAAGTAAACATATCGGGACACCGATTTTTCCGGGCTGGAGTGAATTGCTATTTGGCAACGATAGCAGTATAGTGACGAACGCCAGTGACGCTTACACCATTCTTAACCGCGAGTCCCAGCACTCACACCAATCTCACTGCGAATTGTGTTGCTGACATAAGCTGTTTAAGTAATAATCGGAACGTTATTGCCATTAACGATGTATTAAATAAGTTTCTGCCTTTCAGTCCCACATACAACTCCGCCGCAGGAAGATTTGCGAAAAAGATTGTGGAATTACATTCAATAATGGCGACAGATATTCGCTATGAGTTTCCAACTGAGAAATGCATTTGGAAGCCGACATTTACGACGACTTCGAACTTGTTGTGGTTCCAACTCAATTTCATGATCTTTAACCTACTTCCCGCTATCTTCATCGACATCGGCTTAAAGGCCAGTGGCGTCGACTTCAGGTACTTATAATAATGATGATTCAGTTTTAAATTATTATATTAGCAAAGATTATTTTATTTTATTTTATTTATTATGTATGACACTCAAAACAGAACACAAACGGATTATAGTACAGTACCTACACATAATATTAGCAACATCATCTTTATCAGAACGCTAAAAAGATATAAAAGAAATAAATAAAAATTAATAACAATTCATAAGTAAGACCGTATCATTAGTATTAAATTGTTAATAGTTTAATAGTGCTTGCTGATCGTGACAATGTGAATAATATTTACTTGTGTAAATATTAAACTGTGTAAATATAAATTTTTACTTGTGTAAAAATTAAACTATATTTACGAAAATGAAATATATATATATACATGTATATATATTATGGAAACTGACACGGTTGGCTGCATCACCTAATACATCCGTGATGTCAGCCCATAACACGTTGGGGAACTAGGTGCCATGTGCTTCCTTTCGGTCGTACCGGCTACACTGTACTGGACGAAAAACACGAACAATTTACATAGCATACTCGTACATAACATAACATATTTATGCTACCTAACTAAATTTTAATAAAAAAAACAATTAATTTTTCAGCTTGGTCAGAGTTTGCCGGAAAGCCTTTACACTGTCCAGGGTGCTCGGTTACTTTACCCTCACTACATTTGAAATCAAACACGACAATATACTGAAGTTGTATGACAAAATGACTATCGATGATAAGAAACTATTTTATTTCGACTTGGAGGGTAACGCCCGAAAGGTTAGAGAACTCATGAAAGTTTTTACCTTGGGCGTAAAAAAATATGTTCTTAAAGACAACATGAACGAGGAGTACATTGAAAAATTGAGGCACAGGGTTAAATAGTAAGTATCACTGAATTTAATACGATAAACCAATATTCCTAAAATAAAAATAATTAACACCTTTTACTTTTTTATTTTAGCGATCTCTAAAAATTCACGAATGCATTCCTATGCGTAAATAGTATTTGTGCATGTAATGTACGTACAACTTTAATAACATTCAACGTCTGTTGTCTGTTTCATTGTTTGTATTGTCGATAACTTGAAAACGTCTCAACATTTCGCCAGCGACACGACATGTTATTTCCGTATAAGTAGAAATAGCGCCTTCACTAGCGCCTATAAGTGTATCATTTAATTTTCTGCTGTTGGCCACATCACCTACATACAACATCCGTGATGTTAGCCGATAACACCTTGGTGAACTAGGTGCCACGTCAGTGCTTCCGTTTAATCGAGCCTGCTAGTGCTACACTGAACTGGACGGAAAACACGAACTATTTACATAGCCATTTCGATTGATCTTTCATTCAGTGCGGTGGTAATCTCTTTGGGTGGTACAAACCTGGGCGGGTTAAACCCTACGACCTAGTAAGGTAAGAAGGGAAGGGATTTACAGTTTTACGTGGAATCCGAACCACGGTCACCCTACAGCGCTGCAGCGGTCCAACGGTCACCCATCCAATTTCAGACCGCGCGCAAGTGTGCTTATGATCACGACCGACAGTCGACCGACCGCACCACTGAGCTACCGAGGCTGACAATTCTATTTCAATTGTGATTTATTTATATTCCCTATTTATTGTAATATTGTTGTGTTCCGTTTGTTACAGCTACGACTGGGCGCACGTAGCGGCCAAGATTATTGTTTACGCATTCTTTGCAAATATTATGTGGAAGTGTTTGCACTCCTATTTAGTTATGTATCTATCATCATGATCATCGTATGTATGTAGCATCTTCTCTGCAATATTTTTTTTTTCATAATTCAATCACATCTACACAATAAAATTCTTAACACTGACTGACAGAAAACGCCCAGCCTAAAGCGGTGGGTTGCAATTTTATATAGGAGTTCCTTATTAACGTAAGTGAGCACTAAGAAATAATTTTTGAAAATTCATACCCTTAAATAGGGGGTGAAGTGAAAGTTTGTATGGGAAGTGAGTCATTTTTGAAGTTAGTAATATGGAAATTGATGTGTGTTGATGTGTATAGGATACTGTTTATAAAAAAGTTGATTAAGTCAGCGTTTTGGGAAATTCGTCCCCTAAGACGGAGGTAGGGAGGTAGAGAGGGATGTAGGGAGATAGGGATAGAGGTAGGGGGGGGGGGGGGGGGGGGGGCAAAGGTCCCATTTTTAGGTTTTTCGCTCATATCTCGAAAACGGTACATTGTAGGAAAACATTATCTAATCATTGTAGGAAAACATGTCAATTTATCTCCAGCCAGTCAACAGTTACACTAATTTAAATAATTTCGTAATTTTCTGAAAAAAATGATTTTATCATTCCTGAACCGTTTATTACAGCTATATATTATCTCATAATATGTAATGCCACACTTAAAAGTGGGTTATTAAATGCAGTAAACAAAAATATGTTACTTGAAAATCTGTACTGGAAAAATTCAAAATTGTAGATTAAAAACAATCACATATAAGGTAAGTCATTTAATTTAATTTCAATAATTATGATTGTGTCTCACTCTCAATAACTCTTAAAATCACGTTTTCATCCTCTTTGGCCGTGAGGGTCCTGGCAAGAGTTCTTCGTCCACGACGTCCTCATCCTCAGGGGTGGGTGTTTCTTGCTGAAGGGGCTCTACGTCGTCGTCTTCATCGTCGTCTTCGTCAACAGTCACGCCGTTGAGGCATTTCCATTGGCAGTGGAGGCATGCCACAGAACAGTTCAGCATTGCTTTCCTGCATCCACATTTGCCGCTACCACAATCTTTGGTGCAGCGGCAAAATATCGTTTTCAGTAGGACCTCCGGTGCTGGTGGATCTTCTGTTGTAATTGGCACCAGAGTGTTTCCTACATGTTTCCACCCCCACTCTTGAGGTGGCAGCTCATTCCCGAGTCCTCCTTGTTCCCGAGCCACTGTTGCACTTGGTGGTAGGTGTCTCTACAACATACCACGGGCACACTGAATCTGTTTACACCTGGAGTGATCAGTATTCGATCCCCATATTTACTTTTTAACTCAGCCTTGATGGTTCCCCACTGGGGCTTGGTCCCTGTTACGGCACCCAGTATCTTATCTTGGGAGAACTGGCAAGCGGTGTTTTTCTCCATGTACGCAAAACTCTCCTCCATAGCCTGTATGACATGGCTGTCCTTGGGTATCTCAGTTTTCGGAGTTGGGTAAATGATAGGCCTCACAAAAATGTAGTAGCAGTCTTTGTGGTATGCTGCCTCCTCAGCAACAAGATCGTTAATGGAGGACAGGCGACCTAGAACTTCGTCACCCCAGGAATCCTTCCTCATAGAACACGCCTCCCTGATACGATTTTGAACAGTTAGAGTCTCAACTGAATGTACAACTCGCCTTTTGTCCAAAGGATTTTTGGTTTTCTCCTTTACAGTATGTGCACATAATAAACAATTGTTCTTGAAGTCGAATTTGGGAGCTGTAGACCTGAGTTGAGACGGCTCAGCCGCGCTTAAGATAAGTTTTAATAGAGAACGTTGGAGCACACACGCAACTACAAGTACCTACTTTGATTCTAATATAATTCATTGTAAATGGTTATTGTTTTCTTTTATTTATTAATAATAATAATAATAAAAAAAGAGCTGTCAAATCGACATGTCGGAAAAATTTTCTCTTGGAAATTTTTAAAAAAACTTCTTGCCTGGGACCACCCAACCGAGCTTCCGCCACGCGCGGACCCTTCTCCAGCGGCGCAGCGACCCGCACGGTTAGAGGCACCGTGCCGGCATCACCACCGCCGCGGATCGGTGCCCCCGGTACTTCACCAGCTCGACATGCCTGACGACAGAAGCGGCTGCAGACCACCCGGGACGCGACAAGCGTGATGGAGAGCAGGTTGAGAGCAGGCTCTGCAGCGACGGCCGGCCGCCGCTGCGCTCGACTTCGACGCCGCCGCCACCGCTCGCCCGCAGCAGCACTGCCTCCGCCCACCGCCGCGTCGCCCGGCCTCCCCGCGCCCGGGTCGTCCAACACAAGAGCCGCCTTTCTTCTCGGACACCACACGCACGCCCCACCACCCAGCTCCACGCCGCCGGTGCATTTCATCGACGGCGAACATGGAGCGTTGACGTCGGCCGAGCCACAACATCTACGGTGAGGGCGACGTCCACCATCGGCCAGCTTGGGGTCATCGGGACCTCACGTCCCGTCTAGTGCCCCCGCTACCGGTGGTGCAGTGCGCCCTTGAGGCGACGCGCGCGCTAAGATGAAGACGTTTAAAAGAGCTGCGCGACGACGTCGCCGTGCAGTCCGGCGGATACGGAGCTCTCCGAGATGGGGGTGGTGGTGGCCTACGTGTCTAGTACCACCACCTATCGCTCGTAGCTTGCCTCGCGTCGTCTCGGAGAGCTCCGTAGTCACGGCCTGCACCCGCCGGCGTGCTTGGAGGCTTGCCTCCCGCCGCCGGCGGTATTCCGTTTATTATTTTTATATTAATTTTGAGTATATGTGGTGTATTTTTATAATCTGTATATTTAAAATTAATGTAAATATGTGAATGTGATAATAAATAAATAATAATAACAGACCTGCGCGACGACGTCGCCGTGCAGTCCGGCGGATACGGAGCTCTCCGAGATGGGGGTGGTGGTGGCCTACGTGTCTAGTACCACCACCTATCGCTCGTAGCTTGTCTCGCGTCGTCTCGGAGAGCTTCGTAGCCACGGCCTGCACCCGCCGGTGTGCTTGGAGTCTTGTCTCCCGCCGCCGGCGGTATTACCGTTTTTAATTTTTATATTAATTTTGTGTATTTTTATTACTTTTTTGTATAATATAAATGTAAAATTAATGTAAAATTTTAATAACGTGAAATAAAGAAAATATAATAATAAATAACCGTTTCTTGGATGAAATCATTATGCTATGTTGGTACATTTTTTTTATAAATTAATTAACATATTAAATTAAATTTCATCCAATAGGAGGGCATTTTACTTGGTAATCTCCTCCTGTCCCCCTATTGGTGTTAGAGCAAAAGAACACAAATTTACAGTGTGGTAGCTAGCACATAGGAAAAAAAAGTTAGAGAACAACCAACATGTGATGAATTACAAATGACAATTAGAGAGCGTTCCTTATAAAAGTTCCCTTCGCCGTTATGTTGGCTCCACTGTCTATCTGTCAAAACAGCGTTGAGGGTTGCTATGTGTACATATTTACCCGTAATTATCAGTATTTACAGTATTTTTGTACGGTAAATACCGAATACATTATTAGGTAATATAATCTTCACAATCTGGCAACAGGAATTTAAGCACTGACAGTGACACTGGCAGTGGAGCCAACATAACGGCGAAGGGAACTTTTAGTTGGAACGCTCTCTACAATGAATTACAATGTCGATTAACTATGAATGAATGACAGATGACAACAACAAAATGGTTTAGAACCAAAGAGATTAAAAAACCAGGTTATAGAGGGGACAATGGGAACATTTTCTTATAAACTTTTTGAGCTCAAGATTATAATACGCCATCTAGCTTTGAATAGCAAAAACATGATGTAATATAGAACACATAATTAGAACACATTTCATCTATCGGTCGATAGATGAAGCCAATAGTCTAATAGGACGAGAGCCAACGACCAAAATGATAGTTGATTTTATATGAGCGATAAAATCGTTAAATTTAATTTACTATTCCGTTTTGATCAATTGACCCAAATTCACTTGTAAAAATGATTTTGAGACTGTTTGAGCTATAATATTAGGTGCTGAAATTGAAAATGAAATTGCCGTTTCTACAAACTGACCACTTGTATGTCAGCCTCGATAGCTCAGTGGTGCAGACAGTCAACTGTCGCTATTGAATGTTAAGCAACGCTGGGTGCGGTCAGTACTTGGATGGGTGACCGCTGACCGTTGGAGGCTGACCGAGGTTCGGATTCCTCGTAAAACTGTAGGTCCCTTCCCTCCTAATCTTACTTGGTGGTAGGGTTTAACCCGCCCGGGTTGGTACCACCGCACTGAATGAAACGTCGGTCGAAACGGCTATGTAAATAGTTTGTGTTTTCCGTCCAGTTCAGTGTACCCGGAACGACTGAAGGGAAGCACTGACATGGCACCTAGTTCACCCGGTGCTATGGGCTGACATCACGGACGTTGTAGGTGATGTAGCCAACCGTGTCAGTTTCCATAAAAAAAATAAAAATAAAACTTTGAAAGTGGCTACCTTTTTTTGCGTAGGAATTCCAATTTCAAATATTTTCTGTTATAAAGGCAAATTATTCTTTTTTCAAAATCAGTTGTTCATTTGTTTTCCCACCGTTCGGTTTTTTTTACATCGCTGGTTCTGTGACCATGGAAAAATCTAAATTGCGCGGTATTTTCGAATATGAATCCCGTCGCAGCACCAACGCAGCACAGACGGCATGCAATATCATCGACGTGTATGGACCAGGCAAGTGAACGCACTGTGCGTTTTTGGTTTGATCGCTTCCGTTCTGGAAATTTTCATATCAATGATGAGCCCCGTGGCCGACCGGAGACGAGAGTCGATAACAATGAATTTAAAGCCATAGTTGAAGCAGATTAATCACAAACCACGTCGGAATTAGCAGCAGCCTTCAATGTAAGTGATAAAACGATACTGATTCATTTACGTCAAATTGGAAAGATAAAAAAGCTCGGAAATTGGTTACTGTATGAACTCAGTGAAAAACAACAACAAAATCGCGTCGAAGCTTGTCTTAACTTGTTGAATAAGCACAGAAATGGGGGATTCTGAATCGGATTGTCACTTGTGATAAAAAGTGGATCCTGTATGACAATCGAAAACGTCCGTCACACTGGTTGGACACAGGGGAGGCAGCCAAACCATGTCCCAAACGCAAATTGAGTCAAAAGAAGTTGCTTGTCAGTGTAGGGTGGACCTGTGCCGGGATTATTCATTACAGCTTCTTGCACGTCTGGTCAGTGATGGTGGCAGGGACCGCGGGTTCGAGGCTCGCAAAAGACGGAGAAATATATTTTGTATTTTCAACTATTGTATATGCCTCTCTATCGCGCTCTCGCTTGCACACACAGGTCTCTATCGCGCTCTCGCTTGCACACACAGGTTTATATGGAACGTTACACTTCTTCGTGCGTGCAGCCGGTGTTCATCAATTTATAAGACGTGACATCATCACGTCAAAACAAATCCGACGAGGCAGTGAAAAACGCCTTTAAAGAGTTCATCGATTCCCATCCCCAGGATTTCTATAGTAGAGGCATCAATGAACTTCCAGTAAAATGGCAAAAGTGCATTGATAATAATGGCCAATACTTCGATTAAACAAATATATATTTTTCATAAAAAAAAAATTTGGATTTTTTCTATATAGGTGAAACGGCAATTTCATAGGCAAGGACCTAATATTTGTTTTGCCTCATTTGGCATTTTTGTAAAGGTTGGTACGCGCACCGCTACTGACGTCTGAAAAACATGTTCTGGTTATCTTAGATCGGTAATTCAACAACATTCCGAAAATCAAACGGAATACCATGACAGGGTTCGGTCAAATTGGTTGCCATTTCTATAAAATACTGTCACGAGACGCTACACGAAAAACATTTAGTATCGGGTTGAGGACAATTGAACGAAATACTATGAGACAAAAATATTGGTTGTGGGATCTCGTACTATAATAGTAGTAAAGCTACTGTATAACAGAGGGCGCTTTTTATTTTTTCAATATGGCCTAGTTGATCGTTGTTCTAGAATCATCTATGGAAATTATGTATTATATTCAAATATTGAATAAATATACACAATACTTATGAAAATAAACTGATTACATGTTCAGTCGTATTTTTATATCGAGATTTGCAATACCGCAATGCGCAACTCGGCATATTTTCTTAGATTTTCTTCTTTCTCTAGCACACGAATACGACCTCACATGCGGACTGGTGGGTGGCGCTAGACTGAACGACTTTGTACCACTAGGATCTAAGTCGTAGATTACGATTTTGTTCTTGTTGTCCGGTCTATATGGAAGAGGGTGGGTTTAATGTCTTTGTTTAGAACCAAAACATTACGAGACAATATTAACAATTAGAAAACTAAAATAGTAATAATTGCATTTTAGTTTTATATTTATAGTAATTTATGTGTTTGTTGGACTGTATGTTTTTTATAAATAAAGATAAAACAGTTTGTAAATCGAAAAATGCTACCAGCCGCAGCACGGGCTATGCCTAAAGCGGCATCTAGGTATGACAGCTTATGAGCTTATTGGAATATGTTGCAAAATAAATATAAGTCTAATTAAAATTGCTAATAAAACACATTTTTTTGTTATGTACAATTGTTAGTTTTAAGCTGTGGCAGCTATATTATAGGATAATAAACTTTTTTAATTTAAATTGGTTTTTTTATATTTTGTATACATTAACGACCGATTTCACCACCTTCGGCCAACATTTAGCTCCCAGTTACTTTAATAGGTACTTATGTACTCCTGTCAAATGTTTGAGAAATGTCAGTTTAACCGACGAATAACTGTCGGACGAGACTTAATTGTTATGTATTATTATTATGTAATAGTTGGTGAAAAGATTCATGAATTTTCAACCCCGTTTTAATTTTCTTCCCAAATACCGTAAATATATTCATGTAGGTACCTAAGAGCACAGTGTAACTAAGAGCTAGTATTTCAATCTTCCCTGTTCGTTGGGATCCACAGAGCAAGATGTCGTGTCGCGGCCGGCTGTTGGGGGAAACGGCCGCCGATCGCTGTTCTGTGGAATAATCTTAAGGCGCTCCCATAACGCAAGCCGTCCTCGTGCTCTAATCCTAATTTAGCTATAACATACTTTATGTAAAACAGCAAGTTACTAAGGGCGAGCTGCGTTCACATAACATATTCTCGAAAAAAAGTAATTCACTAAGAGCTAGGCCGGACGTCAAACTGCATTCAGGTAAACGATATACAAGGTGTCCCCGGACTGGTGTAGTTCCTTTAAGGAGGCTAATCTACGCTGTTAAACAAACATAAATAGTAAGAGAAGTAGGGTTCTAGGTACGCCCGTTGCGGAGATATAAAATTAAGGTAATGTTGTAATGCTCTAATCCGATGCGCGCGGGGCGCGGGGCAGCGGGCAACGGGAATACGGACGGACGCGACGCGCGCGAGTGAACGCAAACAGATAGACCGCCTCGCCCGCGCCGCCGCGTCACCGTCGTACGGTCTAAAGGCGCCCACACATTGGCGCATTTAGTTTGTCGGGAAATCCTAAAATGTTAATGAAAGCACATATTTAAAATTCTTTCACTAGTGATTTTGTTACAAGGCCTAGAATAGCCTCCTTAAAGGAACTATACCAGTCCGGGGACTACCTGTATTATTCACTCTCGAAGAAAGTAACTCCCACACATCACAGATCATGTTAATGGAAACATGTAAATCACAAGAATGCTATGCTAACCAGAAACGTTCGGAACCGATGTAAAACTTTTGTTCCCTTCCCTTGCCCCTTGCTAGGTGTTAGGCTCAAATTGTGACCTACTGACTTGGTACCACCGTACTGGATGTAAGATGGCCGCATAGAAGTCTCGGCCGTGTTCATTCTGCGCTCATTAGTAATACTTTAGAATATTTTTTTACTTTATTTTAATGAAATTAATTTAAATTGGAAAATTAATACATGTAAATTAGTTATAATAATAAATAAGTAGGTACCTTATTAAATACAACAATGATATTTTATGGTTTTATAATGTTGTTGATAAATTTATAGGTTAAATATGGACATTAAAAGCAATAGTTGAAAAGAAAGTTTTATTTTATTTAGGTCGCAAAATACAGTTGCGACGATGTTGTTGCTTGCGTACTTTCGCTATGGCAACACTAATTGTGAGATGAAGTCCTTTAAATCGTGACACTCTTTAACCGACTTCAAAAAAAGGAGGAGGTTCTCAATTCGACTGTATTCTTTTGTTATATTTGTTACCTCAGAACTTTAGACTGGGTGAACCGATTTTGATTATTCTTTTTTTATTTGAAAGCTGGTGTTTCCTGTGTGGTTCCATTTCAATTTGGTCAGGATCGAATTGGAAAGCGAGGCGGAATCGCGAGGCCAAAGACTGAAAGATTCCGCCGAGTATATTAGATAACAAAAAATTACTAAAAAAAACTGTGAAATAAAAAACTATTAAAAAAATATAAAAACCGCTTTCAAAAATGTAAGAAATAAAAAAAAATCGAGCCCTATAGTTGATAGCGGTGCTAAAGCAAGAAAAAATGATGCATCAAAGAAAACATGAGTGGATGATAATATCATTTGTGATTTGTGTAGCCTTCTTTAGCACCGCCTTCAACTCTAGGGTTAGATTTTTATTTATTTCATACATTTTTGAAGGCGGTTTTTATATTTTTTTTAATATAAATCTCTTTAAGAACCACCTTCCCTTTTTTTACCCTGTCTTGCCCGCAAATAATATGTAAGGTGTTAGTTTAGTTGTTGAGTATTATCGAGTATACCGCCTGACCGGAAATGTTTATAGACTAAGAGCGGGCCGTATGCAACCCTACCTCATCGAGTAGCAAGATGTGACTAATCTAGGCTGTTGCATATTAAAAAGTTATGTTTTATAGTACAGGGTTGCCTGGGCGTAACCTGGAGCATTTTGTACAGTGACCAAAAAAATGATCCTTTTTTTGGTGGAATTTACCTCATCGAGTAGCAAGTAGGTACATAGCACATTCGATAGTGCTAATCAAGAAGTGCCAAACTGCACAGGGTTGCCTCGCCCAAACCTGGCACTTTCGTGATTCAGCCTAATTTTAGGGTGGCCAAAAAAAGGAAAATTTACCTCATCGGGTAGCAAAATGAAACTCATGCCATTCGAAAGGTCCCATTATCCTATTAATAATTAATTTGGGTTGCCGGCCCTATAACTGGAGCGTTTCTTATTCAGCCGAGTTTTATGTTCGAGCGTAAAAACTGACTGATGCAAGGAAAACGTAGAAATGAGTCCTGTGGATAGTTTAAATGAGATTATTTAGATGTAATGAGAGATTATATGTATAAAGTTGGAGCTACACGACCTTGAACACTTTGTACGGTGAGCAAAAAATAAGATTATGCAAAAAACCTACGAATATTTTTAAAAAGAGTGTACATCTATTATATCTAATCACTTCCGATGTTTTTCCATTAAGCACATTATTTTTTTAAATATGTTCACTTAACCTAACACTACACCCGCGTATCCCTTCTCCGACATTGTCTCACTCAGTGCGAAACAAAAAAAGTTAGCTTCTCGCAGCGGTGCTTGCGTCGTTTATACTTTTTGGAGAATGATTCCTATACATTCCTAGTTTTTTTTTTATTGCTTCCGAACTGGGTGGCTCTGTCCGAGGTCGAAGCCTCAGGCGCAGCCAATTTCACCGCCGAGGAGGTGCCAGACCGGCTTGGAGGTGGACTAATGTTGCTGTGGAAAGGCTATTAACCCGCGATTTGAAGATACGTGGATTGTAGGAGTGGGGAAAGATATCCCCTGGGAGCCCGTTCCACACCTTTGCAGTGCGGCACAAGAACGATTTAGAGAATCGTGCAGTTCGAAGAACTCTTCTGTCGACTACAAAGGGGTGTTCCGCGAGAGTATGGCGGGTATGGCGAAGGCGAACAGGAGGAGGATGGATAAGGGAAGCAAGTTCGTCAGAGCAGCGGCCATAGTAGTACCGACAAAACAGGCTCAATGACCCAACTATATGTCTGTGCTTTAGAGGTTGAAGGCCCTTTGTGAGTACAGAGTGACCAATGAGGCGAATGGCTCGTCGCTGAATAGAATCCAAGGCTGAAAGAAGGTAGTCAGGGGAACCCTCCCAAAGATGACTGCAATATTCCATCACCGGTCTTACTTGTGCTTTGTAGAGTGTAAGTAGTTGAACCGGCGTGAAAAATCGCCGACGTCGGTAGAGGATCCCTCATTTTCGAGACGCTAGTTTCGCCTTGGACTCTATGAATGATCGAAACCCAACGTCCTTGGACACATCCATACCCAGGACGCCCAGACTACCATCGTTGGGGACTTGGCTGCCCTGGAAAGTGGCTTGGAGAAGAAACGGATCAGCCTTAGTAGAGAAGGCACAAGCTTGCGTCTTGGCTACGTTGAAGTTGACCAAGTTCTTCTTCCCCCAAGAGGATACTTTTTCGAGAACCTGGTCAACCCGAGCAACAGTTTCGCGTCTCGTGTTTGCTGCTGAGGCTTCTCTTCCAGTCCTTGATGAACCCTTCGTGCACCGTGCTGTCGTCCGCGTAACAATGTATTTCGCCGAGCGAGAGCATGTCGTTAATAAACAATAAAAACAGCGTAGGCGACAGCAGGGATCCTTGTAGAACACCAGCATTGATTGAGTAGTCAGTCGAGCAGGCACCATCTAGGGTGACAAAGATCGATCGACCACTCAAAAAGCTGGAGATCCAAGTGCACAGTTTTGTAGGGACACCGTAGGCCGGAAGCTTGCTTAACAGTCCCCGGTGCCAGACGCGATCGAATGCTTTGGATATGTCCAGATCGACCGCCAGCGATTCCCCAAAACCATCGAGCCTTTCAGCCCACAAATGCGTGACGTACGCTAGAAGATCTCCAGTCGACCTTTGCTTGCGGAAGCCGTATTGCTTTTCGTCGAGGAGTTTAGAGTCTTCTAGATACGTCAGGAGCGCTGAGTTGACAATACGCTCCATAACCTTACTCAAAAGTGAGGTTATCGCAATAGGGCGATAGTTCGATGGGTTCGCTGGATCCCCCTTCTTGGGGACCAGCTGGACCGAAGCTCTCTTCCAGCAAGAAGGCATTGAACCGGAAGAATAGGAGCGTTTGAATAGGGGGGTGAGGATTGGGGCCAATTCCAGAGCACAATTTTTCAAGACGATCGCCGGGACGCCGTCAGGCCCGCTACTCTTAGCGTTTTATAGACGACTCTGGGGTGGAACCTAATATTTGCCATCGTACGCCCGTAATGGGGTAATGAAGGGGGGTTGGCGCCCAGGTCGTCCATGTTTGAGTTGGATGCGAAAAGGCGTGCAAAGATATTCGCCTTTTCTTTCGCGAGTATAGCGAGCGAGCCATCCGGACGTTCCAGCGGAGGTGTAGCAGGACGGTAGAAATTCCGACCGATGGATTTGGCGAGAGACCAGAAGGCGCGGCTACCCGAAGGGCTAGGTGCAAGTTTCGCGCCAATTCTACGGTCGTGCCTGAACTTAGCCAAGTTTTGCATTCGTTTGCAGGACCTAGCAGCGACGTTGAGCTCTCGTCTGTTCTCGACAGACCTATTCCACAGCCATTTCCTATAAGCCTTGTTCTTAGTGTCAATAGCCAGCCTGCATTGACAATCAAACCAAGGCTTATGGCGGCCGCCGATGGGAACGGCAGAGGTGGTATGAAGAAATTCATACCCTGTGCGATCACATCGACGACCGATTGGGCAAACAGGGATGGGTCTGGAGAAGAGAAACAAACGTCGTGCAAAGGGTATGCTCCCAGGAAGGAACGGAAGTCACCCCATTGTGCTGACCTGTAGTGCCATACTGTTCGCGTACTACATTCACGTGCTTCCGCGAAGTGTACAGTTGGCACAGTTGAGCGTACAAGGCAATGGTCGGAGTTTCCGAGGGTTACTGAAACACTGAGTTAATTTTTTCTGAAAACTTCATTCAAATTAGTTTAGTAGTTTACGTGATGAGAGCACAAACATTTTTTTTATGGAAACTGAGACCGTTGGCTAAATCACCTACAACATCCGTGATATCAGCCTATAACACCGGGTGAACTAGGTGCCATGTCAGTGCTTCCCTTCATTTCATGTCGGCTACACTGAACTGGGCAGGCATTCTCTAACGTCCTACCGTCAACGTCGGTGACGCTGACTAGTTATGTCTCTGTCTAGTTCATATAATTAGACAGAGACATAACTAGTCAGCGTCACCGACGTTGACGGTAGGACGTTAGAGAATGCCTGCCCTGGACGGAAAACACGAACTATTTACATAGCCGTTGCGATCGACGTTTCATTCAGTGCGGTGGTACCAACCCGGTCGGGATAAACCCTATCACCTAGTAAGGTAAGAAGAGAAGGGACCTACAATTTTACGTGGAATCCGAACCACGGTCAGCCTCCAAAGGTCGAGCAGTCAGCTATCCAAGTACTGACTGACCGCGCTCAAGGTTGCTTACAAGAGTCGACCGACCGCACCACCGAGCTACCGATGCTCAAACAAAAATAAACTTAAACTTAATGTTATACATATATCACTAGCTTTTGCCCGCGGCTTCGCCCGCTGTAGACTATTCATTCAAATATGTATGATAATAAACTATCGTTTCTCTTATATTCTCTCTCCCTCCATTTCCCTCTCGCTCTCGTTCTCGTTCTCGCTCTCCCTCCCCTCTCCCTCTCCCTCTCCCTCTCGCTCTCGTTCTCCCTCCCTCTCTTACTTCCCCCTACCCCTCCTCCCTCACTTTTCACCACCCCTCTCCCTTACCCACCCTCCCTCCTCTCTTACTTCCCCCACCCCTCCTCCCTTACTCCCCCCGCCCTTCTTTATATTATTAGGTTTTTTTATTAGGTTTTCGTACCCCGTACGGAACCCTATTACATGCCTATTACTAAGCCTATAACGTCTGTCCGTCTGCCTGTCTGTCCGTCTGTCTGTCTCTCCGTCTGTCCGTCCGTCCGTCTGATGGCTATATCTTTGGAACCGTAATAGCTACCCGGTTGAAATTTTCACAGAATGTGTTATTTTGGCGCACAACACAGAATAAACAAATTAAAAAGTGAAAAATTAAGGGAGATCCCCATGCAAGAAATGTGTTTTTTTAAATTCGACTCAAACTTGGCACT
Organism: Nematopogon swammerdamellus; assembly: GCA_946902875.1. Classification (NCBI taxonomy): domain Eukaryota; kingdom Metazoa; phylum Arthropoda; class Insecta; order Lepidoptera; family Adelidae; genus Nematopogon; species Nematopogon swammerdamellus. The sequence continues at coordinate 8,031,336 of OX336337.1, forward strand.
CAGATATTGCAACTTCTGAGGACCTTCTTAAGTTCATTCAAAAACGCAACTGAACATTTATTTCTAACAATCCGAGTCCGATGATTTACTTAACCCGCAATACTAGCAATATTATTTTTAGAAACACGTCGATATTGATTGAAAATTCAAAGGCGAATGAGTGTAAATAATTACAAGAATCGAGAATAACTCACACTTATTTTGCATATTACGCAGTGCAAAAAACATGTGAGTTATACCCGATTCTTCGAACTATTTACACTAATCTCTCTTTGCAATACTCAAAGTATCGACAATACGCGCGGAACATGCGCAACCCTTGTCACTTGTCAGGAGCATTGGCGGCCAGTATAGCATTGTAAAATGTTAATTCTTTACAACGCTCATTTTCATGAATAAATAATGCATGTTCAACGTGGTGCAAGGGATTTCTTCAATAACAGCATAGATAATGTCGAGTATGGACGTGCCGGTGTGGGTGCCGGTGCCGGTGCCGGAGAAGGAGAAGGAGAGATGCGGAGGTGAGCGGGAAGGGAGCTCTGTGCGAGAGTTCTACAGGAACCGAAACGTGCTGGTGACCGGCGGCACCGGCTTCTTGGGTAAAGTTCTCATAGAGAAGCTGCTCAGATCCTGTGAGGACATCGGCACCATCTATCTCATCATCCGGCCTAAGAAGGGAAGCACGCCTGAAGAACGCTTGCAGCACCTTCTCTCACTCGAAGTAAGTCGAACTAAGTTTAATTCTAAGTTATTCTTTACGAATACGATACGGGACAAATAATGACAATTTGCATGGCGTAGTTACCTACTTGTAGGTATGTACTATTTGAAAAATCTTGTTTTATTAAATTTAAAATTTTTCGCCTCCTTTGGTTGGTCAAAATAGATAATTTTAGTAAATGTGGAAAACTAGTTTATTGAGTTAGCAAACAGGTAGCTATTTCCAGAATTCTGAAGAATTTTGCGGTCAGCAAAAACTGTTGTTCGACTCTTTGAAAATAAAAAAAGTAAAATGTAAATGAAACAAGCTTTATATACCAACATTTTACACAAAAACTTGGCACAAAAGCCGAGCTTAATGCTATAAGGTATTTCATTATATCTAACCTTACGGATGTGGGAGTGCTACATGTAGGCGAATACGAGGTGTACATGATAAATTAGCATTACCTGTAATATTTTTCGTTACAGGTGTTCGATAGATTGCACGCTGAAAGACCAACGGCTAGGAATAAAGTTGTAGCGATCGATGGTGACTTGTCCGAAGAAAAGTTTATTCTCAACGAAAGGGACAAGACGCTTATAGAAAATGTGGTTTCTGTTATATTCCATTCAGCGGCTAACATCAAATTTGATTCGACGATGAAAGACGCAATCAACATCAATGTAAGAGGTACCAAAAACATGATCGATCTTGCAAAAGGGATTAAAAATCTAAAGGTACGTACAAAAATTATTTCGGCAACTTAACAAATCGATAAAATAAAAACGGTACAAAACTTAGAGTATTGTACGGTACAAAACTCTTAACACGTATTAAGTAAATTCAGAGTCAACTCTTTTCTTCTCAACTTTGCAGGCATTTATTCACATTTCCACTGCGTATAGCAACAGTGACAGACTGGTCATCGAAGAAAAATATTATCCGCCTAAAGCACCGAAACATTACTGGAAGGATCTTCTAATAGCTGCAGAAAAAATGGACGAAAAGGATTTGAATGCATTGACCCCCGGGTATGCTAATCGAATTAATAAATAATTCTATCCGTAACAGTGCAAGTATAATGAATTTTTCATAATATGATAATCATGATGTAATTTCAGGTTAATCGGCAATCTTCCAAACACTTATACATTTACAAAGCAAATAGGTGAAAGCGTTGTCTACGATCACAAAGATGAGATTCCTATTGTGATTTATCGCCCGTCTATTGGTGAGTGTACGATCGATATCTTATATTTCAGATCCTGCCCTTTCTTCGAATCCTATATTGATTTATGCAAAGGCAGAAGCTGAAAAAAATAGCAATTAAAAATAAAACAAAAACACGACTGCTTAAAAAATCTAAGTAAAAAGAAGAAAAACAAGATATCAAATTATGTTTGCGTTCAGGTAAATGATAATCCTTCTCGAATAATGTAGGTAAGTTAGGACGCTGCCGAACGCCGAGCTATGTTCGCGTTAACGATATTATATTCTACTAGCTTTTGCCCGCGGCTTCGCTCGCGTGAAATTCGTATTTCAAAGGAAGAAAGTAAGTAACTAAGGCCGATCTGCGTTAAGGTAAACGATAAACCTTCTCAACTAAAGTAAGTAACTAAGGGCGAGGCCGAAGGCCGAGCTGCGTTCAGGAAGACGATAAACCTACTCAAAGAAAGTAAGTAATTGAGGGCGAGGCCGAAGGCCGAGCTGCGTACAGGAAGACTATAAACCTTCTTGAAGAAAGTAAGTAACTGAGGGCGAGGCCGAAGGCCGAGCTGCGTTCAGGAAGACGATGACCTTTTCGAAGTAAGTAAGTAACAGAGGGCGAGGCCGAAGGCCGAGCTGCGTTCAGGAAGACCATAAACCTTCTCGATGAAAGTAAGTAACTAAGGGTGAGGCCGAAGGCCGAGCTGCGTTCATGAAGACTATAAACCTTTTCGAAGAAATTAAGTAATTGAGGGCGAGGCCGAAGGCCGAGCTGCGTTCAGGAAGACTATAAACCTTCTTAATGAAAGTACGTAACTGAGGGCGAGGCCGAAGGCTGAGCTGCGTTCAGGAAGATGATGACCTTTTCGGAGAAAGTAAGTAACAGAGGGCGAGGCCGAAGGCCGAGCTGCGTTCAGGAAGACCATAAACCTTCTCGATGAAAGTAAGTAACTAAGGGTGAGGCCGAAGGCCGAGCTGCGTTCATGAAGACTATAAACCTTTTCGAAGAAATTAAGTAATTGAGGGCGAGGCCGAAGGCCGAGCTGCGTTCAGGAAGACTATAAACCTTCTTGATGAAAGTACGTAACTGAGGGCGAGGCCGAAGGCTGAGCTGCGTTCAGGAAGATGATGACCTTTTCGGAGAAAGTAAGTAACAGAGGGCGAGGCCGAAGGCCGAGCTGCGTTCAGGAAGACCATAAACCTTCTCGATGAAAGTAAGTAACTAAGGGTGAGGCCGAAGGCCGAGCTGCGTTCAGGAAGACTATAAACCTTTTCGAAGAAATTAAGTAATTGAGGGCGAGGCCGAAGGCCGAGCTGCGTTCAGAAAGACTATAAACCTTCTTGATGAAAGTACGTAACTGAGGGCGAGGCCGAAGGCCGAGCTGTGTTCAGGAAGACGATGACCTTTTCGGAGAAAGTAAGTAACAGAGGGCGAGGCCGAAGGCCGAGCTGCGTTCAGGAAGACCATAAACCTTTTCGAAGAAATTAAGAAATTGAGGGCGAGGCCGAAGGCCGAGCTGCGTTCAGGAAGACTATAAACCGTCTTGAAGAAAGTAAGTAACTATCGCCCATAGTTACCTACTGTCATCGAGAAGGTTTAGCGTCTTCCAGGATACAGCTCGGCCTTCGGCAACGCCCTTAGTTACTTACTTTCTTCGAGAAGGACTTTCTGAACGCAGCTCGACCTTCGGCCTCGCCTCAGTTACTTACTTTCTTCTTTGAAATACGAATTTCTTCTCCCTCTCCCTCTCCCTCTCCCTCTCCCTCTCCCTCTCCCTCTCCCTCTCCCTCTCCCTCTCCCTCTCCCTCTCCCTCTCCCTCTCCCTCTCCCTCTCCCTCTCCCTCTCCCTCTCCCTCTCCCTCTCCCTCTCCCTCTCCCTCTCCCTCTCCCTCTCCCTCTCCCTCTCCCTCTCCCTCTCCCTCTCCCTCTCCCTCTCCCTCTCCCTCTCCCTCTCCCTCTCCCTCTCCCTCTCCCTCTCCCTCTCCCTCTCCCTCTCCCTCTCCCTCTCCCTCTCCCTCTCCCTCTCCCTCTCCCTCTCCCTCTCCCTCTCCCTCTCCCTCTCCCTCTCCCTCTCCCTCTCCCTCTCCCTCTCCCTCTCCCTCTCCCGCTCCCTCTCCCTCTCCCTCTCCCTCTCCCTCTCCCTCTATATCTCCCTCTCCCTCTCCCTCTCCCTCTCCATCTCCCTCTCCCTCTCAATCTCCCTCTCCATCTCCCTCTCCCTCTCCCTCTACCTCTACCCTCTCCCTCTCCCTCTCCCTCTCAATCTCCCTCTCCATCTCCCTCTCCCTCTCCCTCTACCTCTCCCTCTCCCTCTCCCTCTCCCTCTCCCTCTCCCTCTCCCTCTCAATCTCCCTCTCCCTCTCCCTCTCCCTTCCCCTTCCCATCCCCCTTCCCCCCTCCCCCCTCCCCTCCCCCGCCTCCTTTACTGTAATATACACTTAATTTACAGGAAAACGTAAACGAAAATCCCAATCCTTCTAGTTCTCACAGAAAACGCGATGGTACGGAACCCTCTTTACGCGAGTTCGACTCGAACTTGACCACTTTAAAAAAAAAATTGTTACCATACACTTAATTTACAGGAAAACGTAAACGAAAATCCCAATCCTTCTAGTTCTCACAGAAAACGCGATGGTACGGAACCGTCTTTACGCAAGTTCGACTCGAACTTGACCACTTTAAAAAAAAATTTTTTACCATGGGATATACACTTAATTTACAGGAAAACGTAAACGAAAATCCCAATCCTTCTAGTTCTCACAGAAAACGCGATGGTATGGAACCCTCTGTACGCGAGCTCGGCTCGAACTTGACCACTTTTTTTAAAAATTATGTTACTCCGGGATATACACTACCCATATACGAAGTTTCGTCCAAATCCGTCCAGCCGCTCAGGCGTGAAAGAGGAACAAACAAACAAACAAACAAACAAACAAACATACTTTCACATTTATGATATTAGTGAGATGAGATGAGATTAAAGGTTAGGCTCGAGGGAAGGAGAAGGTTTGTCGTTTACCTGAACGCAGCTTCTAGTTCGTGTTTTCCGGCCAGTTCAGTGCAGCCGACATGAAATGAAGGGAAGCACTGACATGGCACCTAGTTCACCCGGTGTCTACTTGCAAACACACCCTTACATATCCACTAATAATCAACTCAATTAACTACCTTCCCAAGTAAAATACTGCGCTACACATAGCACAAGGCAATGCCTAGAATAAAATATATGCCCTAATTTTTCCCCCCAAGTACAATCTCGGGTCCTTCAAGAGGGGCAAGGAGCCAGCGGCGATTCCTTTAAGTTGGCTAGGTTGGCGCCGCCAAACCGAATAAAATGAATGCCAGCATTAATATCGAAGTATTAAGCAAAAACAAATGTGAAAAAATATCGAGGCTATATTATTTTTATTATATACCCACGATGAATAAGCTAAAATGTTAATACCTTTACATTATTTGAAATTTCGCGCGCGTCACAAGCGGGCGACGAATGACGACACATCAAGGCATTCATTGGCCGGTTGGCTACATTTGAAGCGCCATCGTATTCCATACAAGCGGCCGATGTCCCCCGTTCCGCGCGGACCCGCTGATAACGTTTCGAGTTGGCGCAGCGGGGAGTGCATTTAGCGACTAGCGAGCTAGGCTAGGTTAGTTGTGTGTGCGTGTGTGCACGCTGCTGCGGCAGCGTATGCGTGACTGCTTCTTGTGTGAATCTTGTGCGGTGTTTTTTTAAGTGATTATTTATTGGTAATAATGGCAAACTTCAGTGCGAAATCTATAATAGAAGGTATTTTCGAAAAACCATTCTCAACGAGGATATTTTCTGAAAAAACTTTTAATTTTTCAAAACGATCGCCCTTGCCCAAGTTTGTCGAATTTGAAGTCTGTACATAAATACAGCAAAAGGGAATATTATGTTTTTTTCAGTTTTTGAACTCATTGTGGTAGAAATAAATTAACGCGTAAGTTATTAAATTATGAAAAAAAAAACCTTAGCCAGAGCCAACCCACTACTCAGCACCAGGAGTCGCTACTGCAAGGAGCCACCTCTCGAGCCGGCACGGCATTTGCAACATCGCAACCATCCCATACGACCGGCGCGTGGAACATTTCGGGTTGTATTAGAGCCACATCTTAGCGTGACCGGAACTGAATTTTATTTAACCTATCCTGTGTTCCGTATAGATAAATGTAGTTGTAGTAAGTTTAATCGAATTAGGGTTATCGGTTTAAGAGTTATGGAGGAACATACCTACATCCATACAGAACATATTTCTAAAAATCGTCAATTTTAGTAGAGTCTACAAACGCAATATCTCATAATTTCATAAAACAAAGTAACTTACTCCATGACCATCCCTCACAGATTTATTATTAGTATACATATATCTATAAATACTCGTCCAAGTTTTTTGGAACCTCAGCCATCGTTGGGTTTTGGCTGGACAATCTTCATCATCCACGCCCAAGATCACCTTGGGAGAGAGGGTAGATGTGATAGATGTACGGGGTAGTTCTTCAACTTAGTCTTCAGTGGTGTGATTATTGCTTCTTTGTATCCGAAATCCAAATAGCCGGTCATAAATTTTGTCATTATATTGCGTGTACGTATAGCAGCTTGTTGTTGTAGAATTTTACTTTTGACATCTGCTTTTAAATCCGAAATGTATTTTGTCAATAGATCTGCCAACGATTCCTGTAGTTCCAATCACTATTGTCATAATTTTGGCTTTTGTTTTCCATAGCCTTTCAATTTCAATTTTGAGTGCATAGTATTTGGTAAGCTTTTCTGTCTCTTTTTTTATAACATTATAATCGGAGGGCACTGTAACATCTATGAGCAAAGTTTTATTATTTATTTTATCAGTGTATATTATATCCGGTCTATTATTCGGTAGAGGATAGTCGGTGACAACTGAAATTTCCCATATAATTTTTGCATTGGAATTTTCGTTGACATGTGGTTCACTAAGGGGACACTTCCACGGACTTCCACCACATAATTGTTGTCTCAATGTTATGTTTTTTGTTGAGGCAAGATGGTTATGTCTTTTTAGGTACAGTGGCTGGACAAGAACTTTGCAGGCGGAAACGATATGCATTGCTGTTTCATCTTTTTCATTGCAGAGTCTGTACTTCCCATCTGTTACTTTTTTCATAATATCCCTTTATAATATATATATAATAATTATATGTATATATATAATATTGATTGATTGATGAAACTTACTACTACGGCTAACAGTGGAGTAGTTTCATTTAATATAATTTGCTAGCTTATTTTCATTCTTTTTAGTTTGGTTTTTTTACGCAACCGGGGTTTATTTTATTTTTAATAATCGTTTTATTTAGACTTTTCAGTTATGAACGGAGTTTCATTATTATTCAACTTATCATGTACCCAGTGTCACTCCTGACATTGCTACGAATCGATTACCATTTTAGGATATTTCGATTACTATTGTCACATCGATCATCAAAATCTATCCGTCCGTTTGGGCTCTAGGTGGGAGGGTGTTCTTATTACAGTTTTTGCCCTAAAACTCGATGCACTTAAGTTACATATCAAACTATTCATTTTTGGGTTCGTCTTTCCATTTACTTTAATTTGATACCACTCGATAGGTGATACCATTAAACATATAGGAATACATACATACATACATACTTGCATAAATACATACATACACTTTTGCTTTGCGCAATGAGTAAAAACTATAATTAATTCTCTGTTACTTGCACCTGCTTTCTTACTCGTGTTATCAAAATTTAAGATCGCCTTGATTATATTATCAGTCCGCCTAGGTAGCTCAGTAGTGCGGTCGGTCGACTGTTGTTAAGCAACCCTGAGCGCGGTTAGTACCTACTTGGATGAGTGACCGCTCGGCCGTTAGCGGCTGACCGTGGTTCGGATTCCACGTAAAACTGTAAGTCCCTCCCTTCTTACCTTACTAGGTAGGTGGTAGGGTTTATCCCGTTCGGGTTGGTACCACCGCACTGAATGAAACGTCGGTCGAAACGGCTATGTAAATAGTTCGTGTTTCCGGCCAGTTCAGTGTAGCCGACATGAAGTGAAGGTAAGCACTGACATGGCACCTAGTTCACCCGGTGTTATGGGCTGACATCACGGATGTTGTAGGTGATGTAGCCAAACGTGTCAGTTTCTATAAAAAACAAAATTAACAACAAAATATTATATAGAGAGCTGTTAGTCCACTAGCATAGTGATGTCAGAATATTGGGCCACCGTTGGTCTAGAAAATCTCAAATTATAGTTAAAAGTGCACATTTTTCAGGTACACATTTAATAAAAGGTCGCGTTCACGCAGAGCAAATAAATTAGATTTATTTCCAACGCAATCCTCAGAGTATGCTCTAAGATTAATTCTGATTGAACAAACACAATAATGTTGCCTATTTTTCAGTGATGTGTGCATTACGCGAGCCATACCCGGGCTGGGTGGGAAGTTTCAACCCGGCCGTTAGTTTGATCACGGGTTTCTACACCGGCTTCATGAACATGCTCTTAGCAACGGAGGATTCCGTACAGGACTACATAGTTGTGGACTTTGTTGTGAACGGAGCTATAGCGGCCGCGTGGCAGAGAAGCCACGAACCACTTGGAAACTGGTAATACATGTCCCCAAACTGGTGTAGTTCCTTTAAGGAGGCTATTCTACGCTTTGTAACAAACAGAATTAGTAAAAGAAGTAGGGTTCTAGGTACGCCCGTTGCGGAGATTTTCATTTTTAAAGTTATTAATATAGTGTAATGTTGTAATGCTCTAATTGGGCGCGCGCGGGACACGGGGCAGCGGGCAGCGGGAATACGGACGGACGCGACACTAGTGAACGCAAACAGCCCGCCCCGCCCACGCCCCGCGCGTTAGGAAATCCTTAAATGTTAATGAGAGCACATATTTAAAAAAATCTTTCGCCAGTGCTTTTGTTACAAGGCGTAGAATAGCCTCCCTAAAGGAACTACACCTGTCCGGGGACACCATGTATAAATAAACTATGATAGTTTTGATGTGTAAGTAAACATATCGGGACACCGATTTTTCGGGGCTGGAGTGAATTTCTATTTGGCAACGATAGCAGTAAAGTGACGATCGCCAGTGACGCTTACACCATTCTTAACCGCGAGCCCCAGCACTCAACCAATCTCACTGCGAATTGTGTTGCTGACAAAAGCTGTTTAAGTAGATAATCGGAACGTTATTGCCATTAACGATGTATTAAATCAGTTTCTGCATTTCAGTCCCACATACAACTGCGCCGCAGGAAGATTTGCGAAAAAGATTGTGGAATTACATTCAATAATGGCGACAGATATTCGCTATGAGTTTCCAACTGAGAAATGCATTTGGAAGCCGACATTTACGACGACTTCGAACTTGTTGTGGTTCCAACTCAATTTCATGATCTTTAACCTACTTCCCGCTATCTTCATCGACATCGGCTTAAAGGCCAGTGGCGTCGACTTCAGGTACTTATAATAATGATGATTCAGTTTTAAAATTATTATATTAGCCAAGACTATTTTATTTTATTTATTATGACACTCAAAACAGAACACAAACGGATTATAGTACAGTACCTACACATAATATTAGCAACATCATCTTTATCAGAACGCTAAAAAGATATAAAATAAATAAATACAAATTAATAACAATTCATAAGTAAGACCGTATCATTAGTATTAAATTGTTAATAGTGCTTGCTGTCGTCATAATGTGAATAATATTTACTTTTGTAAACTATATTTACCAAAATGAAATATATATATACATATATATATTTTATGAAAACTGACACGGTTGGCTGCATCACCTAATACATCCGTGATGTCAGCCCATAACACCTTGGGGAACTAGGTGCCATGTGCTTCCCTTCGGTCGTACCGGCTACACTGTACTGGACGAAAAACACGAACAATTTACATAGCATACTCGTACATAACATAACATATTTATGCTACCCACCTACATTTTAATCAAGAAAACACTTAATTTTTCAGCTTGGTCAGAGTTTGCCGGAAAGCCTTTACACTGTCCAGGGTGCTCGGTTACTTTACCCTCACTACATTTGAAATCAAACACGACAATGTACTGAAGTTGTATGACAAAATGACTATCGATGATAAGAAACTATTTGATTTCGACTTGGAGGGTAACAGCCGAAAGGTTAGAGAAGTCATGATAGTTTTTACGTTGGGCGTAAAAAAATATGTTCTTAAAGACAACATGAACGAGGAGTACATTGAAAAATTGAGGCACAGGGTTAAATAGTAAGTATGAACTATTGACTGAATTTAATACGATAAACCAATATTCCTGAAATAAAAAAATGTACACCTTTTACTTTTTTATTTTAGCGATCTCTAAAAATTCACGAATGCATTCCTATGCGTAAATAGTATTTGTACATGTAATGTACGTACAACTTTAATAACATTCAACGTCTATTGTCTGTTTCATTGTTTGTATTGTCGATAACTTGAAAACGTCTCAACGAATTCGCCAGCGACACGACCACATGTTATTTCCGTATAAGTAGAAATAGCGCCTATTCACTAGCGCCTATAATAAGTTTATCATTGAATTGTCTTTGCTTTTTTTTTAAACTGACACTGTTGGCTACATCACCTACAACATCCTTGATGTTAGCCCATAACACCTTGGTGAACTAGGTGCCACGTCAGTGCTTCCCTTTGATCGAGCCTGCTACACTGAACTGGACGGAAAACACGAACTATTTACATAGCCGTTTCGATCGATCTTTCATTCAGCGCGGTGGTACCAACCTGGGCGGGTTAAACCCTACGACCTAGTAAGGTAAAAAGGGAAGGGATTTACAGTTTTACGTGGAATCCGAACCACGGTCAGCCTCCAGCGCTGCTGCGGTCCAACGGTCACCCATCCAAGTTCAGACCGCGCCCAAGTGTGCTTATGATCACGACCGACAGTCGACCGACCGCACCACTGAGCTACCGAGGCTGACAATTCTATTTCAATTGTGATTTATTTATATTCCCTATTTATTGTAATATTGTTGTGTTCCGTTTGTTACAGCTACGACTGGGCGCACGTAGCGGCCAAGATTATTGTTTACGCATTCTTTGCAAATATTATGTGGAAGTGTTTGCACTCCTATTCTTCTATGCAATATTTTTTTCCATAATACAATTACATCTACCTAATTAAATTCTTAACACTGACTGACAGACAACGCACAGCCTAAGGCGGTGCAAAAAATGTTGGGTGAAATATCTGAATGGTTCAGCGCAAATGGTCTAATCCTAAATGGCTCAAAAACACAATGTATCAAGTTCAATATAAAAAACACAAACTCATACAATACAATAGTACCATGTCTCTAAAATACCAAAACGAAACTATACACTTTACAACTCAAACTATTTTCCTGGTATTTACACTAGATGAACATTTACATGGATGGAACAAACACATAGAAAAAACATGCGAAAAATTAGCAAAAGCTTGTTATTGTCTAAAAACCATTGCAAGAACATGTAATCAAGATGCTCTCATAAATGCGTACTACGGGTATTTTTATTCAATACTGAGTTACGGGATTGAATTCTGGGGTTCATCAGGCGAATCAATCAGGATATTTAGAATCCAAAAGAAAGCCGTAAGAATAATAAAAAACTCGAGCTGGAACGAACACTGTTCACCATTTTATAAGTCGCTAAAACTATTAACAACATACGACATTTATGTAAAGAAAGCAGCAATCTTCGCGAGACTAAACCATAGCGAATACAATAAAAACAGACATAAATACGTAACTAGAAATAAGTCAAACTTACAATATGACACACACAGTACAAAGAAATTTCAAAGGGTACTACATTTTAATAGCGTCAATATATACAATAAACTGCCGAAATATATAACAAGTGAGATCAATGATGTAAGGTTTAAAGTAAGACTACACGATTGGCTGTTGAAACAAACACTATATGATCTCACAATGTTCAATATATTAAGTTAGGTAGTACAAATGTGACGCAAATGAAATTAATGTATGTTAAAATATATGTATACCAAATTCTGTAAACAAAAAAATAATAAATGAATAAATAAATAAAACAAAATATCCAATAATTGTAAGAACATATTTGTGTATTTAGCTGTAGAAAATCATAATACTATATTGACAAATTATTATTGCGGGAATTTTACTGACGATGTGAATTTGAATGTGACCAATTGAATGTGAGCAATCATATTTACAAATAAATGTTTTTGACTTTTGACTTTATTTATTTTAAGTGATGGATGACTCAATAAAGACTTTAATGTAATAAATAATACTTAATTTATCCCATACTAAGAACACATACGATCCAGTTTAGAAGATTGAAAATTGCATAGATCAGTTCAGCAATTTTGCTGTTTATCCATTACTAGCTGTGCCCGCGGCTCCGCCCGCTCTCATATTTCACTTCACTGCTAACCTCATTAGCCATTTAGCGTGATAGTAAGTAGCCTATAGTTGATGGGAAGAATCAAGCTATCCGTAGAATTTTTTTTTATTAAAATCAGTTTAGTGGTTCTCGAGTTATAAGCGGAAAGACAGACATACACAGACAGAAAGCAGACGTTGGATTTTATTATAGGTAAGGACATAGGTAAATAAACAGACGTAGAAATAATTAATAGGTAGAGTCATTATAACAATAGCAATATATTTGTTTTCTTTGACTTTGTGGGTCTAGAAGCATGCAATTTTATATAGAAGTTCCTTATTAACGTAAGTCAGCACTAAGAAAGAATTTTTGATAATGCATACCCTTAAATAGGGGATGAAAGTTTGTATGGAAATTCGTCATTTTTTAAGTTTAAAATATTGAAATTGGTGTTCAGGCTTCTGTTTATAAATAAAAGTCAGTTGTATCAGCGTTTTTGGAAATTCATCCCCTAAGGGGGTAAAATAAGGTACTAAAGTTTGTATCGGAAGTGCCTCATTTTTTAAGTTAGTAATATTGAAATTGATGTATAGGCTACTGTTAATAAAAAAGTTGGTTAAGTCAGCGTTTTGGGAAATTCGTCCCCTAAGACGGGAGGTAGGGATAGAGGGAGGGAGGGAGAGGAGATGGCGAGAGAGAGAGATGCATCGACTCCAATTAAGCACAAACTACAATGCCGCGAGTGAAAAGCTACTTAGTACATTATAAAAATATCTTTAAACGTATTTTTGTGGAAATAAATTCAGGATCCTTCGCCTCCCAGCACACACAAAATATGCGTCGTACAATAAACACAACAATGGCGTCATTTCAACATTCAATAATAACTTCTTCACTATAAATATACAGGCTGTCCCCGGACTGGTGTAGTTCCTTTAAGGAGGCTACGTTTTGTAAAAACATAATAAAATTAGTAAAAGAAGTAGGGTTCTAGGTGCGCCCGTTGCGGAGATATACATTTTTTAAGTTAATGTAGTGTAATGTTGTAATGCTCTAATCGGGCGCGCGCGGGGCGCGGGGCAGAGCGGGCAGTGGGAATACGGACGGGCGCGACGCGCGCGAGTGAACGCAAACAGATAGTCCGCCGCGCCCGCGTCACCGTCGCGCGGTCTAAAGGCGCCCACACATTGTAGTATGCATTTAGTTTGTTAGGAAATCCTAAAATGTTAATGAAAGCACATATTCAAACAATTCTTTCACCAGTGCTTTTGTTACAAGGCCTAGAATAGCCTCCTTAAAGGAACTATACCAGTCCGGGGACAGCCTGTATGCAAAGCCGAAAGAATCAATATGGAATCGTTCAGGTTGACTAAACGCATGAGATTTGGCGCAATCTTACTAATAGAAGATGCAAGTGTTCAAACATTTTGAGAGAATGCGTCATCGACTCGATGGCGGAATTGGTAATGCGCTGGCGGCTCAAGCCAGAGTTCTAGCATCTATCTAGTAAAAAAATGTAAACCGAGTACATGTTTAGTACTAACATATAAAAAAATATTAAATAATTATTATTAACCGTAGATAATATGCGAAATTCAATATCAACTATCACCTGTCATACAGTCAGTTTCTGACTGTAATTAATTGCCGCGTTTCTATACATATTTATTATTTCTTTTAAAAATCAATGGTATGGTGGTTTAGAAAAATAAGAAGTGTTAATTTAAAATTATATATTTATCTTTATTTATTCTATAAATTCACCCTAACCTAATAGTGTCAGGGACAGGGAGGCACATGTAGTTTTTTCACACATTATAAAATTACAATTACTAAGAAAACCCCGAGGGCCCCTTCCATTCGATCACTTAAAAATTTCAAACTTAGTGCTGGAAATATCGTGGACATTTAAAATTGTTTTTTTTTTTTATGTAATCCGGTATGGGTGGCTGAGTCGGAGGGGCCAAAGCACACATGCTCTAACCAGCCAATATCACCTCCGAGAAGGTAGGTGCCATACCGGAGACTTCCCTGGATTGCTGGCTATACTGGACTAGAGGAGAACACAACCGAGGTTGCTTGCGGCCATCTTACATCCAGTACGGTGGTACCAACCCAGTCGGCTACAATTTGAGCCTACCACCTAGTAAGGGGCAAGGGAAGGGACCTACAGTTTTACACCGGTTCCGAACGGTGAAGCAGCGGGTGTAGCTATGCACGTAAATTTTTTCGTCAGAAAAAACTCATTGGTACACGCCGACCGGATTCGAACCTCGGACCTCCCGCATGAGAAGCCGATGCCCAAACCACTCGGCCACCCGCCGCTGAAGCCAGTTTTTTAGCCATAGGGAATAAGCTCGTCCAAGTTTAAGATAAGTTTTAATAGAGAACGTTGGACCACACACGCAACTACAAGCATCGACATCTATTTTATAGATCGAACGTCGTACGATGCAACCTGTGCTAGACGTCGGTACAAGTGTGCGTGCACACACACGCAGTATTGTAATACGTGACACGATCCCTACGACGATACTATCGCGCGCTCGCCCCCACCCGCCCACAGATGACAAGAACGAGCGAGAAAGACGTCATGCGGCGCGTTTGCCGTCTTTCCGCCCACTCCCATCACCAGCAGGCAAGCGAGAACGAGAACGCGATACCACCGCACCGTCACACGATCCTATCCGTGACAGCATGGCTTCTTAACACGCCGTATGAAGCGGCTGTCCGTGAAATCTGCATTATATGCGGTTCTCGTCGAGAACATATTTGTTCGGGAGTGATGTATGGGATGGGCCAATCTATAAAATAGATACAAATATAAAATAGACTACAAGTACCTACTTTGATCCTAATAATTCATTGTAAATGGTTATTTTTTCTTTTATTTATTGCATTTTAGTTTTATATTTATAGTAATTTATGTGTTTGTTGGATTGTATGTTTTCATAAATAAAGATAAAACATTTTGATAAGTCGAAAAATGCTACCAGCCGCAGCATGGGCTATGCCTAAAGCGGCATCTAGGTATGACAGCTTATGAGCTTATTGGAATATGTTTCAAAATAAATATAACTCTAATCAAAATTGCTAATAAACACATTTTTTCATTATGTACAATTGTTAGTTTTAAGCTATATCAGCTATATTATAGCATAATAAACTTTTTTATTTTTAATTGGTTTTTTTAATATTAACGACCGATTTCACCACCTTCGGCCAACATTTAGCTCTCAGTTACTTTAATAGGTACTTATGTACTCCTGTCAAATGTTTGAGAAATGTCAGTTTAACCGACGAATAGCTGTCGGACGAGACTTAATCGGAGTTGGTGAAAAGATTCATGAATTTTCAACCACGTTTTCATTATCTTCCCAAATACCGTAAATATATTCATGTAGGTACCTGAGAGCACAATGTAACTAAGAGCTAGTATTTCAATCTTCCCTGTTCGTTGGGATCCACAGAGCAAGATGTCGTGTCGCGGCCGGCTGTTGGTGAAAACGCCCACCGATCGCTGTTCTGTGGAATAATCTTAAGGCGCTCCTATAACGCAAGCCGTCCTCGTGCTCTAATCCTAATTTAGCTATAACATACTTTATGTAAAACAGCAAGTTACTGAGGGCGAGCTGCGTTCACATAACAACATATTCTCGAAAAAAAGTAATTCACTATACCAGGGCTCACGCACTCTATGTACTTGCGCGCGATAACTACCTACCGCCGACCGGACCGCCGGCGATCCATAATTCATTGGGCTGCCGACAGCCGCGTGGAGCTAACCTACTACGTGAAAGCGCGCTCACGCTACTGCTTCGTAAACGGTCGTACCTACCTATATCCAAAGAGTTTCTTTGCCTATGTCTTAATTCAAGTTGACATGGCTTCTGTTAATAGTGGCAGTGGCAATTTATGTGCAGTAGATGGATGTAAATCCAGCAAGAGGAGAGATAAAAATCTCTCTTTTTTCCATTTACCTGCTGATGAAGAAATGTGAGTATATTGTTTTTGTTGAGCAATAATTACCTATTCTAAAAAACCGGACAAGTGCGAGTCGGACTCGCACACGAAGGGTTCCGTACCACCGTACAAGATTTAACACTATGTAGGTACTTTATTTTTTATATTTTTACTATTTCTTGTTATAGCGGTAATAGAAATACAGCCCGCTGACAGACGGACGGACGACGGGGCTTAGTAATATGGTCCCGTGGCACCCTTTGGTACGGAACAATAAAAATGGTAGGTAGATAGGTATTTTGGTTTATGTTGTGTTTCGCTTGAGTTTCGGTATGTTCGATATATCTGGCTGTTTGTCTATCACAGTCACTTTACGATTTGTGTGCATACAGCTGACATTTTCTGGTTGTTAAGGCAATTGTAAGACTACGTACGACGCAACAGAACGGAAAACAACGTCCGCGAAGATGGGGGTCGTCATTTGAAAATGGAGGGGGGGGGGGGGGGGGGGGAGGTGTATTTATTTATTTGGTTTTCTACAAGTAGGACACAACATAACATAAAATAACACAGGTTTGCAGATTATTGTAACGTGACGTAGGAGGACAGTCTGGCCAAAACTGACGTCATTCTTACAAATACGAATAATCCCAAAATATGACATATTAATTCTAGCTGTGCACGCGCGGCGCGCGACACTTTAAAGAAACCTAGCGGCATGTGCTAGCGGCGCGTAGCGGTAGGCGGTTCGCTTGTCGGCTTCCTTTGACTATTTTGTCGGTGCGCCGCCGCAACACGCCGCCGCTCAGTGTAATACCGACACGTGCGGTCCGCGCTTTCATCTGCTTTATAGCAAACGTCGGCTTCCTTTGACTCTTTTTGTTGGTAAGACGACGCCGCAAGGCGCGCGCTGATCCAGTCAGCTCAGCGTCGTCAGCGGTTGGCAGACAGCTGACATATAGAGGGAGGGGGGGGGGGGGGGGGGGGGGGGGGGGGTTCACTGAAATCGATTGCCTACGGCAATAAGTCCGCCTTCTGCCAAGCAGAAAGGTGTATGTAAAGGTCGACTGGAAGTAATTGCCGCCGGCAATAAGTCCGGCTTCGCTTGGCAGATGTATTTTTAATCTATACCGAATAAAATCGGTTAGATAAGCATGCGTACAGGTAACAATAATAACATACAGGGGTAGTAGGTAGGTAGGATTACCTGAAGTATTTTCGGGCTGAACTAATTTCTTCCTATAATATATTTTAACGAGGGCGAAGCCGCGGGCTAAAACTAGTAGTAGCCTATATGTTAAACAAAAAAAAAATTGGTACCTATCTAACAGTAAAAAAACATTTTTAAATCTGTGCTGCAGCTCGCGAACAAACATTCACACATATTTCCTCTTTACAATATAATAATATTAAAGATTGTGTAATGCATTGATATTTTTATCGAAAGTAGCAGCCCTAACATCACCGAATTTGCTTCAAGGCCCCGCGTCCGCGCGCAGCTGCAAAGCAATAATCACTTTACGCTCTTTCGTTTAGGTACATTTTCGCACGCAGCGACTGGCGTCGTAAAAGTTTAGGCTATTAAAGCCGAAGGTACGTAACTTTTTCTATGGAGAGATTCATCTGTTACGAAGTAACTATTTAGTAATCTGTGACTATACTCCGTTCATCCTAGGAACTAATCCCGAGCGGTTTCACGCTCTCGCAACGGTTATTTTATTACTTTTCTTTACATAGGACACAAGGTTGTGTTTGTGAGTCATATGTGTATGCGAAAGTCATCTCAAAACCATAACGGCGCGTGCGCCGCTGCGCCTGGAGTTAGTTTTGCGTTTTTATTCTGAGAACTGAAACCTTCTCAGAATAAAAACGCAAAACTAACTCCAGGCGCAGCGGCGCACGCGCCGTTATGGTTTAGGTGGTAGCCAGGTGGAGTCGGCAGTTCAGTCGACGCATTACAATCAGTAGCCTTAGTATTAATTGTTTTGCATATTTTTCACGTGTTATTTTGAAGTTTTGTATATTATTTGTGTTGGTGGGTTAACTTATCCACCTACAATAGAACGAACAGCTGAGTTAAGTAGATTAGGCACAAAATTTAAATAATATATAATTTTAATATTAAATAATTTACAGTGAAAATATAAATATTTAACTTGATTCCAAGCAAAAAATAAAAATAAACGGGTTTATTGCAAAATTTTCATTATCATGAATTGATTATCATTCATAAATGATATGAATGATAATCATTCAAGGTTTATCATCAAATAAATAAACAATAATTCAATGTCAGTCAGTCAGTCAGCGTGTAAGCGTCCACTGCTGGACATACGCCTCTCCAATTTTCCTCCAGTCCTCCCGGCCTTCAGCGATACGGAACCACTGATTTCCGCCGGCGTACTTGATGTCGTCGTCCCACCTGGCGGGTGGTCTTCCCACACTCCATTTTCCTGTCCACGGCCGCCATTGTGGGACACGGTTACTCCAACGGTAATCGTCTCTTCGGCTAACGTGCCCAGCCCACTGCCACATGAGCTTAGCCACCCGGTGTCCAATATCAACTACTCTGGTGCGTCGGCGGATTGCCTCGTTACGCACCATATCACGTAGCGATATTCCCAGCATGGCTCGCTCCATTGCTCGCTGGGCAACTTTCAACCTTTGGACAACAGCGACCGTCAGAGTCCACGTTTCACACCCGTACGTCATAACCGGGAGGACACACTGGTCACACTAGCACATAATTCAATAATTTTTTTTAATTAAACTATATCCATAACCTCAGTTCACAGTCACTTCAATCAGACTTTGCGAGAGTGAGAAGTACAGAGAAAGAGAAACCGCTCGGCATTAGTTGCTAGGATGAACGGAGTGTAAGAGCTAGGCCGGATGTTGAACTGCATTCAGGTAAACGATATACAGGGTGTCCCCGGACTGGTGTAGTTCCTTTAAGGAGGCTATTCTAGGCTTTGTAACAAACATAATCAGTAAAAGAAGTAGGGTTCTAGGTACACCCGTTGCGGAGATATAAATTTTTAAAGTTATTTATGTAGTGTAGGTAATGTTGTAATGATATAATCGGGCGCGCGCGGGGCGCGGGGCAGCGGGCAGCGGGAATACGGACGGACGCGACGCGAGTGAACGCAAACAGATAGCCCGCCCCGCCCGCGTCACCGTCGCACGGTCTAAAGGCGCACATTGTAGTACGCATTTAGTTTGTTAGGAAATCCTAAAATGTTAATGAAAGGACATTTTCATCAGTGCTTTTGTTACAAGGCCTAGAATAGCCTCCTTAAAGGAACTATACCAGTCCGGGGACACCCTGCATTATTCGCTCTCGAAGAAAGTAACTCCCACAATCACAGATCATGTTAGTGGAAACATGTAACTCACAAGAATGTTACAGAAACGTTCGGAACCGATGTAAAACTTTTGGTCCCTTCTCTTGCCCCTTGCTAGGTGTTTTGCTCAAATTGTGACCTACTGAGTTGGTACCACCGTACTGGATGTAAGATGGCCGCATAGCAGTCTCGGCCGTGTTCATTCTGCGCTCAATTAAATTAATACATGTAAATTAGTTATAATAATAAATAAGTAGGTACCTTATTAAATACAACAATGATATTTTATGGTTTTATAATATTGTTGACTAGCTGTTGCCCGCGGCTTCGCTCGCGTGAAATTCGTATTTCAAAGAAGAATCTAAGTAACTAAGGGCGAGGCCGAAGGCCGAGCTGCGTTCAGGTAAACGATAAATCTTCTCAAATAAAGTAAGCAACTAACGGCGAGGCCGAAGGCCCAGCTGCATCCTGGAAGACAATAAACCTTCTCGAAGAAAGTGAGTAACTAAGGGCGAGGCCGAAGGCCGAGCTGCGTTCAGGAAGACGATAAACCTTCTCGAAGAAAGTAAGTAACTAAGGGCGAGGCCGAAGGCCGAGCTGCGTTCAGGTAAACCAAAAACCCTCTTCTGTCTTCCGGCCTCGCCTTAAATGACTTCCTTTCTTCGATAGCATATAATATCGTTTACTCCATCTATTTATTTAATAAAATATAAAAAAAGTAATATTAATAACTAAATCATTAAAACCTACCTAACAAACATTAAAATAACTATCATAAAAGGGGCGTTTTCAAATGTTCCTAGAACACTTGCGGCATTACCCCGCTGGATGGCAAAGCTTACCGTTTGAATGAAGTAGGCCCTTGATTGCGGGACACCAGTTGCGTCCACCAGCAGAGACCCAAGCCTCTTCAAGAAGCTTTTGGCTTTAATGACTGCTCCACGGACCGAGGGTTTCAACCGCAAACGCAACAAATTCGAAATCTTGAATTATATATCTATAATATTTATTGCGTTTGAGGCTGTCCGCCCAGGCCTCGGCCGCGCTGGCCGGTCTTGAAGATGCCCGAACGTGACTTGGAGCCAATGTGAGAACACAAATGGCGTCCCACATCAAAGACCTACCCTTGGCCCATGGAACTAAGGTGATACCATCGGGCCTCTTGCCATCCAGCCGGGAATAACCGCAAGGTTTTAGGATGCACGGTATGTTTGCCGTCAGAAGCGTGGACTTTATAATAAAATTTAAATTAATTTAACTCAATCTTAATATCGCTTAGTTACCTACTTTATTCGAGATGGTTTAGCTTTATCCAGAACACAGCTCGGCCTTCGGCCTCGCCTTAGTTACTTACTTTCTTCAAGAAGGTTTACCTTCTTCCTGAACGCAGCTCGGCCTTCGGCCTAGCCCTTAGTTACTCGCTTTCTTCGAGATGGTTTAGCTTCTTCCCGAATGCAGCTCGACCTTCGGCCTCGCCCTTATTTACTTGCTTTCTTCAAGATGTTTTATTATTTATCAGAATGTAGCTCGGCCTTCGGCCTCGCCTTATTATCAGAATGTAGCTCGGCCTTCGGCCTCGCCTTAGTTACTCACTTTATTCAAGATGGTTTAGCTTTTTCCTGAACGCAGCTCGGCCCTCGGCCTCGCCCTTAGTTACTTCCTTTCTTCGAGATGGTTTATTATTTATCAGAACGAAGCTCGGCCTTCGGCCTCGCCTTAGTTACTTACTTTCTTCAATATGGTTTAGCTTCTTCCTGAACGCAGCTCGGCCTTCGGCCTCGCCCTTAGTTAATTGCTTTCTTCGATATGGTTTATTATTTATCAGAATGTAGCTCGGCCTTCGGCCTCGCCTTAGTTACTTACTTTCTTCAAGATGGTTCAGCTTCTTCCTGAACGCAGCTCGGCCTTCGGCCTCGTCCTAGTTACTCGCTTTCTCCGAGATGGTTTATTATTTATCAGAACGTAGCTCGGCCTTCGGCCTCGCCTTAGTTACTTACTTTCTTCAAGATGGTTTAGCTTCTTCCTGAACGCAGCTCGGCCTGCGGCCTGCCCATAGTTACTTACTTCATTCAAGAAAGAATTTTTTTTTTCTTCCTGAACTCAGCTCCGACTTCCGCCTCACCCTTAGTTGCTTTCATCGAGAAAGAATATCGTTTACGTGAGCGCAGATCCGCCTTCGGCTCCGCCTTTAGTTACTTACTTTTTTTTAATACGAATTTCACGCTAGCGAAACCGCGGGAAACAGAAATATAAATTGCACCAATGACAGCGACATAAGTTCGACTTAAATTTTTAATTTTTTTTTATTTATCAAACATTTTGTCACCGGCCAGCTCACGTCGAGATGACAGTTCTCCGTTGTCAACTTGTCATTTAAATTTTATAATAATTTTAATTTTTATTATATTTTTTTGTTTATTATGTTAATCCGGGATATACACTGTCACTATACAAAGTTTCGTCAAATTCTGTTCAGTGGTTTTTGCGTGATGCGCGTACAGACAAAGAGAGATTATTAATTTAACGATTTTATTATATGTATAATAATATAATATAGATAATATAGATATATACATATAGATTATGTAGTCAATTTCGTTTCTAGTCTTTCCATCTGGAGACACCCAAGTCCACTTGCTTTTGGGCTTTTTGCGAAACATCGAGTTTAGAAGTGTTAAATTTTTCTCAAGTAGGAGTTCTACCAACTTCTCTCCGTTTTTGCTTCTTTTGCCACTTCCGTATTTCCCTATTATATGTTCTTCTCCAGCTAATCTAGCACCGACTTGAGCATTGAAGTCTCCCATGAGTACTATATTGTTTTCCGAATGTTTTTCGGTAATTTCACTTAGTTTGTTGTAAAAATTATCTATATCCGTTTTTGTTGCTTTTTCTGTTGGCGAGTAGACTTGGATGACTGTCCATTTTTTCGGATGATTTGGTAGATTTATATGTATCGCGGCTATTCTATCTGACATCCCTTCAAACCCAATGATCTGGCTTTTAAGGTTTAGCTTTCGTCAGCCTCGGTAGCTCAGTGGCGCGGTTGGTTAGTCAACTGTTATTAAGCAACGCTGAGCGCGGTCAGTGATTTGATGGGTGACCGCTCGACCGTTGGAGGCTGACCGTGGTTCGGATTCCACGTTAAACTGTAGGTCCCTTCCCTTCTTACTTTACTAGGTGGTAGGGTTTATCCCGGCCGGGTTGGTACCACCGCACTGAACGAAACGTCGGTCGAAACGGCTATGTAAATAGTTCGTGTTTTCCGTCCAGTTTAGTGTAGCCGACATGAAATGAAGGGAAGCACTGACATGGCACCTAGTTCACCCTGTGTTATGGGCTGACATCACGGATGTTGTAGGTGATGTAGCCAACCGTGTCAGGTTCCATAAAAAAAAAAAAAAAAAGAAAAAAAAAGCTTTACCAAAAATGCAACTCCTCTTTGTCCGGCAATTTCGCCTTTGTGATACATGATGTAGTGCCTCCTTCTATTCCTTCCCCTAATCTTCGCATCTCGCTTATGCCCAAAATGTTCCACTTGAACTCTTGCAAACTTTCCGGTGTTCTCAAGGTTCGTGTGTTTAGTGTACATAGGTATAGACTACTTCGTTTTTGTATTGTTTCTTTTGTATTGGATTTCGTTTTCTGATTTGTTGGAGGGTGGTGGTATAAATATAAATATAAATTTATAGGTGTAATAAAATATGGACATTAAAAGCAATAGTTAAAAACAGTTTTATTTTATTTAGGTCGCAAAATACCATTGCGACGATATTTTAGCGTTGCTTACGTACTTTCGCTATGGCAACACTAATTATTGTGAGATGAAGCCCTTTAAATCGTGACACTTTTTGACTATAAATCTCTTTAAGAGCCCCGCGCTTCCCTTTTTTCACTCTGTCTTGCCCGCAAATTTAGTTGTTGAGTATTTTCGAGTATATCACATGACCGGAAATCGAAGTTATTTTTTTCCGGCTGCGTTTACTTTGAATATTGACGTGATTATCTAGCTAGTCTATGTTACACTGATGAGTTAACTTTTTCTGAAAACTCCATTCAAATTAGTTTAGTAGTTTACGTGATGAGTGCATAAACCTTTTTTTTATGGAAACTGAGACCGTTGGCTAAATCACCTACAACATCCGTGATGTCAGCCCATAACACCGGGTGAACTAGGTGCCAGTCAGTGCTTCCCTTCATTTCATGTCGGCTACACTGAACTGGACAGAAAACACGATAACTGTTTACATAGCCGTTGCGACCGATGTTTCATTCAGTGCGGTGGTACCAATCCGGTCGGGATAAACCCTAACACCCAGTAAGGTACGAAGAGAAGGGACCTAAAATTATACGTGGAATCCGAAACACGGTCAGCCTCCAAAGGTCGAGCGGCCACCCATCCAAGTACTGACTGACCGCGCTCAGTTCCTTAACAACAGTCGACCGACCGCACCACCGAACTATACCGAGGCTCAAACAAAAATAAACTTCGACTTGATGTTATATATATATATATATATATATATATGTATATATCACTAGCTTTTGCCCGCGGGTTCGCTCTCTGTAGACTCGATTTAACAGCAAATCCGATTTAAATTCAAATATGATAATAAACTATCGTTTCTCTTATATTCTCTCTCCCTCCCTCCCTCTCCCTCTCCCTCTCCCTCTCCCTCTCCCTCTCCCTCTCCCTCTCCCTCTCCCTCCCTCCCTTACTTCCCCCTACCCCTCCTCCCTCACTATCCCCCACCCCCCTCCCTTTCTAACCCGTCCCTCCTCTCTTACTTCCCCCTCCCCTCCTCCCTTACTCCCCCCACCCCTTCTCCCATACTTGCCCCACCCCTCCTCCCACCGCCCGTTTTCCCTCCCTCCCCTCCCTTCCTACCAACTCCTTCCCCAACCACTGATATCTAGGGAAATAAAAATAAAATTTCTGGAAATACTTAGCTTTACATCAAATTCTTGTAGGTATTTGTAAACCTTAACATAATTTCGGACATGTGAGATTTCTTTTATTTTGCAAAAACACTCCTAAAATCTAAACTAATCGTCCAAACAATATTGTGTTTAGAATTTTTTTCAGTCTGCCCATAACACCGGGTGAACTTGGTGCCACGTCAGTGCTTCCCTTCGGTCGTGCCGGCATCACTGAACTGGACGGAAAACAATGCCGCGTTCCCACGGAAAACAACAATACATGCCGCGATTTTCGTGCATCGCTTTCACACCGCGATTTTGATCAGGATTGCTAGGAGATTACCTACTTATATATATACATAACTGAATACAAACTCATACAGTGTGATTTGTGCAATCCATCGTAGGGGCGAATGGGCATACTAATTTGTCATTTAGAATTTTTCCATTGGTTTTAATGCTCGGAATTAATACAAAATTACAAAAGATCAAGGAGTATTTATTTTATATGCAAAATTATGTAGATATTTAGGCCAGGTAAAAAAATACAAATATAAAGAAACCGACGCGACGTTCCATTATTAATATCAAAACATTAACCTATGACTACAGGAAGACTGTGGGATTGAGGTTTTATAAGAAAATAATGTTGAGCCACACCAAAACAATATCTACACAATATGATGCTTAAATCTGTTACAAAATCACGTTTAGAGGAGATAACTTTCTTATTCTTTACCAATGACGTATCATGTATTCTACTCTTTGTTCTTTACAAAGAACTTTTTTTTTTATTGACAGTACGAACCGAGCCCTACATAACCTACCTACAATATTATTAATACCATTAGTAAAAAAAAAAATCAGTCACTAGTATTATGGCTGACAGCTTTTTGCTTTTTGCATCTAAAATAAATAAATTCGCTTGTCCACATGGCCACTGTAAGCAGAGTCACGACGTTGAGTATTATGATCGGAAGTCTGTACGAACCGGAGCTATCCTTCATTACACCTGAAACAAACAAACTGTAATAAATAAGCAATTGATGCGTCTTATGTATGTTTGTCTGTATAATTAAATGTTTATTCTCCGATCTTTCCTCCACAGAACTGGTAAACCCAAAAACCAAGTACAGATTTTCAAGATTATTCCCCTTTTTAAGTCATTTATAAAAATACATTTCTACGAAATATACGCGTCGACTTGAGAACCTCCTCCTCTTTTTTTTCATCGGTTAAAACCACTCATATCGTTCTATAAGTCATTCATTAGACAGTTTCAACCTTGCCATATTTATATTATAATTAACATTTCAGGTAGACGGTCTAGCGTAGATCGCATCGTCAACTTAGAATACGAATTATTCAAACGATTGTCGTGCATATACTGAATTCCTACATGAATTTGGAATAATTATGTCAGTGACCACATTTCTATTCACTAATACGTAGGCACATCATGCATGCCTAAGTATAAATTCAATGAATGCCTAATAAGTACATAAATATAATGAAATGTCTCACCCAAAAGTGGTCCAAAGCAAATTAAAAGTATTCCGTTCACAAGCATCTGAATACCGGACGCAAACGGCAAACGCTCGATGGGAACGTAACTAGGAATCACTATGTTCATGTACACTGTACGAATACCCTTCGTCGCTCCTATGGCCACCGCTACGCACACCATAAACACGAACGTGGATGCAAACAGCATTACTGCAAGCAAGATACAAACTTGTTACATTGAAACCAATTGTGCGCACTCGGTGTGGCATTATACATTTACTTCCATAATCAACTTACTTACCCGTTCTTGTAATCATTATCATCCCCAGACTTGAGAGGTACATGATCCTCGGTTGCACCCCACACCAGTCCGCAATGAAAGGTGACAACGGACGGAAGAGCATGTCCGTAAATCCAATTATGGACAATAGGGTTGCGATTTCACTCGTACTGAATGTCATATCGTGTAGGATAAAGGGCATCAACAGGGAGAAATTTATTTCGGCACACGCCCCGATGGAGAGTCCGAGCAGGATATTCACAAATATGGGGTCTTTCAGGAGTCCGAGATCGAAAAAAATCACGACGTTATGGAGAAACTGTCTCAGTACCCCGCCGCAGCCTCTCTCGCGTCTCTCGTCGACTTTTATAACGTCGACTTCGGTTTCAATCTTATCGTCAGGCGGCACACGCTCGTTGAATATATTGATGGAGCTCCCCAGGTTGACTTCCTGCGACTCCCACCACTTGTACCCGGAGGGTGCCGACAATTCCGTCTCGGCCTTCGCTCTACGGACGTCGGGGTGGGACACCGCATTGCGAGATTCCAAATATTCGGCACTATCGAGAGACCTCATGGAGAGGTTGATGCGTTTTGGCGAGTCCAGGTAGTCCTCATCCTTTTCGTGGTAAAACTCTGCGGATTCGGCCGGCAGCTTTGGTGCCCCTAAACAAACGAATAAATACATAAATAATAGGGTACAAAGTCATAGCAACTGTTTACCACCCAGGATCACACACAAGGCCATTAGAGCCAGACCAGCCAACATCACTATCTATGGCCAAGTTTTAGTTGTAATTGGTAGATTACGCCTGAAAATGGCCCCTTGAAGTTCGAAAATGTATGCCCCTCGCTTCATGTTATAACAGCCAGTTCGACTTAATTCGATCGTTCACCAGTTAATAATATAAGTTTTCTATTGCTTCCCCCTTCTTTAACTTTACTATACTATATTTACAAGTAGCATAGCTGAAAATGGAGCTGGAATAGGATGAACAGGTTACCCTCCACTACCACCTAACATTGGGCAAGCCGGATCTTCTGTAAATATTTTTTTTTTCATTTAACACGAAATTATGTATAACTAGCTGAGCCCGCGGCTCCGCTCGCGTGAAATTCGTATTCCAAAGAAGAATGTAAGTAACTAAGGGCGAGGCCGAAGGCCGAGCTGCGTTCAGGTAAGCGATAAACCTCCTCAAAGAAAGTAACTAACTAAGGGCGAGGCCGAAGGCCGAGCTGCTTTCAGGTAAACGATAAACCTTTTTCAAATAAAGGAAGTAAGTAAGGGCGAGGCCGAAGGCCGAGCTGCGTTCAGGAAGACGACAAACCTTCTGGAAGAAAGGAAGGAACTAAGTGCGAGGCCGAAGACCGAGCTGCGTTCAGGTAAACCAAAAACCCTCTTCCGCCTTCGGGCCTCGCCCTTAAAGACTTCCTTTCTTCGATAGAATATAATATCGTTTACTCAATCTATTTATTTCATATAAATAAAAAAGTAATATTAATAACCAAAGAATTAAACCTACCTAACAAACATTAAAATAACTATCAAAACGGGCATTTTCAAATGTTCTTAGAGCACTTGCGGCATTACCCCGCTGGATAGCAAGGCTTACCCTTTGAATGAAGTACATAAGCCCTTGATGACGGGACACCAGTTGCGTCAACCAGCTCAAGCCTCTTTTGGCTTCACTGCTCCACGGACCGAGGGTTTCAACCGCAAACGCAACAAATTCGAAATCTTGAATTATATTTCTATATTTGCTGCGTCGGAGGCTCTCCGACCCAGCCTCGGCCCCGCCAGCCGCTCTTGAAGATGTCCTAACGTGACTTGGAGCCAATGTGAGAACAAAAGTGGCGTCCCACATCAAAGAACTACCCTTAGTCCATGGCACTAAGGTCTCTAGCATCGGGCCTCTTGCCATCCAGCCGGGAATAACCGCGAGGTTCTAGGATGCACGGTATATTTGCCGTTAGAAGCGTGGACTTTATAATAAAATTTAAATTAAATTAACTCAATCTTAATATTAATTTTTCGTAATGTTTTTCTTCTTCCTGAAATAAAAACAAGGATCCGTGCTGTCGCCTACGCTGTTTCTATTATTTATTAACGACATGCTCTCGCTCGGCGAAATACATTGCTACGCGGACGACAGCACGGTGCACGAAGGGTTCATCAAAGACTGGAAGGGTAGAGAGGCGTCAGCAGCAAACGCGAGACGCGAAACTGTTGCTCGGGTTGACCTGGTTCTCGATAAAGTATCCTCATGGGGGAAGGAGAACTTGGTCAACTTCAACGTAGCTAAGACGCAAGCCTGTGCCTTCTCTACTAAGGCTGATCCGTTTCCACTCCAAGCAACTTTTCAGGGCAGCCAAGTCCCCAATGATGGTAGTCTGGGCGTCCTGGGTATAGAGGTGTCCAAGGACGTTGGATTTCGATCGTTCATAGAATCCAAGGCGAAACTAGCATCTCGAAAATTAGGGATACTCTACCGATGTCGGCGATTTTTCACACCGGTCCAATTGCTTACACTCTATAAAGCACAAGTAAGACCGGTGATGGAATATTGCAGTCATCTTTGGGAGGGTTCCCCTGAGTACCTTCTTTCAGCCTTGGATTCTATCCAACGACGAGCCATTCGCCTCATTGGCGACTCTGTACTCACAAAGGACCTTCAACCTCTAAAACACAGACGTATCGTTGGGTCATTGAGCCTGTTTTATCGGTACTACTATGGCCGCTGCTCTGACGAAATTGCTTCCCTTATCCCTCCTCCTCCTGTTCGCCTTCGCCAAACCCGCCATACTCTCGCGGAACACCCCTTTGTAGTGGACAGACGAGTACTTCGAACGGCACGATTCTCTAAATCGTTCTTGTGCCGCACTGCAAAGGTGTGGAACGGGCTTCCGGGGAATATCTTTCCCCACTCCTACAATCCACGGATCTTCAAATCGCGGGTAAATAGCCTTTCCCCAGCGACATTAGTCCACCTCCAAGCCGGACTGGCACCTCCTCGGGGGTGATATTGGCTGCGCCTGAGGCTTCGACCTCGGACACAGCCAGCTAGTTCGGAAACAATAAAAAAAAAAAAAAAAAAAAAAAATAAAAATTAATTAACTTTATTCGAGATGGTTTAGCTTCTTCCTGAACGCAGCTCGACCTTCGGCCTCGCCCTTAGTTACTTGCTTTCTTCGAGATGGTTTATCATTTGTCAGAACGTAGCTCGGCCTTCGGCCTCGCCTTAGTTGCTTACTTTCTTCAAGATGGTTTAGCTTCTTCCTGAACGCAGCTCGGCCTTCGGCCTTGCCCTTAGTTACTTGCTTTCTTCGAGATGGTTTTTCAATTATCCGAACGTAGCTCGGCCTTCGGCCTCGCCTTAGTTACTTACTTTCTTCAAGATGGTTTAGCTTCTTCCTGAACGCAGCTCGGCCTGCGGCCTCGCCCATAGTTACTTACTTTCTTCGAGAAGGTTTATGGTCTTCCAGAATAGAGCTCGGCGTTCGGCCTCGTTCTTAGTTACTTATTTTCTTCAAGAATGTTTTTCTTCTTCCTGAAATCAGCTCCGCCTTTCGCCTCGCCCTTAGTTACTTTCATCGAGAAAGAATATCGTTTACGTGAGCGCAGATCCGCCTTCAGGCCCGCCTTTAGTTACTTACTTTCTTTTTTTTAAATACGAATTTCACGCGAGCGAAGCCGCGGGCAACAGATATATAAATTTTATTGCACCAATGACAGCGACATAACTTCGACTTTCAATTATTATTTTTATTTATCAAACAATTTGTCACCGGCCAGCTCACGTCGAGATGACAGTTCTCCGTTGTCAACATGACATTTAAAATTGTTTTTACCTTTACTTTGGACTACGTGATTTTAAACGCGCAATAATGTTTATAATTGTTAATTTTTTTTTATTTTTGTTAATTTTTTTTACGTATTATGTTAACCCGGCATATAAACTGCCACTATACAAAGTTTCGTCTAATTCCGTTCAATGGTTTTTGCGTGATGCGCGTACAGACAAACAAACAAACAAACAAACAAACAAACAAACAAACAAACAAACATTTTAAAAACTGTTCTAACATGTTCAGTATCTCATTTTAAGCCACCCTGGTTAGTATTTTTCCGAATACATTCAATGTACAGACTTTCTTACCTCTACGATTTTATTATATGTATAGATAAAGTAATACAGTGTAGTCTGGGGCACTAAAAGATCACCAGGAGCAATTTATATCCGGTACCAAGTCAATTTCAAGTCGAGTGATGTACGGACAAATTCCATTACCCCTTTTAGGCTTTTCTCACCATTTAAAACTTTTGGAAGAACCACTTCGGCACGTTCCAAACTTTGCAACTGGGTGTCGTCATTGTGCGGCTGCAGAGGCTGCAGTTCCTCTTCGACGGGTGGAGAAGGAGAGGCTTCCTTCATGTACCACTTGACCGGCCGGAGGAGAAGGGCCGCCACCAGGGAGTGAAGACAGAGCGCCGCCAGAGTCAAGGAGGCGTATCGCCAGCCGTACTGATAGAGCAGCAAGTTCATGAGATGCGGCATGAGGATCGGACCTAGTCCGGTCACCGACATACCGAGACCGATCGCTTTGCTACGCTTCTCTTTAAAGAATGAATTTATGGCCAGTGTAAAAGCAGCCATCACGGAGGCAACTCCTATTGCTGAAACAATAAATTTAGTTATTTAAGCATTACATACTTAGTACGCTTCATAATAAAATTACTGTAATCAGTCAGTCAGCGTGTATGAGTCCACTGGTGGACTAACGCCTCTCCAATTTTCCTTCAGTCCTTCTGCCTTCAGCGGTAGGTACCATGCACGGCTTTCCGCCAACGTACCTACGTGCTGTCATCGTCCCACCTGGCGGGTGGTCTTCCCACTCTCCGTTTCCTGTCGACGGCTGCCAGTGTATGACACGGTTAATCTGTCTCTTCGGCTGACGTGCCCAGCCCACTGCCACTTGAGCTTAGGCACCCGGTGTGCAATATCGACTACTTTTATGCGTCGTCGGCTTGTCTCGATAGGCAACATATCACGTAGCGATATTCGCACCATGGCTCGCTCCGTTGCTCGCTGGGCAACTTTTAACTTTTGAACATCAGCGACCGTTACCACACCCGTACGTCGTTACTGTAGGTTTCGGTCGAATTTTGTAGCTAACTTAATTTTGTTTATTTTGAGAGACCCAATATTGTTAGACGTTATAACTAAATAATGTAACGCCGAGTAATTAGTGGCGTGGTTTTGGGCTATGCAATAAGTTTATGTAGGTACCTATAGTTAGCCATTTTATAATAAACTTTAATATTATTCTTGAAGAGTAAACGTATGGAATATGGGTATACTCGGTGCTATTTGGTATGATAACAAATGTAAATAAAGTAGCTCTCACACGCCATGATGCTGTAAGCAAACAGTAGCGAGACGAAACCGTTTGCAACTGATATCGTCATAACGCCGCCGACGACGAACAGGGCGCCAATGCCGGCCACGAGCCTGTAGCCGAACCGGCTGAGCACAGGTCCGCCGAAGAACGACAGAAGCATGCCGAGGCCATGGTTCAGTGTGATGATAAGCGAGCCCTGCGTCGCCGAGATGTGGAGGTCCTCGAAGGTGTCCTTGAACACTAGGCCCATGCCGGATATGAGCGGCAACACGAATATCTGCAACAGTTCTCCATTTACTATACAGGGTGTCCCCGGACTGGTGTAGTTCCTTTAAGGAGGCTATTCTACGCTTTGTAACAAACATAATTAGTGAAAGAATTATGGTTCTAGGTACGCCCGTTACGGAGATATAAATTTTTAAAGTTATTAATGAAGTGTAATGTTGTAATGCTCTAATCGGGCGCTTGTGGGGCGCGGGGCAGCGGGCAGCGGGAATATGGACGGACGCGACGCGAGTGAACGCAAACAGATAGCCCGGCCCGCCCAAGTACCGCCCGCTCCCCGCCGACTGCTCCGCCCGCGTACCACCCGCCGCTAAAGGCGACAACACATTGTAGTACGCATTTAGTTTGTTAGGAAATCCTAAAATTTTAATGAAACCACATATTTAAAAAATTCTTTCACCAGTGCTTTTGTTACAAGGCGTAGAATAGCCTCCTTAAAGGAACTACACCAGTCCGGGGACTGAAATGTAAAAACAAATTCGAGCCTCTGAATTGAGTTAACACTTTATGTGAGTTCACACTGGATGGAAAACGCCTCTTACAGCCGTTTCGTTTCGACCAATAATAATCATAGATACAATAATGTGATACTATTCTGAGGTTCGATAATAATTTTTTGACATTTCGTTGCGTACAAGTAACTATTTGTATGGCAATTTTAGTACGAATACTAACTGGTCCGCTCGTGGCGCTGCATCTTTTCTCCATAGTTACAAATATTTACTTGAACACGTTACCTACATACTTGCACGCAACGAAATGTAAAAAATATCTCCATAATCGATCCTCTGAAAGGCTTTACTCTACTATGTTGTACGTTAAGGAAAAGGACTTCGAGTTTTTCCTGACGGAAAAAAATGTACGTGCTGCTTCACCACTCAGAACCTGTGGAGGACTCTGAAGCTGTAGGTCCCTTCTCTTGGCTCTTACCAGATGGTAGACTCAATATTTTAGCCATGTACTGGAGTTGGTATCATGGTACTGTACGTAAGATGGCCGCGTAGCAGGCACAGATGTGTCTCCCAGCCTCTAGTCTAGCCAGCTAGCCAGCAATTCCAAAGCGAAGTCTCCGGTATGGCACCTACTCCGAGGTGACATTGGCTGGTCGGAGCATGTGCTCTGGCCTCTCAGACTCAGCCATCCATACGGGATTAAATTTAAAAAATATGTAGAGACTCACATTATTTAGGGCGTATGCTCCAGCTACGACCCAGCCATAACCTCCATCTGGCGGCACCAGGGTCTTACCAAGCTGCCCACGCGCAGCCACCGGCCGCGCGGCGCTTCCCAACATCTCGCTTCACACCGCCACACTTATTCACTACAAGCGGCGCTCTTCGTCCCCATACTCCATCATTTTCACTTCACTCTTCCTTTGTTTGTTGTCTTTGATCACTTATTATCACATATTTTATTTCAGCGCGTCTGGGCTGTTAAATTTTGCTTGAAAAGTAAAAATATGTATAGGTAAGGACTATAATTTGATTAACTTAGATGATGTAAAAATGTATATAGAATGACTGAATGGAAAGAAAGAAGCCCATTTGTGAACAGTTGAACACAAAATGTGTATGCGCTGTAATTACGGCAGATAACGATGAGACGGTGCGCCCGCGCCGGTCGCCGCTGCTCGCTCGCTCGCCGCCGCCGTCGCTCGGTTCCTTATCGTGCACGCACGCGGTTATCAACATCTGTGTACCTAGATGTTCTATTAAAATTTAGTAAATACAATATGGCTTTGCATTGCAGCAAATGTGGAGGAAGACACAACTGCAGAACCTTGTCAAATTTACCAACTGCTCGCTCGTCAAAAGAAAATGAAAAATTGGAATAATTAAGTAAGCATGTAACTATATATGAAAAGGGTCGCATCTTTTCTATAATTATATCTAATTACCCAAACTCTACGTAGGTGAGCGAGAAATATCTAATTCCCTTAACTCTACATAAGTGAGTTAATATGTATAATGTTTTATTTATTTACTAGGTAGGTAATCAAAAATATACAACTATGGAATTAAATTAAAATAGAAACTAAAACTACCTATTGTATCTGTGTTTTGTTGTATTGTCCGTATTATTGTATGTAAAGATGTTCAATTAATGTTTTCCAAAATAAAAATAATTCATTTCATTTTATTTCAACTTCCACTTAGTGTCAGAAGGAACGCTATGTGACTGATGTGATTCAATGTTATTCCTAGCCCTAAGTGAGAGTTCAAATACCGACGCTAAGTATAACAACGTTGTTGTCAGCAAAGACCGTGAAGTATTTTCCATAAGGGCACATGGGGTACGAGGCCAGGGCCCCCGGCTCGAGGAGAGCCCCATAGTGCGGACGTCGTCGTCGTCGTCGTTTACACCGAAAAAGAGGAGAGGAGTCCACTTGTTGGTGTAGTTTACTGAGAATTACCGTTAACATTTATAAATTTAAACGTAAATGGAAACCCGATGAGATTTCTAAATATATTTTAAACAGTGCAAAAACTTTTACTTCATCTAAAAATAAAATTGAAAAATACATAGCGTAAAATGTTTTAATGAATTCTATAAAATGTACCTATCTATACAAATATTTAAATAACTTTATAATATACAAGTCACTAAGTAAATACAAAAAGTCAATACTGATGTTTTCGTTCACTTTTTTTTCTTTGTAAAAGGGCTTCAAATGTGCCCAAGGGCCCATGCATGGCCTAAGACGGTCCTGGTCTTGGAGCAGATAATCCTGGTTGTGGTTAAGGTGTATGTAAGTACCTATATCAACGTTCAGAGCCAAATATTTGCCTATGTAATGCTGCCTGTTTATGATGTTCTCGATCTGTTTTATGTGTAGTTTAGATTTGCGTCCAAAATTTTAATAGCAGGCAGGAGTTTGCCGATAAATTCCGGCGGGTTTCATCGGCCACCCCCCAAGGTCACCACCCCCGGTGGTCGATGGGAATTTCGTCTGACGATAAAAAATTTTTTGACGTCCAATACCGGATTCTTTCTTGCATTTAAAACCATAATATTTTAACAACATTTTATGTATTCTCTATTAGATGTATGCTTTTCTTTTGAAATTTTACGGGAATTGTCGACAGCAAAAAAAAAGTATCGTGAGTCACGATCGTGACACATACTAAATCAGAATTATTCTAAATTTGTTTTTTTTTCTAGCAAGTCACTTTTCCAATTATCTATACAAAAATTTACATATTCACGCTCCTACTATTGACCTTTGAATGACGCAACGACTTCGGTGGACTCTACCTATGTATTCAGAATATTTGGAAGGATTTTTTACAAAATTATTATGGGGAACGATAATAAGTACAGGCTGTGACAGACGGACGGACGAACGGACGGGCGGACGTACGGACGGACAGACACCTGACCGATTAAGGGTCCCTACTGGCATGTATGCAGATGATTTGTATAAAAATAATGTTCTGTCAATCTGTTGTCATGGCGTTGTGACTGAATAATTTTCTCAAATATATAATGGAAATTACTACTAGTTTTACTGCTGGAAGACCAGCTTGGGACTAGCTATTGGCGACGAGGAGTGAAATCCGAAACCCAGCATGGCTGTTGGGAAAGTTGGGGAATTCGATCTTTCGAGCGACATATGGGCGCAATATGTTGAGAGGCTTGAACAATTTTTTGTTGCAAATGATGTTGAAGAATCCAAGAAAATCCCAATTTTGGTGACGGTAATGGGGAAGAGCACTTATGAGTTGGCTGTGAATTTATGTCATCCTGAGAAGCCTGCAGCGAAGACTTTCGAAGCTTTGACAAAAATCATAGGAGAGCATGTGGACCGGAGACCGTCAATGCTGGCTGAAAGATTTAAATTTCGGCAAAAGAAGCAAGATCAGGGAGAAACTATATGTGAATTCGTGCAAGAGCTGAAAAAGTTATCCAGGTTCTGCGATTTCTCCAGCAATCTCGAGGAAAATTTAAGAGATCAGTTGATATGCGGTCTTAAAAGTGATGTCATTCGGCAACGGTTATTTGCTGAAGACCGGATTAACTTCACGGACGCCTTCAAACTTTCTGTGGCGTTGGAAGCGGCGGAAAAAGATGCAGCCTTGGTCGAAGGGGCCGTCGAGGGATGTAACGCCATCACATCCTACCAACAGCGCGACGGAGGCAGAGGACGTTTTGTCCAGGAATCGACACTCACTAACCAAAACAATAATCAATTTTCAACACGGCAGTATTCCGCGAGTACAAAAGCTTTTCAGGCACGAGTCTGTGAGGTTTGCGGTTACAATCACAAGGTAGAGAATTGTAAATTCCGCAGCTATGTATGCAAGATATGTCTCAAAAGTGGCCATCTTAAAAAGATGTGCCCTCTTAATAAGAAGGTGAATGATTTATCTAAGAGAAACAATTTTATGTTAACCGAGGTAAAGCAAGAAGAAGACTTGGAGGTAAAGGAAATATTCATTTGTTCTAATTATAGATTAGATGGCGTAGATGATCCTATAGACATGTATATTATATTGGATGGCAAGCCTGTAAGAATGGAGATAGACACTGGCTCGGCGGTATCTCTCATTAGTAGCGAGTTCTTGAATAAAACGTTTCCTTACCTGAAACTTATGCCAAGTAAAGTTAGACTACGGTATTACACCGGAGAAGTAGTAAATACCAGAGGCGTGGTGCGGCCGCTGGTCGAGTATAATGGCCTTAAAAGGCGATTGGATTTGTATGTGATAGATAATGGCAAAACATGCCTTTTGGGTCGCAGATGGTTGAGGGAAATGAAAATTCAAATCACGTTTTCTATGTATAATTTAAATTGTGATAAATTGAAATTTAATGAGGATGAATTTATTTCCAGTTATCCTAAAGTGTTCGCGGCTGGTTTGGGACGTTTCACTGGAGGCGCTGTCGGGTTGAGGCTGCGCGCGGATGTCGCGCCTATCTACGTACGAGCGAGGCCGCTGCCGTTTGCGTTGCGGGATAAAGTAGAGGCCCAGATAGAGAATCACATCAAAGAAGGCGTGCTTCAACCTGTTGAGACGTCTGATTGGGCCACCCCAATCGTACCTGTGGTTAAAAAGGATGGCAGTATTTGTATTTGTGCCGACTTTAAAATCACTGTAAATCGTTTCTTAGACATAGATCGCTTTCCCGTACCACGTATAGAGGATTTGTTGGCAACGTTAGGGGGCGGTGTCCGTTTTAGTAAGATAGACTTGGCACAAGCATACTCACAATTCGAATTAAAAGAGGAAGATAAGAAGTACACCGTCATTAATACCCATCGCGGTCTGTTCCAATATACGCGTTTGGTTTTTGGCCTATCATCTAGTCCTGGAATTTTCCAGAGAAAAATGGAGGAGATCATGAGGGGCATACCAAATATAGCCATTTTTCTAGACGACATTTTGATTACAGGAAAAAACGACGAGGAACATGTACGCACGTTAAAGATGGTTTTTGACAGATTAGAAAGTAGCGGCTTACGAGTAAAGCGGGATAAGTGTTCCTTCTTCCAGGATTCCGTGAACTATTTAGGTTTCAAAATAAGTAAGGATGGTGTTACTGGTTGCAAAGATAAGCTACAAGCGATAGAGCAAGCACCGACGCCTAAGGACGCTTCAGAACTGCGTTCTTTTATAGGGTTAGTTATGTATTACGGTAAGTTCGTGGAAAACATCAGTACTATTTTGGACCCTCTGTATGCCCTTCTCAAGAAGGATGTCTCATATGAATGGACAGGAGCCTGTGACCGAGCGTTCAATGAGGTGAAACAGATATTAATATCGCCGAATGTGCTCGCACATTATCAGCCTGCACTACCTTTGATTTTGACTTGTGACGCTAGTTCGGTAGGTGTAGGCGCGGTGCTGTCACAGATGACAGAGGCAGGAGAGCGACCGCTCGGGTACAGCTCGCGTACGCTCAGCTCCACAGAGCGAGCGTATTCTCAAATCGATAAAGAAGCTTTAGGTATCATATTTGGAATTAAAAAATATCATCAATATGTTTACGGAAGACGATTCACGTTGAGAACAGATCACAAGCCGCTTGTTTCTATATTTGGACCTAAAAAGGGAATACCTGCGATGGCCGCTAGTCGTTTACAGCGCTGGGCAGTTTTGCTAGGTGGTTACGATTATGACATAGAATACGTCACTAGCAAGGGCAACAGTGCCGACGCTCTATCGCGCCTGCCGTGTCAAATTCCTTCTCAACCGGAATCGAACCAGTATACATATTTACATTACGTTGAAGAGAAAATACCGATCAATAGTAAGGATATTAAGTTGTACGCTGAGAAGGATATAATTATAAGTAAAGTGTTGCATTACGTTCAAGCGGGTTGGCCTACATTGTGTCCAGAAACAGAAATGAAGCCTTATTTTTGTAGACGAAACGAGTTATACTCAGAGTTGGGTTGCCTGATGTGGGGACACAGAGTAGTGGTTCCTGAAAAACTAAGAGGAAGAATTCTTCAGGAGTTACACGAAAGTCACATGGGTATAGT
Source organism: Nematopogon swammerdamellus (assembly GCA_946902875.1). Taxonomy (NCBI): domain Eukaryota; kingdom Metazoa; phylum Arthropoda; class Insecta; order Lepidoptera; family Adelidae; genus Nematopogon; species Nematopogon swammerdamellus. The sequence continues at coordinate 8,069,871 of OX336337.1, forward strand.
CAAGACTAAGTGCTTTGCGAGGAGTTATGTTTGGTGGCCAAACATAGACGCAGATGTCGAGCGGTTGTGTCGCGAATGCGTTGTGTGTGCGGCCGAGGCATCGATGCCGCCTCGTGCTCCATTAGCACCGTGGTATTATTCCAGCAGGCCGTGGAGTAGGCTGCATGTTGACTTTCTGGGACCTTTTAAAGGAGCTATGTACTTGATTGTCACTGATTCGTCTAGTAAGTGGATAGAGGCTTTCAAAATGAACAAAACAATTGGGTCCAGTGTAATAAGGAAATTGCGGGAGCTATTTGCAAGGTTCGGTCTCCCAGAGCACTTAGTTTCTGATAACGGACCTCCTTTTAATGGAGAAGAATTTAGCTCATTTCTAAAGATGAACGGCATTAAACAGTCATTTAGCCCAGTTAAGTTTGCACAATGCAATGGTGCCGCAGAAAACACGGTGAAGGCATTTAAGCAAACTCTCAAGAAGGCCATTCGGGAAGGTAAAGATGAGGAATTAGCTTTACAGCAGTTTCTCCTTGCATACCGGAATACAGATGTCAGTTCAACCGGCTCATCGCCGGCCATGTTACTGCAGCGTAGACGTCTCCGCACTAAGCTAGATCTTCTAAGACCCGACGTAGAGAAAAGGGTGCGTGAGGCACAAGAACGTCTGGTTGAATCGACTGGAGGAGTTGGGCGCTGTTTCCAAATAGGCGACAGAGTTTGGGCACGGTACTACCAGGGTAATGATCGATGGGTGCCGGGAGTTGTTACTGAAGTCTTGGGCTCTAGACTCTATTTTGTGAAACGGGAAGGCGGTCAGGTAATTAAGAGACACGTGGATCAACTTAAACAGAGAACTGTCACGAATACGTATCAGGGTAGTATGCCAAACGCCCAGGAATTAAAGGCAGGTGTTCACAAACCAATCAATTTAGACGAAGGTGATTCTCCGTCTGAAATCTTGCCTACTACTGTACACGACACAGTAAAACCAACGCAATTGCGGACGGTACCCGCACCGCAGACGGCAGTGTGTACGCAGCCGGCGGCAACAGTGGCACAGCCTATGGTGGCGGCGGCCGCGAATATACTCGAACCTTCGGCGCCGCCGTCGCTTGTGAGACGTTCAACCCGGCAACGAAAACCACCAGATCGTTACGGATCATGATAAATTTTTTTTCTTTTGTATTTTTATTTATTTATTTATTTTTTTTTTTCAAGGGGGAAGGTGTATTAGGTTATGCTATATTGTTATAGTGATTTTTTCAGTTCATTCAGTTTAGTTATTGTTTAAGATGTTAATGTTAATTAAGTGTGAGGGTGGCATGTATGCAGATGATTTGTATAAAAATAATGTTCTGTCAATCTGTTGTCATGGCGTTGTGACTGAATAATTTTCTCAAATATATAATGGAAATTACTACTAGTTTTACTGCTGGAAGACCAGCTTGGGACTAGCTACCTACCACCTTCGTCGTCGCTGGCAATGGAACCCTAAAAATGTGTCACGATATGCAACGTGCAATTAAATCAATAAATAATTAGTTTTAAGCATAAGTAGAGTATGTATCGAGGTAAGTTGAGCAAAATAGGAGGCAAAAAAACTTCTAGCTTGACCTTATTTGAATACAATTAATGATAATTTATTGATTTTTTTTTTTTTATGAAAAAAGACTAACTATAAACTGACTGTTCTGAAAATATGAGGTATTCTTACTATCAAATAATAATACATCATTCATCATTATTACTTAATTACACAGAGTTCTGTGATTAATATCTTGTTCTTGTAATTAGATAATTTAAACTTGGTCACTGAGCCCCGCTTATCTTGCGGAGCTCTGCACGTAGGCGCCGCCGCCGCCGCCATATCGCGAAATACTGAAGCAGACTGTCGCTATCGGGGTCATTATTTGTATATGGCCTTAACGTAATCGAGAAACCTCCTCTGTCATAACTACCTACCATTGTTTCGTTGATTGAAATGTTAAAACGAGTGATTATAAATTGAGCGATCCTGTACAAATATATACATAAAATATCGACATAAATCAGTCAATCATGTTATGTTTTGAAACCCAATATTTCCCCCTTCCTCCTTCCCTTCATTCACTCATGCATTTCCTAGTCAAAAAAAATGTCTACTGAAACATGGAATCTTCCCCAACTCCATGTACTGAAATAAATCCCAGCATATTTAACCCCGTCTTCCCCTCTTGTCGCTAACTACATAAGTTGATTTGCATAGATTGCCTTGGGCAAAATAAGTCCGCCTATTTTACAATATTTATGTCGATATTGGAAACAATACAGTATATTAAATATATACCTACACCTGTTACAAATCAATAACCACAAAATATGCAAATTAGATTACAATAATTATGTAGGTAGGTGTAGATACTTAATATGCAGACCTACGTCTAACGTCTACAAACCAAGTCTAGTCTAGGGTACCCACTTAGTACTAATTAACTACCACTACAAATTACTATTACAAGTACTGCTTGCTAAAATTATCTTGTTTGATTTGTTGAATGAATTAATTACATAAATTATAAAATAGGTTACTGTTAATTGAATATGAGTACCTAAGTAGGGCAGGTGATCCAAAAGTAAAAAATTCGGCCAGTGACCGTTTTATTCGATACTTGCATTGGCGCTATTTATTAGTGAACTTCGTTGCATATTGTATCTATTAGTTAGAGCATATACCTTAATTAAGCATTAAGCACACACATCCAGAAATCTTATTTCTATTTAATCGGCCTACAAAAATCGGCCATAATGCCTTGCTGCCAATCGGCCAGCGTGCGACCGTGTGTCACTTGTTCTGAGATTTTAATCGGGTTCGAGTGTCATAAGTTAGACATTTTATTACAATACTAACATGGTTTACCTTTTTGAATGTATTACGTATTTACAACAATTATTTGATGTTGTTGCGTACCTATGTTTTTATTACATTCGTTGCTTGATTTTGCCAAAATGTGGGGCCAACTATTGGAGACTGATTTTGTATAGATTTTCTAAGGTCGACCCCGGCCGACTTTTGTTAGTTTGGTTTGGTTTTTATTATCGTTTTAGTGAAAGCTAAAATTAGGCTTTCTTTCTATTTACTACCTATTTTGAAAAAGGGCCGGGTACCTAGACCATCTAGATAAAAATTTAAAAAGGTCATTGATTTTATAGGGGGAGTCAGATGTACCGTCAGCGATGTTTTAAAGGTAACATGAAATTAGTCTTCAATTATGTCCTAAGATGGCGCCAGGAGTATCGAATTTGAATTAAATAATTATTATATTTTTAAATCTGCTAATTATAGAACGATGCTAAGTGGGAACAGCATAGTTAAATTTAAAGATTATTTTATATTAAGTAGAAATTTCAAAATAGTGTATTTTAAGGTTTTCATAATTTTTCCAATAAATATTTTCATGTTTTGTCAGTCAGTGAGCTTGGCGGATAAAATGTATAATTTCGCCGCTTCTGCATCATAGATGTCAGACCAAAGTTAAGTTGTCCTATTTGTCTATAGATGGCATGCCTATTTCTTATTATATTGAATAGTTGCCAAATACCCACCAACCAAACCTGCGTGCAATTCAAATACGCGCGTGCGGTTAGGATAAAGTGGAGATACCTTCTTTAAAATTATATTTTTTTACCTCACCACCTTTGAAAACGGAAACAAACACGGTGGATTCCCAAAAGAATTATTTTATAATAATATATTTTTATTGTTTTAATATATTAGATGGAAATTTGAAAAGCTAGAATAAATTCAACAAAATACCAGAACCCCTAAACATTATTTTTATTTATAGATTTCTTTTTGTGTTTTCTTTGTTTTTGACGTGAATTTGATGAAACGTCTTTAGCCTGCTGCCGAATGTATTTTACAAAAAGTTGCGTCACGAAAATTATTTGGTTTCATAAGGGGCACTATCACTTGAGGCACTGCCATAGGCCCCGCTTAGTGTTCCTTATGAAACCAAATCACGAAAATTATGTACTTTTGGCGACTTAGATCTCAAAAACTATAACAGTTATAGGAAGGTGAGGCATATCGTCCTAAAGGTAGTTCTTCCGACTTGCTAGGACGACATACCCGAGAGTCGCATATCAAGCCCTTCTATTTATGGCACTTAGAAAAAAGGCTTCGAAAATCAATAAATGCTTATAACTCCTGAACTACTGGTCAGATCGACTTGCAATTTGTTTCTTTTCGTAGAAAAAAAATGCTATTTTTGAAATAGTTGTTTTTTTTCAAAATCGGTTCAGCCGTTTCAGAATAAAAAAGGAAAAAGGAAAGAAGGCATATCTCGGAAACTACTGATCCACGACTACTCATCCGCTGCAGGAAATGATAGGCCTCGATAGGATTTATTTTTTAAGGGAAGCACTGACGTGCCACCAAGTTCACCCGGTGTTATGGGCTGACATCATGGATGTTGTAGGTGATGTAGCCAACCGTGTCAGTTTCAATAAAAAAAAAAATCAGTCGAATTCTCAACTTCGAAATTTTGGACGATCACAATACTTCCTTTCTCCTTACAGTCGCTCGAAAGTAAAAAGCCACCTCCATAGTTTTTAACCGTTGCGGCAATTTATCGATCGACGCGCGACGTTCGCTTGTTTTGGAACACGCAAATGTTTGCGTGGAGCGTGCAGGCAAGCGATACGGGTTACTGCGCGTGGAAAAAGGATGACACAATATCGCTGCGATCTCTTGAGACGGTCGGTTCTGTATTCACGCGATACGCACACTACCATAATCGCGGTGTCTCGTTTTAGTAATAGTTGAAGTATGAAGTACGGAGTCCAGGCACCGAATTAAAAAAAGTTGAGTCCAGATTTTTTCCATCTATGATGCTGCTGGTGGTGTTATACCCTTCGATCATAAAAAATATTAAGATTCCGCATGTCAGGGCGATTCGTGCCCCACCAAAAATACGTGCAATTCAAATATTACGTGCATCGCCCGCTCATTCTGCCATCGACCGCCAGCGCGAGAGCACTTGCTTCAGCGTCTTCAATATTACACAAATGCCGGCTTCAGGCCTCTGCGTAGTATACGAGAGCATCTGGCATTATATTTCAAGAGTGAAAATCCCTTCAAATACAATGTTTTATAAGAAAAAGTAAAAATTTTCACTTCATACATTTAATGTGTTTGGATTAAGTGGAGATGGCTTCTTTAAAATTAAATTTTTTTACGTCACCACCTTTGAAAACGGTAACACTGGATTCCCAAAAGAATTCTTTTTTATTATATATATTTTACTATATTAGATGGCAATTTTAAAAGCTACAATAAAATCAACAAAATACCAGAACCCTTACATGATTTTTATTTACAGATTTTTGCTTGTGTTTTCTTTGTGTTTTTTTTTATTGAAAGCGCGACCTGTGGCGCCGAGGCACCCATGAGATGTCAAAGGACGCCCATGGACATTTGGTCGTATGCGGGGGTTGCGAATGCCATGCCGGCCCGACAGGTGCCTGTTCATGCCCCTCTTGAAGGACCCGAGACTGTACTTGGGAGGAAATATATAGACAGGAGAGCGTCCCAGAGTTTACCGGTTCTATAGAGGAAAAATCTGCAGAAGAGGTTGGTACGCATCCACGGTAAGTCCAGCGTGTGGGAATGCAATCCTTTTTAACAAATTCCTCTTTTCAAACAATTTCCCTTTTAAAAGCTGATATTTGGCAGAGCCATCCCACAGGTGCAAGCAGTACTCCAAGCATGACCTGATCTGCGATTTGTGCAAAAGGACTTAGGTGCACAAGAAATTTACGTGTTTCTTTCTTGGTTGGTTCTTGTTTGATTCTTACAGATTTTGAATAACATATTTATTTGCTTTATGAAACGTATATGACAAGTGGTTCAAAAAAGTTAACATCAAAGGGAGGAATACGAAAATATTAAAACTGGTCTCGTTTAAATAGTTAGTGAGAAATTATTATTTAGGTTGACTGCAAAATTAAGTTTGTTTGTAATATATTTATGTATCAAAAAGGTGATGAGTGGAGGTGAGAAATGTTTTTCTTTTTATAACCAGTTTGGTGGTTCAAAAAAAATTATCAAGGTTAATTTATAGAAGATGCGTCACTACGCTCCGCATCTTCTATAAATTAACCGTAACCTAATAGGGACCATGTCGAGGCAGCCCGTGTCGTTTGTGCATACATGTCTATTCAAAATCAATGTTTTTGTAGTTAAAAAAAGTAAAGTTTTAATTTTGCATGAAAGATTAAAAATTAAAAGTTGTATGGAAACCTGTTTCTTCTTTTAAGTAAACTAAATAAACTACGCGTCCGGCAAAACATTATTTCACTAAAATTTATTTTTTAACTTCAGTCTACACAATAAGCTTACTAGCAATTTGCTAGCAAACTTCCCCACTTCAAAGCCACGCCCCCGTCGTATTTGTGCGGAACCCTCGGTTTGTGGGTTGGTCAACTTGGTCTGTGTTTTTAATGTTAGTAACATATTGGCTTTATTTCTAGTAGACACTTCACACTATTAAAGCTAAAATTTTGATATTCCTGTCATTATTGTCATTTTGAGAAAGAAAGACAGGAGATGAACGAATGATTTAATAATCTTAATTTAAGCACGTCTGTCAAATTTTAGGTGATTTTAGTTGCAAGTGATATAAGACACGTCTAAAGTCGACATAAATTGACAAATGCGTTTGAAATTTTTATAAAATAATTCACTCATCATCCATAGGTTTTCTTTCACAAATAAATGTAAATCGTAAAACTGTAGGTCCCTTCCCTCCTAATCTTACTTGGTGGTAGGGTCTAACCCGCCCGGGTTGGTACCACCGCACTGAATGAAACGTCGGTTGAAACGGCTATGTAAATAGTTTGTGTTTTCCGACCAGTTCAGTGTAGCCGGCACGATCGAAGGGGAAAGCACTGACATGGCACCTAGTTCACCCGGTGTTATGGGCTGACCTCACGGACGTTGTAGGTGATGTAGCCAACCGTGTCAGTTTCCATAAAAAAAAAATAAACGAAAAAAATTGCAATAAATGTTTTTAATAAATAATTTAATAATAAGAAGTAAAAAGCCACCTCCATAGTTTTGAGCCGTTGAAGCAAGCGGCAATTTATCGATCGACTACGTGCGACATTCGCTTGTTTTGGAACACGTAAATGTTTGCGTGGAGCGTGCAGGCAAGCGATACGGGATTACTGCGCGTGGAAAAAGGATGACACAATATCACTGCGATCTCTTGAGATGGTCGGTCCTGTATTACGCGATACGCACACTACCTTAACCACGGTGTCTCGTTTTAGTAATAATTGAAGTATGAAGTGCGGAGTCCAGAACTATTTTTTCTGTCTACGGTTATACCAAAGAGATTAAAAAGGGTGGGTTTAATGTCTTTGTGTTATACCAAAGAGATTAAAAGAGGGTGGGTTTAATGTATTTGTGTTATACTTTACAGAATATATAAGTCAATGATATTTTATATAAAATTGTAGATTTTACCGACGACGACGAATAAAATAAAAAAATAGTAAATCTGATTTAAATGCAAAATTGATAATAAACCATCGCTTCTCTTATATTCTCTATCTTTTTCTCCCTTCCTTCCTCGCCCATCTCTCACTCACCTCTCTCCCTGTCTTCTCTCCTCGATCCCGCCTTCCTCCCCTCCTTCCCCTCACCCTTCACGGACCCCTCTTTGCCACCTTCCCTTTCGCCCATTCCCTCCCTCTCTCCCTACTTCCCTTCCTCCCCTCATGCCGCCCCTCCTTCCCATCACCCTCGCATTCACCGCTCGCATTCCATTCCTCCCCTACTACCCCTCATCCTGTCCGCAACCCCCTCTTACCCCGCCCCTTCTCCCTTCCAACCTCTCACTCCCTCCATATCCATTCCTCCTCGTTCCCTCTACTACCTCCCTCCCCCACACCTACCCTCATTCACTAACCCTTCCTCCCTCCATACCTCTCCTCCTCTTCTTCTTTTTTTTATGGAAACTGACATGGTTGGATACATCACCTACAACATCCGTGATGTCGGACATGTCGTGCCGGCTATACTGAACTGGACGGAAAAAAACGAAAAAAATAACTATTTACATAGCCGTTTCGAAATACGTTTTATTCAGTGCGGTGGTACCAACCCTAGTAAGGTAAGAAGGGAAGGGTGCTACAGTTTTACGTGGAATCCGAACCACGGTCAGCCTACAATGGTCGAGCGGTCACCCATCCAAGTGTTGACCGCGCCCAGTGTTGCCTGCACCACTGAGCTACCGAGGCTAACAAACGTACCTCCCACCCACTCCCCCCTCTTTTCTCTCCCACTTCCTCTTCCTGACCATTTTTCATTATTTCTTACCAAAAGCAGTATCTATTGAGTAATCTGTGCCAAAAGCCTAGATATTAAATTTTCATATCCTTACCTTGAGAAATCATGGATTCCCCATACAAAAACTTTCACCCCTATTTCACCCCTTATTTTTAGGTTTCAGTATCCCTGTACGGAAGCCTATTACTAAGCCTCCGAAGTCTGTCTGTCCGTCCGTCCGTCCGTCTGTCTGTCCGAGGGCTGTATCTCTTGAACCGTAATAGGTAGCCCGTTGAAATTTTCACAGAATATGTGTTACTATGGCGGATATAACAACAAATAAGCGGAGCTAGGTACAACCAAAGAGTTTGTAAACTCTTTGGACCGGAGTAAAACCGCAAACAGGAAATTACAATCTTACACGTTCAACGCCACATGAAAAATCCAGTATTTCCGTTTGGGCCACGGGGCTCACCGCTCACCGGTGAGCCTTTCCTTACTGAACCATTCAGGTCATGGGGGTCACCGGTGAGCCGCGTGAGAGGTCCTACGTAAACGCTTCCTACAAGCCACAGAGCGCAGCTACAAAGCCAATATGGAAGTGAGCCGCATGGCCTTGTAGTCGAAGCGGACGGCGTGGTTTTCAAATCCAATAGAAACTTGTAGTTTTTTATTAAGTTAATTGTAACGATGCTAGGGCTGCTCTTAACGATAAGGTAGAAAATTATATTTTTATTAATAGAATTAATAAAACCAGAAAATAATAAGAAAATATTCGTCAAAATAAAAATGAACATAACATTTTCTTCATTACCAAATAAGAAGACATTATTTATTACGAAAATAATTTATGAAATTGAACAAAAGAAAATATTTATGAAATTGAACAATCACAACATTATGTTATGACACTTCATTATTTAAAATAATCAATCATCTTAACCCTTTGGCTCTTAACCATAAACAATAAAGAATTATCCGTGAGTCTTGTTAAAACAAGGCAAACAAAGGAATGGTTTAGTTGGGCTGCTTTGGCAATAAGTGGATACTTTTTTCGACTTGGTTTTAGCCTGTTTGCTACCCATTATTGGTACGTTCTTTGCATAACATTGGTGACATGTTCTTCTCACTTTTCTGGCCAATCCCTCTTTCCTTTCCAGAGTGTGTTTCATTCTCTTCCGTCTTTCTATACGCATTTCATCGTCGCTATCCTCACTCTCCGACAAAAGAATTCGACAGCATCTTCTTTTCGTTGGTTGAACTACGTCTTCATAGAATCTATTCCGAAACTACGGTTCAGAAGATCTATCTCGATGTTTTCTAACTGCGTTAGCGCTTCTTGTGTTAACTCGAAATCTTCAAAATAATCCATTTTTGGCGAGAAAAGCGTAAAACATCCTCAATTGTCGACGCAGCCGGACCGGGATTGATCGCTGCGTCCGCGGCGAGCGCGCAACGGGTGGGCCGCGGCGTGACCCCGCGGCCCCAGCCAACAGAAAAATACAAATCCTTCATAGGAGGCCACACGATCCACCCGTGAGCCTTTTGCTATATCTCGAAAATTAGACGGTAAATGTCGCAAATTTTTATTTTCCTTACAAATTACCGCATTTTATAAACTTTGTGATGAAAATCTCAAGTTGATGAAAATTACGGATATAATGAGTTTGGCTTGGCCCGAACGGAAAAGTACGCTAGGCCCACCGGTGGGTCGTATGGCGTTCAACGTGTTAATTGTGGGCTGATTTTGAAAATTCTTTTTTTGTTTGGTAGGTCATACTTCAGAGGTGCTCCCATTGAAATTTTATCGAAATTGATTCAGCGGTTTATGAAAAATCAACAAAATACTATTGGTGTGTGGTTACCTTCAGCAAAACTTTTGTGATGTGGACTTTTTCAGCAATTTGCAGTTTGACACATGGCGAATAATTCTGTACCACTTCAAACGGATTTCGATTATTCGATTTCGATTATGGTTTTTTATTAAATATTACTAAAAAGAATGAAATAAAAACTGTTTTAAAAATATAAAACCGACTTAAAAAAAAAATAAACTAGAACTAAAAAGTATTAAATACGTACCTAATATTTTGAAATTTTCTCTGTCATTGTATTGAAATACATGAATCGATATTGTCATTCATATTCGGACCCTTGTTTCATGAATATTCTAAATTTGAAATCTTTTCCGACCGGCCAGATGCGCTTAATTTATACGAGTACGAGTACCATCGAGCTGGTCTGATGATGGAGACGGAAGGTGGCCATAGGAACTCCTAAACTACACATGATAAACCCATCGTGTTTGGGCTCGTTGAATTTGTCTTCACGAGCAATTTACTTTAGACCTAGGAGATTCTCAATTCGACGGTATGTTTTCTTTTTTTGGATGTTTGTTACGCGATTACTCCGTCAATTATTGTGGGCCGATTTTGAAAATTCTTTTTTTTTGTTTGAAAGGGGATAACCATGAGGTGGTTCCATTTTAATTTGGTCGAGATCAGATTGGAAAGCGAGGCGGAATCGCGAGGCCGAAGGTCGAGCGATTCCGCCGAGTACATTAATAGCAAAAAATTTAAAAAAAAACTGTGAAATAAAAAACTATTTAAAAAAATATATAAAAAAGGCCTTCAAAAATGTATGAAATTAAAAAAAATCGAACCCTAGAGTAGTTGAAGGCGGTGCTAAAGCAAGCAAAAATGATACATGAAAGAAAACATGCGCGGATGATATCCTTTGTGATTTGTGTAGCCTTCTTTAGCACCGCCTTCAACTCTAGGGTTCGATTTTTTTAATTTCATAAATTTTTTAAGGCAGTTTTCATATTTTTTTTTACATACAATGCTGACATTATTAGAATGAAGAGTGACGAGTATTTGTTTAACTGTTCAACTAAATAAATACGTTCTATCCACAGAGCACGGAATACCCCCGCGCGCGCGCGGGGGTATTCCGTGCTCTGTGGATCTATCTATTAAAAGCGCACAAACAGGAAATTACAATCATAATAATATTTTGTTCCGTATACCAAATTATTTTCAAAACATTTTTTTATTTTATTTAATTTGATAAGAAGTTTTAGTTTTATTGTAAATTGTCATAATTTTATTATTCAAATATAATTAAAAATTTTGGAATTTACATAAATAATGTTCTTTATAAATATAAATGAAAGCGCCATCTTTTGTCTAGTAGCAGTAATTCTACAGCCTAGTGACAATTAAAGGTACCTACATACATGTTGTATTTCAACTAGATAGCGCCCTTAGTATAGAAGTATTAACAAACATTAACGCCACCTGTTTGTTTTACGACAACATCAAGAAAAATTATTAACGCCCTCTGTTGGTTTTACGATTTACAACGTTACCAAATTTTTTATATGGAGTGGTCTATCTGTCCCGACAGGGTTATAAAATCAATGAAAAAGGTGAATAAAATATAATTAATTAAAAACTATCTATTGTTCACAAATACATTTTTCACAAATGGATTCTCGATCTTCTAAAAACCAAATTGTGATTTGTTTGTGGGAAGTGAGTAAAAATAAAAAATTTATTGGCATGAAAAATAAACTTTTGGTCACCCATTTCCCAAACTTAGATTGTTTTGACTCGATATTAAAGATACTTTGTTATCAATTGTCCAAACAAGCAATACTGTTTTTGACGTGATAACGTCACGTCTTATAAATTGATCAACACCGGCTGCACGCACGAAAAAGTGTCACGTTCCATCTGAGCCTGTGTGTGCAAGCGAGAGCGCGTAACAAGCGATAGAGAGGCACAATCAGCCCAAGCCGAAAGCGAACCAAGGGAATCCGATATTCGTTTGGTCGTTTATGTGATTTCGTGGCTCAGTGGTAAGAGTGTAGGATTTGTATTTTTTGACAATGGGTTCGAATTCCTCAAAATTGTTTTTGTTTTTTTTTTCTTTTTTAAGCAATGTTACGGTGTTTAAATTTTTTTAGGGTGTTTAGTTTTTTTTATAACCACCTAAGAATTATTTTCGGAAATAAAAACTTAACAAAAACGACATGCGTAGTCTTACCACTTTATGACGTTATCACGTAAAACTATCGTCCGTAAACCGACTTTACAGACAAAAATTTTTTTTTTCTTTGGTGAATTATCCATATTAAAGTGCCTGTGTATGATGTATTTTTTTTATTCCTGAACAGTCTTAAGCTGGTAATTCTATAAATTATTATGCTTTATGGTTAATGTCATAGTTACCCTAAATACACCTGTGCCGCCTTTGGGGGTTTTGCTTGACTTTGCCGACCTACCTACCGAAAGGACGACATTACGGAAAATATATTATTATAAAGAAGAATTTAGAAAAAAAATCCTAATTCTAAAATAAACCAGTGTTGCTATTAAACAACACACTAACAATTAAAGTGCATTTATAAGATATTCTGGATTATATATTATTAATTAGGTATGTTGGTGCAAAATTAGTTTATACATACGGACATCAATACAACTTTAAACGACTTTTGGTGCTTTCATCCTTCTTTCGCCCTGTAAATAATAGTCGAATAGGTACTTAGGTATGTCTATTTAGTAAGGATGCGATATTCTATAAATTATGTCTTCTCGGTCAGTAAAGTAACGATATCTGAAATAAAATGATATTGATGATTTTGTAAAAAACTAGTCTAAAAAGCTTATTATCTAAATTATCTTTTATCCTTTTCACGCATCCCACAAAAAAAATTATAAGAATTTATATTATATGTGTCACTCACTACTACTGTTGACGCAAGTTTACGCGGGACTTCGAAAATCTAATACTTAGCTGAAAATTTCGAACGAATGGCCGCGAACGAGAGTACGTCGTAGTCGTCGTCCGTCGGTAGACCAGACGATGACCCCAGCACAGTGAACTGACTGAGCTTCGCTTCGGCGATACTGACGACTAGGCAGGCACACATTGATCTAATTGAACTCTCTCGACGCCCCGTTCCTGCCCGTTCCCCAATTCAGAAAGTGGATTAACCACTCTAGCATGAACGAAACTATACATTTCACGCGCCGATAAGTACCTACCAACAGTAATTTTGACGTGAATTCTATCAATGTTTTTCGTTTTGTCCGGCGGAGGCAAGGCGGAGGGTCGTTCGGTAAAATCATGTGACAAAAATGATAATATTATGTAGTTTCGTCGTCTTCGTACCGAACTTCGTACGGCTAAACTATAGCAAATAGAAAAATAATATTAAATAACAACTGACAGACCCATCCATCTGACGACAACACAAAAATATGCGCTTCGCTTCAATTAACAACACCGACAGTGGGGGCAATATGGGCCCGCCACCTCGACAAGTTCGCGGCACATTGTTCGAACTCACTAAATAACTAGCGATAGTCTACTACACAACATATATAATGTTTATGAGTATGAATTAATTATCTACGTTAGGTACCTATTATCTACGGAGCTATACCTATCTTTAAAAAATTAGGGTGGGTAGAAGTCGGTTTACTATGAATGATTTTTTTGGTTTTTCATATAAAAATGGCAATACTCTTGTCTATGAAAAACAGTTTCATTTCTCTCAAAACTATGATCGGTCGCCCCTAACTAAGAACCGAGATAGCGACCAAACTATCGCTATCTCGGTTCTTAGTTAGGGGCGACCGCGCCTCGACAAATTTTCAGATCAATGAACTTCCGGGGGAGTATGACTTACATTCTCGCGCTGCATACTGCCCTGCTTACTTCCCTGCCCTGTAGGGCTGAGTGTAAACCTCGCATTAATATTATTCATTGAAACGCATATTATAGGTGTAGCCGCCCGGGTGGGTCTTCTTTCACAATGATATAACTAGCACTTTTATAACTTACTAGCTTTTGCCCGCGCCTTCGCTCGCGTGAAATTCGTATTTAAAATAAGAAAGTAAGCCCGCTACTGCACCTTCATTTCGGCGCACGGAACAATTCGGTTTATATGAGAGCCACATCTTAGCGTAACCGGAACTGAATTTTATTTAGCCTATCCTATGTCCCGTATAGTAAAATTAGCTTGTACTAGGGTGTTTCTTACGAGACCGAATTTTGGCACGGCATGCTTTGAGAACAACCTAAATTATTGTCAATACAAAATGTAATATTTTTTTTTCGGTAAAATGTCACCTAATGTACCCGTTTCATCTATACGCAATACCTATTTCGACGAATAGATACCTGAATTAAATATGCAAACACTGAAAACATAATTTCAGTGGCGCGTCCGAACCAACATTTCGTTTATGTAATATCATATATGTTAAACTTGCTTCATTGGAATCCATTATAAATGCGCTGTTTTCCACAAACATTAAATAACTAACAACTACTTATGTTCAAACGACCATTAAGTAGCACAATTTTCCTAGGAATAAAAAAAAACATACTGTCCAAGCGAAAATCATAATTCCGGTGGCGCGGCACAAAACAGTTTATGTCGCGCGCATAGACAAGCCTCAATGTTCGTAACCCTCTGCTACTGCTTGCCTCAGTCGTCCGGAATCGTTTAGCGAGTGCACATGTGTCACGAGTAGCAGCGTTTTCCCGCCAACCACGTGAGTACATACCACGATCGCATTTGTTCGGGTTTCTTCCTAATTTCGGTGGTACGTCTATGAAAATATCGAAGGAGTTTTCGAGTTGTATACATATTTTTTTAGAATAATAAGGGGTTTATAATGTGATTAATTACCAATATATGTATGCATGTTGCTTAGTTTTTTGATAATATTTATGTAATCATCATTTTCTAATTTCGGTGCTACAAATTTCGGTGTCAATTGGTCCACCGAAATTATACAAAGCCACCGAAATTATTAAATTATATGATTGCATTTGCTTTTTGGCCCGTTTTTAACCCCCGACGCAATTCCAAAACCGAATTGGATGCGGTTTTTTTTTATTAGAAAGCTGGTTTAATCGAGATGGTTCTTAGCTATGTTTGAATGAATTATACGTCCACCAAAAGCACAGAAGGACATATTCTGACACAAGATAACACCAACCAAGATAACAATGTCTCCAGAAGTCCTTTGAGAGCGATCGCAAATCTGCCCACAACTGAGGTTAATAACGAAAATCTCAATGTTCCCACATTCACCAACTGCATTTCAAACAATTATTCTATGTTGTCATCTGCATCAAGCCAAAATAATCCAATGAGTGCAACGTCCACAGAAACCACAGAGGGATACATTCTCACACAAGGCGAAACCTCAAACTATTTCACAAATCTGTCAACAACATACATTGATCACGATAACGCCACTGTCCCCACGTTCCCCCATATTGACCTTTATCAAAATATTGATGAGAATATTCTTGACCTTGATTTCATAAACACAGATCTCGACAGGAGAGAGGAGGAGACAGATCCTTTTGAAGACACAGGTAATGAAACACTCGTACGTGTGGGTTCATGGGTTGTGATAGAATATTCTACAGACAGGTGTTAAGCATAACTTCATTGGTAAAGTAACAAATATAAATGACAAACGCTATGACGTCAAGTTTTTGAAAAGAAAACGTACAAAGCTGAAAGACACGCTGTTGTTCATATGGCCTGAAACGGAGGACACCGACACAATCGATCACGATTCAATAAAGGAAGTATTGCACAACGAACCCACCACCACAAGACGTAGCGAGTTTATGTTTACAAATTTTAAATCTGCGTACAAGTTTCAATAAACTTGTTAACTAGCTACTGTTAATAAATTAGTTCTGTTATATTTGTTTTGAATATGAGTATGTCATGTTAGGTTAGTCTAGGTTTAGTTGTTTTAGTTTTTGTTTATCTTTGACATTTATGCCATGATACGTCTTGTTGATTCTTTGTGATTTAATTTAAGTTCGCAAGCTAAATCTGCGTAAAAGTTTTAATATACTTGTTACCTACCTATTTTTAATAAATTAGTTCTGTTATATTTGTTTTGAATATGAGTATGTCATGTTAGGTTAGTCTAGGTTTAGTTGTTTTAGTTTTTGTTTATCTTTGATAATTATGCCATGATACGTCTTATGTTTATTCTTTGTGGTAACAATCCCGTATGTATGTACATTTTTCTTGCATATATAATAAATAATTGCGTGTTGAAATTACTGTTTATTATGATTTCCTAATTTCCCTGTCCTGGAGCAATTTCGGTGGTCAAAAAGTCTAATTTCGGTATACATTTCTAATTTCGGTGGCCTGTAATATTAAAAAAAAATTATAATTAATAAAATATTTTATTAAATAAAAGGCCTCTAATATATAATTAAAGGGCATTTTTCGCTTTATTTTTCAGACTATTTTAATATAATTATATTTAACATATGAACCCAGCCACCGAAATTAGGTGATTATTGGTGATTTTTGCGAAACACCCACTAAGTTTCATCAAATTCGGATGATCGGTTTAAGAGTTATGGAGGAACATACATACATACATACAGAAAATATTTCTAAAAATCGTCAATTTAGTTTTAGTATCATACATAGAGTCTACAAACGCAGTATCTCATAAAACAAAGTAACTTACTCCATGAGTAGTTTATTATTAGTAATAGGTAATAATTGATACACTTTATGAAGAATGAAGCTTTCAAAAGTAGGTAAATGTTTCTCGGGATGCAATTTTTCTGCAATGACCCTCAAACCAAACGTAAGGTAAGAATTTAGTTTTAGTATCATACATAGAGTCTACAAACGCAGTATCTCATAAAACAAAGTAACTTACTCCATGAGCAGTTTATTATTAGTAATAGGTAATAATTGATACACTTTATGAAGAATGAAGCTTTCAAAAGTAGGTAAATGTTTCTCGGGATGCAATTTTTCTGCAATGACCCTCAAACCAAACGTAAGGTAAGACGTTCATCGAATTCACGCCAAAAACTTTTTAGTTAGAGCACGTTAGAGCATCACTTAACACTAGCTTAAATTTTACCGCCACTTTTAGTTCCATTATTATCCGCTTGGTGTCCAACTCACTTCAATAGTGATATTCTCTTTGATTATTGTATTTAACAAATTTGCAACTCACTCACACACACCACACCGCACCACACACAATACACCATTGCGTGCCAATACACACGGAAACTCATGAATAAGAAAATATATACATATAAACTCAACGAGCATACCAACTTATTCTCCAGCCAGCCAGATTTAGAGATACAACCACAGACTAGAGATGCAACCAAGAGAGCCAAGCAAAGTCCAATACATTCCATACGTTTATGGGTCTGGCACAGGAGAGAACAAAGGAACGATGGCGCTGTAGATCAGCTGTGATTTTTTGGAGGTTAAAAAAAAATAACCAGGGTTAATATAAAGAAGATGCGTCGCGCAATCTAATCTACAGCGCAAGCGTTCCTTTGTTCTATCATGCGCCGCTTGCTATGTTTATTTGTTATCTATGGATAAATAGATAGTAGACGAAGAACAGCGGGTTTGACAACTGAAAGCTCTGGCGGCTCCTGTGGATCCTGCGATCCTACGGCTCGGGTTGACTCAGCTCGAAACGAAACACTCGGCTTGAAACGAAACGTAACAAAAAACGACATGCACCGCCTCAACATTAGGTTAGGGTTATTTTTTAACCCTGGTTATATTTTTTTTAAACCACCAAAATATCACTCATACCACACAACATCACTCATAACACCATAGACAGCGTAAAATTCGAGGTCTGTGCATACCACACATTCCTTAGAGCCGAAGTTTGCTGAAAGGATCTAAAGGATCCGTAATAGGAGCCAGTAGCTCTTTCAGGTGGCGGACCGAAGAACAGCTGTTCGTGGTGTTGCCAAGCCCGAAATGCTATTGCCATAGAATTAAAAGTTAATGCTTGATTTTCTTCACAAGCATCATTTCATAACCGACGATTACATTATTATCTACGTTCTGGGATTAAAATATATCTTATAGTCTGTGGATTCAAATGGTGCTGAATAACATCTATTGTCATAGTGCAATTTATGTTTTTATTTTATTTTGCGCTATTTTCAAGATCATTTTGACAAATAGCAGCCACACTGGAAAGACAGTAAACTATCAGTCAAACTCAAGTCGACTGTGTACAAACTTTTGCTATGGCGGATGAACAAGTTTATTTGCCGCGTCGTCTTATTTTCTGTGTGAAGGTAAAGTGCTGCCCTGTCATGTTTGATAATAGGCGCTAGTATATTTAAGCACAAATTGGCACCACTAGCACCTTTTAATAAGAAAAATTTCCAGAATTAGCAAATGAATTAAAACGTGCGGTGTTCAATTGCGCGGCGCGCCGACACCCGCGCGGGTGTTGCTTGCAAAGTATTATGTTTTTGAGATTCTCGCAATACGAGAAGAAAACAATAGACATTAGAAGGAAACAGAAAAGGCTTTATACTTTAATTAGTTTTTCCTGTCCTGAAAAGGGACGAATAAATCAAAAAACAATCAAGTCAACTGTGACGGTCCGCCACCTGAAAGACCTGCTCGATCCTACAACCTACTCGGTTAGCTCCTTTCGGAAAACTTCGGCTCGAAGGAGGAATGTGTGGTATGTATGATGATGAGTGGTGGATGAGTGATGTTGTTTAAAAAAAATATTACCAGGGTACTACGCGACGCATCTTCTCTATATTAACCCTAACCTAATGTTGACGCGGCGGCGCATGTCGTTTTTGTTACGTTTGTATTTCCGAAGCTTTCTTAGGTGGTTATAAAAAAACTGGTTGTCTGTAAAGTCGGTTTACGGACGATAGTTTTACGTGATAATGTCATAAAGAAACACAGTTATAAGAATTACCGTATTTTTTCGTACGGCACCCCTATCGCTGCCGTACGCCGTACATTTGTCGATTTCTAGCCTCGATTACCGTACGATACGGCAATTACCGTACGTTTGACAACACTGCCGCTTGGGCCGATTGTGCTTCTCTATCGCTTGTTACGCGCTCTCGCTTGCACACACAGGCTCAGATGGAACGTGACACTTTTTCGTGCGTGCAGCCGGTGTTCATCAATTTATAAGACGTTATCACGTCAAAAAAAATAACCGTATCCTAATGTTAACACCCTATGCTTAAAAAAAAAATTCACAAAAGGGACACGAACTAAGAACCCATGGTCGAGATCGAAAAAATAAAAATCCTACACTCTTATACCACTGAGCCAACAAATTACATAAACGACCAAACGAATATCGGATTCAGTTGGTTCACTTTCGAGCCCAGTCAACCCGAGTGTTTCCGAAAGAAGGGTAGGTACAGGCGCAGGATCAGCCATAGCTGTCAGGTGTCAAACCCCAACTGTGATGCCGGCACTTCACTTGGCTTAGCGTATTCGTGTCTGTTGCAAACATTTTAGTTTTATCTCGCTCTAAACAAGCCATTAAAGGGAGACGAAACGGAAATTTTTGCCAAATACACGAATACGCTAAGCGAAGTGAAGTCTGAAGTGCCGGCATCACATCACAGTTGACCAATATTACTTTACTCTTTGCAGTTGACTTTTTTTACTGTCAATGGCACGTGTTGTACGTTGTACCGTTGTACGTCGTTTACTTTGTTTGAAGTTGAACCGAGTGATGAAATGGAGTGATATGGAATAAATTTATTAGATGGTAATAAAAAATTCTTATTTCTTACATCTCAGATCTGTTTAGATTTTGTAGGATTTCAAGAGTAGCTAACCCATTTATTTTGTGTACGCAATTCAGAATCTGAAGAAATCATCTAGAACTATCAAAATTCTTTAGAAAAGTAAAAGTTTGTTCATCTTACAGCAAAAAGTCGAGAATTTTCATCTCAAATACTACAACCTTTCTACAACAACTAGGGATATCCTGATAAGCACATATAGATAATTTCCTATGTCAATAACTGACATTTACGGTTTGTCAGTCTCCAGTATCGTCACAGATATTCATACGTCACTCATTGATAAGCTTATTATTAGCAAAACAACATTCAGTGGCGGATCAATGAAGACTACAACAACTCAAAATTTTAACTGTACCTACCTACCTACCTACCTACTTAGGTATTAAATTATACTTTTTATAATTAATTACATACTTTTAGGGTAAATATTATATTTATTTACTCTTAGCTAATTTTATTTTTTATTTTATTACATTATTGTATTGTTGATTTTTCTATTCTCAATGTGATTATCTTAAATATAATATTTAATTTTAGTGTATATATAAAAATAAAATATATATAATTTTATATTATACATAGATAAGAGTGAACCGTGCTAATTGCAAATATAGTGATTTCATTTACTATATGTCCCCGTTGCTTTGCTTTTATTTTAGACAAGCACCATTGGCTGATACCTACGTCTAAATTATGTTAAAAGTTTGTTGTTTTATTATTAGTTATTTAGATTAATTTATCTTACTATCTTTAAATAGTGCTGAAGAATGATATTATTGTTAGCACTCTTTTTTAAGAACCTATTAGCCAGAAAATGTCACCCATACGTAATATATCAAATTAAGTAGGTTACATAATGTTAATTTACTTTACTCGTCAGTATAGACAATGAGTCTCCACTTACCGCAGTCCTGACACCATTTACTTACTCATGTATTTCATACGGGTCGTCCACAAATTACGTACCTAATGCAATTTGGGAATAGGGAGGGGGTCCGGCCAAGCGTTACGGTCCTGGTACGTGGGGGGTGTCGAACATTTTAGAATTTTCCGTTAAGTACCGTGTGGGGCCGGTCGTACCGTGTGGGGCCGTTACTTTAAAATAATGGCCCCACTGCATCTCTCCCCGTGTATGTCGTAAAAGGCGACTAAGGGATATGACTCCTTTCTTATATTACTAGGTGGTAGGGTTTTACTCGCCCGGGATGATACCACCGCACAGGGGCGCCGACTTTTAGAAATCCTCGTGGGTGCTCATGCAATTTTTTTTTATTGAACAATCATCATCATCATCAACGTGTTGCCGTCCACTGCTGGACATATGCTTCTCCAATTTTTCATTAATTCTCCCGGCACCCGGCAGCATGGATTCGCAACGTTCGCACAATGTTTTTCATTAATTCTCCCGGCACCCGGCAGCATGGATTCGCAACGTTCGCACAATGTTTTTCATTAATTCTCCCGGCACCCGGCAGCATGGATTCGCAACGTTCGCACAATGTTTTTCATTAATTCTCCCGGCACCCAGCAGCATGGATTCGCAACGTTCGCACAATGTTTTGCATTTGCCGCATTTACACATTCGCACGATGTACCTACGCATGTAGTGCTCCTATATTCTATTGCTTGGTATAGAATAATATAGGAGTACTATTAACATTCGCTATTCGGTCACGCCACAAGTGCGAATGTGTAAATGCGGCCGCTCAAAGGCTTGTAAGTAAATAAGGCACTTTTATCGTAGCTCCAATCCTATTACTGATCAGTTTTTATATCTATCGTCGTGGGTGCTCCGCACCCACTACTCAACCCTCGTGGGTGCTGGAGCCCCCGAGCACCCACGTAGTCGGCGCCTATGCCACCGCACTGAATGAAAGGTCGGTCGAAACGGCTATGTACTTAAATAGTGTGTGTTTTCCGTCCAGTTCAGTGTTGCCGGCACGACCGAAGGGAAGCACTGACGTGGCACCAAGTTCAACCGGTGTAATGGGCTGACATCACAGATGTTTTAGGTGATGTAGCCAACTGTGTCAGATTCCATAAAAAAAGTACATAATTTGTGGACAGACCCATACACGATCATCTATATTTTTGTAAAATGTTTGTGGGTAGGTACCTACCTAAACAAGATCAGGGTCACCATCGCAAGCTCCCCCTCTCTGTACGCCGCTATATATCACTACCTACAAGATCTTGCAATGCGCATTTACCTACTAATCACATGGGATATAGGTCATATCTAGAGTGCTTAGAGCGCAATCTTATCATACATTCCATACTCTTAAACGCCTCGTTCAAGGGCCAATGGCCAATAATCGGTCAGTTGTTTACCATCACTCTACAACACTGCTGATGTGAGTCCACATTAAGTAATGTTTATTTAATATCAGGTAAATTGGCCAGTTTCTTTTGAGTAGTTTGTCCACAATAACAAAAACAATCTGAGCTCATTTACCCATTTATATACATTTTGCTTGACATGGAAGGTGTTTAGAGTACCGGGGCAACATAAAACGAACGTGATATGGCGCATTCCGGAGGGCAAACGCAAACTTTAAAGGATGGAGTGATCGACTTCACAGCGGGCTCACTCGGTAAGATTTCAGTTTAATAAATGTGTTTTTTTTTATGTAATCCGGTATGGGTGGCTGAGTCAGAGGGGCCAAAGCACATGCTCTGACCAGCCAATATCACCTCCGAGACGGTAGGTGCCATACCGGAGACTTCCCTGGATTGGTGGCTATACTGGACTAGAGGAGAACACAACCGAGTCTGCTATGCGGCCATCTTACATCCAGTACGGTTGTATCAACCCAGTCGGCTACAATTTGGGCCTACCACCTAGTAAGGGGCAAGGGAAAGGACCTACAGTTTTACACCGCTTCCGAACAGTGAAGCAGCAGGTGTAGGCATGCATGTAAATTTTTTCGTCAGAAAAAACTCATTGGTACACGGCAACCGGATTCGAACCTCGGACCTCCCGCATGAGAAGCCGATGCCCAAACCACTCGTCCACCCGCCGCTTAAATTAAATTATAAATAGAGGGCATTTCGAACTGCATTTCTTTCACACCTCTCTGAACAAAAACACTCTTCTACCTACTATCTATGCAATATTTTACCTTGATGCATTTTTTATCAGAATGATCGTGGAATAATCAGTACAATTATCTTCATCATTACAGTAATCTTGCTATCTTTGGTGTTCTTTATTTATTTTGTATTATATATTTATGTACGTCATCCCATCACACCTTTTTTAACTTGGTAACATGCCAGTGCTTCGCTTCGGTCATATTGGCTACACTGAACTGAACAGGAAACATGAACTATTTTCTTGGCCGCTTCGATAAACCTTCATTCAGTGCGGTGGTACAATCACACCCTACCACCTAATAAGGTAAAAGAACTGTAGTTCTACGTGGAGTTCGAATTACGGACAGCCTCAAAGGTAGGTAGGCACATAGCACTACGGAGCTACCTACCGAGGCTGAAGCTGAATTAGTTTAAAAAATTTACAAATTCAAGATTAGTGTGCAGTGCATTCATATGGTAGTAACCATATTATTAACCATACCCCCCTTTCTCACCCCTCCCCTTGACCTCTACTCCTCTCCCCCCTCAAATGCACAATATCTATATACAAATAATCATGTGTGACGATGAGCGTGACAATGAAGATGATGTGATGTTTTTTCTGATTTTACTCCCCATTTACAGAACATATTTTCATATAATATTTTTTTCATACTTATTATATTTTCATAACTTGCGTAAATAAGTGTAATTTTAATCAAGAATGTACATACAAATAATTACAGATTATAACTGTTTTGCTTGCAGGAGGTGTGGCGTTAGTCTACGTAGGGCAACCGCTCGACACAGTTAAAGTGAAGATGCAGACATTCCCCCACTTATACCAAGGAATGTACAACTGCATAAAAGTTACATTAAAGAACGACGGAATAGTCAGAGGGCTGTACGCCGGTACTACGCCGGCCATTTTAGCTAATGTCGCTGAGAACTCAGTTCTGTTCGCGGCGTATGGATTTTGCCAGAAGTTTATGTGCAGAGTAACTGGAGCTCCGGTTAGTGTCTAACGTTTGCTTATGTCAATTTCTACATATTGTACAATGCAATGCTTCAGTATGTACAATGTTTGCAACTCACAATTATACAAATCAAGAATGACGCAACAGATTTAAAAACGGTTTTCGCCTATGAAGTCTGACATATCTCCGGAAGGTTATGGCATGTCATCTTAGAGATTGAGCAGTAGGGACGGAAGTAATAAACTTAGGGAAAAATCTATCGGAAGTGATAAACTTAGGGGAAAAAAGGGAGTTGGATTTCCTATTTCAGTCCGAATGTAACTAAATCATAGTTGTGGGCACAGTAATTAATAGATTTAAAAAAAAATATATTATTTATTTAATTAAAACTAGGTATCAGAATTGAAGAAATAATGTTTTTATAGATGACATGTATCACCCAGCCATCCTTATGATGACGAATGACACTCATGGACATTCTGTTGTTTGGGGTGGTTCCAAATCCACCTCTAAGCCGGACTGGCCCCCCCTCGAGGGTGAAATTGGCTGCGCCTGAGGTTGCGACCTCGGACAGAGCTACCCAGTTCGGTAGCAATAAAAAAAAAATGCTTTGCCAGGCTGACAAGTGCATATTTACGCTCCTCTTGAAGTACCCGAGAATATACTTGTAGATGCAGACATTCCCCCACTGTACATAATGTGAAGGTGCACCTAGCCGGCCGACATGGTATTTGCAGCCCTCGTAAATATCTGAATGACCGTGGGCACCGTCGGACTACACCTCTGCGTTAGTCTGGCGCGCGACATATGTCGCGCTTCCCATCATAAAAAAACATGCATATTTCCATCAAAATTATGCAGTGAAATTGTCACTTCACATTTCAGAACGTGAATGAGCTGTCAACGTTCGGGAATGCATCCGCCGGGTTCTTAGCTGCGTTCTTCTCTTCCTTCACGCTGTGTCCGACAGAGCTGATCAAGTGTCAGCTTCAAGCCATGAGGGAAGTCAACGTCCAAGGAGGACAGACGGTATAAATTATTATTGCTGTTCTCTGTGATTAAACAACATTTTTTATTAGATACATGAAGTAAAGTTTCGTATTTACGAAGCCAACAAAACTAATTTTAAACTTGCGAAAAGAAGGTTCCCTTTCTCGCGCACGCGACCGGTTGCTTAACTTTCCGTGTTCGTGCTGAGCGCCGTGTTCTGGGCTAGGTCCGGTAACACCTCTGCACTATGACCTAGGAAGATCTATTGTGATCTCTCAAAAGTTTATAGCTCATTGCATATTATTATACTATAGTGGTAGTGGTGCCACCACCCAGCCTTGATCTATCCGTCAACAGCCGAAGCTACTAGATGACACTCCAAAACTTGATTCCAATACCCCTAAGACATTTGCCTGATTTTCCATTCTTTGGGACATACATGAGTGAAACAAACATGAAATAAATTAACATCAAACTGTTTCGAATGCTAAAAACTCTATAAGGTTTGAGCAAGTAGTGGCACCAAGTTCACCCGGTGTTATGTGCTGACATCACGGATGTTAGGTGATGTAGCCATCCGTGTGAAGTTTCCATAAAAAAATTTAAAAAAGTAGTATATTGGGTACCTAATTAAAGAATATTTTTAGCATGTCATCTGCGATAATTTCGTTAATTTCTAATAAATAATAATTGTATTGTCCGCAGATGAAAGTGAGCCCGATACAATTAACTCAGCACATAGTGCGAGAGTATGGAGTGCAGGGGATGTTCCGAGGCCTCGTACCCACCATCATGAGGGAGATGCCCGGTTATTTCTTCTTCTTTGGAGGCTATGAAGGTAATCTATTTTTTCTCAAAAATGTGTCGAAACGTTAAATCAGGAGAGATTCAAGGTTATCATCTTGAATCATAAAGCTAAATGGAAATTTGACATCATTTGGAAGTCTTTCAACTTTAAAGTTGTTTGTGTTTTCGTCTGAACTCTTTAAATTATGTGCTTGCATAAATTAGGTACTTGCACATTACAAGCATTACATTACTACCTACCTACAGTACAGTAGCAAAGCATAACATTTATAACTTGATTAAGCAGTGGAAATCTATAATTGTTTTTTATGGTATAACCTACATCTACTTTACCTATATTGTAAAACTGTTGTTGATTTCCCAAACAAACAAAAATAAAAGAAAATAAAAAATTACTGATTTTATTTATCTTTTGAACTGTTAGCAAATCTCATTTGTGTGTGCGAACGAATCCCTTTATTTAGTAAAATAAAAGAAGATAAGAACAGTTTTTCTTATACTATCATTCACCAAAACTTCCCATGACCACATTATATTAATTCTTAGTGAGCCCTGCATCCAGCATCTGTTCCAAAAATTGAGTCAAGTATAAAACATTTTAGGCACGAGAGCACTATTTGCCAAGTCCGGTAAATCAAAAGACGACATCGGGTTACTGCGAACGATGATATCGGGAGCGGTCGGTGGGCTGGTACTGTGGACTGTCATCTTCCCTGCTGACGTCATCAAGTCTCGAGTGCAGATCAATAACACGAGTCAGCCTTTCCTCTCTGTTGGCTATGACATTGTGAAAAAGGAAGGTTTGTTATACTTTTATCTTTGTACACATGTTTTAATACATTTAAAAGGACTAATACTGCCGCTGCTCCAGGACAAAACAAATTGTATTTTCTCAAAATGTTCAGGAATGCGAAACATTTGTTTTAGCTTGCATGACATTATTGCTAAGCCGAATGCCAAGTAGTGTATCGACATCTGGAGGATAAAAATCTAAGGCATTTATTTAGGCCGGAGCGCCTATATCTGACCAAAAACGGCTCATAAATATAAAATAATGCACCCATTTAAATTATTTGGTTGTATCACCATTTTTGTATGTCTGGAATGCTTTAAAATTGTTTCAGGAGTGCTCGCTCTCTACAACGGCCTGAAGCCAACTCTAGTCCGTACGATACCGGCCACCGCCGTCCTCTTTGTAGTGTACGAGTATTCCAAGAAACTTATGTACCGCATGTGTGGTGATCAACCCTGACTGTGATCGAGCATTTAGCCAAATACTGCATTCTTAAATAGATATCTAGTTAATAAAATTACCACAATAAATATGCTTACAAATAATTTTATTTACGAATTAAATTGTTAAGTTTTAACAGCCTCTTTTATTAATGTCTGTATGTAATCTATTTTCTCCTGTTCACTCTTCAGTTGGCTCCAAATATACCATGCGACCTGTGGAAACCAACAAATATCAGGTTAATAAATATTCATGAATACAATAATAATTAATAAAATTAGCCATTAGGATTCCATATCTGTATTTTTTATTACATTTATATACACTGTTGTTATGGCCCTTATTGAGGGGGCCCATTTTCTGCACTTGGACCATAAACAGTCCTTTGTACGTCAGGCCTCGGTGCTATGTCAGCCATCCAAGCTCTTCTATGAAGTGGAGCACCTCTTCAGCCCCTTCCACGTGTCAGTAGCAGTTACCGCTTTCTCCAGATCTGAGTATCTATTATCTATACAACGTGGCCCAAAACTCAAAGTCAAGCGGGAACCAGGGAGTAGGTCAGTTTATGACGACCCAGGGAAAAATAAGAAAAAAAATCTGTCATTTGTTTTTATGACATGAGCATTTTTTGAAAAACGTTGAAAATTTCTCGTACTTTTTTAGGTACTATGACTATAAATTTGCAAATATAATTGTAATTTTTTTATTTATTGGTAGCTATTGATCAGTATCCGAAATAAAAAAAGAATGCCTGTAGTTTTACCAAAAAAAAAATTCAGTTACATTTTTTTCTAAAAAAATTAATGACTCAGATTTTTTTTTCTTATTTTTCCCTGGCTAGTCATAAACTGGCCTACTCCCTGGTTCCCGCTTGACGTTGAGTTTTGGGACACCCTGTATATACATTTGGCTAATAAATAACTGACATTTATATACTGCATACATACAAGCCAATATTATGTAGTGTGGGCACCAGGATTGCCAGGTGTTTGGTTTTTTACCATACTTTTCGATATTTCAGCACCGATTTAGTAAACAAAAATACCAAAGTATGAGTGGTTCAGTATTTGCAAAGTTCATTCATACCACACATTTATTTAATGTTTAGCAAAATCAAATTAATAAGTAAAGAACTCATTCCGGAGACCATTCCATATTTTTGCCGAACTAATCACCTTTTTTTTATAGAAAGAGCGACAACTGGCCCCGAGCTACCTGTATCCAACGACTCCCATAGACGTTCCGTCGTCTATTTCATGAAAAAAAATTACTTGAAAAATCTAAGGGTTTTAATTCCTTTGATGCAAATAGTTCAGTTTTTTTTTATCTTGATCATCTGGCAACTCTGATGGGCACATAATATGGCTGGTCTGTAATTGGCACTGCACAACACTGAGGTATTACGTGAAAATGTTTAGGACCTGAAATAATGCGCTTAAAACGTTGAATATATTCAAACACAAAAATAATATCTTTACTTCAGGGTTATCGACAGCTCCGACTGACCGCCGAGCAGTGGACCTCAAGGCACAGTGTCGCCGTCTAGTGAGCGCTTGAATATTAGCCAATTGTTATACTTACAATGACAGAATGATAACCAATTTTCCTCAGCTCTCTACATCTCGTTTTGAGAGGCCCAATAACATCTTCTGTGTCCTTAATGTACGCATACTTTCCCGCGATAACGAACGCAATCCATGTGTCATCAGTAGGAGCTCTCTTCACCATACCAAAGGGCTTTATGGGAAAATGTGTAGATATATCCACAGATTTACCATTTTTATCTAGACATATGTAAATATCTGGAAAAAGCAAACATTATTTTAGTAGTGTTCACTTGTAGGTCTTATTGTTTACAAATAAAAAAAAATCTGCAAAACATATAATCCCGACGTTAGATAAAATGGAATGCATTATGGCATTACGCTTGCCTATTGGGCTAACTTGTTCCGTTATTTGTTGTACAATAAAGAATATTATCAATTTTATGAGAAACTAGGATATTAAAATTTTATATTTTTAATTAGAAAAATGCAAAGCGAAAATCATTGGAAAAAATACATCCCGATCAGGATTCGAACCTGGGTCTCTGGCTTGAGCCGCCAACGCGATAACCAACTACGCAACCGGGCCGTGACGTATTATCTCCAAATTTTATTTTATTTTAAAATACATATATTTTTATTTAAAAATATATATAAAGCGAGTACGTGCTTAGTACTAACATATAAACATAAAATATTATTAAAACTTTGTTAAAAATTTAGTGTCAAAAGTAGGTATGTATGTTATACATAGGTATATTTATGAAACATATATTCCTCCTCTCTTTCACTAGCACTATCCAATCCTTCTTTCTTTATAATTTTATTCCTCATCAACCAAAGGTTAACTGGAAGAAATTACTTGTAAGTCTGCCTTTGTTCCTTCACTCCTGTATTTCTTGCTCCTTTTCGTGTAATTTCAATTGTGTGCGATAAAAAGTTTCTATTCTATTCAAAAGTTTATAAACATTGGAACCAACCCCCTCTTTGATAATGTGTTATAGCGTGGTCTCCGCACACATTTGACTTTCCTCCACAAAAATTCCGCAGGATTGATACGACGTCAAGGATTAACCTCTCCGACACATTATACTGTTGCACAAAGTCCTCGTTCGGCATATAGTCGGTGTACTTCTTTGCGAGGAATATTTGAGTCTTCTCTTGGAGTCGATTGCCAGTATAGTCCGGGCAATGTATGTCGACCGTGTTATGTAGGGTTAATATTTCCCTTCCATACGCATGCGGATGGTTCCCATAGGCCTTGCTTATAAATTGAGGATCGAGAGTGTGGTTGATCAAGTCGTGGGGATAGTAGCCGAGCATGGTCGCATACATGACGCAGCAGGCGTACGACCGACCGTAGATCTC
This sequence comes from Nematopogon swammerdamellus, assembly GCA_946902875.1. Classification (NCBI taxonomy): domain Eukaryota; kingdom Metazoa; phylum Arthropoda; class Insecta; order Lepidoptera; family Adelidae; genus Nematopogon; species Nematopogon swammerdamellus. The sequence continues at coordinate 8,099,826 of OX336337.1, forward strand.
GATCTCTGCTCGCCGCTCCGGCCTACGCAGCTCATCCAGAACTAGTGCCACAAAGTCTATTGTCGGATGGCGGAAGTCAAAAATGGCGAACGCGAGTGTCAACCGCTCGAGGTCCTTCATGCGTGTGGTGGTTATGTCTGCCGCTACACGTTCAGTAATGCGCGCTAAACATGTGGGGCGGTGAGTTAAGGTGGTGGAGCAGAGCATGGCGACGTGCACACACGCCATCACCGACAGCCGCGCGACCTCCCCTTCCAGCGCCTCCAGCAGCTTCGACGTGTCACCCTGCGCGTGCCTAACGGAGTAGCGTACGAGCTTCAGCAGAGCCGACAACGACACACTGTCGATCTCTTCTATTTCTGTGATAATTTTTGCAATAATAGTGTTCATGAGCTCTAGACTCCGTATAGGCGATTTGGTCTTGAAAAACCCCATAGAAATTATTGCGAGATCATCGATGGTGAACTTGGTGAAATTTTTCTGCAAATAAATCTCGATGTTATGTTTGTCGTGAGGAGAGACGCGCATCACACCCATGTAGAAACACGCCTGCACCACCTGGGCGGGGGTGAGCGCTTTCGCTCGCAGCGCCATCTTCTGAACACACTTGATAGTGTATTCGCACGTGCGGGCGATGCTGAGGTGGAACGTGAGTGCGGCAAACGACAAGCTCTTGTCGACGGGCCACCGGATCAATCGGGCAAGGCAGGCGTCGTCGAGCGCCGCCCACACCTCGATGAAATTTCGCGTCCTCACCGACTCCGTTTCAGGCCACATTTTCAGGTAGAGAAATACCGATTCAAGCTGCACATCATCAAGGTGTTGAATATTGTCTGTGAAATTGTCGATGAAATTGTCAAATATTTTCTTCGAAATACATATATTTTGTTCAGAGCAATACTTGGACAGAATACCGAAGGCCTCATACAGTTCCTGCGGGGACTTCTGGCTCCAGTCCTGTCCGATGTACACGTCGAAGTCTTCAGAGAGCGTGGTCTTAATCGGCTGGATTGAGAAGGGTTTCACGTACCCTTTCGACTCCAGCAGTTCATATGCGAATTTGTTCTCGTACTCAACGAATAGCTTTTGGTGGAGTACTGGTCTTAAACTCATTTGACGAAATCCCGCGTGCGACAGAGGGATAAACTTATTTTTCAAATGAACGTCGACCGGTCTCAAAATTTTACGAATAGAATGTAACGTCCTATGGACGAACATTTTCGTAATATCTGAGCAAGAGCAAGTTGAATGAAGTCAATAATAAATAGATAACCTCACTCAAAGCCCAACCCAACCCCAACCTAAATAAGTTGTTACCAAAGAATCTATTACTACTGTTACCAAAGAGTAAAGTAATTAGTATCTAGGCCTCAACCCAAAACTTTTAACTCTGACATTGACAGGACAGGACTGTCACAAACAAACTGCAGTATACAGACAGCGAAACGACACCTGAAAGACATTGCTCCTTTCGTGAACACTCAGCTCGAAACGAAACGTAAAAAAACGACATGCGCCGTCTCAACTCAACATTAGACTCTTTTCTATTCTGTGACATTAGGTTAGGGATAGGATAGACCCTGGGTATTTTTTTAAACCACCAAAACATTCACAGAAAGTGGTATGGGTGAATGATTCACCCACACCACTTTCCTTCGAGCCGAAGTCTGGCGAGTGTCCCCCAAGGAGCCGCAATGTCTTTCAGGTGTCGCACCGCAACAGAAGACAGTAGTGAGTGACAGCAGTATTATATTCTTTGGTGACAGCTTCTACTGGGTTTGACACCTGACAGCTCTGGCTAATCCTGCGCCTCCTACGCTCCTTTCGGAAACACTCGGGTTGACTCGGCTCGAAAGTGAACCAACTGAATCCGATATTCGTTTGGTTGTTTATGTAATTTGTTGGCTCAGTGGTATAAGAGTGTAGGATTTTTATTTTTAGGTCTCGACTCGACCATGGGTTCGTGTCCCTTTGTCAAAATTTGTTTTGTTTTGTTTTTTTTTTTGGGTTATTGTTTTGTTGTTTTGTTAGGGTGTTAAAATTAGGTTATGGTTATTTTTTTTTAAACCACCAAAACATCATTTGTTTATCACTTCAAGGAGTGGTTCCGCAGGATCGCAGGAACAGCAGGCACGACAATGGCTTTCAGGTGGCGCACCGTCTACCACCTACCTAACCAAAGAGTAAAGTAATCCTACCTACCAGACCAGTATTATATTCTTTGAGACAAACGTCAGAGACACAAACTGGCCAGACCAGCCAGAACCATCAATATTTTATTTATCTGTGACCATCAATCAGCAAAATAATAAAAAGGAAGGAGCGCCGCCGCGCACGTAGTCAGTATTTCTAAAAGTTTCATAAAAAAATCGGAACCCAACAAAATATTTGCTTCAACAAGAGGCATTGAAGATGTCCGACACGGCACAAGTGAGCTCACTGCCGCTACCGCCGCTGCAGTACATCACCTACTACTCAGACGAGAATGTGCGCCGCAACCGGGCTCCGCTGCCGCCGCGGCCCGTACACGACACCTACTCCATGTTCGGCAACTCCTTCAGCGCTGATGACACCATCATCCGCTCGCTCGAGAGTCAGGTTAGCGCAGCTTATTGTCACTTGTATTATTTATTGGTACCTAGTTGGTTGCTATTCATTAGGTACTGAGTAATATGCCATTAGCATAAAGCGATTCCTATACATATCCGAGCCACACCACCCACCAGCGTGAACGGTGATAATGTGAGTGAGCGGATTGTCTTGCGTTCTCTTGATCATAGGTGAGCTGTTTTCAAGATCTATTCAGCTCACTGCAGTAAGCAAACACTCGGATGTACAAATTTTGTAAACAAAAAATCCACAATTTTGGTAACCCGAAGGACCAGCCGACCCCCAAACCATTTACAACAGTTGGCTTCCGTAAGGGGCGGCCGTCCCCCGATGGGCTGTGTCGATAATATAGTCTAGTGCTATTTCAGTAAATTTTTCTTATTAGCATTCTAATAAGATAGAAAGTTCGGTGAAACATTAAAAAAACACCTTGCCTTTTTTCATGTGATAGTTGCTACATCACCTGTGATGGTACCTAGTTCACCAAGGTGTTACACCTTGTTGAACTAGTGCCATGTCAGTACTTCCCTTTGGTCGTGACCGCTACACCGAACTCGACAGAAAACATGAGTCCCTTCGAACAACCTTTCATTCAGTGTGGTCATTCAACTCGAGCAGGCTAAACCCTACCTACCATCTAGTTAGGTGAGGAGTGAAGGAACCTATAATCCAGTAGTTTAATCAACATGTCGCTTCCAGGGTTTTCGTCGTCTCTATCCGATGCACTTTGAACGGCGACGGGAGCTGAAGAAACTGAATCACTCGTTGCTGGTGAACTTCCTGGACCTCCTGGACCTGCTCGTCTACTGCCCCGACTCGCCGAAGCGCGCCGAGAAAGTGGAAGATCTCAGTCTACTGTTCATCCACATCCACCATCTGCTGAACGAGTTCCGGCCTCATCAGGCCCGCGAGACTCTGCGAGTCATGATGGAGCTGCAGAAACGACAACGGGTCGAGACCGCGATGAGGCGAGCCAACAAAACCTACAATTGAAAGCTTCTTTCAGATTGGAAACTTGCAAGAAATTGAATACCTAATTAAATTTACCACCATACTGGATGAAATATGGCCGCATAGCAGCATCGGCTGTGTTCTCCTTTAGTTTATAGCCAGCAACCCAAAGGGAAGTCTTCTATGGCACCTACCTTCTCGGAGGTGATATTGGCTGGTCAGAGCATTTGTTTTGGCCCCTCTGACTAAGCCACCCACACCGGATTTAAAAAAAAAAATTGTTTTTTTTTTTAAATGCGAACATTGTACCTAATTAATCTACAAAAATTATATTCACGTCCCTTAGGAATACAGACAGTTTTGCATATTTCCCACGCATCATAAATTCCTGGTGGCACTATACCTATAGCTTTTTATCATTGTTGGTTGAATGTGGTTGGAGTAGTATTTTTGAGTTAGGTTTGAGTTTCTATAATTATTAGCCTTTTCTTACAACGTGCATTGCAATTTCAGATTGGCTAGGCTGCCTAATAAGGAATACCACTACTTTCACCATTTCACTGTCCTACATTCTATTTTCGTTGTCATTGCACTAAGGTGGAGGTCCTGCACTAGGGTCATGTAAACTAAATTGCAATTTTTGCAGATTTCAAAAACATCTGGACCGAGTGCAAGATATATTGCAAAATGCACTACAAAGCCTTCCGGACCAAAGCGAGAGCGATTCCAAGTTTCTCATCGCGATGGACGTGCTGGAGAATTCTGACTCGAATGGGAACGACAGCAGCAATGCGGACCCGTGCTATGAGCTCGATCGAATTATGTGCAATGTCGTGGATAATATGAGATAGATTTAAACTTAGGCTAGCTCTATAAGGATCTCAATTTAGTCTCAATAATAAAAACTTTTTTAATATTCTACACCTTTTTTCATTAATTTTAATATAATTCAAGATTTCGAATTTGTTGCATTAGCGGTTGAAACCCTCCGTCCGTGGAGCAGTTTGGCTTCAACAAAAGCTTCTTGAAGAGGCTTGGCCATCTGCTGGTGGATGCAACTGGTGTCCCGCATTCAAAAGAGCCTGCTTTATTCAAAGGTTAGGCCTTGTCATTGAGCGGAGTAATTCCGCAAGTGTCCTCGGAACTTTTGAAAATGCCCCTTTTGATAGTTTTTTAAATATTTGTTATGTAGTCTTTAATTATTTAGTTATTTGTATTACTTTTCTATATTTTCTTGAATAAATTAATACTGGGTTAAAGAAAAAAAAATTTAGAATGACATAGCTAAAGCCAAGAAACTCCATTGTTATATGCCTGTCCAGTCCATCCGTCTCTGGCTCGTGAACCATAACCACTTTACAATCAACATCTGATATGTGATATTGACCCAAACCGAAAATACTCTAAACTTTAATCAAATGAAAGTACTTAATTCAAAGGGGTATAGAACTAGTGTTGAAAATGTAAGTAATAGGGAAATGGGTATAGGTTTTAAAGCAAATAAGACCACCATATTTTCGTAAAGAATTTATTGAAGACTAAACGGTATACTCCGAAGTGCACAAATACAAATGACAAGACAAATTACCAAAACATCTGCTCCTGTTGAATATACTGCAGCTCCTGCTAGCTGTTGCACTTTCACTATGCACTACGTATACAACACACAATAAAACTATATACTTACCACGCTTGGATATAGATATATTAACCGCAGGTCTGCTGCTTCTGTCTACATATAATAAAGAGCATACTTACCCCAATAATTCTAGATCTAAAATCCGATTTACATTATATCAAGTGTTTAGCAGAGTGCATTACATGAGTGGTGTAACCTGTTGATTAAGTGATTAGTTTTACTCACCTGTCTACTAGAATCAAATAAAATCTGTTTCCTTACCTATAATAAAATCCAACGTCTGCGCAGTGAAGTGAAATATGAGAGCGGGCGGAGCCGCGGGCACAGCTTGTCTATTATAAACGGTTTTTTATGTTTATTCCATGAGTAGTCGAAGGAACTGTAACGCGATCCCGTTGTCCCCTTACCGCCTCCGCACATGCGCAACGGGCAGTGACCGCTGGACGCACCCTACACGCTGGACTTACCGCGGATGCGTACCAATCGCTTCTGCAGATCTTTCCTCTACAGAACCGATAAACTCAGCACTCTTCCTGCCCATTTCCCCCCAAGCAGTCTCAGGTTCTTCAAGAGGGGCGTAAATGGGCACCGGTCAGGCCGGCATGGAATTTGCAACCCCTGAATATGACCGAATGTCCATGGGCGTCGTCGCCATATGTGGCGATTTAAATAAAAATAATTCGAGTGCACAATAATATTTCAATTAATAAGTTGAATGATACTCAACTGGAAGAAATGTAAAGTCACTCACGAGGCACTACACGTTCACCGCTGTACTTCGCTGTTCGTACCTGTACTCTCCTGAACATTAATATAATGTAAATCGGCCATGTTGCTGCTTCGACCAGTCACAACGATAATAATATATGAGTACTTACACACAAAAATCATAATACCTTTCCGGTAGAATTTCTGCACCAAACTCTGAGAAACTTCTAAAAAAATGTTGATGTTTTTTCCCAATAAATGTGAACTGCAGGCGTTCTGCAAATCTACAAATTCTGAAAATAAACACAGCAGTAGGCACGTTCCGGAATGCTGCGGACGCTATCTGCACAGGAACTTTCAAGCTGGAACTGTGGTCTGTTGAAATTAAAGGTAAATTTATCCATCTGCAATTCGGCTGCCGCTAATTCGTCCGCTCACGACTAGGAGAAATTTCTGCAGCTACCGTGTACGAACACACCACTAGTAAAAAAGAACTGAACGACGTTGCTCAACCATCTGAAGAAGTAGACGCACCGCGCAGGCTCCAGTTACGCACAAAAGACAAAGGAATGAAGGGAATGAGGATTATGGAAGGATTATGAGAGCTATGGATTTGATGGGTGTTTTGCTGAGGTATTTATTGCAGCCTGTATGGGTCGCCGATCTGCTCGCTCGGTCTCGTCTTCTTCGACCGGTCATCCCACTTTGCAAGTATTGGATGCAACCATTTAATCATTCTCAGATGAGCGGCGACAGTTGACATTGCAGATTGGATGAGTGGTGACAGCTCAGACTGGACGATTGGCAGCAGCTCACATCTCACAGATCAGACGAGTGGCTACAGTTGACATTGTACAGATCAGACGAACGACGAGAGTTGGCATCACACAAATCGGACAAGCAGCTAGTTGTTATCGCACAGTTCAGATGAGTCACACTACAGTTGACATGGCACAGCTCAGACAAATTGTGAGAGTTGACACGGTGCAGATTGGACGAGTGGCGACAGCTGACATCGCACAGACTGAATAGAGGACACTTGACATCGCGCAAATCAGATTGATGACAGTTGAGAGCCCACAGGTCGGATGAGCAGTGGCAGTTGACATCGTGGAGATCGGACGAGTTGTGTCAGTTGACATCGTGCAGATTAGACGAGTTGTGGCAGTTGACATCGTGCAGTTCGGACGAGTTGTCACAGTTGACATCTTGCAGATCGGACGAGTTGCGACAGCTGACATCGCACAGACTGAATAGAGGACACTTGACGTCGCGCAAATCAGATGATGACAGTTGAGAGCCCGCAGGTCAGATGAGCAGTGGCAGTTGACATCGTGGAGATCGGACGAGTTGTGGCAGTTGACATCATGCAGATCGGACGAGTTGTGACAGTTGACATTTTACAGATCGGTGGAGTGGCGACAGTTGACATCGCACAGACTGAATAGAGGGCACTTGACATCGGGCAAATCAGATTGATGACAGTTGAGAGCCCACAGGTCGAATGAGCAGTGGACATCGTGGAGATCGGACGAGTTGGGGCAGTTGACATCGTGCCGATCGGACGAGTTGTGACAGTCGACATCTTGCAAATCTGACGAGTTGTGACAGTTGACATTTTACAGATCGGACGACTGGTGAAATGAGATGATCATTTGATGTTGTGCTCTGATGTTGCACATATGAGATGTGTCGTGTTTAGTTAGTTTATCATGGACTGGAGTGGCGACAGTTGAAAAATAACAAAAATAATAGCAGCTGAGTCGGTCAACCTTGAATGTTATTGATACATTTTATAATGTTTGTGTTCAGTAGAGGTTATCTCACGTCTGAATTTGTCAAATATTTCACATAATTATGTTGTTTTTAATAGTTCCTTCTCCTGAAGGGTGCGCCATTGGACCTGAACCGGCCACCGCCCTGAGAGTTGCCATAGCGGCCTCCGCCGGTGATCTTGTTGCTATACTTGCCGGAAGGCGGAGTGTAAACTTTCATGTTCTTGTCGCCAGAGCGCTGTCGCTTCTCGGTCGACCGCTCCGAGCCTTCGTCGAAAGTGATCGGCTTGTGCCGTTTGAGACTTGATGACTGAGAGTCACTTTCCTCGCTTCGTTTTGGCGGCTTCTCCTGGAAATTAAAAATGCTAGGTTTTAATTTACTTGTATTCAATATTACAATATACAATTATTCAGGAGAAAATGTTTATTTATTTATTTATCTATTTTAGACAGGCAGCCTAGGCTGATGCGTCTAAATCCAGTTAAACTTTGTTGTTTTTGTCATTATCTTGGGTTTTTTTTCCAAAAAATTTCAGTGTTTACTCCCACAGTCACGCAGTAGGTAGACAATTATCTTGTCCTAAGGCCCAATTGCGCCAACACGAATTTAGAGTTAAGTTGGAGTTATGGATTTAAACGCGGTTCCCACAGTGAACGGGTACTAGCTTAACGAGTTAAACTGATTTATGTCGTTAAATTCGTGTTGGCGCAATTGGCCCTAAGTAATACATCTTTTGCTAAACATGATGGTCGGTGATATGCTGTAATACACCAGAATTCTTACAGCACAACACTGATTAATCTGCTTAACCAGATTATCGGGAAAGAGTGTGATGGTATGTAACAAAATATATTTTTAAATATTTCAGCTATTTGCGATCAGTCTTGTGACTATAAGCAGCTGAATGGCGGGGTTCAGACTCGACGAGTGGCCTCCATTGAGGACGCCTCCATTATTCAGCTAGACTTTCATTGTATTGTCTCTACTCTAGGCTATACAATTTTGTATAAAAAGAATCAGAGAAAAATATTATCCAGATAGAAATAACATGGAAAATGCTCTTGTGAAAGGTACACAATACGTCTTTACACACCCGGCATAGATAATTTTGTACTGCATTTACAAGTTTACCTTTTAATTTACTATTAGAAGTGGAAATGGAGCCATCGTTGTTTTATTTTTATTTTTTAGAACTCTACTAGCGGTGTGTTTATAATTCATGTTTTTTTAACCAGAACATGTGTACATTGATTCTTGTTCATTTCTGCATTATGTGCCTGTGATTTTTGCGATTTTAAGTGGTGATAGCTGACATTTTAAATATTTTATATGAATATGTGTATTGGGAGTAGCGGAAGACCAGTGCTGTGGCACTGTGGCACTCTCACCGCGAGGGAGCTGCAGGACGCAAGCTGAGCTTCCTCCAGTTCCTCTTGTTTTGTTTTCTGTATATTATTTATGAAAGAGGGAATAATCGTTATTCTATTGTATTCTATTCATTGTAGATATTAGCAGTCCCCCCAAACCCTCTCACCCGTAACCAACAGAATGATCAACAACTTACGTCTCTATCGACGATCGCCTTCCGGTTCTGGAAGGAGAGCTGAACCCTGGCCTTGAAGCTGGGCGGTGAGCGGAACAGGTCCTTGATGATGCTGTTGATGTTGGAGGTGGTCTTCAGCGCCGCCAGCTTTATCTTGTTCTCTTCCGAGTCGGCGCTCGCACCTTTCTTGCCCTGCACGTTGAAAAAAAAAACTTATTCCTCATCATATCATAAAACGAAAAATCTGTACACTCTCTTGTGACTTGTAAATTACTAACCAATTTACGTACAGTTTTAATATCTAATGACTAACCTGACTTATCTTCGGACCGAGGCTGACATGCGTTTGAGATCACAAATTAGTTGTGAAGAGTTAAAACGAAGCCAATTAAAAACAAGTTATCAAATTAGTGGAAGCTTCTTGGCGGTCGTTCTCTTCTTAATCTTTAGAGGAATCATAATAATTAAAATAAAGACCTAACTAATATATAAGGTCTTTCATTAGTAGGTAACGATACGCTAAAGGGTGTATGTGTATCAGATACTGATCACGTTCCCAAACCCATTTTTTTTTACGATATAAAAAACCTAGTCACTCCTCAAATAAAAAAAAATTTTTTTTTTTTTTTTTTAATTTGGTATGGGAACATGATCAGTATCTGATACACATACACCCCTTAGCGTATCGTTACCTACTATTGAAAGACCTTATATACCTACACCAACTGTTAAAAATTCCAAATTTTATAATAAGTTCACCTCTTCTATAATTGGTTTAGTTTTACAAAAATTCACACAAACCTGCGTAACTTCTTGCAGCTTCTTAATATAACCCTGCGTCAGCCTCGCGGTGTACTGCAGCCGGAGTCTGAGGGCCTTGAGCCTGGCGGCGTCCGCGCCCAGCGCGCCCGGAGCCCTGCGCCCGAGGGCGTGCAGCGCGAACAGCAAACACTCGATGTGGGTGAACTGGAGCGACGGCAGCGCCGCCCCACCGGAGTCGCCCTCCGTGCCCGCTGTCGCGTCGGCGGGTTCTGTCGGCGCCTCAGGCAGGTATTTCTGTTGACCATATTGAGAATAAGTGTAAGGTTAAAAGATCAGAGACCACTAAGTTAAGATAAACATTGCAATAGTGACGTAATGCTGGAAAATCATATTATTTATTCGAAATATTTAAGGTGGTTTACAAATTAAAGGCATATTTAATAGATAGAGACTCGACGGTTTCGCTAAAATATAGTCAGCTAGGAATAAAAATTACAAAGTGTTTGTTTGATACAGCGATTGAATCACACACTTGAATCTCTCAAGACAAATTTTATCAATGTAGTAAAAAATACACCTGAAATTATGTTACTCTTGAATTTATGTGTAGTATAGAGCAGGTGACATACACAGCGTCACAGATTACTTAATAGTTACTTCGTAACAGATAAATCACTCCATAGAAAAAGTTCCATACCGTAGACTTTAATAGCCTACTCTACTTTTTCACGTCGCCAATCGCTGCGTGCGAAAATGTACCTAAACGATCGAGTGTAAAGTGCATTATTGCTTTGCAGCTGCGCGCAGTTGCGTGGGCGAGCGTGTAGGTATGTTTCGCGCGGCCGACGAATTTCTACTTAAATAGACCGCTGGCGGCCTGCCGTAGGTAGGTAGTTAGCACGCGCAAGTACATAGAGTGCGTGAGGCCTGACAGCGCTCCACGGCCTTATCGAACACATCCAGGTCCATTGTAAGTAGGAGAAAGTTTCAATCGAGCATGAGACCAGCAACTGACCAGTGTTTCTCTCTTGCAGTGAGTTAGACATTTATGTATGAGGCATCCAATATGGCCCGTGAAGCTTTCAGGTAAGAGCTTATCGGCAATCTAGGCAAGCATAGATCTTGGAGAAACTATAAATTGATTAAGCAGGCAGTCCCCTGGTTCCGACTTCGACTGTGAATAATTCCGTCTTGAAGTCTTTCCTCGCTATCTGGTCTACAAGCTACTAAATTTATAAATACAGTAGAACCCTAGTACTGTGTGGGGTCGGTACTTAATAAGAATAGTCCCACTGCATCACTCCTCGTGCATGTCGTAAAAGGCGACTAAGGGATAAGCGGCCTGCAGACACCCCGGTCGACTTGTGGCTTTCATGGAAGACATGGGCTGGCTGGGGTAGCTGGAGACTGCGAGGTTTTGCACGAAGGTCCCCAACCAAGCGGGATTAGTTTGCAGGCCTAGAGCCAACCCCAAACCAAAACAACAAAAACAACAGTAGAACCCTGATTATCTGAGCTCGTATTAACCGAGGCCGCGTTTAACCAAGCTTATCCAAGATGTAAAATTTTAGGTTTTTTGAGGAACAAGAATTTTAAAAAATCAATCAAATGGGTCATCGGCATCAACGCAGACTAGGTGATTGATGCGAGCGGAAACATTTAACACGCTGTAGGAGAACAAGAGTGGCCGCTCTCTGGTCTCATGCTCGATTGAAATCTTCACGTATTTGTAAGGGACCCGGTTGTGTTCTGTGAAGCCGTGGAGTGCTGTGTTCCCGTCACCTCCTTTTAGAATGTGAATAGCACGTATATGTAATCAATATTTTTTTTATGTAAACCAGTATGGGTGGCTGTGCCGAGAGACCGATGGTGCAGTCGGCAGAGCCAAAATCACCTCTCCTCGCGAAACCACGCTCAGTTAGGTGCCATGCCAGCAGATTTGCTGACTGTTGCTAGGCTGTCTAGCCCCCTTAATACGACGCTTGAAGACACCCATTGTATTGTGTTAAAAATATGACTTTATCTGACTATAGTTTAATAAAGTCCATATTGTTTGTTTTTTTGCTGCCCAGCCTTTTGGAAAGGCGGGTGGGCCATTCTCCGCACTGAGACCTCAAGACCGTCCGTAGTACGTTAAAGTCCATATTATCCGAGCTTCTGATTATACGAGGTACGCCTGGTCTACAATAGCTCGGATAATCGAAGTTCTACTGTATTTAGGGAACTATTAAATTTATAAAAAGAAAACACATAATCACCAGCAAAATGTTATAAACGACGTCGATCTTCTCCTCCGGCTTGGTGAGCTCGCCGCAGTGCTCCGACATCTCGGCGAAGATCTTGAGCAGCTCGAGCTGCGCGTCTGGCTCGCCGGCCGCGCCCGCCGCCGGCACCTCCGCCAGTCGCGGCAGCACGTGCTCGCAGAACACCTCCATGAACTGCGACGCGTCCACTGCGCTCTGATATCAGAGACATCACAATCAGTCACAACTATCCACATACATTTTTAGGGTTCCATATCAAAACCAAACAAAAAACAAAACAAAAAACAAACAAACAAAAATACTTAAAAACAATACAAGTGCACTCATAAATAAAAAAACAGAATACACGCACCAGCTGTCAGTGTTTAAAATAAATAAATACTCCAAGCAGGACCTAATCTGTGTTTTATACAAAAGCAGCTCTTCTTTCAACGACGCTAGCATCCTTAGTGTACATGTTTCTCAGTTTTTTTCTTTCTTTTGCTGGTACAGCTATGTACTTACGGACAGTAACGGCAGCGCGTGTGTGGCGCACTGTATGAGGCGCTCCACGCACTCGGCGTCTTGCGGGTGCCAGTCCTCCGCGGCGAAGCTCTGCGCGGCCACCAGCGCCACCAGCTCCTTGCGGCCCGGCGCCGTCTTGCCGAGCCGCGTCCACGTCAGCAGCTCCATCATGTGCTCAAACTCCTCCGCGACCACATCCTGTTCCACACCACATTTTATTATGTTAAATAAATCCTTTCGTTTAAACATAGACATTTTTTTATGGAAAATGTTTTTTTTTTGTTTTTTATGTAATCCGGCTGAGTCGGAGGGGCCAAAGCACATGCTCCGACCAGCCAATATCACCTCCGAGAAGGTAGGTGCCATACCGGAGACTTCCCTGGATTGCTGGCTATACTGGACTAGAGGAGAACACAACCGAGGCTGCTATGCGGCCATCTTACATGCAGTACGATGGTACCAACCCAGTCTGCTACAATTTGAGCCTACCACCTAGTAAGGGGCAAGGGAAGGGACCTACAGTTTTACACCGGTTCCGAACGGTGAAGCAGCAGGTGTAGGTATATGTACTTAAATATTTTCGTCAGAATAAACTCATTGGTACACGCCGACCGGTTGGGTTCATCACCTACTACACTGTGATGTCAGCCCAACACACCGTGGTGAACTGAGTGTCATGGCAGTGGTTCACTCTGGTCGCGCCGGGTACACTGCACTGGATGGAAAACAAGAACTATTTACATAGCCACTTTGACCGACCTTTCATTCAGTGCGGTGGTATCAATTCGGTCGGGTTAAACCCTACAACCTAGTAAAGTAAGGGAAGTGACCTACAGTTTTACATGGATTCCCGCACCACGATCAGCCTCATCCAAGTTCTGACCACGCCCAGGTGTGCTTAATTTCCCAATGGCACGTTGATCCATTGCACCAACGAGGTACCAAGGCTGACAAACTGATACTTTTTTTTTTTTTTTTTTTTTTATGGAAACTGACACGGTTGGCTACATCACCTACAACATCCGTGATGTCAGCCCATAACACCGGATGAACTTGGTGCCACGTCAGTGCTTCCCTTCGGTCGTGCCGGCTACACTGAACTGGACGGAAAACACAAACTATTTACATAGCCGTTTCGATCGACCTTTCATTCAGTGCGGTGGTACCAACCCGGGCGGGTTAAACCCTACCACCTAGTAATATAAGAAGGGAGTCATATCCCTTAGTCGCCTTTTACGACATGCACGGGGAGAGATGCACTGGGGCTATTCTTTTAAAGTACCGGCCCCACACGGTACTATATAATACTATTACTATAAATGCATGTTTAGTTTGTATGTAGAGAAAAGTAAATTTCTTTATTTACAGGAAAATAGGTAAGGTGTCGGTGGTCCTCCGTATGTTTCATCAATGGCAAATATTAATGTAATTGTTCATTTTTATTTGCAATGTTAAGTATGGCATGACAATCATCAATTTAGAAATATATGGTGCACCCACACATGTCATAAGCACTCGACAATCATTGACATAATCTTTAAAAAGTTGAGTGTATTCGATGAGATAATTTCATACTAATCTCAATCTATTCTCTTATCTTTCTTATTATTACAATATGCCCTCGGCCCATTAAGTGGTTTCCTTTAAATTTGATGAGGTGCTGTCCCAGTCCCAATACAAAGAATTTTAAAGCTATTTTAAGTTTTATTACAAATAAGTATGTAAAAGGTAGAATGTATTTTAACCGGCACAATAGAGCTGGCATAGTCAAACCTACACTTCGACACTATTATTATAAAGAGATAAAGTTTGTAAGTTTGGATGTAGGAGGTAATCCGATTTAAAAAATTCTACCAATATTTAGAATGGACCTTCAGGATGGACATAGGCTATGCGAGCGAAGCCGCAGGCAAAAGCTAAAGTAGGCTAAATTCCTGAAAAAAAAAAACAGAAAAAAAATATGTACATAGAACAAAGAACAGAGGAACGTACCTCGAGGACTTTCCTCGACTCGGCGATGATGTAATCCTCCACCTCCTTGGTGATGATCTCTCGGCCGAGCAGCTTGACCTTGCCGGCGAGGAACTTGATGCAGCGCTGCCGCACCACCTCATTCTCCGTGCCCTGGTGGATCTGCGAGAAGAGCCCCGCCAGCGCGCCCTTCGGATCCGACTTCAGAACGCTCAGCAGTGAGTTGTTGACTACGTTCAGCTCGGTCGAGTCCTCCGTCTGCAGCAGCTGCGCCAGGATATCCGATATCCGCTGCGTGTGCTCCTTGTTCTCCTTGCAGAGGCTCGGGAGGTCTTTTATGGCTTGCTTGCGGATCTGAAGGGTTGTTCATATCACCGATATCAGTTCAAAATATATTACGACAAAAAACAATCCATACCTCAGATCGTCGCGAGGGAGCGAGGTACACAGCGTCAGTCCCGAGTGTGCGCGGCACCTTTGACCACAACAAAAAACCGACACCGGCCGGATCTGCCGCGGCAGTGCTCTGGCGAGGCAGCGTGTGCGCTTGCAGATAGAGCATTTGCTTCGGAAGGCTGCTCGCTCAGTCAGTACGCGGCTTTTGAATGATGATGTATGACAGTTTCCAAAATTATCAATATAGGCCCGTCATATCGTACACAAAAAATCGCTGAAATAGAAATAATTGCGGTAAACTTGCATTTTTAATATGTTGTTTGGGTCCCCTTAGATAGTATGTTTCCAGATTTGCAAGCACTTTGAAATGTGAGCGCGCCGAGTTATTGCTGAAAAACCGCAATTTTTTTCACTTTTTTTAGTTTTATGCAAAAAAAAAACACATAGGAAGACTCTGACGAGAAAGGTCACTGTGACTTTTATAAAGTAGATAAAATTCCCAACAGTTTGAGCTCTAATTCAGTTTTCTAGGTCTAATAGTTCCCAAGATACAGGGTTCCCAAAATTTGCAATTTTTTTCTAAAAAGTTAAAAAATGTGATATGGCCTATTTTTGACCATAATATCAGGCTTAATGAGGTATCTACGGGGAAAGCCATGGGAAATGAAGTTGTAGCAAATTTAAGTACCTTAATTTTGAGACTAGTGGTGGGTCCGTAGGCGTGATAGTTTGTTCGATGACGACCATAAGCCAAACAAACTTAAAAGCGAGTGTTAAGGGGAAGTTACAATAAAATTACTAGAATTCTTCTCTATGTGTTTATTATCGAGTTACATATTATATTATGCTAATCTAAATTTAATTCCAGTGAAAAAAAAAGAGAAAATATACAAAAATATTTATAAAAACGATCATTTCAATTTTTTTTTACATATAACTAGGCTCACTACCACTTTTGGGCTTAAGTTAACCTACGCGTCTTCATTGAGGGCCCAGGAGTATGAATATTAACTTCGACGAGGGGGGAGATGTCGATGGGGAGGTTGATGCCCATTTGAAGAGCAGGAGAGACATCAAAGACTTCTTCAATAGCATAATCGGGGTCGTCTCTATCTTCTTCTACATCCTCGATTGGTGGGACATTCGTGCACTCACTCCCCTCACAATATTTGCAGAGTGTAGATCCTTCATCCCTGCCTTCCTGCATTTTTAATTGCTCTGTATGGCGGAGATGGCCGAGAAGCTCTCAACTCTCTGCGATATACCCTTTTTGTGAGGGCCTCGGGGAACAACAAAATAAATTTAGCTCGCCTTCCACCTACCAAAGACGCAGCCAAGTTTCATTCATTCAGGAGCTACCACCAGGTTCAGAAGTGGTTGGGGGTGCACAGTGACCTTTCTCGTCAGAGCCTTCCTATCTGTTTTTTTTTTGCATAAAACTAAAAAAAGTGAAAAAAAATTGCGGTTTTTCAGCAATAACTCGGCGCGCTCACATTTCAAAGTGCTGCAAATCTGGAAAAATACTATCTAAGGGGACCCAAATAACATATCAAAAATGCAAGTTTACCGCAATTACTTCTATTTCGAATGTACGATATGACTGGCCTAATAACTCTGAGTGGGAATAGATTCAAGTCAACCCAGGGGGGGAACCCCTGGGTTGGGACTTGAACCTTTTTTCGACTACGAGTCCCTCAACATGTTTAAAATTTTGTTCTGTTTTCCATAGATATATTGTTATATCCATGGTGAACCACGGTCAGCCTCCAACGGTCGAGCGGTCACCCATCCACGTACTGACCGCGCGCCCGCACTGAGCCACCGACGCTGACGAATTTCCTTATCCCTTAGTCGACTTTTATGACATGCGACGGGGAGGGATGCATTGGGGCTATTCTTTTAAAGTACCGACCCCACACGGTACACGATATGCGACGGGGAGAGATGCATCTAAGGGTATATAAAACGCCATAATTATGTAAATGAAGTGTAAAAAGTTTACGAAAATCATCAAACGAACTATTGCAAGCGAAGGACAGATGGTGCGTCACACTGTCCTCGCTAGTTGGTAAGGTTTAACCCGCCCGCGTTGACACCACTGCACTGAATGAAAAGTGGTTGAACGGGTTATGCATATAGTTTGTGTTTTCCGACCAGTATAGTGTAGCCGGCACAACCAAAGAGAAGCGCTGACATGGCACCTACTTCCCCAAGGTATTATGGAGAGACATCACAGATGATGTAGGTGATGGAGCCAACCGCGTCAGTTTCCATAAACTTAAACAAAGTTCGCTAAGGAGTTACTTAGTTTAAGCGGCAGGTGGCTGAGTGGTTTGGGCATTGGCTTCTCATGCGAGAGGTATGAGGTTCGAATCCGTTTGGCGTGCACCAATGAGTTTTTTCTGTCGAAAAATGTACGTGCATACCTCTACACCTGCTGCTTCACCGTTCGGAACCGGTGTAAAACTGTAGGTCCCTTCCCTTGCCCCTTACTAGGTGGTAGGCTCAAATTATAGCCCACTGGGTTGGCACCACCGTACTGGATGTATAGCAGCCTCGGCTGTGTTCTCCTCTAGTCCAGTATAGCCAGCAATACAGGGAAGTCTTCGGATTGGCACCTACCTCTCAGAGGTGATATTGGCTGCTCGGAGCATGCACTTTGGCCCCTCCGACTCAGCCACCCATACCGGATTACATAAAAAAAAACTTAAACCACCATAGTTTTCCATGAAGTGGTATATGTCTTGTGGGCAGTAGAATACATACATATCTTCGAACTTCCAATATGACATTACAAAAGATGAAACTCACGGCCACATCGTCGTCCTCACACAAGTCGAAGTGAGCCTCGATGGCTTGCTCGCCGAGAGCGGGGAAGCTGCTGAAGAACTTGGCGATGAACTGCGACGCGAGACGCTTCTCCTTGTCCGAACCCTTTACCGCTCCCAGGATCTCAAGGTACTCCTTCTCGTGCTGCAACCGTCACATTCATATTATCTAAACAAACTGTGGAAATACAGTACATGGCAGTAAGTAATGAACATTGAGCATAACCTCTGACGTGTCGGAGGGACAGCATATGTCCCGGCACCAAAAAGTGACCGATATGTCGGCGGGACAGCATATGTCCCGGCACCAAAAAGTGACCGATATGTCGGCGGAACAGCATAATATGCTGTTCCGCCGACATATCGGTCACTTATTATGTTCCGGCGATGCGGGCGACCTTCGGCATTGCAATACACGCTCTTTTAATATAGGGACAAAGCTCAATTATACTTCTAAAAAAAGGTGAAGTTATGCTCTTCTCGAAATGATTCATTTTGTCGCCAAGCTAGAGCACAGAGCAGAGATCTATTAAGTTGTTTTCGAGCAGTGGCGACGTACGTACATGTTCGCGCGCGAATTCGCCGCGACCACGCCCCGATTATAAATGATTTTTGGTGTTTTTAGTCATTAGATTGTTGTCTTGTGTATAAATTCGAAAGAATACAACATTTATGAAGTGAATGTGTTATTATTGGATGTTTTTATCCATTGGCGAGTGTGTAAAATCGAAACAAAACATAACCTCATTATATTTGGTAAGTGAAATATTCGTGTAATGTTCAACTCACAATTTGGAATCAAAACAAAAGTCAGAGCACTAAAAGTATAGATCCTATTGTAGCACATTTCGTAAGGATTACAACCATGGTAAATTTGCAATAGGCGTTCATATATTTTTTTTTTCCTAAAAATGTTTTTTTCTCCTTGCGCAACGAATCGGTCCCGCGAAAAAGTCGCGACATTTTAGGGAGGCAGCACCGACATTCGAAAGGTTAAGAAAGAGACAATCCTGTTGTAGACTGTCGTCTCTGTCACACACGTCTGTGTGTGATTTTCTTGGGATTTTGTATTTAATGTTTAAAATAATTAATTTATATCGCATGTTTACTATGCTATCTCTGTGTTGCCAAAAAGTGAAATAAAGAATTTAAATTTGAATTGTTGCGTTTGTGTTGTGTCGAGTTGAGTCGCAGATTCCTCCCCATGGAATGTTTCGGTGAAGCGCGTCGCAGACTGCGACCGCGACTGCAGTAGAATTTCGGTTTCTCAGAGTAAGTACTTACCGTAGAAACTTGTGTTTGCCGAAAATTCGGCAGATGGGGGGCATAAACCAACTATACATGACCCCCGCTCGCCCCGCCCCCGGTGCGACAGCTACTAATCCCCCCCCCCCCCCCCCTAAAACATCTTCATTTTAAACTAAACTTGAGGCATGCGATAAGTAGCTACGCGAATGTGTTTCTTCGAAGACACAATGAATCAATTGCTCGGTGCGGCGCGCGAGAGCGGACGTGACGCTTATGTGAATGCT
Source organism: Nematopogon swammerdamellus (assembly GCA_946902875.1). NCBI lineage: Eukaryota > Metazoa > Arthropoda > Insecta > Lepidoptera > Adelidae > Nematopogon > Nematopogon swammerdamellus. The sequence continues at coordinate 8,119,310 of OX336337.1, forward strand.
CGCTGTCTACATTAAAATGTCTCGTTGTTACATTTACTTCCAAATTTACAATTTGTTGCGCCTTGCTTCCCTTGAAAATATCGTAATATTTGTGAAATTTAGAATTTTCGCAAAAATACCATTTTGAAGAAATGCTATAGGTACTTACAATGAAATAAAAAGAAACAGAAACGTTTACAAGGTAATATATTGTAAGTAATACAAAAATTCTAAATTTCCTATTGAGCGTACAGATTGGCAACATAACCTCAAAATACGGTAATCTCACGAACACAATGGTCTAATTCGCATTGACGAATCAAAAAACATCGGTAATAGGTATGGAACAGGAGTCGAGTCGAGTGTGATTACCTGTGCGATGTTTTCTTTAGCGTCGGCGAGCACGCCGTAATTTTGGTACAGCTTCTCGATGTTGTCGGCACTCATTTTGACACCTCGTAGTTTCTTAGAAGATATATAAACTGATGTATGCTATTGCTTGCGTACGAGTGGAGATGACATACAGGATTACAATTATTATAAAGTTTATTATTTCCTAAAACGTTCGAACGTTCGATCCAATCCTCTGTGTTCCAATCACTTTCTTTTTTTCTCTCGCTCGCTGTGCTCTCGCCTCGCCGCTTGCTAGTTGCTTCGCCAACTTCGCTGAAAGCACTTCCTTCCTTCGCTCGTCGCCTCATACCAAAGAATATAAACATACGACATACGGCGGTTTGCCACCTGAAAGAGCTACTGGCTCCTACTACGGATCCTTTAGATCCTTTCGGTAAACTTCGGCTCTAATGCCGGCACTTCACTTGGCTTAGCGTATTCGTGTATTTGGCAAAAATTTCCGTTTCGTCTCCCATTAATGGCTTGTTTAGAGCGAGATAAAACTAAAATGTTTGCAACAAACACGAATACGCTAAGCCAAGTGAAGTGCCGGCATCAGGAATGTATGGTATGAGTGATGTATGTGATGTTGTGTGGTATGTATGAGTGATGTTTTGGTGGTTTAAAAAAAATAACCAGGGTTAATATAGAGAGATATATATTCTCTATATTAACTCTAATCTAATGTTGAGGCGGTGCATGTCGTTTTTTATTACATTTCGTTTCAAGCCGAGTGTTTCGATTCGAGCCCAGTCAACCCGACTCCCGAGCCATAGGATCGCAGGATCCGCAGGAGCCGCCAGAGCTTTCAGGTGTCAAACCCCGTCATACGGTGTTGGTTGACGAGTGTCTCTTTGTAGTAAAACGTTAACTTTTTTCTTTTTTTTTCTACGGAAAGGCAAAGATTGTGTGACCGTATAGCCAAAACAACCACAAAACACTGCTATTAGAAATGACTTAGCCTGCGGAAATCAAAACTGGGGCCAAAAATAAAAAAATAAAACTTCACGAAAAGAATTTATTTTCAATAGCGACTTAGGATTGCCTCTTCTCCGGCTTATAAAAACACTCTAGGAAATAGCCACACTAACAGGTTATGTCGGGGCGGTGGATTTAGTTTACCTCCATTGTCCCTTCAAATGTTGTCAACACACACCCTTATCTATAACACCATTCTGTACGATGAACGACGAACTTGCTTCGTTTCTCGACTTCGTTATAAGCATTGTGCGTGGCAAGGCAAGCGCGTGCGTATATTGTAATTTTTGTTCCAGCAGCGTCAGCCAAAGAATATAAAACTAGCTGTCAGGTTTGCTCAAACAAATTAATAATCTGTGTAAAAAAAAAGTTAACTGTTACTACAAAGAGACACTCGTGTTGGTTGTGTCATCCATCATGCATGTGTGTGTCCTGCCTGCTGCCTGCCTGCCTGACTCCTGCCTGGCGGGCTCCGCCGCGAGACGGGGCGGCGCGCGGCGGCGGCGGCGCAGAGGCGACCGGTGCGCCACCTGAAAGCCATTGTCGTGCCTGCTGTTCCTGCGATCCTGCGGAACCACTCCTTGAAGTGATAAATAAAATGATGTTTTGGTGGTTTAAAAAAAAAATAACCATTAAAATAAATTTATTAAAATAAAAAAAAAAAAATTTTTGAGGCGGTGCATGTCGTTTTTGTTACAAGTTTGTATTTCCGAAAATAATTCTTAGGTGGTTATAAAAAAACTAAACACCCTAAAACAATTTAAACACCGTAACATTGCTTAAAAAAGAAAAAAAAGCAAAAAAAACCAAAAAGATTCGGTGGGATTCGAACCCATGGTCCAAAAAATGCAAACCCTACATGCTTACCACTGAGCTAACAACCGACCAAACGAATATCGGCTTCTATTGGTTCGCTCCGGGCGAAGGAGTAGGATCGCAGGAACAGCAGGCACGACAATGGCTTTCAGGTGTCGTACGCCAGAGGCGACACCCCAGCCGGTACGCCTCCTGAAAGACTTCTTGGATTCTTTCTGGCTCCTTTAGCTCCTTTCGGCAGACTTCGGCTCGAAGGAAAGTTTGGAATGATGGATGAGTGATGTTTTGGTGGTTTAAAAAAAAACAGGGTTAATATTTATTATAACCAGGGTTAATACTCTATATTAACCCTAACCTAATGTTGAGGCGGTGATACATGTCGTTTTTGTTACGTTTCGTTTCGAGCCGAGTGTTCACGAAAGAGCCAAAGGAGCCAGGAAGGAGCCGAAATATCTTTCAGGTGTCAAACGCGCACCCCAGCCAGCTCCAGCGACTGTTATGTATGGTATGAGGCATAGAGTAACTTATATGGTGGGGTATGAGGGGTTTAACTGGCAAAACTTCTTGTGTTCACTATTTACCGAAAACGATTTGTGTATGAGTTTATGTTCTTTTACGAAATCTCTACCGAATAATCTATGCAAGTTAGGTGCAAAAGTATGAAAAGTCCTTAGAGAAACGTTAATAAAAAGTAAAGTGAGTTGCAAAACTCCATTTGCTCCACACTCTATGTATATACCTCATACACAACTAACTGTGTACCTAATAAATAAGTGTTATGCTGATTCGGATATTCGTTTGGACTTTGGTCGTTTATTATGTACTTTGTGGGTTTTTTATGTAAAGGGTGGCTGTGTCGAGGGACCAATGGTACAGTCGACCAGTGATATGCTAAAGTACGTTAATAAGTAAAATACGTTAGTAATATATAAGTCAATGCAGTCGACAGAGCCAAAAACCCCTCTCCTCGCGAAACCACGCTCAGTGAGGTGCCATGCCAGCAGATTTGCGAACTGTTGGTTGCTAGTCTGTCTAGCCCGTTGATACGACGTTTGAACTAATAAAACCTAAGTCAATGCACCCAGCATTGACTTATGTTTTAAGGATTCGGGAAACACACTCGCCGGGAGACAGTTCCACACTCTAGCGGTGCGACAAAGAAACGATTTTGAGAACCGATGGGTTCTCAAAAGCCCCATGTGTGGTGGTTAGTGGTAGGATGTAAGGTTATTCGTTGTTGTGTTGAGTCGATGTCGGGTTATTAATAATTAATAACCCATTGTTCGATCTCGGTGCGGAGTTCGAGCCCCTTTTGCCATAGTTTTTTTTTTTTTTTTTTTGGGTAATCATCAGGTTATGGTAATTTTAAATGGACAACGCCAGCCACAGCCACGTGCATTTTTCCATTAAATTTTGTTTTGTGGTATGATTTTTGCAATATCGGAACACAACCGGGCATAAAATAATGGCTGGCGCGAGCATCGACATATATGTGCTACATATACATCGATGGGCGCGAGACGCGGAGCGCGGCGCGGCGTGCGGGGCGGGCGGCGCGTGCAACGAGTTCGGCCTCTCGGCTCGCGATCGCGCTATCGATTGGACAACTCTCGGATCAACTTCAATTTGGTCTCAACTCGGTGGAGCCATGCCCGATGCCCGAGTAAATACTCTGGTAGAATATATATTAGCTCACTGGTTATAGGTAAAATATATATAGGTAAAAGAGTTTGTATTACGTCGCTAGAGGAGCGCAGCGACGTACGTACCTAATAACTGTTTGATAATTATGTTCTAGCTAGGATGAAAAAAAAAGGAAAGTCTGTTCAATCGACTGTTCTCACTATGTCCGCAGGTTCCTTTGTACCCACCAATAATACAAACTCTGGTACCCACATTACGCCGCATTTTGGTATGGAACTCTAAAAACCCAAAGTTACAATGTAGTGACTGTACCTACCTATAAGACAATACGATAGATATCATAATGTTGATGTTGTGAAACTGGTTGCAAAATATTTAAAATAATATGACGGGTTTAAATCTTTTCGGACGGCCCCGCCGCGACGGACGATGTCGCGAGTCGCGACTTACGACTTGCGACGCACTCGTTGGTTGGAGTCACAGCGTGAATAGATGGCGCGCCGCTAGCGTAAGCGCCCCTCTGGGAGCCATTAGGGACTCGCCAGATATATGACCCCGGGGAATAAACGGGAGGCGTGCTAAAATCCTCACCTCTTTATAACATTATTATATGTGTAATCCTACGCAGTGATTCGAAATTTGATTAATCAGACAATAGGAAAATCATTACACCTTATGCTATGCGGCAAGATGTCCATTTGTTCTTTGCAAAAGGGTAATGAACGGGTAAATAATGCCGCGAGTCAAGTGTCATCGTCGAGTGTATCCGTTGTCGTCGTGTCGCCGGCCTCGATTGAACAGCTTTATACTTAGCTACCAACCAATTACCTATACTATATTATCTACCTACCTATACTTATGTAATGTAATATAGGTAGGTACACTCGTTGTTGTTATGTTATTTTGTTTCTGTTTTCCAGACTGCTCACATCGCAGGCACATGTTAGATACCTACTAGTTATCTACCTCTGGGTTCAGTCACAATTTTTTAAATGACCACACCTGACCATGAATCGTCACTATGGTGCCTATACTACATGACATGACACAGGCCAAAAAGTCTCAAAAAGATAATCGCAAAAGAAAATGAAAAATAATAATAAAAAAAAGTAGAGAGATGTAGATATTTGATACTTAGGGTACCTACCTAAATACTAAATAGTAAATCAAATGGAATTTTTTAATGAAATGTGGATAAATATAATGACCCTGATTGAACCAAAATCAAATACCTACTTACACCATTTGCAAACTCAATTCTCTATTCACATGACGATGAATTTGTATGAAACAACACATTGTTACAAACTGTTTTAATTCAATAAATATCTAAATCTGAATCTGAATTATTATATGACAAAACTATTCTAGGTACATATTAATTGTGATCTACTAGATGTTTACGTTTCTTTGTCTTCTATGTTTCCACTTATATTTGTCAGGATATTGTAGTCAAGTATTTCACTATTTTGTCTTCATCTGGATCTTTACGTTGATCCCTACTTCTATCACCATCAGCACAGCACCCACGCTAACTTCGACTGACCGACACGTAAAAACCAATTTTTTGTACCTATCATAATTTTAATGATCTTCGATAAGAATTTGAGTGACCCAAGCAGACTTGTGTAGACTTGGATTACTTCTGCATTTTATTAGGTAGGTACCTATTTGACAATTTTGTGTAATTCAAGTACCTAGCACGTTATGCATCGTGCGCAGCCGCCGCCGCGCCGGCGCGCCGCCGCGCCGGCAGGATTACTTTCAGCGAGGTGCAACTGCATCGACAGTCGACACATATCTACTTCTACTAGCTATTAATCCCTTCCCTCCGCGAGCATTATCTAAGACAATATTTGCAACATGACTAAGCTGACCAGACGTCCCGCTTTCGGCGGGACAGTCCCGATTTCAAGGTACTTGTCCTGCTGTCCCCCATATTACATCAACTGTCCCGCTTTCGCCCATTCCTAACTTGATGTCCCGATATGAATATATAATTCGCGCGCGGAACCCAGCGTGGCAGGCCGCCCAATTGTTTAGGATCTTCATACAAATTCAATTAACCATAAGCACATTTATAAGCTTGTGGAATACACACTCAATGCCGGGTAGTAATGCGCCTGTAGAGGGAGTTTTTTCAGTAATGGTACGTTGACACGATGCGAGGTTTCACGCACGAGAAGCATGCCGCCTTCTCGAACGAGAAAACTCGCATTCGTGAAGCGTTCGTGGAACTGTTTACACTATTCCACATCTCGTTCGAGCTCGTCTGTGTTTCTCTGTTTTGACAGTTGCAAAAATGGAGTCTGTAGACGAAGGTTTGGCGTGTATTGGTACAATTTTAGCGTTTATTATAACACGGCGTTTGATAAGAAACAAAATAAAGAAGAAAAAACAGAAAAGATCTTTTTTTTTATAGAAACTGACACGGTTGGCTACATCACCTACAACATCCGTGATGTCAGCCCATAACACATTGGTGAACTAGGTGCCATGTAAGTGCTTCCCTTCGGTCGTGTCGGCTACACTGAACTGGACGGATAATACAAACTATTTACATAGACCTACAACATCCGTGATGTTAGCCCATAACACATTGGTGAACTAGGTGCCATGTCAGTGCTTCCCTTCGGTCGTGTCGGCTACACTGAACTGGACGGAAAATACAAACCGTTTCGACTGACCTTTCATTCAGTGCGGTGGTACAAACCCGGGCGGGTTAAACCCTACCACCTAGTAATATAAGAAGGGAGTCATCTGAGATCTATGTGGATAAGGAAATGGATAAGTATATTATATAAAGATAACTCAATCATTTGCACATCGGTCCACTTTGTCATGGAGCCGTAAACAACCAAAAACCACTAAGAAAACTTTTTTGCACCAACAAACTTCGTGCGAGACGCTCCTCTCGAACGCCAACTAATAAACATGCATGAACTCGTTCGCGCGCGAACGACGCTGCGTTCGTGCACGCATGCGAGCTTGCGAGAACTGTCTACACGGTGCGTGAATGCGTTCGAGAAGCATTTCTCGTGCGTGAACTCGCATCGTGTCAACCAGGCAATGCTCAAAATATGGACTTCTGAAAAAAATATTCTGAAAGTTTGCACTTTGAAGGCGATCTTGGAGTTCAAATTCAATTTTAATTTGAGTTGTAATCTTCTGCACAACTTCTAAAAGCAATAACCTCAAATGATAAGTATGGTTTTTAATGGAATAAATGTATGAAACTACTTTCTGTGAATTTTATTAATTATGTAAGTTATTTGTACGTACCTATGTGTGTCCTAAATTATTTATCAGTTATTATTCTAATCTAAAGCCTTCATACGTCTATGTATTTAATAAAAATCAAATGCTTTTCATTGGTAATCGCATAATTTGAGAAAGTGGACCGATTTGGCTTTAAATGTTCGTAATAGTCCGAATCAGGATTTTACGAAAAAAAAACAACTCAAATTGAGCCACGGCCTCAGATAATTTTCTATAAAATCGTCTAATAGGTACCGCATATATAAATATGAATATATAAACATTTTCAAACTTATACTTATAACTTATAATAACAGACTATGAGAAAAAATTGTCCCGCTTTAGTACTGAAAATATCTGGTCAGGTTAAACATGACCTATCATAATAATTTATGAGGGGGTAATTAGTAATTAGTTAATTACCTACTACCTACTATAGAAAAAAAATTCATTGTGAAATATGTTTCCATGAAACTTTGTTTTTTTTTCTTTCATGGCAGGGGGGTTAGACCCTCTTCCCATCACGCATGACGTCATGAACAGGGATCTTTTGCATGAACATATTTTTAGAAAGTCATAAAGCCGAAGTAGGTAGGTACCATGGTGATCCCAGAAGTACTCTTCTACAGCTACAGCTACAGCTTCTATTATGTTTTTACTGTATGCTTTCTATTTTTCTATTATGTTTTTACTGTATGCTCATATGTTTGGTCTCAATATCTCTAAATAAATATAAATTGTATAAGGGAAAGAATATTTTACTTATAGCATACGAAAATGTAAACAATCTTACAACACTCATGCACTTCATAAAATTCATGCATAATCGACACTCAAACAGAAGCGCTTACACACCCAGACACTACACATATTGTCTCACAAGGAACTACAAAGCCACCGCATACTCATATTATTATCATACAACTCACAACTATCACACACAATCAAACAAGCACACGCATTTTAGCCAAATCAACGCCTTTTACAATGTAAACATCCCTCAAAAATTAAAAATTATCTGAGCGCAGGTAGTGAAAAAACTTTGCTAAGCGTCGTCGTGATTCAACGAGAACGATCTCGGCGGCGGCGGCGGCGGCGCGGCGGCGGCGGCGGCGGCCACCGCTGACGCTCGACGAGACTGATAGAACCGTTCAGCCGCCTCCTACGACACAAACACAAACTAACATATTTTCACTCTTGCTCTTCAATATTCATATTCCTTCGTTTCTTTCACAATCATCTACTAACCCTATCACACACAATATACTCGCACATACTGTAACACAGCACAACAATATATACCATACCAACCATACAACACATATTACAATTCAATCAAATCAACAATCACTCTTCAATTATAACAAAAACGCATCTCATCCACAGAACACTTGTACCACATTTCAACGACCTATATCTATTACCAATATTCTTATTTATGTTTTTTACATTTTTCAATGTAGGCAATATACTTATCCTCGATGTGAGACTCAGCGCAACCATCCTAGTCTGCTTTACTTACTGTTGCATTCATACGCCTTCCCCGCGCCCCCCCCCCCCCCCCCCCCCCCCCGACCTGGACGCCTCCGCCACCGCTGCAGCCCCGCTACTCGCTGCGTTGAGTCAACATTCAATTATTTTCTTACTCACCATCAAAACGAGCTATCAAACACGCACAGTGAAGTCTTGGTTTCACGGGCCTGGAAATAAATTTCAATGAAGAAGTGCTGAGTGACATAGATAACATCGATGTCATTCAATCTTTTGTAGTCGCACATCCGGAGGATTGTCATACTATCATGTCCCAAAACTGTCGCTTAAAAATTCTGTCACTTAACATTCGAAGTATTCAGAAAAATTTTGATAATTTGACTGTTCTAATGCACCGACTAAATGTACATTTTGACGTTATTGTTCTCTCGGAATGCTGGTTGAATAACACATATCAGCCTATACATTTAGAAGGCTATGTTTCTTTTAATACAACGCAACATTATAATCAAAATGACGGGGTTGTAGTTTATGTAAAATCTTGTCACGCAGCCACAGCTAATGAACCGAGGCTCTCAGAAGCAAATTGTTTGATAATAGATATAGCTAGAACCACCACAATAGTTACCATCTATAGACCGCCTTGTTTCAGAAGTATAGAACCATTCTTGGAATCTCTTGATATGACTCTAAGTCAATTAAAAAATCAAAGCGTTATATTAGCCGGAGATATAAATGTAGACATTATCGCGGACACTACAGATCGGCGAGCTGAAACTTACCTTCGTCTTATGGCAGAACATGGTTTTTATCCGGTAATAAGAAAACCCACAAGGCAGCTGGCCTGTTTAGACCACCTCATGGTACGCAGTCGAGAAAAAACTACAGCTATAATATGTGAAACTGCAGTCACAGATCACTATACTATACTTGGATTGTTCGGTCAAGTGGATGAATCTCAGCATAATCGGTCCCATACTTCAAAAGCCATCGACTATAAGTCCATTAGTGCGGAACTTGAAGTATGCGACTGGCGTCGCCTCTTTGAATGCATCGACGTGAATATCGCTACCGATATGCTCATGGCCTGCTTACTTTCACTTTTCGAAAAGCACACAAAAGACCGTGCCATTCCTCGGTCTAGGCAAAATCTGAAGCCATGGATTACACCCGGCCTCATAAAATGTCTTAGGAAAAGAGACAAGTTACATAAAGAGGCCAAAAAATTTCATGATGATCTAACAATCAAAGCGAAGTACAAAAGGTATAGGAATTTCTGTAATCGTATTACAAAGGCAGCTAGAGAAATATATTTACGCACAAAACTTGCAGAAAATATTAAAAATTCAAAAAAATCGTGGCAAATTATCAAAGAGGCTGCACATATACCTTTCAAATCAAACACAGCGCCAATGGAGCTACTAAAAATGGAAGCCACCGAAGCAATGTCAGTAAATTCGGCCAACACATATTTCTCTTCCGTAGGTGCAAATCTTGCTCTCAAGACACTTTCGAAAATAAAAAAGACGGAAACTGAACTAGCTGGGGAAGTGTGTGGGTCATGTGATCAGGTAGGTTCATTCTTCATGTCCACGGATCTTCAAATCGCGGGTAAATAGCCTTTCCCCAGCGACATTAGTCCACCTCCAAGCCGGACTGGCACCTCCTCGGGGGTGATATTGGCTGCGCCTGAGGCTTCGACCTCGGACACAGCCAGCTAGTTCGGAAACAATAAAAAAATAAAAAAAAAAAAAAAAAAATGTACCCGACGAATATAACTGAAATTAATAAAATTATCACGGAACTAAAATTGAAAAACTCGGCTGGTTGGGACGAAGTTACATCTAAGTTCTTAAAATACATGAAGTTCTACCTGCTTGAGCCATTGACCTTCATTTGCAATCTCAGCCTGTCCACTGGTGTTTTCCCGAATGCTTTCAAGAAGGCGGTAATATGTCCTATTCACAAGTCTGGAGAGAAAAACACGACTTCAAACTACCGACCGATTTCCCTGTTGTCGGTACTATCTAAAATTTTAGAAAAAATCACAAAAAACCGGTTAAATGACTTTTTAGAACACCATAATTTACTCGCAACAAACCAATTCGGTTTCCGAAATAAGAGATGTACTGCTGACGCTGTTGAAGACCTTACAGAGCATCTGTCAAGAAATTTAGACCAAGGGCGCCATTGTGTTGGTGTGTTCCTAGACCTGGCTAAGGCATTCGATACTGTCTCTATACCCATACTCTTAAAGAAAATGGAATGCCGGCTGGGTATCAGGGGAATAGCACTACGGTGGTTTGCAAGCTATCTTTCTGACAGAACTCAACGCGTAAAAATAGGTAAAACAGTTAGTGAGGACGTTACTTACGGAGTGCCGCAAGGTAGTGTTCTGGGCCCGACCCTGTTTATTATTTACATTAATGATCTATGTCAACAAGAACTACGTGGTTGCAAAATAATAACCTACGCAGATGACACAGCACTTATATTTTCTGACGAAACATGGGGGGCGGCCTTTGCGCAGGCCGAGGACGGTCTAAGAAAAATAAACTCGTGGCTTGATAATAATCTCCTCACATTAAATGTAAGCAAGACTAAGTACATTTGTTTTAGTATTCGTAAACCTGGTTCTCAGGTAGATCGCGCACTACAAATACATACATGTAAACCAATGCCCGACATCCGGTGTGACTGCCAGGTTCTAGATAGAGTGCCACAAATTAGGTACCTCGGTGTTATACTCGATGAAAGGCTCTCCTGGGAGAAGCATGTAGCGGCTCTTGCAGGAAGAATTCGTCGGTTGATTTATGTTTTCAAGGGACTACGCAACGTACTGGACGAGACCCTCCTTCGGACGGTATACCTTGCACTCTGCCAGTCGTTACTTACGTATTGTATATCGTCCTGGGGGGGTGCTGCGAAAACACATCTGCTCCAACTCGAGCGCTCTCAGAGGGTGGTGTTACGAGTGATGCTGAAGAAGCCTTTTCGTTACCCTACTCACCAACTTCTAAGCGAAATAAAAGTGCTGAGTGTACGAAAACTTTTTATTTTCGAAATCATAAAACAACAAAAATATATTGATTTGTCAAGTGAGCACACACCTAGTCATAGCCATAGGACACGCTCAGCTGATGACACTCCAGTTCCTGCAACAAAGTCTAGTTTCGCGCAACATTTTGCTTGGTTTCTGCGTCCGTACATTTTTAACAAAGTCAACAAACATCTAAATATCAGGGAAATGACGCGTCGAAACTGCCAAACACAAACCGCTGACTGGCTCATTGACAAGGAATATAACTGCACGGAATTGTTATTGTCAGTTGTGAGATAGGTACGAACGTGAAAGTATGTATGTATGTATATATTCTTTATTGCACATCAATTAATACAAATTACAGGCAAGCTTAATGCCGCGAGGCATTCTATTACACATATACACATACACCGCACCACAACACACCACACCACACCACACCACACCACACCACACCACACCACACCACACCACACCACACCACACCACACCACACCACACCACACCACACCACACCACACCACACCACACCACACCACACCACACCACACCACACCACACCACACCACACCACACCACACCAAACCACACCACACCACACCACACCACACCACACCACACACCATTCCTAGGCGCTAGTTAATATACAAACTTATTATTTTTTAGAACGAAGCTTATATTTTATGTCGGACTTATTTTGTTACCTATGTTATGTTACCTATAGTTAAGGCCCGCAAGCTTTATTATATTGTGTAGAATTACTGTGTCTCCGGCGCTACGGCCGTAGTGGCTATTTTCGGAGGCAAAAAATGTAGACGGCCGACTTTTTCCGAAATAAATACATTTTTACTTTTACTTTTTACTTTTACTTTTTTACTCGAGACATAACATATAAATTTACTGCGTTCGAAAGTACAAATCGAATTAAATTAAATATGAAAAAAAACGCGCTACGTCCATACTAGTAGGTAGGTACTACTTCCTTTGGTTTTTGTTTGTCAGCCATCAGTTTACTTATATATATGTGATTTGATACTTTCATCTGAAAGGTCTGACTCCAACGAATATTAAAACTAAGCTGGATTCAACTCTTGAGTCTGTTCACTTGTTCACGACACCTTTACTATCATTTTATTGATTTACGTTTTGTTTATAGACGTCCAGAGATACCAACCTTCCGGTCACAAAATCCAGACGTCTACAACCACTTGTTTACAATTACTTGTTCAGGACAGTAAAATATTGATTGGCAGAGTTTAAACGAGTTCGGACGAGCTGCCAAGACGAAAATCGCATTGGTCGACCAAATAAGTGACCGCGCCAGAAATGGTTAAAGAAAATTCATAAAATAATATCGAGGGCTTACTTCAAGAATGCACTATGTCAAAAAAAATCGATTTTGACTTAATTATACAGTTTTGTTCATTATTTCTTGCGCTACATTTTTCAAAAACACACTAAGTTGTACACTGACGAGATCCAAAGATAGCTATAGCATTAAGTCATAATATAACTACTTTGTACAAGCAAAAAGCACTAAATGACATGATTCGAATAGAATGGCACTAAGTTCTGATTATTGTTGAAATTATAGTCAACGTAAATACACTAAGTACAATTTAGTGCCTTACTGTAAATGTTTTTTAGGTTAATCGCAAAATGTAATTCTTCTGAAATGCATTAAGTCTACTTAGTGTTATTTCACAAATACAAATTCGATAATTCGTGGTAGAATACTATTCTACAAGAAAGCATTAAGTGACTTAATGCATTTCATGTTGCGGTTTTGGCTTACTCAGACTTAATGAAATCATTTTCAAAAAGACATTATGTCACTTAGTGCATTTACGAAGACGCGATTTTTAGAAACGTCGTCAAAACTTAGTGCGAAAAGCACTAAGTCGGACTTAATGTATTCTTGGCCATATTACTTGAAGTGGTGGTTGTTAACAACTACACTGGCCGATGCATTAAGTCGACATAAATTAGAATTGTGTGCTTGCAATACTGAACCGTGGATGGCACCTCAAGCATTCGCTGAGTGAATTTGTTAGTGAGCTGTTGTAATTTGAGGTTATCTAGTTAAAAATGAATTTTTTTTTTGGCAAGATGAAGCGTTTTCTCTCTGGTAATCGTAATAGATAGATGAAGATCAATACAACTAGTTTAGTAGCAGCCACCATTTTAATTCACTGAAAAATTATAATCCCGTAAAACTGTCTTTTTAATCAACGATGCAATTAGAGAAGCTTTAGAGATTCGCCTGCATAGTTATTACCTCCAAGGATATTACGGATTGTATGCGGTACACCCACGGCCACCATTGAAGCCATACTCTGTCTGTCAACGCTGGACCTATGTGACAATCAGGAGGCAGCGGCGTCCGCATTCAGACTCAAGGCACTATGATTATGAAAAGGGGACGAACCGGTAAAGCACACAAGTGTCCTGCACACGGTGTGCAGTGAACTACCCTTATTAATGACCAACCCCTGGCCCATCTAGTGAGACGGAACTAAGAATCTTCACAGACGGGTCAAGGACAAGCAGCTAGACCGGTGCGGGCATTTTCTCACGTGAGCTGAACATTAATAGATCAGGACGACGGTGCACACTCAACAGTTTTCCAAATGGAAGTAATCGGGGTGCTACAAGCGCAACCGCTGGGACTGAGATGGGCGTATGTCATGTACACTGCACTACAACGAAGAGGCTCTAGAACTATAACCATAGGAGCGGAACCCGTGATAATGTCGTCAGCAAGCATACAGAAAACTTGGTTGAACTTGGACTTGGTTGCACGCGTCGACATCACGGAAGCACAGGGACAGATGGAAGGGCCTCTCAGAGTGCAGACAGTCGAGAGCTGCTCTTCCTAAACCAGACCGAAGGCTGGCTCTGAAGCTTATCAATCTGGCCCGGGCTAAGCTGAGAATAGCCGTTGATCTTATGAGCGGCCACTGCTCACTAAATAAATATCTACACACCGTGGTTATTACGAATAGCCCACTGTGCAGGGAATGTTTGGCGACGAATGAAATGACCGAGCATGTTTTGTTGGAGTGCAGTGTGCTTGACAACCAACGAAGGGACATACTCCGTTCTCCATCTTCCGTTGCAGAGGTCTGCAAACGCCCCAGTCGACTTGTGGCTTTCTTCCATGAAAGCCTTTCTTCCATGACATAGGCTGGCTGGGGTAACTGGAGATCGCAGGGTTTTGCACGAAGGTCCTCAACCAAGCGGGACTAGTTTGCAGGCCTAGAGCCAACCCCAAACCAAAGCACTAACCACAACTGTCTTTTTCATTAAATTACTATAAGACTTAACGCAGTATTTTTATTTTACTGCAAAATTAACCGTCAAACAAAATACACTAAGTCAGTACCTTCTCCTACACTTTTGAATATAAAGTGCTATTGTGTGAACATATATTTTTTTCATTAATAACATTTTTAACCTCGATAGATAATAAATCCCGGTACATAATACTGATATTGTAAATATAAGTAGAATTTTTTATAAATTTTTTGTAAACTTTAAATCTTGATTATCTCAAAACTACTTTTTCTGACTTAATGCATTCTTGAAGTAAGCCCTCGATATTTCATTGATGGATGACCGTCGTCGGCTGAAAGTGGGCGAGCTAGCAATGAGGTAGGCATTTCAAAAAGTGTTTTATCGTATATAGACTGAAAATTTTTAAAATGAAATAGTTGAATTGAATGAATTGAAAAAGAAAAAAAAGCCGTGCGCAGATGGGTGCCGCGTTTAGGTAGGTAGGTAACTACTCACAAGGGTTAAACAAACACAGCCTCCTCGTGCGGATGTTTCAGTCGAGTGTTTTTGCGATGTTTCTCAATAATAAAGCCGAATTTTTGCGCCGATTCTTAACAATGGCCCAGACATGGGTCCACCATTTCACACCTGAGGCGAAAGAACAGTCAAAACAATGGACTCAATGGGGAGAACCGGCTCCAAAGAAAGCTAATACCTATCTGCTGCTGCCAAGGTCATGGCGTCAGTTTATTGGGATGCGCGTGGGATAATTTCCATTGATTATCTTCAAAAAGGCAAAACTATTTAACGGCCAGTATTATGCGAACTTATTGCAGCGTTTGAGTGCTGATGAATGAAATCAAGAAAACTAAAGTGATTTTTTTTTAAAACAAGATTATAGTGTGATATAAATGAACTAAAAAGTTAAAAATAAATAACGGGTGTCCAGTGGCAGATTTCAAACTTAGAACATTTGTAATTTTAGAACGCGTCAATCGGTCAAAATAAAAAATGGCGCCATTCGACGCAGCAAAGTTGCGGATTGTTTCGATGCTATGGAACAGTCGTCGCGCTTTTGCCGTCGAGGCTTACTTATATATAAGTGGTTTTTCGCTAACTTTCGGACTGACGCACGCATGGGGAAAATTTTCTTTAGTGATGAAGCCCATTTTCACATTGGAGGTTATGTGAACGAACAAATTTTCGTTACTGTGATGTCCGCAACCCAAAAAAAAAAATGCATCAACTTTACACAAGCCTACGGTTACCGTGTGGTGTGCAATGTCGGCATCCACCTTAATAGGGCCGTTTTTCTTCGAAAAGCAGTGCGGCCAAAATGTGACCGTGAATTCAGAGGGATATTCTGAGATGATTAATATTTTTTTATGCCGGAACTGCAGAATAGTCTATATTTTAACCGAAACACTTGGTTCCAGCAAGATGGGGCTACCGCACATACGGCCATGACATACCGCACATACGGTCTATGAATGCAGTTCGACAGTTTTTTCCTGAAAAAAACATCTCTCGCAACGGCAGCATACCGTGGCCACACCGTCATCGGATTTGAGCCCTTGTGACTTTTTTTTATGGGAATATCTAAAATCTGTCGTATACAAATCAAATCCAGGCACTGTGACAGAATTACAAGAAAATATCCGATCTGAAATCGGCAACATTTCACAGGCGCTCTGCAAACGCGTATTCAAAAACATGCGAGCTAGACTCGAAGACTGAGTGGCTCAAATGGTCGACATTAATTTAGAAAACGTTGTTTTCAAAAATTTTATCCGCATTTATTATCTTGCATTTTCATTAAAAATATTTTAAATAAACACTGTAGTTTTTTTATATCAATTTTTAAAGTATGAAATCTGCCGCTGGACATCCTGTATATTGTGATTGGAAACAAGCTATTTTTTCAATGTTTTACATTTTTCAAATAAAAGCGTGTTACATCTTGGTTACATTCTATTTTTAACCGACTTCCCAAAAGGAGGAGGTTATCAATTCGAGTGTATGTTTTTGTTTGTTTGTTTGTTACGCGATTACTCCGTCAATTGTGGGCTGATTTTGAAAATTCTTATTTTGTTTGGTAGGTCATACTTCAGAGGTGTTCCAATTAAAATTTTATCGAAATCGATTTAGCGGTTTTTGAAGAATCAACAAAATACTATGGTGTGTGGTTACCTTCAGCAAAACTTGTGATGTGGTCTTTTTCAGCAATTTTCAGTTTGATAATTAATTACTATAGTGTGTGGTTACCTTCAGCAAAACTTTTGTGATGTGGACTTTTTCAGCAATTTGCAGTTTGACACATGGCGAATAATTCTGTAGCACTTCAACCGATTTCGATTATTCGATGTCGATTATTCTTTTTGTCATTGTATTGAAACCACAGTGTGGCGGACGACGATAGCTCCGCAGCCAATGCATCTTAGCTTAGGGAATTTAGTGTAGGAAATAGCGTAGTTAGGCAGCGGCCGGCGTAGTTATAGAATAGGTTTCATAAGTTAGCATAGAATAGCATAGGCGCGGGCTAGGTATAATTAAGATAGCATAAGTTAGACATAAGTTAGTTATTAAGAAATATACATCTTTACAAAATCGTAGCATAAGATAGTCCGTAAGACCTAGCCCGTTAGATTTAACTAGCTTTAGAATACCGACTAGGCTAGATGTAAGTTTTATTCAATAAATAAATATATCTGGTCGGCCTTTTACTGGAGTACACACGGACGAGGCGAGTGGGGCAGGCGGGGGGCGTTAGAGTCGCGCAGCGAGATGACTCATAGCCGAGCCGAGCGCAATAGTGCAGCGGTCCGCCGCGCCGCGCCGGTGCTACATTCTGTTGCCCGGCGCGTCCCTAGGAAGGTTATAAAAGGGGTCGCTAATCCCCGGCTCGGGAGACCGCAGCTAGCAACCGGAGAGAGAGGACCACTTGGAAGAACAACAGCAAGACATCAAGAGCAGCAAGAGGAGCGGTTACATTCCCGCCGACGCGGTCGAATTCGCCACTTGCAAGCGTCTATCGCCGTCCCTCTCTCTCCGCTGCGCGTCTCACGCTTGCGTCGCCCCGCACAACCGCAAGCCCGCCGTTTACGTCCGTGGTTGCTCCGGTAACAGGCCGCCCTGTTACTGTACTGAGCACCGGCGTATTATTTCGTGCCCGTTTCGTTGTTTCCCGTACCGCGTGTCGTCGACCGAGTGGCCGGGCGTCTTGCCGATCCCAGTTCAAGAATATACAGTCCACCGCTTCCCGAGCGTCGATCCGGAACACACAGACTAGGGAATTTTTCCCTAGTCTGCGATTGAAACACATGAATCGATATTATGATCCATATTCGGACCCAAAGATAATGGTTCGGACCACAGAGCTATTACTTAGGATTTCTGTGGTTCGGACACTTCGGACCCTTGTTTCATGAATATTCTAAATTGGAAATCTTTTCCAACCGGCCAGATGTGCTTATTATTATTATGGTACGTACGAGTACCATCGAGCTGGTCTGATGATGGAGATGGAAGGTGGCCATAGGAACTCCTAAACTAAACATGATAAGCCCATCGTGTTTGGGTTCGTTGCATTTGTCTTCATAAGCAATTTACTTTAGACCTAGGAGATTCTCAATTCGACGGTTTGTTTTCTTTTTTTGAAAGTTTGTTACGCGATTACTCAGTCAATTGTGGGTCGATTTTGAAAATTCTTTTTTTGTAGAATGATAGAGAGAATTTTGAAAAAAAAATTATATAAAATTTTAAGCAATGTAATATATAAATAATTTATTATAATAAGTGTAAGAAAAATTTAATACCTATATTGTTTACTTTTTGCGTGTCTCAAAACTTATATATCGACCTACGCAACATATAGGTCCTTACATATGTACCAAAGTGTATTCCTTGCTATGTATGTATCATAAATTTTCATATTTACCCCGGGTATAATATTTACCTAATTTAAAATATGCATTAATGCATTAATTAGTTAGATTGGGGGAGCCGAGCCGAGCGGGTGCGGCAATCGCGCCGCGCGACTCGCGTCGCGTCGCGTCGCGTTCGCGTCACGCGACGCGATGCAGTGCAGTAGTAGAGTTAGGGTTGTCGGCTTTGGATAGGTAATGAATGAATGATATTCCGAGACGTTTTTAATGACGCTTCGAAACATTTCAATGTCATTTGGAAATATTTATTTTAAACAAGTGATAGGACTCCGTTCAAAAGTGTTCCCTCACTGCCCAATACATAAACCTTTGCTTGGTTGTTTTATAACAAAAGAATGTATATCAAAAGAACAGTATTCCTACTTATCTACATATCTACCTTACTTAGTTAAAGTATCTTTACTAAAATAATGAATATTGCAGGCGCGGCTTTTGTGTTAGATACCTAGGTCCATCCTGGCAGCTCTCACCCTGTTTGTGAAAGTCACTGTAGAAAAAGATTTTGTTGATGTTTTTTGTTCCAAGTGAAATGAGGAATCACTGAGTAAAATCCCTCAGTGACCTAGGGACATCGAGAATAGATGGACAAGATTAGTCTGACCGTACTGTCTATACAGCGGCCGCGTAGCCGCGTGTTGGTGAAAAACTCTTAGATTAGTTCCGTACCGGCGCGGCGACGACGGGGCGGCGCGCCGACAAACCCGTTCGCTTGCCACTGATGATGATGATGATAAACTCAGATTACAGAACAAACAGAAAGCGCGAACGCGTATGAAACTGACCATTAAAAGAGTTACAGTATTATGAGAACGAATGTAGAAATTGTACGGAGATAACCTCGTCGTATCATCATAGTAAGACTATTTTGAACTTTTTAGTTATCTACTGGATCACGAATCTGTGGTCAAAATTGAAAAGTGGCCGCCATTTTGAACTTTTTACTTACTGGATCGAATGCTTTCAAAATCGATATCTAAGGGCCCGCGTGGTCTCTAGTCACGAATCTGCGGCCAAAATAAAAAAGTAGCCGCAATTTTGAACTTTTTAGTTACTAAACCGATTAATTGCTTTCAAAATCGATATCTAAGGGTCCGCGTGGTCTCCGATCAGGAATCTGTGGTCAATTTGAGAAAAAGTGGCCGCCATTTTTAACTTTTTATTCCTAGGAATTTTTATAACCTGTATTGGATGAAAAAGGCAACGAAATGGCTTTTGTTTCAATAAAGGCGAACTATCATTTTGGTCTTTTTTATTTTTTTCGGAACATACTCACGTAATAAATAAAATACCCTGGCATACACTAGGTAGTAACGACACTAAGTTAGGTATGGACTTTAAAATAATGTACTTACTTATTTATTTTAGTTAGAATTTATTTTATTTGTTAAAATATAAATAAAGTATTTATTGTAAATTTCAATAATATAGATATGCAAATACAGATGGTAAATCACTAAGTACATACTTCTATGGAAATAAGCAAGAACGTTAAAGAACGACCTCTTGTAATGTCTTTGGAAATGACGAAAAAATTCTTTACTACCGTTAAAGGTCCAAAAAACGTTGCCAATTTTGTTCCAGACTTAGCATTTTAACGGTGTCTTTCCATACCTTTGAACTCTGTGAACGAAAAATGTTCGTCGGACGTAAGTAGCTCCCATTTTTAGTCAAATGGCGCTGGGGATGGATTTCGTTGTTGCTCAATTCAAAGAACGAATTAAAAAGGTACCTTTGTGGTGGGTAAGAACAATAATAGTAGACTAAGTGACAATCCAAAGTAGACGAAACAACAGTGTAAAGTAGGCAAAATGACAATGCAAAGTAGATAAAATAACATTATAGGCAGGAGGCGGAGCGTTAAGAATTCTTCAGACGAGGAGTTTAAATAAGTTTGTCGGCACCTCTGGTTAAGGTAATTTAGTCGGTCGGTACGTAGGAATGTTATTTATGTGTAATTCAAGAAAACGATTGCATCAAGACTATGTTATTACGAGGTAATCCCAGGATTTCCAAGCATTGGCCATCTTTAGTAGTGCAATTTATTATTTATTATTTTCCATGTGTCTAAGAAGTTTTGCAGCAGCTTCTAAAATAGGCCTGACATTTCTATGATTTTGAAAATATCTAATGGAGACCAATGCAGATTTAGGTTTACCTGATTCCAAATTTAAAGCAATTCCCCCAAATTCCGCATTGGCAACCCTAGTGAGCGAAACGGCGCGTCGCGGCGGCGGCGAGTGGCATGTTGTCGTCGCGTGACGCGCCGTGTCGGTCTGTCGGTCGCCATGTTGATATTGTCGGCCGCAGGGCGGCGCTCTCGGCGCGGAAGGCGGAGCTTGGTTGGAGGACGAAATAAACGCGCGCGACCCGCCGCGCCGCCGCGTGCGTTCCGTCCGTCCGATGTACTAACGCAACTTTGTTGTTGTCTTTTCGTCTTTTCAGTCAGATCTTCTCATTTTCAATACACTTATTTTATAAGTTAGTTAGAATAGAATGCCTCACGGCATTAAGCTCGCCTATTGTGGTGCCTAATTTGTATAAATTGGTGTTCCATAAAGAATATATACATTCACAAGCGTTTGCCCGCGGCTTCTTTCGCGTGAAATTCGTATTTAAAAAGAAGAAAGGAAGTAAGCCCGCTTCCGCCGCCGTCTCGTCGTAGGTACCTTTATTTCGGCGCACGGAACAATTCGGTTTGTATAAGAGCCACATCTTAGCATAACCGGAACTGAATATTATTTAGCCTATCCTGTGTCACGTATAATTAAAAGTTTAA
This sequence comes from Nematopogon swammerdamellus, assembly GCA_946902875.1. Lineage (NCBI taxonomy): Eukaryota > Metazoa > Arthropoda > Insecta > Lepidoptera > Adelidae > Nematopogon > Nematopogon swammerdamellus. Next base: position 8,140,908 of record OX336337.1, read on the forward strand.
TCGAATTTGATCGGTTTATGAGTTATGGAAGAACATACATACTGTATAGTTACAGAAGAGATTAAAAAAAAAACGTCAATTTAGTTTTAGGATTCTACAAACGCAGTATCTAATAAACAAAGTAACTTACTCCATCACCATCCCTTACGAGTATTGATTGATGATATTTGGCAGTTTACCATTACATGTTAGAAAGCGTCATTAAGTGTACCATCGTAATGGTTTGATATATAGGATCAGCTTAGGCTTCTTATAAGTCATTCCTACTTAAACAAAATGTCCCGAATGACGCGTTAAAAGTAAATAAAAACTGGCATGCACCACTTGCAATTATAAAAAGTTAAATTACTAATTTAAAAAACACCGACCCTTAAAAAGTCAAAAATAATTTCCGTTTACTTACTGAAAGGAGTCGAGGAACCGCTAAGTAAATTAGTTTTTATATTTTATTTACTTAGCGGTCTCCCGACTCTTTCAAGTAAGTAAACGGAAATTATTTTTGAGTTTTTAAGGGTCGGCAGTTTTTTAAATTTGTAATTTTACTTTTTAAAATTTCTGTCCACCTTTTAAGGTAATTAATTTTTTATTACTTAAATTACTTGATTACAAACATAGCTATGAACCATCCCAATTAAACCAGGGTTCAAATAAAAAAACCGCATCCAAATCGGTCCATCCGTTTGGGAGCTACGATGCCACAGACAGACACACCCATACACTAAATAAAAAAAAGTTAAATTAAAAATTTAAAAAACCCCCGACCCTTAAAAAGTTAAAAATAATTTCCGTTTACTTAATTAAAGGAGTCGAGAGACCGCTAAGTAAATTCCCGCGCAGCTCTGAGTTTTTATATTTTATTTACTTAGCGGTCCCCCGACTCCTTTAATTAAGTAAACGGAAATTATTTTTAACTTTTTAAGGGTCGGGGGTTTTTTAAATTTTTAATTTAACTTTTATTCCAAGCTTTTTTAAAAAAACCGCATGAAAATCGGTCCACTTTTTGAGATAAATTTTTTTTTATTACTTAATTACTTGATTACTCTAATACAAACATAGCTAAGAACCATCCCGATTAAACAAGCTTCCTAATAAAAAAAACCGCATCCAAATCGGTCCATCCGTTTGGGAGCTACGATGCCACAGACAGACACACACACACACACACACACACACACACACACACACGTCAAACTTATAACACCCCTCTTTTTTTCGTCGGGGGTTAATAAAATAGGGATTGGCGTTACTACAGTAATTTGTGACAAAGTCCCACTTGTGCCCCGCGGACTTGTGACCGCGAGCTTCCGCGAGAACGCGGTGGTGCGGTGAACCTATTCTATGGCTGGAACATCAACAGCAATTTAATTTCGTTGCAACATTGTAGCTAAAATCTATTGTCACTCGAGCCGAGTGCAACATTGTAACTTCGGAGGCAAACCGGTACCTAAATGTCCATGTCCCAGTTTTATTCGTGATCTCATCTTGCCTCTTTCATACATTTATATTACCTACGTCCTACACAAATAATGTATACCCACTAAACCTAGTGTAAGTAGGTACCTACATAGTTCGATAGCTACCTATTATAAGTAAGCGTATATAGAAGTACCTACATAGGTAGATAACTTTTATTATTAGATAACAATGAGTCTAGGGTGCATGTATGAATAGATATATAAACCTGTCTGCTTTAAGTTTGCCGGTCCGCGGGGCGCGAACTCCCTGCTCCCGCCGCGCCGCTCGCCGCAATCCCCGCTATCCAGCTCAATACCGATAGCAACGCCCGCGCCGCTATGCCCTTGAAAATAGCTAATTTCAAAAGTTTATTTTTCAGCCTCCTGACAGGTATTCGTGAAGTCATAGAGTAGCCACCGGCAAACTTAAAGTAGACAGTTTAGCTTTTGCCCGCGGCTTCCCTCGCGTTAAACTCGGTTTAAGAGCAATCTCGGCCCACTTGCACCAACACAAATTTAATATATAAACCAGTTTAACTCGCTAAACCAGTTTAAGCTAGCACCCGTTGACTGTGTGAACCGCGTTTAAATCCATAACTCGCTACTTAACTTTAAACTCGTGTTGGTGCAAGTGGGCCAAGGCCCACTTGCACCAACACAAATTTAATATATAAACCAGTTTAACTCGCTAAACCAGTTTAATCTAGCACCCGTTGACTGTGGGAACCGCGTTTAAATCCATAACTCGCTACTTAACTTAAACCTAGACTTTAGACTTAATATCATAAATGTGAAAGTATGTTTGTTTGTTTGTTTGTTTGTTTGTTCCTCTTTCACGCCTGAACGGCTAGACGGATTTGGACGAAACTTCGTATATGGGTAGTGTATATCCCGGAGTAACATAATTTTTTAAAAAGTGGTCAAGTTCGAGCCGAGCTCGCGTACAGAGGGTTCCGTACCATCGCGTTTTCTGTGAGAACTAGAAGGATTGGGATTTTCGTTTACGTTTTCCTGTAAATTAAGTGTATATTACTGTAAAGGGGGCGGGGGATGGGAGGGGGAGGGGCGAAGGGGGAGGTGAAGGGGGAGGGAGAGGGAGATGGAGAGGAAGAGGAAGAGGGAGAGGGAGAGGGAGAGGGAAAGGGAGAGGGAGAGGGAGAGCGAGAGGGAGAGGGAGAGGGAGAGAGGGAGGGGGTGGGGGAGGGGGAGGGGGAGGGAGGGGGAGAGGGAGAGCAAAAGGGAGAGGGAGAGGGAGAGGGAGAACAAATTCGTATTTCAAAAGAAGAAAGTAAGTAACTGAGGCGAGGCCGAAGGTCGAGCTGCGTTCAGGAAGTCCTTCTCGAAGAAAGTAAGTAACTAAGGGCGTGGCCGAAGGCCGAGCTGTATCCAGGAAGACGCTAAACCTTCTCGATGACAGTAGGTAACTATGGGCGATAGTTACTTACTTTCTTCAAGACGGTTTATAGTCTTCCTGAACGCAGCTCGGCCTTCGGCCTCGCCCTCAATTACTTAATTTCTTCGAAAAGGTTTATAGTCTTCCTGAACGCAGCTCGGCCTTCGGCCTCGACGTTAGTTACTTACTTTCATCGAGAAGGTTTATGGTCTTCCTGAACGCAGCTCGGCCTTCGGCCTCGCCCTCTGTTACTTACTTTCTCCGAAAAGGTCATCGTCTTCCTGAAAGCAACTCGGCCTTCGGCCTCACCCTCAGTTAGAAGGTTTATAGTCTTCCTGAACGAAGCTCGGCCTTCGGCCTCGCCCTCTGTTATTTACTTTCTTCGAAAAGGTTATCGTCTTCCTAAACGCAGCTCGGCCTTCGGACTCGCCCTTAGTTACTTACTTTAGTTTAGAAGGTTTATCGTTTACCTTAACGCAGATCGGCCTTAGTTACTTACTTTCTTCCTTTGAAATACGAATTTCACGCGAGCGAAGCCGCGGGCAAAGGCTAGTACGATATTCATATTCATATTCATATTCATATTTTTATTGATTCCTTTGGTACCACGGTACACTTGAATAAGTCAGTCATAACATTTACACACACATTGAATAGAACACATATAAATTATTATTAGCTAGGTAATTATAAGTAAAATGTTTGGGTTCGAGCAAAAAATAGCCTTCGTCAATACTTTAAAACTTAATAATAAATAACACAATACCATTTGAATAAAAAGGCATAGGAAAAAAATCACAACATAAAAATATATAATTAAGATTTTTAGGTTACATCTAAAATGTCACGAATACAATAAAAGAAGGTACTTACAATAAATTAGAAAAGACTTGCTTGAAAAAAAAATCCACAGTAAAATTTCATTTGTCAAAAATAAAAACATAAAAAAATCATGTCAAATAATAAAATGATAAAAACATGTTAAAAATAAAATTCAATATGAATTTGTCAATTGATATAAAAGGATAAAAGAGATTAGTAAAAAAAGACTTGCTTGAAAAAAAAAAATCCACAGTAAAATTTCATTTGTCAAAAATAAAAACATAAAAAAATCATGTCAAATATGTCAATATGATAAAAACACGATAAAAATTTAATTAAATATGAATTTGTCAGTTGATATAAAAGGATAAAAGAAATTATTAAAAAAATATTAGTAAAATAACACACAACAAAAATTAAAATTAAAATTAAAATCTATATTAAAATTTAATGGTCAACAGAAAAATCAATTATTTGCAATAAGTCAAATAAAACAAAAATATACTAAATCTAAGATCTAAGATTAAATGTAAAAATGACTAGAATAATGACTAGATTAATTAGAAATTGTCGCTTAGAGCCTCGCTCACGTCATAATAACTTTTATTTATTAACATTATTTTAATTGTTTTCCTGAATTCCTCTAATCCTAGCGCTCTTACTTCTGGAGTTAGTTTGTTATAAAATTTTACACTATTTATTATAAAACTCTTCGAGACTTTTGTTAACCTATGCTGGTTAATACGAATAAGTTCACAGTGTCTCGTATTATAGTCATGGATCTGTGAGTTAGATGGGGTGTTATTTAAGTTTTTCCTAGCATAAATAATATTTTGGTACACATATTCTGCAGTAAAGGTCATAATACCAAGCTCTCTAAAGACATGTTATATATATAAAACCGCATCAAAATCTTTCTAGTAGTTCCGGAGTTTACCTCAAACTTGCCTACATACATAAGAAGTAGAGATAGAGATAGAGATTTAGGATTTTTGCCTCGGTTATGGCTATGGTTATTTATGGTACCTATGATATGGGGAGTTTTTTCAGATGTAAGTACTTATAGCAACATAGGAGGTAAAAAAACGTGTCTCAACAAGTATTTATTTTAATATTTAATTTACCCGTCGTATAGTATCTGAACCTTTCATCTGGCAGCTCACTGCCTCTCATGTCACTGTGTCCAGCTTCCAGCTCCAGTAACAAAGAACTACCTATCTATAGGCCCTACCTATTTTACATATGTGTCAAAGAGGTAAGGCCTATTATATACTTACTTAACACTATATACTTACTAAAATAAAAAAAAATTATGTAAGACGTTATTATTACCTACTCCTAGATAAGCGTATAGATAGGTACCTACCTACCTACATACCTAAACTTGGTGTATGCTCGAATACTCTAAATTAAACAATTAAATTGATCGGCGACAATGATAGTATAAATAAAAGTGGCATTTTATTTAAGAAGAGATTTATTTCATTGACACAATGTTCGTTCTCTTGCATTTATTCTATTCCTTTCCCGTGTGTTCAGTCAGAATCATAAAATTTAAACATTGTCTCTTTGTGTTTAATGTTTGTCTATTTTAGTGTTCCCTACTAAAATTGGAAAACCGGAACACTTATGGTCTCATTCCGGCGTCCGTCCGTCCGTCTGTCTATAGCAAGCTCCCAGAGCCAATCGATCCATAGGTTATACCTATATAAGACATGAAATGTGTCATTGTTTTAAAGCGTATTATGATCGGATCCTGCGTGGTTTAGATATTATGGATACATAATTCTCATGATTAATTATGCGCAACAATAAGAAGTTAAACTGTTTTTGAAAAAAAGAACGATAATTCACGCCCATCGAGCGGGGTGTCTAGTCTAATGAAAGCTCGTCTGTCTAATAAAGGAATTCTGATCCGTCGAATGTTTATTATTTATTATTATTTGTTTAAAATTTCTGAAAAAAAATTGCCCTATTCCATTTATTCCTGAAGTAAAATCTGAAATAAATTTAGCAAGTGTGTCATACATACCATACATAAGCATAACGTCAACACTTATAAAAGACTTGCCCTAGGCAGATCGCTTTTTGTGGACGTCTGCCGAAAATGAAATCAAAATGTCAACACAAAATTACGACCTCTCGACCCCTCGACTCTAAACTAGGATTCCCTGTGCTATGGGTGGGTAGCTAGGTAGACTTCCATACGGACAGCAATAGTACCTAGTTATTTAGCTGATAGATATACCATACTGTACCGAACCGTACCATACCGTAAGTACTGTACTGTACTGTAGAGCAAAATTGTTCTATACACTATGGTCTATGGTAATAAAATAATTTTCAAAATCAGTTCGAAGTTCGAACATGTTTCGTTATGATTTCCGAAATTCGAAAGTTTGATGGATGACTCATGATCACATCTTAAACTAGTAAAAATACTTTAATTACCGTTACCTCTTTTCGTTACCCTCAAATTCAAATTTCAACGAGTTTCCATATTCGGCAGATGTCCACAAAAAGCGATCTGCCCAGGGCAAGTTTTTTTTTAAATTATGTTCAGTCAGTATCAAATTGCATTGCTACAGAACACTCACTGCTCGAGGCCCGAATCGCACGTTACCGCTACGTTACTAAGCAACTCGTTTTATATTTCTTCATATAGGAAGAACCAACGAGGGAAGGAAGAACCGCAAAGCCGGTGTGCGCAAAAATTAAGCGGTGGCAATCGCACGTATCCGCGTATCACGCCATCTATCGGTGACCGTTCATACATTTTTAGGTAAAATCACCTTGATCCGCAACGTGCCTCGAGCGAGACTATGCCTCAGAGTGAGCAGCCTCAGTTTGCTTCAATTCGAGGCTGTTCGGCCTGAGGCTGCTCTAATGGATACACAGCTAGGTATGATACGTTGGTGTACCCCCCTTAATTTTTTCACTTTTTGCCTTTTTAGAGTTCCGTATCCGGTACGGGACCCTATTACTAATCCTACGCCGTCTGTCTGTCTCTCCGTCCGTCCGTCCGTCCGTCTGTCTGTCTGTCCGAGGGCTGTATCTCTTGAACCGTATAATAGGTAGCCCGTTGAAATTTTCACAGAATATGTGTTATTTATTATGGCCGATATAACAACAAATAATAATTTATTATTTGTTGGCATATGGCACAGAACGGCGGCGGCGTAGGCGTAGTAATAGGTTTCGGTATGGATACGGAACCCTAAAAAACAAGTGCGAGTCGAACCCGCGTGGTGTGCGTGGATGGTTCCGTTACCATTCCGTTTTTCGTGAAAACTTTAAGCCTTAGGATTTTCAAGAGAGAAGCCCTTATTCTCTATTTTTTTTTAATTTTTTACACTCAGTAGTTTCGGTGAATGCTCGTTTTAGTTCTTTTAAATTTTTTAAAATTATAAACCAGTTCTTTCATTTGATAAGTCACATGTTGCCCTTGAAAAAAAAAATAACTTACTAATTTTCCCCCAAAATTGACCCTCAAATTCGAAATTCGTTAATTTACGCTATACGTCCGATTATCGATACGATTGGATCATCAAACTCTAGGTAGGTAGGTACCTACAAATAAAAAAAAATTACTTTTTTCGTCAAGTAGATTCGGAGAAAAAATACGGTGTGACAGATGAGCAGGCAGACACAGACACAAGAGTGATCTTTTGAGGTAGTAAACCCAAAAAATCCGTCCCGACCAGGATTCGAACCCGGATTGTGACAAATCTGGTCGGGATGTAGGTATTTTTTTTTTCTTTTTTCTTTGTTTTGGCTTTACGTCTATTATTTATATTTTATAGGAATGAGTATATTGTTCCATTTTAGGTAAGTAGGTAGGTAATTAAGATGAAACTACATTATGAAGGCTAACTTTTGCATTTTTTCTAATATCACAGATCTTAGACCTAATTTTGGATATTCTGCAATATAATCACAGGCAGGCTATAGGTAAGTAAAGACGTATTTTGGACCTTCGCTTATAGCTTCGATTTGGCAATCTCCGCATACCTTTAGTTAACACAATGTATAAAAAATGTTGAGGCACTTTTTTATTTGCTCAGCTACTCACGTTGTTGGAAGGTTTTATTTACCATCGCATGACGCGCATACGTCGCGAGTTTATTGTGGGTTCATTGTTAGTTTTACGACAGTCGATAAAATGTTTCACTCCGCCAGTGTTGCCAGTGTTGCCCGACCGAGCGCGAGCGGAGCCCCGCGAGGAAGGGTTACAAATTATAACCGCCTCGGGTTTTGCGATTAGGAGTTTATGGGCATTTTTGTGGTGCTCTTGTTATGGATAGATAGATATGAATGGATTTTGAAGGTTCCCCACCGCAGGTAGGTAAAATAGGGAACTCGAACAATTTTACAAGGCTAGGAGCATACCTAAGCGCCTAAGCTCCGCCAACCACGTGACCAGATGAAACCATATCCCTATACAATCAATCAGAAAAAGAACATTTTGCAAGAAAATTAAAAAAAACCGGCCAAGTACGAATCGGACTCGCGCACCTAGATTTCCGTACCACTAGTTACATGAAAGGTCGGTTTTTATTTACACGTATCTCAGTATCGCCAACTATTGGTGTGTTCATAATTTGTTATTAAAATGTTTGGATACTTCGGTAGATATTTTTTTTTATGGAAACTGACACGGTTGGCTACATCACCTACAACATCCGTGATGTCAGTCCATAACACCGTGTGAACTTGGTGCCACGTAAGTGCTTCCCTTCGGTCGTGCCGGCTCCACTGAACTGGACGGAAAACACAAACTATTTACATAGCCGTTTCGACCGACCTTTCATTCAGTGCGGTGGTACCATCTCGGTTGGGTAGTAATATAAGAAGGGAGTCATATCCCTTAGTCGCCTTGTACGACATACACGGGGATAGATGCAGTGGGGCCATTCTTTTAAAGTACCGGCCCCATCCTCTTTGCCACACGGTACAAAAGATGGCGGTACTCTGAATATTACGATACCTATTTGTCTTGCCTATTTGTATGGGACCCCCCCTTCATTTTTTTACTTTTTCTGTGTTCTATTATTTGTTCTTATACAGGGTGTCGCAGAAACCGACGATAATCCTTTAACAGGAGATAGGGCTGCTAATTACCTCTCAGAATATCTAATTTTAGGTTTAGTAAAAATGGCTTAGTTTTTGAGATATTGTCATTTTTGTAAAAATCCAAAGTTTTCTCCCTCAGCTCATTTTTTTAAATGCCACAAGTACAAATGTAAGATTTTCTTAAATCTAGTTTTTTTCAAATACTCCTGAAAAGTAAGGCTTTTACACGGTATAATTTATTTTTTCATATTTAATCCTGTTTAGCTGAAAAACGACTTAAGAGCCACATGTTACAATTTTTTCAGCCTCATCCCTGGAGGTTGGCCCTTCGCGGTGAAAAAAAAAATTACTACACGAAAGTGGCATTATGCAACAAAAATACGCCCATCTAATGTAGTTTTTAAAATGGTACATGACTTACCGATTTTCCCAATAATTTATGAGATATTGTTATTTAACTGCAAAAGGACCTCGGAATTTCATAACTGTTTTACCAAGTACGAATAGGAATAAAATAAACACTTGAAGTAATTGGTCTTTATTAACCTGTTAAAGTAGATGTTCAAATTGTTTACAACCTGCACAAATGCTAGCTCGACATCTTCTCACAAATGTCCGGTTGATGCGTCGAGCAAGTACTCGATGCAAGTGCAGATACGTCCACCTATGCTATGTAGTTTGTGTTTTCCGTCCAGTTGAGTGTAGCCGGCACGACCGAAGGCAAGCACTGACGTGGCACCAAGTTCACCCGGTGTTATGGGCTGACATCACGGATGTTGTAGGTGATGTAGCCAACCATGTCAGTTTACACGTCCGGTCTATCCGTGGGGGGGGGGGGGGGGGGGGGGGGATGCAAGTGGCTAGAAGGTCACAAGACGTCCGTTGAATTGTAGAGACTTTAAACGGGCGAATTATCTTGAGTTTCTGCAACAGTAGCTTCAGAGCCTTTTAGAAGATGTACCATTGGCCATACGGAGGTGGTTGCAAAATGATGGCTGCCCAGCCCATTACGCTAGAGAAGTGCGTAATTTTTTAGACCAAGCATATCCCCACAGATAGACCGGACGTCTAGATCACCGGATTTAAATCCGTTAGATTTTTATTATTGGGGCTATTTAAAAGAAAAAGTTTACGGGAAACCGGTGGAAACTTGATAGAGCTCAAGGAAAGAATTACGGCAGTAGCTCAGGTTTTTTTTTATGTAAACTGACAGGGTTGGCTACATCACCTACAACGTCCGTGATGACAGCCCATAACACCGGGTGAACGTGGTGCCACGTCAGTGCTACCCTTCGGTCGTGCCGGCTACACTCAACTGGACGGAGAACACAACTACATAGCATAGGTCGACGTATCTGCACTTGCATCGAGTACTTGCTCGACGCATCAACCGGGCATTTGTGAGAAGATGTCGAGCTAGCATTTGTGCAGGTGGTAAACAATTTGAACATCTACTTTAAACAGGTTAATAAAGACCAATTTACTTCAAGTGTTTATTTTATTCCTATTCGTACTTGGTAGAACAGTTATCAAATTCCGAGGTCCTTTTGCAGTTAAATAACAATATCTCATAAATTATTGGGCAAATCGGTAAGTGATGTACCATTTTAAAAACTACATTAGATGGGCGTATTTTTGTTGCATAATGCCACTTTAGTGTAGTAATTTTTTTTTTCACCGCGAAGGGCCAAACTCAAGGGATAAGGCTGAAATTTTTTTAACATGTGGCTCTTAAGTCCTTTTTGAGCTAAATAGGATTAAACATGTAAAAATAAATTATACCGTGTGAAAGCCTTACTTTTCAGGAGTATTTGACAAAAACTAGATTTAAGAAAATCTTACATTTGTACTTGTGGCATTTAAAAAAATGAGCTGAGGGAGAAAACTTTGGATTTTTACAAAAATGACAATATCTCAAGAACTAAGCCATTTTTACTAAACCTAAAATTAGATATTCTGAGAGGTAATTAGCAGCCCTATCTTCTGTTAAAGGATTATCGTCGGTTTCTGGGACACCCTGTATATCCGCCATAATAAATAAATAACACTAATTCATTGAACATTTCAAGCGAATACCTATTACGGTTCCAAAGATACAGACTTCGGACGGACGGACATATCTGTCTTTCCGCAGATTTATATTCACGATTTATCAAAAATCTACAAATCATTATTGCATGGCGATTTTCCATTAGGTAGATCCAGCAACGCTTTGAGATTATTTTAGAATATATAGGTACCATCACGCTATCTACTTGGTTGAGGGTACTGTGAGCAGTGGTTCACAATCACAATTGTGTGAGTAGTAAATCCATACAAATATGACTTACTTACTGTGTCCTTTTCGATTTTCATGCGTGCGAAGCCGAGGACAATAGCTAGCACTTAAATGTACCTATGCGCTAAATGACGCACAAATGTCTGTGTCAAATTTTGAAAGTACCCGGAACGTACAGTAACCGTCAGTAAATAGGTAATTAACATCGAGCTTTAAAAAGAGACAATCCGGTTGTATAGCGTCGTCCCTGTCGCACGAACTCGCGCGTCTCTGAAACCGGATGGTCTCTTTCTAAGCTCGATGTTCATTATTTCCTGCCGCATACCTAGTTTATAAACCAGACCTTCTGAAGAATCGGAGTTTGCGGGTTTAACACCTAAGTCACTTTGTATAAAGCGATAATATTTTTTAGGGTTCCGTATCCGTCGTACGGGACCCTATTACTAAGCCTACGCCGCCGTCTGTCTGTCTGTCTGTCTGCCCGTCTGTCCGAGGGCTGTATCTCTTGAACCGTAATATAGTAGGTATCCCGTGGAAATTTTCACAGAATAATAATGTGTTCTTTATTATGGCCGATATAACAACAAATAATAAAAAAAGAAATAGTAAAAAAATTCACGGGGGTCCCCGAAAACAAGAAACTAAAAAGTGTATGCGCGCCATCTACCGAAAAGAGTATGAAGCATTTTAACTAATACATAGATGGCGTAAGTGGCGCTGACCATGACTTAGCGATACGGAACCCTCGGTGCGCGAGTTCGACTCGCACTTGGCCGGTTTTTTGTGGGTTTGTAGATAGACCCACACACACACACACAGCTAGGTCGTATTTAATCATTTAAGAACTTTTACTTATTAGGTACTTAAATTATACGAATAACAACAGTATTTATTTCATTAATAATTTTCACCATTTGGATAATAGATTTTGCCCGCGGCTCCTGCCTGCTCAGGCTGCCTGCTCAGGCAGGTGGAGAGAAGTGCGTAGTGAAATTGGCCGACCTGGCCTAGTATGAAAGTAAAGTAGTCTCAGTAGGTACCTACTCAGACTTGGTATTTATTCATTTCATTCACTTAGGTATTGAATTAGTCATAGTCACAAGTTAGTTGTGCAATTCACCATGACAACGGACAATTAATGATCTAAATTATTATTATTAGCATTTAGCAATAAGAAATACAAATTATTATTTATCTAACGGAAATCAAACGAATTGTCAAATAAAATATAGGTAATATAAAATAATACAAATTAGACGCACTTAAAACACCTACTTACTTACCTAAAGTATGCACTTTTGATTTAGAACATTCTTGAGGAACATACTCGTAACCACCATAACGATCTATTACGGAAGAAACATTTTCCAAGTGTTATGCCCCTACAATCCTATATATTATTGTATAGGTACCAGACACGTAACTTGTAGATATATTACGATATATCTATGGACATTAGAGACGTAAAACTACCCGTAAACCTGGGCGTATTATTAAGCGAAATAAACCTGACTATTCTGTTGCTATTATATAATTAAATCAACATTAAACGTAGGTAATGGCTGAACCTATTAAAAGTAATGGACCTCGCAACTACAGGGTAGGTGTGGAACCGTGGATGGGCGTAGGTACAATCAGCAATATAAATATAGTATATATAAAAGTTTAGAACCTTTTTACACTAAACAACTCGATGTGTGCCCTTTTGAATGCCGCAGGAGGGGTGAAATTCGTGTGTAATTAATAATTATATGGGCTTAAATCAACTTATAGATTAGATGCTATAAACATTTGCATTCAAGCGAGCATTCAAGTAAGAAGGTAGGTACCTAGGTACACGCAGGCAGGCACAACACAGAAATGGGAGGCGCAGGCAGGCACGCATGGAAAGGAAAAAACCGGCCAAGTGCTAGTCGAACTTGCGCACCGAGAGTTCCGTATCACCATGTCATGGTCAGCTCCACTCACGCTATCTATGGCGTGTTTTATGAAATGCTTCAAATTAGTTAACATTCATGATTAGTTAAAATGCTTCATACTGTTTTCGGTAGATGGCGCGCATTCACTTTTTAGTTTCTTGTATGGGGACCCCGTGAATTTTTTACTTTTCTTATTTTTATTATTTGTTGTTATATCGGCCATATTAAGAATAACACGTATTCTGTGAAAATTTTAACGCGCTACCTATTACGGTTCAAGAGATACAGCTCTCGGACAGACAGACAGACACACGGCGTAGGCTTAGTAATAGGGTCCCGTACGACGGATACGGAACCCTAAAAATGTACTTATAAGTAGACTACTTAAGTAGGTACCTACATATATATTTCTGTAGTTGGTTCCTTTGTGTATGAAGATTTCAACTGACGGAATGTATTCGTCATGTTTAGAAAATTAAAATTACTTACCTACTCGTAGTTAGTTATACATATACTTAGGTACAAAGGTGAGTAAGTAGATAACCGTGAGATAATCATTGCTTCTACAAGCGAAAACAAATTAATTTATTCGTAATTTTTGTCTTTGTTTTTTTTTAATTAGTAAATATTTTTAATGCATCAATTCATATCCAAAACGATGCACGACGTTAATTAACGCATTCCCAGCCAAGCGACCGCCTTCTCCTCTCCACCGACGCGACGACGACGACGTCGAGCGAGTCGTCTCTCGCACACAAATAAAACCTAATGGAATGATAAAGCCGTCGTTTATCTGAAGCTCATTGGAGCCGCCCGCAGTAATGGCGGCCGAGACGGATGCTGCAACCGATTTCGAGAAGTGAACAGCATTTCCAAGTATTTCAGCTCCCCGGCCGGACCCGCTCCATATAATTGTACAAAAAAAAAAACCGAACACGAATATGTTTTTACCTAACTTTAATTTGCATCCTTCGTTAAAAAAACGAATTAAGCTCACTATACATTAAATGTAAAATACACCCAAAATGCAAGGCAGCAAGGATTATTTTCGTTTGGTGTTAGAAAGGACAGAGTTTTATGATTGGCGGCGACGCGGTAATTGGATGCGGAGGATGCGCAGACGCAATAAAAAGGCAATTGACCAGAAAATAACGAGCCCTTTTCTTATATACTTCACATAGGTTTATATATATGTATATTATGTATATATAGAAGCGCAGCTGCTACTTTTGTAAGTATATAAACACATTTTTGTTTTATTATAAAATTTGATGCTGCGGTCAATCTCGAGAAATATTTGAATCTATCATAGGAAAGTAAAATGCAATTACTGTAAAAATGTCAGCCTCGATAGCTCAGTGGTGCAGACAGTCAACTGTCGCTATTGAATGTTAAGCAACGCTGGGTGCGGTCAGTACTTGGATGGGTGACCGCTGACCGTTGGGAGGCTGACCGAGGTTCGGAATCCTCGTAAAACTGTAGGTCCCTTTCCCTCCTAATCTTACTTGGTGGTAGGGTTTAACCCGCCCGGGTTGTTACCACCGCACTGAATGAAACGTCGGTCTAAACGGCTATGTAAATAGTTTGTGTTTTCCGACCAGTTCAGAGTAGCCGGCACGATCAAAGGGGGAAGCACTGACATGGCACCTAGTTCACCCGGTGTTATGGGCTGACATCACGGATGTTGTAGGTGATGTAGCCAACCGTGTCAGTTTCCATAAAAAAAAAATAAAAAATTAATTAAACGATATGTGGTATAGAAAGATACACGCTGCAGTAATTTTATATAACTTTTCAAATATATTACCTAATAGGTGAGGTAGAATATTTTTCCATATTGAGTGCAGTTTGATATAGGTACTTAGATACCTACTTCACCCTAATTCATGTTCAGGATCAGGACTCAGGACCCATAAATATCTATTATCCCGTCTCTGAATATATGTTTTAATTTGCTTATAATTTGATATTAGACAGATCAGATATACACGGTGTTGCAACCCCAACCGTAAAACCCGAAAGGGGGTGATTCTGTACGCGAAATAGGACAACTTTTGTTCTACGACTTTTTTAATTTGAAGAAAAAAAAATTTTTTTTCTCCATACATTTTGAGCATATAATATATGTAACATTTGTATGGAAAATATTATTTTTTTGTTTAAACAAAATTTTTTTTTCGCCACAGAAGTTTTTTTGTTTCACATATAGAGTAACCCCCTTATGTCAGTTAAAAATATTACGGGGGCAACTGCGACACCGTGTATATAAGGTACTTACCTACATGGAATTTCTATTTTAACTCGATTTTAACTCACATTTTCACTGCCTGTTCACTTCCCTCCCAGTTATAGTTTGCAGCATGTTAAAACTATTTTGTAAAACAATGATAATAAATCACCATTTTATAATGTAACGATTAAATATTTATTTTATCTATTGCGGCAACAATCCCAAAAGCAGTAGTAATAAGTAAATGGCGTTATAATTTGTTATAGACTAAGTTTTAGCGCCTCTAAACAAATAAGCGAGTCCATACAACGTGATGATGATTCCATAAATGTATATAGTGTACAATAAAAAGGCAGTAACTCTACAAAAAAGCCGTCACCTCGCCGTTTGTTGGCGGTTTTTATGGACTTCTTGTTTATACAGTCCGCTGTAAACCTCATCACTAATAATAATTGCTCATTGACACATAAAATCGGGTCATTTTGGAACAATTCGGCGCTGTAAAGCGGTAATGGACGAGTCATTTTGTCAATGGGAATGTGATATTGAGAGCTTTACTGCTTGCGGTGACATTTTCACAAGGCTTAGGTATTGTTAGTAAATATAAAATTATCTTCTCTCCGCAGGACACCGCACCGACGACGCCGTGCCGCCGGGGTGGTTTCATGATTTTTTTTAAGTTATCTGATACGGTTTGCTCCATCACCTACTATACATACGCTATGTCAGCCCAATAACACCTTGGTGAACTATAGGTGCCACGTTAGTGCCTCCCTTCGGTCGTGCCGGCTACACTGAGCTGGACGGAAAACCAATGACCGAAAGCACGAACTATTTACGTAGTTCATTGTTTCATTCATCAGATCAGTTCATATAGTTTCATTAGTTCTTGAGACTTATCTCAAACGTTGGCTGGTAGAGAACGGTCCAACATAAACGTATTTTTAATTTAATTTATCTCGGTGAAATTTATGCATCTCTCCCCGTGCATGTCTTAAAAGGCGACCAAGGGATAAGGACAAGATGCCGCCGTGCTTAATAGCGACAGGCTAGCTAGCCACCTCTCACCTTGGCACGGTCCTTCTACCGAGTCTTGCAGCAGGCGGTTCTTCGTGCCTGACTTGCTGCTTGATAGTTTTCTTGTCCTATTCATTGCCTATAACACCGATTACTATGCTTACCCCGATTGTCGGGATACGTGTGGTATGTATGTATTTATTTATGTGTGTGTATGTATGACGGAGCTTTCAACAAAGCTCTTTTGTGAGGTATAGATACCTAGCTAGCAGGCGCGGTTAGAGCTACACTACGAGTACTACGACTGGCGTGCATGGCAGGCAGGCAACCCTATAGTGCCCTGTCACGAACAAGAAGGGCAGGTGAGTCGTTGGGTGAGTGTCGGCCGGCCGACGCATGCGCGCTGCTGATACCTGGCGGGGCGGGGGCGGGGCGGGGTGCGGGGGTCGGAGGAGGGCGGGCGGGATTATCCGGCCGCGGATAAGCGGCTGTAAAGCGCACATCAAAGCGGCCGCGCCGTCGAATCTACTGTGGATTGCCGCTATCGTATTATCGTTGTTTATTGTTTGAACAATTCGCTTATATGTCGTAATTGCCGGTCACATATCATGTCAGCTCGCCCTAAAGCCTACGCCCTCTAACTTCAACATTTGGTTTTTTTAATTACTTAGTAGATATGTACCTACCTACCTACCTACTTACTACGTAGTCACTTGACTCGAGCAACAAACAATGATGTCTTACGCACCACGTATAGCTAGCTACCTACAGGAGCTTACTTTCTAGATAAATACAGTATCGCACCTACTGCAGTGACAATGCAAAAATAAATTTATCAGACAAGTCCATCAAATTAATCTGCAGTTTTATTTTGCAGTAGATAAATACTCGTATGCGGATAAAAATGCCTATAGGTATCAATCATGTACCTACTCCATGATGTGCATCATGGAACGAAATGGAGAATGGAGCAAACGGGTTTATTTCCCATAGATACACATACCTACAATATAGGTAGGTACGTTGTCAAAATTCATCCAATTAGGTAGGTAAGGTGCATTTTGTTGGTACGAAACCCTATATCTAAAAAACTCTTCAAAATTTCAAAGGGTGCAAATAGGGATACGGTACATAGAAAAAAATCTGTCTGAAATGTTTTTTTAAACTGACACGGTTAGCTACATCACCTTTTTTTTAAGCCCATAACACCGGGTGAACTAGGTGCCATGTCAATGCTTCCCTTCATTTCATGTAGGCTACACCTCGGGCTACACTGAACTGACGGAAAACACGAACTATTTACATAGACGTTTCGACCGACCCACGTTTTATTCAGTGCGGTGTTACCAACCCACCCGGGCGGAATAAACCCTACCACTTAGTGGTAGGGTTTGTTGAATGCTCTGTCATACATACACGCAAAGCTTTATTTGTAATAGTGTTAGATTTTATATTAAACTGTCTTCTAACATAAAACAATTTATAGATGATATCTAATAATTTTAAGGATGCGTTAACTATACTCAAATCAAAACAAACGTGCAGCTCGCACAACAAAATTGTATGGCTTAGTGAAGGAAGATTCCCTTCACTAAGCCATAAAACTTTATTATGCGAACTGCACGTTTGTTTTGATTTGAGAATAACTGACCGTAATTTTATCTAAGAATCTGACTACTGTTTTTCCCACTAACAAACTTTGACAATTGGATACACTTTGTTTCATTAGATTTTTAATATGACTTATTAAATGTCTTTGTAATAAACGTAAACTAATTGTTTTTTTTTTAAACGGTTTTTTATTTGACTTCATATTATTTATGAAACGTATCAAAATTGACGAATGGCACTATACACAAGACCAGATATAGGCATCTAATTAAAAATTAGATAAAGGCAGAGTGGTCAGATTCTTGAGTATATATTCATGTTTATGCTGTAAATGTTCTTGTGAGTGGTAGTATGGGTTAATTATTGTAAATTACTTTAATATAATACTTATAAGGTACTAACAAAACATTGTGACTTGCGAAGTTTGTCAGTTCTTCTTCGCATTGAATTTAGAACTGGCAGAATTTTCGACATGTCCAAGCGCAGGTTACTTACCTATGGATGAAATTGTATAATAAACCATAAATAATTGTACGTAACCCTAAGAATGATAATTCTTTATCAAAATTTATTGATAGGATTAGCAAAAACGTAATTCTTACGAAACTCCGAAATGTTCCGAGAGTAGTTACATAATATTTCGGTACCTACAGAGTTGTGCAATGTTTTATGTTGCATAAATAATCAAGAAATTCCCACACGTTCCAAGATACATTGTGTGCATATTGTATCAGTTGATATAGATAGATAATTATATACATAGCTCTACGCATTTATTGCACCATAGGACTCAGGTCTAGATTATATTTTTGAATCGACAATGTCGCGACAAAACTTCGTTGTTCAAAAATATCTTATGGCAATATTACGACCGCGATACGCGACGTAGGTCTTTGGACGTACATAGGTACCTATGTATCTGCGTAAAATCACAATAGAGCGCTGACAATAATATCTATATTTATATACCTACTTACATCATATGATACGACCTATCAACATCAGGTGGATATCTCAACGAACGAAAGTGTCGTTAGGACGACACATTCGTCGACAAAGAATTTAAAATCACGAACACATAACGCAATGTTGGTCACTCTTCGTACGAAAATAGCAAGAAAATTATCGTCACGAAGATAATATTTTCATAAAAGTTATTTAGGCTTAGCTGTCGAGTCGAACGAAACTGCAATTAGTGGAGTAGAGTAGTGAAGGGACTATGCGGCCACAGCAGCGGCCGCTTGGACCTAGAATGTATGCAATCTACCTACAATCTAGATAGCTACCTAACTAGTTACCTACCTACCTATATAATATACGACCTACCTAGGCATCTATGTGCATACTTCCTGTGGTTACCGAGCTATCTAAGTCACTGCAATGCTATTTATCTAGGCTTAGGTAACGAAGCGAAGGGGAACATGGACACTCTGGACATATTACTTAGTTAAACAAAACATTTATTATGTACTAAATACAAATAATGATTATAATACGTTAGGTCCCTTCCTTTTTTATTTACCTTACTGGGTGGGTGGTAGGATGGTAGAGTTTATCCCGCCCGGGTTGGTATCACCGCACTGAATGAAACGTCGTCGTCGCGTCGTCGGTCGAATCGAAACGGCTATACACGATGATGACAGCCTATAACACCGGATGAACTAGATGCCATGTCAGTGCTTCCCTTACTTCCTTCATTTCATGTCGGCTACACTGAACTGGACGGAAAACATATTTAAATAGCCGTTTCGACCGACGACGTTTCATTCAGTGCGGTGGTATTAACCCGGGCGGGATAAACCCTACCACCTAGTAAGCTAAGAAGGGACCTACAGTTTTACGTGGAATCCGAACCATGGTCGGCCTCCAACCACAGAATAGAATGCTCCAACGGCCGAGCGTTCATCCATCTAAGTACCTACTGACCGCGCCCAGGTGTGTTGAACAACAGTCGACCGACCGCACCACTGAGCTACCGAGGCTGACAAGATGGCGCTATTCTGAAAATAAGATATTTGAACTAAATTTTTTACATTTTCTATTTTTTATCATTTGTTGTTATATCCGCCATAATAATAAATAAACATATTTTGTGAACATTTCATCCGGTTAGCTATACCTATTACGATTCCAAAGATATAGCCCTTGGACGGACGATGGACAGACAGACGGACAGACAGGCAGACGGCGGCGTAGACTTAGTAATAGGCTTACCTACGGCGGCGTACGGAAAACTAAAACTATATTTTGAGAACAGTTGTATTACCTATCTACCTACGTACCTACTAATTAATGATAGGCTAGTGTCAGTTGCCCCATTCTTACTCTATACCTAAAACCTGACCTGACCTAGTATCTTACAACATGCGGTATGGTAGGTAATTAATCTTACATTGTAGGTTGCGTAGTATGCAAATTCCGAAATATTGTATGTTGTATTGCTAACCTCTACCCATGTTTTTTAATGTACATAACTTTGTACCTTAGAAATAATTAAGAGGAATTTATGCAACTATAATTTGTGATGTGATTCAAACATTATTATAATAACTCTATATGCTCGGTCGGTGGGTATATGGATTCAAAGTTTCAAACCACGCAAGGGGTATAATTCTACACACCTGTGTTTTTTCAACTGTGGGTTTTCGACAAGTAGGTACCTATTCGTTATCTTAGGTGGTATAAGTTTTATATTTCACCGAAAACTAATTCTGTATGGCAGACTCTTCGAGGAGAAACTAATTTTTTTTTTTACATTAGCCTACTTTTCAACCCCTCTGACGCAAACAACGGCCCCTCCGTTATATATAAGTTTAACGTGTGTGTGTGTATGAGTGTATGGGTGTGTCTGACCGATTTGGATGCAGTTTTTTTATGGTTCTTAGCTATGTTTGTAATCAATTAATTAAGTAATAAAAAAATATATTATCAAGTGGACCGATTTGCATGCGGTTTTATTTTATTTTAAAAAAAGCTAGAAATAAAAATTAAATTACAAATTACAAAACACGCGACCCCTTAAAAAGTCAAAAATAATGTCCGTTTAGTTACTTAAAGGAGTCGGGGGACCGATAAGTAAATAAAATATTATAAACGGAAATTCTATTTTAATGTAAAAAATTGCAAGTGTGAAGACAATGAAAAAAAAAAAACTCAAAATAGAAAATTGTAGAACAAACGTTCTTATTTCTGATGTACAATCACCCTTTCGAATAGGCAGCACCACTTTTTTAAATGGAAACTGACTCTTTTGGCTACATCCATCACCTACACGACAATATTCATGATGTCAGCCCGTAACACCTTGGTGAACTAGGTGCCACGTAAGTGCTTCCCTTTGGTAGTGCCGGCTACACTCAACTGAACGGGAAACACGAAATATTTACATAGCCGCTTCAACCGAACTTTCATTCAGGGCTGTGGTATCAACCCGATCGGGTTAAACTCTAGCACCTATAATAGTAAGATAAGAAAGAAGGGAACTAGCCTGCGCCTCTGGACTTGCGTCGAGCCGTGCGACTAGTGGGTGACCTCGAAGTGTCCAGCGATCTTTAACCACTGCAACTCCGTGGGGATGTCGGCTCTCTAAGTGTGTTCTATCGCTAATTCCTGGGGGAGTACTCGGAGGAGCTGTTTAACCGCAATCCAGGGAAGTCTCCGGTATGGCACCTACCTTCTCGGAGGTGATATTGGCTGGTCGGAGCATGTGCTTTGGCCCCTCCGACTCAGCCACTCATACCGGATTACATAAAAAAAAACACTGAGCTACCGAGGCTGACAATAAATAAAGCGAAAATTTCTACGGGCGACCCACCCTGTAACGTACTCGTACGTAATATATATTAAATATTCTAATAACTCGAGAACCACTTTATCGATTTACATACGGTTTTATTTGCTACATTTCGTTACTTCTCAGGATGATTTTAAGCTATCAATCACAACGCTACGTTATTGGTGGCTTGAGCTGTGACCAAAAAGTCACGCGAAAAATTGAAATTTTGGCTGTTCAGACATTTAACTTTATCTCCAAATGTATGACATTTTGAGGAAAATGAATAGTTTTGTTTGTGCACAACTACATAAGAGTACCAATATTGCTTATTTTTTCCAGAATTTTCAAACAACCCTTAATAGGTCAAAGTTCGGCGACAAAAGTGCAGTTTTTTGTCAACTTTTAAACGAAATATTTGTTAAAGTAAACTTATTGATTATAGCAAAGTTATATAATTTTGAAATTGCCTTGACAATACCTATAGAATGACATGACATTTGATTTATTTAAAAAAAAAAAACAAAAAAATATTTTTGGTTTGCATTTCGGAGTACCCTGTACTTTCCACAGGACTATTAGATAAACTTATCTGTAATATATCTAGCGGCAAAAATTACACGTAATTTGGCGTCATTTTCATCGAAATCGGTTCAGTAGGTCCGGAGATATCTGCGTGTGACCGACAGACAGATAGACAGACACCAGAGCGATTCCATAAGGGTCCCTTTTTCGCATTTTGCGACGGGACCCTAATAATACAGAAATTACATAAACTATAACTACCTATCAAATTAAATAGACAAAAATAACTAATAAAAAAAAACTATAACTAAACTAAAAACCACTAAAAACAAAAAACTAACTTATAAATTATATTATTATTTAATTCATATTTCAGAATTTAGAATTGGAAATATCTGTCACTAAAATTTATATTTATCAACTCGTATTCATCCCTACAAAATAATGTTTCCTGTAAGATTAAAAAAGTGTCTCCAGGTATGAATACGCAAGTTGATTGCAATGTGAAGCCAAAATAAAAGGTCGATTAGGTGTAGTCCAACATTTTCATTCCTGAAAGCTTTGCTATCTAAATAATTTAATAGATAGATCTGTCCCGGAATATAATATAATCTTCGTTCTCTAGTTCTCAGAATAGTAGATCTGTCACCAAGACAATATTTAGGTTAAGTATATTACTTAGGCACCTGTTTTTTACTTTAGGGCAATAGTAAAAATAGTAATTTTTTATGACCGCCCAAAATATTTCGGCCGATAATATTTTTGGGCAATCGATTTCAAATAATTTGATCCTACACATAAACCTATTAGAAACATACCTATTAGAAACATTAACTATTTTTTTAAATAGTTTCATACTGTTTGGTGACTTCATTTTGGTAACAGATCAAATTGTTTTGAGCAGAAGACCTGATAATTAGGAAATTCAAAAAAGGTCAAGCACATTTAGAGTGAAGTTACGAATCGACACCGACACGACGGCCGTTGTCGACTCGTGTCCTATCCCTCAACCATTGTGTTTTGTAATATTGCCACAACAAGCAGACCCAAATCATGAATATTACTCACTCCTCCTAAGTCACGTCGTCGCCGCCGCCGCCGCCCGCCTCCGGCTGCTTGAATGGAGGCTGTGATGTCCGCAGATGTATCATCCAGCTTCACAACGGACCATCCACGGCAGACGGACGGAAATACCGCTGCGTGGCTGCGTCCCGGTCGCCTGGGCTGCAGTCGGCAAACATGGGCTTTATTACAGGACCGCTATCGCCAAGAAAGCAACTATAGGAAACAAAAGCGAGACTTTAACTCTTACCGTGATCCCCCTCTGCACAATAACTTTATGGCAGACCATAAACACATTTTCCATAAGCCTATTGTTAGTTCATTTGCGTCGGTCCCACCCTGCCCGCGCACAATGCGCGGGGTGGGTGCATTTTTTCCAAAGTAAATGAGACGTTAGGTTTTTTGTTTCCCTCGTCTTAGGGCTGGAGGTGGCTGGAGGTTTGGACATGTTTTGACAGAAAGCTAACGTCTTTGTCGCTTGCCGACAAGCGCTTTTTTTTATCGTTAATTTATCTTTGCAAAATTATCCGCTTTAACAAATTACTTGTCAGCGTTGAGTTCTTTATACGATTTATATGCGTGATTTGGTTTCCCTCCTATGGTCGAAAACCATTGAGAAATCTCACAAAAATATTCTATATAGTTGCATAAATAAAATATAGTTGCATAATGTATACCTACGTAGGTATTTTTTAACTAATAAAACAGATTATTTTATCTAATAAATCGCCCAAGAGCGAGTCAGGCTCGCACAATTTATTGTTCCGTACTAAAACAGCAAATCCTTTTTTTTCCCGCAGCTATTACATTGTCGAAAAAATCTATGGCTTAAATCTACTAACCCCATTAAAATCAAAATTTTAGCTTCAGAAATCTCGAAGAACAGGGGGGGGGGGGGGTGAACTATGGGTGCGAACGGAAATTTTTTGCACATTTTTAGCCATTTCATTAAGATCACTGAACTCAAAATTGAATAATTTTTAACAGTTTAATGAATCCATCAGCCACTACAAAAGCCCGTCTGAGTGCCTCCACTCGAAGGGAGTCTGGGGCCTGGTTGCATGCTATCCCATCCCGATCAATCGGCACGCTGCTAGACCCAGATTCACTTCGCATTGGAATGGCACTCAGGCTTGGGTGCAAAATTTATGAACAACATTCATGCGTGTGTGGAGTTACTGTCGACCCGTTAGGCTACCACGGTCTGAGCTGTGCCAAAAACGCGGGCCGGTACGCTCGACATCACGCTTTAAATGATATCCTCAAAAGAGGTCTGGTGTCAATTGATTTTCCGAGTATCCTAGAACCACCAGGCCTATGCCGTGATGATGGAAAGCGCCCCGACGGCATGACGATTGTCCCATGGAAGAACGGAAGGGCGCTAGTCTGGGACGCAACATGCGTCGATACCATCTGTGCCAGCAACCTCGCCCTATCGGCCATGAAGCCGGGTTCGGCTGCGGAGGCTGCAGCCAAAAGAAAACACAAAAAATATGAAAACATCAGCCTAAATTATTGGTTTGTGGCTTTCGCGGTCGAAACCTTCGGCTCCTGGTCTGAGGAGGCGATAGCTTTTGTCCACGAGATAGGGTCGAGGATGTCTGCTGCCATAGGTCACCCCTCTTGCCTCACCTTCTTTCGCCAAAGAATAAGCCTGGCAATTCAGAGGGGTAACGCGGCTGGCATCCTCGGCACAATCCCGGGGACAAAAGCACTAAATGAAATTTATTTTTTAAGTTAGTTTATTTCCTAAGTTAGTTTATATAATTTTTAGATTAGTTAATTATTTTATAATTATATAAATTGAATAATAAAATTATACCCCACATGATATCTTAATTTAAACTTCTTTTTTATTGGTACCAAAGTGATCCCCCATGTTACTTAAACTAAAATACAATTTTGCCCAATTAATTATTGACCAGCGACATTATTATGTCGCATCCACTGAATTGAGAACTCTCAATTCAGAGTGCGCATCCCAATATCTATCATTTTCATTATGCTAAATTTCAAGTTTCTGTGTTACCTACTTCGATTTCGAGAAAAACCTCTGTGACGGACGGCCGGACACTGGTGGAGTGATCCTAGAAGGATTCCGTTTTTTTTCCTTTTAAGGTACGGAACCCTAAAAAAAAACAAATACCCGATTTCGTAATAAAATCTTAATAATAAATAACTCTACTTTTCGCTTCGTGCAGTCGGGTAAAAAATATCTAAACGTATCAATCATCTTCACTTCACATCGAGGCACACAGAAATGCATTTTGAAATGTCTTGAAAATGTTCAGGACCTTGTTGCGCAATTTCACGATACGTAAGTACATAGGTACGTAAATACGTACGTTACATACGTTTGTAATGTATCTGATAATATTTTATTGACTAATTTTTTTCATTTATTTATTCATTTGCCTTGTTCATTTGTTTCGATTCGCTGGTTTCGATAGACTATTTTACTTTCGTCCATCATCAATTCAAACGAATGTCCTATTCGTTTGGTTGCCACTTAAAAAAAAAGAAGAAGAAGATCTGGCAGCATAGACGTTGTTCAGTTAAATTTAAACGACATCGGACGACGGATTGCCTAACGCCTAACTAGGCAACCCACCCCTCTAGAACACCTCAACAAAACCTCTACCTATGGAATATTAAAGAAGACAAGAAACTCACTGGTCGGCAGTTCGTTTCACAAGGTTCGCTGGCGACAGGCAACAGAAGAACGATTTGGGGAAGGATTTAGTTCTAGGAATTCTACTGTCGGTTATCGCTGCTACAAAGGGATGTTTCAATGACGATGAGCCCAAAAGTCATCCCTTTGCGCATGTATAGGTACACATTTCATTGCACAACTCGGAAAAGTTGCCTCCTAAAATAATTTATTGAAAATGTTTTTCATGTTTGCATACTTGCATCGTTTTAAATTGTTGGCAAACGTAGCGATTTCTCTACCTTTGTAATATATTAGTAGAACTCTTCTGTGGTATAAAGTCTACACCTATCTAGATAAACTTACAAAATTACATTATCTAAATAAAAAAATTCATTAGACCCATTTCCGAGAAACGAATTATATATGTACCATATTTAAAAATCTGTTACTTTAGTGGTGAATCCACAGAGCAAGAAATGCGAAGCGCGCTCTACGTACGGCCGCCGATCGCTGTTCTGTTGGTGAATCGTACTTTAACCCTTATGCTCATATAATTATGGGCATGCATATAATTATGGGCATGTTTATCTCAGATTTCCGTTAGTGTTCAACAAAGTTCGTTTTCTGCTCAATATGCCCGGGTATATTCAAAATTTATTACAATTACACTCGTCATTACATACATTTACAATCTAACCGATCGATCCTTAGGTAGGTAGATACCTCGTAGATACCTCGTAGATACCTAAACTTATACACACAAAGTTTGCTTGCTTTAAAAAAAGCCGCCAAGTCACTCGGGCACCGAGGGTTCCGTACTCTCGGTATGTACAAAAATAACTGTATTTTGGAAAATCACGAAACGCCTAAATAAAAACTACACCAATGGTTTGACTGTCAGGCATTTGTGAAGTTGAAATATACAACAATATTTTATTATATGACACCTAACTAGTAATTAGAAAACAATTTTCGGATTTTTCCTTTACTTGTGCTGTGAGACCTTGCTTCTTACCATGATTTTGATTTGCCAGCAAAATATATATTGCATAAATGGCCGTATCTTGTGTGTGCGTTGACTTAGAAGCTTAAATTTTACACCTCCGTGGAAAAGTAGATCTTAGTATTTGTTATTAATTTCAACTTGATACCTACCCGTTACTGAGAAAAAGGGTCTTGACAGACAGACAGATGAACAAAGTGATCCTATTAGGGTTCCGTTTTTTCCTCCTTTGAGGTACGGAACCCTAAAAATGTAGAGCTGTGTGTAGCGATAGGTATTTATCGATAGGTATTTATGGTTGGCCATGGCATGGTGGATGGCGCATGGAGTTAGGCGTTAGTTTGTAAGCCGCGTCCTCCGCCTACACAAAATGCATCGATCGTAGTCATGTGTGCCTTATATTATAGTTATGGTTGCACATGTATAGTGTGTAGGTGGATATAACGACTGGCTCCGACCGAGACGCCATTTCCATTGGTCCCCGGGGCGCACTCGCGCTAATCGCCGGGGACTCCGCCCGCGGCCCGCGCGCCGCGCCCCCGCCGCCCCGTGCCCGCCGACACGCCATCATTCGACTTGTGCAGTGTGCAGCCAGAAAATACCTGACTCCATCGGAATATATACCTAGAAATGGTATCACTTGCTGAGAAGATGAGAGAAAGAAAGTACACAAAGGCACGTTAGTACTATTAATGTATTCTGTGACAAAGGAGAAATTAGTATTTTTATAATAATTTTTAAATAATAAATTAAAAAAAAATACATATTTTACATTATAGGTATTTCGACTTTTATTAGTCGTCGTCAGATAATAAAATTTTAAAATACTTAATGCAAAATATGTGTCTTTTTAATTTATTATGTACAAATTATTATAAAAATACTAAAACCAAATATTGGTCAAAATAAAAGGAGGAATTAAAGAGCCCCTTGTACATTGCATGCAAAAGGATACTTTTTAACTTTTTCACCTAAGTAGGTACTACACCTGTGATGTCAGCTCACAATGCCTTGGTGAAGTAGGTGCCATTTCAGCCCTTCGGTCGTGCCAGCTATACACCATAGCCGCTTCGACCGACCTTTTAGTCAGTGCGATGGTACCAATCCGGGCAGATATAAACTCTATAGAGCGATATAAACTCTATCACCTAGTATGATTGATAGGTAAGGTAAGAAGGAAAGGTACCTACAGTTTACGTTAAATCGAACGTGAAGCCTGAAATGTCGAACACGAGAATTCAATGTGTGCTTATGACCACGAACGCGTCGATCGATCGCACACATGAGCTACCGACTTAGATTAAAGGCTACCGAGGCTTGTCCTAAATCTACAAATGCACACAATTAAATCAGATGTACATCCAGGCACGTTGATAAATACGTGAACACAGTGGAACACGTTGGTTCACAAGTGTGGAGCGTGACGTACCTATTTATTTAATTAATTACGTCTTTATGCACACCATTTGACATAATTTTCACCTTCTCGACGAGTCTTCCATCCTTTCGAATTATTTCTCCTGTACACTCTCTACCTGGGCTAACTGTATGTTGGTTTCCACGTAACGTATAATAATGTATACACATACATACATATAGCCAAGCCACGTCTCATTTAATTGCGTATAATTATTTCCTCTTTTATTTTGCTTTTGAGCCCAGCAGCCAGCCAGACCATTGGCTTAACTATAGGTATGGCTGAACCAGACACGAAGCGGAAATATAATTGTTACGAAGCGATGTTACGAAGCGTTTGTACGCCATAGATATTAAAATATTAAGAAAATTACCTAAAACACACAAGGAAAATCAATCATTGATCAATATTGCGTGTTTATGTTTTTATGGAAACCGATGCCAGACCATGTGGTTGGCTGCATCACCTAGTACATCCGTGATGTCAGCCCATAACACCTTCGTGAACTAGGTGCCATGTCAGTGCTTTCCTTCGGTCGTGCCGAACTGAACTGGACGGAAAACGCACGAACTATATAACATAGCCGTTTCAACCGACCTATCATTTAATGCGGTGGTATCAACCCGGGCGGGTTAAACTCTACCACCTGGTCAGGTAAGAAGGTAAGGGCCCTACAGTTTTGCGTGGAATCCGAACCACGGTCAGCCTCCAACGGCCGATTACCCATCCAAGTACCTACTGACCGTGCACAGGTGTGCTTATGATCGCGACCGACAGTCGACCGATCGCACCACTGAGCTACCGAGATATCCATAAAAAAACCGAGGCTGTGTTGCTTCCGCCTGTGTATTCTCTATAAGCGATTATTACGAAAAATGGCGGTAACCGCAGCTCTGTCTCACAGACGCTTTGAGAAACTAGAATAGCCTCGTCCGGTCCAAGAACATTAGAAGATTCTCCGCTCATTGGTGGTAAAGAACAGAACGTATAAAATTCAGCTTGCAATACAGGATGTCCCAAAACTCAACGTTAGGCGGGAACCAGGGAGTAGGCCAGTTTATGATAAGCCAGGGAAAAATAAGAAAAAAATCTGAGTCATTTGTTTTGGGACATGTTGTATATGATCGATCAAAAAGACAATAAAATATGAAATTCTGTAAAAATCTTAAATATAACACGAGAACTACTCAATCTATTCACATGGAGTTACATCTAGTTTGTTATTTAGAATTAATCAGTAACTTTTTGCGTGGATTTTTTTTCGCGAATAGAATTAAAAATTGTCTTTTATTAGTGAGGTATAAATAAAACCACGATAATAATTGTTATCACATTTTCGATTAAAATTATTAGCATCACAAATGAATACCGATGCCTTGCAGCGTTTCTACGACTCTTAATACGAGTTTCTTACCCACGCAATTATAAATTAAAAAGTGTGATTTTTCGCATCTCGCCTGCCCCGCCGCGCCCCGCCCCGCCCCGCGCCGCGATTGTCGATACGTCTTGGCCATCGAGTCGAACTTGTTGGAAGTTAAAATTGAACTGCTATAAATATACAAAAACTTGAAGGATTTACAACCCATCCGAGCTTCATTAGCGGAAACCAAACCAATGTTGTGGCGCTATTTCGCATTGAAAAATTTAATTTAATTTTATGAGTAGGTAGGTAGGTAATTCGGCGCCGACGACGTACAAATGAAGATAGGATTAGAAAACAAATTCGTTAGATAAAAGAATACAAAAATATGAAACTGTCATTACGAAGGCCCTCTAAAATTATTCTGCATAGCTGTAGCTCCGTTTCCAATTGATCTCACTCACTAAGTCGTTTGTAAGCAATGATTTATACATATATGTACATACCTACATATTACTAGTTGTAAACACTAGGAATGCTCTACGATGGGACAATAAAATTTCCATTTGACCACAAAATTGGAAATCTTTCATAATTACCATGGCCGTCCAACGAGATAACGCAGCCTCCGTCCTTGGCACCATGCCCCCTTCTTCGTGCTCAGGGCTAGATGAGGATTTATTATATTCTTAGTAAGTTTGTTTTGTTTTATTTAGGTTTGTTTGTTATATTGTCTTAGGCACAATTGCGCCAACACGAATTTAGAGTTAAGTAGCGAGTTATGGATTTAAACGCGGTTCCCACAGTCAACGGGTACTAGCTTAACGAGTTAAACTGGTTTATATCGTTAAATTCGTGTTGGTGCAAGTGGGCCGTCAGTTTTATCTTATAAGTAAAGTTCAGTTTAGTATTAATTTAATTTTTTAATTGTAGTAAATAACACATTTGGTCAATGTAGAAACAAAACAAATGTACAAATCTACGAGCCCATTAACATAATATTATTGCATATTTAATATTAATATTTTTTGATAGATATAGATAAATCTAGATAAATCATGTGTTTAAAAACATCATTCACATTTTCCTCTTTAAATATTGGCCTGAGAACTGGATATAGCCGTATATAGCCGTATACTTCATCCTCATCTCTACCTTCTCTCCTCTGTCTCTACATAATATAAACTCCAACGTCTGCCGTCTGTGCGTCTGTGTGTCTGTGTGTCTGTGTATGTATGTTCGCTTATATATCTAGAACGGCTCAATCTATTA
Source organism: Nematopogon swammerdamellus (assembly GCA_946902875.1). Taxonomy (NCBI): domain Eukaryota; kingdom Metazoa; phylum Arthropoda; class Insecta; order Lepidoptera; family Adelidae; genus Nematopogon; species Nematopogon swammerdamellus. Next base: position 8,171,769 of record OX336337.1, read on the forward strand.
TTTGTGTTTTTTACCTGTGTATTTGGACACATCTCTACAAGGTTATAGCAATAGATACCTACATGGGCTTAGGAAAAACAACACGCGCTTACGGAAGGTGCCTCTTCAGATCAGTCGCTGTTTGCGTAAGCAGCAAGTAATCAGAGCTTCTGGCAAAATTCTTGACCATGGACAGAACAAGTATTGGCATAATGTGCACGAGCCCAGACATATAGAGGGGTCACTAGCGGAGAGGAAAAATAAGGCCTCAATCTCAAAGGAATTCCTGAACTCGGCTTTCGGCCTCGTCTTTTTCTCCTTGCGATCTATTCATCAGCGGACATCAGACAAGTCTGTGAGGCAAAAAATTATTGGTGTGGAAGTTATTTTGATTTCAAAATATGTTTTGGGATTTTTAATAAGGTAATAATGCAATGTAAATAATTAATTAAAGTAAAGTCAAAATAATAAATGAATAATAAATGATGATATAAATAAAATAAATATTGTGATATTCTGTTAGATCTGGAATATTCATAAGGTTCATACAGACATTCATATATTTTATAGGAAATATTTTTCAAATCCCGAAATTCCCAGGAATTTTTCGTCACTTCACGACCGAAGGCTGATTTCACTGACATGGCACCTATTTCACCCGGTGTTATGGGCTGACAATACGGATGTTGTAGGTGAAGTAGCCAAGAGTGTAAGTTTCCATAAAAAAAAAATGTCTCCTCGACAACATTAGGTAAGTATATAATACTCTACCTCTACTTATTCTGATCCTGATGAAATACAATTTTGTATTTCATATCAATCATGTACAACAATTTGGCTTCTGGTAACTATAATTAATAAGACGCTTGATAGTTAACTATCTTATTCGAATACCTATTTCGCGAAAAGTGGCAGTCAGTGTTGTGCTGCAATTTGCGAGAGTCCTTGCAGTAAAACACCGATTACTCTGCTCACCCCGTTTGTCGGGATACAGAGTGTGGTACATAATAATGCACATAAGTCTAATGCTGTTATTTACAGTTACAGCTACAGTGTTCTCTTTAAAAGGTGAGGCACGATGAAGTCGTGCTATATACATAATACCAAAGACTTGCATAATACGGTGTATTTTATGCACTTGATTAAAATTGACGTCTTTATGTGCTGTCAGTAGTGGCACAGATTACTTAATAGTGGTAGTGGTAAGAACGAGCATTCACAAGGTAGAATCTCTGAAAATGTTTAAAATACCCAATGAAAAATTTAAATGAATATATTATGAGCAGATTTTTCTTACATTACATACGGTATGTATGTAATGTAAGAAAAATGTGTTCTCCATAATGCTCAATTAAAGTATAGTTCATTTTACTATGATTAAAGGGATGAAACTGTACTGAGTTGTGTAAGATACTAAGGAATTGATAAAGTTAAAACGACTGGAGCTTCTGGGGAATTCCTTTAGAAATAATTCGAAGATATTCTACAGTATTTCAATTTTCTTTATGGAAACTGACACGGTTGTCTACATCACCTACAACATCCGTGATGTCAGGCCATAACACCGGGTGAACTAGGTGCCATGTCAGTGGTTCCCTTTATTTCATGTCGGCTACACAGAACATTACATTACATTACATTGAATAGTCTAGTATTATTATTAGAATAGAATAGTATACTTCAAGACACTATTAAACATATATAAAGAGTCCGAATTAATACTAGTTTTTGCCTGCGGTTTCGCTCACGGTAGACTCGGTTTAATAGTTCTAAATTTTTTTATATAGAAAGCAATCCATATCTATATCTCTTACCGCTGAGTGAGGCAGTCGGTGGTTGAGGAAGTATTCTGAGTTTTTATTTTAACGCGATATTATAGGTATTATACCTAGCCCATGTCCATCATGAAGGTTCATTCTAATTATGGTGAAAGAATTTCGGGTTAAAGATAGAAAATCGGATGAGTAGTTTCGAAGACTACCTCCTACATCCAAACTTACAAACATTACCTCTTCATAATAGGTATTAATTAGTGTAGGTAGATAAAATTTACTTTGTCTCAGTACGGATGGAACACTCACTGTGCGAGTCGCGGCGACTTGCCTTGATGAGATACAAGTTGCAACAACCTACCTACGTTACATAACAAATCTTCTTGGTGTCCTTAAACTTTGGTTTTCAACCGACTTCAAAAGGAGGAGGTTCTCAATTCGACTGTTCGTTTTTTTTTTGTATGTTTGTTACTTTTTTGTTTGAAACCCACTGAGATGGTCCCATTTTAATTTGGTCAAGATCGGATTTGCAAGCGAGGCGGAATCGCGAGACCGAAGGCCGAGCGATTCCGCCGAGTACACTAATAGGAAAAAATTACTAAAAAAACTGTGAAATAAAAAAACCATTTATTAAAAATATAAAAACCGACTTCAAAAATGTATGAAATAAAAAAATCGAACCCTTGAGTTGAAGTCGGTTTTTATATTTTTAATAAATAGTTTTTTATAAGGTATTTTCGGACGAAACGTGTGGACTTTACTATTGTTGGAGGTTGTGTGGACTTTATTATTACTGTGGATTTATCCGATAGAATTTATATGCAGACTGCAGTGCGAGTGGCTTCCTCAGAGAAAATCGCAAATACTTTTATATATTACTAGCTTTTGCCCGCGGCTTCGCTCGCGTGAAATTCGTATTTCAAAGAAAGCAAGTAAGTAACTAAGGGATCTGCGTTAAGTAAGGTAAACGATAAACCTTCTCAACTAAAGTAAGTAACTAACGGCGAGGCTTCAGGCTGAGCTGCATTCTGGAAGACAATAAACCTTCTCGAAAAAAGTAAGTAACTAAGGGCGAGGCCGAAGGCCGAGCTGCGTTCAGGAACACGATAAACCCACTCAAAGAAAGTAAGTAATTGAGGGCGAGGTCGAAGGCCGAGCTGCGTACAGCAAGACGATAACCTTTTCGAAGAAGTAAGTAACAGAGGGCGAGGCCGAAGGCCGAGCTGCGTTCAGGAAGACCATAAACCTTCTCGAAGAAAGTAAGTAACTAAGGGCGAGGCGGAAGGCCGAGCTGCGTTCAGGAAGACTATAAACCTTCTCGAGGAAATTAAGTAATTGAGGGCGAGGCCGAAGGCCGAGCTGCGTTCAGGAAAACGATAAACCTACTCAAAGAAAGTAAGTAATTGAGGGCGAGGCCGAAGGCCGAGCTGCGTACAGCGAGACTATAAACCTTCTTAAAGAAAGTAAGTCACTGAGGGCGAGGCCGAAGGCCGAGCTGCGTTCAGAAAGACGATAACCTTTTCGAAGAAGTAAGTAGCAGAGGGCGAGGCCAAAGGCCGAGCTGCGTTCAGGAAGATTATAAACCTTCTCGATTAAATTAAGTAATCGTGGCCAAGGCCGAAGGCCGAGCTGCGTTCAGGAAGACTATAAACCTTCTTGATGAAAGTAAGTACCTAACTGAGGGCGAGGCCGAAGGCCGAGCTGCGTTCAGGAAGACGATAACCTTTTCGAAGAAAGTAAGCAACAGAGGGCGAGGCCGAAGGCCGAGCTGCGTTCAGGAAGACCATAAACCTTCTCGAAGAAAGTAAGTAACTAAGAGCGAGGCCGAAGGCCGAGCTGCGTTCAGGAAGATCATAAACCTTCTCGAAGAAATTAATTAATTGAGGGCGAGGCCGAAGGCCGAGCTTCGTTCAGGAAGACTATAAACCGTCTTGAAGAAAGTAAGTAACTATCGCTCATAGTTACTTACTGTCATCAAGAAGGTTTAGTGTCTTCCAGAATACAGCTTGGCCTTCGGCCACGCCCTTAGTTACTTACTTTCTTCGAGAAGGATTATAGTCTTCCTGAACGCAGCTTGACCTTAGGCCTCGCCCTCAGTTACTACTTTCTTCGAGAACTTGTTCGAGAAGGTTGAAGGTCTTCCTGAACGCAGCTCGGCCTTCGGCCTCGCCCTTTGTTGCTTATTTTCTTCGAATAGGTTTAACCTCTTCCTGAACGCAGCTCGGCCTTCGGTCTCACCTTTAGTATGTTACTTACTTTCTTTGAGAATGTTTATTCTTTTTATCTGAATCCAGTTCGCCCTCCGGTCCCGGCCTAAGTTACTTAGTTTCTTCTTTTGAAATACGAATTTCACGCGAGCGAATCCGCGGGAAAAAGCTATCGATATTAGAATAAGAAAATTCAATTAAAATAAATCAAATACTTTAGATACCTACCTAACTAAGTAAAATACTCCACATATTAGCATAACCGGAACTGAATTTTATTTAGCCTATCCTGTGTCTCGTATAGCTAAATGTGCGTGTAGTAATTTTAATCGAATTTAGATGGATTAATTTTATGGAGGAAATTCATACAAACATATTCGCCTCGCCCCGCTGCCCCCCGCTGAGAGAAGCGCAGCGCTTCTCTCAAGACATTCTCATCGTCGTAACTTTTTAAACTATTTGTCCAAATTACTTAGTGTAACAGCCAAAGTGTATCTACTTTAAATACCAGAAGCGATAAAAGTATGTATTTTGATAAGAATTAATTCAAAACTATAAAATGTGCATTGTAAATACAGTATCCAATTTAAGTGTATTTTTGGTTCACTATTTTGGCTATAGTGGCTTCCACATAAAAGGTAGATATATGCTGTCGCGGACTTTTTTTTAGAACTATTTTAGAGAAACAACCTCACTATACACTATCTTCGTGTAACTCTAAAGGTTTATGCAGCGCACGCCGAGATAGCTCTCAGAAGGCAGGATTTTTTCCGACTTACTTGACATTTATCGATATTTGGGCAAATTTACACAATGTCTTTATAACTTATAGCCTTTTTGATGTATAAGCTATAGTACTGTAAAGGCTCATCAAAATCTGTTCAGTAGTTTTTGCGTGAAAGAGGAATATAGTGCGGCTGTTCGGTTCGCTGTTGAGTTTATAGGCCGCGCCTCCCCCGCGCCACCGCACCGTGCCGCCAAGCCGCCAACTGCCGCCGCTCGCTCGGTAAATACCTATGTATAGTACTAAGGCGCGCGGATTGAACATATCGGTTTGTATGGGAGCCACATCTTAGCGTAACCGGAACTGAATTTTATGTAGCCTATCCTGTGTCCCATATAGTTAAATGTGATTGTACAAAGTTTCATCGAATTCGGATGATCGGTTTAAGAGTTATGGCGGAACATACATACATACATACATACATACAGAAAAGATTTCTAAAAATCGTCAATTTAGCTTTAGTATCATACATAGAGGCTACAAACTCAATATTTCCTAAAACAAAGTAACTTACTCCATGACCACCCCTTACAGATTTATTATTAGTATTGATTATAATAACCAATGCGCAGCGCTGCTGCCGTGGTAACTTATGGTAGGTCAAAACCAATAAATCTAACCGCCGTAATAATAAATCATTGTTAGTAAAAGCCCAAACACATTTTTGAAAATATTTTACATTCATTTGAAAACCAGTTACTCGGTTTTGTGTTTCTCTTATCTCCATTAAAGTTATCTACGTACATGACACTCGCGCCACTACGGCGATGTGTCATTGAAGGAAAGGGATTAAAAAATAATTTGCGCGCTTTCATGTTCGCCGATAATCCGGTCGTATCACATACGCGATATCACCTCGCCTCGCTTCGTCCCGTGTCAATTTAACACTTTAAAGCTATCTGATTAACGCGATAAGCCGCATTACGTCGGTATTCTTGTACAATTGACGATCTGATATGAATGGATTTTCAATGGGGATAATCTCTGCTGAAAGTTAAATGTTTTTGCCTTTATCTCTTACTTGCGCATACGATAGCAAGCTGGCAACAATGCCAGAGGGGATGATTTTGATAACGTTTGTGGAAGGAGCGCGTTGAATGGAGACCTCAAACTTGTTGAAATGCCTGTAGGTACCTCCAGCAGCGACTACAGCGAGATGTCACGAATGCTGTTCGGTGAGGGCGGTGCAACGATATCGGTATAAATCACTAATCGGTAATCTGAAGAGGAGTGGGTGCATCCAGGGATGGCTGGCCCTGGTGTGGTGCTGTTTGTGGAGACTGGCCTGCTCCAATTGGCAGCATATTATCTGAATGGTATACCCATGTACATATGTGCTACTTACCTGACTGCATAATTAGTTAACTCTTGACTAGGTACCATTAGTACCTCAATTTCATTTATTAACCCATTGACAACTTGATACTTCAAGTATCTTAAATATTCATATATTTAAAATTTTTTTTTTGGACAATAAAATTATACTACATTTTAGTTTAATATACTAACATAATTATGTTGATACAAATTACGTATCAAAGTTTGACAAAGGCTCTTTACACCTGATTCACTTAATTAATAAGTCTTCGTAGTCAGAACTCTCAGCAAAATTGTTAATCTTGCTCTCAAGCTGTGTTTTAGATAGACTATAATATGGGCGGTGTTATTATGTGGCTAGTCACTAAATACTTGTAAAAATATGTTTAAAAAAATACCCTGCGAAGTTACCCTTCGTGGGTGTAATTGAACCGGATAGAACAAATTGTGACAAGTTCGAGCGCAGTCTAACTGCCATATGAATGATCAATAAACAATACAATACAATACAAACTAGCTAAGCTGATCGTGCTGACCACAAAACGTCACGGGAAAAAAGTTTTAAAAAACATAAAACCGACTTCCTAAAAAAAGTAAAACTAAAAAACTATTTAAAATAAAAATATAAAAACCGCCTTCAAAAATATATGAAATAAAAACCTAAAAAAAAAAACGAACCCTAGAGTTGAAGGCGGTGCTAAAAAGGCTACACAAATCACAAAGGATATTATCATCCACTAATGTTTTCTTTCATGCATCATTTTTGCTTGCTTTACAAATCACAAAGGATATTATCATCCACTCATGTTTTCTTTCATGCATCATTTTTGCTTGCTTTAGCACCGCCTTCAACTCTAGGGTTCGTTTTTTTTTTTTTAGGTTTTTATTTCATATATTTTTGAAGGCGGTTTTTATATTTTTATTTTAAATAGTTTTTTAGTTTTTTTTTTTTAGGAAGTCGGTTTTATGTTTTTTAAAACTTTTTTTTTATTTCACAGTTTTTTTTAGTAATTTTTTGCTATTAATGTACTCGGCGGAATCGCTCGGCCTTCGGCCTCGCGATTCCGCCTCGCTTTCCAATCCGATCTTGACCCAATTAAAATAGGACCACGTCAGCTTCGATAGCTCAGTGGTGCAGACAGTCAACTGTCGCTATTGAATTTTAAGCAACGCTGGGTGCGGTCAGTACTTAGATGGGTGACCGCTGGCCGTTGGAGGCTGACCAAGGTTCGGATTCCTCGTAAAACTGTAAGTCCCTTCCCTCGTAATCTTACTTGGTGGTAGGGTTTAACCTTCCCGGGTTGGTACCACCGCACTGAATTAAACGTCGGTCGAAACGGCTATGTAAATAGTTTGTGTTTTCCGACCAGTTCAGTGTAGTCAGCACGATCAAAGGGGGAAGCACTGACATGGCACTGGTGTTATGGGCTGACATCACGGACGTTGTAGGTGATGTTGCAGAACTTAGTAGAATGGACAGACATAAACGTGTTACGGAAGCCTACTTTTATTATAAAATAACCGTCGGAGGACCTTGGTTGAAAATTGTAAAATTTAGTAGAACGGATAGACATGCATATGTTACGGAACCCTACATTAATTTTGCAGAACTTAGTAGAATGGACAGACATAAACGTGTTACGGAACCCTACTTAACAGTTGCACTCCGGGAGTGCCGGCAGATCCCGTGCCACTCTAACTTAACCCAACGCAATGACTTAAGGTTTCATTTTAAAAATGACGCTGACGCGATGTCGCGAGTTATACATTTTTACCCACCTAAAAAAGTGCCAAGAGCCGCTAAAGAAGTTTTCACTTCAAAAACCTCAGGGTTATCCCCTTTCAAATAAAAAAAAAAAAGAATTTTCAAAATCGGCCCACAATTGACGGAGTAATCGCGTAACAAACATCCAAAAAAAGAAAACATACCGTCGAATTGAGAATCTTTTAGGTCTAAAGTAAATTTCTCGTGAAGACAAATGCAACGAGCCCAAACACGATGGGTTTATCATGTGTAGTTTAGGAGTTCCTATGGCCACCTTCTGTCTCCATCATCAAACCAGCTCGATGGTACTCGGTACAGTAGGTACTGGCCAGGTACCATAATAAATTAAGCGCCGGTCGGAAAAGATAAAAAAATTTCAAATTTAGAATATTCATGAAACAAGGGTCCGAATATGTATCACTAGTATATCGATTCATGTATTTCAACAGGACAGAGAAAATTTCAAAATATTAGGTATTTAATACTTTTTAGTTTTTTTTTTTTTTGTTTTTTGGAAATCGGTTTAATATTTTTTAAAACAGTTTTTATTTCATTCTTTTTAGTAATATTACATAAAAAAGAATAATCGAAATCGAATAATCGAAATCGATTGAAGTGGTACAGAATTATTCGCCATATGTGTCAGACTGCAAATTGCTGAATAAGTCCACATCACAAATGTTTTGCTGAAGGTAACCACACACCATACTAATTTATCAAACTGAAAATTGCCGAAAACGACCACATCACAAGTTTTGCTGAAGGTAACCACACACCATAGTATTATGCTGATTTTTCGAAAACCACTGAACCAATTTCGATAAAATTGAAATGGGACCACCTCGGAAGTATGACCTAACTAACAAAAAAAGAATTTTCTAAATCGGCCCTCAATTGACGGAGAAATCGTGTTACAAACATACAAAAAAAAAAAAATAAAATAAAAAAAAAAAATAAAAAAAAAAAACATACAGACGAATTGAGAACCTCCTCCTTTTTTGGAAGTCGGTTAATAAAACGGCCAGGAGCTACTTATGTTTTTTTTTATGTAATCCCATATGGGTGGCTGAGATGGTGGGGCCAAAGCACATGCTCCGACCTGTAAATATCACCTCCGAGAAGGTAGGTGCCATACCGGAGACTTCCTTTTTGGATTGCTGACTAAACTGGACTACAGGAGAAGAAAACCGAGGCTGCCATGCGGCCACTTACATCCAGCACGGTGGTACCCAAGCCAGTCGGCTATAATTTGAGCCTACCACCTAGTAAGGGGCAAGGGAAGGAACCTACAGTTTAACAGTTTTACACCGATTCCGAACGGTGAAGCAGCAGGTGTGTAGGTATGCACAATGCTTATAAATGGGCCAAGAATATAGTTCGCGTGAGTATGAATGCCTAACTCATTGAAAACCTACTCCTACCTAGAAAGGACGACCGTTTTGACCTTATTCCACTTCACAAATGTTATTTCGCTCTGTTCTATACCTCTAATTCCCTTTTCTGATTTGCTCGCCAAATTCTACCAACCATGAGTCCACAATGTCACATGTTGATCCGTGTTGATTCACAACGTTGGTATTTCAAAAAGTAAGTCTGTCAACACCGCTCCGTCTTCCACGAAGCTGCCGACCCTTGTGAATAAACTCGTCGATCGTAATGTCACAAAATAAGGCAATGTGCTAACTCGAAACTAGTTTAACTGTATTTTACTCGCGAGGTGTTTAATTTACCTGAACAATAAGAGAACTCTGTCAAGTGCAAACAGACGCGCGCTCTGGTTCTCGTCGTGTGTCTTAATGTCCACAAATAAGCTTCAGAATGTATGAAGATTCCTGCACGTTATGGTCGGAGATTAAGTTTTCTTTTGTTTTGAAGACTTTTTTGCGCAACGTGTAAATATTAAAGTATATTAAAAGTATATTATCTAATATTATGTTGTCATATATTTGTGTAAATTTTAATGATCGCGTTTACGTATTCCCTTTGATGACGATGAGGTGTCAAAATGCAATGTTAGTAATTTTTTTTTAAGTAAACCAACATGGGTAACCAACCATGCCGAGAGACCAATGGTGCAGTCGACAGAGCCAAAATCATGTCTCCTCGCGAAACCACGCTCAGTGAGTGGTTCAGGCGCCATGATAGCAGATTTTCAGACTGTTACTAGGCTGTCTAGCATGTTAATACGACGACGACGTCTGAAAACACCCACACATTAAAGATTCGAAAATTGTATTTATGTAGAACGCAGCTCGGTTCTGTTGGTTTGACGGCACAGAAAAAACCATAAATAAAAATGTACAATGATTTTGTTTTCAGCATCATCAAAGTAAATCTTTGTGACAATAGGGTAATAGTCCTTCACAACGTGAGAATTTTGGTAATCTGTATTTTTTATGGAACCAGACACGTTTGGCTACATCACCATTCACCGCGATGTCAGCCCATAACACCTCGGTGAACTAGGTGGCATGTCTCTTGTTCTTCGTCCACATTTCTACTTCTATTAGGAGACCGTTCATTACGGAACCCTCAGCTTGAGCAAACAGCGAAGGTCTGTCCAGTGCAGTCTGCCCGCTGCCCGCGACCATAGTTGGTGGTGTTTGTCCAACAACACCTCCTAAACGACTTGTGTACCGAGGGGCCGAGAGCTAACACGCCAGAGCGGTAAAGAAGCGTCACGACGTGACTTTTTCAAGACCATTGAATCTGCACCTCCTAAACTCAAAATGGTAGTTAAAGGTAAGTAGAGCTGTAGGGAGATCGTACTTACTTTAGTAAATACTTACTGACTTATTTGATATAGTATTGATAGATATTTGCTATGGCCTATGACCAAGCAAAATGATAGGCAATATGGTGATTACTAAACTTTATTATTAAAAGTTTACTAACTAAGCTAGGTAATCGGTTTAGTTGTTTCTAACTAGAGTTTATTAATTATCATCAAAAAAAAATGTCTCAAATGATTATATTCTACGTGAGTATAGATTTATAGTGCCTAAACCTACCTATCTATTTACTCCAATACAATATTAGTTCTTTCATTGTGCGCAGCTGGGCGCTTAGTGCATTAATTGCTGTCAAAATATAAATTCCCCCTTGCCTCCTACCTTTGCAGAGACAGCTCCTTCTGTATTCTTCAATTTGTTTCCTTTGTCATCTTGTTTCTTGCATTCCTTCTTTCGATACCGAAATTATGGAAAATCCCACCTTTAGGTAACACTGTAACAAACCAACAAGAATGTTCTTGCAAACCAATATGAGCGTAGTCATTGCGTATTCATCATCACATCAATACTTATAATATCATTGTCAATACTAATAATAAATCTGTAAGGGATGGTCATGGATAAGTTAGGTACTTTGTTTTATGAGTACCTAGTTTGTAGACTCTATGTATGATACTAAAACTCTACTGACGGTTTTTAGAAATTGTTTCTGTATTGTATGGTATGTATGTTCCTCCATAACTCTTAAACCGATCAACCGAATTTAGCTATACAAGACACAGGATAGGCTAAGTAAATTCAGTTCCGGCTACGCTAAGATGTGGCTCTCATATAAACCGAATTGTTCCGCGCGCAGAAATAAAGGTACGATTTTCTTATTTTTAAATACGAAATTCACGCGAGCGAAGCCGCGGGCAAAAGCTAGTAGAATATATACACGAGATTATTTTATTTACGGGCTGTCGTTACGTCTTCCCTTTCAACATTTTATATCAGTTCAAATGGTCACAAAGTAACAACGAGAGTCATCATGGGCTTGATAGTGTAATTTCGGCTGGGCTTCGATTATTTAATCTGTGGATGAGGCTAACCTAGCCGGTTATATGCCGCGGGCGGGAGGAAGGGGGAGAGAGATAGGAGAGACGGAGCCTCGTCTTTTGTTCGCCGTGCCGCTGATTTACAAGGGTCCGCGTTGCGACAGCCTCGCGTTTGATTTACCACCTTCTTCCATTTGCTGGTCGCTTGATTTACCGGCGCGGCGCGCGAACCAATAAAAACTTCGGCTCGCGCTCCGCGCCGCCGCGCCGCGCCGGTGGTGGTGGCGTGCCTTATCTGATCGGTCGATACCTTTCCACTAATTTATGTACGATTGCATTAACGATTCTAATTCGGCTTAGTGGTTGGATGTGTTTTCATTTTTCAAAGCAGCATTCGTGGCGATGGCGGACGGTCGGTGGTACAAAGTGCTGGAATTTTGGTATGAAACATTGCATTGATCAAATTGTAGCCGACTGGGTTGTTACCACCTTATTGGATGTAAGATGGCCGCATAGCATACTCGGCTGCTTTATCCTCTAGTCCAGTCCAGTCCAGTCTGTCAGTCAGCGTGTAAGCGTCCACTGCTGGACATAGACCTCTACAATTTTCCTTCAGTCCTCCCGGCCTTCAGCGGTACGAAGCCACTGCTTTCCGCCGACGTACAGTTCAGTATAGCCAGCAATCCAAAGGGAAGAAAGACTCCAATATGGCACCTGCCTTCTCGATGGCGATATTGGCTGGTCGGAGCATGTGCTTTACCCTCTCTGACTCAGCCCATAGCGGATACATAATCAAATAGGATTGTATTGTAATAACAAATTACAATCCTGTATGAAGTAAGTAAATTTTTCCATTTGTTAGGCCCTTCCGTGGTTACCGTCCTGCAGAGGTTACCTAATTAGCTATATTAAACGCTAAGGTAAAGAGATAGCTCTATTCCCGTATTAATTAATATCAACCTAATACTAGACTTTATGAACCTTTGGTATGAACAGAGGTAACCGGAAAGTAATTTTTTTGGTTACGTTAATTAAAATGTGGAACACAAAAATATTAACTATATTTTTCAAATTCTTTCAATTGTACTAGTTAGAGTCAGTATCTAAGAATAAAATATTTTTTTTTTAAATACAAGATTTTATTTAAGTCTTATTTAGGTTTATTTGATAGGTAGTTTAAGTTTATTTAATAATTTTAATTTATTACTGTGAAATTTATATTAATAAACTATTTTCAAAGTTAAAAAAAAAAATAAAAAAAAAAAAAAAAGTTTAGGTTTTCGATTTGATTTTCAAATAGCTTGTACCTACATAGTTTATTTTTTTATATTTATAAAATTTCCTCATACAATAATACATTTAATCATACCTATGTATGTAGGTAGGTACCTTACATAGGTACTTTGTGCGTAGTCGAGGGCAGTGGCACAGAATACTCTAGTACTAGCGTAACAGTGGTTAGAACACTGTATTGAGAATTCAGTGGGTTAGAAGAAGGGCAAAACCTTTTACTAGTAAGTACCTAATCGTCATTTAAAAGGTTCATTCTGTAAATCGACTTTTGTTAATGCTCACAAATCGAGCAACCATTTTCTAAAGTACCAATCACAACTAAGAACAAAGTCTCACCTGGCTGCCCGCGCGTATGTAGGTAGGTAAATAAAGTAGTTAACTCTTTATTTAGCAAGTCTCATCTGTAATTTACCCGTCTCTACCTATCAGTGTATATATATTATTTAGTAAGTCTCATCTCCAATCTACCCGTCTCTACCTATCAGTGTATCTATATTATTTGGTAACTCTCATCTCCAATCTACCCGTCTCTACCTATCAGTGTATCTATATTATTTAGTAAGTCTCATAACTCTACCCGTCACTATACCTATCAGTCGGTCTATATTATTTAACAAGTCTCATCTCTACTCTACCCTTCTCTACCTATCAGTGTATCTATATTATTTAACAAGTCTCATCTCTACTCTACCCTTCTCTACCTATCAGTGTATCTATATTACTTAGTAAATCTCATCTCTACTCTACCCTTCTCTACCTATCAGTGTATCTATATTATTTAGTAAATGTCATCTCTACTCTATCCGTCTCTACCTATCAGTGTATCTATATCATTTAGTCATTCTCATCTCTACTCTACCCGTCTCTACCTATCAGTCTCTCTATATTATTTAACAAGTCTCATCTCTACTCTACCCTTCTCTACCTATCAGTGTATCTATATTATTTAGTAAATCTCATCTCTAGTCTACTCTTCTCTACCTATCAAGTGTATCTATATTATTTAGTAAATCTCATCTCTACTCTACCCGTCTCTACCTATCAGTCTATCTATATTATTTAGTCATTCTCATCTCTACTCTACCCGTCTCTATCTATATTATTGGGAAGTTCCTACTTCTTTCATTTAGTTTCCTTCACACGGTTGGCTACATCACCTGCAACATCCATGATATCAGCCCATAACACCTTCGTGTACTAGAGTACTAGGTGCCGTGTCAGTGCTTCCCTTTGATCGTGCCGGCTACACTGATCTGAACAGAAAACACGAACTATTTACATAGCCGCTTCGACCGACCTTTCATTCAGGGTGTTAGTATCAACCCGTGCGGGTTAAACGCTACCGCCTAATATAAGGGACGAAAGGAAGGGACCTAGTTTTACGTGGAATTCGAACCGCGGCCAGCGTCCAACGGTAGGACGATCACCCGTCCAAGTTCTATCACTGTTTGTTGATTTTCGAGGTAGGTGTCAGGTATAGCCACGTATCGCTAAGGAAGTACTTAACTCATTTTCGGCATTTTAAATTCTTGAAGTGAAGGCTAGAAAAATCACCACTCGAACAAAACTTATTAACAAAATTTTATATTTGGCGGCGTGCAGATTTTAAATTTGTAGATATGTAACAAAAAGTCATCTCATCAGGTTCTATGTAAGTATGTAATAATAATACTTGTTAGGATGTAAGTCCGTACGTAAGTACTTAATAATGATGTAGCTGTAAATTTTTTTTTTATGGAAACTGACACGGTTGGCTGCATCACCTACAACATCCGTGATGTCAGCCCATAACATGTCGGATGAACTTGGTGCCACGTCAGTGCTTCCCTTCGGTCGTGTCGGCTACACTGAACTGGATGGAAAACACAAACTATTTACTTAAAGTACTTAATCTGTGTGTGTCAAAATTGCTCGTGCTACACTTAGTTGCGTTGGCAATTTTTGGTGGAATCCAATTGCATACAGAATGTTACCATGAGGTACGGAAATGTTTGATCCCGGTGAAAGCTCCCATGCAGCATCCAGTCCAGACAGCGGCGACGACCGACGGCGCGGTGGCGGCGAGATGAGAGGCGGCGCGGCGCGTTTGATGCGCGCCTCCCAAATAGCGGCAATAAGTGTTAGTTTGCTCTTCCAGTTTACAGTTGGACCGGCGGGCGTAGAACCCACGCGTGTTGCTCCATTCATTCATTAGGGCTTCCTAGTCATCGCTATACAAACATGAGAGACCTGCAGGTGGCAGTAGAGTAGCTATGGGAAGGAAAGGAGAAGGGTTGCACATTCAGGGGGGCAACAGTATTCAGTCAGAGTAGTCGGATCACGACAAGGAGGGAAGGACGGCTATGTCTACGCGCTGAATTCACGAAGATTACTTTCCAATTTCTGTTTGACTATTTTCTCGGACCGGTTACCTGGACCATGTAGGTTAGGCACGAGACTGATTATTTATAGTTCTTGGTGTGAGCCGGGAGGACAGATCGAATCAGTAACAGAGTTTTGAAGTTAGCTGTCTCGTGGCCGACGAGCAGCCGATCTTTGTTCCGTGGTATTAGTCCTGCAATCAGGTCCGTCCGCATTGGGAATAAGTATATATATCGCCTATTTCGGGACCTACTGTGTTACACCGGCTCCGAACGGTGAAGCAGCAGGTGTAGTTATGCTGTAAATTTTTCAGTCACGAAAATCTCATTGGTACACGTTCGGCTGGATTGGAACCTCGGACCCTGATATCGAAAGTCCGACGCCAAGACGGCGCCGACCACGCACCGCTCATCTAGTCTGATTGATTTCTTTTTGAAAATATTTCATCAATATTACTGTGATAGATAGCTAATAAAACGAATTTTCCCATGTCCAGTGGAAGAGGAAGTCTATTTAGGATGTGTTAGAAATAGACGTCGAAACTGTTTGCCCCACATATATGTCGTTTGTCCCGTGTTCGGCTACGGAGGAATAAAGGACTCCTATGAGGGCCCCGAAAAAAATCGGAATACGCCTCTGACAGGAGAAATGCCCCAGTCAGAGATGCGATCTTTCTGTCTGGGTGGGCGTGTTTATGGCGTGTGCAAAGAATCGCATTGTTGATGCAGTGGAGTGCGGCCGGAAGTCGACTTCTCGGTTCTGATTGTCGGCTTTTGATGGAGATAGTTCCGATTGTCGGTCTTCCCGTAGAGATAAGGATGGCGCTTAGGAACTCTTCGAGGACATTAACTTCGGAAAGCCGCCGGAAAGAAAAATTGTTTAGACGTCAATAAGTAGGTTTTCTGTTTTAATGTAAAACCGAAAATCTACCTTTTGCCCATATATGTACTAAAGGTTTGTTCTTTAAATTTATCTAAAACGGACGTTATAATATACATACCGGCAGAGATTGCCTTAGTTAGACAATAAGTCCGCCTTTTGTTATAGAATTTATATTAAACAATAAAGCATATTAAATAAATAAAACAATGAATTTTTTTTAGCTTAGACCATTTTGCCTTTCCTGTTCCTAGTACTTAGTTACTATTATTTGATTGTATTTTAATTTAAATAAAAATGTCTGAACGCCGTATCGAGGTTAGTTGATGCCGCAAATGCGTAGGCAGGCGCACGTCCAAATATTGACCCAAACATTTACCTACGCTAACTCGAGAACAATTGCAACAATATCTTCGCGTCGCTTACCTTACACTCACAACAAAAGACGCTCTTGTACGATCACTCCAACCATGCTGATGTATTTCGCTAATTCCTCTGTTTACCAGTGCACCCAACACGACCCAAGAGAAGTAGGAAGGTTTGACTCATGCATGATTTTGATTATGATAAAATATTATATAGTTTTGAGAAGAGCAAGATACTGTAAAAATAAGTTCAAAAACTAAAACCCGACTACTGAAAAATCACGCTCTAAAAAGTATGAAACAAGAAAATGTTCTCATCTGAAATTGTTATGTACAAACTATTCAATATTTTATCGTCTATTAAATAAACAACTTACACGTAATATATTTTAATGTATTTAATAAATATTCATAGTGTTGTTCAGAGGATAGCCATGGTCGTATGCCACTTTGCCCTATAGGGTAGGTGGCATACGACCACGGCTATCCTCTGAACAACACTATGAATATTTATTAAATACATAAAAATATATTACGTGTAAGTTGTTTATTTAATAGACGATAAAATATTAAATAGTTTGTACATAACAATTTCAGATGAGAACATTTTCTTGTTTCATACTTTTTAGAGCGTGATTTTTCAGTAGTCGGGTTTTAGTTTTTGAACTTATTTTTTATTTTAATTATTTTGGGGATATAACTTCGTGATAAAGTATTTGCAGAGCCGTTTTACATGTTTTGTTTGTTTAGGTTTTATTGTTTTATAATTTTAACATGTGTACCATAGTCCCTAAGGGTGAGCTGGGTTCAGGTAAACGATAAACCGTCTCGAAGAAATTAAGTAACAAAGGGCGAGGCCGAAGGCCGAGCTGCGTTCAGGAAGACGACAAACTTTCTCGAAGAAAGTAAGCAACTATGGGCGAGGCCGAAGGCCGAGCGGCGCTCAGGAAGAGGATGAACCATCTTTAAGAAAGTAAGTAACTGAGGGCGAGGCCGAAGGCCGAGCTGCGTTCGGGAAGACTATAAACCTTCCCGAAGACAGTAAGTAACTATGGGCGAGGCCGAAGGCCGAGCTGCGTTCAGGAAGAGGATAAAGCATCTTTAAGAAAGTAAGTAACTGAGGGCGAGGCCGAAGGCCGAGCTGCGTTCGGGAAGACTATAAACCTTCTCGAAGAAAGTAAGTAACAAAAGGCGAGGCCGAAGGCCGAGCTGCGTTCAGGAAGACGATAAACTTTCTCGAAGACAGTAAGTAACTATGGGCGAGGCTGAAGGCCGAGCTGCGTTCAGGAAGAGGATAAACCATCTTTAAGAAAGTAAGTAACTGAGGGCGAGGCCGAAGGCCGAGCTGCGTTCGGGAAGACTATAAACCTTCTCGAAGAAAGTAAGTAACAAAGGGCGAGGCCGAAGGCCGAGCTGCGTTCAGGAAGATGATAAACTTTCCCGAAGAAAGTAAGTAACTATGCGCGAGGCCGAAGGCCGAGCTGCGTTCAGGAAGCGGATAAACCATCTTTAAGAAAGTAAGTAACTGAGGGCGAGGCCGAAGGCCGAGCTGCGTTCGGGAAGACTATAAACTTTCTCGAAGAAAGTAAATAACAAAGGGCGAGGCCGAAGGCCGAGCTCCGTTCAGGAAGACGATAAACTTTTTCGAAGACAGTAAGTAACTATGGGCGAGGCCGAAGGCCGAACTGCGTTCAGGAAGAGGATAAACCATCTTTAAGAAAGTAAGTAACTGAGGGCGAGGCCGAAGGCCGAGCTGCGTTCGGGAAGACTATAAACCTTCTCGTAGACAGTAAGTAACTATGGGCGAGGCCGAAGGGCGAGATGCGTTCAGGAAGAGGATAATCCTTTTCGAAATAAGTAGCTAAGAAGTTACTTTCTTCGAGAAGATTATGGTCTTCCTGAACGCAGCTCGATCTTCTGACGCGCCCTCTGTTACTTCCTTTCTTCGAAAAGGTTATCCTCTTCCTGAACGCAGCTCGGCCTTCGGCCTCGCCCTTTGTTACTTAATTTTTTAAAGATGGTTTATCCTCTTCCTGATCGCAGCTGGGCCTTCGGCCTAGCCCTTTGTTGCTTACTTTCTTAAAGATGGTTTATCCTCTTCCTGAACGCAGCTCGGCCTTCGGCCTCGCCCATAGTTACTTACTGTCTTCAAAAAAGTTTATCCTCTTCCTGAATGCAGCTCGGCCTTCGGCCTCGCCTGTTGTTACTTACTTTCTTCGAGAATGTTTAGGCTTCCCGAACGCAGCTCGGCCTTCGGCCTCGCCCTTGGTTACTTATTTTCTTAAAGATGGTTTATCCTCTTCCTGAACGCAGCTCGGCCTTCGGCCTCGCCCATAGTTACTTACTGTCTTCAAAAAAGTTTATCCTCTTCCTTATCGCAGCTCGGCCTTCGGCCTCGCCTGTTGTTACTTACTTTCTTCGAGAATGTTTAGGCTTCCCGAACGCAGCTCGGCCTTCGGTCTCGCCCTTGGTTACTTACTTTCTTAAAGATGGTTTATCCTCTTCCTGAACGCAGATCGGCCTTCGGCCTCGCCCATAGTTACTTACTGTCTTCGAGAAAGTTTATCGTCTTCCTGAACGCAGCTCGGCCTTCGGCCTCGCCCTTTATTACTTACTTTCTTCGAGAAGGTTTATAGTCTTCCCGAACGCAGCTCGGCCTTCGGCCTCGCCCTCAGTTACTTACTGTCTTTAAGAAGGTTTATCTTCTTCCTGAACGCAGCTCGGCCTTCTGCCTCGCCCTTAGTTACTTATTTTCTTTGAGTAGGTTTATCGTCTTCCTGAACGCAACTCATTTACAAACTTTCGCGTTTATAATATTAAGATGGTATAAGTAGGATGTATTTGGGTAGGTTTGGAATGAGGCCGAGTACCGTGTGGGGTCGGTACTTAAAAAGAATATCCCCACTGCATCTCTCCCCATGCATGTCGTAAAAGGCGACTAAGGGATAAGGACAAGATGCCGTGCTAAAGGGCGACAGGCTCGCCACCTCTCACCTTGGCACGGTACTTCCACCGAGTCATGCAGCAGGTGGGTCTTCGTGCCATACTTGCTGCTTGATCGATTTAATCTTGTTCGAATCCTTTGCGAAACGTGGTGGTCGGTGTTGTGCTGTAATTGACAAGAGTTCTTGCAGCACAACACCGATTACTCTGCTTACCCCGATTGTCGGGATTCAGCGTGTGTGATATGTATGTATATATGTATGGAATGAGGCCTGATTTTATTTTATTTAGAAATTATTCCCAATTATCGGGTGCATGCAAGCAAATCCGAAAGCAATAGCTGACAATATATATATTTTTGAAATGTGCTAATTAAGCCCTTTCATTTGATAGCCAACACGGCATCATTAAAAAAAATTTTTTTTTTAGATCATGACTTTTTGTCATCTAGAGGGCGCCATAGTCAATTTTGTGTGACGTCACATAGCCTATAACCAGCGGACGATCAAGACGCTTTTAACGATACCTCATTTGTCAAATTGTGATAAGTAGTTTAGAAGTTATGAGGGAACAGATGAACATACATACATACATACATACATACATACATACATACATACATACCGGTCAAACACATAACCCTCCTTTTTGCTTCGCCGTAGTCGGGTAAAAATGGGCTGAAATCACGGATGTATACGTACATATGTATAGCAGGTGATGTATATGTTATGGACCAAGTGATTAATGAGGGCATTATATATAATGCCCGGGCATTATGAATAATGACAAGTCAAATCGGGCCAAGTGATTAATTATTACCTAAACTTCATTATTTATCATAGTGTCTGGTCATTATGAATACTGCTACGCTATCGTCGGGCAATTTGATAATTTAGGTACATTCGGCAAGGCGCGGGCGCGGGCGCGGGGATGCTTATTTGGAAAATATACCCCTACCCAGCGCTCGTGACGTCACTGGCCGCGCTAGCATCGGGTATATTTTCAAACACAGAAATTGATAATAAGCCCTTTAAAATGTACCTTCACCCAACATTTGTGACGTCACTGATCGCGCTGGCGTCGGGTATACTGTAGCGATGCATCTGCGACGCATCTTCTTTATATTAACCCTGGTTATTTTTTTTTAAACCACCAAAACATCACTCATACCACTTTCCTTCCTTCAATATATATTGATATTAATAACAGCATCATCGTGTTGGGATCGGGTATACATTATAGGAAGCCAAACGGAGTTTCGTTATTTGAAAGTATACCCGAGAAAAGTGCTGCGCTCGGGTATATTTTCAAGTGACAAACTTGCTTTGCTACTCCTTGAATGTATAGTATACCCGAGCTCAGCACTATGGAGCTCTGGGTAAAGGTATATTTTCCAAATAAGCCGCGGGGATAGACCATGTCTATGTTTATTGGACCTAGTTCGTAGGTATGAGGTTGACAGGAAAGTGGTATGGGTGAATGTTTGGGTGGTTTAAAAAAAAAATAACCAGTGTTAATTTATAGAAGATGCGTCGCGTGTCGCTTACGACAATTGAAGTTTCAAATGATATGTTTAACTTTACTTTGTGCTGCCACGACACACAAGTTTAATACTTATTATAATGAAATTATGAAGTACCTATTGCTTAATCTATGTAAATGTATGTCTCTAATATTTTATACCTAAAAATTATAATATGACAATTCGATCTCGCATTGTGTGTGACACTGTATTTTTGAAATGGCGCCATGTTCGCGCAGTGTTATCTTTATTGAATTTGGTCATACCTACTTACCTAGATGTATTCTTCACCACCTCCGGTCCGGTTATGTCTCGAAGTCTCGTCCAACAGTTATTTGTCGGTTATAGTGACATATCTGATACATTTGGCAGGACTTAACCGGCAGCTTCATTTTAGCAGAAGGTTCCATTTCTCACAGATAAAAAGAAACAAAAATGTCACTGGTTCAACACGAATTTATTTAAAAACATTCATACAGCGTGATCCAGACGTAAAATTACCAAACATGATTGAAGTTTTATTGTGCATTTAAAAGTATTAAAGTATGAAGGTAAGTCGATTAGGTTACCACCATTCAATTTCAGTTTATTTAAATATATCAATATTCATTATTATTATTATTTCAAAGTTTGAAAGCGCGTGTGAAAAAATGCTATACAGCTTAGTACTTATAATATTTACATAATATTACTTCAGCGCTGCTTACAATAATATGGGCCTTACATATCCCCCACCAACGCAATGCAGTCATAATTAGGTAAAATGAATTATTTTGCAGGGATCCCATTTTGTTGTAAGCTTGGGCGTAAACAGCTCGAGTAAATATCACAAGAATCATGCTTTTCAATATTTTATAATAATAACAAAACCATTTACAATTATTAACGCTCATTATACTTGTAATAAGTTGAAGGTTGAAGATTTTTATTCCAGAAATTTGCCATTTTAATTAACTATGATACGTTGACACAGGAAACCAACAATCGAACTAAGCCAATAACTTCACTTTAAGTTAGAATTTCAGGTCGTTATTACTGACTGCAGTCAATAATTTTTAAATAAAGGACGTCAAATATTTTTTTATGTTACAACTGAAGGATTTTCAATTTTTTTTTTATAATACATAACTATCAAAAGAGGGCCCTGGCAAAGTAATATATGCATTGATACAGATAAAGTATCCAAATCACAGTTGGTATATTTGTGGTAAATATAAATTATGCTAGGTGCAGAGGACAACATAACACGTATGGAAATAATCTCATTAAATATTCCTAGTACCTATATTCTACATATAGAGACCACGAACATACAAGTATGTATGTATGTAGTGTCTCCACGAGAATACGTACCCAGTCCAGTAACATTCTAAATAAAACATGAAGAAAAACTAATATTCCTACCTATTTCCGTCGGCGCCTGACTAGGTAGGTACTATATTATAATATGATGTTATATCTCTGGTAGGAAAGAACATCATTCTGCAACTAAAATGAGTAACCTGCATTATATGTAGTACTTTTCATTTGAAGGAGAAATTTAACTTTATTTGTCGTAGTCTTTATCTTATTTTAATAATTTTGGCCAAACTGAAGAAAAAATACATAAAGAAAAGCATTCTAGGAAGAAAGGGAAAATAAAACATGTATTAAGTAATGAAAAATAGAACCAAAACAAGACACATAAAGTAGAAAAAATGGTAGGCTATGTTCTAATTCAGAAATTAAAATATTCTAGTTGACCGATATTAGGTACTCATAAAGCTTAGGTATACAAATACTTAGTTAGGAAATGTATTATGAATTAACGGATTGCTAATGAATAGTCGTAGAACAGAAGTTTTTGTTTTTTAATTTAACTCACAGATTAACACACACAAAAAAAAATACATCTTGTGCTCGCACGTATTTTGTATTTTTTGGCTTTGATACAAAATCATGTTTTATTTAGAATTTAAAGGAAATCATTTAAATAATAATCAATAAACCTATACCAACCTATACATAAGTATTAATTACGGTTTATAAAAATATATGCTTCTATATTTACAGTGACTTACGAAACGTGTATAAGTACTTAATTTATAGATTTTCTCAGAATACATTTAAATAGTTTGAATATAATATTAGGTACCTAAGATTATAAACAATAAGAGCTACCAGGTATCTATATTTACACAAGTACATGATAGACAATGTGCAGCCGTTTTATCGACACGTTCACCTCTTCTAACAATCGAAAATAAAATGTGCGAGAAAAACATGTTTGTCGACACTCAGAAAGTACTGCGCGACCATTAGTTCCAGGCACCTACACGCAATGCAAAATACTATTTGGTAGTATTTATTAGAGTTTATTTTATTGTTTCCTTAAGTTATTGTTGTATATCAGATGCCTCGAATCTACGTTCGCTTAGTAGGATATGTAAACATCCTTGATGCGTCATTCTGTCTTAGGTAAGTCACAATCGTGGCGGAAAATATAAGAGATTTGCGTGATATCACTGACATTTTACGTTGTTTTAGAGGTCCCGGCAAAAACACTGACTTCATTCAAACGCAAACAAAGTCGTGGAACGACCTTTTGTTAGATACCTGAATATTTCAAATCTCAAAACCAAGAACATCCATGTGGTCTCATTAATGACACCTGGCCAGCATGAGATAAATCAGACCACATGGAATAACATATTTTGTGAACCAACACATTCATTGCAAAATGTGTAAAAAAGCCGTAAGTTTTCTTCAAAAAATATAACTTCATCGTTAAACAACTTCACAAAAAGATAATAACAAAGGCAAACTGATTGTCAGCATTAACATTAGCAACGTCTAAGTACTTATTTACTAATTAATAAATTATCCTACATACTGAAGCCGAAGACCAAACTGTAAGAGATTTCTTATGGCAAGAAATCTGACAATCGGGTACAGATAACAAATGTAACGAATCCCGGACCGAGTAGACCCCAGGGATCGCTTACAAAGAGTGTGGCGTCGTGTTGTGCGGTTAAAAAATGTATCAGGACGCTCTTTGTGTAAGAAGGGTAGACAAAGAGTTTTAAGGGTTTAAAAGGCACAATTTTACACAGATAACGACCGATATATTCTAAACATTGCGGCTGGATCTTAAAAGTATTCTACTTCGCCTAGACACCTACTAGCCAAAAGATACGACTTGTTTGAAAGAATCTGTAGAGCAATTTATCAATAAGTAGGTAAACAACAGCTATGATGTTTCCATCTGAAATCTCTTAGATTGATTTAAATTCACGGATAACTAAACTGTTAAGAATTGTGAATGTAGTTTTCTAGAGTAGAATTCTAATAAGAATGGAAATTAGTCATAACAAATGTTAAATTCTTCGGGTACTGTATAAGAAGTAGGTTCTTATGGATTCGAAAATACAATTACGACAATGATTACGAATAGATAGGGCCCCGTAGTATAAAACTATCCAGCGTTTTACCCACGTCAGTACACTTGAGAAGTTAGCAAGTATACTACTACTTAAACTATGTGGTCAAGGCTGCATTAATACCTCTGTGAACATTTTAATTAACACCGATTTCTTAGCGTGTATGCTTGTAAAAAACAGTCAGCGATCCATTATGTGACACGACTACGGTTACCTAACTATGCAAGAAATCATCGACCCTGTGAAACACGAAGCACAACTCGGTGCAAATGTCGCGTGAGACGCTGTTCTACAGCGACTAACGCTTGACCACATCTACTCAACAGCAAACTGAAACAACTCGGAAAACGTAAACAGTGGGTAGGCACAACGTATAAAATATACATATAGTCGACTCGCTATTTACACGGAAGTCACTTAAAGCTACAACTTCAAAATTGCACTCATAATCACCGCATCCCGGCATCGAGCCCGCACCAGTTTTCCAAGTTCCAACCGCCTCGTACTTCACTAGAAAATTGAATCATCAGTCCGCCCCACTTAAAGTTTTCGTCAGATCACAAGTTGGGCCACCACAGGCCACGACATCGGCAGCGCGCGATGACACGCCGCCGGCCGACACGACTTCATGGCCGCATGAGCGGTTTCTCCTAGTCATCTCTATCCACCGACACTGTCCTCACTTCATTGTTCTATTCCCTAGTAATCTCTGTTGGCGACCGGCGGCAGTAGTTGAAGCGGCGTCTCGTAGCCTTGGTGGTGAGGTCACAGTAGAGGCACGGGCGGCACACCTCCCACCAACTGCTCGGGCGGCAGCACGCCCTGGTGGTAGGCGTGGTGGTGATGGTGATGCATCATGCCGTTCATCATCTGCTGGTGGTGCAGAACGGTGGCGTGGTGGATCTGCTGCAACGACGCGTGCTCGCCCTTGTCCTTCAGGACCACCTCCTCGCGTTTCTTGACCTAGCCAAAAGAAAAATGCCTTAAAATCCCAAAGATAATACGTCAAAGGCGTCCGAGCTCCTGAGGTTCCTATTTTAGAAGAAAATATTTGATAAGGAGAGAGACAGAGTATTTTAGAAATAAAATCGGGTCTTCATAAAATTCTATTTATTTAGGAAACTCTCAAGTGTGAAGATTACACCTCTGAAACAACTGAGGACCCATCCGTACCCATCCAACTCTATATTTGCCCATATTATATTTCTCCCAAAGTAGTCTCGGGTCCTTCAAGAGGGGCTTGAATAGGCTCCTGTCGGGCCGGTATGTCACTTGCATGCAACCCCCGCGACACGACTAAATGTCCATGGGCGTCGTTGGAAAACTCATGGGTGGCTCGGCGCCACATGCCGTGCTTTCAATAAAAAAACTCAGCAACTGTTTATCATGATGAGAGCTCTGTCAAGTATATTGAGATAAACTATTATAAAGTATGACTGTGTACCTGCTTGCGCTCCTTTGCGCGTCTATTCTGGAACCAGATCTTGACCTGGCGCTCGGAGAGGCCAAGGTTGGCGGCCAGCTCCGCCTTGCGTCGGATGGTGATGTAGCGACTGTAGTGGAACTCCTTCTCCAACTCCAGGCGTTGGTGATCCGAATAAACCACTCGGTACTTGTCTTTCGTCCGGGTTTTGCCTGCGTAAGCAATACATATATGTGCTCAGTTCTGCTGTTCGTTAATTTTATTTCCCCATAAGTACTAATAATTATGCAGATAGTTTGCTTGTATTGGTGTCCGGTGCAAAAGTGCAATTTCAGGGTTTGGTTTAAAGGTCACAACTGTTCAAACCTATTATATTATTTATATAATACCTATCGAGTTGAAGTATCAGTTATGTGCTAAATTAAAAACATTCAACGTCACAAATTTAAGTCATTTCATATGTATGAATGAACAATTCATAGTTCGTTGTCTTGTGCAAAATTCATAGGTCGGCAAGGAGGTAGCGCAAAGAATGGGCAAAGGATTCTTACACAAGCCCGTTTGTCCTGAGGGAGAGAGATTCGCTGTCGACGAGAATACCAAATGATTTCCTCAGTAACGACGTGAAGAGCTCACTATTCTCGTGGGGGAACTGTCGTCGTCTGCAGGCGAAGTCAATTATTTTGAAGGAAAACCGTGGCGGGGGACGACCGTGATGGCGATGTATGTGAATCTTATGTTCGATTGTAGGGTCTGAAAGTTGAGATACACGCCTGTCATAGAGTGTACGCTACCCGCTCGGGGTGGACATTATTGACCAATGTAATCCGGTGGAAGCGTACCCTGATCGTGAACAACTCTAGATTATTTTAATTTTTATTTAATGTTTCTTATGTAGCATATTGAAAATCTTATAAATGCCTCTAGGTTGGAAAATAAGACACGGTAAAGTTTTGGTGTTGAATATTATAATGTTTGAAATTAATATAATAATAATACAAGTATTTAGTAATAAAATAATTATTTATATTAAATTGTTTTAATCTTTAAGTCTGTAGGTAGGTGGACTAATATCTTCTGGAAAGATCTTTACCATGCCAAAGATCCACCAGAAGATTTCTAGTTTATGATACATGTACCCATGACGTGAAAAGTTTGTGCGAATTGTCTTAAGCGCCAAAATTATTCCTTTTATACTTAACACTTATTTACGAAATGTTGGGAGGTTAGACAATTTTTCCATTCCACCGTCCGTGCCATCAACGTGAAATGTAGGTATCCTTCCACATGTATAATGAATTAATGATTTTTCAAGTACGAATTTGGCTTTTTTGTAAAACCAGATCATTTTCATTTCCGTACGAGTTTCGTACGACGCTGCAATCGATTATTTAGAACGTGATGTGGTTGGTAGCTAATTAGCTATAGAGGGCGATAGCTGTGTATATTATGGATTTGGTTTTCTAAATTTATATAGGTACAGATATGGTACGTACAGACAGACCAAGATAGAGACGGTGACGGATTTATTTTAAACAAAAAATCAACTTTATGGCGCTTAATCTCTTTTTATTTTCGTTCCACCGACTTTCGATATGTTTTCATCAATGCAATCGAACATAATATTATCTCCGCATGTTTATTGATGTCTATTATATCTGCTGTCTACATATCGAGGGTATCAAATGGAATAAAAGCCGCCAAGTGCGAGTCGGACTCGCGCACCGAGGGTTCCGTACCAACAACAATATATTATTGTGTTATGTGTTTACCAAAATAATTGTGTTTCGTTATGTATGTATGTATGACGTATATGCAATAAACAGACCATTTTTATTTGCATAAATACTCAGATACATTCAAGTTGACTTACAAGTTACACCTTTACAGTATGAAGCTAATTTTTGTTTATGCAACCCGGTATGGGTGGCTGAGTCAGAGGGCCCAGAGCACATGCTCTGACCATCCAATATCACCTGCAAATTCGTAGACACATCTAGTACCTACATTGATAAACGAAACACAATTTTTGTATAGGTATATGCAAGGTATATGTATATTTATTTCTTGAATTAAATACTTTTTAACCGACTTCCAAAAAAGGAGGAGGTTCTCAATTCGTCTGTATGTTTTTTTTTTATTATTATTATATTGCTTTATTTCACGTTTTTAAAATATATTATATTAATTTTACATACATTTTACAAAAAGTAATAAAAATACACAAAATTAATATAAAATCTAAATAAAAACGGTAATGTACGCCGGCGGCGGGAGGCAAGCCTCCAAGCACAATAATAATAATAATAATAAAAAAAAAAAAAAAAGAAGAAAAGCTGTCAGACTGACAGGGTGTAAAAATTTTCTCCGGAAAAATGAAAATTTTATAAAACTAGTCGTCGACAGCCTCGGCAGCGGAATACCGGCGACACCGCCTCAGCGCCTCACCACCCCGCTGTGTCAGAGGAGGGACCAGTGATGCAACGCGTCCGAGTCAACAGCGCCTCTCCCGAGGCCTCGCCCTCCTCGCGGTGTGGCCGGAGGATCCAGTGACAAGACCTGCCGCTTCTTTCAACACCAGCAGCGCACACAATCCACCACGGTTTGCTACTCCATCGCCCGCGTCTGCCGGTGAGGGTGGCGAACCAGGGACGCGCCCCGCCACACCAGCTACGACGGGACGAAGTCCGCCGCCACCGGTTAGCTTGGGGCTATCGCGGCCCGGTGTCCCGCCCGCTTGCAGCCTCCGCTACCGGTGCAGCGCCGTGCGCCACAGCGACGCACGCAAGAGGCCTTTCAAGTATAGAAGAGCTGCGTGACGTCGCCCCGCAGCCCGGCGGATACGGAGCTCTCCGAGATGGGGGTGGTGGTGGCCTACGTGTCTAGTACCACCACCTATCGCTCGTAGCTTGCCTCGCGTCGTCTCGGAGAGCTCCGTAGCCACGGCCTGCACCCGCCGGCGTGCTTGGAGGCCTGCCTCCCGCCGCCGGCGGATATTTACCGTTTTTATTTAGATTTTTATTAATTTTGTGTATTTTTATAAGTTTTTGTATAATATTATAAAATATGTAAAATTAATATAAATATGGTAAAAATGTGAAAATAAATACATAATAATAATAATTATTATTATTTTTTTTTTTTTTTTGTATGTTTGTTACGCGATTTCTCCGTCAATTGAGGGCCGATTTAGAAAATTCTTTTTTTGTTAATTAGGTCATACTTCCGAGGTGGTCCCATTTCAATTTTATCGAAATTGGTTCAGTGGTTTTCGAAAAATCAGCATAATACTATGGTGTGTGGTTACCTTCAGCAAAACTTGTGATGTGGTCGTTTTCGGCAATTTTCAGTTTGATAAATTAGTATGGTGTGTGGTTACCTTCAGCAAAACTTTTGTGATGTGGACTTATTCAGCAATTTGCAGTCTGACACATATGGCGAATAATTCTGTACCACTTCAATCGATTTCGATTATTTCTTTTTTATGTAATATTACTAATAATATTACTAAAACGAATGAAATAAAAACTGTTTTAAAAAATATTAAACCGATTTCCAAAAAACAAAAAAAAAAGAACTAAAAAGTATTAAATACCTAATATTTTGAAATTTTCTCTGTCCTGTTGAAATACATGAATCGATATACTAGTGATACATATTCGGACCCTTGTTTCATGAATATTCTAAATTTGAAATTTTTTATCTTTTCCGACCGGCCAGGTGCGCTTAATTTATTATGGTAAGAGTACCATCGAGCTGGTCTGATGATGGAGACAGAAGGTGGCCATAGGAACTCCTAAACTACACATGATAAACCCATCGTGTTTGGGCTCGTTGCATTTGTCTTCACGAGCAATTTACTTTAGACCTAAGAGATTCTCAATTCGACGGTATGTTTTCTTTTTTTGGATGTTTGTTACGCGATTACTCCGTCAATTGTGGGCCGATTTTGAAAATTCTTTTTTTTTTATTTGAAAGGGGATAACCCTGAGGTTTTTGAAGTGAAAACTTCTTTAGTGGCGCTTGGCACTTTTTTAGGTGGGTAAAAAATGTATAATTCGCGACATCGCGTCAGCGTCATTTTTAAAATGAAACCTTAAGTCATTGCATTAAGGGTTAAGTTAGAGTGGCACGGGATCTGCCGGCACTCCCGGAGTGCAACTGTTAAGTAGGGTTCGGTAACACGTTTATGTCTGTCCATTCTACTAAGTTCTGCAAAATGAATGTAGGGTTCCGTAACAAATGCATGTCTGTCTTTTCTACTAAATTTAACATTTATTTCAAAATGAATGTAGGGTTCCGTAACAAATGCATGTCTATCCGTTCTACTAAATTTTACAATTTTCAACCAAGGTCCTCCGACGGTTATTTTATAATAAAAGTAGGGTTCCGTAACACGTTTATGTCTGTCCATTCTACTAAGTTCTGCAAGATGAATGTAGGGTTCCG
The DNA here is from genome assembly GCA_946902875.1 of Nematopogon swammerdamellus. Lineage (NCBI taxonomy): Eukaryota > Metazoa > Arthropoda > Insecta > Lepidoptera > Adelidae > Nematopogon > Nematopogon swammerdamellus. The sequence continues at coordinate 8,202,016 of OX336337.1, forward strand.
TAACAAATGCATGTCTGTCCGTTCTACAAAATTTAACATTTATTTCAAAATGAATGTAGGGTTCCGTAACAAATGTATGTCTGTCCGTTCTACAAAATTTTACAATTTTCAACCAAGGCCCTCCGACGGTTATTTATAATAAAAGTAGGGTTCCGTAACAAATGTATGTCTGTCCGTTCTACTAAATTTCACAATTTTCAACAAAGGTCCTCCGACGGTTATTTTATAATAAAAGTAGGGTTCCGTAACACGTTTATGTCTGTCCATTCTACTAAGTTCTGCAACATCACCTACAACGTCCGTGATGTCAGCCCATAACACCGGGTAAACTAAGTGCCATGTCAGTGCTTCCCCCTTTGATCGTGCTGACTACACTGAACTGGTCGGAAAACACAAACTATTTACATAGCCGTTTCGACCGACGTTTAATTCAGTGCGGTGGTACCAACCCGGGCAGGTTAAACCCTACCACCAAGTAAGATTAGGAGGGAAGGGACTTACAGTTTTATGAGGAATCCGAACCTTGGTCAGCCTCCAACGGTCAGCGGTCACCCATCTAAGTACTGACCGCACCCAGCGTTGCTTAACATTCAATAGCGACAGTTGACTGTCTGCACCACTGAGCTATCGAAGCTGACGTGGTCCTATTTTAATTGGGTCAAGATCGGATTGGAAAGCGAGGCGGAATCGCGAGGCCGAAGGCCGAGCGATTCCGCCGAGTACATTAATAGCAAAAAATTACTAAAAAAAAATGTGAAATAAAAAAAAAGTTTTAAAAAACATAAAACCGACTTCCTAAAAAAAGTAAAACTAAAAAACTATTTAAAATAAAAATATAAAAACCGCCTTCAAAAATATATGAAATAAAAACCTAAAAAAAAAACGAACCCTAGAGTTGAAGGCGGTGCTAAAGCAAGCAAAAATGATGCATGAAAGAAAACATGAGTGGATGATAATATCCTTTGTGATTTGTGTAGCCTTTTTAGCACCGCCTTCAACTCTAGGGTTCGTTTTTTTTTAGGTTTTTATTTCATGTATTTTTGAAGGCGGTTTTTATATTTTTATTTTAAATAGTTTTTTAGTTTTACTTTTTTTAGGAAGTCGGTTTTATGTTTTTTAAAACTTTTTTATACCAATATTGGTTCTAGTTATTTTTATTATATTCGTTTATATACACACTTTTATTATTACTTTTATTAATTATATACATTATGTCAATTATTTACATTAAATACCTATATACAAAATTGATATAGAAAAAGAGCGGCGGCGGCGGCGGCACGGCGGCGGAGCGAGCCCAAGCTACCGGTGGTGGTGGTCGTTAGCTTGAAAGACGTTAGCTCTTCTTCGTCAGTTTCGTTATTATATTTATTATTTATAGTACTAATTAAAAAAACACATTTTTTTTATATATTTTTTGTTCCTAGGGGCTTTTTAACGTGTTCATTGTTTATAATAAATAATTTGTCGCGTAAATAAACAGCCGACGCGGTGGCGCGGTGGCGGCGCGGCGGTGTCAGACAGGACACCATAGCCGTGGCGGCGGCGGCGGGGTCTTACGACGACGACGGTAGAGTCAAACGATAAACTTAATTCAGGCGGCGAGTTTGAAAGGCGTTATCGCGTCGCCCGCCTCGCGCCCACGCCCTTCGCTGATCCTTCTGTAATCCTTCTTCGCCGCCGCCTCGACCACACCACTCGCGCGCCGTGTACAAAGTACGCCTGATGGAACAACGGACTCCAAGGATCCACGATCAAACTGCACTGGCATGGGACCCAGTTTCGTACTGATCGCAGAGACCAAGACGAAAGGGACGCTCTGGGAAGCCGTCTTTTTTTAATGTAGACCAACATGGGTGGCTGTGCCGAGAGACCAATGGTGCATTCGACAGAGCCAAAAACACCTCTCCTCGCGAAACCACGCTCAGTTAGGTGCCATGCCAGCAGATTTGCGGACTGTTGCTAGACCCAGGTTAAAGGATTCGGGAAACAAACTCGCCGGAAGACAGTTCCACACCCTAGCGGTGCGAAAAAGAATCGATTTAGAGAACCGATGGGTTCTCAAAAGCCCAAAAAACAAAAGGGTGCTGAGACTCTCTGCGACGAGTCATGCGAAGATAGGACGCGTGGCAGGGAATAAGGGATGCCAGTTCCACAGTCTGAGGTTCGAAATCTCCAAAAAATTAACTTCAAGGATGCACGACCGAAGGGAAACGCTTGCATGGCACCTATACTTCCGTCGATGTTGTGGGCAAAGAGGTGCAGGCTGTGTATAACCAAATTCTGGGGATAAGAGTCGCTTCGCACTCCAGCCGCACAGTGGATCACGGTGGCACGTGGATAATGCATGTTAGCCTGGCTGGTTATTTAAAGAAAAGGATTGAAAATGGCGGCGTTTTATAGATGTACAGTCGGCATGCAATTATTTTTTGCAAAGTATATTTTTTTATTTGCAAATGTTTGTCTTCGAACAATTTGCTTTATTTTCTTTAGACGGCATACTGTGTGAGCGAGAGGCAAATATTAAATCCGCATTTTCAATCCCTTACATGTATGTTCTCTTGATAAACAATGTCAAAAAATATAAAAAAAATCTGGTTCTAATGGTTGTAAAGCCAATCATATTAAGTTCAAATATGCGAACATTCAATGATATTATGTCAAAAGATATAAAAAAATATGTCAAGTGCGAGTTTTACTCGCGCAGGGAGGTTTCCGTATCTATCCGCTATCAATAATATCCGCCTATCCGCTCAGGTGGCATGGTCTTTGAATTTTAATTTCGAAGATATTATGTACCTAGGACGATCGGAGAGAAGCCTCAATGAGGTCGATGGCAATTGAGCGGCAATCTTTTGTCTTTCAACAATGCAATGTATAAAAACCTGTGGCGCCATCTATTATTCAGTAGCGTGACTAATAGATTTTTCGCACGTTTGTTGTATGTAAATTTTTAACATTTTGTTTTTTTTATTATTTGTTATATCCCCCATAGTAACACATATTCTGTGAAAATTTCAACGGTCTACCTATTACGGTTCAAGATATACAGCCCTCGGACAGACGGACGGACAGACAGACGGCGGAGGCTTAGTAATAGGCTTCCGTACGGGCCTAAAAATCTGGTTCTAATGGTTTTAAATTGTAAACCCAATCATATAAAGTTCAATATAAAAAATATGCGAACATTGTTAACGGGGGTTCCGTAGCCATTTTCTTCTTGCACGCATAGCCAGCGTGCGCGTTGCAGCGATCGCGGTGTTGCCTTTTCTTATCTCCGCTAGGTCATAGCCTATATTATAATATAACATCACGCCATTATTCATATGAGCTGAGTAGTGAGGTCGGAAGTTAACGTGAAATACCAATAATGAATTAAAAAATCGTCAACATCATAAATTGGTATTTTGACTATTAACATTTGAATATTGTACCGTGTGGGGCCGGTACCTTAAAAGAATAGCCCCGCTGCATCTCTCCCCGTGTATGTCGTAAAAGGCGACTAAGGGATATGACTCCCTTCTTATATTACTAGGTAGTAGGGTTTAACCCGCCCGGGTTGATACCACCGCACTGAATGAAAGGTCGGTCGAAACGGCTATGTAAATAGTTTGTGTTTTCCAGTCCAGTTCAGTGTAGCCGGCACGACCGAAGGGAAGCACTGACGTGGCACCAATTTCACCCGGTGTTATGGGCTGACATCACGGATGTTGTAGGTGATGTAGCCAACCGTGACAGTTTCCATAAAAAAAAAATTCGACAGATCTTCACCGCCGCCATCCGTCTCTATTGAAGACGGACCTTTTCAGAGGATAAGCTTATTTGAAACAAACTTGCTACCCATTAAAATGTGCCGCTCGGCCCATGAATAGATATGCAAAATGTTCGGGTAACAAAGGTCCCCAGACCCGAATCAAAACAAAGGCGCTAGATCACGTTCAGGTAAGAAGTTTACCCTCAAAGGTAGTCTGGAATATTTGTAGTGTAACTATATTGCAGTGTGTACCAGACCTACCTACATACACATTTTTGCAGTGAAAGAAAAGTCGAAGTTATTGCAAATTGGTTTTTAGCCATACTTTTGGGGATTACGTTAATAAGACGTCTATTGTGTATCTCAGCTTTGAATTAATTCTAAAGCTATATTATCGGAAAACAGAGATAAATCGTGCGTCTGTCTCAGTTGCGTTACGAGTCGCTTGGCGTGTGCGAGTGAGGCAGGAGGGTAGTGATTAATCGCAATTTTGCGATAACCGCTGATACACAGGCAACAGGCAACTGCACATATTTTATTCTAGCTGTGCCCGCGACTACGTCCGCGTGGACTTGATCTTTCTCAGCCTGTTATAAAACGCAACGTGACTCTGTCTGTCCGTTCGTTAGATGATTCAATTGTTTTGGTGTTTTTTTATTGGGCAGGTTATAGACCTGATTCGTCCTACATAAGTGAAGCCGCAACCAATGGTAATTTATAATCTACAATAACGCGTCTCTGTAAACTATATTAGAAGTAGAATTTCCAGGAATGTGTGCATATAAACTATTCGAATTACTAATACGGGAAAGAGTCACGTATAGCTGGCCGTGCGAAAAGCAACTCAACCTCGATCTAAGCCTGCTACCGAACCAATGACAGTGACCAATCACAGCCTTCTCTTAATAATAATTAAATACTATTTTACTATTTATTACATTCGTATATATTTTTACTAATTCTTCTTATGCTTCTTGGTGAAGTTCTTCATAGTTCGATATCTGGTGAACTCCTCGATTCACGACAGATGTTGATATAATAACGAGTTACAGACTCGTTGAAGGGACAGATTGGAGACACTCCACTTTGGAAGTCCTCCTCCTCAGCGAGATTGCATTCTTGCTTCTCTTCGATCTGATGATTCATCGGACACCTGACACAGCCTCAGCAACCTCCCACTGTGATACCCGGACTCTCAGGAGCGCCTATGCAGGAGCTCCACTCAAAGAAGGAACCGGCTGACACAGCAGACCCCTGCGGTCCTCGTGCTCAGCAGAGCTCATACGCAACGCTTCACCGAAACCCCTCCGAAGCCATCAATCTTCAGTCTCCGCAGCCCACAGAAGCCTTCATCTTCAGTCTCAGCAGCTCACAGAAGCCTTCATCTTCAGCCTCGCAGCCCACAGAAGCCTTTTATCATTAGTCTCCGCAGCCCACAGAAGCTTTCATCTTCAGTCTCAGCAGCCCACACAGGTCTTCATCTTCAGCCTCGCAACCCACAGAAACCTTCATCTTCAGTCTCCGCAGTCCACAGAAGCCTAAGGCACGCACGACCACGTCCACTTCTGAGTTCAGCAGACCTCGTGGCCCCACATAAGCCGCTAAGATAAAAAAGTTCTTTTTTTTCATGGAAAGTGATACGGTTGGCTACATACATCACCTACAATATCCGTGAAGTCAGCCCATAACACCGGATGAGCTAGGTGTCATGTCAGTGCTTCCCTTCATTTCATGTCAGCTACACTGAACTGGACCGAAAACACTAATTATTGACATAGCCGTTTCGACCGACGTTTCATTCAGTGCAGTGGTACCAACCCGGGCGGGATAAACCCTACCACCTAGTAAGGTAAGAAGGGAAGGGACCTACAGTTTTACGTGGAATCCGAACCACGGTCAGCCTCCATCTGTGGAGCGGTCATCCATCCAAGTACTGAACGCGCTCAGGGTTGCTTATCAACAGTCGACCGACCGCACCACTGAGCTACCGAGGGTTCCATATCGCCATGTCATGGCTAGCGCCACTCACGCCTTCTATGGCTGGTTATGAAATGCTTCATATTAGTTAAAATGCTTCATAATCGCATAGTGGCATATCGCGGTAGTGGCGCGCGCGCATACACTTTTTGGTTTCTTCTATGGGAACCCCCGTAATTTTTTTTTATTTTTTGTTATTTTTATTATTTGTTATTATATCGGCCATAATAACACATATTCTGTGAAAATTTCAACGGGCTACCTATTACGGTTCAAGAGATACTGCCCTCGGACAGACAGACGGACGAACGGACAGACAGCAGACAGACAGACGGCGTAGGCTTAGTAATAGGGTCCCGTACCGGATACGGAACCCTAAAAATGAAATGAAAGGATAAAAGAACTCATAAATCTAATTACCAGACAGCAGCGCCATCTATAATTCGTTATTTGACTTATTAAAATATATAAACAATTTTATCTGGAGATGGACGGGACGGGAGACGACAAATTTGTCGAAATATCATAAAAAATATGTGTTTTTTTATTAAGTAATATAAATATAAATTATAAAAACATAAAAACTGCAAACATGACATTTTTCACCCCACGAGTCAGTAAGCCTGGATACGAAATACGGCATCGTTTGTATGAGAACCGAGGTAGCCGCCAAAGGGGTGTGAAGTCTGAGGCGGGAGCGGCGCATGGAACGCCGTGATTGGCCGAGCGAGTAGGTAGCCACGTGACGCCAGTCTTCCATACGTTTGAACGGGATTCATACAATAAGTCGCTCATTGTGTCGATTCGCGATGAAAAGATGAAACGGATTTAACAATATTTGACCCTTCTTTACATCAAGGGAATAATATAACTTTCTCTTAAATGAACAAAGGCAACGCCCCTTTCACAATTTTGCGAATTTGCAGATTTTCGCATAAACACGATAATAGTTCTAAGTTCTGAGATACCTCGGATACTTTATTATAAATCTACATCAAATTTCCAAAACAATGATATGTAAGACCTCGTACATTGGTATTATCGTATTGGAGTATTTGTTATTGGAATTTTCCAAAATTAAAAAAATAATGTTAGAAAGTCGAAAAGTTTTGTAACCAAAAAAAAAATTATTATATTATTAACAACTATTTGCTAATTACCTAGCCAACGATATGACAAATTATATTGCAATATGACTTCGCGAAAAATTCGCGAAAATCTACCCTACCATAAAAAATTTATGAGTACCCACCTCGATATTTAATTTTTTTACGGTAAAATGAGGTTTTCCAGGCTTTGCCTTTTTTAACAAACTAACCAGCCATACCCACCTGGATATTTAATTTTTTTAGGGTAAAATGAGGTTTTCCAGGCTTTGCCTTTTTTAACAAACTAACCAGCCATGCAGCTAGAGCCTTATAAAATGTACCATGCGTCTCTCTGTCAGTTTGACGGTGTGAATTCGTTATATAAGGGTTAATAAAATAACAAATGAAAGGCTGTGTAGTCTGTAATAGAAACATATATTTGAAACAGAACAATAATTTACTTAATTATTTATTTATAGATAAAATTATATTATTTTATATTAAAATTTTCATTTGGTAACTTTTGAACAATTGAATTAAATTTAAAAGCACAATTTACGACATTTACATTGTTACTGTTTACATTGTTGACATTTACATTGTTATTGTTGAACTAAAGAACTAAAGAACTAACATGTGTCTCGAGAGATGGTCGCGCAACAGATGGATAGATCTCACCGAGACCTAAAGTTTGAGTACCAACACGATGGGTCTAGCACCAGTGGTTCTCGAGTTATGACCAAAACAAAAGTTCATGTGACAGATGGATAGATCTCACCGAGACCTGAAGTTTGAGTACCAACACGATGGGTCTAGCACCAGTGGTTCTCGAGTTATGACCAAAACAATAGTTAATGTGACAGATGGATAGATCTCATCGAGACGTTCAGATTGAGTACCAACACGATGGGTCTAAGTCCAGTGGTTCTGTAGATATGACCAAAACTAATGATCACGTGACAGATGATAATTCCGACCCCTCACTCGCATGATCGCATCGCATTTCGCATTTAGATGCTAGCTAGCTAGCTAGCAGCGGAGCGCAGGCGCTATATAGCATTTAGCATTTAGCAGTACCACAGATAAATAGCACATACTTCATTGCTTTGTGCGTTCCAAAACAAACGAACCAACAAAGTTTTACGAACGAAACAGCAATGCTAATTAAAATTAAATGTGATTATTGCTTAGCATTTAGCATTAATTTTTATTCATCAGGGCGCTTAGCAGTGCTAAATGCTAACGGGGTATTCATTATGAATTAATTTTGTTAATGCTAAGCATAACAAGACTAATTCCCCGTAGACGCATGACCTAAAGAAATTAATTCCTTTAGAGTCGCTCAAAAGTAAAAACCGGTAGGTACTGGTTGAATGAAAAAAGCGCGATAAACGAATATTGAACGAGGAAACCTGCTGAGGTTGACTAGAAGAAATGTCCTTTGGCAATAAGGCAGAATGCATGAAATATCTGTATACATTTAACATACATATTTATCAATAAACAAAAAAAATTACAAGAGCTAACTGCATCCAACACGATAGTCGACCTATGGTGGGTAAGCAGAAAAGAGCTCTCCATACATATTTACGCCGATGTTTGTTACTGAAATTCAAGCGAAAAATGCTATCAAATTGAATGAAAGTACTTACTCGTTTAAGGTGACTCCATCTGTGTTCAAGTTTGAATTTTTCGACGACTTTTTGCACCAAAGCACTGCACAATGAGGCATTTTGTGACAGACGCGCACGTTCGCTCCGCCTGAGCGGCGGACGGAGACTAAGATCGGTCGCCGGCGCTAGACTGACGCGCTGGCGCGTGTGCGCCGACGCGCGGCTACCCCTGTCCTCCTATGTATAGCGCCTCCAGGCTTACTGACTCGTGTTTCACCCTCACCAGTCTACAGCCGTATTTCTTTTCCATGACACTAAACAAAAGATTCGCGCGATGCCGGCCGCCGCCGCCGCGACACGGCGCGGCGCGGCGCTGCGGCGGCGCGGTGGCGTGTTGCTATAAGATACTTTCTAACTAAACTAAAAAAATTAATATCTTTTGATTCTGGGGGTTGATTTTGATGAAATCTTCATATTTTCTAGTAAGTAATTAGATTTTGAATTCAATGAGTGGTTTTTGCGTGATGCGCGAACAAACGAACGACAAACCGACAAACAGACAAAAATTTCAAAAACTATATTTTTACGTTCTATTACTTATTCCTTCCATCTCCCTATTATTGTTTTGCAAAAATAGTTAATGTACAGACACGGTACGTCTACGATTTTATTATATGTATAGATAGAAAATAGATAAACTAAGGAAGAATATATGAGCAAATCAAAATTTTCCTTACGAACAATGACGGCTAAAATATGCAGGAAACAATCTTGCGAATCTCAATGTACTCGTAATGTACCTAACTAAAAACTTAACGAAGAATAGTTACAATAAAAATATAGGTAACAAGTATCTACTTAAACTGATGTAATGATAATGCCCGAATAGGTAGGTGTACGCCTAGCACTGCAGTGACGACGCGACGCGACGTGATAGTACGAGCTATTTTGTTCTGTGGTATGAGTCTGACAACGCGTTGATTAAACAAGAGTTCTTATCTCGGGTATTAAGGCTTCATAAATTTATGTTTGTCACATGAAAGGCAGTGCCAGTCACGAAGTTAATTTCTACCATATTTTCATCATTTTTAACCGACTTCCAAAAAAGGAGGAGGTTCTCAATTCGTCTGTATGTTTTTTTTTTTTATTTTTTTTTTTATTTTTATTTTTTTGTATGTTTGTAACACGATTTCTCCGTCAATTGAGGGCCGATTTAGAAAATTCTTTTTTTGTTAGTTAGGTCATACTTCCGAGGTGGTCCCATTTCAATTTTATCGAAATTGGTTCAGTAGTTTTCGAAAAATCAGCATAATACTATGGTGTGTGGTTACCTTCAGCAAAACTTGTGATGTGGTCGTTTTCGGCAATTTTCAGTTTGATAAATTAGTATGGTGTGTGGTTACCTTCAGCAAAACATTTGTGATGTGGACTTATTCAGCAATTTGCAGTCTGACACATATGGCGAATAATTCTGTACCACTTCAATCGATTTCGATTATTCGATTTCGATTATTCTTTTTTATGTAATATTACTAAAAAGAATGAAATAAAAACTGTTTTAAAAAATATTAAACCGATTTCCAAAAAACAAAAAAAAAAAACTAAAAAGTATTAAATACCTAATATTTTGAAATTTTCTCTGTCCTGTTGAAATACATGAATCGATATACTAGTGATACATATTCGGACCCTTGTTTCATGAATATTCTAAATTTGAAATTTTTTTATTTTTTCCGACCGGCGTTTAATTTATTATGGTACCTGGCCAGTACCTACTGTACCGAGTACCATCGAGCTGGTTTGATGATGGAGACAGAAGGTGGCCATAGGAACTCCTAAACTACACATGATAAACCCATCGTGTTTGGGCTCGTTGCATTTGTCTTCACGAGAAATTTACTTTAGACCTAAAAGATTCTCAATTCGACGGTATGTTTTCTTTTTTTGGATGTTTGTTACGCGATTACTCCGTCAATTGTGGGCCGATTTTGAAAATTCTTTTTTTTTTTATTTGAAAGGGGATAACCCTGAGGTTTTTGAAGTGAAAACTTCTTTAGCGGCTCTTGGCACTTTTTTAGGTGGGTAAAAATGTATAACTCGCGACATCGCGTCAGCGTCATTTTTAAAATGAAACCTTAAGTCATTGCGTTAAGGGTTAAGTTAGAGTGGCACGGGATCTGCCGGCACTCCCGGAGTGCAACTGTTAAGTAGGGTTCCGTAACACGTTTATGTCTGTCCATTCTACTAAGTTCTGCAAAATGAATGTAGGGTTCCGTAACATATGCATGTCTATCCGTTCTACTAAATTTTACAATTTTCAACCAAGGTCCTCCGACGGTTATTTTATAATAAAAGTAGGCTTCCGTAACACGTTTATGTCTGTCCATTCTACTAAGTTCTGCAACATCACCTACAACGTCCGTGATGTCAGCCCATAACACCAGTGCCATGTCAGTGCTTCCCCCTTTGATCGTGCTGACTACACTGAACTGGTCGGAAAACACAAACTATTTACATAGCCGTTTCGACCGACGTTTAATTCAGTGCGGTGGTACCAACCCGGGAAGGTTAAACCCTACCACCAAGTAAAATTACGAGGGAAGGGACTTACAGTTTTACGAGGAATCCGAACCTTGGTCAGCCTCCAACGGTCAGCGGTCACCCATCTAAGTACTGACCGCACCCAGCGTTGCTTAAAATTCAATAGCGACAGTTGACTGTCTGCACCACTGAGCTATCGAAGCTGACGTGGTCCTATTTTAATTGGGTCAAGATCGGATTGGAAAGCGAGGCGGAATCGCGAGGCCGAAGGCCGAGCGATTCCGCCGAGTACATTAATAGCAAAAAATTACTAAAAAAAACTGTGAAATAAAAAAAAAGTTTTAAAAAACATAAAACCGACTTCCTAAAAAAAGTAAAACTAAAAAACTATTTAAAATAAAAATATAAAAACCGCCTTCAAAAATATATGAAATAAAAACCTAAAAAAAAAAACCAACCCTAGAGTTGAAGGCGGTGCTAAAAAGGCTACACAAATCACAAAGGATATTATCATCCACTCATGTTTTCTTTCATGCATCATTTTTGCTTGCTTTACAAATCACAAAGGATATTATCATCCACTCATGTTTTCTTTCATGCATCATTTTTGCTTGCTTTAGCACCGCCTTCAACTCTAGGGTTGGTTTTTTTTTTTAGGTTTTTATTTCATATATTTTTGAAGGCGGTTTTTATATTTTTATTTTAAATAGTTTTTTAGTTTTCCTTTTTTTAGGAAGTCGGTTTTATGTTTTTTAAAACAGTTTTTTTTCACCATTCTACACACACACACACACACACACACAGTGCTACATAGTGCTAGATAGTGCTACACAGTGCTACATAGTGTTACACAGTGCTACACAGTGCTGAATAGTGCTACACAGTGCTACATAGCGTTACACAGTGCTACATAGTACTACATAGTGCTACACAGTGCTGCATAGTGCTACACAATGCTGCATAGTGCTACATAGTGCTACACAGTGCTGCATGGTGCTACATAGTGCTGCATAGTGCTACACAGTTTTGCATAGTGCTACACAGTGCTGCACAGTGGTACATAGTGCTGCACAGTGCTACACAGTTCTGCACAGTGCTACACAGTTCTGCATAGTGCTACACAGTGCTGAATAGTGTTACACAGTGCTACATACATAGTGCTACATAGTGCTGCATAGTGCTAAAAAGTGCTGCATAGTGCGCTACACATTGCTGCATAGTGCTACACAGTGCTGCACAGTGCTGCACAGTGCTGCACAGTGCTGCATAGTGCTGCACAGTGCTACATAGTGCTGCACAGTGCTACATATTGCTGCACAGTGCTACACAGTGCTGCATAGTGCTACACAGTGCTGCATAGTGCTACACAGTGCTGCATATTGCTACACAGTGCCACACAGTGCTACATAGTGCTACACAGTGCTGCATAGTGCTACACAGTGCTGCATATTGCTACACAGTGCCACACAGTGCTACATAGTGCTACATAGTGCTGCACAGTGCTGCACAGTGCTACACAGTGCTACCTACTGCTCCGAAACACATTTTCGACGTGGAATACCAGCCAAGCAGCCAGCCTCGGTAGCTCAGTTGTGCGATCCGTCGCCTGTCGGTCGTGCCGTGCATGATCATCAGTGATGATCAAGCACACCTGTACCCTAATCACAAGATTTAACCTACACCGCGTACTAACTCTACGCCGTGTTGTCCGCATCATTTTGTATGGACAAACGGAGCAGCGCCTCTAGTGATAGATTTGCGAACTTCGTTTCTCCATACAAAATGACGCGGAGAACACGGCGCGGCGCAGGTACGCGGTGTAGGTGAAATCTCGTGATAAGGGCACTGGGCGCGGTCAGTCCGGATTCCACGTAAAACTGTCGGCCCCTTACCTTCTTACTTTATTAGGTGATAGGGTTTAACCCGCCCGGGTTGATACCAACGCACTGAATGAAAGTTCGTTCGAAACGGCTATGTAGGTAAATCGTTTGTGTTTTCCGTCCAGTTCAGTGTAGCCGGCACGACCGAAGGAAAGCACTGACAATGACATCTAGTTCACCAAGGTGTTATGGACTAACATCACGGATGTTGTAGCTAATGTAGCCAACCGTCAGTTTCGATAAAAAATACATCCTAGATTTCATGTTGTATGAAGTAGTCGCTATATGCAGGATTACAAGACAACCCGAGATTCGAGAACTACGGAAATCAGGTATGAAATAAAGTAGGTAGTGCCTACAGCCTACATCAGAATGGTTGCTATGACAACCTTTTTGTTTTATGGAACCTAAGCAGCGACTCGGCCCAATATATTTACGTGATTAACTGATTACACACAACCTCTTCTTTTTAAATATTTTTCGGTCAATTTTAAGACAGGGGGTGTGTTTAAAATCACACTCTGACACCGGTGATGCTATATTTTAAAGGAAAACAAAGACAATTTATCTCTTAGCCGCTGCGTGAATGACAGCAAATTAAACTAAAATAAATTTCCTGTTAGAAGATCAAACATTGAAAGATGAGATGTTTGAAAAACCAGAAATACAAACACAAAACCCTCCTCACTATCTCGCCGTGTTGGTTATATGGAAACTTTGATAAACTCGTTAATTGTTCGAGTAAACTTCGATGTCGGCGGCGCGGTGCGGCGGGAAAGAGCGGACAACTCGGTGCAGACATAACTCCAAATACAGATTGGACAGATCCAATATCTCTGAAGACGTCAACCATCTAACTAGAGAAACTCAGAGTCGAGAGTGAAGAGAATGACAATGTTAAAGTTGCCATAGCTTCGACGAAACCCATTTACAGAGGAAGTCAAACAAAGTCGTGAAAACCCAAGAATGAATTTGCACCAAATGAATAGATGTTAGGTGTAAAGCGTTGGAAAAATAAAGCGAAAAGCTTTTTATCAACAGAGTGAGCACAGTGACTAAATTGTGAATTACGCGAAAAACCCTGGGACCATTGAAGTGGTGTTCCAAATTACCTTTACCGAAAACCAGAGCGCGCGGCGGGCGGAGCGCAGACTCCGCTATAAATTAAACGCGTCACGTCTAACACCAGTTAAGCCCGATGAAGATTTACGGGCTCCCAATATCAAACATAAAACATCATTGAAATGTTATGTACATACTCTTATCGGCAACGGTTTTGACTAAAAAACATGCGTCTCGAGATTACTCGTACCCGGGCCGGAGCGGAGCAAACAGTGGAAGGCGAGGCGCGCCGCGCGGTGTGTGCGGCCGTGTTTAGACAACAGGCAGGTTATCTCAGAACAAGGCAAATACCACAAGCGCAGGCCCAACTCTCCGCTGATAACCCGCGGAGCCGCTCCTCGGGGAGGCTGATAGCAGCGTGCTCCGGCGCAGCGGAGCGGCGGCGGCGCGACGCGTGTCTTCGACGCCAGATTAGCTGATTGATCGAGAGCTGAGATTGACGTCTTCGCGAAGTCCTTGGAGATAAAATATGTTATGAACGAACACATTACCTAGACATATCGGGAACTATCTGAACGCTAAGCAAGATGATCGAAAAAACACTTCCTCAAATCGAATGAGCGCGCGGCGCCACCACCGCCACCGCTTCGCTAAACATGATCATGATAGTTAATGTTCGAAGCTATCTGAACACTATCGGATGCTATCGGTTCCTTGTAGGCCGCCTTCCGAAATCGGATATCCCTAATCGGCTATCGTTGTTGAGTCTGTCAACACTTGATGCCGCGATAGCGGTCTTCTTTGACATCACATCATACACATAACATAACCCCGCCTATCGAACGCGCCATAATCTGCTGCCCACCTTAACTTCATTACTTTTAATACCTACTGTGATATGCATTCAGCTGCTTTTCGATTTATCTTTTCGATTATCGACGACGATTTAATAATCGACGTTGGAACTTTCTTGTTTACGTTTAACGTCGCCTACATTACTTCTAAGTAATGTTCTTCGTTATAGTGATAAATTGATAATTCAGAGCATGATGGTCGAATCATCTTCATTTTACCCGACTGCGCGAAGCAAAAAAAAATGCCCTGGTAGTCGTGGAACTACCGGTAGACATAGATACGGAATCATGGGCAGGCATATAATAATCGCGCAAGTACAAAAATCTATAAACAAAAAATACCATTTGTAGCCTAAACGGCTTGATGGATTTCATATGAGGTGTAGTTGGATTCGTCTTATTATGGAAGTGCTATATCTAGAAAATGTAGGTGTCATTATCAATAACTCGAAAAGTCGATTTAAAAAATATACCACACTAAGGGCCAATTGCAATCAGTTTTACTCGTTAAGCTAGTACCCGTTGACTGTGGGAACCGCGTTTAAATCCATAACTCGCTAACTTAACTCTAAATTCGTGTTGGCGCAATTGGGCCTTAATGGTTTGGAACCAAGGTTTGGAACTAAACTTAATTAAACCAAAAAAATTCTACTCATATTTCCTTAATTTTTTGGGTTCCGTATCCGATACGGGACCCTATTACTAAGCCTACGCTGTCTGTCTGTCTGTCTATCTGTCTGTCTGTCCGTCCGTCTGTCCGAGGCCTGTATCTCTTGAACCGTAATAGGTAGCCCGTTGAAATCTTCACAGAATACCTATGTGTTATTTATTATGGCCCATATAACAAATAATAATAATAAGAAAAAGTAAAAAATCACGGAGTCCCATAGAGGATAAAAAGTGTATGTGCGCGCGCCATCTACCGAATAGAGTTGAAGTATTTCAACTAATATGAAGCCTTTCATAAACACGCCATAGATTGCGTGAGTGGCGCTAACCATGACATGGCGATACGGAACTCTCGGTGCGCGAGTTAGACTTGCACTTGGGCGGTTTTTTTTAGCAGTCAAATTTTTTTTTTTATTTCTATAACATTTCACAACTTTAAGGAGAATTAACTTCTTCTGCCATAAAACTAAAGTCGTGGAGCCAGTACTTACGTACAGAGACAGACAACCGCTACGATCCTCTTATTTATTGTGTCGTACGTACGGTAGGTAGGTACGTAATAGTTTGTATCATTAAATAAAGCAGGATCTGCGAGTCAGTTAATTATTGCTCGCACCTGATAAATAACGGAGACATTTTACAACTCGTAATGATGGTTCAGTCGACTGAACTATCATTTTTTACAGATTTCAAAAAAAGGAGGTTCTCAAATTGTTTTTTTTTTTGTTTTTTACCTCAGAACTTTCGACTGGGTGAACCGATTTTGATGATTCTTTTTTTATTTGAAAGCTGGTGCTTCAAATAAAAGTAATTTGGTCAAGATCGGATTGGAAAGCGAGGCGGAATCACGAGGCCGAAGGCCGAGCGATTCCGCCGAGTACATTAATAGCAAAAAATTAGTAAAAAAACGGTGAAATAAAAAACTAATTAAAAAAATATAAAAACCGCCTTCAAAAATATATGAAATAAAACAAATCGAACCCTAGAGTTGAAGGCGGTGCTAAATCAAGCAAAAATGATGCATGAAAGAAAACATGAGTGGATGATATCCTTTGTGATTTGTGTAGCCTTCTTTAGCATCGCCTTCAACTCTAGGGTTAGATTTTTTTTATTTCATACATTTTTGAAGCCGGTTTTAATATTTTTTTAATTAGTTTTTTCTACAAACGAGTTGGTTCGGATCATTGAGCTATACGTTGTACAACATTTACGTTGTATACGTTGTATAACATTATTTCTCTATGGTTCGGATAGAGCTGTGCACCTGTGCTGTGACCTGTGAGTGCGCACATACTATATAGGTTTGCCTGTGCGGTGCGGACCGAACACGCTTGTTACAATATCACGACAATATCTACACATGTTTCCCGCCCGACTCACTATCGAGTGGGGCTTCGGGTAATACGTTTTTGATGTAGTGTGTGCGTGTCTCTCCACCACCGCCGCTCCCAGCAGCGCCAGTCAGCCTCACAGAGCATTGCGCGGCCACCACTACAGCTGTCATCGTCGCTGAAGAGTTGTAATTTAGTAATATGACATAAATTGATGTAGTACCTAGTACCTACGTAGATAAGGTGACAAGTCGGTCGCCGTGATCTGGGATTCTCTTGATAACGCCGCGATGTGATGTGGCAAGCTCGGTGAAAAGTTTGCACACTAATGTGACAGCTAGGTAGGTAGGTACCTACCAACTCTACAGTCAGCAGTATCAATCTTGATTTGATTTTGTATGACGGGGTTTTTGAAATAAAATTTTTAGTTAGTTCAAGTTTGAGGCTGTGTTTGAGGCTATTTATATTAATTATATTTATAATATATTTATTGAATCATTTTTTAAAACAATATTTCGCTGTATCAGTATAAGTACAGACAGACCCCTTGAAAATTAAAGCCACAGCTATCCAAGAGCGCACTCCTCAAGCGCGTCGACTTTAACGACGCTTCCAGTACAATAGCGGCCCGTAAATACAAAGGAATACAAGGGAATAACCGAGAATTAAAGTTAGCGCGGAGTGCTCCCCGAGGAACGAAAATTTTATTCTCGGTTAGCCGTGATAGCGAAGGGGAGTCGCCGCCGCGTCCCCGCCGCCGCCGCTGCCGCCGGCGGGAATGGCGCGGGGAGTGGAAATGGCGCGAGGAGGGGAAATGGCGTGAAGAGGTAGAAAATCGGGAGGGCGTGTAACGAACGACTAGCTAGGACGCCGCTGTGGCGGAGGCGTGGGGCAAGGGGAGCCGCCGCGCCGCCGCCACCTGGGCGCCGCCAGCGCCATAAAGAGCCGTCCTGCCGCCTAGTTTATGTCTACTTAGGTTTATTGTTATGGGCGGACGGAGCGGGCGCACCGGGCGCGACATACGCCCTGTTTATTCCCGGGAATGGCGTATTTCGGCGGAATTAGCACCGGTCGCGTGCTACACCGAGACCGAGATGGCACTAGCGACTAGCGCGTCCATCCAGCTTGATTAAAATATCAGTGTCCCTTCGGAAGGAACATGCGTGATGCGGTCTCTCGCAGGAGGAGAAAAATGTTGTATACATAGGTAGGCACCTACAAGGTGTAACCTGCAGAATAACGGAGAAAGTAACTAAGGACACCTTGGTGCATGTAAAGTGCAAAGGAGCGTTTATGAATAAGGAGCACATAATAGGTAACTAGGTACTTGGCATAGATAAAAGTAGCAAGACGGTTAGAATAAACATTTCTAGGTACCTATATCGTTTGCAATACTTGCGTATGTACGAGTATAATGTAACCTATACCTACCTACCATATATATAAGTCAGACGTTTACTAACCAGGATAAAAATATATCTAAAATTTATTCGTCCTAATTATTCATAAATTTTCACAAAAAAAAAACATTTCCACAAACCTAAACCACACGCACGAACCTCAAATAAAAAAGAATTCTAAAAACGTCGCTCCTAGTAATTTGAATACACCAAACATACATTGAAAATTACTCTTTTGTCACTGATGTCAGCAAGCTTGTCACTCAGCGCTACTGAGAACGCTCACCGCGGGAGATCTCAAAAGAAAGATGTCGCCCGCCCGCCATCTCTCTTTCACGCTCCCGCGGCTTCTCGCCACAAAACCGATTACGAAAGGAGAACTCCCACATCTAAGAGTGAACAATGAAAAACGCAGCCACATGACATGACATACTTATCTTTTGTTAACGCGTCCGCAACTATTAGTCAACTCAACTGTCTATTTATTTATTTGACAGTAAGAGGTTTTGGGACAACCATCCATCTCACTCAATGAATGAATGAGAAATGATGTGTGAAATGCGGTGAAATGTCAAAATAAGCAACGCGCGCTTTAAAAATAATGAGTTGTATTATATTAAAATCGGCTTTAAAGAAAAGGGATTATTCATTATAGGTACCTAGGACGAGTTTCTTTGACAACTGATTGGTTTTTTAAAGGCCGGTAGTGTCCGCACCCACCAACTTTTAACAATGCAGCAATGTGGAAGACATAACTCGTAGAGGAGATGCAACCAAGTGAATTAATTTGTTTTCTGAAGTTCTTGTGAAACCGATCATCAATCTCAATGATTCTTGAGAAATGACGGGTGAAATGTCAAAACAGGGTGTGTCGCATTTGGAAGGGGATTAAGTTCGAAACACGTGTTTCTTTTAAAGCAGTTCTTGGCTTGGATGATAAATTGTTCTTTCTTATGTCTATTGAAATACGGGGTTCGGCAGATTTAGATACCATCCCATGTAAACGGCAGATTGGTTTAGGCACATTTGTGTTTGGTTATGCAAACATGAGACGTTGGGAGGGGTGCTTTGTTCGTGGGGAGTGTGGAGGGGCTGTTTGTGAAGTAAATAATGAAGTGACAATGGCGATAAAGACGGTTTCCCTTTATGTTATATCCGGTTTGTGTCTGATAAAAAAGGAGTAAAGTCACTACATAATATATTATTATATATTATTAGAAAGGTCCTTTTTTGCTAGGCAGGTACCATACTGTTATATACTCACACTTTTTGTTGTAGTTGTTGTTTATTGATCATTAATATGGCAGTAAAACCGCTCGAACTTGTCACAATTTGTTCTATCCGGCATTTAATTGTATTGTTTTTTTTTGTTATTTTGTTCCTAAAGATCACTTAGGAAACAAGTTATTGTGACACAGCTTTGTCAATCTTAATTATATTGAAAGTAGTAGTATTTCGTACTTCGAGGTCTTAAAAATAAGATCCAAGTATAATTTTATGTACCTACTTATTAATTGGTGAAAGCTGATATATTCCGAATTTAAACTTAACGGCTAACTTATTAATTTCTAAACAGTAATACAACTCTACTCCGTGTCAGCCCGATGGTCTGATCTGCTTCCCCTCCCCCTATTCCTACGCCCCCTCCCCTGGGGGCAGTTGCAATGATTGTCCCGACGACAGATAGCAGGGCAGTTAGGTTAGAGAATGTCGCAATCGGAGCTTCACCGCCGCATCAGCAGATTAATTGCTGGAACACATGTTGTGGCTGCCCTCTTGATTGGGCTCGGTTGCCGCACCTATCTAGTTACATCGGATAAAAGTTTTGCTGACTTGTTAGAAATGAAAACTGAAAAATAATCATTTACTAGTCCATTAACCTACCTACGACTAGAAAGTGCTAAAATAGTATTAGGGGCTAGGGGCCATGCATATATTACGTTATTTGAAATTAGGAGGGGATGGGGGGGATATTGGTAATATGATGAAGGAGGTTGGGGAGGGGGGATTCTTGCTCCTATAGTCGCCTCATACGAAACCCACGGGAAGAAATGGAGTGGCCCTATTCTATGCCGGTAACCACACACAGCTCTTGTTCTGCTAAGACGAAAAACCTATTGTTTAAACAACAAAATTGATTTTGAAATGGAATGACGTCAGCCCGAAAACCGTCAAAATCGATGAAGTAATTAATATATGGAAGCCTCTTATTGCTAGGAAGGCTGTTCAGTAAGAAAGAATTGAGTTAGGTTACACTAAAAAAAAATTATGTTTAAACGGATCCTACACCAGTCGCACCCTTCAGCCAGACGGGATGTTGTGGATGAGAAATGAGAAGAGGTGACGACTTGTGTCTGAACTCGAACAAACACTTCGGTCTATTTCCGAATGGGGTCGTAGTAATTTGCTCGAGTTCAACGCTTCCAAGACACAAGTCTGCGCGTTCGGTGCGAAAAGAACCTCGAAAAGAACGGCGTTCACACCAGATCCTTCCTTCCAGGGCACGTCGCTAAAATTAAGCAACCACCTCTGGGTCCTCGGAGTCGGACTGTCGCACGACCTAAACTTGCGGCGCCATATCAAGGGGAAGGCCAAGCTGGCTTCTAAAAAGCTGGGCGTACCTACTCAATAAGGTGCGACGGTACTTCACGCCGGGCCAAAGGATGCTTTTGGATAAATCGCAGATTAGGTCCTGCTTGGAGTACTGCTCGCACTTGTGGGATGGCTGAGCTAAATACCAGCTTGCGCTCTTTGGGTTCGATCCAGCGTCGAGCCGTGCGACTAGTGGGTGACCCCGACGACGTGTCCCACGATCTAGAACCACTGTAACTCTGTAGGGATGTCGGCGCCCTAAGTGTGTTCTATGATCTATCGCTTACTCAATGGTGAACTCTAGGAGGAGCTGTTTAACGCGATCCCACCGTCCCCTTTCCACCTCCGCACAACGCGCACTGGGCAGGGATTGCATCCCTGTACGCTGAACTTACCACGGATGCGTACCAATCGCTTCTGCAGATCTTTCCTTCACAGAACTGGTAAACTAAGTATAGTCTCGGGTCCTTCAAGAGATCCGTGAATAGGCACCTGTCAGGCCGGCATGGCATTCGCAACCCCCGCGTACGACCGAATGTCCATGGGCGTCTTTAGACACCTTATGGGTGGCTCGGCGCCAAATGTCGCGCTTTCTATAAAAAAAAATACGAATTTTGGAAGAAAGCAGAAAAAATCCTAACATGTAATTATTCTCAAATCAAAACAAACGTGCAGTTCGCATAATAAAGTTTTATGGCTTAGTGAAGGGAATCTCCCTTCACTGAGCCATAAAATTTTGTTGTGCAAGCTGCACGTTTGCTTTGATTTGAGAATAGGAATATAAAAGAAAAGGTCATAAATACTAGATATGCATGTGCAGCGCCGGCGCCGACCCGCCGCGCCGGGCTCGGCCCCGCCCGGCGGCGGCGGCGGCGGCCGCGCATAGGTACTCACTGAGTAGGGCCTCCTCAGTGCCAACTATAACATGAAACATTCATCCGTTAGTCACTACTACTCACTCTCTCTCCACACTACACAGAACCACACTCACAGGGCGCGACACGGCTTAAGCCTCGGTCAGGGGTTCGGTAGAGGAAATCGGTTTACCTACCTATTACAAATTAATAAATTTCATGAAATCCCTACACTGTTAGCCGCAGTAGTCGGGAACCTTTATTGATAAGTATATTTCAAATACTTCCCTATTCCCTATTTTATTTTGCCTAAAGCCTAAATATACATACATATCACACACGCTGAATCCCGACAATCGGGGTAAGGAGAGTAATCGGTGTTGTGCTGCAAGAACTCTGGTAAATTACAGCACAACACCGACCACCACGTTGCACGAAGACCCACCTGCTGCATGACTCGGTGGAAGTACCGTGCCAAGGTGAGAGGTGGCGAGCCTGTCGCCCCTTAGTCGCCTTTTACGACATGTACGGGGAGAGATGCAGTGGGGCTATTCTTTTTAAGTACCGAACCCACATGGTACTAAATATAAAATTACAAATTTAAAAAACCCCGACCCTTAAAAATAAAAAATAAACGGAAATTATTTTTGACTTTTAAGGGTCGGGGTTTTTTGAATGTGTACCTAATTAAACTTTTATTTCTAGTTTTAAAAATATCCGCATGAAAAAAGGTCCACTTTTTAAGATAAGTAAATTTGATATCTCGATTCAAACAGCTTTCTAATAAAAGAACCGCATCCAAATCGGTCGATCCGTTTGGGAGCTACGACAGGCCTCACGCACTCTATGTACTTGCGCGCGCTAACTACCTACCGCCCGACGGGCCGCCGGCGGTCCATTTCGGTGAAAATTCATCAGCCGCGCGAAGTATACATAGACGCTCGCCCACGCAACTGCGCGCAGCTGCAAAGCAATAACCACTTTACACTCGATCATTTAGGTACATTTTCGCACGCAGCGATTGGCGAAGTGAAACAGTAGGCTATTAAAGCCCGAAGGTAGGAACATTTTCTATGGAGTGATTTATCTGTTACGAAGTAACTATTAAGTAATCTGTGGCTACGATGCCACTGACAGACACACCCTCACACGTTAAATAACACCCCTTTTTGCGTCGGGGGTTAAAAAAAGTGGTCAAGTGAACCATGTTCACGTGCCGAGGGTCCCGTAACCGCTGCTTCGCTTTAATCTAATTATATTTTCTACTAAGGTGCGGTCAAGGTCTGGATGGGTGGCCGTACGAACGCTCAAGTTGGCCGTGGTTCGGATTCCACATGAAACTGTAGTTTCGTTTCATCCCTTTATCTTACTCTGTACATATTTAGCTGGTAGGTATTAACCCGTTCGTATTAGTACTTACACCAGCACTGAACGAAGGTAGGTCGAAGAAAACGTATATAAAATTATACGTGATTTCTGCCCAGTTCAATGTACAAGGAAATAAGTACTGAAATGGCACCTCGCTGACACTGACTGACTGACTAACAATATTTCTAAATAAAAACTATTTAAAATAAAAATATAAAGCAAGCAAAAATGATGCATGAAAGAAAACATGAGTGGATGATATCCTTTGTGATTTGTGTAGCCTTTTTTTAGCACCGCCTTCAACGCTAGGGTTCGTTTTTTTTATTTCACACCTTTTTGAAGGCGGTTTTTATATTTTTATTTTAAATAGTTTTTTAGTTCTACTTTTTTTTGGGAGGCGGTTTTTATATTTTTTTAAATAGTTTTTTATTTCACAGTTTTTTAGGGTTCCGTATCTCAAAGGAGGAAAAAACGGAACCCTTATAGGATCACTTTGTTGTCCGTCTGTCTGTCTGTCTGTCAGTCAAGACCTTTTTTCTCAGGAACGGGTAGAGGTATCAAGTTGAAATTAATATCAAATTCTAAGGTCTGCGAACCCTTTGAGGTATAGAAAATGCAAGCTTCTAAATCAACGCAATCAATAGATACGGCCATTTAAGTTACATATTTTGCTACTGGCAAATCTGAAATCAAATCAAAACCTATAGAGTACTTCCCGTTACCCTAGACTCATGAAATTTGGTAAAAAGCAAGGTATTACAGCACAATTAAAGGAAAAAATTCGAAAATAGTAAATTTGTAGTTAAAGACATAAAATTTTTGTTTTTTGTTTTGCATGTCAAGGACCCTTTTTCTCAGGAACAGATCAAGGCATCAAATTAAAATTAATACAGAATACTAAGATCTACGATCTCTTTAAGGTGTAGAAAATACAAGCTTCTAAATCAACGCAATCAAAATATACAGCCATCTATGTCAGATTTCATACTCGCAGACTCACTCAAATCAAATCAAAACCTATAGGGTATTTTCCGTTAACCTAGAATCATTAAATTTGGAAAGAAGCAAGGTCTTACAGCACAAGTAAAGGAAAAATCCAAAAATTGTAAATTATTCTTATATGACAATAAAAAATATATGTTTTTTGTAATTTTTTGCTATTAATGTACTCGGCGAATTCCGCCTCTCTTTCCAATCCGATCTTGACCGAATTAAAATGGGACCACCTCAGGCTTATCACCTGAGGTGGTCAAAAAAAAAATGAATTTTCAAAATCGGCCCACAATTGACGGAGTAATCGCATAACAAAAATCCAAAAAAAGAAAACATACCGTCGAATTGAGAATCTCCTAGGTCTAAAGTAAATTGCTCGTGAAGACAAGTGCAACGAGCCCAAATCGATGGGTTTATCATGTGTAGTTTAGAAGTTCCTATGGCCACCTTCCGTCTCCATCATCAGACCAGCTCGATGGTATACTCGTACCATAATATATTAAGCGCATCTGGCCGGTCGGAAAAGATTTCAAATTTAGAATATTCATGAAACAAGGGTCCGAATATGTATCACAATATCGATTCATGTATTTCAATAAAATGTTGAAAATGACAGAGAAAATTTCAAAATATTAGGTAGGTACTTATTTAATACTTTTTAGTTCTAGTTAATTTTTTTTGGGAAGTCGGTTTTATATTACATAAAAAAGAATAATCGAAATCGGTTGAAGTGGTACAGAATTATTCGCCATATGTGTCAAACTGCAAATTGCTGAATAAGTCCACATCACAAAAGTTTTGCTGAATGTAACAACACACCCTAGTATTTTGTTGATTTTTCATAAACCGCTGAGTCAATTTCGACAAAATTTAAATGGGACCACCTCTGAAGTATGACCTACCAAACAAAAAAAGAATTTTCTAAATCGGCCCTCAATTGACGGAGAAATCGCGTAACGTGTGTGTTTATAAAAAATAAAAAATAAAAAAAAACATACAGTGGAATTGAGAACTTTCTCCTTTTGGGAAGTCGGTTAAAAATAAAGCGAAGTTTCTACGGGCGACCGGGGCGCGGCGGCCGTGTAACGTACGTCAATATATTTATTTTTTTATTGAAAGCGCCATACCTACCACCCATAAGGTGACTAACGACGCTTATGATTTCGCTTGAGATGGCTCTGCTAAATACCGGCTTGCGCCTCTGGGCTCGATCCAGCGTCGAGCCGTGCGCGGGGCCGTGTAACTATTGGGTGACCCCGAAGTGTCCCGCGATCTAGATCCACAACTGCAATCCGTCCTCCGTCCGTAGGGATGTCGGCGCCCTAAGTGTGTTCTATCGCTTATTCCTTGAGGAGTAGGTACACGGAGGAGCTGTTTAACGCGATCACGCCGTCCCCTTTCCACCCCCGCACAACGCGCAATGGGCAGGGATTGCATCCCTATACGCTGAACTTACCACGGATGCGAACCAATCGGTTCTGCTGATCTTGTCTCTACAGAACCGGTAAACTCTGGAACGCTCTCCCTGCCCATATACCTATTTCTACCCAAGCACAGTCTCGGATCCTTGAAGAGAGGAGTGAATAGGCGCCTGTCAAGCCGGCATGGCATTCACAACCCCTGCATACGACCGAATGTCCATGGACATATTCCTATATGAATATCCTTATATATAACTCGAGGCTGTCAGCCTCAGTAGCTCAGTGGTGCGGTCGGTCGACTGTTACTTAAAGCAACCCTGGGCGCTGTCAGTACTTGGATGGGTGACCGCTCGACCGTTGGAGTCTGACCGTGGTTCGGATTCCACGTTAAACTGTAGGTCCCTTCCCTTCTTACCTTACTAGGTGGTAGGGTTCATCCCGGCCGGGTTGTTACCACCGCACTGAGCGAAACGTCGGTTAAAAGGGCTATTTAATGAGTTCGTGTTTTCTGAACAGTTCAGTGTAGTGTAGCCGACATGAAATGAAGGGAAGCACTGATATGGCAACTAGTTCACCCGGTGTTACGGGCTGACATCACCGATGTTGTAGGTGATATAGCCAACCGTGTCAGTTTCTATAAAAAAAAATCAAGAACCACTTTATCGATTTATGTACATATGGTTTACAATGTTACCCTTTACAATGTTACCGATTTAGGTACATATGGTTTAAAAACCCAATAGGAAAAAGTTCGACGACAAAACTGCAGTTTTTTGTCAACTTTTAAACGAAATATTTGTTAAAGCAAACTTATTGATTAAAGCGAAGTTATATATTTTTAAAAAATTTTGTTAAGGCAATTTTGCCTTAACAATACCTATAGACTGACATGACATTTGATTTATTTAAAAAAAAACATATTTTTCGTTCACATTTTGGGGTACCCTGTACTTTCCACAGGACTATTAGACAAACTTATCTATAATCTATCTAGCGGCAAAAATTATATTTACATAATTTGGCGTTAGTTTCATCGAAATCGGTTCAGTAGGTCTAGAGATATATGCGTGTGGCAGACAGAGAGACACCAGAGCGATCCCATAAGGGTCCCTTTTTTCGCATTTTGCGACGACGGGATCCTAAAAAAAGTAGGTAGGTACCTAGTTGTCTAGTTACGTAGTAAGGCGCAGAATGATTAAATATATTTATAGTGTGTAGGTACCTAACTACTGACTTACTTACGTAATAAGTCGGGGAAAAAACGGCATAGGGGAAAAACGATTTTCAAACTTCGGTAGGTAGGTAGGTAGGTAGGTATATGGGTATATATTGGTCTTATTGCTGGCGCTTTCCGCTCGCATTTGACTGGCATTCCAACAACCTGCTGTCGGTGGTCTTGTCACTCGACTAGGTACCTAGGTAGGTACAAAGAGGATAATATTGATGTGCGAACGTGTTTTGATCTGCTGCCCTGATTTTAGTAAAAAAGGTAAGTTTTTAACAGTGAAAATGTTTTTTCCATTTCTTCAGTATAGTCCCCCATTTTCGCTGAGAGTGGTTTTGGGGCTACGCGAGTGGTTGCTACAAGATGGTGAGATGAGATGGTTTTTTCTTAAAAAAAAAATTTTTTAATGCAAAAATGTGAAACCGTCTATTTTTTTCGAACTAAATCTCTAATATCTCAAAAACTAAATGTGATATCGAAAAATAAAAAACCTATTTAGATTTGAACATTGGGCTACATTAAAAAAAAAAAACATTCGTCTATCGATGATGGTCCCTCAAACAAATTTTCCCCATTTTCCCTGAGAGTGTGAAATCGATTTTTGGAAGTGCAACAGCGTAGAGAGCGAGAAATACCCGAATTTACCTACCTAGGTAGGTATGAAATCAATTGTGAAAAATCATATCACGGCTCTGCAGATCCTCGAGTGACTTTGTTAGTTTGTTAGTTGGGTTCTGATGATGGAGCCGGAAGGATAAGCCATAGGAACTGCTAATTTGGTAATTTAAAAAAATAAAGAAAAAAAATCGTAACTCGATACCACGTGACATTTGCCAAAAGGTAGCATGGGTCAAAACGTTGCAAATGACCCCACTCTGACCGTTATTTTGCGAACCCTCCAATCGGTCACGTAGTATGGGTACGTGTACTCATATCGCGGCATAGACTTATATGTAAATAACGTTCCCCGGAAAGTACCTACCTAGGGGGTGGATTAGTTAACTCCAGCATTGATCGCAAATTGCTGGTAGGTACCTATGCTTATTGTGTAGGCCGAGTTAAAAGATGAATTATAGCGAAAGAATTGTTTGCGTAGTTTCGGAGAAGAAAAAAATTTCCCATACAAAATTAATTTTTCATACAAAATAAAAAAAACAATTTTTTAAGGCACCAAAACATTGGTTTTAAATATAAATGTATGTAAAAACAAGGGAAGTGGTATGGGTAAAAGTTTTGGTGGTTTAAAAAAAAAATACCCAGGATATTAATTTATTCTATAAATTAACCCTACCTAATGTTGAGGCGGCGCATGTCGTTTTTGCATAAATTCCTATTGAAAATAAATGTTATTATGGTGCATTTAAAAAAAAATCGTAAATTAATTTTGTATGAACACATTTTTTTTTACAAATTTTTTATAAATTTTACCGTACTTACCTAGTTCCTGGGGCGGTTTGCAATGATCTAAAATGAAAGTGAATGAAGACAAGCCAAAAAAATCAAACGAAGAAATGTACCTAAGTCGGCAAAACAAGAGATAGGTCTACCTAAATTTCATGATGCGACGGACGGCGACGTACCCGAGGCTAGTAATATATGTATATTCGGTGCCCGAGGCGACACCGCAGAAGAAAACAATGCCACTTGCATCTAGTTCATATACATACATAACATACTTAAATACCACATGCTGTATCCCGACAATAGGGGTAAGCAGAGTCATCGGTTTTGTGCTGCCAGAACCCTGGTAAGTTACAGCACAACACGACCGTACATGGGGCGGTGGCGGTAGTTATACGGCCGTGATATTCAGAACTCATTGTAGGTATTCTTTACTTATTTGTATTGACCACAAAATAAAGAAATATAATTCTTCTAGGCATTTATTAAGAAACCGCGCGTCGTCGTGCGTGCGTGCCCCATATTAATTTGGTTGGACCAACCCGTTCTGCCCCACTATCGGGTCCTAGACCTATTATACCTACTTACTTACCTACTACGACACCACAACAAAAATCAAAACAGATTTTACGGCCGAGGGTTGAAAAACTTTGTGGGCTGTGGCTCTGTGTAGGTAGGTACCTACCTACCTAGAACCTATACCTACGTATGTACAACCTTTATGTCTACCTACGATATCAACAATTATTGCGTTCCTCATAAATAGAGGGTTCCGTAGCCATTTCCTTCTTCCACACATAGCGAGGCGTGCAGTCGGCCAGAGACACCCCGCGTGCGGCGGCGCGGCGGAGGGAGGCAGGGGAGCGCGGCGCACGCAGCACAGTACGCAAGAATGCTACCTAAGTACTTTCGTAATTAACGGGGCTTGCAAATTGGTCTCAAAAAGAAGTTTAACAATGAAATTTTTTTTAAGTCGAGTGTTTGAGTAGGGATAGGTAGGGGTGAGAATTGGAAGCTATGGGCATTATTAGCAAATTACTAGTCAATCTATCCTGTAGTTTAGGATATTTGGAGAATACCTATTCGTGAAATTTTTGTTTGCCGGAGATCATTCATTAGTTTTCGATAAGTTTTTATTTTAAGAATTAGGTATATAACATTTTCAAAGGCGCTTTTCGTTCATTTGTATAGGGGGTTGAACTGCGACCACAACAAACTGAATCAAAACCGAATAGGTATTTTTTATTAGCCTTATTTTAATAAAAAAGAACTGCTTTGCTTAGTGGCCGAGTGGGGGTGGGGGGAAGCAAAATGATTAAGAATGGTTCCTGTCCCCCTTATTGCTTCATAATCACTTCCCTCTTTTGAAGGAGGTACCTACTTTGTATGGCGCCCTCCCCTAAACAACCCCCCTACTGGGCGTAATAAAATGATTAAACAAGACCCCCCCCCCCCCCCCCTCCTCCGAGTCCCAAGTCTCTAATCCCCCCTTACGGCCACGAAAGGCGTCAAATTTTAAAATGTGAAATAATTGTTCAAATAAAAAAAAAAAATTCTCGAAAAGTACCTACCTACCTACCTATTGATCTCCGGCAAAACATTATTTCACGAATATTCTCCTAATATCTTAAACTACAGGACAGATGGACCAGTAATTTGCTAATAATGCCCCAAGTTGTTATATAGGTACTATATTGTACATATTATCTACTAACCGGGGTTCGGTTGGCTCTGATAGTTAGGTTTCTTCATCCATTCGTAAGGGGAGCGCGGAAGCGGTGGTCGCTGGTGGCAGGGCGAGCCGCCGTTGCCGCCGCCGGCTCCCGGGCTCGATAGCTCCGAGGAGGCGGTGCCGGGCGGCGACGGCATCAGCGGGTCGCGGTCCGACGGCTCGCGCTTGGGGAAGTGATGCGTGGGCGCAGCGAGCGCGTGAGGCGGCGCGTGCGCCACCAGCTCCCCGCCCCCGCCGCCGCCACCCGGGAACTCCGGCGACGGCGTGCCCCAGTCCGGGGGCGGCTGGAACGCGTGCGGGTGGTGCCAACCTCCCGCCGCCTCCTCGCCCGGGAACTGCTGGCCCTGCGGCCAGCCGTACCAGCTGCCAGCGCCGCCGTAGTGCGCGCCCGACTTGCCGTGGTACATGGCGAGCGGGTTCAAGTAGTTCACCATACCGGACACCGCACCGTTCAGAGTTGCATCCGAGTCACAAGGCACATCCTCCCTCGCGAGCTGGCCCATCCACAGTCACTTCAGTCACCCACCGCTCACATCTGCGGGCGCCCGATACAAATAACACGCGAGACACGGACGCACGGAGCGCGAGTACGCGACACGGCACGGACGCGGCGCCCAGCGTCAGCAGCGTCGCACGCAGCGGACAGACGAGACGGAGCGACGTCGACTGCGGGGTGCAAGCGTGCCGACTGATTAGCAGCGGGCGGGCTGACTGCACCGCGCGCCGAGGCGGGGGAGGAGCCTCCGCTCTACGCCAATCGCTCGCCTCGAACGACCTGGCCCGCAGTCGCTCCGCCCCGATGCGTGTGCCCTGCAGAGTTTGGTCTGCCTCCAAATAGGTAGACGAGCCGCTCCACGCCACCGCAGTCCGCACCACCACCGCACCGCCGCGCCGCGCCCGCGCACTATGCCCGTGACGGGCACGGGTGAGGGCGACCGACAGCTTGCAGTAATTTTGCATAATTTTTTAATCCACTTACCTACTATTTGTTGAATAATCTGGAACAGGCCGCAATAAACTCTGTTATACATAGTTGAATACTCCGGAACAGGCCGCAATAAACCCTGTTATACCTAGTTGAATAATCCGGAATAGGTCGCAGTAAACCCTGTTATACCTAGTTGAATAATCCGGAACAGGCCGCAATAAACCCTGTTATACCTAGTTGAATAATCCGGAATAGCGGCAATAAACCCTGCCATACCTAGTTGAATAATCCGAAACAGGCCGCAGCGCAGTAAACCCTGTTATACCTAGTTGAATACCTAATCCGGAATAGGCGACCATAAACCCTGCTATACCTAGTTGAATAATCCGGAACAGGCCGCAATAAACACTGTTAAAGTAAGGTCGGCAAATATGGACCACCATAAGGGCTTTTTGAAATAAAACTCAAGGTTATTACACAATATCAGTAACATGCATTTTAATCAGTCGAGTACTTATCTAGTTAACATAGTTCAGTCATTTACTCATCATTTTTATCTTTATTTAGCTAAAATTTGGCAAATACCAATACAATCGAAAAAAACAATTCTGTAACATGGTAGGTAAATATGGACCACCCATGAAATATTTTGGAAGCTTTAAGGAAGCCCATTTTCTTGTCGCTCGCCGCAGAAATAGCTGCCTGCATATCCGCCCCATCCCATCTTTTTCTTGTCCCCGCTTTTGGAGAAGGGCGTGGAGCCATCTTCTGTAACAAAAAAAATTAGGGTTAAATATGGACCACTGGGCCATTTCTACGTACCCTATGGTGTGCCATATTAGCCGCACCCAGTATTTTATCAAAATAATATTTTTGATAAATACTTCTGACTTTGCCATACTTCTATAAACTATAGTGTTAAATAGGCAAGGAAACATACCAACGCAAGCATGTTGGCCACAAACAATGTAAGCAACAACTTGATGTATAAAAAATGTACAAATTTACCATAAAATTACATCGATTTGTCACGAAACAGAAAAATCGCTACAGGTGACGCGAAAAAACTCCGAGACTGACAGCGGACGACTGGCGGCGTCGCGACGCAACTTCGCTCGACTCGCAACTAACTTTGGGCGTATTCGGTAACTAGGTTCGTGGCGGGGCGGGTGGTCCATATTAGCCGACTGGGCCATATTTGCCGACCTTACTCTATACCTAGTTGAATAATCCGGAATAGCGGTAATAAACCCTGCCATATACCTAGTTCAATAATCCGGAACAGGCCGCAATAAACCCTGTTATACCTAGTTGAATAATCCGGTATAGGCGACCATAAACCCTGTTATACCTAGTTGAATAATCCGGAATAGGCCGCAATAAACCCTGTTATACCTAGTTGATTAATCCGGAACAATCCAACAGTCCGCAAATCTGCTGGCATGGCACCTAACTGAGCGTGGTTTCGCGAGGAGAGGTGATTTTGGCTCTGTCGACTGCACCATTGGTCCCTCGGCACAGCCACCCATGCTGGTTTAAATAAAAAATAATCCGCCATAAACCCTGTTATACCTAGTTGAATAATCCGGAACAGGCCGCAATAAACCCTGTTATACCTAGTTGAATAATCCGGAACAGGACGCAATTAACCCTGCAATGTCTAGTTTAATAATCTGGAACAGGCCGCCATAAACGCTGTTATACCTACGTGAATAATCCGGAACAGGCTGCCATAAACGCTGTTATACGTAGTTGAATAATCGGAATCCTGCCGCAATAAACCCTGTTATACGTAGGTACCTAGTTGAATAATCCGGAACAGGCCACAATTAACCTTGTTTTACCTAGTTGAATAATTTGGAGCAGGCCGCCATAAACCCTGTTATAGCTAGTTGAATAATTCGGAACAGGCCGCCATAAACCCTGTCAGGCCCGTTGGTTAGGCCCGGACTACATGCATCCGTTTCTCTCCGGATTTGACTAAAATAGGCCACACCCACCGGTGCGAGCGACAGAGTGAGAACTTCATTAGGTTACCTAGGTCACCTCTAGGTAGCGATTAGGTACCTACCTAATCTATTAGTTATTAGACTAATAGACTGCAACCGTCGAATGTAGGTACAACCCGATTCCACCGACCGAGGTCTAGCTAGCTAGACTGAGTTTTTTTATAGAAAGCGGGACATATTTCGCCGCGAGAGTCCGAGACACATATACGGAGGTTACACGCTAGGTTTGGCATCAGTTCAGTCCGTGACCTTGGTCACGACTCACGACCAGATTGACGCCAGAATGACGCCAGACGTAAAATGCATTCGCACCATCAGTCTGCCATCAGTCTAGTATCAAAATATTTTTAAATCCATCAGTCTGGTCCATCATTCCAAACCATCCATCCATCAAAGTAGATTAAACGGTCAGTCTGGACCATGGTTTAACCAGACTGATGGACTGAACTGATGAAAAACCTAGCGTGTAACCTCCGTCATAGGTAATAAATAAGGTGTCTAACGCCGCCCATGCCCATGGCAATCGTTTACGTGCGGGGGTTGCGAATGCCATGCCGGCCTGACAGGTGCCCGTTCACGCCTCTCTCGAAGGACCCGAAGCTGTACTTACCCCCTCCCCCCCCCCCCCCCCCCCCCTCTAGCAGGATGTGGGTAAGTGCTCAGAGTGATCCCGAAGCGAAGAGTAAATAAGTAATTTTTTTTATGAGAAGCACGACATATGCCCTGCGCTTTTAAGAAATGTTCCATTTAAAATCATTAAAAAATTCATCATTAAAAAATCACAGTCCAATGTTAAATTTGTGATTGATTGATTTTAAAGAAAAGTCACAAAGTTTCTGCCAATACTACCATTTAGAATCCTCCGTTTATGGAGCCGAACAATGGTATAAAGTCCAAACTATGGAATGACAAGAGAATACGTCGATTTACCAAGAATACAAAGATTGATTGAGTACTTTTAAGGCTGCGATACGCAAATTTTAGGAGAAAACGAAATTTAAAAAAAAAAAAATTCAGAGAAACCAGGCCACACAGAAAAAATATGAAAATTGGTCACGCAAGAATAAAGAGAACTTTATAAAAAAAATTGTACTCAAAATGTGGCTTATTTACTTAACAAACCCCCTTCAAACCCCACCTTGTCGTAAACAATTGCTAACATGGTGTTTTTTCAAGCTTTTTCCAGGGTCAACCTATACAAAAACTAAAAAAACAAGCAGGATAAATAATCGTTCTCATCTTTTTCTTGTATTTCTCCAGAATACTTTATGTATAGATGTCTTGATTTTCTTAACAATTTCTCTCGCAATTTCTTCGAAAAAAACGTAATTTATGGTCCTCTGTCGTATTTTTTTTTGGCAAAAGTTACATGTTATAAGAAATAAATCACTAAGCATGTTATATATAATTCATATATTTTTATTAAAAAGAAAATAAAATCCGGTTGAAAAATATGAGTACCTATTTGGTTTCGAAAATTATTCTAACAAATAGTACATAATATAAGCCAAAACGCTCATTGTTCGCAAGTTTTGCATCGGCGGAATAGGGCCTTAATAAACGTATTTAGCTATTAGTTTTCCCTTGTCGGCCGCCCTCTGAACAAAATCCTGGCTACTCCCTTGCCTATGCCTATTGAATCTGGAATTCGAGCTAAGGTAGCATCGAGAATTGAGTTAGTGTAGACTTTTCCGATCCCGCTATTTACTTTTTCTAATCGCTAATTCTGCAATCGCGCAGAAAATACTCGCCTCTCATCAATATCTCATAAAACAAAGTACCTAGGTAGGTTTGACATAGGCCTCCTACTTCTCTCCCTTATTCATATTCCTGGCATTACATGGTCAATATTATCATCAATACCGTATTGATGATAATATTTACGGGGCACGTCAATATTTTTTGTACCTTACACGACATCAATATATTGATGTCAGTACAGCGTGTTGTTCACCGCGGCAAGTGTTCTCATGAATCCAAAGATAAAATTGAAAATGAAGAAGCCGAAATTATATGGGAATTGCCAGTTATCACCGACTTTTTCAATAAAATATAAAATAATAATAATATAGGTTTTTAATGTTAGGTTTTTAATTTTAATATGTACAAGATTAGTTTTAAGAAGATGTGTGAATAAAGATATAAATAAATCACGCATGACAATTTCATTTAGTAGGTTTAAATGTGTAAACTTTGGTTTTTGTAGAAGCCAATGCTTAACCCAACGTTTACGCTTTACTTTACCTCTAGCTAGATAAACGCTTACATCCGCGTTGGTGTGGTGTGATTAGGTTATTTATTTGGCAATGTCTATAGAGTTCATCATTTATTATTAAATATGTTAGTAGTTTATATGTGGTTGGTAAGCATGAAATTGGTCGCCAGTTCTTTGGATTTGTAGTGTCGGAGTTTTTGGGAATTAGTGTTACCATACCTGTTGCGGACCACGGTTTGATTTCTTCTTTCCCTTTCAGGATGTTGTTGAAACTGTCAATAATAAAAGCATGTGCTGATGTAAAATATTTCAGATAATAATTTTGAAGTTTGTCTATTCCTGGTATTTTCCAATTACTTAACCTTGTTATTCCTTCTTTAAAATTAAATTCATTAATTTCTTCAAAATTAGTGTTTTCTCTTATTTTTATCTCTTTTTCGATGTCATTTAACCATTCATTCGTATACTAAATATATTGATCCAAAATTGTTCGATTTCGTTTTTGTTTGGTATAAGTATGTGTTGGTAGTTCTTTCTTTTCAAATAGGTTTCTGTAGAACTTGTGCTCATTTTCTTTGAATAACTTGTTCTCGATTTTTTTGGTTTTCTTTTTCGTATCTCTTTATTCTGCCAGCATACATTTTATTTTTTTGTTTTATTTCTTCGATAGTGTTATTTAATATTGTGTTAGTTGGTATTTTATATTTTACTAGCTGTGCCCGCGGCTCCGCCCGCTCTCATATTTCACTTCACTGCTAACCTCATAAGCCATTTAGCGTGATAGTAAGTAGCCTATAGTTGATGGGAAGAATCAAGCTATCCGTAGAATTTTGTTTTATTAAAATCGGTTCAGTGGTTCTCGAGTTATAAGCGGACAGACAGACACTCAGACACTCAGACAGAAAGCAGACTTTGGATTTTATTAAAGGTAAGGAAAGGATATTTTAAGTAGAGCTTTTCTTTTATGAGTCAACCGTCTGCTTTCTGTACCTCTGTTTATTTCTATAAGTTGTCCCACGTCTTTCCGAAGTACAGACATTTTTTCTTGTATCCTTCTTTTCAAAATTGGTACATTATTATTATTTTTGTTTTTCTTTCCAATTGAGTATATTTTTTTATTGTTTTCTTGAATAAATGTAAGCGTTGCAGCATATAGTATTGTGTTTATATCTGTTATCTCCATCATTGTTTTTAGTAGCTGAGGTAAGTACCCGTTTATTATTTCCATATTTTGCATAAAGTTCTTGTGCAATTTTGCTTTTGGTAAGTAAAATCTCTCATTTATTTTTAATTGCATAATTTCTTCTAGATTTCTTTTTAGTTTTGTAATTAGAATACTTGTATTTAGTTGTCGTTGATTTGTAGGTTGTTGTGAACATTCTTTCATATTATTATTTGTAGAAACCGTATCAATATTTGAATTCAGAAAATTTGTTGGTGATACAATAGTTGTTTTCGTACGTCGATCATTGTATAGTGATGTTTAGTACATTCGTCGACATTTCAGATTCCATGTTCGTAATTATTGTATTTGTAATCTCCCTAGCATTGTCTATTCTTCTTTCTTCTATTTGAAGAGTACTCTGAGTGTTTGAATTTGCTTCATTTTCATTATTATTTGTTATTTCATTTTGCAATTGTGTTATATTGTCTTGATTGTCTGTATATATGTACAGTATATTTGATTCTATGTTTGATGTTTCGTGAATATTCTCTTCTCTAATTTCTTATATATTATTTATTTGATTCTGGTTTACACCAAAGAGTTTGTATTACGTCGAAGGAGCGCAGCGACGTAATACAAACTCTTTGGTTTACACCTTCTATTATTTCGTTATTTCGTGTTTCATTAGCTATTTCTATTTGTGTCTTTAGTAGATCAATAACATTTTCTGATGTAATTGGTAGTGCTTCTATTTTTTCAATAATATTTATCGGAAGCATTTTGTAAATTATTATTTTTCGTGCTTGATTAGATAGAGTGGCGCCATTCAGATTGTTGGTTTTTTGGATTATCAGGATTTCTTTTTTTGAATAGATCGTACATCCTTTTCGTATACCTTCTGCCACTTTCTCTTGCCTTGAAATAGCAAAAAAGGACCTCACACATTTCTGAATTGTTCCATTTTCTTCGTAAGTCATCCGTGTTTTTCGATAATCCAAGGGTATCAGATGTGTCATTAATGGGTGGTTGTATATTATTATCAGTTATTGTATTATTTATGTTTTGCCAAATCAGTTCTCTAAATCGTTTCTTTGTCGCGATTCTTCCGGCGAGTGTACCTATTTCCTGAACCTTTAACCTGGGTGTCTTCAAGCGTCGTATTAACGAGCTAGATAGCCTAGCAACAGTCCGCAAATCTGCTGGCATGGCACCTAACTGAGCGTGGTTTCGCGAGGAGAGGTGATTTTGGCTTTGTCGACTGCACCATTGGTCTCTCGGCACAGCCAGCCATGCTGGTTTACATAAAAAAGAGTAGTAATACTGAGGAAATCAATTGATATTTGGCGCGAACGAACGCCACACAAGTTGAATAACTTAACATCTGACATAAAATTGTTTTCATATCAAAATTAATCGTTAGCATTATTTGTGTCTGTCCACCGACCTTACACCGCCGCGCCGCAACCGTTGAGTTCGCCAAACAAGCGAGAAAGTCATTGGGGTAATGGTATTAAGTAGGTACCCTACCATTTATTTTAACACGTATTCTACGGAAAGGACTCAACCACAGAACTCAACGACCATACCTGGTATGGTACCTACCTTACCTATTGTAATTATTACATGGTACTTAGATAGTATACATAGGTAAGTAGATAGATAGGTTATCCTATAAAAAATTCAACCAAAGCACATTTGAAACACTGTAAAAGGGTCTCCCAATCGAATCTCAACGATTGGATATATTGTGAAATATGCTGAGTACCTATATCGACAAATATAAATACCTAAAGTACACGTACTTAGGTATACATTAATATAAATTTTGAAAACCTTGAATTTTTTTAATACATACCGTAAAGTGGGGCTACTTGACCACGTTTTTTGTCAATTTTTTGAGATTTAAAGTGAAAAATTGAAGGTATGGCAACAAAAACATGTTCATCGTACCGACGTGACCTGTAAAATTACATAGCTATCACAAAACATTGAAAATATATAATAAAAAAAAAAATTTAAAAAAAAGTGGTGTTCAAGTAGCCAATTTCGTAAGGAAAAATCTCTTGCTTTGCATGTTAGATGGTCAAGTTCCCCCTTAAAATGTATTAGTAGTATTATTGTATGTATTATGTATTTTATATAATTAAACATTGAAAAATACGAAATAAATGTTATTAAAATTGTATTTATTTCTTACAAATGTTTCATCTAAATCTTGTACAGTTAACCTTAAAATTACTTTAATCAATCAAAGGAAAACAAAATTAAGGTATTTTTTCACCGCATCTCGGATGTCGGCCTTTGTCAAGGGGAATCCCCAATTCGCAACTACAGCCAGGGTTTCAGAAATCAACTGCTCCTCAGACTTACTTAAAACGGTCGGATGCCCAACGGGTTTCGTATTCCTTTCAAGCATCTTCTTAACTAATGTTGGCCGAGGCACTTTGAAAGTTTCTGCGGCCTTTTTCTTCGACATCCCCCCTCGAACTGCATCCGTAGCTTAATCCATATATTCCACTTTGTAATTCATGTAGGTTTTTGACCCTGGAGTCTTTTGGTACGTGCGCACCATTTTAATCACTTACTACCCGTAACAAGAAGAAACAAAAAACAAATAACCAAAATCATAACCTAACCTCACTTTCGTGACACAAGAATGAACGCATGTGCTTAGTGTTCATGTAGCCCCGGGCTGTTCAAGTAGCCCCACTTTACGGTACCTACTTATCTATCAAATTTTCCATAGATAGTTACCGCTAATGCCTCCTACCCAAAAAGATTCAAATGGTAGTTTGAATATCTTTCTATTTTACCTAGGTAGGTACCTACTCTTTGGTTCACTTTTCCACGTTCAAATTATTTGTGGCAAAATAGATGCCCGGCCCGAGTCGCACGGAAGAAACAATACTTATTTACTCTAATATCAAACATGGCTTTGTCCACCCACCAAGGAAATGGGTTTTATTTGTTTTAAGAAAGAGTAGGTACGTGTTTTCCTACAGAAATCAACGGCGATACCACATCAAAAATAGCTTTGTCTAGTATAAATATAGATCTGAAAATACCATTGCGCAACAGAAATAGCAATGCCCAACTACATCGCTATATATCGCTCACAGAACGTTTTCATGCTCTACTGTAAAATTGCAAAAAGTGGACAAAGCCAGGTTTGATATTAGAGGCCTGAAATTATGAAACAGTTATGAAAGGTCATAGATGTTTTAAATCACCGAAAGAAACACAAACAGCAATGTACTCCATCTGGCGGCATGGGAGTAAACTTCTTTTGAGCGTATAGTATAGCGAACGAGAGAGCATGAGCGAACTTCTCTCTCGGTCAGATAGGTAGTCATGTACCGACCAGTCGATAGATGGCACCCTTGACTAAAATTAGCTTTTTTTTAAATATTGTTTAAAATAATCGTAGAATTACGCAATGAATAGGTACGCAAGAATACCGCAATACATTATTATAATTTATAACCTTATTAGTATTATCTATCTATCATATAAGTGCGTAGTACCCATGCACCCGTAACCGACGAGCATGATGTGAGCGAGGATGTGAGTGGAGTGGAAGAGGCGGTACCTAGAGGTTAGTTTCACAGGACCGTGGTACGGGAGATCCGTTGTCTCTGCCTACCCCACTGAGAAACAGGCGTGACGCTATGTATGCATGTATATTATTTTAGTTACTTAGTAGTTACTGTGTGGGGCCTGTATTAAAAAAAAAAACAGCCCCACTGCATCTCTCCCCATGCATGTCGTAAAAGGTGACTAAGACGCCGTTCTAAAGGGCGATAGGCTAGCCACCTCTCACCGTGGCGCGGTTCTTCCTTCGGTGCGGGTCATGCACACCGATTACTCGGTATTGTGCTGCAAGTAGGTACCTACTCTTACAAATTACAGCAAAACACCGACCACCACTTTTAACAAGGTATTGTCGGTACATATTAGTTCAAGATAATTATCAAGCAGCAAGTAATTCACGAAGACCCGCCTGCTGCATGACCCGCACCGAAGGAAGAACCGCGCCAGTGTGAGAGGTGGCTAGCCTATCGCCCTTTAGAACGGCATCTTATCTTTACCCCTTAGTCGCATTTTCCGACATGCACGGGGAGAGACGCAGTGGGGGCAGTGGGGCTATTATTTTCAAGTTCCGGGGCGGGCCCACACTTACTTTACCCCACACGGTAGGTACTTAGCATCGTAAGTTCTTTCTTAGTAGGTATTGTAAATTGATTGAATAGTCAATCTACTCTACCTTAGGCAGTACCTAGGTATGTAATCCCTATATATAGCAATCAGCTTTTAATTAATTCACCCCAGGGAATATTATTCTAGTTCATGAGTAAGGTAGGTTCTACCCACGTTCTACCTATCTACCCCAAAATGATTTGTGATTTCGCTTCCATTCTTTCAGACATTTTTAGGTTCCCTACCCTACCTACAAAAAGATAGGTTGTTGTACCTACTAGTTGTGACTTTGTGACAGCCTTACGTCGCGTATGTCCTCGAGAAGTTTTTTTTTTTATGGAAACTGATGCAGCTTCTACGTAGGTAGGTAGGTACCTATTTTATTTTCATGGTAACCATAACCACAATGTTTCCGGTTGGTTATACTTACGAGTACTTCTTAACTCCCATTATCGGTAGGATAAATAATAGACGCTTTGTTCCTCGCGCCACAATGTTTATATTATAAACTTACAACGGTCGATTCACGTCATCGTCGTCGTTCGAATTTGTATGCCTAATATTAAGTTGGCAGTCATTTGAGTGATTGGTCGTAACTCAACTGTTATCTGTTATTTTGACCTTATTGAGTCCAGGGACACAAACATCTGTGTGGTATTTTATTCTCTCTTAGTAGTTCCGAGTGAAACGTTGTGTGAACTAGTGTTTAGTGTAGTGTACACCGAGCGAGCCGCGCTGCGCCGCCGCCCCAGCCCGGTTTCAGTCATCCTTATCAAGCAAGAGTCATTTGTTAATTTAAAATGTAAGTGCATTTACTGTTCGAGAAATTAATATAAGTACCTACCTAATACAGTATTTTTTTTTTTATGGAAACTGACACGGTTGGCTACATCACCTACAACGTCCGTGATGTCAGCCCATAACACCGGGTGAACTAGGTGCCATGTCAGTGCTTCCCCCTTTGATCGTGCCGGCTACACTGAACTGGTCGGGAAACACAAACTATTTACATAGACAGACGACCGACGTTTCATTCAGTGCGGTGGTACCAATTTATAATATTTTTTTCACGTGAATTTGATGAAACGTTTTTATCCCGGTGCCGGAGTTTTTTTACAAAAAGTTGCGTCACGGAAATTATGTACATTTGGCGACTTAGATCTCGAAAACTATAAGAGTTACAGGAAGGTGAGGCATATCGTCCTAAAGGTAGTTCTTCCGACTTATTATGACGACATACCCGAGAGTCGTACATCAAGCCCTTCTATAAATATGGCCCTTAGAAAAAAGGGTTCGAAAATGAATAAATGCATAGAACTCCTGAACTACTGGTCAGATCGACTTGCAATTTGTTTCTTTTCGTAGAAAAAATTTGCTCTTTTTAAAAAAGTTTTTCAAAATCGGCTCAGCCGTTTCAGAATAAAAAAGGAAAAAGTGTTTGAGAGGGCATATCTCGGAAACTACTGATCCACGACTACTCATCCGCCTGAAAAAAATTATAGGCGTCGACGAGATTTTTTTAATTTTTCTAAAATTTTAATGTTGTTTTTTTTACATAACATTGGATTGTCTTCGGAACTGAACCAGCACTAATTTGAAGTTCGTAGGATATGACGAAGTGGTTCTGATTTGGCTTCCAAGAATTAACCCATACCATACCATACAACTAACTAACCAACATAAATAAAAGCTTGTAAAATATTTTTAACCTAATTTAACCTTTAATTGCTCTCATTATACTACTGATCCACGACTACTCATCCGTTGGAGGAAATGATAGGCCTCGATAAGATTTTTTTTTTTTTTTTCGAAAACTACCTACTTCTCCCAAACAACTCGTGTGGTGGGTGGGACAAGGAAGGATAGGTATCGATGAGATCCTCATCAAATTCACGAATCTGCGGCCGAGTCTCCTACACAGCTAGGAATGCCATCCGTCCGGGTTTCCCCGGATTTGTCCTCTTTTTGAAGGCGTCCGGGGGGATTTTTTAAAGTAGTCCGGGTTACACGAAATTCAAAAATCCCGTCCGCTGCATAACTCTATGATAGAGCTGACTGAAAGAACAAACCACGAACGAACTTCGCTCGCTCAAACAACGCGCGCTTTCGGGCGGACGCGCCGCCAACACCTTGGTGAACTAGGTGCCATGTCAGTGCTTTCCTTCGGTCGTGCCGGCTACACTGAACTGGACAAAAAAGAACATGAACTATTTACCTACATAGCCGTTTCAACCGAACTTTCATTCAATGCGTTGGTATCAAACCGGGCGGGTTAAACCCTACCCTACCATCTACCTAGTAGGTAAGAAGGGAAGGGACCTAGGCGCGATCAGTACTTGGATGGGTGACCGCTCGACCGTTGATGGAGGCTGACCGTGGTTTGGATTCCACCTTAAACTGTAGGTCCCTTCCCTTCTTACCTTACTAGGTGGTCGGGTTCATCCCGGGTCGGGAATTGGTACCACCGCACTGAATGAAACGTCGTCGGTCGAAACGGCTATGTAAATACATAGTTCGTGTTTACCGTCCAGTTCAGTGTAGCCGACATGAAATGAAGGGAAGCACTGACATGGCACTTAGTTCACCCGGTGTTATGGGCTGACATCAC
The DNA here is from genome assembly GCA_946902875.1 of Nematopogon swammerdamellus. Taxonomy (NCBI): domain Eukaryota; kingdom Metazoa; phylum Arthropoda; class Insecta; order Lepidoptera; family Adelidae; genus Nematopogon; species Nematopogon swammerdamellus. The sequence goes on from OX336337.1 coordinate 8,244,893, forward strand.
GGATGTTGTAGGTGATGTAGCCATCATACGTGTCAGTTTCCATAAAAAAAAGGGCTTTGTTTATGGGTTTTGTTAAATAATTTTCAAAATACTTGCAATTACTGAACACAGCAATACCTGGGCTGTAACAGTGCAGAAGTGGAATTAAAACGTCATTGTGTTCGTCGGTCGACTACTTTGATGGGTGACCGCTCGACCGTGGTTCGGATTCCATGTAAAACTGGTCCCTTCTCTTCTTACCTTACTAGGTGGAAGGATTTAACCCGCCCGGGTCTATACCACCACCACCACACTGAATGGAACGTCGGTTAAAATGGCTAGGTATGTTAATAGTTCGTGTTTTCCATCCAGTTCAGTGTAGCCGGCGCGAACGACTGAAGGGAAGCACTGACATGGCACCTAGTTCACCAAGGTGTTATGTATGAATGAGCTGACATCACGGAGTCAGAGCAGCAAATGTAGCTTATATTGGAGTTTTATAGGTACTTTACCTAGCAGACAGGAAAGATTTAGCTTGAGGAGCTTTATGCAATGTTGCAACAGATGGCGCTGCGATCGTTGCTCACGATATCCGATGTGAACCAGCTGAGCGTGGAGCAGTTCTCGTGGATGTTCGGCAACGCGGTGGAGCTGTGCCCGGTCGCGGCGCTGCGCGTCGGCGACAAGAGACCCTTCGCCTCCACCCGCCAGCTGTGCGACGCCTTCGCACACTACCTCGACAGTCTCTCTGAGACAGGTATAACCTTTTTTTATGTAAGCCGGTATGGGTGGCTGAGTCAGAGGGGCCAAACCGCATGCTCCGACCAGCCAATATCATCTCCGAGAAGGTAGGTGCCATACCGGAGACTTCTCTGGATTGCTGGCTATACTACTGGACTAGAGGAGAACACAACCGAGGCTGCTATGCGGCCATCTTGCATCCAGTACCAAAGAGTTTGAGCGCAGTGACGTAATACATACTCTTTGGTACCTACCTACCTACCTATGCATTTCCTAAATAAATAACTAACTAACTACAATACCTACATATTCATAACCCGCGCATATGATCGAATGTCCGTAGGCGTCGTTAGACACCTTATACGCGACATATTATGGCTAGGCGCCATATGTCGCGCTTTCTATTTATAAAACTTATTTCCACTTTTTTCGTCCAGTAGATTGGGAGAAAAAAAGCCGTGACAGACAGACAGACATGAGAGTGATACTATAAGTATAAGGAGTATAAGGGTTCCCCTTTTCCTCTTTTGAAGTAACTACGGAACTTTAAAAATAACTATTAACTAAACAACGATAACTAAATGGACTGTCGTGGCGAGTAAAATAAAAAAAATATACCTATTGCTTGTTGAAACATTATGTATGTATGACATCATGCATGAGTGAGATGTAGGTAAGTAGGTAGTAGCAAAAGACTTGAGTGTGGGAATGTTAAATATATATAATACAAGGAATATTCCTTAAGGAATATACTCTTGTATGAATAGTAATTTTGAATATTCGAGCAAATGTAACATAATGAATGAAATTATATGATTTCATGTAGGTACTAATAAATAACAAATAAACATAGAAAAATATAATTATATTTAACCAATAGGTACATATATAAGGTCTTTCAAAATTAGTTAATAGTACGCTAAGGTTATGTATCATGTAGGGAGTAAAACCTATATAAAATTTTTTGAACCTTGGGCTTTTTTTTTATGTAAAATATGTTTTTATGTATTTAAATTAAAAAAATAGGTGGTTAATTTTTATAGCCTAATCGATTCAGTTTCATAATAGTAACAAAAAAGTCTTCATTACCATTATGACGTAACACGTGTAAGTTGGTAAAAAAAATCTAATTCTTTCTATTCCATACTAATAAAACTAAAATTGTGGTTTTTCACAATTTCTGAAAGAAAGAGATATATGTGTTGGAAGACTTTTTTGTTCCTGGCATGAAATTGAAACGATTAAGAAAAATTTTTTTTTTACATTTTACTTTAAAAAATATTTTTTTTGTAAAAAAAAATTCTTTTTTCTTCAAAAGTGATCTATTTCCGATACAGAACCCCCCCTTAGCGTACTATTAACTAATTTTGAAAGACCTGTAATGTATCCACACAATTTTATAGGAACTGATAGACAAATAATACAACCGTAGCTACAGAATGAAGTTTGTTAGTAGAACTCTAGTTAGGAAGATAGGTACTAAACTAATTTGTTTATCAACTTTGATAAATATTAATGAGGAAATCTTTATCTGGGGGCACGGCAGTGCCACCGCCAAGTCGAGCAAACACGGCCGTACCATCCTTTTCTCGAAGCAACTCAGGGTACTTTTGGCCTCCCTGTATCTTCGTTGTGGATAGAGATAAACACCTGTAATTGCCTGTGTGATAGTATATGTATGTATGTAACAAACTGGTATTACGTTCGTTCATATTATTGTTATAATATTTTAGCTGTCCGATTGCCAAGTCAAGGTGTTTTTTTATAGAAATGAAGATGTTAAATATAAGAGGAGTAACTAAATATTGATTATTATTAAGTAGAAAATATAATTTATGGCAACATTGTTGAATTCGGGTTTCAATGATATGAAAAGACTTGGCTCTGAATGGGATCTTACCATCGATGTCCATGGATCTTACAACTTTTTACGGTGGAAAGGTTGCGTGCAAGACTTGGCATATTTTTATATTATATGTTTTGGTGGGATCAAAGTTTACCTAATGAATGAGGTAAGTATGCACTATACAGGATGTTCGGCACATCGACCGACAGAATTTTTTTGTAGGTAAGTGGGGTCATTTGCAACGTTTTGACCCATGATACCTTTTGTCAGATGTCACGTGGTATCGAGATACAATTTTTTTTCTTTATTTTCGAAAATTACCAAAATCCCAGCTATAGACCCTTGTAACTTTTTTGTTTATGGTTGTATCAGCACGAAATTGAATTTATTGAATTTTACTATGTATCCTTGTTCTAGAAAAAATATTATTTGATGAAGTTATTACCACGAAAAGGTCTTATGACCTCCCAAAGTCCCGAGAACGAGTAAAAATATGACAGAATCTTAATTTCTTAATTCATTTAAAAAAAAAGTGACAGCAATTTATAGCTTCATTTTCTTTTAAAAAGTTCGCTAGTTTACGCCCTTTTCAACAGTATACTACATGTCATACAAATAATTCACTATGTGGCCAAAATTAGGCACAGAGAGAGAACAGAACGACAAAATTAAGGATAATTTGCAAAAGTGTCCGCGCCCCCGGTACATGTTCTAAATTTGAAAATTTTCCCGAAAACGCTCTCAATACGGGAAGTGACCACCAATTATTAGTGCCCGTGTTGTCGTTCTGTTCTGTCCCTGTGCCTAATTTTCACAACATAGTGAATTATTTGTATGACATGTGGTATACCGTTGGAAAGGGCGTAAACTAGCGAACTTTTTAAAAGAAAATGAAGCACTCAACCTGCTATTAGTTTTTTTAAATGAATTAAGAAATTAAGATTCTGCCATATTTTTACTCATTCTCGGAACTTTGGGAGGTCATAAAACCTTTTCATGGTATTAACTTCAACAAATAATATTTTTTCAAGAACAAGGATACATCGTAAAATTCAATTTTATTTCGTGCTGATACAACCATAAACAAAAAAGTTACAAGGGTTTATAGCTGGGATTTTGGTAATTTTCAAAAATAAAAAAAATAATCGTATCTCGATCTCGATACCACGTGACATTTGACAAAAGGTATCTTACCTACAAAAAAAAATTGCCGGTCGATGTGCCGAACATCCTGTATATACCTATATGTACTCGACGTACAAATTACACAATTATATTGCAAAGTACCTACCTGACTTTTCAACCAACCACGTACCTACCTATAGGTACACAACTCGAACATAACGGCAGAGTTAAAACTTATTCAGAGCATACCGTGACTAAGGGATATGACTCCCTTCTTATATTACTAGGTGGTAGGGTTTAACCCGCCCGGGTTGGTACCACCGCACTGAATGAAAGGTCGGTCGAAACGGCTATGTAAATAGTTTGTGTTTTCCGTCCAGTTCAGTGTAGCCGGCAAGACCGAAGGGAAGCACTGACATGGCACCAAGTACACCCGGTGTTATGGGCTGACATCACGGATGTTGTAGGTGATGTAGCCAACCGTGTCAGTTTCAATAAAAAAAAAAAATAATAAAAAAAAAATACCTATACGGCGTAGAAGTAAAATTTGTGAGAAAACTGTGAAATAAATTATGTTCGCCGTTTTGGATCTTTAGCGCGAGCCCAACTCACTTTTGCCGGTTTTTATTATTTGTTGTTATTACTTTAGTTAGAGATTGCACCATAAACAATAAAGTTTAATGCTTTATGTATTGTAGGTATCTTTTACGAAAGAGAAAAAATTAAAAAGCCTTAAAAAACATGTTTCTTGTGCTGTACCTTTAATTTTTTTTACTTTTGGTTTTGTTTGTTATAATTTTTTAGGATATCCCCCATAATGCCACATATTTTGGAGGAATTTTAACCAGCTACCAATTATTACGGTTCAAAAGATACAGCCGCTTTAAGGCATGATAGACGAGTAAAGTATGCTTAGTATGAAAACCTAAAAACAACCAATTATAAAGATTTATCTTACTTCGTGAAGTCACAAATCTCGTTTATTCAGTGAGTTCTTCCCCCAAGTACAGTCTCGCTTCCTTCAAGAGAGGCGCGAATAGGCACCTGTCAGGCTGGCATGGCATTCGCAACCCCCGCCTGCGTCCGAATGTCCATAGGCGTCGCTAGACACCTTATGGGTGACTCGACGCCACATGTCGCGCTTAGTATAAAAAAAAAAAAAAAAAAAACATGCTTACCCCTTATTTCTCTGAAGACCAACTCACGTTTGAATCCGTCATCTTTATCTCTCGGAACGTGTAAGTAAAGGACCTAATGTGCATTTGGTAGTCTTCCACGACTTCATCTCTAATATATTAGGCATAAGGTTGAAAATTAATTAACTCGACGACCAAGCTTGAAATTGCTCGGCTTGTAGAACCCTGTCGCAGTTACAAATCTATGAAACTTCACCGGAACGTGTGTATTATAATCTCACGACTAGAATTACATGGTTCTAAGTGTTTTTCAGTTTTTACGGGAAAACTGTGCTTATGCAAAAAAAGTTATTTGGCACACAAAACTATACACAATTTTGTACAAAATTTGACACCACTCCCAGCTGAGAGTGTAAGTACTACTCCAGAGTGAACCTGGAGTCGCTAATTTCATTTTGATATTACGGCTAAACTATACCTATACAGAATTTTTTTTCAACTACACAAAACTATACTAAATGAATACAAAATTTTAAGACCATTTTCAACTAATTATCACGATGATCTACTCCAGGTTCACGGACGTGTGGATGGCTCGGCGCCACATGTCGTGCTTAGGTATTATAAAAAAAAGTTACCTATTCCATTTATATTTAATAAAAAAAAACATACATAAATAAAAAAAAATACTTTAGTTTTTGTGTCGACTGCAGTTTAGTCATGCAACTTTGTATAATGTGCACTTATCTCATGCACTCATATGCAAATTCATGAGGTACCTACCTATGATTTATGTTTTGTACTCATATTATGTACCTAAGTCAGTTTATCAGGTCAAGATTCATGCATTGTCATATCACGAGTTCTGATGCGCTAACTAGTATAGGCAGATCTACTGTGAATCAAAAACAAACATTGCGTACAAATCTGTACCATGTGTAAGTAAATAGGTAGATAAGTGACTTAATTTATTTATTCATAAAACCGGTAAAATCTGGTACATACTCCCTACGTATGCCCATGTATTTAGAACTTTCCTCCAAGTTGATTCTGGGGTTAAGAAGTGCAAAGAACATAAATATCAAAGGGCCTAGTGTTCACAAACTATCCTGCCGTGCACTGCACTGCACTCATCAGGTGGAACTGTGCTGAGGGCTTGAAAACATGCAACTTTTTTAGGGTCCGTATCCGTACAGTAGCCTATTACTAAGTACGCCGTCTGTCTGTCTGTCCATCCGAGGGCTGTATCTTTTGAACCGTAATAGGCAGCCAGTTGAAATTTTCACAGAATATGCATTATTTATGGCTACAAAAAAAAAAGCAAAAAGTAAAAAATTAAGGGGTCCTCATACAAAAAGCCAGCGCCATCTGCCGAATGATCATTTAACTAAGTACAAAAGTATGAACCGAAAGGTATGAAAATGGTCACCGATAATGGTCACCAGGCGGGACAGTGCTATTCGCAGGTATGAGGTATTCGTAGGTAGGTACGAACTGCACTATGCGAGTTGGTTTTAAAAAAAAAATTACCAGGGTTAAATGCGACGCATCTTCTATAATTTAACCCTAACATAATTTTGAGGCGGCGGCGCATGTCGCACTTCCCTGATAGATGGCATGATTGAGGGTTTACATACAACAAACAAGTTTTATGCTTGTATGTATTACCGTTTTTACAATAGAATAGAGTGAAAATGTTGAGACCTTCGTAAACCCTCAATCATGCCATCTATCAGGGAAGTTTTTTTTTTTTTTTTTATACTAAGCGCGACATGTGGCGCCGAGTCACCCATAAGGTGTCTAGCGACGCCCATGGACATTCGGACGCAGGCGGGGGCTGCGAATGCCATGCCGGCCTGACAGGTGCCCATTCACGCCTCTCTTGAAGGACCCGAGACTATTTTTTTTTTTTTTTTTTTTTTTTTTTATGGAACCTGACACGGTTGGCTACATCACCTACAACATCCGTGATGTCAGCCCATAACACAGGGTGAACTAGGTGCCATGTCAGTGCTTCCCTTCATTTCATGTCGGCTACACTAAACTGGACGGAAAACACGAACTATTTACATAGCCGTTTCGACCGACGTTTCGTTCAGTGCGGTGGTACCAACCCGGCCGGGATAAACCCTACCACCTAGTAAGGTAAGAAGGGAAGGGACCTACAGTTTAACGTGGAATCCGAACCACGGTCAGCCTCCAACGGTCGAGCGGTCACCCATCCAATCACTGACCGCGCTCAGCGTTGCTTAATAACAGTTGACTAACCAACCGCGCCACTGAGCTACCGAGGCTGACGAATTTTCTTATCCCTTAGTCGACTTTTACGACATGCGACGGGGAGAGATGCAGTGGGGCTATTCTTTTTAAGTACCGACCCCACACGGCACCCCGACTATACTTTGGGGGAAATATGTGGGCAGGTAGAGCGTTCCAGAGTTTGCCGGTTCTGTGGAGAAAGGATCTGCAGAACCGATTTGTACGCATCCGCGGTAAGTCCAGCGTATAGGGATGCCTAAGGATAAGGATAAGTGTCTATTCGTAGGTATACCTGCATGCAGGTATACCAACGAATAGCCCTGCCCGATCGGGAATGTCTATTCGTAGGTAAACCTGCCTGCAGGTATGCAAACTGCACTATGGGAGTTTTCAACGAAACGTATAGTCCGGTCGCCCGTAGAACATTCATATTACCAAAAAGGTTACCGCTTGGCTTAGTGAAATTGTTGTAGATTACGGAATTTTAAACACAAAAACCCAAGTCTTAAAGATCGCGAATGGGCGCAACCGTATTCGGTGACAAGTCGAAAATCGCCAAAAATGTCGGTAAATTACTTTTTGAGGTTACCGATTCTTTTCACTATAGTTATGTTCTCCAGCTTATTTCAATTACCACACGTCATCGTAAGACCATGAAAAGTGGGCATACACTGGTTTAAGACCACATGAAGTCAGCCGATTTTGACGTTAAATTACTTTTTGAGGTTACCGCTTCAAATTTATACAGCAGCTAATAGACCCTCTGTACAAACCACATACCCATTTTAAGACCCTTTCTGTGGGCGCTTTAGATTTTAAGACCCATTTTGCCGGCGAAGAAAAATTTCAAAAAATTGTATTAAAGTACGTAAATACATACATAATGTACATACCACACGCTGTATTCCGACAATCAGGGTAAGCAGAGTAATCGGCGTTGTGCTGCAAGTACACCTATAAGTCCTGTCGCCCGTAGAACATTCATATTACCAAAAAGGTTACCGCTTGGCTATGTGAAATTGTTATAAATTGCGCCATTTTAAACACAAAAGCCCAAATCTGAAAGATCGCAAATGGGCGCAACCATATTCGTGACAAGTCGAAAATCTCCAAAAATTTCAGTAATTTACTTTTCGAGGTTACCGCTTTTTTTCACTGTAGTTATGTTCTCCAGCTTATTTCAATTACCACACGTCATCGTAAGACCATGGCAAGTGGGCATATACTGATTTAACACCACATGAAGTCAGCCGATTTTGACGATAATTTACTTTTTGAGGTTACCGCTTCAAATTTATACAGCAGCAAATAGACCCTCTGTACAAACCACATACCCATTTTAAGACCCTTTCTGTGGGCGCTTTAGATTTTAAGACCCATTTTGTCGGCGAAGAAAATTTCAAAAAATGATATTAAAGTACGTAAATACATACATAATGTACATACCACACGCTGTATTCCGACAATCAGGGTAAGCAGAGTAATCGGCGTTGTGCTGCAAGTACACCTATAAGTCCTGTCGCCCGTAGAACATTCATATTACAAAAAAGGTTACCGCTTGGCTATGTGAAATTCTTATAAATTACGCCATTTTAAACACAAAAGCCCAAATCTGAAAGATCGCAAATGGGCGCAACCATATTCGGTGACAAGTCGAAAATCTCCAAAAATTTCAGTTATTTACTTTTCGAGGTTACCGCTTTTTTCACTGTAGTTATGTTCTCCAGCTTATTTCAATTACCACACGTCATCGTAAGACCATGGCAAGTGGGCATACACTGATTTAACACCACATGAAGTCAGCCGATTTTGACGATAATTTACTTTTTGAGGTTACCGCTTCAAATTTATACAGCAGCAAATAGACCCTCTGTACAAACCACATACCCATTTTAAGACCCTTTCTGTGGGCGCTTTAGATTTTAAGACCCATTTTGTCGGCGAAGAAAAATTTCAAAAAATGATATTAAAGTACGTAAATACATACATAATGTACATACCACACGCTGCATTCCGACAATCAGGGTAAGCAGAGTAATCGGCGTTGTGCTGCAAGTACACCTACTCCTGTCGCCCGTAGAACATATATTACCAAAAAGGTTACCGCTTGGCTATGTGAAATTGTTATAAATTACGCCATTTTAAATACTAAAACCCAAATCTGAAAGATCGCAAATGGGCGCAACCATATTCGGTGACAAGTCAAAAATCTCCAAAAATGTCAGTAATTTACTTTCGAGGTTACCGCTTCATTTCACTGTAGTTATGTTCTCCAGCTTATTTCAATTACCACACGTCATCGTACGACCATGGCAAGTCGGCATACACTGATTTAAGACTACATGAAGTCAGCCGATTTTGACGATAATTTACTTTTCGAGGTTACCGCTTCTTCTCACTGTAGTTATGTTCTCCAGCTTATTTCAATTACCACACGTCATCGTAAGACCATGGCAAGTGGGCATACACTGATTTAAGACCACATGAAGTCAGCCGATTTTTAAGATAATTTACTTTTTGAGGTTACCGCTTCAAATTTATACAGCAGCTAATAGACCCTTTGTACAAACCACATACCCATTTTAAGACCCGTTCTGTGGGCGCTTTAGATTTTAAGACCCATTTTGTCGGCGAAAAAAAATTTCAAAAAATGGTATTAAAGTACGTAAATACATACATAATGTAGATACCACACGCTGCATTCCGACAAACAGGGTAAGCAGAGTAATCGGCGTTGTGCTGCAAGTACACCTAGTCCTCTCGCCCGTAGAACATTCATATTACCAAAAAGGTTACCGCTTGGCTATGTGAAATTGTTATAAATTACGCCATTTTAAACACGAAAACCCAAATCTGAAAGATCGCAAATGGGCGCAACCATATTCGGTGACAAGTCGAAAATCTCCAAAAATGTCAGTAATTTACTTTTCGAGGTTACCGCTTCATTTCACTGTAGTTATGTTCTCCAGCTTATTTTGATTACCACACGTCATCGTAAGACCATGGGAAGTCGGCATACACTGATTTAAGACCACATGAAGTCAGCCGATTTTAACGATAATTTACTTTTTGAGGTTACCGCTTCAAATTTATACAGCAGCTAATATACCCTCTGTACAAACCACATATCCATTTTAAGACCCTTTCTGTGGGCGCTTTAGATTTTAAGATATCCTCTGAACCTCTCGCTCGTAGAACACTCACTGCATATACTGATACTTGTTTTTTTGTTGATACTGTATGTTATACGGAAATTTCTAGAACTTCAGCAACAGAGATTTGAAATCCGAAGTTGCCATATTGCAAAATATTTATGAATAGGATTGAAGAATTCATGCTAACATTATAAAGAATTCAAAATAAAATTTTATGTGTTTTAGAAGAAGCTCCTTTCTTTGCACTTATGCAAAACAAAACAAAAACAAAACAACAAAATAAAAACCGGCAAAATAAAAACAGTTTTTTACAATATTTACTTTTAAAATGTAAGTACCTACTTCAAATATGTCCTTTTGAAGGAACTTCCTTAAAAAAAATCATAATTACACTCATCAACGGTACCGAACTATTTAGACATCCTCAAATAATCAAAATGATGTTATTTTTTACAAACAACATTACTTTTTTGGTATACTGCAATGCGTTATTCAGTCACGTATTTCTTATCGATAATGATTAACTTTTTTACAGCATCGATACAAATTTAAACAATATATTGAAATAAAAATCTTTCTGTAATATGCTACCGCACCGTTGAGAACGAGTACTTAAAAGACTGATTTAAAAAAAAATGCACTGAAAATCTAATTCATATAAAAGGATACACTAGTGACTAGCGAACGAGAAAAAGAAAATGTTATTATGAATTAATGAAAGCTCACAGCCTAGATCCACTTGGCATGTTGTAATGCGCATCTTGCTAACAGTGAACACTTGAGAATTATCATGACGGCATATGCATATTGTCAGCCTCGATAGCTCAGTGGTGCAGACAGTCAACTGTCTGGATGCAGTCAGTACTTGGATGGGTGACCGCTGACCGTTGGAGGCTGACCGAGGTTCGGATTTCTCGTCAAAAACTGTAGGTCCCTTCCCTCCTAATCTTACTTGGTGGCAGGGTTTAACCCGCCCGGGTTGGTTGCACTGAATGAAACGTCGGTCGAAACGGCTATGTGAATAGTTAGTGTTTTCCGACCAGTTCAGTGTAGCCGGCACGATCAAAGGGGGAAGCACTGACATGGCACCTAGTTCACCCGGTGTTATGGGCTGACATCACGGACGTTGTGGGGGATGTAGCCAACCGCGTCAGTTTCCATAAAAAAAAAAAAAATATGGCGTGTTGCAGACCGCGTGAACATCCTGAATCTGCACCCTGACCTGGCGTCTCGGCTGGCGCAGCAACAGGATGCGCTCACAGTGGACTCCTGCCGCGAACAAGCCGCTGCTGGCCTGAATGCCATCTCAGATGATCAGCGAAACCTCATAACACACTACAATGAACAGTAAGCATCATCTTCTACTGGCCACAATAGGTCTCCCTCGTGGTCCCATTAATGGAACAAAATAATGGGTCTAGTATGGGCTATTATATGGTTTAAGTGTAAGACATATAGCATCTGACGAATGGAAGTTTTTGTATTCTCTGAGGGTATCTTACTAATTAATAACCAGTGGATAAATTTTATTTTAAAATGCACATGTATAAATAGGTACATACACAGAGCATCAAATACCTACCGCGGGCGCCCCCTACTAGAGGCGCCCTAAGCGATGATATTTGAAACCCAATAACCGTACGCTGAGCTGCTAGCGCTTCGTATGTGTGTGTGTGTGCTAGTATTGACACTACACACAAAGAGGAGCAATTTAGGCACACGCACAAAACAAATGCACACGCACAACACACATATGTAAGTCATAGGCTACGCCCACAGGCTTCAACGCCGTTGTAGAGAAATCGTGCTCACGGCGCCTCTAGTAGGGGCGGGCGCGCGCATTTCATGCTCTGTAGGTACATACATTCACTAATGCACATGAAAGTCTAAAGAGATGGATGTATTTAACATAATTTAATGAAGAATAATTGAGATAACCTCAAGTCGCAAAAGCAAAATGTGAATAGGTATTGTTCTAAGTTATCCATCACTAATGCAAGACCCAAGGCATGACCATTTAGATCAGCGGTGTTCAACCGGTAGTACACGGGCCCCCGGTAGTGAGCGACCTTATTTTTAGGCACAAAAACGTTTCAATAAACATAAATATTGAAATAATACAGTGAAAAAAAGCATTACCTATAAAATATAAATTTAGAAATACATTGACTCAGAATATGTTAAATATGTCATGCTGTCATATGGATTATATAGCAGATTTTGTAAATTTGTCTGAAAATCAAAATAGCCAGGTATTCCATTTAAATGTATAGGCAACAATCCCTTCCTACTTGAAGGTGCCGGCTGGGCTTGACAGACATACCAGTCGGACACGACTGATTGAGATACTGAGATATGGAACCTCGTGTAGCCGAGCTGTTGACTGCACGCACACACGTTTGCACACGTGTCATGCCGGCCGGACGCCGACTGATAGACCGATAGCGCTGGGCTATTTTGAGGACATAAGTTAAAAAAATTCTAAACTTGCTTATTTCTTGCCTGTGGATACAGTCGTACATAAGAAGCATAATATTGCGTTTTGTGTCACATCTGTCACTTGCATTTTCAGCAATTCGAAGATTTGTGGTTGTTTTTTTTAATTCCATTCAAAACTGGCAAAATTAATTTAAACTTTAAAATAATTATGGTATCATATCTAGGATAGCCTGCGGAGTGTGCAAACCCAGTTTGTGTCATCTTCGTCCAGTGCAAACTGACCTATGGTCAGTATGTAAAAACAGTGCCTAAAACAAAATTAGAATTGACAAAATTGTTATTTCCTATCTCAGATCACTTACATATGCCCATTAAATGAATTTGTGCCAAATTAGGGCACGCAATTTTAAGATTTTCAATTATGTTATTTTTCCAAGCTACAAAAGCTTCAAAAAAATATTAGAATGATTAGAGTTTACATATTCAATTTCATAAATGCATCAAAAATGTACATTGTAAATTTGTGTCATTTTCATGCTCGAAATAAATGAATAAAACACAAAAACAGTTGTTGCGGTCAAAGCGGACAGACGCGGGCAGGTGGCGGCGGGCGGGGGGCATACGCACGCACACACGTTCGTTCGGTACCTACGATTTCTTCTACGCGAAGCGGCGGCCGGTGGCTGGCTGGCGTGCCCCGCGTGCCTCGCTCGCTCGCCTCGCCCGCCGCGCCGCCCGCGCCCGCGCTCGCACTTCGTGCAAAGAAGTTTGGTATCTCCTATAGAGATAATAAATAATGCAGTGCGAATTTTGTACAAAGCCCGCGTCTGCAATCTCAATACCTACGAATGTCAATGGTCAATGTGGTCAATATTATTTTAGATTGACGCTTCGATTCGCTTAAAATTTGCATAAGTTCAAACTGACCCACCTTTCATGACCCTAACACAATCGTGCTGAACTAATATCCCGTTTTCTGTGAGAACTAGAAACTTCGTCATGAACTTTTGTTTTGGTCATAACTCGAGAACCACTGGTGCTAGACCCATCGTGTTGGTACTCAAACTTCAAGTCTCGGTGAGATCTATCCATCTCTCACGTGAACTTTTGTTTTGGTCATAACTCGAGAACCACTGGTGCTAGACCCATCATGTTGCTACTCAAACTTCAGGTCTCGGTGAGATCTATCTATCTGTCACGTGAACTTTTGTTTTGGTCATAACTCGAGAACCACTGGTGTTAGACCCATCGTGTTGGTACTCAAACTTCAGGTCTCGGTGAGATCTATCCATCTGTCACGTGAACTTTTGTTGTGGTCATAACTCGAAAACCACTGGTGCTAGACCCATCGTGTTGCTACTCAAACTTCAGGTCTCGGTGAGATCTATCCATCTGTCACGTGAACTTTTGTTTTGGTCATAACTCGAGAACCACTGGTGCTAGACCCATCATGTTGCTACTCAAACTTCAGGTCTCGGTGAGATCTATCCATCTGTCACGTGAACTTTTGTTTTGGTCATAACTCGAGAACCACTGGTGCTAGACCCATCGTGTTGGTACTCAAACTTCAAGTCTCGGTGAGATCTATCCATCTGTCACGTGAACTTTTGTTTTGGTCATAACTCGAGAACCACTGGTGCTAGACCCATCGCGTTGCTACTCAAACTTCAGGTCTCGGTGAGATCTATCCATCTGTCACGTGAACTTTTGTTTTGGTCATAACTCGAGAACCACTGGTGCTAGACCCATCGTGTTGGTACTCAAACTTCATGTCTCGCTGAGATCTATCCATCTGTCAAGGCACCTTTGTTTTGGTCATAACTCGAGAACCACTGGTGCTAGACCCATCGTGTTGGTACTCAAACTTCATGTCTCGATGAAATCTATCCATCTGTCACGTGAACTTTTGTTTTGGTCATAACTCGAGAACCACTGGTGCTAGACCCATCGTGTTGGTACTCACACTTCATGTCTCGCTGAGATCTATCCATCTGTCACGTGAACTTTTGTTTTGGTCATAACTCGAGAACCACTGGTGCTAGACCCATCGTGTTGGTACTCAAACTTCAAGTCTCGGTGAGATCTATCCATCTGTCACGTGAACTTTTGTTTTGGTCATAACTCGAGAACCACTGGTGCTAGACCCATCGTGTTGGTACTCAAACTTCATGTCTCGCTGATATCTATCCATCTGTCACGTGAACTTTTGTTTTGGTCATAACTCGAGAACCACTGGTGCTAGACCCATCGCGTTGCTACTCAAACTTCAGGTCTCGGTGAGATCTATCCATCTGTCACGTGAACTTTTGTTTTGGTCATAACTCGAGAACCACTGGTGCTAGACCCATCGAGTTGGTACTCAAACTTCATGTCTCGCTGAAATCTATCCATCTGTCACGTGAACTTTTGTTTTCATCATAACTCTAGAATCACTGGTGCTAGACACAACGTGTTGGTACTCAAACTTCAGGTGAGATCTATCCACCTGTGTGAGTACCAACACGATGGGTCTAGCACCAGTGGTTCTCGAGTTATGACCAAAACAAAAGTTCACGTGACAGGTGGATAGATCTCACCGAGACCTAAATTTTGAGTACCAACACAATGGGTCTAGCACCAGTGGTTCTCGAGTTATGATCAAAACAAAAGTTCACGTGACAGATGGATAGATCTCACCGAGACCTGAAGTTTGAGTAGCAACATGATGGGTCTAGCACCAGTGGTTCTCGAGTTATGACCAAAACAAAAGTTCACGTGACAGATGGATAGATCTCACCGAGACCTGAAGTTTGAGTAGCAACACGATGGGTCTAGCACCAGTGGTTTTCGAGTTATGACCAAAACAAAAGTTCACGTGACAGATGGATAGATCTCACCGAGACCTGAAGTTTGAGTACCAACACGATGGGTCTAGCACCAATGGTTCTCGAGTTATGACCAAAACAAAAGTTCACGTGACAGATGGATAGATCTCACCGAGACATGAAGTTTGAGTACCAACACGATGGGTCTAGCACCAGTGGTTCTCGAGTTATGACCAAAACAAAGGTTCACGTGACAGATAGATAGATTTTAGAAATTATTCGCAATTATCGGATGCATGCAAGCAAATCCGAAAGCAACAGCTAACAATATATAAATTTTTGAAATGTGCTAATTAAGCCCTTTCATTTGATACCCCACACTAAAAACATTTTTTAGGTCATCACTTTATGTCCTCTAGAGGGCGCCATATCCCATTTTTATGGGACGTCACATAGCCAACCAGCCAACCATAGTCAACCAGCAGACGGTCAAGAGCAAGACGCATCCAACGATACCTTCGATTTGTCAAATTATGATAAGTAGGTAGTTTCGAAGTTATGTATGAGGGAACAGATGAACATGCATACATACATACATACATACATACATACATACATACATACATACATACACACATACATACATACATACATACATACATACATACATACATACATACATACATACATACATACATACATACATACATACATACATACATACATACCGGTCAAACACATAACCTTCCTTCTCGCTTCGCCGTAGTCGGGTAAAAATAAGAATATGTTCGCTAATATTGCGCGCATACTACATTACGTACAATATAATAAACACACGATCAATTAACTTAAATCAAATAGGAACTTCAGTTAAGTAAATATCCGCTAACATCGACTCGCAACAACCCATTTTTTTACATAGGTTTGCACCTAAAATTAATCAAATAGATACCCAACGAAGTAAATCTACATAATATTATGAAATGGAATTAAATAAGAAACTGCTCGAGACAATGCATACACACACCGCGTGGCAGCGCGGCAGCCTGGTGCGCTATTAGAACCACTCGCCCTCCCGCAGCGCCGCGCCCCGCACCTCCGCCAGCCGTCCGCCGCTGCATACCTTTATTTTGCGCGCGGAACAATTCGATTTGTATGAGAGCCACATCTTAGCGTAACAGTTAAGTGTGCTTGTACAAAGTTTCATCGAATTCGGATAATCAGCTTAAGAGTTATGGCGGAACATACATACATACATACATACATACATACATACAGAAAAGATTTCTCAAAATCGTCAATTTAGCTTTAGTATCATACGTAGAGGCTACAAACTCAATATTTCCTAAAACAAAGTAACTTACTCCATGACCATCCCTTACAGATTTATTATTAGTAATAATAATAATAATTGATAATTGATATGATAACGCACGCACGTCGCAACTCGCACCGCGCCACGCAACGCAACGCGCGCCCCGCGTATAGCTGGCTGAACGACCCGCGAGCGCGGCGGGGCGGGGGGGGGGGGGAGGAGGCGGCGTGCGCGTGCCTCGATCGCTCGCTCGCCTCGCCCGCCGCCCCGCCGCCCGCGACCGCGCTATTCCCCGCGCTCGCACTTCATGCGAAGTTAGTGTTTTTTTTACAAATAATAAAATTCCGTGGATAAAAACGACACAAATTATGAATAGTGTTTTGTTACACCATAATAATCAAAAAGTCGTAAACTCTAACAGCCCGTATTTTCTTTTGTGGCTTTTAGAGGTTGTTGTAATAAAAATATTAAATATCTATAAATGTCGTGGATGAATTCGACACAAAATATTTTGAACAACAGATATCAGTACTCTAAAACGCGTAACACCTATTTAACCTTTTCTAATATTCTTTTAGAGCTATTTGCGCGATGTATTAGGTACTGGTTAAATTTAAGGATTTCCGTGGACAGAGATGACACAAAACGTTTTTGCACATCGGTTACTACTTCAATATTATCATGAAAGTAAAATTTTCTTTTCTAATTTTCTTTTCGTCCAATACTGATCTAAAAGACAAATACCTAAATTTCTACGTATGCAAATTCCTAGGATGACACAAACTAATATATTAGGTTGGGCAAATGGTTCGGAAACTATATGCGACAAATAAACAACTTTAATATTTTTGAAACCAAAAATCCTAGCGCTACAGGTCTATGAGTGCTGGTGTGTGACAATCACACATTTTAGGAGGGCCTACGTTATATGACAGCTCGCATCTACATTAGTTATCTAGGTTGTAACTACTATCCATGGCATTGATACATATGTGGACCCAGCTTAGTAATGAGGATGTAGAAGCACATGGAGTCAGGCTACTTTGAATATTATCTTTGACTTCACTTACAATTGGGGAAAACCCGTGGGCACATCCACTGAGTACTGCGATAGCAATATTGTGAGCTTGTGAGGCCACTAGACACAAACAAGTGAGCATTGTTTCAACGGGCACATGCTTAACTTCTCTTGTTTTCGAGGCCGCCAGTAACAATGTGTATGACATTAAGTTTAAGGCACTATATTCAATCTACCGTTTAAGATATTTTAGCACCATAAACCGTGAAATTTATTCTTTCTACATTCTAAAAACCGCCTTCAAAAATATATGAAATAAAAACCTAAAAAAAAAAAGAACCCTAGAGTTGAAGGCGGTGCTAAAAAGGCTACACAAATCACAAAGGATATTATCATCCACTCATGTTTTCTTTCATGCATCATTTTTGCTTGCTTTAGCACCGCCTTCAACTCTAGGGTTCTTTTTTTTTTTAGGTTTTTATTTCATATATTTTTGAAGGCGGTTTTTATATTTTTATTTTAAATAGTTTTTTAGTTTTACTTTTTTTAGGAAGTCGGTTTTATGTTTTTTAAAACTTTTTTTTTATTTCACAGTTTTTTTTAGTAATTTTTTGCTATTAATGTACTCGGCGGAATCGCTCGGCCTTCGGCCTCGCGATTCCGCCTCGCTTTCCAATCCGATCTTGACCCAATTAAAATAGGACCACGTCAGCTTCGATAGCTCAGTGGTGCAGACAGTCAACTGTCGCTATTGAATGTTAAGCAACGCTGGGTGCGGTCAGTACTTGGATGGGTGACCGCTGACCGTTGGAGGCTGACCGAGGTTCGGATTCCTCGTAAAACTGTAAGTCCCTTCCCTCCTAATCTTACTTGGTGGTAGGCTTTAACCTGCCCGGGTTGGTACCACCGCACTGAATTAAACGACGGTCGAAACGGCTATGTAAATAGTTTGTGTTTTCCGACCAGTTCAGTGTAGTCAGCACGATCAAAGGGGGAAGCACTGACATGGCACTTAGTTTACCCGGTGTTATGGGCTGACATCACGGACGTTGTAGGTGATGTTGCAGAACTTAGTAGAATGGACAGACATAAACGTGTTACGGAACCCTACTTTTATTATAAAATAACCGTCGGAGGACCTTGGTTGAAAATTGTAAAATTTAGTAGAAAAGACAGACATTCATTTGTTACGGAACCCTACATTCATTTTGCAGAACTTAGTAGAATGGACAGACATAAACGTGTTACCGAACCCTACTGAACAGTTGCACTCCGGGAGTGCCGGCAGATCCCGTGCCACTCTAACTTAACCCTTAATGCAATGACTTAAGGTTTCATTTTAAAAATGACGCTGACGCGATGTCGCGAATTATACATTTTTTACCCACCTAAAAAGTGCCAAGCGCCGCTAAAGAAGTTTTCACTTCAACAACCTCAGGGTTATCCCCTTTCAAATAAAAAAAAAAAATAATTTTCAAAATCGGCCCACAATTGACGGAGTAATCGCGTAACAAAGATCCAAAAAAAGAAAACATACCGTCGAATTGAGAATCTCTTAGGTCTAAAGTAAATTGCTCGTGAAGACAAATGCAACGAGCCCAAACACGATGGGTTTATCATGTGTAGTTTAGGAGTTCCTATGGCCACCTTCTGTCTCCATCATCAGACCAGCTCGATGGTACTCGTACCCAAAGATTTGAATTACGTCGCCGACGTAATACAAACTCTTTGCTCGTACCATAATAAATTAAGCGCACCTGGCCGGTCGGAAAAGATAAAAAATTTCAAATTTAGAATATTCATGAAACAAGGGTCCGAATATGTATCACTAGTAAATATCGATTCATGTATTTCAACAGGACAGAGAAAATTTCAAAATATTAGGTATTTAATACTTTTTAGTTCTTTTTTTTTTGTTTTTTTGAAATCGGTTTAATATTTTTTCAGCCTCGTGAGCAAGCTGGATTTAGGAAAGGATACGGCACCATGGACCACATATTTACTGTGCGACAAGTGGTGCAAAAGTGCGAGGAATACAACAAGCCGCTCTTCCTAGCCTTCGTCGACTATGAGAAGGCGTTCGACTCAGTTGAAAAATGGGCTGTCGAAAACTCCCTCCTGAGGTGCAGAATCGACCACCGCTACATCGAGGTACTCCGAAATCTGTATCGGTCCGCGACGATGACTGTGAGGCTCCACGAAAATACCCAACCCATCCCCCTTAGTAAGGGCTTAAGGCAGGGGGATGTGATCTCACCCAAGCTCTTCACGAACGCATTAGAAGATGTGTTCAAGACGCTTGAGTGGGACAACATGGGTATCAACGTGAATGAAGATTTTCTCAGTCATCTGCGCTTCGCCGATGACATTGTCCTTCTGTCAAATTCCCGAGATCAGCTTCAGACCATGCTGGAAGACCTCTATACAGCGTCGATGAAGGTGGGTCTGAAGATGAACCGGGACAAAACCAAGGTCATGGCGACCGAGGTTATGACGGGAGGACAAATCGTTATTGACGGAGAAGTGATCGAACAGGTTGAAGAGTACGTATATCTCGGTCAAATTCTGCGGCTTGGTAGACAAGGTCTGCTAAAGGAGGTCGAGAGACGAATTCAACTGGGTTGGGCTGCCTTCGGAAAGTTAAAATTCGCCCTGAGGTCTGATCTTCCGCAAAATTTAAAAACCCGTATATATGACCAGTGTGTCCTCCCGGTTATGACGTACGGGTGTGAAACGTGGACGCTGACGGTCGGTGTTGTCCAAAGGTTGAAAGTTGCCCAGCGAGCAATGGAGCGAGCCATGCTGGGTATAACGCTACGTGATATGGTGCGTAACGAGGCAATCCGCCGACGCACCAAAGTAGTCGATATTGGATACCGGGTGGCTAAGCTCAAGTGGCAATGGGCTGGGCACGTCAGCCGAAGAGACGACGACCGCTGGAGTAACCGTGTCCTACACTGGCGGCCGTGGACAGGAAAACGGAGTGTGGGAAGACCACCCGCCAGGTGGGACGACGACATCAAGTACGTCGGCGGAAAGCAGTGATTCCGTACCGCTGAAGGCCGGGAGGACTGGAGGAAAATTGGAGAGGCGTATGTCCAGCAGTGGACGCTTACACGCTGACTGACTGACTGACTGACTTAATATTTTTTAAAACAGTTTTTATTTCATTCTTTTTAGTAATATTACATAAAAAAGAATAATCGAAATCGAATAATCGAAATCGATTGAAGTGGTACAGAATTATTCGCCATATGTGTCAGACTGCAAATTGCTGAATAAGTCCACATCACAAAAGTTTTGCTGAAGGTAACCACACACCATACTAATTTATCAAACTGAAAATTGCCGAATACGACCACATCACAAGTTTTGCTGAAGGTAACCACACACTATAGTATTATGCTGATTTTTCGAAAACCACTGAACCAATTTCGATAAAATTGAAATGGGACCACCTCGGAAGTATGACCTAACTAACAAAAAAAGAATTTTCTAAATCGGCCCTCAATTGACGGAGAAATCGCGTAACAAACATACAAAAAAATAAAAAAAAAAATAAAAAAAAAAATAAAAAAAAAAAAAAAACATACAGACGAATTGAGAACCTCCTCCTTTTTTGGAAGTCGGTTAAAAATTTCATGTAAATATTACAGCTATAGAGACAAGTTCGGCTTCCCGTTCATCATCTGCGCTCGCGAGAACAAAGTTAAATCCATCATCGAAGGCCTGAAGCGAAGGTACAACAACACGCGAGCGCACGAGATCGCCACGGCCATCGATGAAGTCAAGAAGATCTGCCGCTTCAGGATCCTGGAGTTGGTGCGGGAAGATTAACACTTTACACATTTCCAATGCTACGTTTGTGACAAAGCAAACATAAAATAGACTGTGTATTGCAGTGTTTGAGAAGATGTTTATCATTTCGCTAGGCAATACATTTGTCAAGTCAAATAAAGCCAAATTGTAGGATTACATACTTCTTATATGACAATCGTTTTATACTTTTGGTAAATTGCATTATTCAGATGTATTATTCAGATGCTTTGTAGACTAAAATGTAAGTTGAATTTTTTTAATTCAAATTATGGCCAACATCCATTATTCATCACTGTAGTGTAGTGTAGCTTTGCATTAAATTAATGTAAGTATGTCTTATCTATTTATCTAAGGTATAAGATATTTCTGAGATGTGAATGAAGAGAAAAATAATGAAATCAAACTAGTATTATACCAAAATTTATTTTAATAAAAAGGTTTTGTAAATTAAATTTTATAAGTACCAAATACAAATATCTTTTTATTTTGGAGTTTATAAAACAAAATACTTCAGGGTAGCAACATATCAGCAATTTATATCAATATTCTTACATAATATTATTTGCTGGATATGTTGAAACTATGCATGTGATTTCTAATTATACTGACTCAGCTTATGTGTAATTGTTAATTAATGTTGGAGTTACTATTTCAGGCGATATGCCTCGCGTACAAAATGCAGCATAAGTGCAAAGAAAGGAGCTTCTTCTAAAACACATAAAATTTTATTTTGAATTCTTTATAATGTTAGCATGAATTCTTCAATCCTATTCATAAATATTTTGCAATATGGCAACTTCGGATTTCAAATCTCTGTTGCTGAAGTTCTAGAAATTTCCGTATAACATACTAAAAAACAAGTATCGGTATATGCAGTGAGTGTTCTACGAGCGAGAGGTTCAGAGGATATGCAGTGAACGTTCCACCACCGCGTGGGGCTGCCCAGCCACCTCGCAGAACTCTGGCGGGCTGAGGTAGTCCTCGAAGCCGATGTCGATGTAGCGCCCGGTCAGAACATCGCGCATCATGTTGGAGCTGGTGAGGAACGGCAGACGACCCACCTGAATAAGCACTAAGAATTAGAACAAGGCCCCTTCTCTAACCCTAGTGCAGTGTGGTGGCGGAATTACACCTATCCGTGATTGTACCACAGCACTTAAAGGAAGTCTGTGCAATGGAAATGGCAAATTGTGTATGTTAGGAATCTACTTAACAAAACTCTAACAGTGACTGACGGACGGACAACGCACAGCCTAAACCGGTGGATCTAGAAGAATGACATTTTGCTTAGTAGTTCCTTATATAACGTACGTGAGCAATAAGAAAGGATTTTTGAAAATGTACACCCCAAGAAGGTTAAATAGGGGATTAAATTTTGTACTGAAGAAATTGGTGCTTAGGATTCTGTTTATAAATAAAGTTAAATTGTATCAGAGTTTTTGTCAATCAATAAAGTCTGTTCACTCTTATTTATAGTGAAATTACGTATACAGTCACACCAAACACTTGAGGATTCACTTATTTAGAAGCACAGACGGATTTTTTGAACTCCAGGCAAAACAAAACACGCTCGACATTTTTTTCCGATTTTTTCTGACCATAAATGTATAATTTCCCCACACAAGTCATATATCAAAATAAAGGTAAAGAAACGTACTATCAAATACGGGTACAAGAATTTACGGTACAACCTTTGTTTATTCCATTTAGAGTGGCCACTCGCTAGTCCCGGCCTCGATTAATACCCTCCTCTACTGCCGATGGGCCCGGATATGTTCGGTGAAGCCATCGCAAGCTTAGATCCACACCTCCTTCCTCTCATAAATAAATGTCAGTGTCCACAAGTGACATTTTTTTTTTCAAAAATTATTTTCTGTGTGAATGTGAAGTGCTGCCCTGGCATGTTTGATAATAGTCGCTAGTATATTTAAGCATAAATTGGCACCACCAGCACCTTTTAATAACAAAAATTGTCAGAATTAGCAAATAAACTAAAACGTGCGACCTTCAATTTCGCGACGCGCCGACACCCACGCGGGTGTTGTGAGCTGTGTAAAACCCGCGCGGGTGCTGTGGGCGGTGAAGGGTTAAGGAGTTAGATAATAATATGAATATCATCACGTGGCTCTGTTAGTATAGAGCATTAACTGGAAGTTGTACGTATGACAAGGGAGATTACCCTGCTGGCAGCCTTGAGCTCCATGGTAATCTTGAGAGGGGCATGGAGTCCCTGCGTGTTGCGCAGCATCTGCAGGTTCATTCTGTCCTCGTTCAGCTGCCACTGAAATCATACAAGAGGTACGTCACCACTCGAAGTGTATCGTGGACAACAATACAACCTGCAGCCATTAGCTATCTGGATAGTGTAAGTAAACCAGAACTTTTTTGGTGACGACGGAACCATTTTGGAACACTAATTATTTTATGGAGCCCGGACAGGCCAAATCAGTTTTTTTTTTATGGAAACTGACACGGTTGGCTACATCACCTACAACATCCGTGATGTCAGCCCATAACACCGGGTGAACTTGGTGCCACGTCAGTGCTTCCTTTCGGTCGTGCCGGCTACACTGAACTGGACGGAAAACACAAACTATTAACATAGCCATTTCGACCAACCTTTCATTCAGTGTGGTGGTACCACCCCGGACGGGTTAAAACCTATCACCTAGTAATATGAGAAGGGAGTCATATCCCTTAGTCGCCTTTTACGACTATATCATACACGGGGAGAGATGCAGTGCGGCTATTCTTTTAAAGTACCGGCCTCACACGCTACAAATGTTATGTTCATGTTATGTGCCGCACTGTGGCCCGGCGAAAAAAAGTGTGCAAGGTGCGGCGAGCCAGTGTGGCAAGACGACGCGGACAACATTCAGCAAATGAGAGCCTAAATTTACGGAGCAAAAAATTTACGGAATCTTTAGTTGATTTCGAGAGCGCGGGAAATTCAGAGTGGCCACTCGCTAGTCCCGACCTCGATTAACACCCTCCTCTACTGCCGATGGGCCCGGATATGTTCGGTGAAGCCATCGCAAGCTTAGTTCAACACCTTCCCTTCTTGGTGACGGACCCATGTTCACGTGGATTCGGCACACTGCCGCCTCAAATAAACATGATTTTTTGTGTTTTTAATCATTAGTTTATTGTGTTTGTGTATAAATTCAAAAGATACACAATTTCAAGTGAATGTGTTATTATTGGAGGTATTTATCCATTCACGAGTGTATGAAATAGAAAACAAACTTAACCTCACTATATTTGTGAAGTGAAATGTTCGTGCAATCTTCAGCTCACATTTTGTAATCAAAACGAAGGTGAGTGCACTGTATGGTGTAGATACATTTGTAGGAAATTTTGTTAACCATTAAAAACATGCTAAATTTTCTATTGGTGTTGATATATTTTTTTTTTAAAAGCGTATTTCATATAACCCTTCCCTAAGGGGGCTCCGTGTAAGGTGTGTGCGAAAAGGCACACACCTTACACAGACAGAGAGCGCGGAGGGCCGACGCTTGAGAGGTTAATGAACATCATACAAAATTAGGTACTTTACTATATTAATTCCACTGTAAACTGATAAAATTGTTTGAAGTTGATGATTGTAGCACTATTGTAGATTTTCGGCTATTATGTGAAAAGTCTTTATGTGCTTCGTTCTTTAGGTTGAAATATTTCAGCGGAGCCCTGTAAATAACAATATGCAACGAAACATATACATTGTGAATAACCACAACTCGACTTAACCCATGTTCTTTTATATAGAACCATACACGGTTGGATCCATCACCTATTACACCCGTTATGTCAGAAGTGAACACAAACGTGAGCTAGGTGCCGCGTCAGTGTTTCCGATTGGTCGTGCCGGCTACACTGAACTGGATGGAAAACACAAAATATTTTCATCACTACCAAGGTTGTTGAAATGCCAGGCTGCATGTACGCACAGTTTACGTACCTCTGTAAAGCTGTCAATAAAAGCAGAGCTATATAGCAAGGAAGTGCATATTCGTAGGTATACCTGCATGCAGGTATACTACCGAGACTGTACCTGGGGGGTACTAAAACAACTTGCACCGCCTCAACATTAGGTTTGGGTTAATTTATAGAATTTATTTTTAAGTCGCTAGTAGCGACGCATCTTCTATAAATTAACTCTGGTTATTTTTTTTTAAACCACCAAAACATTCACCCATAACCTAGCCTCATACCTACGAATAGCTGTCCATATAGCAAAGGTACTTGTGGAATTCTCGTGAATAAGGCAACTTACATTCTTCTCTGAGAACTCTAGCGGGTGTGCTGCGGCGAGATTTGCGCGCGTTGCCGGGATCCCCGAGGTGAGCGCGCTGGGCACGCCGTAAGGACCTTCCGCAGGCGCCTCGCGCACTCCACGCTCCGGCTTCACCTTCACCGCTGGCAGGCCGAAACTCTGCGAAACATTACATTGTGCTCATCGCTGATCGATCACGCACCCAGAATGGAATACTGTAAGCCGAACTGTAAGCTTTTCTCGGTAAAGACCCATTAGGGAACCCGGTGAACCCGCTAAAGCTAGCAACAGTTAGGTTAGATTGGCTTTACACGTTCGCAAATTAAAAGGACCTCACCATTGTGTCGTAAGTGCTGTTAGATATGGGAAACTATAAGAAAAATTAGAGAATCACGATTTCAATTCGTATGAACTCTTTATCACAACCAAACCCAAACCAACCAACCAAACCTTAAAGTAACTTTTATGGTGGAACCAAACCAATTTACTGTCAATTCATTCCATAAATGTTGCCAGTATAGGTGAGTTTAGGCTCGAGTCGAGCGAGCACAGCTGATTATTTTTATTTTATCCAACTTGTTTAGTCGCGGTACGATACCCGAAAGACAAGGCGGCTCCTTTCGTGAACACTCGGCTCGAAGGAAAGTGGTAGGGCATGGCATGGGTGAATGTATTGGTGGTTTAAAAAAAAATAACCAGGATTAATTTATAGAAGATGCGTCCCTAACCTAACCTAACCTAATGTTGAGGCGGTGCATGTCGTTTTTGTTACGTTTAGTTCCGAGCCGAGTGTTCACGAAAGGAGCCGCCTTGTCTTTCGGGTGTTGTATTCGTTTAGTCGTAACTATAGATGCGAGAAGGAATGTTTCCGAATACTTCCAAAGGGAATCATTCGGAATCATTCTAAAACTTCCGAAAGCTTCGGAATCTTTCGAATTAACTGTAGTTTTATCCAACTTTTTTTTTTTTTTTTTTATGTAATCCGGTATGGGTGGCTGAGTCGGAGAGGCCAAAGCACATGCTCTAACCAGCCAATATCACCTCCGAGAAGGTAGGTGCCATACCGGAGACTTCCCTGGATTGCTGGCTATACTGGACTAGAGGAGAACACAACCGAGGTTGCTTGCGGCCATCTTACATCTATTACGGTGGTACCAACCCAGTTGGCTACAATTTGAGCCTACCACCTAGTAAGGGGCAAGGGAAGGGACCTACAGTTTTACACCGGTTCCGAACGGTGAAGCAGCGGGTGTAGGTATGCACGTAAATTTTTTCGTCAGAAAAAACTCATTGGTACACGCCGACCGGATTCGAACCTCGGACCTCCCGCATGAGAAGCCGATGCCCAAACCACTCGGCCACCAGCCGCTTAACTGTGATGTTTTCACATTTTGTAGGTTGATGAGAAGTAATTTTAACAAGAAACCGGCCAAGTGCGAGTCGAACTCGCACACGAAGGGTTCCGTATCATCGTACAAAATTTAACACTACGTACTTTAATTCACCTACCATACCGAGTAGGTAGGTTTAGCCCATTCGCTCAGATACGGTCAAAAGTACGATATCAGATACGACAAAGGCGCATGCGGCGCAGAGGTGTCACGCGGACCGCGGACGCAACAAAAACTGAATGCATGCAACACTCATAATAAAATTACGTTACTCACTATAATATCATAAATGCGAAAGTATATTTGTTTGTTTGTTTGTTGGTTCCTCTTTCACGCCTGCTCGGAATTTCGGACTTTGACGACTCGAGTTATGACCAAAACAAAAGTTCATGTGATATATGGATAGATCTCATCAAGACCTGAAGTTTGAGTACCAACACGATGGGCCTAGCACCAGTGGTTCTCGAGTTATGACCAAAACAAAAGTTCACGTGACAGACGGATAGATCTCACCGAGACCTGAAGTTTGAGTACCAACACGATGGGTCTAGCACTAGTGGTTCTCGAGTTATGACCAAAACAAAAGTTCACGTGACAGATGGATAGATCTCACCGAGACCTGAAGTTTGAGTACCAACACGATGGGCCTAGCGCCAGTGGTTCTCGAGTTATGACCAAAACAAAAGTTCACGTGACAGATGGATAGATCTCACCGAGACCTGAAGTTTGAGTACCAACACGATGGGTCTAGCACTAGTGGTTCTCGAGTTATGAGCAAAACAAAAGTTCACGTGACAGATGGATAGATCTCCCCGAGACCTAAAGTTTGAGTACCAACACGACGGGTCTAGCACCAGTGGTTCTCGAGTTATGACCAAAACAAAAGTTCACGTGACAGATGGATAGATCTCACCGAGATCTGAAGTTTGAGTACCAACACGATGGGTCTAGCACCAGTGGTTATCGAGTTATGACCCGGTTCTTAAACGAGTCCGGTTATGCAGCTCGGTTCGAGAACCGGTTCTCAAAACCATCATGCAAACCGGTTCTTAAAAGGGTTCTTTCGAACCGGTTCTAAGAACCATTCTGTAAACTGGTTCTATAAGGGTTCTTTCGAACCGGTTCTTGAACCCACCTGCGGAACCGTTTCGTTCCTAAACAGTTATTTTATGAACCGGTTCTTTAATAACCGTAACCTCTTTAGAACCTTTTTCGAACCGGTTCTTTTGAACCCTTTTCGGTCCCTGCTTATTAACCCTCATTTAATCTCTATTTAAGTTGGTATACAATAAAAAATAAACAGTATCTATGTAATTTTACAAAATTAAACAAAATAAAAACATTTACATCGTCAGAAAAAAAAATCGCTCAAAATTATTTTGTAACTGGAACATTATTTAATGCTATTACAATGTTTAAAAACATCTACAATTCAAACATCAACCACCATTATATAATATAATTACCACACAAACAATAAACAACCACAATATAGTTCTTAAATATTCCTCAACTCGCATGACGCATCGCGCGCGCAGCGCCGCTGCCAGACAGTATCAGTCCGTTCCGTATCTATTCAACGAAAGATGACGAAAGCTTTCGATCTTTTGGGAAGTATTCCCTGCCTACGTCACGCGAAACTATACGCATAACAACCACACAGCGCATAGCAGGTACCTACCTACCGCGTCGCGCGCCGCCCGCCCGCCCGTCTCGCTGCGCCCCTCCGCGCCGCGCACCGCCGTCGCTCCGCCGCCGCCCCGGCCGACTGCGTGCGAGTGTAGGTAGGCCGCTTGCATGGATTCGTTTCGTTCGTTCGCGCGATTTTCGATCATTTTTAAATAAGTAGGTATTGTCATTTTGAAATAATAATTATCTTGGGGCATTCCATATAATGTATCTACGAATATGCATAAAATAAAAACTGATTAAATCCGGCTCGGTCTAAAATTAACAAAATAGGTATTACGCATTCCTCTCCATACTGAATAAACTTCTATAAATCCTGGAAAGATTCCATGATTTTCGAAGTATTCCTTATTTATTCCGAATAATTCGTAAGTTTTGCAACTATAGTCGTAACTCGTAATCAATATACAACTTTCAAAATATAGGTACCTATGCAAAATGACGAGGGCACACGGCACCATAGAAATAACCTAAAGCATAAGTTTTTTTAAGTCAATGCACGGCACCAACTTGGGACCGACACTCTCTCTCCACGACTCAGTTGGTAAGTATAACTAAAAAAAGTTGTACAATGCCTACTGCGGCCAACTTTTTAGTCAACCGCCAACCTACGCTGCACTATGCATGCAGAGTGAACGACTGAACAATCGTGAATCGTCCGTGCTTCGTTCGTGTTCCCAACTGTTTAGTAATTTATTGAAATGCGCTTTAACGACTAAACAGTTGGGTTCTGCGAGCATCGAAGGTTGGGTTGGATGGAAAGAAATCGGCCGTCATGCATGCTCAACTCAACAAAACGATTTTTGATGATGCAATCGGCCGTGCAGACGAGCCCTTATAAAGCCTGACCAGGAATATTATGAGGGGCCGCATATTGCGGAACTTCATTGGAACTAATTTCTTACACTGGCCACAATGATGTTTGATGCTTGATAATCGGTTGTCAATGTCAAAATTTCATAATCTCTTGATATTAAGTTTTTGCGTTAAACTATAAAATAACACTATAAAATGCCAAAAACTAGTCATAGTAGGGAGCGGAATACTGTGTACAATGTTTTCAAGTGTTTGCAAGAAAAAAACCGTGCAGGATGTGAAAGCATTCCTCTAAATGATGTAGTAAAGTTGGCTTCTGAACTGAAATTTAGGTAAAACGTTATGTCATTGTGTCAGTGAGATTGTCATGAATTGGCCGCCGTAATGTACAATTAGGTAATTATTTTTTGTTCTATCTAGGTGTATCTCAAGCATCTATTTACCGAATAGCAAACAAAAGAGAGACGTAAATATGATTCGTTCTGAACAAAAACACTTTTTGACTTTACAGAAATACGAAACGTCCGAATAAAAATGGCTTAGGTTAAGTTTTTCTGAACTAGAATTTTTATTTAGAAGTTTAGTGTTTCAGCAAGGTCGATTAATAATTTTTTTAATAATTTGTACACTTTGCTTCAGGACATATATATAAGTACATTTTGAATAAAAACATGGGCCAATTCAATATATACTGAATGTTGCTATATAAATCTAAAAAGTGGCTCCATCTTGACAGCTCTCATATATTCCTGGTCAGGCTTTACAAAAATACATTACATAGGTACTACAATGCAAATAACAGTAAAAAAATTAACCCTTCTAGTCCCAACTGGAGGGCGCGCTCCAGTTTTCGTCGACGACCCATGGCTCCCAAGTCGAGCTCCACTTATTGCGCGCCTTTTGCGCGCCGCTAGTTTTAATTCATTATCTAATTCTACCAATTTTCTACCAAAACACTCAATACTGGTATCATTTATTTCTTATAACTTACTAATTATTATTCTCAGAGGGTCCCTACACTTTAGTGGTAAATAATTGAGTGGTACGCTATTTCGGTGGAGATCTATTTGAGTGGGTCTCTAAAACGGTGGGAACGAAATTGCGTCCGCTACTTCGGTGGGAGCCTACTAGGGTGGAGAATATTACAGTGGTAATCCACTAAAATATACTCCCACAGAAATAGAGCGCACAATATCAATACTGCGGCTGACCATTTGAGTGGGACGATATTTGTGTGGGAAGAAACGGTGGGAGTGACCTTGAGACTTGACGTATCAGTGTTGCTGTGAGAAAGAAATAAATCTTGGTGGCGCATACACGCAACGGATTTTTGTCAGATCGCTTTCTCGACTAACAACAGTAACAACATACGGTTTTTCTATCCCCCACCTAGAGATCATGCAAAACCTTGTTGTACAACTTTGCTAATTAAAACCATTTTGCAAATCTATTCCTCTTGTTTTATTTAATTATAATAGAATTCGTTTCAGATTTTCCAAATATCGATTATAAAAATGTCTTGAAAAGACAATTGTCAAAGAAAAGTGCCAAAAAATCAAGGAAGCGATCTGGGGCGCTCCGCCTACTTACCAGATATTGCCACCAATATTAGGGGCGTGTGTATCAGCTTTAAGCATGTTTAAACATTTTAAGCTAGAAAACCTAGTACATACATTACATTACATACATTACATATCACACAAGCTGAATCCCGACAATCGGGGTAAGCAGAGTAATCGGTGTTGTGCTGCAAGAACTCTGGTAAATTACAGCACAACACCGGCCACCACGTTTCGCAAAGTATTCGAACAAAATTAAATCGATCAAGCAGCAAGTAAGGCACGAAGACCCACCTGCTGCATGACTCGGTGCAAGTACCGTGCCAAGGTGAGATGTGGCGATCCTGTCGCCCTTTAGCACGGCATCTTGTCCTTATCCCTTAGTCGCCTTTTACGACATGCACGGGGAGAGGTGCAGTGGGGCTATTCTTTTTAAGTACCGAACCCACACGGTAAAAAACCTAGTAAATCTATGTAATAAAAATACGTTGCAAATTGCAATTATATTTAATTGTAGATGCTCAACAATCAATGCTGTGACAAACAGTCACAGGGCAGGCAACCAATCACATGGTTTGTTTGCATTATTTAGTTGCATTGTATTGTTGTAGTGTATTTCTGTTGTTAATAATATTAGAAAAGCAAAGGACTGCAAGCGGGCAATACGGGCAGACAATCTAAATGAAAACAAAACAACTGCCTCTGACTGAGCGAGCGAGACGCAGTAATAAGCGCCAGAGCAAAAATAAAAGAAATCGCTATTGTTTACTACGCCTTATTATTTCGTTAATGTCACTTTTTCTATTTTATATATATATATTATAATTATGTATACAGACAACATTACCTAAATCTCGCTCTCGCGCGATCGCGCGTCGTCGCTAACTTTTCTGCGGTGTTTAGTTGCCTGCATTGCATTTGGGAAAAAAATACGAATTCGAAAACGGGTTACCGGCCGTCCCGATCGGGACTCTTCCTGTTTTGCCCAAAAAGCTGGACGTTCCGCTAAAAACGAGACATCTAGCAACGCTACTAACAAGCTACGACAGTCAGATCATGCGTTAATTAAAACGCAGTGTGAAGTTGCATCTGGCCGATCCACGTGGTATTCGCAGCTCCCCGAAACATCTGAATGTTCGTGGGCACCGTAGGCTACGCATTTAATAAAAATGTCGCACTGTCAATAAAAAAAAAATAAGTTTGTCAGAAATAAGCATCATGTATTTTGCCAAACGTGTGTGTATGACTGGCAACACTACCAAAGAATATTTACCACTAATTTATCCCACCGAAGTTTACTACTCAAATATACCATCAAATTTTCCCACCCAAGTAGCCTCCCACTAAAGTCCGCCTCTACTTGAGTGGACGCTACTTTGGTGGGATAAATCGGTGGGATATTTCTGTGGTTTATTTTGGTGCCTCACACAAATATTCCCACGCAAGTATCCCACCCATTTATCTCCACTGTTTCTTCCCACTCAATTATCCCACCGTAATAGAGCTCCACCATTTTAGCCTCCACTGAAGTGTAGTTTCCCATTCTCAGACACGACAGGGCAACACAATCACCTTCACACAGAAAATATTGAAGTTGACAGAAAGTAAAATGTCACTTTTGGCAGCTGACATTTCCACTGACCCTGGAATAGACAAAGATTGTACCCGTAAACGTAGTTCGGTATTCGATAGTTCGTTTCAATGCGCTTATTTCGGTGTGCGACATGTAAGACGAAATTGTACAGTTTTGGTCAGAAAAAAAAAATGTCGAGTGTGTTTTGTTTTGCCTGGAGTTCAAAAAATCGGTCTGTGCTTCTAAATAAGTGAATCCTGAAGAGTTTGGTATCACTGAACGCGTAATTTCAGTACAAACAAGACTGAATAACGAGTATTGATGGATCGATCGATTGAGGCGGGATATTCGAATTTGTGCGGGAGCGCGCGCGCCAAAATTTGGCGTTTTTATTTCATAGTTTTTTATTTCAGTTTTTTTTTAGTAATTTTTTGCTATTTAACTCCTCGCTTTCCAATCCGATCTTGACCAAATTAAAATGGGACCAAACGGGAAGCACCAGCTTTCAAATAAAAAAATTGGTTGTCTGTAAAGTCGGTTTACGGACGATAGTTTTACGTGATGACGTCATAAAGTATATAAAGTACGAGGTCAGATACAAAATCAGTTTATATTACTTTATCGTTCTTAGAAGTTTAATTCTTAAATTTAAAGTTCAGTGTAATTTGAGTTTCGACTTGTCCGAGTGTAGGTTTCGTACGGATCAATAAATACAATAATAATATAAATAAAACACTACGTCCACGTATTCTTACTGAGTTTTATTGTAAAAGCATGCACATTTGCTGTTCATAACCTCGGACCAATAATTATTAAAAAGTAATGACGGGACGCCGCGAGCAATGCAGATGAGGCAGCAAAAAGAAAATAAATCCGATAAATTTTTATTACCTATCTATATCTATTATTGATATCTCTTATTCTTTTAAAAAATGCTATGAGTAAATAACAATTTCATAATATCAAACAAAATAGCTACATATTTGTTTAGAAGTCATTTACAGATTTATCTAATCAACATATTAGCGCCTTCGTGTGAATCCCCCGCCACTGCACCTCGCTTTGCCAAATTAGTACCTAATTTTGGGATGTGCGATGGCGCGGCGCGGCGGGTGCGAGCGAGGCGGTCGTTTTATTGTTTGTGTCGAGTCCGTATTACGTTGTGATCCACTGTGCGCCGTGTATATGTCTTACATTTGTGTTAGAGAGCGTATTGTTTCAATGTATTGGTGCAAAATTTTATTCCCACGGCTTTTCGGCGCAGTCTTAACACGATCGTCTTTGTTTTAGGCTCAAATTGTAGCTGACTAAATTGTTCAGAGGAGTTTCTCTCAAATGTTTGATATCATTCTTCGTTTTCAAAATATCGAGCGCCAAAATAAAAAATTCGGAAAAATTTTTTTTTTTTTTTTTATTTATTTCGGCCATAACTTTTTTCGTTTTTGACTTTCTCGAATAATTCTTTTTGCACCTTACACCTCTAATGAACACGCATTTTGAGCCTTTCTTGAATATCAAATCTTCACAA